>CM072877.1:9675000-12075000 GCA_036937835.1 Pampus argenteus
AACTTGCTCAAAGAAAAGCATCATTTTTTAAAATTTAGGTTTACTTTTTTTTTTTTTTTTCTGTGTTGCTGATGCAGTCATTTACAATTCAGGGTTTCCAGCACTGGTGCCTGTCTGCGTCAGACCTGCTTCGCCACTGAATATGCTTCTCAAATATTGATGAGATCTCCCAGCTAAACCCAGCCTCACTGTGGCCTCAGGTTTGAATTATAATGAAATGTCAGATCTACTGAGCTTTACAGGCAGCTACTATAATATGCTTGCGGAGAGCATTAACAGTATGACACAAGAAGGACAAATGCACATAAACAAACGCATGAAATACACTGACTTACATTCATCATGGGCTATATTTTCCACTTTTTTTTTTTTTTTTTTTTTTACATTCAGACTGAGTTCACCTCAAGTTCTCAAGGACATTCGAGTTCAAACTGCTGCTTGACGTGGAAGAATTAATTTTAATGAAAACATTTGGGAGAGACAAAAAAAATAACAAACGTGCAAAAAGAAGAAAGAGTTTTGAGATCTTGTAGAGAAGAAACGAAACTTCATGCTTATCATACAGATGGGGAACATTTGCCACACCCAAAATGCAAAACACCCCAGCACACACACACACACACACACCCCACCTCCTCCTTCCCCCTTTCTCTTCAGGGAGAAATGAGATATGCTGATGAGGCTGACTAGTCTCTCACGGCTGAAGACGCAGCATCTTGCCACGGCTCTTTCTGAGACATTCGAGTGAGTCAGGCAACCCTGGGGGGATGGGGGGGTGTATTTCATCCTTGTCAGTCTTAGTCTTCTCAAAAATGTGTGATGTGTCCAAGTCTTTTCTTTTTTTTTTCTAAATCCTTATCTTTTTTTCCTCTAAGAATTCAGATTCCCAACTTTTGTATTTGCGTGAGTACTTGTACTGTAAGTGTTTTTGATTGAATTGGTACAACTGAAAGTAGTCACCCCTCTAAAATTGTGCAAGCAATCTGCTCTGATTGCTTTCAGTCTTTTAAGTATTTCTAGACTACGGGCATGACTGATATACAGTTATTTTTAAGCCACCGACTGCTCTGATATAAACCAAAATAAATACAAAGAAATAATAAAAGGATAGTGGGGAATAAATAAACAAACAGATGAGAAGTGGCTCAAGCAACGTGTAAGTAGTATGATAAATAATAAAAATGTTACTGGACTGAATTCTGATCCAGTTTTACTATATTCACAGTCAGTGTACTGCAGCTATTTTCTGCAGTCATGTGTCTGTCTCATGAAATATGCAGAGTTACGCTCAGCCATTGCCATTCAGCAGTCAGGTTTGCGTGACTTTGTGTTTCCCTGCCCCAAACCAAAGAGACAGCTTACTCATCTGTGATACTACTCTTAACTCCCTTCAGCCTGACTGCCTTACAGTAAGGTTTGTAGAATGAACATGGAGGTTAGTGGATTATAGAGAAAAAACATCACGCGTCTTTTCTTGCATTTTTTCAGCTAACATCATGTTCTTGTTGGTTTATTGTTTATTGTATTGAGTGTGAGTGTAGCTTATACATAATAGTCTTGGTGGTGCCAAATGGCGCCAATTACTGTGCTTTTATTATAAAGTATATCATATAAAAAGATAGTATATATTATCATATAGCCTACTATTAGGGGCAAACTTTCTATACCTACTAAGCTATTAACAAGATAACAAAGTACAGAGTCGAAATCTTTTGCGAACACAAGTGATAACAATCTTACTTTTAGGTAAGATTAGTGCTAACAAACCCGTTCCTATTATTTCTCCCAAATCCAGTGGTAATAATCAGCCCTGTTGCAAATTTTTGATTATTAAAAGTCAGGGGCCTGGTGAAATAAAAAAATAAAACTTGGTTTATAAAAGAGTAAAGTCTCCATATTCATGTTTAGACTCTGCAGGGAACAAGAAAAACTGCATAAATTATCATAAAAACGGTAGTTTACAAAAGCTATCTGTGGTATAAGTATAGACAATGTTCAGAAAGAGAAGTGTGTGGTTGTTTCATCAGGGAAAAGGGGGTGGGAGACTGACTGCAGGACTTGCTCATCCAAAATAAAAAAAAAGAAGCACTAACATCAAGGATGATTTTTGTGAGAGCAGAGCTGAGCCCCAAAGCTGATGTAAGGCTCCAACAACCATGAGTCATCTCCATTAGGGAAGCACCTTCCCTCGATTCCCTCTATCTTCTATCATCCTCGGCCCCCCCCTTCTCTTAATGCATCTCTTCATCTCATGATAGCTTTTCTCAGACCAAGCACTGAGTATAGGGAATATTGCATTAACAAGCAAAAATACTTTCACATTTAATGTAGTGTCACATATAGTTTTAAGAGAAGACTATTAGAAAGTTGCTCAGCGGGGCTGCAGGTATAAAGAATAATTGCAAGAAAACAATGGATTATGTATTCCTATACAAAACACTTTTTAATACAAAATACCCAATAATGTAACTCTACAACTTTTATGAAGGGCTGTAACTATTCATTTATATGAGATATGAACAGAGCGGCTTCAGAGAGCCATAAAAAGAAGAGGTAGAAACTAATAAAGGATGGGGGGAGGTAGCAGAGAGTGAAACAGTGGGAGATAGCAACATGGTGATAAAGGAAGGGAGACTGAGAGATGCTGTTCCACTTCAACCTTCATCTCTGGCTTTCAGCACAGTCACCAAGGGAAAAGCTGTCAGTCACCGGCATTAAAAAAACATTCAAAATGAAACACACACGCTCTCATTGTCATAATGCAGTACCTAGCCCTTGACCCCAACCTTAACCATCACAACTGCATGTCTAATCCTAATGCTAACCTCCATCCATCACTGTAATTTAAACCTTACCCTTACCTGCTAAAGCCAGGTCTTAGCCCTTAAACAGCTCTTAGAGGAGGAAAAGAATAGCCAAAATGTCCTCACTCTCAAATCTAAAACTCAAAGCAGTCTGTGCAAACACACACACACACACACACACATATCTTTCGGGAGGCAATCACACTGACATAAAGGATTACATATTGTCGCAAAATACTACGTGGTACAAATATTTAACACATACACAGAGAATATATGGATTTTCTTCTTTTGTGCTTCTAAATAAAAATTCCTGGTTTTATCAGGCTTTGTACAAGAAACTGTGAACTTAGTGGATCTAACCAGTTTGGTTTAATAATTTAGCGAAATATTAATAAAAGAAAAAGTTACGTAACTCTTGTTTTAGTATCATTTAAAAAAAAACAAAAAACTATTTAACTAATAACTATAAATTTAGCTATAGTTAAACGTATTGTTTTGCTTTTACGGGGTGAAATGAGATTTAAGTCGCTTTCAAGTTAAACCTAATCAGACATTAACCATGGAAGTGGCGGAGGAAACGCTAATATCAATAATTTTTGTAATAGTCTCTGGAAGTTGCTGTTGATTTCAACAGTGTAGACAGAGACCACCCCTTTCACTGCAACAGTGTTCTGTTCATGCTGCAGAAACAGATAGAGTTACATAAGGAGTTTCAAATGGGTAGTTAGTATCCTCACAACCCACACACAAACACCCACCCTTCTAAATTTCTGTTCTTGATACCTTTTGCCTTCTCTTTCTCTCCCTTTCTCTCTTTGTCTCTCTTTTCCTTGCTCTATCCTCCCCTCCCTTATTCAGCTGTATCATGATTCTGCAGCTCAGCCTCTGCAGCATGACTTCACTTTCCTCTGCACCTTAGCCTCTCAAGCAGCTCACTCAATATGTCCGAGAGAAATACTGGTATGGCTGAAAATAACTGTAGACAGACCTACTGTATACAGACACACACCTGCACTCTCTCACTCATACACACAAGCACTCTTATATGACAGTGACAATGCTGACATGTGGGTGTTTAACACCCATTTCATCATCTAACTCTAGTCTGATGGGGCTGTCATTGGATTTGCAAGTCTTTGGTTATAAATATTGGGCAAATCCAAATTTTGAGATTTAACAGTTGTCAAAAGCACAACCTCTTGCTGGCACTAGATAAAAATAATGAAATCAACAAAATTACTCGGCTTTATACTCTGTAGGCTATGAATGAAAATCATGAAGATCCAATAGTTGCTAAGATATTTTAATCTGGAGTTTGGACCAATGTGGTGAATGGACCAAAAGACATTGCCAAACCACAACACTAGCATGGCCAAAAGTCTACTTTATTTTTATTGAGACACAACAGTACCTCAAGTCACAAATCATCTACTTCTAGCAGGTGATATTTGACCTTTTGTCATCTTAAAGACTTCATTGGAATTAAAGACACCACACCTGAATGGCTTTACCAATAAAAAGTCTCTTACAAAAAGTTTAAATGACTTAATTAGGATAATTCTATATGGGAATACCGCAAGGTTCGATCCTAGTTCCTATTTTCTTTGCTCATTATGCTAGTCAATCATGTAAACTGCAGAAACACTGCTGATTGTATTCAGCTGTAAAATCTGTTGGTACTGACATTTTTGATACTTCAGTCCAACAACTCAACATTCATGGAAGTAATATCAAGGAGTGATTTATGATTTAGAGTCGATTTTTTCATAAACAAGTCCGGAGAGTTATTTGACTGAAGAAGAAAAAGTCTTTTTTTACACTTGTAATTCATTTCTAATTTAGGTCTAAGATGAATAACTCACAGCTTCCCTTAAATATATCTCCCCATTACCATTTAATATAGTACGTACTGTTGATCACATTGTTCTGATATGTCATTGCTTCTTCTGTAAAGTACCAGGTAATTTAATTCCAAAACTTGCAACACAGTCAATGTTCTCCCAAGAACTGGCTGATTGCCTTTCTTCTCCTTCTTTCAGTGTAATTCATGCTGTAACTTAAATGTGATCTAACATACACACACACAAAGTTCCTCTACAACAACTGATGACTCATAACAGTTCAGATGAGTCACCCAAGTCCAACAGATATAACCTGAATTGTTTGAACACTATCTTTCTCTCTCACAATGAAATTAATCCAGTACTATTCTGTTTACACTCAAAGGTTTCATTTTCGAAAACATTTCATTTGTATCTTATTCATTACTCGGCACACTTTGTAGTACTTGACCCATACGCAGGCCCCACTGGCTTGTGTGTATTGTATTGTAAGTCACATAATCACTTGGACATGTGGCTGCATAGCTGTCAGTGAGACACATATGATGTCGGTTATTCAAACTCTGAGTTGTGTTTCTTCACACTTCCTCTGACGCAACCGAAGATGCGCATTGAAGTAATTTCCTGAAGCACAGGTGCTGAGTACCAAATAGATATAGCAATAAAATGTCTAAAAATTGATAGAGGAGGATGGAGACATAAAAAAAAGACAGTCAATCTGCTTCTGTGTAGGTGGAGAAAGCAGAGGAGGGAGGAGGGTTGCAGAAAAGGAGGGTGATAAGTGACTCTGCAGATTAAAAGCGTAATATCAGAGCAGAGCCAGAGCCAGACACTTATTAGCAAGGGCAGACAGGGTTTCACCAGTGGGCACTCCTTTTTACATGCTCATAGATTTTTTTTTTTGGCAGTGTGACGTTATCACATTTGATTTTGTTAAAATGTCGAGGTGTCCCTTTACTGAGAATTAATGTTCAGCCTCAGACCAATCAGAATTGAGTATTCATCCAAGCCGTTATATTATGCCTTTATAACACACAGGTATATATTCATCATTTTTAGGTGGGTGGGGGGTGGGCGAGAGCACAATTTAGACCTAATTATACCAGCACTGAAATTCATTTTGAGAAGTGCCCCCCTGTGCTGCCAGGTATGTGTCAGAGCACTGTTGATACTACACTTGATACTGTAGAACTTTTTCTGAGGAATGTTTTAATTAAATGTACCTTGGAGAGTGATGGAAAGAAAAGTGTATTGGTGGATGGATTACTAGATTGGCAAATAGAAGAATGCAGTCTAATAATTGTTGAAAAACATTTCATTGACATATTCTTAGCATCTTTGCACACATTATGATATGTCAGAATGAACCAATGAATTATGAGGTAGGCTGTCACTTAAATCTGCTCAGCTTCTACTATTGATATTCTGATATTCTGCTTAGTCTGTGTCATGTGAAAGTGTTTGCATGTTCAACACACTACAGGATCATTTTATTCCGAGTAACCCTAAAGATAAGCAGTAGCCGCAGTAGCAGCAGCAGCAGCAGCAGCACGATGCAGGATCTTCCCCTTCAGACATCAGGTCACTTTATTGGCAGAGTACAACATGTGTAAATGAATTTGTCTCAGTGACATTGGTGCTGGGATATGTGGACAAATCACATAGACACGCAATACATGCTGACTCGCATGGTTCAGGGACAACAAGGGCTCACATAGCAAGCAACAGAACACTACAAACATGCTGAAGGCAGTCGAGAAAGCTTTCAATACAGACTGGATATATATATATATATATATATATATATATATATATATATATATATATATATATATATATATATATATATATATAGGGGACAGTGGGGTAAGATGAGAGACTTTTTACTCATGTTGTCCTAGAGGTAAGGAAAGGTGGGTTTCTTACTGCCAGTGATCCCTTGAATTCTTCTGAGAAAACTGGCACTCACTTTGCTGTCAACCAAGCCAATGTAATGGTGGCTCCAGCATTTGGATGCACATTTTATGATGACAAAATCACCAACTACCAGATCTGAGACATCTGGTACACTTCTTTCATCGCTGGAGCTCTCATGCTCAGGCGTGCCATCAAATGGGATGTCAACATCACTCTCGTCAAATGGCAGCTGCTTTCCACTGCCATTTTCGTCTGAGTTTGTTTCCTCTTAAGCTTTCCTTGCTCTTTTTTTTCTGTTTTGCCTTTCTGTTTATTTTTCCTTGCTTCAAGGGCATGTTCGATTGCCTGCTTTTCAGGTGTATCAGTAAGGGATCATGTTGTTACACGCTTTCAGTTTGTTTGTGTCCTGAGCTGCTGACGTTTAGGTAAAGGTAGAATCTGTGTATCAATCTGAGTATATAACTGAAAAACAAAATGAAATGCATCGAATGTGGCAATCACAATCCTCACCTACAAATCCCTCCATGCTCTGGTCAGTACCCAGTACCTATCTGACCTCCTCCAAACTTATACCCATCCTGGAATATGTGGTCCTCAGACACACTAGACACACTGTTCTCCGCCCTCAAGTAAGTTTGAAACTGTGACCAAACAAAAAGTGGATAACAGCAACTTTTTTTCATTGTAACTACCCTAACTAAGTGTAAAAACTCTTCAACTTTAGTTGTATATGGTAGCGAACTTGGATGTTATGGCACTCAAAGATGAAGGTCAATGTCATAAAGTGTCTAGAACACATATATTGTAGTATAAAACTCTCAGGATAACTGATTGCGATGTGACTGGTGGTTGGAGCAAATATTATCATAATGTATGCATGAATAAGCAGTTTGATTATCAGGCTAGACTCCAGATCATTAATCTGTAGCAGAAAATACCGCATTAGGTGCAAGCCAGAGTATAAATCACTGATTAATCAACACAAAACAAATATTTTCTTTCATCACTGGGACACCAGGAAACAGGTTTAGTGGAATTTAAAGTGTGTACATACGCTTGTGTGTGTGTAAGTGTGTGTGTGTGTGTGTGTGTGTGTGTGTGCCATTATTTATTTGCATGCATGGATTATATGTGAGTGTGCAAATTACTAACTCTGAAGACAAATTAACTGCCAGGCTCTCGACAAGTCTTATATACTGGTAGCTGCTATTTGTGTGTGTATTGTTTCATAATAGATGTGTTTGTGTGTGTGTGTGTGTGTGTGCGCGCGTGTGTGTAGCGACATCCATTTCTTGGATTTTTGCCAGGCGTTTTCCCTGTACAAGGAGAATGTGGAGCAGTTTTATTTCTGTGGCCACTTAGCTGTCCACAGAGGATCACCTACGAGAAAGATGCTGCATCTGCCCCATCTACATATACTGCGAGAGGGAGAGAGAGCTACTGATGCATTGCAGATAAACTGCAGATCCTAGTGTAACCCCTCCCTCTCTCCTCACCTACCCCCCATTCACTCTTGTTGCTCACTTTTGGCCTGCCACTATACATTACATCATCACAGCCTCCAGACCTCCCACTAATATCACCCCATACAGCTAATCTACAGCCTGTCACACCCTGCTTTAGCTCACCATCCGATCCCTTTTAACCTTACACCTCTCAACCGTCCATCTCAAGAACTGATGAAAAGCTTTCAACTTTGCAGAACACTGCAGCTGGAAATCCTAATCTTTGTTAAAAAAAAAAAAAAAAAAGTAGGCTTATTTAACTAGTCTGTATTGACAATTTCTGTCCTGTGTAAATGCAGTAACCCTGGTCCATGTTTTCTTGTTTGCACTTGACAAATATTGTAGATGTCTTGTACATAACTTTTAAGCAGCTTGACATGTTTGATACCTCCAGAAACTAGAATTTAGAATGCTGCAAGTTTTAACAATGTTTGACTGCACAGCATGAGTTTGTAATGACTGACCCACGGCAAGCAGCCCAGTGAGGTTTCAACTGTTGGAGTGAATTACAATAATCTGATTGAAAGTCTCTGCAGGTTCAGTGCCACATGTCTGTACAATATATTTTTCTCTCAACCTAGAAGAGAACCCTCGTATAGATTTTCCTGGGCCAATATGTGCTTTGGCACAGCTCTGAAAGCCTCTGGGAAAAAAAATGTTAATCAATATATGACAAACCTTCAATGGGAGCTGAACATACAATAATTCAAATCCTCCACTGTTAAGGCTCTGAAGTACACACATGCACAAGCACATGTACACACATGTGCACACTGTGCAAGTGGGGAAAGTATTTGATGCAGAAAACTGTTGATATTTTCATCACTTGAAATATGTTTTAACTTTCATAACAATGAAACATGTCAATAATATAGTGTAAAGATCTCTCCCTGTGAACATGAGAAGGCTGAAGGCGTTGAATGAGTAAAGCATTTTGTACTGCAGCAGAGTTGTGCAACATTTATTTTAATTTTAATGAAAATCTCAAAGAGAAAAAAAAGATACATCAAATAAATTAAAGACTTAAAATGACTAAAATTGCTAACTATGCCTTTAATATTTGATGAGAAGCCTCATTCTGCTTGAGGTTTCAATGCTGCATCAGTACATTAGTTACCTTGGTACCCAACATTTTTATGTATTGTATACTGTAAAGGTCAACTCAGTGCATTGTGGTAAACTGAAGGTAAATGATTCCACATGTGGCAGACGGGTGCTGGTGTGTGTGTGTGTGTGTGTGTACAGAGCAGAAAAGCAATAATGTTTTCAGTGTGAACAAGAGAAGACAACCATTATGGTGACAGGAAGGGTGCGAGCCAGACGGTAGGAGAGACTGAGAGGAGGAGATAGGTGGTTGAGGAGGACAGAGGGAGGGAATAAAGAAGTCAGGAGGTGCGGCTGCAGACGGAGGAAGTAGTATGTTGCAGGTTGTACGCCTGTGAGGTCGAGCTGCATCATCATGGTAAATCTTACTAGGGTCCCAGCATTTGCTTCTCTCTCTATCAGAGTGTCATTCTTTCCCTACTGGCTCATGATCTTCTCTGTTTGTTTATCCCCACTCGAGACTTGTAATGGAGTTTACTTTCACTTAAGTAAAGGAACTGAGCACTTCTTCCACCTCTGAAGTCCAGGTTACAACCCTTATATTAATGGCTGTCTGCATTTGATTATCAAAGAATGCTTTTAGAATCTATGCTTCATTTGTCATATTAATTCTTTACACCACAACATTGCCACGCTGCATATATGTCCAACTCAACTGTATATTAGCTGAATTAAAGGTCATGTCCTTGTACTCTCTGTATCAGCATATAATAACAACATGCCTCTGCACTATGCCACCTAAAGATGCTTGTGTGCTGAGCTCATTCAAAGGTGAATGCACTCTTCATACATTCTAACGCTGTGGACACACTGGAGCTGCCTGGGATGGGCTTGTCTGCTTGCAGGAGCCTGCTTCTGCTGCAGTGCCATTTGAAAACACTCTGCAGTGTGCTCGAGCCTGGAACTTTATGTTGAATGACTCCCCTGTTTGTGCCCAACCCACACAGCCTCACTCCACCGTGTAGATCACACCACCGCCGCCCTCGTAGGTATCCTACAGCCAGCAGAAGGGTCTGGACAGAGAGTCTCATGGAGCAGTGGTCAAGGACATTGTAACGTCAGCATGTGAGGGGATTGTGGGTGCGGCTCCTGGAATATTATCATTTACAGTATGTATTGGAGCTTAAAATAGTGAGACATGCACACAAATTAGGAGAAAGTCATCGTGACTGTCTCTCTCCCTCCCTCTCTGTCTGCCTTTCTGTCTCTGGAGCAACCTAAAAATCTAAAATTGGCCATGCTTGATGCATTAGCTCTGCTTGACTGAAGCTTGCAGTGGAAAACCAATAAGGTGTGTGGAGGGGAGGGGCATTAAAATGTAGAGTGATTAATGAGAAATTGCTTAATTCAGAATACATCATCAACTCACATTCTAGACACACAGCAAGAAAAATCGTCAAAAGGTGACACATTGGAATCAATTCTGAAATATTCAAATAATGTCTTATTGTTTTTTTTTATTTTTTCAGGAGTGTAATCTAAAGTGTAAAAAATAGCCATAATCACTATATATGCAATTGTGTCTTGATCAATTGCTGTATGTATCCGTGTAGCAGGATCTTTAAAGGAGTGAGAAGATTTTGACATTGAGTGAGATTAATTAAATGCCTTAAATGAGGGATCCTTACTAAAACACTGATGCAGCTGTTTTTGGTGCATTGCCTCCAACAATTGGTAATCATTTTGTATTGACCGGAGTGACCCGAGATTAGAGTAAAGCATCAAGACTGATAGCAGATCAATAGCCTGTCCATGAGGTGGAGCCACCAGACCGACAGCCCAACCTGATGCTTTGCTGTTAAGGGGGAATGTTTCAGCAAATGGGTGATAACTCACAAATCCCATGTGGCTTTGCACCTACTATAGTGAGGCTCGTTCAGATAACCATTCATTATCACAGACACGTAATGTATAATGAGGAATGTTATTAAAATGCATTTATCAACGTGCAAACAACAGAATATAACAAAAAAAATGTCCCATTATTACAGCATAGACATATAGTACAAATGACTTTTTCTATAATTCTGTTTTTAGGATATAAGATATATGTTGTCGTGCAATGAGATGGCAAATTCACCAGACATGTTAGCAGAGTTTTACTAAGCCTCTCAGGCCAATCTACATCTTTCTTCATTTATTTTGAATCCCAGAAATCAATAAATTAAATAACAATATAAATATACAAAAATCCACTTTAATAACTTAAACTAAATATGTTGGTGCTTCTTCAGTGCCTCAGTGGTTCAATAAGAAAAACTGCAGAAAACATGCAGAATTACAGTAAAACTACTGTCTTCTAATTTGTGATACTGTAAATATTAATAAACTTATGTCACTTTGACTGTTACAGCACAATGGAGGAAATGCTATCAGCAGATACAAAACTGTATTAAAATAAAAAATAAAAAAGTCATAATATGTATCTGTATATATGTATAATACGAGCTTCTGGTCGCTGTCCGTGGTTCTGAAACTCAAGGATACTATCTATCTATCTATCTATCTATCTATCTATCTATCTATCTATCTATCTATCTATCTATCTATCTATCTCCAGCCCACGTGGTTGAGCCTGACGGCGACTCCTGACCATTGGCAGACGGCCTGAGGGCGATGCTCCCTCCCCCTCCCTTCCATCAATGGACACAAACTGCTTGGGCTTGCCTTGTTAGCGTCAGAGCCTCAGATATAAAAGGAGCAGACCGATGTGTTGTCAGTCGCTGTGAGAGCCATACACCCCTTACCTGCACATACACACACACACCCATATATATACACTGCCTCCACCTCCTGCACCGTCCCACTTCATTCCTGCGCTCACCCCCTACGGTAGTCTGACTGGGATGAGTTACCCGGTGGACACGATAGGGAGTCCCTTCAGGAGAGTTATGGATTCTAGGACGACCAACTACGGCTACAGCCGTTCCACCGGCACCCCCTCCAGCGGCTTTCGCTCCCAGTCTTGGTCCCGAGCAAGCCCTGGCTCCACTATGACCACATCCTACAAGAGGAGCGTGAATATGCCGGTATCCCGGGAATACAGCTCTACGGTGCTCAGCTCCGCCGACAGCGTTGATTATAGCCAAACCTCCATCCGCAAACGATCTAATGAGAAAGAGCAACTTCAAGGGCTCAACGACCGGTTTGTTGTTTACATTGACAAGGTGCACTACCTGGAGCAGCAGAACAAGCAGATCGAGGAGGAGATCCAGGCACTGCGGCAGAAGCAGGTGTCGCGCTCCCAGCTGGGCGACCTCTATGATCAGGAGCTGCAAGAGCTGCGCTCCATGCTGGAGCAAATCCACCATGAGAAAGCACAAATTCAGCTCGACACTGACCATATCGAAGAGGACATCCAGCGGCTCAGGGACCGCTTTGATGAAGAAAGCCGCATCCGAGAGGAGACAGAGGCAATAATCCGTGTCCTGAAGAAGGACTCGAACGACTCGGAGTTGATGAAGTCTGAGTTGGAGAAGAAAGTTCAGTCGCTGCAGGATGAGATCGCCTTCATCCGCAACAACCATGAGGAGGAGGTGAGCGACCTCATCGCCCAGATTCAGGAGTCTCAGGTGACCGTGGAGAAGAGAGACCTCCAGAAGACAGACATCACCGAGGCTCTGCGGGAGATCCGCTGCGAGCTGGAGGGCCACTCCAACCAGAACCTGCAGCAGGTAGAGAGCTGGTTCATGTGCCGCTACGCCAAGCTCACCGAGGCTGCGGAGCAGAACAAGGACGCCATAAAGTCTGCCCGCGATGAGATAACCGACTACCGCCGCCAGCTGCAGTCCAAGACCGTGGAGCTGGAGTCCGTCCGCGGGACAAGAGACTCACTGGAGAGGCAGCTGAATGACATCGAGGACCGCCACAACAGCGACCTGTCCAGCCTGCAGGTAGGAAAACAGTTTAGAGACAGTCACGCGTTAAAAAGCTGTAAAGGCTTTTAAACATATCTTTGTTATAAACTTATTTTATCTTAAGTTTTAGTAAAAAAAAGTTCCTGTGTGTGTGTTTAAAAGTCAATATTTGGAGTGTATGTTCTTATAAAAATCATATATATATATATGAGATATATATTGTTCTCTCGCTTCTATGTGCATATTTCATAATTTAATATCTTAGTTCCCCAGTTTTTATTCGAAGGATGTCAAAATGTAGTATTAACAGTAAAACGAATTATGTGTTCATGTCTATATCATGTGCTAAAACATTTTCTGCTGCGTAATGACTCCTGTGTGCGCATTACTGCGTTCAAAAGTTGTCATCAACGACTTTGTTTACAAGCACTACAGATTTACAAGTGTCAGTAAACAGTTAAAGGGAGACACTGCGGTAGACTCTCTCTCTCTCTCTCTCTCTCTCTCTTTCTTGCTGAGTCAGAGGAATGGGTCGATGCCTTCATTGGCTCTGTCTGTCCTTGCATCACACCACAGAGATATTGCGACGAGGAGGGGGGAGGGGTGGATGGGGGTGTATAGAACAATTGTGGAGGGTGCCCTTGAAAAAGAGGCATTCAACATCTCTAGAATACTGTATTGCGTCAGAATATATTAGAGCAACGACTTTGGCGCACAGAGTCTAAAGAGTGTACCAAATGTACACAGACAACAAAAGAGGAATACAAAAAAAAACATCCATTACAATTCAGTGTGTTCAGCTAGAAAAAAAAAAGATTTTGAAAAGGGATTTTGAAAACTTACCATTAACAGAGAATACATATGTACATATGTACATATGTACATATTTTTGTTGTGCCTAATCAGCCTTGTACTGTTTCTATTCTGTTTCCCCAGGAAACAATTCACCAGTTGGATAATGAGCTCAAGAGCACCAAATGGGAGATGGCACGTCACCTGCGCGAGTACCAAGACCTGCTCAATGTCAAGATGGCCTTGGACATTGAGATTGCTGCGTACAGGTATAAACTATATGTATATTTGGAAAAAGTAGTTTACAGTCATTTTACAGAATTTTACAGACGTTTCCCATGTCAAACTTGAGTTTTAAATATGTAATGTACACATTCATTGTTCCACCAGGAAACTCCTAGAGGGTGAAGAGACCCACTTCAGCACTTTCTCTTTCCGCCACTCGATCCCCTCAGCCAAAATCTCTAAGCCTAAATCAGAAACCAAGCTGAAGGTGCAGCATAAGTTCGTGGAGGAGATCATCGAAGAGACGAAGGTGGAGGATGATAAGAATGACTTCGACGAGGCCCTGGCAGAGATAGCACAAGAGCTCACTGCCACACTTGGACAGGCAAGAGAGGAGGAAGAGGAGGGGGATGAGGGAGAACAGGGAGAGGAAGAACCAGAAGGTGAGGGGGAAGAGGGAGAAGGTGAGGATGAGGGTGAGGAGGAAGAGGAAGTTGTAGCCGCCACTGAAGCCAAAGTTAGCGCTAGTGCACCCACTAAGGAGGAAGAAGAGGAGGAAGGAAAAGACGATGATGAAGAGGAAGAAGCAGAGGGAGAAGCAGGTGAGGAGGGAGAGAAGGAAGAAGAAGGTGAGGGAGAGGATGAGGAAGAAAAGGGGGATGATGCAGAGGGAAGTGATGAAGGAGAGGGAGAAGAGGGAGGAGAGGAGGAAGAGGTTGAGGAAACTGTATTGTGCATCAAAGCTCCACAGTCTAAAGCCTCTCCTGACAAAGAGAAGGCCGAAGACAAAGAGGGCAGTGCAGGAGAAGAGGAAGCTGCAGAGGAAGCTGGTGCTGAAGAGGAGGGGGGCGATCAGGATGATGATGCAGGCAGTGACAAAGCATCCAAAAGTGGAGATGAAGAGGACACAGACAAAGACAAAAAGGATGAGGAGAAGAAGGTAAAAGATGAGAAAGCGGACGACAAATCCGAGAAAGCTGTGGCCAAGACAGAGGCTCCAGAAACAGAAGCTGTAAAGCCCGATGCCAAGAAGGAAGAGGCTGCCAAAACAGAGGCATCAAAACCTGAATCTCCCAAGTCTGAATCACCTAAACCTGAGTCTCCTAAATCTGAGTCTCCCAGGCCTGCATCTCCCAAGTCTGAATCAGTTAAGCCCGAGTCTCCTAAATCTGAGTCTCCCAGGCCTGCATCTCCCAAGTCTGAATCAGTTAAACCCGAATCTCCTAAATCTGAGTCTCCCAGGCCTGCATCTCCCAAGTCTGAAACAGCTAAACCTGAGTCTCCTAAATCTGAGTCTCCTAGGCCTGCATCTCCCAAGTCTGAATCAGTTAAACCCGAGTCTCCTAAATCTGAGTCTCCCAGGCCTGCATCTCCCAAATCTGAAACAGCTAAACCCGAGTCTCCTAAATCTGAGTCTCCTAGGCCTGCATCTCCCAAGTCTGAGTCCCCCAAGGAAGGCTCACCAAAGACTGGATCTCCAAAACCTGGCTCCCCAAGAGCTGAGTCCCCTAAGTCAGAATCCCCCAAACTCGAATCACCAAAAGCCGAATCCCCAAAGACAGAGACCGCCAAGCCTGAGGCTCCTAAAGATGCTGAGGAGAAAAAGAGTGACTCAACAGAAGACAAGAAGGTTGAAAAGAAGGATGTTGCCATGAATGGTGACATAGACAAGAGCAGCCCAGAGGAGAAAGGGAAGGACGAAGAGAAAGACACTGACGTGATCGCTAACGGCGTAGACGAGAGCCCCATCAAAGAGGATGGCAGCCAGAAAGTGGTGATCACCAAAACTGTGGAGACAATCACCACTGGAGAAGACGGATCCAAGCACGTCATCAAGTCTGTCACTGTGACCGAGACAGTGAAGGAGTCGGAAGAGACGGTGCAGGAGAAGATGGTCTCCACCAAGAAGTTGGAGAAGCACTCCACCCAGTCCATTAAGCAGGTGACAGAGGGCGAGTGAGCAGAATCCAGACGAAGGAAGTAACCAGAGGAGAAAACACGAAGACAAGCAATCAACCCAGAACTAACATAACAAAGAAAATCATACAGCTAGAGCGATGTAATAAAGATAACCACTCTCAAACATACAAAAGAAATCGTAGAGAGAAGCCAAAACTTAAATGCTAAAAACTTCAAAAATGCATGTTGAGTGAAAGCTTTAAACGGGCTTCACTGCAGACGCAGTCAGGAGCAAGCGATTGAGACATTTTATCCTCTTATTTCTTTCTTTCTGCAGTTCACGGGTGAGTTTGCGGGAGGGAGGGAGGGAAGGGGGGTCTCTGCATGCTAGCTCAGGGGAGGGGAGTACTTTCCTCTCTTATCTGTATGTATGGTAGGAATACACTGTAAAAAAGAGTAAATATATAAAAGGAATACATGTAATGTGGGTGTGAGAGTGAGATAAATATTAAACTTGAACAGGTTTTTTGAGTTTAAGTAAACGGGGAGGGTGGTACTGGCAGGTCAAGTGGGAGGGTTCTTTACACAGACACATATACTGAAGTAGCCTTACTTGATATGTGAAGATAGCAACTGAGCCAAAAAAGTAACTGACAACAAATACACAACATACAGTGAAGAAAGAGACGGAAGTACATCCAGAGACAAGAAAGATACATCCAGTATCTAAAGCAGTTAAAGCTTAACGAACCTGAAGAAACTCTTAGCCTTAAACATGCTTTTTATCAGCGTCTGTTATGTTTACTTGAGTGCAAATTAAAAAAAAAAAAAAAAAAATGTAAATGCGCAGATACATGCATTCTTGTATGCATAGGATGGACTTGAATTTAAATACAGAAATAAATGAGGTGCTACTGTTTGCAATGCCATGACCTTTACTCATCATGAATTTCCCAGCAGTATTTGCTCAATAAATGTCATAATGAAGTTAAAAAAAAAGGTTGTCGTTTGTCATCTTTTATTTTATTCTATTAGAGTATGCTTTGCAATTGCATGTATTGGTATCAAACATTACAAAAGAGTTGCCAAACATGAAAATGTTTAAAAATATATATAATCACATTTTATAACATAATTTAATGTACTTAAATATCCTTTCCAGACATGTTAGATATTGAAAATATATTCTGCTTCGAACAATAATGTCTGTCTGAAAAAAAAAATGACCACATTAAAATCCTAAATGGCATCTACTCCCTCTCCCTCATTAAGCATGCTACTATTCACAGATATTTAAAAGTGACAAAATAAGTGAACAATAAATAAATAATTCTTCATGTTATCAGTTCATGCTCTTATTTTGAAGTGAGCGTCATAATCCTTAATAAACATAACAAATGCAGATGCCACCACACTGCATGGTACAATTAAGCAATTAACATCCAACCATGCTCTGTGGCAGGTATACACATGCAGAGCAGGCCCAGTTGATTCTGATTTTGTGTCAGCCTTGACTCCTCTTTCCATACATAATGTATCATTATGTATGGAAAGGAAAAGATCTAACTGACTTTAAAAAAAAAAGCTTCATTGTTGGCACGTGGATGGCAGGATCTTCAGTTACAACGACTGCTCAAGTGACATCTGCGTTTCGATTTATGGGAATAATAAGGTCAGAAATTGGGGTCGACGGTGCACATTTGATAACTGTGATGCTCCTGCATCAGTGAGATAAGTAAGGAAAAACAGAGACGCAACTCACGTGACTGAAAATATAATTTCCAGGATATTATTGGACTGTGTCAACAATAACAGTCCACTGACTATTACATAGAGTGGGATATTATAGTAAGGTTTCAGTGCATAAACTTCTCATTACAAAACCAAAAAAACATAGGACCACTGGTCTACAGAGACGTGGAAAAAAGGAATATGGTCAGAGTCATTCTTTACTATATTCTCGACAAATGGGCGACTGCTTCATACATGGTGTACACCAAGAAAACAGTACAAACCTAAATCATTCAGGTTTGTACTGTGTACTGCGGGGTCTCAGGCGGCTCTGTTATGCTGTGGAGGGCATTTTGCTGTCACCTTTTGTCACCTGTCTGTATGTGTATTTTCATAATTTCTCTTATATATCTACACATATATTTAAAACTTTAATAGTTGGGTTCTTAGTGTGTGCACTGGAGGCTTCAAGTTTCCACATCACACTTGTGTAACTTAAGTATTGGACCATTGGCTCCAAACTAGCTGTGATATCACAAATCATGTTTATTAGGCCCAAATATAAATATCAGATTTCCAATGAGCTTTCCACTTACAGCAGGTAAATGTGAAAATAGCCTTTCAGTGTCGACTCTGCACATGCATCATTCTGGAGTCAAGGGGGGATTTAAGATTTACGTGGTCAAACTCATATTCATTCACAAATTACTAATTAATGTAGAGCTAAAAGATATTTCTTCTTATCTTTGTTTGATGTCAACAGCTGAGTGATGGCACGTTATCAGAGAGAAGCTGAGTTTTTTTGTTTGTTTTTTTAACACATCATGAGGGCTGTATGCTCCATACATGCTGCTGCAGATCGTTCAGTTAATGTCTACTCAAGGGCAGCTGCTGGGTGATGGCCGGAGGATGTCAAAGGATAATGTGCATCAGTGTGAGTTTGTGTGTCATCTAATTTATTACATTAGGGGAGATTAAAACAGAATGTACACTTTTACTACTTGTTTCTCTGTCAAAGTAGTAGGCTAATTTGTTTTATTTCCTCTAAAAAAATCCATATCATTAGCAAAATCACTACGTATATATGATCACCCAGTATCACAGGTGCTGGGTTTTATGTGGTTCATGTGTACATGGAATAATGAAAAACAGGGGACACTTTCACCTTGGAGTGATCATCATCATTCCTGCTGTATATAAGCTACTACTAATGACTTACCTGTAGCTACCGTGTGTACAGTATGTGTGTGTTCATTTGATAATCTTGTGTTTGGGCACATTAAAACCTGGACAAACGTTATTTTTATGTGAGCTTGACCTCCTGGTACCTACAAGTTTGCTGGTTTAACTTCCTGTACTTGTTTATGGTCATAATCAAGCACACCTGGACAATTGTGGAAGCTTCTTGTGCCAACTTTCTCTCATGTGTCCTTCGTGTTACGCTTAAAGCCAGACTGTGTAAGTCCTGACAGAAGCAAACTCCATTCTTCCTCTTAGATTCATGAGCAGTAAACTCCTCAGAGGCGTTGCTGCTACAGTGTCATGCAGGGCTTATGGTAGCTAATGTTAACAAACTTTAGATATTGTTATGTAACTGATGTTATTGAGTCATTTCACAAACTTTGTGTTACACTTTGTTTAAATTCACATTATCTGGTAATTGTCACCTGTGGCCTCAGTGGCAGATATTTAGCTATGTTTACACATTGCTATACACTTTAATATAAGGTAACTAAATACTGTTTTAAGCAAGGCCTACAAGATGAGCTACATGTCATACCATAAAGACAACCAGCCTATTTAACTGTGTAAAGGTGCATTTTACACCTTTACATTTTAAAAACAGTGTGTGTGTGTGTGTGTGTGTGTGTGTATGCTTTCTACCAAAACCTACATAGTCTCACTTTAAATGCCCTAAAATAAATCTTGATATACAGCAGGTTTCATACTGTGATAGGCTGCACAATACTGCTTTAAATCTGTGTTCTTCATCTCAGGGATTAAAGTTACACCAGCACTTGTTTAAGCTTCCAAAAAAAGTCAAAGCAAATGGTTTTGAGAAGTGTTTATTTAGCCACCAAAACACTCACACACTCAATTTTGCATTAAGCAATTAATTTACACATAATACACTCAGGAAGGAAGTGTGCAACCAGACCTTTATGGACTACTCTGGATATTAGCAAGCAGTTAACTTTGATTTGTTGCTGTAAATGGCTATTGGTCTGTTTTCATTGAGCACCATGTTAACAAGCAGATTCGAGAGGATTGCGTTGATGCCTCTATTGAGCTGAGGTTTGTATGTGGTCAGTCTTGACTTGATGTTTGCTGGAGCTACTAACTTACTTCTTTCCCTTTGTGTCTTCTTTGCTCTTTTCTTCTGCAGCTTCAGCTTTGGTTGCTTTTCCTTCATCCTTCTCCTTTGAGGCATCAGCTTTGTCATCTGTTTTCGGAGCAGATTTGTCATCTTTATCTTCTTCCTTGGCATCGGGTTTATCATCTTTCTCGTCACTCTTTTTGTCCTCTTCCTTTTCTTTTTTTTCTTCCTCTTTTGCATCTTCATCTTTTTCATTAGTTGCTTCTGTTTTCTCCTCCTCTTGTGCTTCTTCTTTCACTTCAGCCTCCTCTCCTTCACCTTTGTCCTCTTTCTCCCCCTCATCTTCAGCTGTTTCGGTCTCTTCTTCCTTTAGCTCCTTCTCTTCACCACCTGTATAAATAGATGAGATTATTATTATTATTATTATGAGTCGTCATGACCTGAATAATTACAGAATATGATCAAAAAACACACACTAACCCTCTTCTTCCTCCTTAGCCTCTTCCTCGCCTTCCTTGGCCTCCTCTTCATCTTCTTTCTCTTTATCACCCTCTTCCTCTACTTCTTCCTCCTCCTTTTTCTCCTCTGTCTCCTCTCCTCCCTCTTCTTCTTGCTTCTCTTCCTCCACTTCCTCCTCCACCTCCTCCTCCTCTTCCTCCTTCTCTTCCACGGGTGGGCTGGCCTCTGCTTGCTGGGTGTGGCTGGCAGATATGATTCCCTCTGTGGTGCTGACGCTGGAGCTGAGCAGGCGTGATGTCATCAGGTAGGAGGCACCGGAGCTCAGGCTGGAGAGGATGGGCCGAGCGAAAGAGGGCGCTGACAAACTGTGGCTGTACAGAGATGACACTCCTCCACCCATTCCCACACTGAG
This sequence comes from Pampus argenteus, assembly GCA_036937835.1. Taxonomy (NCBI): domain Eukaryota; kingdom Metazoa; phylum Chordata; class Actinopteri; order Scombriformes; family Stromateidae; genus Pampus; species Pampus argenteus. Next base: position 9,695,867 of record CM072877.1, read on the forward strand.
GCGAGACTCCTCCCCTTCCAAGAGTTTCCTGCGCAGGTTGTGGAGAAGATAGTGGTAAGTCATACAGTAGAAGGAAACTGCTCTTTTTGATACATTCCTGCTAACTACTATCCTAACATACATATCCACATAAAGAGGAAAATTAGAAATAATCAGGCTTAATTGAAATAACAATGTGAACTACTGGTAAACCAACTCAAATGTTTTTTAGAGCAGTTACTATAATAATCCTTTATTATATATAAGATTTCTCAGCCACTCACCTGTATGCAGCAATCTCAATATCCAGAGCCATCTTGACATTGAGAAGGTCCTGGTACTCCTTCAGGTAGCGTGCCATTTCATGTTTGGTGCCCCTCAGTTCACCCTCCAACTCTGTAATGGTGTCCTAAATAGAAAGACAAAATCAAGAATCTTTTACAAGTCACAAATAAACATTGCTGTAAGAGCACAACATGCACAGCTTCCTGAAATGCACACGCTAATCCTAAAAATCAAAAGACCTGAATAATTAATAACCCATGATAATAGAGAACACATTGCGGCACCGCTGCTGCCACTGCTGACCTGCATAGCAGCTATCTCTGCACTCTGCTTGTCTTCCATCTCATGCAGCTGTTTCTCCAGGGACTCGTTGAGGCCTCTGCATGCATCGATCTCCAGCAGGCGGGCCTGCAGCTGGCGTCGGTACTCTCCTGCTTCATCCTTTGAGCTCTTCACAGCGTCGCTGTGTTGGGCCACCGTTTCAGTCATGGAACCCACTTTCCCTCTGAACCACTCTTCAGCTGCCTGCATGTTCCTTGCAGCCAGCCTCTCATACTGGGACCGGATATCCCTGAGAGCCCCAGAGAGGTCTGGAGTAGCAGCCTCAGACTCTACAGCTACCTGGACACCCAGCTGGACTTGGGCCTGAAGCTCAGCCACTTCGCCCTCGTGAATCCTCTTGAGGAAGGCCAGCTCCTCAAGCAGGGTTTCCACGCTCTTCTCCATCTCGGCCTTGGCTAAGGCGGCCTGGTCAGCCTCACGACGGGCCTCCATCAGCCTGCTCTCAGCGTCCTCACGAGCCAGCACTTCCTCCTCATATCGACCCTGCAAGGCATTTAGGGTTTGTTCCAGACGCTCTCTCTGTCCCAGGACAGCCTGCTGTTCTGCTCTGGCCTCATCTACAGCAGCTCTCAGGGAGCGGGCCTCTTGCTCATACAGTGCTCTCAGGCGGGACGGCTCACTGTGCCTCTGCCTCAGCAATAGTAGCTCTGCCTCCAGGGCACGGTTCTGCTGCTCCAGGTCACGCACACGCTCTATGAAGCCAGCGAAGCGGTCGTTGAGGTCCTGCAGCTGGGAGCGCTCTTGGGTGCGTACAGTGCGGAATTCAGAGCTGATCTGGGCTGCCTGGCTGAGCTCCAGCTCCACGGAGGAGGTTGGTGAGGAGGAGGAGAGCAGCCCCCGGCCGGGAGAGGAGTAATGCAGACGGGAGGAAGACAACGGGGAAGCATGGGAGGAGTAGACGGAGTGGGTCCTCCCTCTGGTCACTACACGAGGGGGAGCCTCGACATACCAGCGTCTGTATGACGAGGTGGAGTAGTAAGGGTCATATCCGATGCTACTCATGGCTGAGTGCTGTGAAGACAGGCTGCTCCCCCTCTCCTCCTTGTGTATATATGTGTGTGTGCGTGTGTGTGTGTGTGTGTGGAGGTGTATGCAGGGCTTGGGTTTAAGAATCGACTGCTTGCTGCTGCAGCAGCCTGTGCTTTTATAGCAGGGTGGTGATCTCTGACGCAAGCGCTTTCCCCAAACTCTGACAATGCAGGCTCGATAGGCTTACACAGCAACGGCAAGCAAAGAAACAAAAAGGAATCGTAGGAATACATATGAGAGGGAAATGAGTTAAAGATAGAGAGAAAGAAAAGACAGGAGGGAAAAAGACACAAAACTACATGCTGTAAGGCTGCATGTATCTATTTGTCTTGTTTTGACTTTGCTAGGGGCGTAGGTGCTCAACAAAGTTTTTTTTAAGACAATCACTTGCTATAAATGTTCACGGTGTGCTTTACACTGCAACAAAATCATAAATACATACAAAACATCATCAACTTTATAATAGACCCTGAACCAGGTCCTTGAACATGATAAACTATGATAAATTCAGGTGTTCCATATATATATATATATATATATATATATTATAGAGAGCAAAAACATGGTTTAAACATATTTGAATGTAAGCCGTGCTATTGTCACTGCAGGAGAAAGGAGGGGTGTCCTGATTTAACAGCGTGACACAGCATCTCTCCCTCTGGTTGAGAGCAGAACTACAGCAGTGACCTCAAAAGACCTCTAATGATACATTTCAACCCAAACAGAAGGCAAAAGGGCGACCTGGTAAAACCCTTACTCACATGGTGAAGACATATAATTTCAACAGTAACAATTAGTAGAAATTTCTTTCTTAATGTTTCCTATGTAATTGGTTAATTAGCAATGTATGCATGCAAGGTTGGTTTTCTTTTTTGTTAATAATATGCACCATAAACTCTCTAACTTTTCTTTTTCTGTCTGTGCAAAAGGGTCTTATGTAAAATATATATTCATATATAGTTTACCAATATAGGTCGAAACAAACATGTTTTGAATCTGGCTGTCAGCTTTTATGTGTGTATTAGTTTAGATTGAATGTGTAATGAGAGAATTGCAATGTGATGTTTACAGTGTTTCACAAAAGTCATTATTTGACATGGAAGGAAGCAATGATGTGAAGAGTGAATGTTTTGCTCTTTGTAATTGTAGCACTTTATTACTTGATGTTTTGTACATGTAGATATTTTCTCTTTCAATAAAGACAATATTCTTAAACTAAAATTAATATTTTAATAATTAGTAAAAGAGGAGCTGATTTGCCTTTTGTGCCTTTTGTCAGCTTGTACTTTAAATGCTTAAAAAGACAAACAGTCCCTCTCATCTGCAGCACAGATACTCTGGCAGGTCAATTACACCCAGCTGCTGACATGCATTTTCTTTTCCTTTGTGACTGGTGAGTGTGTGTATGTGTGTACTTGTGTGTGTGCAGGTATGCAGTGACTCAGTGAATTAATATGTTGGGGGACTCATCTTGCTTTTGCACTGCATATATAAATGAAATGTACTGCAGTGCTTTGCAGCAATATCTGTGTGTGTGTGTGTGTGTGTGTGTGTGGTGCAAGGAATGCACCTGTGTGTGTGCCAGTACTTTGCCTATGCAGCAAAGACCCCCAGTACCTATAGACAGTGCTGTTCCTGAACTGAAGCGATGCAGGAAGTGGGAGCTGCATGGAATCTGCTGCAAGCTGAGTCATCCTAACAGTTGCAATCACACAAACTCCCCTGTGCTCGATTTTCCCACCTTAACAGCAGTCTGACAATCTGCACCAGCACGATTTTATGGCATACAAGATATTTACAAGACCTGAAGGAGTGAGGCGGAGTAAATTAACTCGCCTATGGTGCTACCTTACTTGTTTTTCTGCCTGTGACGGTAACTATTATAAAAGTTCATCTTTAGCCTAAGTTTAGCCAAGTTATTGCAGTTAACATTCCCAGAAACTCCCAGCATCACATAACTGACAAAAACAACAACCTTGGAGTGTCCACAACATCCATATACCAAGACTTTACAGCCTCTATATGTTCTATAAGAACCAGAGTGACCCAGCTTCGAAAAGGCACAGCCTGTGTGTTTTTCCAGCATCATCATCCTTGTTAGTTCCTCTTCTGTTCAATACAATAACCCCCTTTTGATGATCACATGATACAGGTTGGCATCATGCCTGGAGTTCCATTAATATGACATTTTTGGATTATTGTATTTTTCTTTTCTCTGTATATGGATCATAATTTTAAATGTTTGGCTCTGTGGCTTTCAGGCTTAGTCAGCACTTTCATCTGTAGGTCCTGTAAGTTTTAGAGCATTTTTGCTTCCCAACATTCAGTTTCATCAGAATGCAGAATATTTACTGTAGATGTTTTTTGTTGTTGTTGTTGTTGTTGTTGTTTTTGTCTCAGTGGCTTACAATATTTTCCATTTCACAAGTCATCATGCAACTTTGTGATCTTTGGGTTTGCAGTCAGCCACATGCTTTTACTACATATACAGCTCCTAACACTTAACACAACATGACTAAAACCCACCTTTTATGAGATAAAGACCCCATACATTGTAACATATTGCATGGTGCTGTTACATTATTTGTGTAAATGATACAAGAGCAACCCCTAGAGGCGATAGACAGAAATAACACTCTTTATAAAATCCTCTGCCTATTAATGATTCAACACAGATAATTTGATGAGATATGTTTTAAACTAGCACACCTTGGGCACTTCTTTTATGTATTTTGCTGTTTCTGTCTTTACCCTTATAGTGCCAACACCTCATATAAAAGGCAGATTATGATGTTAATGAAGCAGGTCAGCAGGCAGGAGTATGTTAAATAAGGGTGTATATATATATATATACACACTTAAGAGCAAAAATATTAATGAAACAGGCAAAAATGAACCATGAGAAAAACAAGAATAACTATAAAACTAAAGCAAAATAAACAAATAAATGTGCAGCCTCACAGAAAGCTGCTACGCGCTCTCTTTCATCCTCCGACACAATTAAGAGGCAACGGGCCTTTTACCTTCTCAATCTCTAACCAAAAATATGCCATCATTTATAATAGATTTAAAATAGACCATCATTGATGTAGAATTTCTCTGTTACTACTGACAATCACAACTTTCTTTGACGTCTCTCTCTCTGTCTCTCTCTCACACACACACACACACACACACACACACACACACACACCAATTTATGCAGAATGTCATTTACTACAAGACCTTCTTTCCTCAACTTGACAGTCTAGTGACTCACTGATTAGTGCACCTAATGATGCACACCTGTTATCACTATTACAGACATCTGCCCTACTGTCACAAAAGTGTGAAAAAAATCATCTTCAGCAAAATATAATACTGTGAAACACAAACTACTCAACTGAAACCTGTATTCTGTCCTTTTCACAACCCTATATTCAATGCATATCTTAATTCTATTAACAATTATTACTTCTAGTGGTAGAAGTAATAGTTTTAACAGCTGTGGTAGTTGGTTGCAGGACTGCATACTTTGTGTGGCTTGCATTATCAGCTATTTGGTGTAAAAGAAAGTGCATGAATGTATACTGTGTTTACTAAACATAATTTATAAACTCTTCTCAGTGCAATAAGCTGCAGTTTCTCTTTCAGTGATGAAACCTTTTTCTTTTCAGAGCACCAACTCTGATCTTTACACTTTTGTTGCACAGATCTCAGTTTAAAAGTCATGTTGCTATTTTGGCTTAATATCTGACCTCTGGCCTTCCCAGCCACCGCATGCAGAGTCTGGGTTTATTCGCTGAGGCCATATGTCTATCAGAGTATGAATGCCTCTCACAGGTGGAAAGTAAAGGAGGGCCTGTCTGCTATGCACTGCCACTATCCAGGCTGCTATAAAAAGACTCTAGTATGCAGGCTGATGCTCACTGTTGGTCAGACAGGGTGTGTGTGTGCACAACTTAGAAGGGCTGAGGGTACTGTGTTTGTTTCTTTAGGTAACTCAGGAGAAACACTGCAAGCATGGCCGCTGCACATCGTCTAGTTATTGTTCGCCACGGCGAGAGCGCCTGGAACCAGGAGAACCGCTTCTGCGGCTGGTTCGATGCTGACCTCAGTGAGAAGGGTGTGGGGGAAGCCAAGCGTGGAGCCCTGGCTATCAAGGAGGCAGGCCTGAAGTTTGACGTGTGCTACACATCTGTGCTGAAACGTGCCGTCAAGACCCTGTGGACCATCATGGAGGGCACAGACCAGATGTGGCTGCCTGTGATTCGTACATGGCGTCTGAATGAGCGTCACTATGGAGGCCTCACGGGTCTCAACAAGGCTGAGACGGCTGAGAAACATGGCGAGGAGCAGGTGAAGATCTGGCGGCGGTCCTTTGACATCCCACCTCCACCTATGGACAAGGATCACTCTTACCACAAAATCATCAGTGAGGTGAGACAACTGAAATTAAGATAAATGTTTCTCACTAACTGATGTAACCATAAAGACCAACTTCAATTATTTAAACATATTATAGGAAATCATTAAGCAGCTGGTTAGCATTAGTGTTTATTTGGAGGACCACCAGTGGTTTCTCTGTAGTTTTATCAGTCAGTTATGTAACTTTATCTATTGCTGTGGGAGTAAGCTTCTAACTGGTCATACTACCTCCAGTCCCGGCGCTACAAGGGCCTGAAGCCCGGTGAGCTGCCTACATGCGAGTCACTGAAAGACACCATTGCCCGTGCCCTGCCTTTCTGGAATGACGTCATCGCTCCTGAGATCAAAGCTGGAAAGAACGTTATCATCGCCGCCCACGGCAACAGCCTCCGTGGCATCGTCAAGCACTTGGAAGGTGAGCATTACATGATTGCAGGTGGACAAAGCTTAAAAAAAATACAATGATGGTAAATGAAATCTCCATAAAAGACCACAAAATAGTTTTGCAGACAAATTCAAGACATTAACCAAAGATTTTGTTTTAAAACTGGCTTTCATTGCATAATCACACCCAGACTGTTGTCTTTACCCATAGACACACTCTCATTGAAGTGGATATAAATAGCAGGCAGCGACTCTCACACTTGGTTCCTGTTACAGTCACGACCTTTATGTAAAAAGGTTGTCCTTTTTTTCAAGGAGTGGCCAGACATGGATAAGGGAGTTATACAGCCAGAGAGGCTCAAGGGTAAATGGCAAATGTCAGTGAGGAGTTAGGCTATGGATAAGGCTATGGATGAAAAAAAGAAGCAACTCAAGTTTCTTATATGATAAAATTAATAAAGTTAGTTATCAAAATAATTTAAAATAAAGTCAAACATAAGAATAAGCTACTCCATTGACTTTTTATTATGCAGGATTTATCCTTCTTGTCTGTCTTCATATCAGATCAATTACATTTCCTCCCTTCTGTCTGCTGATCTGCATGTCAACCCAGTTTGCATTCCTGTTTGTCTTGTCAGGTATGTCTGATGCAGCCATCATGGAGCTGAATCTCCCCACCGGAATCCCAATTGTTTATGAGCTGGACGCAGACCTGAAGCCCATTAAGCCCATGTCTTTCCTCGGCGATGAAGAAACCGTCAAGAAGGCTATGGAAGCTGTGGCCGCCCAGGGAAAAGTCAAGAAGTGAGCCCGCCCTGGAGGCTCCATGAGCAGGCAGAAAAAGAGACTGTTTTCCCCCCATTGCCCTGCAACCCCCTTATCCATTTGTCCATTCCAACTGGGGAAATGTTTAATGGTTCTTTTGGAAACGGGCCATTTTCAGCACATCAGCCTCCTGTTTGCTTTAACGGCAGACAGAGATGACCTGTCAATCCGAGCGGACAGCCAGGTCCCACATTTTCAACGCCCACATGCCACTCAGCCCTTTTCAATTGTGGTCAAAGCCCTATTTTGAGGGCCTCACCACCCTGGTGCAACCAATAAAGAAACCATATTTTTATGTAGGTCGGTGTCTGTTTCATCGTCTCACGTCTCTTTCTCCATATTACATTGTCATCCTTATCTGGGGCTCCTTTTCTTTAGCTTCCGCATTGGAAATTAGTGGTTTTAGCAAAGTGCAAAGGTGCTGTGAAATCTTATCCAGGAGACAAAAGAGGAGGGGGGAGGAAGAGACAGACAGCGAGAGAGAAATAAAGTGGGAACGATAAGTCAATGGGTTCATCCTGGCAGTATTCCCATGATGCAGGAAAGAGCTTGTCTGAGAGTTTCTGGCTGTTCTCTGCTACAGTCAGATCACACAGAGAAACACACAGGTGAAGTGTTTAAGCAGTTACATATCATACATAAAAATAATTTTAGTAACAGGTGACAAATTATAAGGACAATAAATAAACAAGCAGAGGAACAACTGCATATGATTCGATACACAGAGCATTTTCCTGGCATGGTTCGGGTCCACTTACCAACTTATAGAGAAGGTCACATAAATCAATACAAAGTTGTTCTGAGCGATCAGCTTTATTCCACGACGGAACATTTTAATCCTCAGGATGATAAAACACGTAGACCTCATATTTTATCGTTTTACAAAGCACATCTTAACTATGTGTAGTTATGGTAATCCTTTCTCTTTTATTCCCATTATGACTAAAGCACTAACACATGATGAACGGTAGCATTTCTAGTGCCTACCCTGCAAAAGATGCATTACCAATATAATATAAATCTGCAAAAAACATTTTGCTGCTTTATGGGAGAGTGGCAGAGAATAAAAAGCCACTCAAACTCAATCTTTACTACAGTTTGCGACAAGGCAAACTCTGAAGAAGTTGCAAACAATTATCAACATACTACCCCCACTGTGAAGCATGGTGGTGGTGGTGGCAGGAGATAGTAATATTATATTACATTAATAAAAAATAAAAAACACAGACACATATGATAAACAACACAACGCCAGACACAGTTGAGCAGGACTGCAGAGATGAGGCAAGTTAACTGACCCTGGTTCAGATTTCTGATGATGTTATGCCACCTAATGGCCACAAAGGGAAACACTGGCTAATTGTGACCATTGTGCAAGTTTGTTTTTAATTAATTTAACTCAAGCAATTTTGTGGTTTTAATTATGCCTGAAACTTAAGTATCAGGATTTAGTCTGCAAACATATGACAAATTAGTTAAAATTGCGATTCATTTTTGTGGTCGTATTATTGTATCCTTGCCTACATTTGTCTGTTTTACAGTCCACAACTTCCATTATCATCATAACAGATTTATATTCAGCTTCATTACTGAAGTTAAAATAACAGGATTCCTCATTATCCTTTTTTAGAAAGAAGGCATCTGTGGGGGCAGACAGACACTGCACCACAAATCAGATGAAAAGTATTTTTCCATCAGGCTTTGATGTTTGTTGAAACAGCTTCATGAGCTCAGTCATGGTTTAAGTCTGAGGTGTTTTGATCACTATCAGTTTTAGCAGCGGTTCGCCTCTTGAAGGATTTGAAGACGCTCGGGAGAGATGCTATCTTGTATCTGTTTTTCTTGTATGAGACTGCTTTGTTGGTTTCTGCTTTGGACATTTCTACATACTCCGCAGCACTCGTCACGTTTTTTTCTATGTTGTTGATCAACTCCCCCTGGCAGAAGAAAAACATGATTGACACGAGTCAGGCTTCGTGACATTCGTGTATATGTGCCACTATAGAACATTTCCAAATGACGCAGCAATCTCACCTGAATCTCCAACAGCATGGCGGTGTCAACAAAAATGCTGTGCAGCTCTTTGATGCTGGACTCGAGGCAGATGATGTCCTGATGGCGACACTCTATCTCACTCAGAGCCTGGCATGACGTCTGAGCATCAGCGTTGATCTGTCAAGTTTTTTTTCTCAAAATCATCATCATCATCATCTAAAGAGCTTCCCACTATATTCTATCTGCATGTTTAAGTGATAAATAACACAATTATAGTGGGTATTATTCACTATATTCATATCTCAAAACTGAAGGAAAATTCGACTTACATCAGATATGAAGATGGCAAGATTGTCACAGTTCAGCATCTCCTCCAACTCTTCATCTGTGGTCACTTTATCCACTAAACAGGAGACAAACGGTGTACAGGTTTGTTATCTCAAACACAATTTTGGATCACTATCAAACTTTACATTCAAAAACCTCTGCACCTCCTCTAGATATTGCACCACATATGTGAAATGTACACTGAAATATTCAGTTACTTTGGTCTTCGTGTGCACATTACATGATTGTCTTTGCACTATAACTTGCATATTAAATTTATTTTTTTGAACATACTTAAAAACCTGTAGGCATACATGTTATAAACATGTATATACAGCTGTATATTCCTTGCTCCTTTTTAACTTCTCCTTCAATGGGACTTGAGTGAACACAGTTGGATTATCAAACAGGACACATGGACATGGAGTAAGAGGTGCAGATCTATCGCTTCTAGCTGGTTTTATAACATTTGCACTGTTTTAAATGCAGTATATTACAACATTTGTACTAATAAAGACAAAAGAAAAAAAACAAAACAAAACTAAACATTACCAATCTCCAGTTGTCTCTGAATGTGTGCTTTGCATTTGTCTCTGAAAGAGATCTGTGACTTATGGTAGCCCCTCATGACTTCAGCAAACCATCGAGTCAGGTGTGAGTGCTGGTGAAAGGTAGAATATAAAAATCAGATTACTCAGCCATAAATTCAAAAGGTATCATTTCAACATCTGTTAGGTGTGTAAAGCCTGAAGTCTCCTTGAAATAACTTGAATGTTTTCCAGAGGATGCGATAAATTGATCATTTGTATGCAGATAGATAGATAGACAACTTTATTTATCCCCGAAGGGAAATTAAGGTGTCACAGTGGTAATACGGCCAGACCTGGTTTCTTTGAATACGCTGGATCACTGAGGCACCTGTGCAGCTGTCCTCTACAGGCCAGTTTTCCTGCATTGCTGAAAGAAACACATAAGACATAGCTAACATGAATGCAAAACCAATTAATTAAAACCAAAAAACACCCTTCACAATCTTGTGAAAACACGTTAAATAAAGTATGTTGTAGAAAGTTCATAGTATAGGGTGAATGAATTGTTTTGTTATTCTGTGTTGACTGATGATCAGTAAAAGAGTGGAGTGCTTTTCCTTTTCTATTTGCAAGTCAAATTTTGTCTCATGAACTCTGCCACTCCAGAATAAGCAGAAGTGTACATGTTCCTCCTCATTGTCGCAAACAATGACGGCACACAGCCGTGTCTCTGCAGTATTTCCAGGCAAACCAATACATACGTTAAACACACGGTGCAAGAATTCAGAACGAAAACCCTTAACCTACCTTTTAACTTGGCTCGGACCGAGTTGGCATTCTTCTTGGCCTCATTGTTCAGCAGCTCCAGCTCACCTTTATATCCTAACAACGACGCACCAAGGTAACCAAGGAAATAATTTCAGCAGACTATTATATACATGATCATATTATGTGTATGCACATTCTGTAGCTATATCTATTTGTGTACACGTCTAAAACCGTGTGCTTGAATTAGTTTTTTTTTAATATTTTTATATAGCCTGTATAACTATCTATTTATATAATATCTGTTACCCCCCCATATAAACAGACACAGGTGTGTTTGCCAAAGGTTGTTTGTGTTGCTCTGTTTGTCCTCTCAAGTGTTGTGTGCGCTGAAGGAGGAGATAAGTTTCTACTTTTCTGTTATTTAAACGTTTTGCTCTTATTAACCACTGTGCTGGTGTTCAAGACTCTGTACTTACTCTTGTCTTGGTTAGAAGAGGAGAGGATGGCGCCATGTCTTCTCTCCACCTCCTCTGCTTGACAGGAAATTTTCTCAATGATGCTTCTCACCTCCCCCACCTACACACACACACACACACACACACACACACTAAATTAGACTACTAGAAATAAGAAAACACTTAAACAGAGACAAGCTGTGACAGGCTTACCGTTTGGAAGAACTCCTCCATGTGGACTTTGCTCTCTGCTCTATCAGTCATGTCATCATTGTGCTGCTGCTGTTAAGAAGAAGAGGATTCGTTAAGCTGCTGAAATTAATACTTACTTTAAAGACCACCTGTCTGTATAAACAGTCCGTTGAACGTTTTAACACCTGCAACATTCATATCGACATATTTAAATCATCAATTTCAATACGCTGCTGCCGCCGTCAGATGCAACACTAGCTGGATGTATTGGTCATTTTCTTGTTTTCGCTCAGGCGACGTTAAGTTGAACTGCAAACAACCTGTTGACGTTAAATACGCGGCCCGGTTGATTATTAAACATCAAATTAAAGAAAGTACATCCTCGATATTTCTGTAACTGTCGTTATTCACGAGCTCTACCTGCATTGTGGGCTGAGCCGAACGCACCTGTACAATAAAGAGCGCGGGCACGCATGCGCGCCTCCGACAAACAAAAGGCAAACAAAGGACGACGCAAAGCACCTGCGCAAAAAAACGTAAAGGTACACGAGCAACCTGTCGATACCAGACCTGTTAAGACTTCCCCCCCCCTCATATAGTCATAAAGTCAACCCGTGTCTGTTTACTGTGTGCGGGTTGTCGTATATAACTTCAAACTTCAAGCCTACTATAGCACAGTTTGACCAGGTGCAGCTTCATAGCACCATGGTTGTCTGCATGTTCTGATTTATGGCAAACAGATGTCTCTAAATGATCCTAAGTGCAGATGAGAAATAAATAGCTTTAAGGAGTCACACATTTTCCAGGTCCAATTCAAAGTCATTATATTCTGCTAAAAGCCCACCTGCATTAAAATTCCCATTATGCACTGTAAAAAATGACAGCTAGAAGCTTTGCCCTCCATACACTCACTTGCCTACATGTGCAACAATAGGCCCTGGAAACACCTGCAGTCAATAAAAAGAAGAAAAAAAAACACAAGACATTTGAATCTCATGTACCATTTTTGAATGGAAAAGCTGTAAACGTACCCCCGTTTCTGTGATATTATCTTCTCTCTTCACAAAAGTGAAAGTGAGTCTGCGGTGGTGAAAGGATCACTACATCTGAAACCTCAGACAAAAGAACATGCAGAGAAATAAATAACAGATCTCTCTCAGAGGCCTACAGGCGATCCTTTTTACACGAGTCACACACACACTGAAAAGCTTCTGTCTCCAATCATAAGTGCCGGCTTTCATGAACAATGCAGTGAGTGCTTGTGGGTACTCACGAGCTTCTCAGTTTCTTGGTGTACAGTAGAATACAAATAATGTTTTTTTGGTTCTGGTCACGAGAAGAGGTTAAAATGTAGTTTGTCCAAGAGAAATGTTGTTTAAAAAACACACTTTGTAACAAAGTTGCTATGCTAATGTCTCTGTGTTATTTTGATTTTTAATTTGATCAGATCCTTTTTAAGTTTAATTGTTCAAACAAAAGCCACAATCGCAATAAATGCTGCAAGGCAGATGGATCCTTGCGGTTATTAGGGTGTGGCAGGATGTTTGCTCACTAAAACTGCTGTGCAATAATCTTGCTATCAGTTCAAATCCAGTCCTTCACTTTAATATCGTCCTTATCATCTGTAAAAATATAAGAATAGACCAAAAGTGATGTGATTCTAAATTACAGTTAAATACGCATGAGTTATATTTCTGACTGTGCCAGCAGCGTAAAGACTTGCCCTCACAGGGGTTCAAACATGCACATTTAACATGAAAAACAACCCTGCACCTCTGTGCTGCTCTTCAGACTTTACTTCACTTTCGTGAATGAATTTTTTATTTAAGAGAGACCAGGAAATATATTTATATAACCCTTCTGGTATCTCTGGAATGTAATATATAGTTTTGATGTTAATGAAGTTTGTCATCACCCGAGTAACGTCTTTCTTTCTACCACTAGGGGTAGCTTTAACATTAAAAGCTGAAGATAGAAATTGCATTTTCTCCTTTCTGTCTAACTTAATAGTATAATAATCAATACCTGAATCGGCACTTCAGCATAATTTCAATGATGTAGCCCCTAGGTTTACATTTAATGAACCAATATTTACTTGACAACAGAAATATTTTGTGCAATTTCAACAGACTTAAGTAGATTCTGCAGTATTGGCAGTGAATCAAGGGGTGGTTTTCTCCATTTCTGAGTCAACAAATTGCATAATATTGATTTTATGCAGTGGTGGTCATATAACACAACACATACTGCAAGGTTAGTTTTACCTTTTTATGATAAAAGGGAGAGGAGGGCCAGGAATAAACTATAGGGACGTCTCATAATTGGTTTTACATGATTGCCCACTATACACATTCTCCTACAATCCCTGGACAGGCAACACCTGCAGAGCCGAGCATGGGTAAAGTCTGTTGTTTTTGGCTAGTGTCCTTTCCAGGCAATAATGAGCTGATAATTACTAATTAGCAGTCTGTCCGTTCCGTACTAAAGCTAAAACTGATGCAGCAGCCAGCTCTGCATTCTTATCCCAGCTTCTACTTCTAAAAGAAAACGCCTCTGTGGGGTAGCAGTGATGGAGCTTAAGATGTTGTAACATGACATTGTAATGCAGAGGTTGGTTGGACTCCTTTGCAGAGACAATCTCTAGCAGTGACACTCTAAATTAGCTCAGTTGCTGCAGTGGTTGTCTGCTGTCAAACCAGGGGACTGAGAGTAGCTGAGAGGGACAGATAAAGTTTTCAGGTAGGTAGGTAGGTAATAAAACTACAATCAAATCATTTTCAAAGCAAGAAAAAAAAAGATTTCTGGAATACAACACCAATATAACACTTACATCATGTAAAATATTGGAGTAGAATGAATGAATTTGCATTCATAAAATAAAGGTTATTTTTCACTTGGTGACTTCCCATGAGAAAACTACATTTTAGCCGAGATTCAAAACCAGGACGCTCTGCTGTGAGGCCACAGTGCTAACCACTGAAGATCTGTGAAGGTTTTTATAGAAAATCATTCTACAAAAACCTTTACAGATCTCTACTTCTTCCAAGAAAAGAATCGCCGGAAGCAGTTCTTCTTCTTCTGGTCCTTCTTTGTGGTCCCGATGTCATCTGTCTTTTGAATGAACAATTCAGACACAAGCAGAGTTACACTATGAGTTAGTATGTTATTCCTAATATCCTGTAAACTTTACACAGAGGCAGGTACACATGGGCTCTTCCCTCGTTAACCTGTCATCAGTTACGCAGTTAAAAGGTCTGGAGTTGATTCCAGGCGTGGAATCATATGCATTTGGAGGCTGTTGTGGTGAACACACAACATGTGCTGGGTCACTTGTGTTTATTGATGATGTGACAAAAGACAGAAGCAGCCAGATTAATTCAGAAGTGTATATCTACATCAAATAGAGAGAAAACACACAGATGGCTGATTCTTCTGATTACTTATTCAGTAATAATCTAGTCCAGTTTTGACAAATCTAAATTTAATCTGGACCCTGATGTAGTCTAGATGTGAAAAAAGCAGCGAAAACATTTATTTATTTATTTTTGCATTTTTACAAATAGAATAAATGTTTTGTGGTCAATATGAAAAACAAAATACTACAGTAAAAATTATTAAGATTTTACTGTCATAGTGAAGTATAGTTTTCTCGAGGTTTCTTTATATTGAGCTGGTAGGATTACAGCAAAAGAAAGTGCTATAATTTATAATTTGAAAAAACTGCATAAATAAAATAAACCAACTTTTTAGAATAAAAACACACGTAATCTGTTTCGGCCAATTGAACTTGTGACCTTGTGTCTACTTCCGGTTAGCAAAGCGCAATTCTTCGGTAACTTACCATTAGCTAAGTGGATGTGTCATAATGGATCATTTTTTACTCTATAAACGTCCACATGTGGAGACTCAATCAAAGCCTGGAAACAGACAAGCCGACATTAACACCACTTCATTATTAACTTGATATATAATGTCGACGAAGCAGCTAAACTGTGTTAGCATTAGCCTGGTGAGCTAATGCTAAGATGTGTTAGCATTAGCCCGCTAAAATAGCGGACAGTAATGGACGGAATAAAGCAACAACTCACAACAAAGGAGCTTCTTCAAACCCCAAATGATTTCAGGACAGTTGCTGCGTTGTTGAAACCTTCTGACCTCGTTGTGACGACGGATAAAAACCACCAAACAAACCCGAACAAAGTCCTGTTCTGGATTAAAACCGTTTGGACCTTCAACAAGTTCATCTGGTAAAGACGTCTGGAGTTTAGCAGCCACATTAATCCAGCCAACATTCAGAAAAGACAACGTTGATCTACTAACTGGTAAGAGCAAATAATTTATTATTTAGAGATGCTGCTAGTTGACTGCAGTGTGTGGTGCGGCTGGTTGAAGTTATAACCTGTATGTCCTGAGCTGCTGGCCGCTGCGCCTTCTTCTGTCTTTTCCTTATTCAGCGTTTTGTTGTGAAGATGTTTAATGTAAATCAGTGCTGGTAGAGAGCGGTGGTGCATTTGCATTTGATTGTGGTCATTATGCATCATTTTGTTGGTTATGTGATGCGTTGGCAGACGTATGTATGTATGTGTGTTTGTGTGTTTTGCTTGTGTTATAATATTATACAACGGCTTGGCTGAATACTCAATTCTGATTGGTCCAAGGTTTGGCTTTAATTCTCAGTAAAGGGACACATCTGTGTTTTTAACAAACTCAAATGCAATAACGTCACAATACAATATTATAAAAAGAAACGTCTGATCTGATATTTTGAGACTTGGCTGTAAGTAGCATTACCCAGAAGTCATTGTAATGATCTAAACTGAGCTCCAAACTTTGTTTAATAAATAGAAAAATAAAATGTCTGCACAGATTTGATGAGGACAGTCATTATTTTATTGTTAAGCATCCAGCCTGATGTTAAACTGATGCACAACCCTTCTCTAAAATCATAGACATTAGATGAAACATGTATATGTAATATTATTGGTAGGGATCTTTGACTCTCATGCCAATCTGCAGTAGATGGAAAAAAAAGTGTAGTAAACTAAAAAGGGCAAAATTTAAAAAAAAAAAGGTGTGTGATTTTTGGGACGCTGCAGTCTATTCAAATATTTTCTCATTTTGTTTTAGAGCATTGTTGTTTATCCATTTCCTGTTAATAACTTTCAATGTAAAATCAATAATGTATGCTTTCGGACAGGCTCAGAAGTGCTTAGCAGTGATTTCACTGGTACACCCAGGAGTAGGCAAAGCAAGCAGGCAGCTGGGAAGCAATTTCGCTGCATCGCTGCTGATGAGTCCCTGGTGACACAGGGGTAGGACACCAGTGGGGGAAAAAGTCCAGCTGTAATATGTGTCAGGCTAATATTGTGTGTAATCTTGTCAAAGCAGAGATGACTAGAACTAAAATGTGTGAATTACAAGAAGGTATCATTCCCCTGGCATACAAGCATACATATATGAATATATCTGCACTACTGTGGCTACTTCTCCCGGCTATTTTTAAATGAGAAATTTCATTATCTAATAAAAACGCCATTACACGATGTATATGCTGTACTGTGAGGCCCCTACACATGAACCATCTAATTAACCATTCAAGCCAGCTCAATGGTGTTTTCACTTCCATGATTAAAAGCTGGATCTGATTCACATTGAGCGGACTCAACAGCACAGCCTCCACCAAGGTTTTAAAGCAAATGAAAATGTCGATGCTTGTCTTACAGTGGTAAATGTAATAAATCAGGAATGTCCGGAGTATCCCGGAGTTGCTCGTGATAAGGTAGTGTAATATATGCTTATGTTTTATCCACTTTATCTCTTGTCTACTTCTGTTTCAGCTGTTGACTTCATATTTCCCAGAATGACCTCCAGTATCTCACAAAAGAACCTGCCCAGGCAGGGTAGTGACATTATCCAGTTGAGATAAAGCATATTATGCCCCTTAACATGACCTTCTACAGCTGCAATGCATTATGGAGGGAGAATTGGATATATCTCCTTCCTTTTTATTATAGATTTATCACTGTGTGATTGTTCAATGTCGCACAGTAGCATAATTTCTATTTCCACCCAATAACAGCTGGAAAAAAATAAAGTAGATAGACCAGAAAACATGAGCTAGAGTCCCTTCACCTGACTTGAACTTATCACAGTTGGCAGACACAGAAGGAACGGTACTGTTCAGTTTGGTCTTCAAAAAGAACAGCTGACGGATGACTTTAAACGAGGTGAATGAGGTGAAATTTAGCGTTAATAGAACATACTATGATCCCATCTAACCCTTTAGTCCATAAATGGATCAAAGTCTCCTCACCAGTACCCTTACTCCATGCCTCTTTAATGTTGAGTGAAGGGGTTGCTAGAGCAGAAAAATCAACAAACTGTGAAATTAAATGTTTGGAGGTTTGGAGGTAGGGATTCTAGTCAGAAGGTCATCAAAAGTGTGTTGTTTGGGCATCATATCAAAGTTAGGTGGAGGCTGCCTGACAAAACTTTTAATTTGCAAACACCGAATGAAGTAACTAGTAGGGAGATCAAATTTAACCTGAAGAAGAAATGCTTGTTAATGTAGATATCCTTACAGTAATAGTAGACAGGTCCTTGTCCGACCAGTGTGACAAAACAACGTCCATCAAACTCATCTTGAAACAGGGGTTCTGACATATAGGAGCATAAATGCTGAGGGGGGCACTACCTGTAACACCATAAACAGGAGGGAAACACATTATGTAGGGGAAAGAGTCACTATTTAAATTAAATTTAAATTGTAATCCTTTACTTGAGTAAAGGAGTTACTTTTACTTTCATTGAACTGGACAAAACGCAACCCTATTTGTGGAAAATTACCACTGTCATTCAGTACTAACACATGCATTTTAAAATTTTCGCTCCATGCCTTTCTGATTAGCGATCAAACAAAATATCACCTAAAAGCGGGGTATTGTAAATTTGATGTGTGCATGCTACATTTCACTGTGCATCCATTATCACTAGATGGCATGAAGTAAACAAAACTAAACAACAAAAACTCTGATTGCTCTTAACGCTTAAGAGATCTACCCTTGGGAGTCCTTCATAGGAGCACAGCAATGTTCATTATTTTATTTTTTTTAAGAAATTATTTATGATAAGTTGCTCTTGTAATTGTGTGGTTTGAGGATGGAATTGTATAGGACGGTAGGGCAGAAAATCACTGACACAGAGGAGATTGAGGTTGTATAGACACACAAGCGGACACACACACACACACACACACACACACACACACGCGCAAGCGTTGTTCTAGATAGTCCCTATCAATAACTCCTCGACTCACCTTAACTGACGACCTCTTCAAGCTGCACCAGTTTTATTCAGAGACAGCAAACAGACTCAGCTGAAGGAAAGGTGGTTGTAGTTTCTGGTGTAAATCTGCACTAACCAACAATGAAGTCTGAGGGCTAGTCAATACTCATTTCATGTTAAATGAGTTATATAGTCTATATTAAAAAAGCAAGGCCATCTCACACGGTCTCCGTATCGGCAGCTCACCTCTTTAACTGATAATATTTATTTTAGGATTTAACACTAAGGTCCTACCTCAATACTCTTGTGTTAGTGCCTGTGTTAAAGGTCTGATACTGCGAGACATGCAGTACTATATTACTATTGTCATAACTGGTGTAAGAAGTTGCACATATTTGCTGTTTTTTACACTCTGTGTTTTCTGTCAGGCAATCTGACTTTGTCGGTTTCATTGCCTTTTTTTATAAAAAAAAAGCTGCCAGCCCCATTTATGTAAATGTCCCATGATTTCATCCTTAGCACAAAACCGCTGAAATATTTGAGCTTTCATTTTTAGGTTCAACAGGACAATTAATCTTTTCTTCCATCTGAGCTCACAGGGAATAGATGTCATATAGTAATTTATCAGAATGTGTTGTGGTTGAAGGGTTCAAATGAAGAATAGCGGCAGAACAAACCTTAGAGGATGATGATTATTATGAAGGAAATGAATAAGGATTGCCTGCCCTGAATTATATGATATCGCAAGGCTACAAACGTAAATATGTGACTCTCTCTTGCACTTTTTCTACTTTAGTTTAATTTACACAAAAAAGCCATTAAGATGTCATGAAAGACAAGAATATGATGAATATCATTGTGTTGCAAACCCTCGTTGGGTCTACAGCCATGCTGGTGTGACAAACTGACACACCGGGGAGATTTAGAGTTTAGAGGACACCTTAAATGTCAATAGAAAATTAAAGTGATTACTCTTGATGGATATTTGACAGTCTCAGGTGCCAACGCATTTCTACCGAGAGCCTCATATCTGTGCTTACCCATAACGCATGACTGACCTTTTGTTAAGTTGTTCTTGGGGAAAAAATGACTGGCTTCGAGCACTATTTCTCATTTTCATCTGAAGCAAATGATTACAGTAAGCCATGAACTGTGGCCCAAGGCTTCTCTGGTATTCAAGACTGACTGACAATGACGAGGCAGGTTGGCGGAAGATGAACCTCATCGACTTCTGGAGGTATCACTGATCATAAATATGACAGCATTGAAAAAAGGAGTTAAAAAAAAGGAGTAAAAATGATAGGCAATGATAAATGAAGGTGGGTAGAAGCGTAAAAATATAAAGTCCAGGAGTGCGGGAATGTGCAATATATGATTTTCCTTCAAAGGAGATGATGACAGCTGTAATATTTGAAGGAAAGTCAGTGAACACATTTACTATATCGACCAGTATATAGACCGATTTTAGAGAAAATATGCTTTCTTTTGATTTTGAGCAGTAGTTCACAAGGATATTCAGGGAATTCAGAGATGTTCAGTCTAACGCTCGGTGGAGGGAGGACCTCTAGATGGCAGTCTTGTGCTCCTCTGATGTAAAGCGGTTCTATTTTCTGCCAGTAAGTACACCAACGCTGAAGTTCAACCACTACTAATTCCAGTAATTGCAATTGTTTACTTTCGTTATGTGATGCTGATTAAAACAGGTTTTTTTGCCTCGCTTTCGTAATCCCATCAGGCTCTCATTGTCTTCAGGGTTCAAATCACACCCAGAGCTTTCTGAGGAAATGTTAAACATATTTGATCAGTTTAGCTCTGAATCTCGGGTAAGGTGGCTGCGTCTTTGATTACTGTCAATGCAGCTTACATAAAACAAAAAAAAAAACCAAAGTGATACTTAAATGAGGAGTTATTCTTCCTTGCTGCTGTTTCCTCTTGGCGACGATTACACTGTAATGTTGCTTCATGATAAACATCCATATCTACCTCCCCCACTTTTTTGTCTTGGGTATCACTGAAAAGGGAGTAATATCCACCTCCTTGTATGGCTGTACTGTATGTGTATATGTCAGCTGTGAGCAGTTCAACACAAGCTGATTTTCCCTTTTTATTTCAGTAATTATCAGAGGAAGAGAAAACAGGCAGTATTAGAGAACGTTTTGGTCCTTTCCCATTGTGTGAATGATGCACGTCACAACCGCACGTTGAAGCACTTTCTGGTCTGACGTTCCTGTCGACAGTTATCAGCAGGACATCATTTGTCTGCACCTTCCGAACCCAATGTGGTTAGAGTTTTGTTTGCGGTTTAGACACATTGGATGAATGAATTGATTAGGTTCAGGGAAATGGTTTGGATTAAAATCGGTACTGCATTAGGTTTAGGGATTAGGATTACTTTTTTAATATTAGGGGTCATCATAGTTTAAAAAAAAGTAGTGATTTGTGGTTGAACTTTGTTAAAGTCTGATGTTTTATTGACCTGTCCATCCCTTCCCGGCCTCCTGCAGATAGTATATATATATATATATATATATAGTCACTATATAATACTCTCGCCTTATTTCCTTCAGGCATTAATCACTGCAGCTACTGCGGCGCTTCTGTCACTTGAACATGAATATAGTTTGTTTTGGGGCAGTTGCTAAAATTACTGTCATTTTTTGGGGGGGAAACGGTCTCAACCGGTGCTAATGCATTTCTACCAAGTTAACAGGCTCATATCTGTACTTACCCATACTGATCCCTTTTTTTTTTTGGAGTTGCTCTTGGAGAAACTGCTGGCTTGAATCAGCATTTCTCATTTTTATCTGTGGCAACTGATTATAGTGAAACATGAACTGTGGCTCAAAGGGTCTCTGGTATTCAAGACTGTCTGACATCAAGGTAAGTCTGCAGTAATTGAACCTCATTGACTATGTCGCTCTATAATAAGGTCTATAATAACGTCCGGGAAACAGAAAACATAGAAAGCTGTTTTTCACCGAATCCCCTTAGCAGAATGTCACTGAAATGTCTCACTGTATTCCCACCCACTTGTGGCAGTGTGCACTAATCGCATTCCCAGGTCTTGTGCAAATGTGATATCTGTATTTGTCATTATTCCACACGCGTGTCCCTCCCCTGATAAATGGTAAGGGCAGGAAGGGGGTAAGTGAAGATAACATGCAGTTTTGGTATGTAAAGGAGCATACAGGAGCCATTGCTTTCACACTCTAGAGAAAAATTTGGCAAATTTGAAGAATAATACCGTTTAAAAAATATTAGCCTCTAAGGCCTTTGGACCAGGACAAGAGGTCTAAGAAGTAAACGTGGGAATACAAATATGAGGTGGTGCTGAACTGTTTTATTTATGAGAACTTAAACTTTACTTTTAAACTACTGAAAAAAATCAATAACTGAGGACTGAATTGGACAGTCTATCTCACTTAACAGAAAGAGCCATACTAACTCTGTGCCTAATGGCCTGGAGCTACCAGGCTAAGAGCAGAGGAAAATGTGTAAAACATATCTGATGTTGTCTTATGTCTAATTGAGTGATCTGCCTGTAAACACAGTCCGCATGGCGAATCCTGAGCTGGCGACCACAGTCCAATCCATAATAATGCAGCTGCCTCTGATTAGCCTTCGCATACAGTTTTTATAGTGAATCTGGTATTAGATTTTTTTGTTGGAAATATATTGGATTAATGTTGGTAAAGGCACTGTGTTTCATTCTTTATTTTACCCATAGGATGTACGATGTGAATTGAACCTACATGTGCAGATTGTGTCTAGACCAGGACAGAGATTTAAAAAAACAGCCACAAATTGATGCACAGTGTGTCTGAACAGTGATTCTCTGATGGAGCAACATCCGATGAATGGAAATGTCAAGAGGAGATCAGATTTAACACGTGAACTGAAAAGAAAATGTTTCCAGAAATGATCTTTATCGGGTGTCAACAGATTTCAAAGTGACATATTAATACCAGTAAAGACGCAGCTCTAATCCTGTCAAAGGTCTCAAATCTGGCTTGAAGAACACTTTAAGGAAAGAGCAGGCACTATATTGAGTCTGCTGGATCCTGATTGAGCAGACACATTTCAGATTCAAGGTCGAAAAGTAAAGTGTTGTGTGTTGTTTTGGTGGAAGGGCTAAATATCCAATCTGTAATATTCAGGGAGTGAGGTGGAGTGGGGCAAAATTAAAGCCAGTGAGACTCTTCACTGACTTCACAGCAAACTAGCTTTGTTGAGCGACAGGACTTTAAACATGTTTACAATCCAGTTTGCCTGCAGTCTGTCCCTCTGAGTCAGAGAAGGTGTCAGCAGAATTCAAATAATGAAGGTTAGGACAGAAGAGGTGACTGTGGTACAGTTAAATATATTATACTGACTGTGCAAAGATATATTATCACATTATTAGGAGAATTGCTGCAAAGCACACTTTTTTTCTTTTTTTTGCAGAGGAGAGTACCACATGGGCGCTCTTTTTTTAAATTTTCTTTTAACAGTACTTCTCAGTGGCCATTAGAGATGGTTGTGACCTTTCAGTGCTGTCTGTGTGGCTCTGCTCGCCCGCATATTGTTCTCCTGCGTAAATCAAGACTGACACCGGCATTGTTGTCCATCGTTTTCTGACTGAAACCCCAGTGTGAAATAGGCCACAAAATAAAATGAAGGGGGGAGTCAGATGAGAGGTCACACAAGGACAGACACAAGCCGAGGCTATTACTGGAGCACTGGAGGGAGACATCAGTCAGTAACACAAACATTTATTGAAGGATTATACAGTACACACATGCACATGTGCACTCACAGGCGCCTGCACATACTCACGCATGCAAAGACACACCGTATCACTCAAGAGGATAGATTTTGACAAGTATATCTTTAGCCTCTTAACTCGCCAGAAATCTGCTAATAAGTGGAAATGAAGACTTGATTAGAAAATAACTAACCCAAACTTGTTCAAATTGTATGACACGCTTGAGATTTCAAAAGGGAGAATTGGAAATTTCCCACAGCCAGGGATCTTATTCTACATTATGTAACCAGCAGCAGCTCTCTGGTTCGCCAACACCTCTCTGTTGACTCAAGTGTCCCATGTCCAATTCAGGCTCAGAGGCATCCTCTTTCATCGTACAGCCCCTTGGGGTGCCACCAGAAGGCGGTGGGTGCTTATCATGGTGTTGCCATGACAAACACTAAACACCTTCTGGCATCCTCTCCTTGCTGCTGCAACAGGGGTTTTCACCAAGCTCTGCTCAGAAGCGCATGTTTTGTCTGGATACAGGAGAAACCTACTTAGAGAGTGAGAGTGAAGAGCCGAAATGCCAAACATTCGCTGGTTCCATCTTCTCAAATGTGAGACTATGCAGCTTTTCTCTGTTGTATTTTATTGTAAATTGGATATATTTGGCTTTGAGACCAGCGCTCTTTCAAAACAAACAATATGAAGGTGATACAAGCTCTGGGAAATTAATTGTGATGGCCATTTTTTTTCCCATTTTCTGACATTTTATAGCTGTGATAAAGAAAAGTAGTAGACGGATCAATTGATAATTGATACATAATACAGTATAACTTTTCTACCACTCCTTTAAAACAGCTGTACACAACTCATCCTTTATCTTCATTCATCTTTTTTGAAATATTTCACTTCAACTCTCACACATACTCTCCTGTATATTGTAACTGTAAGAACAGAAGAGGAAGATTGATTGAAAGTGGATGGGAGTCGTCACAGCCCAGTCAAAATATGAGTCGGAGAAGGCAAAACTAAGCATAGATCTATAGTTCTGTTTGATGTGGAGCGGTCTCTAGTTGATGCTGAACTTTCTCCCTGCCTATTTGAACTTTTCTTTAAAGACTTGACTTGATTAGTGGGGGAGGCTTTTCAAATCCCCAACCTTTTAAATAATTGGATTGAATACACAAAGAAAGTTGTTTTTTTTTGTTTTTTTCTTTTGCTGGCCTGATGTTGAACTCTTTGGCCAACAGAGGCATGATGCCTGTGGTTAAGAAGAAAGCACAGAACAATCAATGGGAAAATCAATGAGAAGACAACCCCCACCCCTCACCTTACATGAAACCATTAATTAATAATCAATTAGGGAGGATCACAGCAGAGACAAATGTACATGCAGTTTAACATATAGACATGCTACACCTGCATAGCGGAGCAACTGGTGCTGCGCTTGTCACATCTCCTCAACTCAGTGTTTGTATGTATGTAACTATATCAGAGGAGAATGTCAATAGACCAGGTAACTTTAATGCAAATACTTTCTGCTTTTTATTTTTATTTTTTACTGAACTGGCAGTGTTTAATAGTGACAAGTGAAGACAAGACCACAAATTTTAGTACTTTCAAGGTCGAGACAAGATAATTTTTGATTATCTTAAAACAATGGAAAAATATCAATGTAACCATCTAAATAAGTTTTTTCAGTTTGTACTTAAAATTAGACACCAGAGTTAGACTGGGCATCAGGAGCCAAAATCCAGTGGGCCAGTCACTATGTGGCCCGCTTGAGCACCACTGTTTCTGAGAAAAGTCAAAGTGTAAGATTGAAACTTGCTATACTTCGTTATAGAGCTTTAAATACAAGTAATAATGCTATAGCCCCAAAAACAAGAGCAGGATAGATGCTTCATCGCCCCACTTAATTGTGCCCCCCACCCCCGGGGTTGGTCTCAGTAAACTTTTTTTATAGTTCCAGTCTGTCCCTGTTGGACACTATTTTGTCTATTGGTCTACAGCAACAGAATTATTTAGAATATTTCTGTCACTTAAGCATCTGGACACTTATGCATACTGTTGTCTTATCACATATTAAACTTTGTAACACTCTTTATGTGAGAGAAAAGTCTCCATTAGCAACTTAATAGGTAGTCTGCTACTGCTCCTGGTAATGTGGCTTATATTGTGTTTAAATTAATATCATAATGTTTGTAAGAATGTATACCTCTGTCAAAACTATTCATATATGTAAATCTAAAATTCCAATAACTCATAAAACATCTCTCTCTCACACACACACACATACACTAGTCACAGATTTACAGAAAGAGTACCCAGATGCATTTTCAGGGCTTGACAGGGATAAACTCGGTATACGGGACTCTCTATCTGACTGTGACCACATTTTTCAGAACAGACCAAGTACTGATAAACCCATCCATTTTATTGTATGCAAAGTACATTTGAAAAATTAAAGTCCCTTACCTAAGCTCTAAGACTGCAACTCTGCTATTCCCCCATATGGAGAAAGTCACCGTCATCAGCTGATTTTCAGTTTCAGAGCCCTGGCAACTTTCAAAAATATGTTCTTCTCATAAATCCACATAGTAGGTATTACAAACTTATTTATATTTCTGCATGATGGTGTCCACTTAATAAATGCATAATAAGATATGCAAATATGTTTAAGTGAACCTGACTGTCTCATATTTGAGGTGTCTGGTAGCAGTGGAAAGATTGCATTGGAAGGAATGTCACATTCATCTTCTTTATGCAGTCTCAAACCCTTGTAAAG
Organism: Pampus argenteus; assembly: GCA_036937835.1. Classification (NCBI taxonomy): domain Eukaryota; kingdom Metazoa; phylum Chordata; class Actinopteri; order Scombriformes; family Stromateidae; genus Pampus; species Pampus argenteus. The sequence continues at coordinate 9,722,186 of CM072877.1, forward strand.
TCATGTAGCCATTCTGAGCACACCAGTCAACATCAGAATGCATAAAACTGTAGTCCACAAGGGCTCAGTCTGCCACTCCAGAGTCTGCAAATTTGTATTCAGCTGTTGCTGTTAGGAGTGGTGAAAATTAGTTCTTTGAGGGATGTCAGTTTTCGCTGCATTTTGATCGCTTTTGAGCATTGGGATAACCAGAATAAAACTTGCTATAATGAAGATAAACTGTCTAAATAGTGTCCTTTTTTTTTTTTTTTTTTTTGTTAAGTGTGCTACACTACCAAAGCTATTTGGAAGACCAAGACCAATGTATTTATATTCAGCCCATTTTTGTCAGCTTTACTACTTATCGTTTGCTCTTAACACCATATCTGTATTAAGTTACTGCTGCTTAATTACAGAAACTAATAATCAACTAGCAAAAAAACGAGGTGTGGCTTTGATTATTAAGCAGCCGCAGGAAACATGATGTGTTTGTCACTGTGGTTAGCTCTAATCATAATTGTTTATGTGCAAAACAAGACAACAGTCTTTTACGTATAATTCTTAATGTAATTGTGCTGTGATAAATGATTTAGTAAAAATTAGGTTATTTATTTATTTATTTGTTTGTTTATTTATTTATGATTGCCCAAAGCCTTCCTACTTAGAGACCCAGTTGTTGTTGGTATCTGTGCATTTCCTTAAATGCAGGTTTCATTTGAGACAGAGATAAAGAGCAGCTCAGAGTCTATGAGTTTTGAGGATGAGTGCACACTTCTATCTAGCTGTTTTTCCCTGTTGATCAGAGTTTCCAAACCACACCATAATTGAAAAGGTAAGCTGCTCTACAGAAACGCAGCATCCTTATCCATGAAACCAAAATACATTTTGTCAACGGAAAATATTTGACCTTTTTTTCCCCATAATGAAATGGAGACTAAAACTACTGTATATGAAAAATAACATTTTTATGAAATATCATGTGAAAGATGGATATATTTTACAAATCACTATTTTAATACAAAATCTCGTGACCTAGCTCCTGATTAACAGTATCCACGCACCAAGAGTAAATCTGCATGTCTCTGTATCGGTTTGTCTTCCTGTTGTATGTAGTCATGCCACCTTTTGAAACCTGGTTCCCAGTCAGTCGGAAAACACTTTTGTTTTTCTTTAGTGTACAAATGCCCACTGGGATTTGGAAATTACATATTTGCATAATTCAGTATAACTGTAGGGCTGTGTTGAGAATTTGGGTTAATTATGCAATAATTTTGTACTAATTTAGGTGTATTTCACAGTTGAGCTGCAAACAAAACACTGTGGCATTACTTGGTGTGCTCTTCATTTACAGTTAACAGGGCACTTGGATAGAGCAGAAATTGGACAGAGATTAAACACAAAAGTTAAGGTGCTTTGTTTGAACTAAGAGGTTAGATTAGTTATGCTTAACAGAAAATAATGACCATGGTATTTTTGTGAAAGTGAATGCTTGGGCGTATAAGAATGTGAGTTTGTGTGAGAGTGTTATTGTGTGATTAATGAATTAGAGATGGTTAGAGATGGTGCTGTCATGTTAGATTATATAGAGTGACAAGCTTCACTGCTTCATCTCATAGATCATATCAGAATAAATTCCTGCCAATTTTCTGCTTCAGTGCATGTGCTTCTCAAAGCTGCAGGCATGTAAAGTGCTTCTGCTGTGTTGAGTTGTCCAGATAAAAAGATGTCACTTCCAGGCCAGTTCTAGGATGTGAAAACTAATAAGTCATCTCAAATCTTGTTATTAAGGCAAGTCCAAGTGGTGGAAGAGGGTCTTGATACAGCGCTTACTTACTTATAAGGTTATAATGAATACTGTGCTTGTGAACATGAAACTGGGCCGAAATGAAATGTGTTATTAGGGCTACCACTGAACATCATTTATAAGTTTTTTTTATTTTGTGAGAGTGGACTAAAAAGCACATCTAAAAATTAGCAAATTAGCTGTAACTATCACTAAACTCAAGACACCACAAAACGGCAACAGTATCTTTAATCTGTATCTGAGCCTGTAATTTACCACTCGTATATAATCGTTCATATGTTATCTTAGTATTTTTTAATGGATGGAGACTGTTGTACTGTGCCGTGTGTGTCACACATAATCCACAAAGACCAAACACTATCCAGTAGATGGCGGGTTTGAAACATTTATGGATGTCAACCACTGTTAGTCTAAACAAGAAGAAGAAGGGACAGTGATAGGTGGCAATCAACACTCGCCACACACACTTCACCGGTGCTGAAAACTACTGTTATTAGTGAAATGACCGAAAAAGGAAGAGAAGCGAGAGAAAGAGATGAGAGAACGGGTGTAAACACTTGCCTTCTGTGAAATGGAAAGTATAGAGCAGCTCCAACAGTTGCATTAGTGACCCCATGAGAGTGACTGTTGGCATCAGAGACGCTCACAGCCAGTTGTGAACACAACTTCCAGGAAACAAATACTCTTCTGCTCGGCAAACAACTTCTGCCCGATCACCTATCCACTCTCAGTATATTGAGCTATTTTGTATTTGTAGGAGAAACACATCCTGTGTTGCTCAGTCAATACAGTTTTGTTGTAGAAATGTCATTCACAGCTGATGTATGTCAGAAATGTCTCAATATGTTGATATGGTGGCATTTTTCCAGAACAACGCTGTTTACTGTTAATACAGTGTGTACGTGTTTGCATGTCCTAATTGTCTTGCATTGCGTGGAGATTGGACATGGAGGCATCACAGTAATTCACGTAATCCCAAACGCTGAGTAGACAGGAAGAAGGCTGTGACAGTATAGTCCAAGCCTGGAACAGCATGTCTCATTATCTACTCATATTATCGGGAAGGCTACTGGTGGGGGTGTTGGTGAGGATGGGGAGACGGAGAGGAACTGGGGGGGTTAGCAGGAGTGTGAGAGAAAAGCTCACATAGGATACAAAAAAAGGTATAACCATTAAAATAATTTTGACAGAAAAAGTAATGGATGAAACAATATAGCCCATTGTCTTAAACAAGGATGTGCAGAAGGAAATGGAGATAAACAGAAACATCAAGAGAGAGAGAGCAGGAGAAAGGATGAGGGAAGAGACACATGAAGACAAATTGCAGCACAACTCGGTTACCTATGGGGAAAATAGCAAATATCGATATTTTTCCCCTCACTCTAGCTTTCTGTATCCTTTACTGTATATAATGAGGTCAAGAAATCCACCAGAGTCAAAAGTATGTTTACACAACCCTATCTCCTAAAGTAATGTTCATAAGTAAATATCCTGTGTTCAGTGCAGGAAGGAGTCCACCAATAGTGAAATGTTTTGGAAGCCATGGGAAAAGACATTTCAACAATAATTTTGTAAACCAGAAAATGAATTATAATTGATTTTTAGAAATATAAGTATGGGATTTAAATAAAGTAGAATATTAGTATCTTCCCATTTGTTTAAGCCTTTAGATATGGTAGTTGCAGCTTCTTCCAGACACATCGTTTTTTTTTTCTTTTTTTTCTTTTTTAAATATAGATTAATAGCAGGTTTCTCTTCAAACCCTGTGATGTTCCTGGCCGGCTCTCTGTTGGTTGTTGACTACCCACTTTCAGCATGAAGTTTCAAGGCTGTACGCAATGACTGCACCAATCTAAAACACCCAGTTCATATTCTATGAGAGAGTGTGAACTCTATTCTATGGATTTTCCCTCTGTGTTTATCTCTGCCTCCACACCTCCCTCAGTTTCTTTTGTGTCTTTCCTCTTCCTATCAATAACTGTCAGTCTTGTTTTTCCATGCAGATCAGGATGAAGTAAAACTGTTGGACAGAATGACAAAAAGGGTGAATGTGGGGAAATGTGGGGAAAGGTGGCGGTGACGTGCACAGACTCTGAAGTAATGGAGAAATTAAACTTTCTTAAAGGGAAATGCATAGCCCGGCTTGGTGGCTCATTTGGATAAAACAATGTGAATTTTAATGCTTTGGATTCTAACTGGACTGTTGCCGTTTTGTGGTGTCTTGTGAACTGTGTAATTAAATTGAAATCATGAATCAGAGGCCATAATTATAAATATTTTGAGAGGCAGTTTTCCAGAAAAAAGATTGAAAGACATTGTGCCGCCTTACAGAGGAACTTCTACTTCTCTGCTTTCAACAAAATTAATTTCTGGTTCATTGTGCATGTAAAACATTGACAAAGAGTATAAAAATTTGCATGTACACATCCCTTATCTTTATTGAGAAAAAAACTGAGTAGTGGATTAACTAGATAGAGTCCAGACAAACTACATTACTCCTCACAGATGGCTGACTGATGGAAAACAGGCTGCCATTTTTTGTTTCTTTATCTTCATTACATGACTACAGGGCCCTGGCATTGTTTTGTCTCTCTGCCTGCTGTCTAACATGGACAGATTTGCTCAATGTTGGCAGACGGGTTTTGTTACTGTCTATTTGTTGTGTGCAGTGGAGTTGCAATGGAGATTCTTGAGTTGCTGCACTCCCATATGTAACGGTGTAACGATACATCGATGGATTCAGTGAATCAACAATCCAATATAATGATACAAAGTGAAAATATTGATTCATAATATCATTCAGATACAGCTTTATTTTGAAATTCCCATGGCACATCTGAAATGGTAGGACTATTTTTTTTTTTTTTTAAATAAAAAATAATAGATTGTTCTATAATATCCTGATCAAACTTGTGATTTACACCCCTGCTCCCATAAACAGTTCTGGCGGAGGGCATATTGCTTGTTTGAAATTATCATAAAAACAGAACAATATGTGCCTCTTTCTCTCCCTCTTCTTTATACATCTGTCTGCAAAATGTAAATGAGAATGGGGGGGGGGGAAAGCTGGTAAAAGTGTTTCCACAGTCAGATAGAAATCAATTTATGTAGCTCGAAATTATGTACTTTAACTCATAAATGCGGTTATACTTTTATTACTATCAAAGTCTCTTGACATCCTTGACAATTACAGAAGAGTGTTTCGAATTGCTTTGCTGTGATGAACCAAACATACTGTATGTGTTACACCATGCAGCTAAAACAAAATAATTACTCTGAGAGATTGCTGAAAGTAGAACACCCACACAAATACATGGAGCGTACCTGGAGACTGAACATTATTTCAGCCCTCACGCATCAGTGGGTTGCCTTGATGAGTTGGTGTCGATCACATAAATACAGCAAAGAAAGAACACACTTTGCAGCATAAATATGTCTTTCTCTCTTTCTCACCTTTCCCATTCTTTGCCAGTACAAAAAAATGAAAATAAAAAATAATGCTAGTTTCAGGGATTACAACTTTAAATACTTAATTAATGATATATCACAGCAATTACGGTATGATTAAGGTTTGGGAAAGATCATGGTTAAGGTTGGGATTAGATGATTCGTATTGGTACGTAAAGTGTGAAAGGCAGAATTGTCCAATGTGGACATAATTTCTGTAGATACTAAGCTACTATTGGTTGTTTTAGGGCGCCTGCATGGAGAGAGTTGATCCATGTGACCACCATCCATGTGTATCAGCCTCCTGCAGTGAGAAAAAAAAAAGACTAGGTCAAAACCTGGTATGTGGCTGGACTGTGTATGAAATGCTGGAGAGCTTTTGATTTGCACATCACCTGGTTACCATTAGACATGGGCATAACACACATGTTTAAGTTTATGTTGCAGTGTTATTTGGATAAATGTACATAATACACAGTACACAATCACTTTCTTGCCTGACATATTAATTACTGCGGGGTGTTTTTTAAAAATGTTTAGAACTGTACTGCTATGAAACAACTAGAAAATAACGTTTTATTTCTGGTGTTCTCCGCCAGAGATACTTGCACCGTGCATGCTGACCTGCAGTGTAAAACCGCTGTAAACGCCCCCAATGACGTAATAGAATATAAATTTGCATTTTGAAGAGCAATAGCCAATAAGGAAACACCAACATTTGGCCGCCCGACCAATTATGTAACTTAATCACTCAGTCAGTAACATAAGTGAAAATGACAGTTGTGCAAACTTATGAACTTATAAATCTAATACATAATTATACGTAACATTTTCAATAATAATCTGTTTTATATCAAATGCTTTTGTTCTTTTCTTTTGTCATCCTCATCTGCTGCTGTTTGTATTTTTCATTCTTCAGCCATGTAACTGTAGAGTCAGTATTATATTCTTGACAGTTGTTCTCTTAGGTGTCAGTCTTAGTAAATAATGAGCAAGTTCAGGAGGGTGGTTAGCACACGAGCCAAGCGTAAAGCATGCTATAAGCAATGTGAGAATTTACTTTCCAGATGGATTCTTTAAAGACCCTGTGCACATAATTCATCACAATTAACATCAGTTAGTTCTGTGGTATACTGAGCAGCGCTAATTTGTATTCTCTTTCTTTCTCGCATGCATCCTTCTCACTTGCGTCTTCCACTAACGGTGTGGAAGAAAGATTAGACTGTGTGATATAACAAGCTTTGTCAGAGTTACACAAAAGTTTGTCTTCTGCTAACACTATGAGTTTCCACAACGCAACATGTCAGATGAGTGACTGACTGATTGTAACAACCTCATTCATCATTGCTGAAGGTATTTATTTACTGCACCACCTAAACTGAGTCTTACACATTCACACCAAGTACAGTTTCTTTGTGATTCTGCTGCGTTTGTAAAAGAAACATCAGTTAAGGTGTTCTTTGTCTCAATGATTCAAGGGAAGAAACTGAACTGCAGTATATTAATACTGTTTTTGGAATTTTGGATTTATGTAACTGATGTGGTATTGTTATATTTTTTTAATCACAAATGCAATTAATTTCCCACACATGCCTGTATATACATGTTCGTATGAGGTTATGGAACATGAATTATACATAGAATAATGTTGCAATATATCTTATTGGTGAAAATGAAATATCTTGCTTTCAAATATTAGATTAAAAGGGACCAATATAATAAAATATAAAACAGTGACAGCATTGAAAGTCCATGTTGGTCAAAAAAAATGTTAAGGGCCATGATCTTCCTAATTTACAGTTTTACCATCATTCTTTTCCTGCTTGTCTTCATTTGAGACATGAGCCATTTCCTTCTCCCCTACAACATATAACACATACTAAGACAGAAGCATGTGTGCGACATTAATTATTTTAGTCCTTTCAGATGGCAGGTAATAATGTCTTGTGGAAATTTTGCTGTTAGTTTTATTGCTATTACTGCTCTATAGGGCCACATAGGAAGATAAACTGTATATCAAACTTCCAACTCTGTCTCCTATAAATTACTTTTATATCATTCTAAATTACACCAGCAGATGTGTTTTGAAGGACATAAAATGCCACCTGAGTTATGATTCGGCCAAAATATCCAATCTTCCAGTACAACATCTTCTCATCATAACTGCAGCATTATTTAACTTTTTCTATGGTTATTTTCAGGCACTGGCAGCACTTGGTTAAGGTTAGGGAAATGTCATGGTCTTGGTAAAAACAAAAACAAAACAACCCACTGATACATTGATGAAAAATGTTTCTGACAGAGGCTGAGGAAAATCTCATTTAGCACAATATTAAGATACAAAGATATTGAAGTCTGTTGCATTGATATCACTTTCTGTATTTTAGAAAGCAAAAGCGATCACATTAACAATTCATTGGATATAGAACCAAATTGCAAACCAAAATATTTACTCGCATAGTAATTAAATCACAGATTCAGCTTAATTTCTTTTAGTGAAAACACTTTCCATTTGTGCATGTGTATTCATTGTGCATCAGAATAGCAACCGGCAGATAGGATATGGAGTTTAGGCTATCAGCCAGGTAAAAATGCTTAATCCAAAACTGGCCTGCTCTGTGGGTTTGCCATTGGGAATCTCATGTGTACTGTAGCTGGCACTTACAGGCACTCTGGAAACAAACTTTGAGTCAGGCGGGAGGAATGCTTCTCTCTGTGAATGGCTTTTATTTCAATAGACAACTTAGACCACCAGCACAGCCTTCTTCTCTATCCTGTTAAAAACAATGAAGGTTTGGAGCAATTAAAAGTTTAACAAATGGATACAACCATACATATGGACAATTTAGACTTTCTAGATCACATACCATGCATGGCTGTGGACTGTTAGAAGAAACCTACACAAACAAAACAGGACAAATACATTGTTATTTAGGAAATTCCAAAATGTATTTTATTTGAGCTATGTTTTCACATAAGGATTGCAGAAACAATATCAATCAGTGTAATACTGCAATATTATAACATACAATACATTTTGAGCAGACCATGATGAGGACAACTGACTAAACTAGTAGATGTATATATTTTCCTACGTAAAAAAAAACTATCTGGCAAAAACAAGGAGATAGAAATCTGAGGACAAACAAAAATAATACTGGAGTAAATTAACAATATTTCAAGTTTGGCAGAGAAAACCAAAGCTATCACCATGAAAGGTGGTCCTTATCAAAGCCCTCATTGTTAATCTAGGTAGTAGCCAGAAAACCAGATCCATCTGTGGATTGACCACTTCCATTTCATTTCATTTCCCAGTGTGGGATCATTTTGGTTTTTTTCTTTCTAGACAGAGACAGAGGGACAAAGAAAGTTGCTGCACCAAAAGCACCTCACGGTTCGAAAACAATTTTCTGTTTGGATAGGTAGAAATCAGATGGGAAATATCAGGTGCTTTTTGTACACAGAGCAGTAGATGCTCACTTCAAGCAGAGGGTCAGTGTCCTGGTTATTTCTCCATGTGTTGCTTCTAACTTTATTTCCCAGTGGAAACACATACAGTCTCATACAGTCTAAACAATATTTACACTGTATCACCTGTCTTAAATTCACTTGGGACTCTATTCACAAACATTCAGACAGTGGTCTACACCGTTTGTCCCTTTTGTTTGAACACATTTGTCCATTCAGAAGTTACATTTTCAAATCAGTTGACACACAGAAAACTGAAAAGTCGCTTGGACAAAGTCACTTTTTTTTTTTTTGCAAAATGCTCTAACACAAAAAAAATGAACTAGTTCAACCTTAATTTGTGCTATATACCTGTGCTTCTTGTTGATACTTATACTTCATTATAGATGATTTTACTAGAGATGACAAACCCCCTACCTGTATTTTGCCCTGTTGAAATACTGTAAAAAAAAAAAGAAAAAAAAAGAAGAAAGTTAAGAAAGTTTTCTTCCTTAATTTTATTCTTGTGTGAAGGTCGTTCTGAGCCCATGAACTACCGTTGACATGTAAGACCTACAGTAAGCGCCTTGCAATGCACCGAACAAAAAACTCCTTGCATGGCGTATCCATCCCTGGCAGTCATCAGTATCTATTGCCAGGCAACCAGCATTCATCCGCCACTAGGGGCATCTGGTCATATGACTGGTGATCGTATACTTTCCATCACTAAACAGAGAAGAATTCTTTAATTGGGTTCATGAAAGGAGGTTTTGTGTGAGGACTCAATGGTAGCCAAACTCACACTGTTGATATTTCTGTATGTTCCCTGGTCTACAATTACTGCTGCCTGCATTTAATGCAGTCTGATTACATTGTTTGCCGTGACCATATTTACAATGTCAGCCTCATGTTCAGCACTAAAGATCTTTCTTCTGAGATAATCGGTGAATTCTATAAAAGTAAATTGAAGAAGCATGTCGAAATTGACATTATCACACATATATGGGTCCGATGAAACGACTGCATTACCAAAGACACACTTCTGTTCTGCCACTGGGAGTATAATAAGATGAAATACACAGTGGCATACAGTAACATTGTGACTTACCTTTTCTTATTCTGTCTAGATGCCACAGTGGTCCGACTCAGACAAAACAAATGATTGATGACATGGTCAATAAGTGTTGCCCAAATCTCATTTGGAACATGAGCTCCATTTTCTTCTCTTGCTGCAGCTCTTCCACCACACGTGCAAACTCATGTTTTGAGTCTTTCTATGAGAGTCGCATTAACCTTTTGAACTGTGAAAAAAATGTGTAAAACCAATGGAAAAACAGTTTTTTGAAAGATCAGACTTTTGCTGTGCTAAGAATGTGATAATGATCAAGTGTATCCCAGTTTCATTAAGCGGGTCTTAGCAAGCGAGTAAAACTTTAAATTAGACACGAACTTCTTCATTTATTTGCTTATATTTGTATGTACAAAGGCTTAGAAAAGAAAAGAGCCTACAGCCATGATGGTGGTTCAGTTAGGTTGTAGCCTACTTAGTCCTGTATCATGTAACTTTTACCATGTTTATGTTAGCTTATCATGTTAGCAGGCTAACAGTCAGTTGAAGCCATTGACATTAGTTCTGCAGGAATGTGTTTATAATCCATTGTATTGATACATTTTTGACTTGATAATCGTGCTTGATGAAAAGTAAGTGTATCACCAAAGTTACAATTCAAGCTGGTGGGTTGAATGTTTGTACCAAATGTCATGGCAATATAAGCAGTAGTTGTCAAGACATTTAGCTCAAAACCACAACGTGAACCTCGTGGTGGTGCTAGAGGAAAAGTTGTGAAATAACCAAAGTCATTAGGATTCATCTTGTGATAACTGTGAATGTCCGGGATTAGTTCTCCATGCAGCCTCATTCTTGACGCTGCCTGGATTCTTTTGAAGTTCCCTCAAAGAGCAGAGCCTTTTCTGACAAATGAAATGGTGAAACCGGTTGCTATAATTGGTTAATTCTTGACAGAAGTGTCTCTCTGACTGTAATGGAGAAAACATTTATCTCAATGACAAGTTGTGTTGGACCTTGATGCAAGGACTGATGCATCTGATGAATCTTTTTGTTGGTATCGTAGTTGTCTGTCTGATGACTGCCGTCTATCATATATGCTTGTTTCAAGGATTTTTGATGTTAATAACACACAATATATAAAATTGCAATCTACACTAATCCCATACGTCATTATAATAAATATTCTTGATAAAAACAGAACAGTGCTAAACAACATAGTATTTATCCCATTGTCCAACAGGACATTCTTACAAAATATCAAAGGATTTTCAAAAGAATTTTAAAATTTCACCACCAGTATGAAGGAGCTTCATGAATTTATCCCAGTGGCCTCAGCACATAGTGAACACAGCAGTAAAAAAGCCAGAGAATTATCTGTATGTGTAAGGCCTAGTGTTGAGCATTTCTTCCTTTCCTGTTAAAGGTGAAGTGATCCCTCTCTAACCCACCTCATCTCTCTCTAAAGCCTTTTTGTCCAGTTCTGATTCCCGGCACCTTTACCTTTTCTGCCAGTCAATCAATCTCAGACTTAATCTTTCTGTCTCTCTCTTTCTCTCTGTCTCTCTCGTTCTCTCTCTCTCGTTCTCTCTGTCTCTCTCTTTTTCTCTGGATTCCCTCCGGAGATGGTGAAGATCCCAGAGGCAGACTGCTGGAGATGAGGGCTTCTTGTGCAGTAATGGCCTATTACAAGTCATTTCTCACACACAGTGTCACTGGTCCCAAAAAAGAAATCCTGTCATTCTGTGAATTAAGCCACATAATCAATAGAAAATGAACAATTCTACAGTGGGACACAGGGTCCACACACAATGAATAATGTCCTCACCTCAACTTCACTGCTTCTCCTTAGTATACAGATACATTTAACCCAAAACACGATAAAACCCATGACCTTATCCAGACACATTTGGAGTGTTTTTTGATGTTTGGAGCTATTTGCTGTAGATTAACCAGCACAATTGATTTAGTGGCACAAATTGTTGGGCTGAATATTCACAATAATCCACAAACTAGATTATTAACAAGTTGTTCTATTTAGCAAGAAATGTGATTGCTCATTCTAATGAAATTTGGTACAGATCTTCATTGTACCTAGAGGACGAATTCTAAAAATGTTGGTGATCCACTGATGTTTCCTCTAGCGCCACCTACAGGTCAAATCTTTAATGTATCCAGTGGCTTATTTCAACGTCTACAGAATGAAAAATTTACAGACAATCATGATTTGTTGGCAATTTAATATTACTGACGGATGTTAGCGTTGTTATGTTGAGCACGATAACATGACGGCATTAGCATTTAGCTCAAACCACCATTGTGTCTTAAGTACAGCTTCGCAGAGCTGCTAGCATGACTGCAGACTCTTAGCCTTGTTGGTCATTCAGAAAACATTCATTTTATTTCAAATTTAAACAAAAAAGAAAGTAGCTAAAAGAAAAAATAATACATACAGTACTAGTCAAAGGTTTGGACACACCTTTTCATTCCTGTGAATGAGTACTGTATGTTTTGCTGGAAGAAAACCTCTTTATCTCATTTTGTATTAATGCAAATATTTACACACACTGCAGTTCATTTTTAATGAGAGCTGAAATAATGGCATACAATTTAAGCTTGAATGTAATTTAGGATATTGTAAGCTGAGGAAATTTACATCAACACCCTCACATTAATCTCTTTCTTTATCTATTATTCAGTTGTTCCCCTAAGTAAAAGCGAAAGGCAATGCATATATATCTTTGCATTCCTCGGCCGTTCCCTCTCTCTGTCTCCATATATCTCCTCGTCTTTTTTCCCTCCTCAGCTTCAATCTTAGATTTCTCTGTTGTTTCTCCCAGTTTCTATATTTCATCGGCATTTTCTCTCCCACACCATTAACGCAGTGTAAATGTAATTTAATTTTCAAAAGCAGACAGATTATATTTATTTCCAGATATTAAGAGGTTGACTTCTTTTCTAAAACATGTAATCATTAGCTTCCGCTCAGTGTTGGTGGTGTATTTAACATTAATTCACACCCAGTACTTTGATATTTCTCATCAGAATGCACCTTGGGAAACATAATTAACTTCTCCCTTTTATGTTTTATGTATATAGACTTGTATCACAGACATGCCTTTCCAGCTATTTTTTGAAATATATAAAACTTAAAATTGTACTCTTAACTGTTTTGATTTTTGTCCACATTACTAATTTACATACTCCTGGCATAATGCAGATGTTGCCAGGAGAATAATAATAATAATAACAGACGGAGGGAGGTCAACAGAGGTAGATTTGGAGAGTTAGTGATACAAACAATATATGGAGGAAAAGAGCCAGACTACAACTCTGTTCAGAACCGACAGATATGCGGGTTAAACTTGGGCCAGCGGTCGATCACACCGGGGTTGAATACAGGTCAGATGCATTGGTGAACAAGGGTTTATAGGGATGAGAATTTAATTTAATGTTATTGACTTTTAAACAACTTCTCTGAAAAAGTGTGTGAGAGAAAGTAATAGGAAAGACAAATAGTGCACACAAATGGGAGAGCGAGAGAGAGAAGGCTGAGACTGAGGCTGAATGAATAGTCAGTAGTTTAACACTTTAGTTCAACACCTGCTCTGTTGTGATCTTAGCAGAAGAATGAACCACATCACTAAATGCAACCCGGTGTATGGTAAAGATGCCTCTTTTAAATGTCCAGTCAGCCATCCCGTCTAGAATGAACAGATCAGACTGAAATTGGTGCTACAGTAGCGTAGCCAGTGATGTCTCGGCATGTATTGGGCCTGTCTTTACCACCCATGCATCGTTTTAATGCAACTGTATTAAACGTTATTCCAAACAAGGTGCATTCCTACCTGGTCCGGTCAAATATTTCTCTCAAATGAATCCTTGCACAAGCACAGTGCCACATGGCAGGATAGTGGTTCCAAGAACACGACAAGGACATTAGTTCTTTATACAGACCCTGCAGCTCAACTGGTTTGAGCACCTTTGGGATAAAATGGAACAGGATTTTTCACAGCATGAATGCACTACTGAGATTTCTAGAGGGAATTGTGTGATGTTATCAGACCAACATGAACCAAGATCCCTGTGGAAGACTTCTGGCATCTTTTATGAATCAGCGCTTCACAATCCTGCTTCAAAGGCATCTGCAGAAGTAAAAATTTACTGTACATATCACTAGCTCTATGTATACTGATTTTGGCTGTATACATATTATATAAGTATTCATAAGGTGACACTGTGGCACACCTTTCTTGTGGCATCCTTGCTTCTTATTTCTCTCCCTCTTTGGGTCTGTCAGAGCTCAACCCTGCGCGGCTTTCAGCCTTTTTTTCTCTTCCGTTGCTTTTTTGTCTTTTTCTCTGTCAAGCATTCATGTGGAAAAAAGCTTAAAGACTAAACATGCACACTCTGATAAAAACACTGAACAGTTTAAAGCAGAGTACAACCAAATACAAGCTAAACTAATGTTTCCAACTTTTCAAGCACATGTGGGGTGACAGAGGGATGGCTTTCTAGACAAGACAAATGATTATAGTGAGCTGCATTCAAAGTGGAACGGAAAAAGAAACAATCTGCACACAGAAAAACAACACGGAGAGATATTTGGTGGATTTTAAGGAAACTTTTTAAAACTGACAGTTTGTGGGGGAAAAAAAACAAATCTCATGGAAAGCAAGGCTTCTTCCTCTGTCTCATCTGACAACCAACTGATGTGGAGCAGTTTTATGTCTTTTTAAGGTCTGTCTGTTTCATGTCTCAGCTGCAGAATTTGGCCTTTGAAATGATCTTCAGATGTCAGCACTTTAAACTGGGAAAGCTGGCTGGAGTCTACACTTCCTAACACTTACATCCTACATAACCTACTCTACACTCTCTGTCAGCTGCCTTTATGTACTGTACTATATGTACTGCATAGTTTAGGTGTGTGAGTGTAGTCGTGAATGGTTTTAGAATCATTTCAATGTTGTTTTTCTTAATGTTGTCCAAAATTTTTTTTTGTCATGTCACAGAAGGAAAAACTAAAATTAACAGTGGCTAACTATCACACTGTGATGACTTGTATATGTATCATTTTGCATTATTAACAATATACAATGATTTCTTTCAAATACATTGTTTTAAATTGCTCAGAAAAGTTAAATAAATATGAATCCTCACTGTGTTTTTTTTTCCCCCTGCAGCAGAATGAATCCTTAATGTCAATGTGGCAGTATCGCCTAAATGGGAGCATGTCCAGATATCCTTACTAAATGAAGAATGGCAGGATTGAAATGTCAGAAAGACGTGCTGTTACAGCCTTTTCATTTACTGCTTAATTAGAACTCTGCTCAGGTGGAAATCAGGGTGGAGTGAAGGAAGTCTCATTAAGCAAATAGGGAAAACACCTGTGTAGGTGGGTTGGAGTGTATATCACAGATGCAATACAATTAATATTAACATCACACAGAGGTAAAAACAAATTTTCTATTGAAGTGTTTTGAACAAGCAACACCGTCATAACAAATTAGGGTGCAAACTTTGGAGAGAGAGGGAGACAGAGAGAGGCTTTTTAATAAAGTTTTATGATAGATGCTCGCTGTCATTTTCCTGACGCTAATATTGCAACTCTTCTGTTTGTAGTTTGATGTCGCTCACTTTCCCTCCTACGCTATTCAAAACACTGAAGTCTCAGCATGTCACACTGCAAAGTATTTCTCATTGTACAGTATATCAACATTTTGTCCTTTTTTTTTTTTTTTAAGATTTCAATTACACTGCAATCATAAGCAATTAAATGTCTGCTCTCCCGCTAGAACGATAAGAGGTGTGTCTTTCAAATGTACATCAGTGACAACAGAATTAAATCATAAATCAGCTTCTGACGGGTGCAGCTGCCATGCTGCCAGAGGGCAGATAAAGATGATACAACTGAACCAAAACGAACAGTCAGTGAATGAGGGCGGCGTGTGAAGCACATGTTTTCACATGTGTTGTCACAGTTGAACGCTTAAATAACAATAACAGAGATCACGACTTCTCCTGCCTTCTGGCATCGTTCTCTCTCGTTTTCCCGATATTACACCAGCAGCTGTTTGGACTTCAGTTGAATGGAAATGGTTTCTCTTTCTGCTCCATCTATCAGATCTCAGATGTATTAGGTGTCAAGTACAGTGTGCTTAATCATCACCGCTAGTCTTGTTTTTCTTTGTGTCCTTTTTGAAAAATGAAAAACAGAAAATGCAGACCTTACTTTATTCCAGCTGATTAATTTGCTGCTTGTACTAGATTCAGAATATGCTGACTGATTGACTCCCTGTAGGCAGTAGTGTTGTTACAGTGTCTCCGCGGTTTGTTCATTCTATCATTGCGCTTTCATCAGTTTATCACAACACAAACGTGTAAATAAATAGTACCTAGATGTTGGAAAAAGAATGAAATATTTTACGTAGTGGTTGGAGAATGTCCAAAAAACAAAAAATGATTAGGCATGTGGGCCTTTTAGCCCCAATTAAAGGAAATCTCATGGAAATCTAGGGTTTATTTACAACTACAGTTATTTCGCTATTGGCTATGATAAAATTGTACTCACCAAAGTAATTACTTAGATTTTGTAAAACGTAGGTCCATCAAAACCGACACAATCAGATCACATCCTTTCCTCCTACCTTCTTCTATGACCATGCATGAAAGCAGAAAAACAGGATTAATAGATATGTGGAATCAATAGTGTCTCCTCAGCGTTATATTTTGCCTCTCCTACCTCTCCTGTAGCCCAAAGCAGATGCTACATCCGTTGCCTCTGGGTCTAGACAGAGCCTGGGGACTGTGGCTCCACACAAACACCCTCATCTTCTCCTTCAGTTCTCCTCTCATCTTCCCAACACCACCCCGCTTCCCACCCTTTTTCAGCACAGGTGGACATATCATCATTATTGGCCTGTCTGCATGATGTCACATGCGGGACCCTGCACCAATTCACACAAGTGATCCCTTCTCACAAAGTCCTTTGGGGGGTGTGGGGGATTTAGCAGGAGGAGAAAGAAGTGGTTCTGGCGGCTTAACGCTCTCAGTGTATCCCACATCTGTGGCCGTCATAGTTGCTCTGGAACATAAGGGATTGTATAATATGCATGCCATTTTCACAAAGCTTGGCAACAAACAAATGACAGCACATAACAAATTACAGAAGCCATTTAGTGACATTATTTGTATCATAAACCATGCTCAATGGACCCAAAATGAAATTGAAAGAGGCACATTGTGTAACACCAAATTACCCCCGAAACTCCAATTTGCTTTGTAGAAGGAAATTAAAAAGAAGAGGAGGCACATGTAATATATGGCCGCACAACTTTGGTGACACTTGAACAATCACATGAATCATGCAGGTGAAGAAAAACCAACCTATGTTATTATCGTTTCCTCATGAAGTTACAGGTAGATTGAGAATTTTAGCGTTCATGCTCTCAATGTTTTCCAGTCCACTAAAGTAGACGGGTTGCCTGCCTACTTCGGATTGAGCAGAGCAGTTGTCTTCTAATCAATACTCTGAACAGGTACCTCTTTGCAGCTCATATATAATCAATTTACCACAGAGCATTATAGCTGAACTTCACCTCCATTGCAAAACAAGCTTTCACGCCTGTCACAGGGAGGATGAACCAAAAAAGTAAATTAATTCTTTTGGCTGAATATTCCCAGCAGCACCAGCTGTGCAGGGACACCATATGCCTGCTGCTCTGAACACACAATGAGTGTGAGCGCGACACAATGAATAATTTTTTCCTGAGGTTAAAAACAATACTCTACATAAAATCTATCTTTTGAGTATCAAACGTTCTCCTTCTGAGAGGTGACTGTGTAGCTTCCTCTCTGAGAGGAAAAACCAGGTGTGGACAGCTTGAATTAAGTCCGTTACAATGCGTGACATTTTTTTCTTTTTGTCTGTACCGTCCGTATGCTCATTATATTCCAAACACTCCACCAAAATTAATTTTTAATACTTGTCAGTGCTATACATGTACACACATTTTTAAAACTGAGTCAACTGAATCAAACTGAACTGCCTAGTGAATCATCATTATCACTAAATGAATCATTAGCGTTTAGCGGTGGAGCCCCACACACTGGTGACTAAGACCACTGTTGACAGCTCAGCTGTGATTCGCAGTAAATATTGTTACATCCGTGGCTCATAAAATGACCGTGAGAGCCACAGAAATGATCACCATGTGATGATTCTCTTGCGAATAGTTGGCTACTGAGCTGCTAAGTGTACAAACGGTGCTTATTTGTTTTTTGTTTTTTTACTAAAAAGAACTCGTAGAAAAAAAGTGAGCAAATAACGTTGTCAATGAACATTTGAACTAAACTGAATAAAACTTTTTGATTCCACAAAGTGATTTGTTCTGTCCCTGTTTAGCCTTTTTGCTGATGTGTCAGAGCACTGCCATTCCTCAGGCAATATTGCATTTTCATATGTCTTACTTATTAAATATGGACTGTGAAATATGATAAGCGTACAATTTCAAATAATCAAAATATACAGTGGTGGAAACATGTCATTTTATGACTGATAGTCCTGAACTTCTCCGATCTTTTTAAAACATTTTCCATCTGCTTTCCACACATCTGCAATTGAGAAAAACATTTTTTTTTTTTACTCAAAATAATGCCTGCTATTAGCTATGATAGTGTAAAATATACAATAAAACTTATGAATATGGTAAAAGTTTATCTAACATCTTTCAGTGTCCTATTTGGATTATCACCAACCAGCTCTCGGATAGATCAATGATGCACAGTAAACTAAACGCATTATCAGGCTGTGATGTCCATTTTTGTCACAGTCATAACAAGTGTTAAAGAGAATTAAACTGAGATTACTGGATTATTCAGTGGTGTCCAGTATTTGAAATATTCCACAGCGCTGCTTTCCACCACTGTCTATGTCTGAGACTGTTCAGCTGCTATTCTTTTAGACACCAACCTGTTTATGATAAAGAAAAGACATCCCTGCCGCACACTGAGGTTTCAGTCGCCACTATGAACATGTCTTCTATATCATTATATGCAATCGGACCTTTGTTTTATGAAAATCAATGTTTCCCTACTATACCAGCCTGCTATCTGTCTCTATTCATCTGGTGGTCTATTTATCTGTCCTCTGTTGTATTGTTTGTTTGATTCTGCGTGTTTGTCTTTCTGTTCAATTTATTTCTCATTTCCCTTCCCCTCCTCTCTTTTTCTATCTCCAAATTCACACTATGTGTTCATTCAAATGGAAATCAATAACATAGCTGCTGCAGCTGTACTGTAATTATACGTCTTCTATCATGACATCATTGCGTGAAATAGAAATAACAAAATGTTCACCTCGTTGAAACGGTGAGCATTGTGAAAACGGTGCCTCGGTCGTCTATGCGGTCACACGTATTTGCTGTGATGAAACATCTTGGACCTGCAGCTCTGGGAGTAAAAAATGCCAAGTCTCTGCTTCACGGTAGCATCTTTAGATCCTGAGGCGGTGGTCAGGATAAAATGGGCTCTACTCAGCACCAGTTTAATGCTGCAAAGAGCTGCTGTCTCACAGCATTTCAATTCTTCA
The DNA here is from genome assembly GCA_036937835.1 of Pampus argenteus. Lineage (NCBI taxonomy): Eukaryota > Metazoa > Chordata > Actinopteri > Scombriformes > Stromateidae > Pampus > Pampus argenteus. The sequence continues at coordinate 9,741,518 of CM072877.1, forward strand.
TGGGAAAAGGCCACAGGAAAAGGTCGATATAGTCAGGGGAATGTTCTGCTGATTATTAAAATGGTTACCTTTAAATAGTTGTGATGATGGTAGCAAAATGAAAGTTTAGATTTCCTCTTATTTCCTCCACTCAGCAGCTCTGTTAGTTAGAGGCCAGTATTTGCGTGAATTAAGTAGTACCTGGTATGATTATAAAGGCTGGCTAAAACCTATGGGTCCTGAAATTAAATCCTTTAAATGTTAACATTAATTAGCCATTCACTGGTAAAGGAGCCCCCTGCAGTCAAGACCTCAACCTCAGACTGGTTGGCGGTAGACTAAACCTTGATTATTAGTCATCCTCTCCTGAATTTTTTGATAATTTTCTCCATGTGCGCATGTAATTGTGTCTACTTTGGAATAAAAGAGAATATAAAGCATAAATATATCTTGCTGGAATTGAATCAAAGCATTGATCACTTGCTCATTATGAACACCTGGGATAAACGGCCTAAAGAAGCCAGCTCAAAACATCTAATCTATACTAACCCTGCAAACAAAATCCAGGTGGATTAGCAGGGTTTCATTAGGAGGGCCATTAATATTTATAAATTAATTTCACACATTGTTTAACCCAGCTTTGTTAAAAGGGTTGTCTGTTTGTGAAATAATCATAGGAGCCCAGGAGGTTCATTAAGCCTCAGACTAATCCCGGCAAATCCACCTGCCTCCGCAGATCACTCCAACCTGAACTAACTCCTAAATAAAAGTGACACTTGCAGCGATAACACATTTTGTCCTTATCGCTTCCTGTCCTTCCTTAGATGTCACTCAGGGAAAGGCTGGGTTGCAATCCTTGAATGAAGTATGTATACTGTATACTGTGCATCACTAAAGTTTATGATCAGTGATCACATCCTTCCTTGTTTGATGCAACAGCTATACAACATTATCAACAATAAACTTAAGTCTATGTAACTATACTATACTATACTATACTATACTATGACTAGCCTTCCCACAACCTCATATGACAAACATTGAAGGACAGACGTATACTGACAGTTGTCAGTGTGGTATCAATACTTTATACTTGATTGGATTCTAACATGCTGAATAATACGTGACAAGCAATTAAAAACATACTGTAATGTGGAGGGTTTGCTTTTTTCCCCCAGTAATGCTGACATGTGGCTTGGTGTGAAAGGTTACAGATTTCACTGCTGAGACTTGAAGGATTTATATTCATCCTCTGAAGGCGAATCTGTCTAATATGACAGTTTAATCCCCTTAGAGACGTATTAACTGTGATCAAAGATCCCTGAATCTTTGTCATTGTCTGGCGCCTTAAGAAAGCACAAACCTGACAGCTGATGGTTTTAGCCCTCTGAAAAAGGAAATGTTTTGTTTAAATGTACAGTACCAGTCAAACGATTGGACACACCTTCCCATTCACTTGAATGACAGTGTGTCCAAACTTTTGACTGCTTACTTTTTTGAAATGCGTATTTAATATCTTCTTAATGAGACAATACCTATTACAACAATTGCAATTTAGTCCAATGAATGAATTTATTGTCTCTTGCACAAAAACAAACTGTCACTCATCACTGTTCACTGTGCTGGAACCACAATAAAACCAAAATGTTCCCTTTTAGCAAGAGGCCTCAGTGAAGTCATCAAACAGGAAATTGCATTCTGGGCTTTTGGCTGAATATTCTAATGCATACAAAGACAATTCGAAGGCTCATTTTAAAGGCCCTTGATTGTAGCACTCAGTTGGGACTCACAGCAAAGCCTGAAGCCCTGCAACCTGATTGTAAAGAGGAAAAACTGTGCTGGATATCTGGGTTTATTTTTTAATTGGGGCTGGGGGAGGGGGGGCATTAATGATTCAGTCTGATACCCTGCACAGAAGAGTATTCTTTAAAAATATCTCACGTTTGGAGGTTCAATACAATTCAATACCATATTCTGTAATTAAAATTTAACAAAGTTTTTTCACAATGAAAGCAGATAGTGTACCTTGATCCTACTGTTATCTCTGACTTGAAAATGATCAAACTAATTGGAATAAAGCAAGTTACATCCATGGCCCTGCCTGCAGTGTAGTAACAGCACAAGTGACTCCCAAGGGTGTGTTTAAAGACTCAACAAGAGAGTCATAAACACAAGATTTAATCTAAAAGTGGTATTTTTCTTCTTCTATTTCAAACACTTCAGTCCTTTGTTAGGATTAAGTTAGATAAGGAATTAAAAATCATGTAATTTGTTGCCTGCACTGCTATCCTTCTTGTCTTTTAGATCTGAAAGAAGGATGAAAGACACTTAAACGAGGACAGTGTGTGCCAACTGTTCTCACAAACTTTCAGTGCTAATATATTGCCAAGGTCAGTAGATTTTGCATTGTGCCATTTGATTTGAACTGACCTCCAGGGAAAGACATAAGATGTCGAGAAGCGTTTCTTACCTCCAGACCAAACTCACCTTTTTGTCTTAAAGAAATATGTTAAATCAGACCACTGTCTTTGGCTCGCTTATTTTACGCTCTTGAATGACTACACCCTCAAGCAAGACTTGACACAAACGTGTTCCCTGCATACAAAAAAAGAGAAATGTATAAAAAAAGTCTTTGGTTGACCGTCTTCCTCCTTTGATTCTTTAGGATATGATAGTTGTCTATATAATAGTTTATATCAACAGGGTATATAAAATAGTAGAGTCTGCCATTCTCGCACTGGTTTCAAATTCCCTAGACACGCATTTGACCTATTGCCAAAAAAGAAATTATATAACTGCCTCCAGTGAGCACTGCCATTGATAAATAGTCCTAATAACCTTTTTGTTAACCCACGAGCCATTAACTATTTTTCAAAAACCACTCAAAAGGCAATCAGAGGTCAGGTATGTGTTGCGGCTTTGTCCAGTGGGTGTTTCACATAGCAAAGAATAATCCGACAATCTGAGGGCTCTCAGATTTAGGGGTTTCTAGATGCTTTAAGCCTCTACACACAAGCAACCATACCAAGCACCAAGTTCTTCATCAGTCTCCGTCTGACTTAAACAGGCTCTGTGACTCGGCTATATCACAACATTTCATGGACGCAAACAAAAGACGCTCGTACCTCATTTGCAAAAAGGACTGTAACACGCATGACGGCATGTATGATTAATGGAAGGACCTCTCTGTTGGTTATTTTCAGGCTACAGAAGAATTGCCACATTGCTGCAGTGGACTTTCATTAAGCGCATCCATTTAAGTCCATGCTCTGCAAACACATTTGCGACCAAATAATGTACCTAATAGTTTTTCTTTCATATAAAAACTTGCTTTTTGCTCATGGTGATAGAAATCTTGATAGTGTTGTCTTGAAAATCCTGTCTGAGTTCTTCCCCGTACAGTTCAGATCCCTGAATTACAAAGGTAGACACAATTGCAACCTTCCACTTGATTCGTCCGATGGTCGGACACGCCACCTTTTCACACTCATCTCATCCTCTTTTCATTTCATTGAGGACTCACGGAAAATCTTTCGGCTTGTGTGATAACGGAGATTGTATCTCAAACAACATCACGTGAAACTCATATAATTATACCTTTGTTTAATATTTGAATATAAAGAAAAAACACGGCCTAACTAAGCGACAGAGACCCTTTTTTTTTGCCTTACAGTTGAGGTCACTGAATTGCCAACAAAATGCCAAGGGTCCAGCGGGGAACTGGAGTCTATGAATTTTTCATGTGTTCCCTAATGTCAGACATTCGCTGGTGAAGTGGCTTGATCTTCGCTGTTGCAGAAAATGTTGTGATTAATTCTTTTCTGACTTCCTACTGTAACCCGAGCCCACTATTTGAAGCTATGCAGCTCCAAAATCAAAAGCTTTTTTAATTGCAGTGATGTGCCGGCAGCTTTGGACCGTAATGCTCAGTACATCTGCACATAGTTTTTCAAGGTACTTGGAAGGTTGGTTGTTCCAAGTATCTTGGAGAACAAGTGTGTGTGTGTTGGTGTTTTTTGTAAGAATTTGGGAAATGTGTTTACATTCAAGGCAATGCAAATTGCCTATTCCCTAGTGAATATATGTAATATATAATCCTTGCTTCAGTGGAGGCTTCACAGACACAATTGATTGTGATCAAGTTTGAGACTTTACTGGAATCATTATTCATTTATGAATTATAGGAAATTGTTGTAATGCACGCCCACCAAAAAAAACCAACAGGACAGCAACATGTATAACATAACACTGACAGTGATGAAATGTCTGATTCCACTTTCCATACCCAGCAATCTATTCATTTTAAGAAAGAAATGTGATACTTGAGCTCTTGGAGCCCATGCAAGGCCAATGAGGGATACATTGGCTGGGTCTGTGTATGTATATATACAGCACATTCTCCATTTAGTTTTAGCTATGCCTGGATTATTTATCTGTGTGTAAGGACTACTTTCCTACCCACATGTGTTTTGAGGCAGAAACCACAGTAATATTAAGTTAAGGTTGGACACCTGCAGTTCAGAGCAAATGTCTAGAAAAGGCCATTATCTATTATTCATGCTTTAAGTCTTAAAGAAGAATATTGGAGATTACTTCTTTTCTCTGTTCTCTCCAGGTAATGACAATGATTCATCACTGAAAGCACACGGGAGAGCAATAATGAATCATTGAGCTTTTCTTTTGCACAGATTTCCATCCCAGGTGTATTTTCCAAGTCATCGCAATACACATGAGAATGCTGCACCGAAAGAGGCTCTAAAGCAAACTCAAGTATGACTATTGGTCTTCAGATCAATGCGCTACAGTATATGTTACTAGCATTGAAGGGCTGTTACTACAATGTGAATATAGCAATTTGCCTTCACATCTTTCAATGTGGTGTCAGCTATAATAATAAAAACAGGTCCCTTTTTTTTTCTGTTTCTGGTTTGGGAATTATTTTTCCTCCCCTTTGTTGAGCTTTGTGTGTTATGTGCTCTGGTTTATTTACACTCCTCCAGCCCGAGCTTGAGTTGCATCAGGGATAAATTGCATCCTTGGACTTTGAGGCGAAATCATTTTTCCATTTGATAAATGGGCCTATCCACACTCACTGCCACATCTGAGTGTGTATGTGTGTTTTTTTTTTTTTTTTTTTTAAATCAGTGTATATGTAATTAAATTCAATAACCTTGGAAGCAACGCTTTTCTGAAGCTTACATTGTTTATTTTTGTGTTGTAAAGGCAGAGCACTTGCACTCATTATTTTACAACATTTATATGTCCATTATATGTCCATCTCCTGTGCACACTCGAACCAAAATCCCATTGTATAATTTCAGTGTGTACGATGTGTGCTAACATAGTTGTGTATTGATAGACAACTCTCATTGCGGTCTTTTCTCCACCATCCTTGCTACCGTCAATGTCAGTCAACCTTTGTGTCAGCTGAAACCTCAGTTTGAAATGATGCTGGGAAAAAAACAAAAAAAAACAAAGCTGACATCTTTCTGCAGTTTGACCATTGACTCAGTCCCACGCGAGTCATAAATGAAGGTCAGTACAGCACTATTTCTTCAGAATGAGCAAATGTAGTCACTCAGGTGAGAGTCGAGTCACCGAATCCACAGCTGAAACATGCAGGTTTGGATGACAGCTGTGATCTCGTAAGAGGTACAGCGCTCATCCGAGGAATACAACTCCTGTACAGTTTAGGTTTCTTTAAATCATAACGTGAAGCATTTCTTCACGCGTATAATTAGCAGTTTGTATTTTTTTTGCTTCTGTGTTCGTTATCCCACCCGCAGAATCTCATTAAAATGAGAAAGACGGCTATTTCAATAGCAGTCCATTTGTGTGGTGAAAAAAAAAAGCTCTTACTTGGTGGAGCTGATGAAATTAGTAATTTAGTTGGATGTAGGCCCATTTTGATCAGACCTTTTAACTCGCAGGGTTGTTACTTTCAATAAGGCTGCTCATCTGCTAAGCTGAAAATCGTCACCTTATATTACTACGTTCCATTACTGTCTACAATCTATTATGACTCTCACCTGTCCTGCCGGGAAAGTCATTTATTTTCGACAGAGCAGGGAAAATGGAAGTCTGCAGTCTTCTAGAAATAAAATGAGCTCTTTTTAGTATTGATCTCCCACCCATTGACACGGTTTCTCTTTATATTCGACAGGTTTTGTTTCTTTCTTATAGACTAATATTACAGTTCATATGAAGTGTGACAGCTTGATAATTTTGACAATGGATCTCCTTTCTGTATCTGGCCTTAAATCTCTTTTTATATATTCACCTCACCATCTTAATATCACCGTGTATTTTCTTCAGCACGTCTTCTGTTAATTGTAATACTTGAATTGAATTTCAATTAGAACAAAGGCAGAGATAAGCTATTTGATAATCTGTTATGTTACTGGGCCTTTATGGTGTTAATAGAAAATGTCAGTCTTTTATTTTCTTTTTGGATTTGATTTAACTTTATATTATCAAAGTCGTCATATTTTCTTTTCTGATTTTTTTTTTTTTTTTTTACCATATGAAGCAGGCTTGTCAAAAACATCAGCTAAACCGTGTTATATTGCTCAGAATCTTGTTAACAATAGAGTTCAGGCTATGTTATGTTTGTTTATCCAACTCTACGTATTGTGTTAAGCCAGAGGAAAATAACATCCTCTGACTTTCAGATAAATAAAGAGAGACACTCACCGACCCTGAAAGAATCATTGTTCTTTGAAATCCATACCTTGGCAATTTCATCTTTATCAAGTCGATTAATTAAAAACTGCTACTCATTAAAATATAGTAATTTAAATGATGTTCATCTAAATGTGGCCCCGGTTTTATCACTTAAGAAAGTCACCAAAAGCTTGAGGAAGATGACCCCAGTCTGACACACCGTAGGCCCCCGTTTCAGTATAAGTAGAGGATGGTCTGACTTCCTTAAACTCTCAGTTAGAGGAAAAGAAAAATCCCCAGTGGCTGTGGCTTTAGGTTTCAGATTTTAGCTTGTTTTTTCTCCTGCTGATTGTGATGGAGCTCCGGAGGGAAACTTTGCCCCCCGAGAGTGCAGCTGACGGTGTCAAAGTCAGCAGGAGCCCGGTCGATGAACCTCATAGGAGCTGGACTGGACTGATTGTTGCTAGACACGGCATCAGAGGATCATTTGCATAAAGTTGAGCCTTTTCTCAACTTTCCCCTGTAGTGTCGTGTAGCTTGGCAGGTTTTGAATCTCTGGCTCAGTGGGAGGCACTGAACTGCAAAGACGGGTCACATTCACAATGAATAGCAGCTGTCACTCTCCAAGCGTTTGACTCCGTATGTGTAAACGCTCCATAACCTTAACCAAATGTTGAGTGCCTAAAAATAACTATCATCATCATCATGCTTCACAGTTGCTACAAGTGACTACTGTATTACAAAAGTGGATCTTATAGAAAAAAACAAAAAACATATGTTGGAACCAGGGTGATATTACATTTCACCCCAAATTCTGTTGCAAATTAGTAATATTTAAGTGCATTTTAGTGGACATGTTTGTTTAGGTGTCGCTGTTATTTCTGTGAATTGTTTAGCTCTTTGCAGCAGTAGGATGGATTTGGCCAGGATATTTATTGTGTCTTTTATAGTCATAAATGGCAATTATCTCTCCTTTTAATTTGGTCCACTGTTAATGTTTCATTTTCATGGTGCTTGTCAACACAAGTATTTATAAAGATGAATGTGGGTGGACAGAATCCAATTCTGGTTAATTTCCAGAGAAAATGTAAAACGGCAACATATTCAAGTGTGTGCTGTCATGAACTCAGGCAATTTTCAGTCAAATATGAGCATTTTCATGACAATAGGAGACTAGTTTTGATCAGAGGCCAAGAGGAATTGATAAATTCAGCTTCCCCAACTTGATCCTCCTCAAACAAAACACTAGTTACATCACTCACGTTATGTGTTAATTTTTTGTGTTTATATTTTCTCTTGTTTGGGTATTATTTCTTGTCACCTTGCAGCTTCTCTCTCCCTTCTGTTTCTTTTCCTTATCTGACTTCACCTTCAGTATGTGCACAATGGAAAAGGTTTTATCATGTGTTTGAAATGATGCTGGAAAAAAATCCTAATCTCTGCACCATCTCCACAAGGAAGAAAAGAAAATTAAGTGGAAATTATACCTGTGGTTTCAATTTCCCTGCAAACACTGTATGTGGGATTCCTTTTTTTTTTTTTTTTTTCGTTATGGCCAAACATGCTATTCACTCGCAAAGTGCTGAATGTTCATTAAAACATCCCACTCACTGTAGTGCAAGAGGATTTTTTCCAACTTTCCTCCCACACTGAGCTGTGCACACTATGCGCTATACCCTTATCCATATGTATACTTTATCCCACCAACGTCTTTGTTTCAGTTGTCTTATTGGAAAATTTAGGTCTCTCCCCCGACTTGTATTCATTTTCCAGATTCCAATTCTGACTTTTTAAAATTGATAAAACTGTAAAACTCTTGGCAAAAAAAAGAGAGAGAATTTCCCTAAAAATCAAAACTATTGCTTAAAACACTCAGCAGGGACATAATCCTCATTTTAAGTGGAAATGATGAAAACGAGCAGATTTTTACAATTAACACTCACAATATGAAATATGTAGATATGATACATACATTCTCAACTCCTTACAGTTTGCTCTGCCCATATTAACTCACCCTCTTTGACAAAGCTGTAAGCCATCATCTCACACACTTAAAACACACATGCGCACACACACACACACACACACACACACATATATAAAACAACAACATCTGCATTTATACATCCCTGGCCCCAAAAGTATTTCCAGGTTGACATAATAATTTCTTTTAATGTGTCTGTGCAAATGCAGCAGGAGTTTGCTACTTCAGTGCTCGAGTGTGTCTCTCCAAACAATAAGTAACCAACCGTTCTGACAACAATTACCATGAGTCTGGTCCCTGGACGACCACATACTGTACCGCCTGTCACCATTCGCTGCTCTTGTCATTAGACCTGCAAGGTTTAGTTTAAGGGTGTTAACATACTCATACTGAATTAATTGTTAATTGTATTGCCTTTAATTTGTTGTAAAGGGAAGGTTTCCGTTTAGGACAACTTGGAGCTTATTTTTGTACTTTTTTTTTGCCATAATTTCCATCAGCTCTGATAACATTACACTCACTGAAAGCTGAACTGAGAGTGCAGCCTGTATTGGATGGATTGTCCCCCTAGGCGTTTGTTTAATAAATATCTTATCATCATCTGCTACTCGTGTTTCCTGCCTCTCAGCAATAGTATTAATGGTTGATAGGATGAAATTGGAATTGTCCTTTAAGTTTAAATAGTCTTAATTTGTAAATCCATAATGATTATTTGGCAGTTTTATTACATGTATTTGTTTCAAAAGGAGTAGTATCACTTTGCCATTTAGTCTTTAAACTTCATGGGGTCAATAGACCCACATTTGGGAATAGTACACACCCATATGATCTTTAAGCAAGCATGTGTACATCTGTCATTCTTTCCAAAAAATCAATTCACGCCCTCAGGCTGCAGTTTCCACACCAGCAGTGATGGCCACTGTTCCCCCCACTACCCGACAACCAATCATAGACAAGTTGTTGGATTACTTTGCTAGAAATAGCATCAAGCGTGAAGAACACAGGACTCATGGTGAGCGGACTGATCAGAAATATATTTGTGTTGTTTGAAGAAACGTTCTTTACTCCGGGGTTTAGTACCTTCAGCCCTGGAGGCAATACGACACCCAAAAACAAGGGATAACTGATCCCTCCGCATAGCAACAAATCTAACAAGTCCTATTACAATACAAATCGCAAACACTACTTTCCAGAAGGATCCATATTAAAACCTTTCTTTTTTTCCTGATCTGACAGTGTTATGCTCATGGTTTGCATTTAACTAAACTACAACTACTTGTTTAAGTAGGCAGATGATCATGGCCTTGGTTAAAAGAGCTGATGGGAGACAGGACGCAAACTGCAGAGTAGACAGACAGTATTTGCATAATAGCAAGAACTTGCTGCTCAGGAAATCATAACCCAAAGTTACTTTAAGCATTTGAACATGCAAACGATGAAGACTTCAATGAGGCAAAGCAAGGACTCCCCATAGACATCTACATGTATGTGTAACCATAGACAACTTCAACTTGACTTGAGCGTAGACTTCCACCTTTCAATATATTGCATTATTGACAGTCTATTAGAAATAATTCAGTAAAATTTTAATCTTCTGGGGAGTTTTAGTTGATAGAGCCACGACTGACTGACTTGTTCAAAAGGTTTTTAAAACATTTGGGGAAATGTTGTACCAGGGATACTTTTGATAGAGATAGCTGAATAATTCTGAGTTAGATATCAAATCCAAAAAGCCACAATCAAATAAAAAATAGCCATTTATTTTGTTATAGCCGAGGAAACTGTTTTAGAAGTAGAAGGAAAAGTAGTCAGCTCAAAGCCTCGAGGACAACGTAAAAAACACAAGGAGAAAATTAGATGTTCCGGCTACCTTTCCTTTGAATCGTGCCAATGACAGAATGACAGGTCGAGCTAGGGACCCAGAGAAGAGTTGATTCTCTAATTTAAATTCAAAGAGATTATAATGTGCATGAGGAATATTCCAGCGTCAGTGTGGTGATGTGGGGCTGCAGAGGAGAGCGGGTGCTTGGATATCTGCACACGGGTTCCTAAACTAAAGGGTTTGCTATGGGTTGTCATACTAAAGAGTAGACACCTGTATTCATGACCAGACACGAGTTATTTACAGTTAATAGACTTATAGGAATATAGCATGAATTAGAGAAAAAGGCTGGGAAGGCTGGGAGACCTGTCGTCATACTATTAAACTATTTTCTTTCACTTGAAACTTATGTTTAGAGTGTGTATGTATGCGTAGAAATGGTGCCTGTGTTGAAAGTAGCTTTTTCAAAGCTTTCAAAGCTTTTTCTTTGTCACCTAGATAAATTAATTTATTGGCTCTGTCTCACTTGCTGACAGAAATTGATTTAGCCTATATATTTAATTGAAAACTTCACTCAGTTAATGCTGTAAAGAGAAAGTTGTATGAGGACAAACAGGCACTCTGGCTAATTGGAAATTAGTCATTAGAACTTGGTTAGAATGAGATAGGTGCCTAGGTCTCACTTTGTTTTTGTTTTCAGTTTGTCTCTGTTAATGTCTGTCTGTCTCTGTCTTTGTCTAATCCCTAATTGAGCTGATTATTAATTGAGGCCCCCAGGCATTATGTCAGTATTTTATAAGTATCTTAGGACACTTCTTGGCATATCTAAAATAATAAAAAATAAAAAATAAAAAAAAAGTGACAATTACTCCCAATTATACAGAAAATCCCACAAAAAACACATATTTAGACCAAACTAATCAAATATAGCCAAATAACTGTAAGAAAAGGGCCATAGAAGAGTTCTGAATGTGTCTAACTTTTATCTGGATGGACCTTTCTAACTGTTCTGTATTACTGTTTGTGTTCAGTCTAATTACAACACTTTGTTTTGGTGCCTTCATGAGCTCTTCTAATCTAATTAGCAGCTATGTCAACAACAAAGATGCAACACTGTTGGTGCATTGTTGACCAGTAACTGGCACCTAGCTTTGCTTTAGACTTGGAAGCTGGCATTGTCCATAAACAATCATATACATAAAGTGTTTGCTGGTCTTCACTCTTTATCACTTTCATCTGAAATGTAATTACACTCTTGAGAATATATTCTGAACATGCAAGCACATCGGCTCGTCTTTGTTCTAACGCCGGGTGGAAGTTGACGGAGGGACTGCGGAAGGAAAGCCTTTATGTCAGATACTTTGAGCTAGACTTCATGCTGCGGTAGAGCTCACTGGGTTGTCTCAAAGGGATATGCAAACAAACAAAATTCCTAATTAGGTGCAAAACATGCCAATCGAATCAAGTGTTCTAAAGACCTGCGCCCCAGCAGCAATTACACACCTGCAGTTAATCGGCAATGTAGTGCGCTTTACGATCTCATCCAATTCCAAAGTGGACATTTTATTCTGACACCGTGTAACATGAAAGCTTTCTTGGCCTCGCCTCTTTTTAAAGCAGGCTATTTTCTCAGCATGATCTCTTCAGGATATCGGCTTATGATCTCAATTAATGTGGGTTTTTTTGTGGTCAATTCACAGCGGGTATATCTGATGTGCGGTATATTAAACATAGATGGAGAGGGGACAGAGGACAATGTGTGGACTGAATCTCTGTATCTCAGTGGGAGCACCATTTAATTACCCTACTCAACACAGAAAGTAGACATTTTCAACATGAGAATATATACAAATTGACTCAAGTAGGTCTCTATTGTTCTTACGGAGGTCTGGCTACATACTTCGTGTAAGACCTGTCCTCCACTGGCATATATCCGCTGGCACCATGTGGCACGTCATACTGTGAAGACTTTTGCTTTCATTACAAAGTCACAGCAGGGAGTTACCCGGTCGCCCTGCTGTGTGTTAAAAGCTGAGAGTCCCCATCCTCAACTGAGCTGTATTAACGTCACAGCGCTTGTAGGGATCGTGTTTGGCTTTTTTGCTACAGTAGTTTTGTTCTACTCTCACAATCCTATTACTTCTTTAACAGGTGGGATCCTCTGTGTTTTCTGGTTGTTCTCTTCTTTATCTGAGCTGTAATAAACCCCACTGTTACTGTAAATGACAAACAACTGGATCATTTTTCAACTGTATATAACGGTTTGTATTTATTTATTTATTCACTGGTTCCTATTTTAAACTCACAGCAAGAGTCTGCCGGGTTTAAATCATCACGTTCTCCACGTCTTTGTGTGGGCGTCCTCCGGGTGCTTCAGTTTCCCCCCACAGTCCAACCGTGTGGGTTAGTCGAGCTGGAAAGGCAGTGTCGGACAACTTTGTGTCAGAACTTATCGTAATTTAAAAGTAAAAAAGACAACTTTGATGTTTATGGTGTGTGGAGAAAGTAGTCGCCCTGTCAAAATGGCATTAGAGATGATATATATATATATATAGAGCCAGTTTAGATTAACAACTTCTGTAAAGAACAATGTGTTGTCTGACAAATGAAATCCACTGTTAAGTATAGAGGACTGTTGCCAATTATAGTGCAACTCGGGTTGGAAAAGCCAACGAGAAGCTGTTTGGCTTTTCCATTGAGACATTTACCATCTGTTGGTGATTTGTGTGAAGGGCTAATGAGATGAGAAATATTAAATATTACTCCCTTCAAAAGTTCAATTATTAAGTCTGTCTGTCAGAGTTTGGAAATGGAAGGTGGAGAAGTAAGTTAGTCAAAGAAGACACTCGGAAGCAATGCAGAGTTCGGGTTTGCTACAATATCGGCCAGGGTGTTTATTGAGATTTTACCCATGAATAATCAAAGGGTAACATGGTGACTGGATACTGCTGTAGTCGTAAAACATCATTTATTCATGTCATTCTCTTCTAAAGTTCAAGCAATATTTATGAACAGTAATGATTTCCTCGCAGAGCTACAAACCAGCAGCAAGATTATTAGCTTTAAGGCTAGAGGTGCTGCACTGAAAGTTCACTGCAAACTAGGTATAGAGCTTTTATGTTTTGGCGCTTAATTTCATCTAACTGTACATATTACATTTGTTTTTTTGGGGTTTTTTTTATTGCAAACTTTCAAACCCTAGACCTGTACTGTATGTGAACAAGAACAAAATGCAAGAAGCAGGACACTGTTAAAAGGGCGACCCTTGAATTTATCTGAAATAATGAGAGAACTATTTTAGCATCGAACCTCAACGGCTCCGGTGCAGGATATGAAGGATTTATGCTGTTATTTATTAAGTATTCACACTCTGGAATTAAAGCTTGCAAGTGAAATGGTCTTTATTGACATCAGTTTTTAGAGTTGACCTTCCCAGCCACTTCTTGTTTCCTGATTTTGACTAAAGTAATTGAGCTATTCCCTTCAAGGCTTGCAATTCACAACAAAATCCTCATCAAAACTCTTTTTTGTGTATAACTGTGTTGAATCACTGTGCCACCTTACCTCTTCCCCATCTACAGGGGAGTTCATACAACTAAAGTGTGTGAACAGTTCTACTCTTTGTTCCCAGGACTCGTATTTTTTAACGGTTTTCAAAGTCTGCACTGAATTAGGTAAAAGAGCTTTTATGTATGCTGCACCCTCTGCCTGGACCGTTGTGCAACTTGATCTGAACTTGCAAAATGTGGTTTCTCTTTGGGAATTTAAATCATTGCTACATAATCTGTCTGCTCTCTCATCTGGCTGCCAATGTTTTAGGCTGTTTTAGAGTCTACGTGTCTCATTGGTTAACTGTTTTGGATTGGTCTCATTCATTTTTTTTCACCTATTTGTGATTTAGTTAAATTGTCTTTAGGATGAAATATTTTATCTAATAGGTTTGGAGACTTTATTCATGATTTATAACTAATCACAATTTTGTGGTTAAATTGATTTTAAAATATATTTTTTTAAAAATACATACATCTGTGTGTGTGTGTGTGTGTGTGTGTGTGTGTGTGTGTAATGAACTACAAGGGAAAATCAGGCTTTTTGAGTTGTTTTAGGTTTGTCATGTACGCTTCAAAGATATATCCTATGATAGTACAACATGTGTCCCTCCTCTAAGATAGGAAACAGTTAAAGTCAAGCCCCATTCAGAAACGACACACAGTGCACACAAAGCAGTCAACGTGCACGTTAAAGATACACACAATCCATTGACAAACAGATTTTATGTCAAATCTGCATTCAGAGCAGCACCTTTTACCTTCCGCCAGTTGTTTTAAATAAGTCTCTCTCTCCAGGTGGCCCAACGTGCTGTACAGGCTGTCTTTGAAGCTGTTATGTAGCTCTCCTACACACATACACACACTCAGACAAACAGCAGTTGATCTCACCAGTGCACACTACAGAGCTGATTCATCTCCTCACCGGCCAGCCACCACAAATCTTTCTAATGCATTGAGTCTTGATCATAGACTTCATCTTACAAAGAGTACACATCATGTACACACACCTCAAGATACATTCTTGAACTCTGGAATATAGAGGTGATCCATGCTTTTAATTCCTCTTTTAACTATTAACTACAATTAAGTTTGTTAATTTGTTGTTAAAATTTGACTCAACATTGTACAATGTCTCTCAAAGTTTGCCCATATCATGACTTTTCCATTCTCAGCCGCTCAGTAGTTTATGTTTGGGTTCTACAGAAGGTTTCCAGTTATCTGGTTCTCACAGACAGGTTTTCAGTGGCAAGCAAGCCACTGATATGGGCTATGTGAAGATACTTCATCGATGTGTTTCGATAGTGGCTTTGTTTACCCTTTGCTTGCACTGCAGTTTGCCAGCTAGGTGACCGAGCAAAGAGCCTGCAGTGCACTGCCTGTGATAAGTAGAATGAAACTGCTGCAGAAATGAGGTGAATTTCATGGACAATTCTCCATACAAGTTGTATCCCAGCCAGCAGAGCGGTCGGCAGACATTATCAGCAAGGGGCTTCACGTGCACGATGTGGCATAATGTCAGTCATGTACAGTAAGAGAGGAGGTTTTTATGAATCTGAGAGGGCAAGCTGTAAATCTAAACTTAAATCATAAAATGTTTTATGTAATATTGTGAACTCTGGAATTGTGGATCAAGCCAAATGATAGTACTCGTGATCCGGTTGCCATCGATGTAGGATGAAAATAATTTCCCCATCTTGTGATTCGTTTCCACTCGTCTCACCGGCGATGGTAGTGGCAGCAAGCTAAGCAAAGTGACCAGATGCCCTTCTCCCTCGGTTTTTCCTGCACCCCCTGGGGGATCCTGAAGCACATTAGATCAGATGAGATATTTAATGCTTCTAACATTTTTTAAGGCTGCCATAGGGTCTCCTTCTATTTGGATGTGCCCAGAAAACCTGCAGAGGGAAGCGTCCAGAATCAGATACCCGAACCACCTTAACTTGCTCCTGACAACTGAAAGAAGCAGAGGTGTTCACACTGCCCTCAAGGGTGTCTCCACACCTTGAGACAGAAACTCATCTCAGACGCTTTAATTCTTTCCATCAGAGCTGTGATGGTATGAACATAAATGAAGTGGTAAATCGAAAGCTTCACCTTAACGCTCAGCTTCCTCTTCGTCACAAAGGACCAATGGTACAATATGCACCTATGCAACCTATGCAATTGCTGTGCTGAACTGATCTCGCACTGGACTTTACCCTTTTATGTGTTTTAAAGTTGTTTGTTCTTTTCAGATTCTACAAGGAATTCTGTTGCCAAGAGTACATTTGTGTGACAACAGGGTGCTTGAGACACTCTTAAAGGAATGACAATGAAATGGTCAAAGAGCAAAAGTGCCCTCGACTCTGTGTTTCTGTCACAGCCCGAAAAATAAGGACAGGAAAACATGTCTCAGCATACTCATACTGTAAAAACCCACCTGTTACCCAATACCTCTAAACATATTTATCAGAACAGATTCATGGTTGGGGAAGGCAGTTAAGCAATTTGCAGCATGTTGCACTTATTTTTATTGTGCTTGTCCATTTGCTTCACAAAATGAGTAGTGTTTCTATGGGTAACAGCAAATATTTTGCAGAATACATTTGATATATTATACGCTATCACTATATAAATTATTTAAAATACCTCAATGTATAGAAGGCCAACCAGCTCAATGTTACAACTTTAATATTTGGCTACCCTCCTGCATGATTGCTTTTAATGCACTGATGCATGGAGAAGGCAAGGGTAAAATATATATATATTTTTTTAAATTTTCAAAAAAATTTGTTTACTCTTGACAGTTTGAACTCATCTCACCAATATCTCACCGGGAAGCTGATTTTGTTTTTACAGTCTAAATGTAAACCCTCGCTGTGCTTTGTGCTGTGACTGTTTGCCTACACATATATTCTACCTACATATTAACAGAAATAATCCTCATCAAAGTTCATCCTCAGCCACTCTATAAACGTGCATACTTCTTAATTGCAACTGTAACACAGCATTATCAGCATCTACTGTCAAAGAAAAGATTAGCCGTCACCTGGCTGTGATTCCCAGAGAGAAAATGTAACATTTTTTGGTCAACTTTCCCTTGTTGGTTAATAGAAATGTTGTCAGCTGTGATATTTGTAAGAAGGCTCTCTGCTAAAGCACAAAAAACATTTGTTTAAACATACAGTTTTAGAGTTAATCAGGAGATGGAGCTGCAACAAAAGAGTAAGGAGGAGGGAGAAGCCCCAAAACAAATTTCTCTGATGGATGCCTTTCAGAGAGAATGAGTGTCCAGACAGGCTGCATCCACAGTCTTTGTCGAGAACTAATTTGCCAGCTTCTGCGGAGCTGTTTTATTATTATTTATTGTATTGTTTTCTCTTCCATGACAGTACAGTGCACTCTAGGAATTGTGAAAAGTTTTCATATTTATGAAAAGTGAAGGTCATTTAATTTCCTTCTAGCTTAAATATGGTTTGCTATTACATCCAGTCCAATCTCTACACATCACACACTGAAATAAGGTGTTTGCAGGTTGCAGCGATAGTTGGTTTTTGACCATATCAGTGACCATCAAATTCATAGTTTATCTGAGGAACTTTTGTTGTATATGTAGGAAATCACTACATTTCCAGTTGTAGCTATCTGCTGTGGTTATTGTCAACAATGACAATAGTCTTGTTGACCATCATT
Source organism: Pampus argenteus (assembly GCA_036937835.1). Classification (NCBI taxonomy): domain Eukaryota; kingdom Metazoa; phylum Chordata; class Actinopteri; order Scombriformes; family Stromateidae; genus Pampus; species Pampus argenteus. Next base: position 9,759,189 of record CM072877.1, read on the forward strand.
TCTCTTGTTCTGACTGTATCATCTGAACATCAGTAAATTAGTTCACTATAGTCATCATAGTTATGGGTTGTTATTAAAAACAACTGGGCCTCTGGTTTTGTTAATTTCTCCCTCTTGCCACCTAGTCACTATAGTCAAATCACAATACTTCTTTTCATGATTGTATGTATGTAGTTTATTGAAGTTTGATGAATTTAAAATATGTTGGACTGTTCTCACTCTGGACCTCTACACCAGTGATGATGACTTTAGTGAAGTATGTGTCTGAACCTCTAGAGGAGTGCACTTGGGTCTCAGTCAGTATTTTGTTCTGCCCTTGTGTTTAGTTCTCTCTTTAATATTCTTATATAGAAATTACTTAATTTGCTTACTAGCATACACAAGTTTGGGTGAATGTCTTGTGGAGATTTGGGCAGGTATGATGGCGGATGAGAAAGCTGATCTTGTGAATTTATTCCATAAGATGGGATTGGCATTACAGCTGCGATTACCTGTTATTATCTTAAAGTAACCTCAAGTGTTGTATCGGAGGGACTGATGGAGATGCAGGTGCTGTGTAAAGACAGGAAGAAAAACAAGACAAAGAAAGAAAAACTAGAAGAATTGTGCAGAACAAAAGAAGGGAAGAGTCATGGAATTTCTATTTAGGGTAATGATTGTTGTGAGACGGTCCCCCTTGGGGTCAGACACAGAAAACGGAATTGACTTGATTGACTTAAATGAGCAACACACAGGAAAGTGCAGGGATAGAGAAATTAAGCCTTCGGAATCATAAAATCCATTACCGCAGGGATGTTCATATCGTGGTTTTGTGCTGCAGCGGATGAGAAATACCACTGTAGACAATAATGTCCGTTCCTGAACATAATTGCAGAAAAATATAATACATGAGCCGTTCTCTTCTCATATGTTGCTTTATAAACTCTTCTAAACAACTTAAAATCATTGTTGGTAATTAGGTTTCTTTATATTATATTATTGATCCATGTGTCAACCCATTTGGGTTTCTTCTGATGTCATTATAACAGATTATGTCTCACTAAGACACCCTTTTATATGAGACCGTACTTCTTCATGAATTCTTCAAACATAGGCTTTTTCAATTTCTCTAAAGCTTGTTCTCGTTATGTCATTGGATGCAAAACATTTGACCAACAGCTGCATCCCTGAACTTTAGAAATACGGCAGAACATTAAACATCATACAAATGACATATTGTGTTGTTAAATTTGGAGGCCCTGTTGAGGGCGTTACTGACAGTTTTTTGTTTTTTTTTAAACTCTGACAACATTTCGTAAAGGACATATTGGCCACATTCATATTCTGGCAGTTAGCAAACAGTCTGACTAATAGTCTCTAGACATCTCTATTTCAATTTGTTTAATATCTGCTGTCTCTGCCTGCCTTTGGAGAGAGAGGGAACTAATTTGCCTTTCTCTGGTGAGCTTTTCACTAAAGCATCGTTGGTGTCAATGACCTAAGAAGTACATTTCTTCTCGTCATTTCACATTTATTCCCTTCCGTACTTGCTGACCTAGTTTTACTGCATCATCATTTCCTCTCACTTTAAAGTATTTTTTTTTTCCTAGGCTCTGCATCACCTAGTTTATCTCTATTACCTGTCCAGTCTCCTCTATTTTTTTTTCAAAGAGAATAGTAACACTAGTTTTCCCACAACCTGCACACATACATACACCTCCATGAAGTATTGCACGGCCAAGGGCAAAGCCAATTCAACTTGAGGATTAGAAATGGGGTGGGAAGGCTGGTGCAATGCACTTGCAGATTAAAGTTAAAAAAGCGGGACTTCTTACAGTAGACCTTGCGGTTTGTTTTCCCTTTTACCATGCTAACAACCAAGTGAGCCAAGTGGGATACGTCAAAAGCACTGTATAAAAAATCCCCAGTCTACCCACTGATAGCTTCTATTAAAAGAAAAAAGAAAAGGCATCAAACTCCAGCTATATGGAGATGTCATTTCTTTTCCTCATTTGTTTTCTTTACTGTCCACCGCATTAGGAATTATTTTTTTATGATTGTATTATAAGCTCATTAAAGCCTGCTAGAGAGCATGGAAAATAAAAAAAAAAAGAAAATCCACATACTTACATTACATTTTTATGACTTTCTTTTTACTCTCTCAATCATTTTTTCTCTAGTGTCGGCTTTTTTGGGGTTACGAACGAGAGAATGAAACTCAAAAGTGACGTGAAGAATCGATGGGCGTACAAGAAATGAGGTTACAGGAGGCTGTTGGGTGCACTAATTCCTGGCCACAGCCTCTGCAGCCCTTTAATTAGTTTACTTTTTTTTTTCTAAATGCAGACAGAAGATTTAAGAGTGCTCTCTTTACTTGCCTCTCTGACCTAAATGGAATAAATTGGACTGGGATTAGTTCTCGGCACAACACTCTGCATGCGATTGGTGAAAAACGATTCCTCCCACAGGACAATATGGAAGCCAAGATATAAAAAGCCAGAGGGAAATGAACCATCCAAGGATAACACCTTTCAATTGTTCTATAACCCCAATTTATTACCATTTTCTAGTCTGATAATGTGCATACATTCTTTATTGATTGCTGCCATTGCCTTCTTGAATTAAACATCTCATCTGTGCCTTCATTCTTGTGAGCGTGATTTTGAACATAAATATAAGGCATGTCCACCTCCACAGGTGCTGGTTTATTTCTGTTCAAAATGCATTGAGAAGCATACCAGTAGATGAGATGGACTGGACCACTGTTGCTATGGTGCTGAAACAGGTGCTATAAAAGAGTAGGGATCTGAGTCCAGGTACAGTACATGTATTTTTCAGTACAGAAGCTCATATTGTGGTGCAACATACTAAAAACTAAGAATTAGTGTTAGTTTTACCTGTCAAAAGACTTCACGGTTAAACCTTTTTTTAGTTTCTCTAGTCTGTCACTGAAGAAAAAAGGGATGTAATTCAAATGCAAATGAGAATGCAACTAATGTAGGTCTTCTGTGAAAAAAATAGACGAGCTCAGGCATTTAAAAAGGAACAAGTAGTGTATGCGTTTGGATGTTTGTTTCCTTTGTTGATATGTTCTTTATGCAGACAGTGTATACTGAATTTGATTGAGTTGCTGGTTATTGTCTTGCATTGTTGTGTTGTAAATTGACACTGCTAGCAAATCTTTTTGTTCCTTTCTAATGCTGCACATACATACATACCAGCAGAAATTAGCCTTTCAGTTTACTGTGTTATCTTTTAATTACATTTTACATTTTAATAAATCAGTCAAAATCGAATAAAAGAATGGTTATGTTAGGTACTTTCTATCATTACTATCCTGGATGCACATCTGTCAGAATTTCAGACTATAATAACAAAAAAAAAAGGAATCTGATTCACATTGCTCCCTTTTCCATCTATATTCTTTCTGAGACAGATTCCAGTGCAGGCTGTAATTGTGTTAGATAGAAAGGGAAGAAAAGGTTATCTATAGGTGCATACATGTGTATGTTTGTCCATGAGTTTGATGGTCCTGGCCCATGGGATCTCTGATGCTGTTCATTAGCTGGCTGAGTTGTGTCAAGATGTTAAAAGCAGGCTGCCAAAGCCTTTCAGCCAATGGTGTAAAGCTGCATGCAAAGACATGACATTTTTTCCCTGAAGGACTGGGTCCCGATGTTTGTAACAGACACAGAGCCCAGTCAGTTGCACAGCAATGATGCTCACATTATACCTGCACCACTGGAAATACTAGGAAGGCGCCACACAACCACTGTATTGTTGAAACAGACAACACGGGACATGTAAACAGAAACTTGCTGCTGTTTGTCTGATCGTTCTTGCCAGATTAGACACAGAGCACAATTAACCACTTAATCCTTAACCCAAACCCCCGAAAATGACACGCCCAAAACGAATAGAGTATATCTCTGCAACTACAAGGTTTAGAGTCATATGCACACAAACGCACACATACTCACATAATTATTCTTGTACAAACAGACTGTAGATCGTCATGCCTCCTCTGGCTCGGATGATTTGGTTTGATGACCCCCGTAGTTTTTTTTGTTTTTTCTTTTCATCCTAATCCTTTCAGTACACATCCGTGTAGTGACCTTCATAGCGTTGATAGTTATACTGGAGCAGGAGGCACAATTCTTCCCCTTCAAGTTTAGTGGAATCAGGCTGCTTCTAGTCTTTTGAATCCATTTTCTTTCAGCAACAATGATCCTACTGATTCCTGTTCCAGTTCCTCTACAGAAATATCACATTTTGCTGAAGTGTAGTTGACCAAACAGCATTTATCTTCTCTGTCACATATTGAATTGGACATTTTGTTGTTTCATACTGAGACAAGAAGAGTATCATGGGACTAGCAACATCTAGCAATGTCACAAAATTGATAGACTTTAGACAGTAACAGTGTCTGGATAGATTATGATACCACAACAAGTAAATTAGCTGGTTAAGATGAATAAGTTGAGTTTCAGGATTTCAATCTTCACCTTGCCCTAGACCATCACTAGTACATATCACCGTCCGTCTCAGAACCCAGCTGACAATATTCTTTGCAAATAGTTCGGCGGGGAAAAATGATCTCAGTCATGTAAATATAAAATAAAATAAAAAACACCTGCCCATATGCACACTGAAAGAGTTACTGCCTACAAAGAGATGCCTTCCTATAGAAATTTCAATGTAAGTGATGAGGCATCATATTTTTAGTACAAAATTCTCTTTGTGTTTTGGTTACTATGCATCTGCTGTGGCTTAGCAAGAATAAAAAGAAAACTGTCCATGGAAGCACAAAGGGGGGATTTTGCACACAATTGACTGTTCATTTTAAAGATACCCATTTGATTTGACTGACTCTGACCGCTAAAGTCGCAAATTAGCTTCAGCTGAACTTCACAATGTAGGTTTTACACAGATTGAGGACTGGATTTTAATATTGCATTGCATTGCATTTTGCTCCGTTCTGTGCTCATCTGTCGCTGTCTCATCCCATTTGTTTTGTCATTTCCCCATTAAGATTCCACCAAGGTCAGTTCGATTATTAGTCAAGTGTATACACAGACGGTCAAGTTTTATTGCTTGTTCGAGCGGGCATGACAATAAATCTCTTTCATCTAGTGACCTCAATCAGCCTGTTATGTGGAGCCCACAGTACGTGAGGAAAAGTCCTAAATGACGGATTAGTGCTGTATTAGTATGTACACACAGGGAAATAAACATGTACAGAAACCAAACACCTTCTCTGTGTCACACCTTTTCACCAGATACTGTCACTGATATGTCTGTTGTAAAATATTTAACTTAATACACAGTTAAAGATTTTTTATTTTTTTGAAACACCTACTCTGAGACATAACTTGTAAATGTCAGGGTGTCATCATTAATACCAAGCTAGGATTTAACACTACCCCACGATGCAGTTGACATTTGATGCTTGTTTACAGCCTTTGCAGTCTCTTTCCATGTAGTAATGGGACAAATAATGGAAATATGATCAATGAATGTAGCCAGTAGTAAATGTTTGTGTTACAGTCATTTCCACATGGACCATGAAACATTTTCACTTCTACATTTTCTACTTTGTTTTTTTTTGTTTTTTTTAACGGATATCACCAATTTAAAGATTTAAAACTGGTAATATTCTATGACACCTAAATGTATGTAATGTAATGTAATGGTTTGACCAATACATAAAATTTCAAACAAGTCCTAGCCCTGCTGTAAGTATATATATATATATATATATATATATATATATATATATATATATATATACAGTATATATAAAGATTAATGTAATTGGCTGTACTACTATGCAATTACTGTCCTTCATTTGCATAAATATAACACACCGAATGCTGAATCTAACAGTGACCTCCAACACATAAATTATTATTGCTTCGTCCCACTCTCTTGTTAATACAACACCAGCGGTCAGAGTTTGCTACCATTATGCCATTCTGATTGATGGCTAATCTTTACATGCAAATCATTTAGCTGCTACGTATTAACAGGGCATGTCAAAGTGAGTTAATTACTGCTGCCTGTGTCTCACAGTAGCTTCATCTATGACTGTTACCAATTCTGGTCCCTGTAGACTTTTGTACTGTTAGCAGGGTTTGTGTTTGTGCACAGAGAGAGATCATGCTAAATATCTTAATAAAGACAGATTGAGTTAGTGTATATTTATGTTCATGGCTATAATGTACAATAACTGAATGTGTATTTTAGTTTTGGTGGAGGCGTTGGCTCTTTTTTTTTTTTTACATAATTCAAATGTGCTTTTTGTTTGTATTTCTGATTCTGATGATTCTGATTTAAATCCTTCGTACCGTTTCAGTGCATAAAATATTGAGTTTAGAAGAATTCGTTGTTATTTTTGGTCACAAACTGTGCCACTGTATGTGCCAAGCAGAAGAAAGCAGAATTATGAGTTGCAGGGAGTAGGGGATGCAGTCATGTCCATGCTGAATAAGGTGACCTGAAGCAGATTATTTGCAGACAATGAGATGTGGATTCTGGCAGCTTTACATCCTTGTCTCATTTTTTCTTTCTATCTTTCGTGACCTACTCTTAGCAGCCATGCGTCCTTATCAGTCCCCACCCTTCAGATCGCTCCATGACTGGCTGATGATCTACCCCGCCCCCCCTGCCCCCACCTCCCCCATCACTTTGTGGTACACAATCATTTATCCTTCTATAAATGGCGCACCTGTCTTCTCTCACCTTCATCTCTCGCAAAGCCTCTTGTATTGTGACTTGTATCCTTAAGTCCTTTCTAATCATTCTGCTCCTCATAGATTTTATCGCTTGTCCCCTTTTCTCATCCTCTCCTTTCCAAGATGTGCACACTTCTCTATATCTCGACCGACGAGGTTTCAGGATACTTCTCTGTCTGGTTTTTGGATAAACTTTGAAGATGTCAGTCCTCATGTCAACCCTGGCTCTCCCTCTCTATTGTTTCATTATCTTTCCCTCAGCCCAAACACCAGTACAGAAAGGTAGAATCATCCTCTTATCTCTTCCGCTGCCTTTTGTTGGACACTTAATCTTGTGCTGTGTACCTTTTGTTTTTTTATTTCTCTACTCTTTTCTTTTTCTTTTTGTCTTTCATTGTCTTCTCTGTCCCTTATCCTTCTTTTCCTCTTGAGTTTGTCACTTTTCCTCACATCTCCTCTTTCCTTTCCATCATCCTCCATGTCTCCTTTCTTTTGCTTTAGCTTGATCCAAAGTTTTTGCAGAAAAAGAAAGGTGATGATGAGGACAGAAGATGGAAAGGGATGAGATAAATATAGACGATAACTCCCCCTTTGCCTAGATGTGCAGGGAGTGTTATTATAGCAAGAATGTGTCCTCATTAAGGCCACTCACACAATGTTGTCACATGTGAGGACTTTGTATTGACTTAGAGAGATTAATATCTCTTGGAGGCTTACCCAAACCTTTATCATAATAAGATTAATTGTAAACTCAATCAAAACACACTGTTATTGCCAGATTGGACAATACAGAGAAACCACAGAATATGCTAAATGCTAGAGAGACACAAAGCTAAGAAGCCAACTTTAATTGTCAGATTGATGGGATGCAAATTCTGGTCTTGGTGTCTTCACAGCCGTCTACCACCCCGACGTCCACATCCTTATTTTCTACCATGCTAAATATAGGGAAACTCCTTCCTGCATTGGCAATCTTCCCATATGAATGTGATTTTTAGGACTAATGTGCTGCAAATCTATTCAAATTCAATTCTACAGAGTAGTTTCTATCTGCTGCTGATCTTTACTGAATTTTCTTTTTCCTTTTTTTCAAGCTATGAATCCCACAGAGATGCATGAAATAGGTATGTTGTTCAGGTCTAACTTGTGAAAATGAACCCAGAAGTTAATATCCATATCAAATGCAACAACAAAAAAATCTAATCAATGAATAAAGAAGCAAATTTGCATTAGGTTGTAGATAAGGCCTGAGCTGACCTCTTATAGACCCTCTTTTTTTACACCTTGATATTGGATGGAACCCTGTTCCACAGTAAGAACCAGTATAAAAAAATAAACTTCTAACTCCATTATTTACAGAAGGCATTTTGCTGCACACAGTTCATGGTGTTTCAGCGATAAGTATGAACCAAGTCTGTGAGCACAAGTATTCATCATGATGTTGACCCTGAGCTGTATTCATTACTACCTACTTGAGTTAGAGGAGAGTTTCTTGCTCTTCTTCACTGCTGCCTGTGTCTCACAGTAGTTTCATCCACGGCAGTACAACTTACTCCAGCAGCTGCTTTTGGTTGTTGATAGCCAGAATCAAGGAAGGATGTGTCAATCCCCTGATCTTTGTTTGATTGCTCGGCAGTAGTAGGCTGAAGTGCCGCCAATGACCGAGTCTCAAACTCTCTAGGTGGTGTTGCTATGAGAAGGCTCTATATCAAGCACAGCTAGCACAGTGTTGTAGTTCTGTGCTGTAGACCAAGATGCAAGCATTTCATATATAACAATTAAGCCAAAGAAAATGCTTTATTTTAGGGATCCGGTAATTTCAGAATTATTTCTTGTATGATGTATGATACTAATAACATACAATATTCTACTGTAGTAGGAATATGTCTCTATCCACATACTATATATACTATATATAGCACTCTAGTGTACAGGAATTTGTACTGGGTGACAACTGCAACTATCAGTGAAGATAAAAATCAAAATCAATGTAGTAGTCAATGAATTATATAACTGTATAATGGCTCACTTTCAGTTCTCGGAGGAACATTCGGCCCCTGTTGGCGGAACGATGCTGAATGTCTCAGAATCAATGTGACATACTTCCTCTCTATGTAACAGTCGGGATATGGTTGCATAATATACAAGAGGTCACATTTATCACAAATTCGGTATAATTTTTTATAATATTTTAGTAATGTGTGCAACGGAGCAGGAAGTGTTACTGTGCCTAAACCTCTCCTTGGAAGCACAGTGTGGTGAAACAGCTTGGCCTGCCGTTGACAGTTGGGCCATTGTGCTTACTGATAGATTTAATTCTCGGCAGACACAGTGGCTGCTAATCTGCTATTGTGGACTGTATTTGGTGTAAAATGTGTTTCAGTTACTACAGAGTTCCTGAACACCTGGGAGTCTGCAAGAATGTCAGTGTTTCACAATGCTGCAAAAACAGTGTTTTTAAATGTCTAATTTTACAGCAAATTATTTAGCAAGTGCCAAATTTAGTCAAAGTCTTTCTTGTAGTCAACAAAATAGGAATGTATGTTTTGTATACTGTAGCTATGTTAAACCTTGGTTTGTGACTCTAGATCAGAGACATAAAATGGTGAATATAATGTTCTTTTAGCAGATTGTTTATCATGGATCTTTTGTCATACTTAATTGTTTTGGTTTTACAGTAATATCAATGGAAGGGAAGTAGATGTGATTAAAATCTCTTCTTCCCGCAGTACCTTACAGATTTAAAAACGGCGGAGAACGGACTCAGAAAATGAAACGGCGGAGGACTTTTAATGTGAAACTGATACAGGAACAGCCTTTGGTTGTCCAATGGTGTAACTAAATCACTCAGTCATACAGTGACTCACAGTCACAGATGACGCTGATGCAGCCAAAATAAGAAAAAAACCCAAAAAATGGGATAACAGGAGTCTTCAGGTGGTTGAAGGTGCATTTGTTCATTCATTCATCAGTTTTTTTTCTCTGTGGGCAAAGCAATGGTCTTCCTGTGCATGGGGGTTGGCGAACACCAATCTGATTATTCAGCAGAACAGTATTATCAGACAAGACAATCCTGGCAAAAAAAAAAAAAAAAAGAACATGAAGTAATTTCAGGAATTTTAAATAGACTCTAATTTAAAATGCCAACTCAAATAGCTGGTGAATCAAATTAAATTTAATGTTATTAATTTAGAATTACCTTCTGAATACATTTTTGCACTGACAGATGAGTACGGCATGTTTCAAAGTTCATACTGTAAGCTTATATTCATATTTTTATTAACGGCAATACATAACTGGTAATAAGCTATTCTGCTGTATTTTGCATATACCTGCAGCCAGCATTACTTATGCTACATGTTAATTCAATTTAATTCTTTTATTAATAACAGCATTATGAGTTTAACCTGGGAATATACTGAAATAGAAGCACTTAAAGAGCTTCATTTTAATTCTGCCATCTGTTGTATCACTTGCTGCATCCATGTTCTCCTCCTGCATTCATACCTCCCTAGAAATTCAAGCCAATTCGCCATTATCAGTTGGCTGTAATTATGCCCTCTTTATGGTGTCAATCTGATGATCCTTTGAGTAAATTGTACAGATGGAATAATTTGAATACTGGGTTTTCAAAAAGACACACAGTTACAGTATGTGAACTAGAAATGAACAGGATGGAAGTGGGAGGCTGTTGTTCCTCCAGATATTCAGTGGCTGTTCTCAGCCTCACTCTCTCCGTATTTCCTGTTTCTCTCTGCTTTCCTCTCTTCTCTACTCATTGATCATTCTCTCTGTCTTTCTGCCTGTCATTTCTTCTTCCTTCTTGTTAGTAAAGGTTAAATGAGCATGGCCTCTTTTTCACTCTGCTGGGAAGATTTAAAAAAAAAAAAAAAAAAGATTCTGATAATCAGCTCACATCTCTTGTTCTGTCTCTCCTGTCTTTCGCTACTCTGTTACTGTATCCCAACAAGTTCTCTATAAATAAAAACTTAGCCAGTGATTACAAATGATCCATATGAGTGATTAAAAATATATATTATATTTATTTATTTATTTTTGTTAGTATTAACCTCAATTTTTCAATGATGAATGTGTTCAGGTTTAGGCAACAAAGACAAATATTTATTACATTGCTTATTACAAAATATGGAAATGCCATCTCAGGGAAGGGTTGAGTGGTTTGTTGGGCATATGTTATACTGTTTAATTTGTGCAAAATGCACCAGTAATACAGTTCCAATTAATTTTCTTATGTATGTCCTTTTGTTAAAATCTTTTTTTCTTTCCAGTTCCTTCCCAGCCTCTTTGTTTTCCTACCTGCCCACCAGATGTCTTTCTACATGCCATTGTCTCCCTGCTCGAGTGAGCAGCAGCTGTGCCTAATTAGATATTAGCTCCTTCAACTCCCTCTGTGAGTTCTTTAGCCACCAAACCTCTGAGAAAGTCTTAACTCTGCACTTTTCTGTTTGCAAACGTGATATTTCCTTCACATCACTCAATCCATCCGATGGCTGCATTCTTCTAGGCAGATTTATTAACAGGGACTGAGTCATTTCTATGTACACAAGCACATTCAGGGTTTTCATTTATCTTAAATGAATGTGAAATGCGGCACTATCAGCTGCTGCAGACCAGCCATGAATAATTATAAAGATGCAGCTGCCCAAAATATATATACACCTGTTGGATCAAACTGGTGAGAAAAATTCCAACTACCTGCTTCAGATTTAGTATTATTTACAGATATGGCTGCTTTCATGCAGTCTGCAGTCACTGCACTGGCAGAGGTGTGTATGTTAACGGAAAATACAATCAGCCATGTGTGTGTTTTCTCCATACGCCAATGGGAGCAAAATGTTATTTTGTTTCTTTTTCACTTGAACACAAATCTGTTGTTTTGTGTCATCCTGCAGTAAAATAACTGAATATGTGGTTTTGTTGAATTCTGCCATTTCATATCCAACTGGGTTAACTTTGTAAAATAATACCGACAGGATTTGTTTTTCATATTGTTTAGAGGCACGGTGACAGTTTTCAGTCTCATGGCTTGCTTTGTCTCCTGCTGTTAAAACCGTTGAAAAGACTTACGTATAGGATAGTGATATAACTAGTAATAACAAACACTGATTTGATTCAGCTTGTTTATTTATCTTAAATATTTTATTTAGTCAGAACTTTTAGGACTATTTTATCTATCCTACCTTTTGTCTTTTCATTGGATTCTTATTTCTCTTCTATTTTTCAGTTTTTCTCAGTGGTTGGGGTTCAGTTGGTAGAATATTACCTATGACTGGGGGATGTAGATTAGGTAATTAACATTAGAAATTGTAGTCTATGACAGTTTCTAAGTGTATGTCCACACTAAACTAGTTAAATTTAAGAATGCATCTTTTCTTCCTGTTGCTTCCATCAACACTAAAACATAGTTTCTGTCTGTCAAAATGGCCTCTATTTTAAACCTTAAAATATATACCAGCTTTTTTTTTATTTTTTATTTGCCAAGATGAGGGGCTGTGTGTCACAAAAGTTAAAAAAGAAAGAATATCCGTTACATCACTTTAAATGCCCATCTAGCCTCATACAATAGTGTGATTATTACAATTCTGTCTGCTGTACTCCTTGGCAGATGTTGGCTCTGATGCACAATTTTGTTCAACAACTAAAAAGTTTGGCAGTTTTCCTCTTGTTCAGGTGTTTCACTGAGGGAAGAGATCTTTATAAAAAAAATGACCTGGAACTGCTGGCATGGACACATAATTTTCACAAAAAAATGTGATGTTCTGGTGGAGGCAGGTCTAGGGTGATCTGAAAAGTCACCAAGCTTGGTGCGATCTTGCTAAAATGATAGAAATGTAAGAGTGAATGTCTGATTTCTGTTTCGCTGTAATACAATTGCTCTGTTTCCTATGTGTGTAAGTCCTTGTTATGTTTTGGCAACAAAGTACAAATTGTCATTGATTTGAAAGCTGAATCAAATTGAAATGCCTGTAAAAGACTGAATGGCTAGAAAAAATAAAAGATCAATACTGAGATAAAGAAAGCGAGGAAGAAATAAATAATAAAAAAAAAGAGATAGAGCTTAGGCTGCTTTGTATGTGCCATACATTTTTGGGAAAAATATCGACCAGGCAGCTTTGTGTTGTGTCTAACGGAAAAGGCCATCGACTCAGCAGGCCTTTTCCTTTTGGCTTTCTTTTTATAGGGATGTGTAAGTCGATCCTATCGTGCACTAGGTGAGCGTTAGGGTACACCATGGACACATATAAAACAAAATAAAAAGGGACATTTAGTATCTAAGTGTGACAGTGTAAAAGTGAAGAGCCATTCATGTGAGTGAATAAAAACGTATTGTACATGAGCCATTTTGGTTTTCTTCTTGTGTGTAAAGTAGGCAGACACTGGTGTGTTTAAAACGGACTAATAAGCTTACTTGTATGTGGTAAAAGAAAAACTAAGTATCTTCATCTTAGTTGTAGTGGAGGTCTGTTTGTTAGGTGAGATGATTTGGTCAGTTTGTTGATCTTCATCACAGATTTCTTCTTCAGACATCACCGCTTTCACTCACCCACAGCCCACAGGCAGAACGATGGCTTTGTGTCTGGAATAAATTGTGAATAAATTCATCTGCACCAACAGATTAAATCTCGGATTGAATCAGACTTAAAAAAACTTGCTGTAGCATTGTAAATCAGATGAATCTTACGTGTTCTGGCACGTTCTCCATGTCAAGTTTGAAAATGAATATCTGAAGGCTCCGCGCTGGCGAATGCACTTGCGACTTTTCCGCTTTGAGTGTGTTCTGTTTATGCATGAAGCTATTTTTCTTTGGAAATGAGTGCTTTCATACCGACATATCACATTGAGGCAAATTCATTTGACTCACCCACATGAAAATCCCATTTCCAGTGTGCTGTTTTGATTGTTTGAAGAATATGAGAAATAATAAAACATATTCGACAAGAATAAATAGTATGAAATTCTACATGAGACAAAATAAATTCATATTTGTTCACTGATGAGAAAAGAAAAAAAACCTTTCAGCTTTCATCTTTAAGGATGATTTATGGTATGACACGTTCCTTTCATGTTTCGTACACTATCATATTTTGGTGTGCAGTATGATTAGGTATCGTTACTAATGTCCTCATGGAGATTGTAGTTTTCTGATAAAAAAAAAAATTGTTACAAGGACACTATTGCTATATAGCTACTGGTCCAGATGATACAAGGTAATTAAACAAGGAAGATAGCATCTAGTTACCATGGAGATGACTGAAAACCAAGTTACTAAGTATGAATTGAAAATGTCATTATGACTCTTTAATTTCTGTTGAACAACCTACCATGAATCAGCCTTTAGAGTACATGATGGCTTATGCCATCTTAGCATGAAACTAGTACTTTCCTCACACATATCATTCTAATGGGAGATGACAGTGTATCTTACATTAGCTTTGACAGTTCTGATGGGGCACTCAGTGTCTCGGCTGCATAACTGTATCCCTTCAGTTGTTCCTGGAGAAGCCTAATAATCTTGGAAAAAGGCAGAGACACATGCACTAATGAGGATGTTTTGACCAGTGGCCTACAGTCTTCTTTCTGGTTTTCAGTTGTGTGTAAAATATTGTTGCTGGGAGACAGACAGCTATGTATTCAAAGTATATTATTTCTTTAAATACTCAGCAGGTCAAGTATGCCATTTATACTCAAATATGAAGACAGTATATTTCGTTTTATGCGCATAGAGGGTACATATGCTGTTAGTTATACCTTTTGATATTGGTATGCATTTTGAATGAAAGCATTCCCAAAATAGTATTTTAAAGTAATTCTGTTATAGCTGAATAAATTATTTTTTATTATATGTGTGGCATCATGCCTGTTGTCACACATATAGTAAGCATGCCAAAATTATTTGTTGAGATGGACTAGCTCATCCCTGCAGGCCCTGGTGGGGAATTGCCAGAAATCAGCATATTTACCATATATTTCAACGCAGTCGGGCAATGTTACTGATGGGCTCTGCAAGGATAATTACAGCAGGAAATAGGTTCCAGCAAATTATCTAATACATCAGCTTTGCAACATATATGGCCTCACGGCATGGTGGTTATGATGTCCATTTTTGATGTAGTGACAAAGGGGTCATGCATTCAATACTGTTGTCATTTTTGAGACCAATATGCATTGATGCTGCAGTGGATTGTATTGAAAGGTGTTCGTGTTATTTTGTCTGTACAGCTATGTTTATGGGGACAACATAATACCACAGATGGTACCATTTAGAATTCATATCAATTATATCATCCATCCATTTTCTGTCAATTATCCAAGTCCGGGCCACAGTGGCAGCAGACTAAAGGCTCCTGACCATAGGTGAGCGTAAAAGGGAAGATCGATTAGTAAATCCAGGGCAGTACCTTCAGGCTCAGTTTCCCGCTTCAACCCAGCAGTCCTGTACAATACCATCATTACTGATGACACACCAATCCACCTGTTGAGCTCATGCTCTAGCTTACCCAAGGTAGATAGCATAGGAAACCATGAGATAGCAAACCATTCTTGAATGTCCTTTGTTTACCTCATCAGACATCTAAATGAAATCATTTGTATTCTGTTTTTTGGTTTCAAGGAGGCACCTCTAATTTTTGCATTAGTTATTCAGAATCCATTAGTCTACTTAGATGGAGAAGTTGCTCCCATACAGCCCATTAAATTGTTAGTTTTAAATCATTATTTGCATAAAGCCCTAACATCACTGTTCTATCATAGGGAAACAATCACACTGACTAATAGACAGACAACTACCTGCTACACAACACAAGAGCCACAGACTTTGAAAAATAATTCATATTAGCTTTCCTGCTGAAGTCTCCTTCTTATCTTACAAAAATTAACACACACAATTTTGGCAGAGTGATCTTATTAGTTATGCATTTTCTTAATGAAAAACGTTCTTGACTATAGTGAGGCAAACCTACACCTGGCACATGGTGTCGATATGGCTGCTGTCTATTTTCAGTACCAAAGTTAACTGCAGTCAAATGCCTCAGTGTGTTATCAAGAGTGCAATTGCTGTAATTCATTAGCAACTCACAAGTTCAGCCAAATTCAGTGCTGAATTTTGATGAACTGTCAGGCCTTAATAAAAGTTGTAATGTAGGCATCAGTTGTATAATTACATCTTCATTCACTGCTAATATAATTCCATCACCAAAACCTCAGCTAGTAAATCTTTGTGAAGTATTATATGTTCATGCATTAAAATCCATTAACAGTGTTTAAGGAGAATACGTGCAACACTTTCCAATCAATGCATTTACAAAAGAATGTGAAATTCATTTGAAGAACAATTTCCACACAGTAAAGGTGCACCTGATCTAAAAAAATTAAAAAAGGAATGTAAAGCTGAATGCAGAAAGCCTACAGTGAAGGTCAGAGTCCAAAAAGCATTAGTGCTCCAGCTGATGGAGGTCAACACAGTGTGAATGGGGAGTCTGCATTTGGCTGCAGCAGGTCTGCAGCCTCAGTCTCTCAGTGAACACAGGATCAGCTTTCACTGTACCAGATGGAATTTAGAGCGTATTGTTATCTAGCTATGGGCCACAGCATGAAGCTATATGTGTGTGTTAATTTGAGTGCATATACATGCGTGTGCATTTGTGTGTCTTCTGCACCTTTCCACTTCCACTTTAATTAGCTGCTGGTTTTTAGCCTTTCACTCAGCTCTGATTAAATTGCCAGTGTCCACATGAAGCTTTCAATTTCTTGACAGTCAGAATTACACCAATCAACCTTCATCCGTGCAACCCTGTTTTGTGCCTTTGTCATCTTTGTTCCTGTAGTAGTTCTCCTTCTGTATGAGTTTATTAAAGCTTATTTAAAGGTGTTATTTAGATATAGACAAAAATCCATAAACAGATATTACTGATTTTTTTTTGCTATTCCTTTCTTTCCTGCCTCATGTACCTGAAAATATCCTATTGCTGCCACATTTACCATGGCATTTTTACTCTACATCTAATTTCACTCTCCTTATCTGGTTCTGCAGGTAAAGAGAAAATTACAGTACAATAGCTCCTGTATTTTCTGAACACTCAGCAGGTTTTGTATGCCATTTATACTCAAAGATGAAGACATTATATTTAATTTTATGTGCACAGAGGGTACAGATGTTTTTATATATACCTTTGACATTGGTATGCATTTTCAATGAAAGCATTCCCAAAATAGTATTTTAAAGCTTTTAGCTGAATGCATTATTTTTTAACTGTATGTATACAGTGTACAAATAAAGGAGGAAGAGATCATCAAACAAGAACCTTTCACTGTTTTACCACCTACGTCGGAAGGATACAGACTTTATTGGAGTTTTTGTAAGGCTTCTTCATTTGCATTTTTCACTTATGGTGTATGTTTATTTCCATTGCTACACTCTACCCCCTAGTTTCTTCTTAATTTGTTTAATTTGTCATGTTCAGCATCTTTAAGAATTCTGTAAATTAACTTTAGTTGTTACAAACCAAACCATTCATAGTAATCTTGGATAGTCGTGCTAATATTAACTACACAGAATGTAGGACAGATGTTTTATGATAGTGTATTACAAAAAAATAATTAAAAAAATAATACATAATTTTTTATAGCACTTTTCCAAATGTTCTTTTATAGAGAAAAAAGTACATAAAGGCAAAAAACAGACACATGATACATTCAGGGATTTAATAAATGCATAAAAGGAGAGAGTACGTGAATACTGGTAACTGATATCAGATGCCAAACGTGATCTTAAAGAGATGATTTTTGAGGGTTTGTGGAAGTTGTGGTTCATCCAGGATTTGATATCGGTGAGAAGTTGGTGAGGGTGGAGAGGATGGCTGGAGTGATTTTTTTGTTGGTGATATAGAGCTGGGTATTGTCGGCATAGCAGTGGAAATGAAGTCCATGGCGGTGGATGATGTGTCCAAGTGGGAGCATGAACAGGATGGGACCGAGAACTGAGCCTTGGAGAACTCCATGTGAGACAGGGGTGATGTGGGACTCGTGGTGATTGATGGAAATGTAGTGAAATCTTTCAGATAGATATGAACCAGGAGAGGGCGGAGTCAGTAATGCAAATGGACTGCAGAAGGTTGAGGAGGGTGTCGAAGGCAGTACTCAAAGAGGAGTAGGATGGTGAGGAAGCCAGAGTCAGAGGAAAGCAGCAGGTCGTTGGAGACTTTGAGTAGAGCTGTTTCCGTGCTGTGGTGGGTTCTGAAGCCGGATTGGAAAGTTTCATACGGGTTATTGGAGAGAAGGTGTTTTTTGAGTTGTGTTGCAATGGCTCTTTCCAGACATTTTGCGGGTGATGGTGTGAGATGCGTCTGAAGTTATCGGGGTCGTCAGGGTCAAGGCCAGGTTTTTTAAGGAGAGGTGTGATGGCAGCTAGTTTAAGTGGTGAAGGGACGGTGCCAGAGATGAGGGAGGAGTTGATGAGTGGGGTAAGAGAGGTGGAACAGGCTTTGACGAATCCAGAGGGCAAGGGGTCTAGGGGGGAGGTGGATGTCTTCATGGTGGAAAGTATTTTGGACAGAAAATAATATATGAGACTGTTTCCGCCTTTCAGTTTTGTTTCACTTATTTATTATTTCTTTTTATGTTTAAGCACAATAAAATAAGTGAATTTCCAAACCCGGTATTTGAAATGATCTTTACTTAAAACATAATTTTGCTCTTTTCTGAAAATGAATGATCATCTCCCAGTAGTGGCCCCTCCTGCTGTGCACCAGACAAGCAGAGAAATACAAACAAACACTGTCATTTATGCTATTTATCCTTTTATCTCTACAAATCACACCCCTCTGATAGATTCGATATATTACCTATTGCCTGTGAAGTGTTCACTACAGGCTCAATATTTCATTTTGGTAAGTGTTGAAAATACCTTGCACAAAAAATAAAACAGAAGAGAGTTTCACGGAACCAACAGCTGATCCATACAATGTCAAGGTAATTTTAATGTAATGTTTACTTTAAAAATTATGAATGCGGCAGGTTCACATAATATTACTCAAAGCCTTTCCAATTATCACAGATTTTTTTAGAGCTATATAGGTGTGTGGATATGGCTAAATGCAACATAAGCCTGCTATGCGTCATTCTCCTGCTTCTTTGTTATCCGTTTTGCTTAGACATTTCCTCTTCCAATGTTCATCTTAGACATATTTCTTATGGAACCTCGGTAGTATCATTACAGGCATGTCATGTCTTGGGAAGCGTTGTAAGCAAGAACTAAAGAAGCTCACCTTTAAGCAGAAATATCTGGTTTCATAGATGGCTGAGGAAAGAGCTCATCAGCTGTGAGGTTGACGTGTTTTGGTGCAGAGAATTTTAAGTAGGGTAAATAATTTATACAGTACAGAATATTGCATCCTCTTTGAAAAGATTTTTTCATTTTCTCTGAAGTGATAATGACAGTCTTTGCAGCATTACTTAATTCTGAAGCTGCAAGAGGGCTATACTGTATATACTCTATCAATGGGTATGTTTTTTTTTTTTGTTTTTTTTTTAATACTTTAATTTTTCTCCCATTCCCTCTCCCCAGCTGTCTTTCTCTTCAGTACCTCACCACTTTCACAAGAGAAGCTGATTTCATTTCCCCCTCTCCCCTTGTGTCTCAGCTGCTGTTTTTTACAGCCTTCTCTTCATGTTTCTGGTTTGTAACAAACATATTGTGGAGCCACTTCCTCATGAAAACTGTCAATAAAGTTTCAAATATGTTAAAATAGCAGTTGTTTAATATTCACAATAATTCATCTCACTAAAAACATGACTGATTTATGGTAAAAAAAAAAAAAAAAAAAAAGAAAGGCTATTGTAGATATTGCAGTATGGAGATATGGATCAAAAGGAAATTGCTGCTTGTTACTGCTCTCAACTGAGACCTTTAATGTTGCGCAATGTGTTCAGCATGAAATATAATCTAGATACGAAACCACTTACTGTCCTAAAGGAAATGTAGGGCAAGACAGAAAAGAAAAGAGAAAATGATATGTAGTATAGATTGTAGGCTCAGAATAAAGTTAATACGGTTTACACTTTGTGCATTAATTAAAATGTCTTGTTGGAAAGTCACACAGCTCAATAAAAATGGGGATGCGCTCATGCTTTTTTTGTTTCCTAGTAATAACCATTCTTTAAATATTGAATATCTGCCAACCAGTATCTGTATTTGTTTATGTTTTCCTTCATCTTACAGCTGCAGAGCAGGCTGATGCAATGTTTAAAATCAGAACAAAATGACATCAGACAAAAAATATATAAGAGTCAATGTGGATCTGTTGTTGCAGGAAGCTTTAGACAGGGGTCGAACAGGCTCTCCACAGCTGCGGTGTGACTAAATACCAAAGTTCAGCTTCAGCACCTGAGAGTTCTGGCTCATCTGCAAAATGTTGTCATTTGTAGTCATTTTGCATCTCTGCCTGACTGCCTGCTCCTATGAATGGTGCCTCTAGTCTCATAATCCATTCAAGCTTGCTGTGCTATAGTTGCAAATACCGTATATGTATCATCACCCTGATCAGGGTTTTTTTTTTTTTAATATTGATTATCTGCCAACCAAATCGAATTCAAGTTTACAACAAGTCCTCCAAATTAAAGAATCAAATCCCCCGCCCCCGGTTTTGAGATAACTGTCAAGGGATGATTTCTTCAGTTGAAAGTAGTTCCTCTGAAAGTGCTTGAAAGCAATGTGTATGGCTATTTTCAGTTGCTTTCGGTTTTGTATCACAACCATTCACTGCTATATTGGCGTGGCCTGAGATCCCAAAGATATCTCAAAACATGGGTAAACAAAACCAAACTACTGTATCTGCATGATGTAAACACAGAGGCACAGGCTTATGGACACTGTCTTGTGGACTTTAGACTAGTGAGTAACCCATCTATGTATGGTTTTATTTAGGTTGAAATACTGTAAAGGTCAAAGACAGATTTCCTTCCTCCTCTTATATGGCTGTGCCACGTAAGACACTATTTATTCATACACTGGTGTCATTTTAGGTAAACCTTGACTTTGAGTACCTTTCCTTCTGCTAATTGTCTTGAGACTTTATTTTTTCGCTTCATTTCTGCAGTCTGAATGAATAAATGGAAGCTTAACACCGCGTGGAAAAGGACAAGGAAGGATAATATTGTTGGAAGCAAATTAACTGCTCCATTTGCTGGTTCCTATTTCTTTGTACACGTACAGTTACTGTCGGGGCAAATTTACAGTGGCATCAACAACAAAGGAGAGAGAGATATCTCGGCTGGTCAGTGGACGGAAATACTCCAATAATCCCAAAGTGTATGAGATCACAAAAGGCCTAATTTTTTGGCACTCCTTACTTCCATCTGTGAATGTCTTGTCTTGATACGGTATGACACATGGCTTAAAAATGTTCTCCTGGCCAATCCCGTCTATGAGTGAAAAGAGTTTTATTTGATTATTAATGCCTTTTATCTGCCTCTACAGCTGTGCTGGCTTTGATAAAGCAGAGAAGTGAAGCTTTTTCAATGCGTAATTGTCCACTGCCACTGAGGAATAGATAAGTTTGAGTTAAATCGAGTGGAGTAAGGAAGCTATCTCACAATGAGTCCATAGTCCTTTATTACAGAGGCAGATATTCTTATATTCCTTCTAAACATGAGAGGATTGTTGACTTTAAACTATTTTGGCCAATTTTCCAGATGTCAAAGTGAGAAAAAAAAAAAAGGTCACTGTTCAGGTAAGTACTTCAGGACATGTGCACCAGGTGGCAAAATTTTAAATGCCACTTAGAATTGGACATAAGTTAAAACCCAGAATGAAGCTGTAAAGTCAACATTTATTTATACAGCCATTCACCATGCTTACTTCCAACACCAGCTACCTCTCCGCAGCCTTTCATCTGATTTTAATAAGGTCTGATGACAGAGTTGGCTGTGCATGACCACATGGCCTAACTCTGTTTCTGTCTTTGGCACTTTTTAATAACAAGCACTTCTCCCTACATTGCTTGGATTTAAAGGGCAGTCTAACCACTGTAGATTAGTGAAGTTATCCTTTCTTTAATAATGAATAGTCAGTGATACAACTAATGAAATAAGTGATAATTTTCACATAATTTAACCAACTTCATAGTAATTATAGAATGGCAAACTGCTGAAAATCATGCTTCAAATCACAATTTTATATATAGTATCTTCTTAAATACTATCTTACATGTTGGGATGCAATGGGATCTGTTCCTTAGCATGCCCCTATGTCTTACCTAATTGCGTCATAACTCAAGACTACTTGTTGTCCTTTTATTGTACAAAAACCCAAATATTGTGCATGAAAGACCAGTAAAAAAAACAACAACAACAAATAATTAAATAATAAATAAAGACTCATAAAAGATTAATTAGATGTCTGTTTGACCCCGGATGACTGTGGTCTATGTTGTCAGGCCTTGACATTCTGGTTTTAACGCTTCAAAAAGCTCCCAAAAGGTTGAGAACAATCCACCATTAGCCACCAGAAATGTCAATGAAAAGGTATGAGGCTAAAAGATCTTCACCAGGTGCCCCAGTGGTGTTATGTGATTTTTACTGTTGCAATTTCTTACGAAGTCACTCTGAATAAGGCCGTTTGCTAACTGCCTGAATTGTTAATCCGAGGCACAATGGTACCTGACCTTGTAAAATAGAGTATTTATTCTGTGCTGCTTCGGTTATGAGGAAAAGGAAAAGAAAGGGAGGCAAAAGAAGCAAAAAATTAAGCATAAACTGAGAGGAAGAAACACACACACACACACTAGGGTGCCTATTCACATCTAAATATGTTTATATGTATTTTCATACATTTTTTCCTCATTTGTTTCTGGTCGTACTCTAAAGTGTTCTGCAGTTAAAAAAAAAAAATCTGTGGCTTCAAGTGCATGCTTCAATTATTCCACTTCTCTTTGCGGAGCAACACTGTGTGGTGCTTTTAAAACCACTTACCAACATGTGCACTCTGTACACACGCAAGTGTATTACTGAACCATTAATTTTGGCCCTTTACATTGTGCATCTCTCTCACTTTGTCTTCCCATCTCACTATTCCTACTCCTCCCCCCACCCAACATTATATGATGGAGAGTACTGAAAGTCGAGATACAGATGCGGGGAAAAATAGAAAATGCAAATACACACACTGGGACTGAGTCATAGATAGAGAGAGAGTGATTCTTTCTTTCTTATCTAACTGGCTATTGTGCTGTATGTGCACTGGGCGGCTGTAGTGTTTGTTTAGGAGAGCATTTCCCCTCAGGTCTCAGCTGGATGTTCCATGGCGCATGCAGGAACGCCAATCGGCCAATCGGACTGTGACAGAACACAGAGAGAACACTGGAGCTTTTGCCTGAGTCAGTGGACAGCATCAGCAGCATCAGCAGCATCAGCAGCGGCAGCAGCAGCGGTGGTGATGGTGGTGTCCCTCTTTTACTCCCCCTTCTATTCCATCTTTTCTCTTCTGGTGTCTGTTGCAGTCTCCTGGTCTGTTCTAGCGGACACACAATCCCTGCTTCTTTGAACTCAATGCGGAGTAAAGCAGCCATTGTTGCCCGAAAACATAAACACTTTCACATTCTCCTCTCAGGCTCCAAACTCTGGTACACGGGCATAGCTGTTTAAACAATGACCCCTGAATCACAGTGCCATTAGAGACGCAGACGGCTCCAGTGGAATTGGAAAAGACCTCTAATGACTGAAGCTGAATGCCTGATCATGGGCCACCAAGCCTGAAGTCTTGAAATCTGTATCATATTTCTCCCACAGTGCTTTGAATGGCATACATCTTGCACTGTCATGCTTTACATTTCTGTCAATAGTCACATTGCAGGTGAATTTTTTTACTTCTCTACACCTCGGTACAACCTCCTGCTATGATGTATGGCAGGATGTATTGTAGCTGAGCCACCAAGCATGTTTCTTCATCTTCTTATAACAAAATGCTCTCTCATCTCAGTGTTCGCCCTTCTTTGCCTGCCAGCAACAGCAGAGTAGCAGTGCTGCCCCGATTATGCTTGATTTTGCACACCAGCCTCTCCACATTCGACAAAGAGTGAGATCGCAACCTGTCTGAGCTTCATTCTGACTGGCAGGCGTGATGGCCCTGCTGGGTTTCCCCTGGCAGTAGTAGTCTGCATTCACTGTGGCTTTAACAAAACAGAACCGGCAATACACGTACACATTTCCAACCAGAATGAGACACAAGTGACAAAAGACGAGACACTGACCACTCTGTATTTCCTGAGAATGACCAGGTAAAGGTCTTTTTTTCAGTGTTAGGATAATTGTATTAACCTGCGCATTGTATTGGTCACTGCGCTTGATTTATAATTTATTGTTGTGTAGATTAATAACTATCCCTGTAGTGGTTCTAATAATTCCTCGAGTGAAGCCAGCCTAAGTCCCTGTGTTGGAAAATAAGTTTAATGAGAAACGGTAGTCTTACGTAGATTACATTTGATGACATGGCAACGTTTTTAACGTTAAATATCCACCCATTGTCATGGACTCGTGGGTTTGGGGGTTTGTCTTTGCTGTTTTGTTCATGAACTCTTTTTGTGGGTTTTCTTTGTGTTCTAAATGCAGCTTCTTTTGTGTTTTATATTTGGCCTGTTGGCATTTTGGTTTCTTGAGTCTTTTTTTGTTTTGGGGTTTTTGGTTTTTTGTGCTGCTTTTCCCTCCTCACCTCCACACCTGCCCTGCATCACCCTCATCAGTCTGGCCCTGATCCAACCAATCAGCTCCCTGCTTTTGTTGCCCCCCTCCATCTTGTTCTGGTTGTATTTGAGCCCAGATTCAGTTTGGTCTGTCCTGTTTTGCTCTGTGTGGTTGAGTCTGTTCTGTTTTTTCTGGTTCTGTCTAATTAAGTCTGTTTTGTTTGGTGCTGCTGCCTGTTCAGCTGTGTTCTGTCTGGATCTGATTTGCCTACACTCCTGAGTCCATTTTTGAACAATAAAGCTATTCTTCATTTAAGATGCCTCTGTTCTCCAATTTGGGTCGAACTCTCTGTTGAAGTTTGTGACATTAACGGTATCTACAGTATGATTGTGGTTGAATAAAATGATGAAATCTACTTGGAGACGAGGAACGGAGACGGGGTGCAAACTCTCGTCTCCGGTGTGAAAATTGGACTCTCACTCTAATTTGACTTTGCTTTTTTGAACAAATTGTTGCAGCATTGTTAGTAGTGGTGTTTGCAAACAGGACAATTAGATGGCAGCAGAGCAAATAGACTTTTTTTTATATTGACATGAGTTAGAAGTAGTTTTTGCAAACAAGTCGGATGTATTTTTGTCTTCTTCTTAGTAACACTGATAAAATCATTTATTTTTCTTTCCAATATTTTTTTTGCACCTTATTTGATGACCTGCTGTTTATCAGTATACTGAAAATCCTAACATTTGTCAATATGTGATTGCACCAGTGTCAGCAAGACAGAGTCCTGCACATTCATCATTCATGCATTTCATTCGGTTGATGTCCTGCAGCTATTGGAGGTGAGAGAGCGAAACATCTCCTTGCCCAGTGACTGATATAAAAACGTCGCTACTAATCAGACACGCTCCTAAATCAGCTCGCTCACACACAGACACTAGAACCTCAAATAGAAACAAACCAACCATTACTCTCTCTACGGCATAACGATCAGGTACAGATTCAGTGCCTTCAGTAGCCATAAAATACCCCAATTTTCATTAACCCTGCACTGAACCTGGAGAACAAGAAAGGAGGGACTTTACTGTGACGGCTGCGTGAACAGGAAAATTTACAGTTGTGGATGTTTTATGGCTCTAAGTTTCTCTCCGACATTCAATCGAGGCTTTCATAATTCATTATTGCTATGATACGTTTTCCTTTGTCGGATGACCAAGCAGTAGCCACACACGTACAGATGCAGGCATTAGAGAAAACATCACTACCAAATAAAATAAATAAATATATATATATATATATAAACATGAGTTCGTCTTCCGTCCCGTCCCAGTAACACTCCATTTTGCTGTCCCATTAAATACAAGTGGGCTTGCAAAACTGTGATTTATGCATAACCAAGCATCAGTTGAAATCCTTTTAAAACTACATCATGAGCATCAACATCTCCATGGCAGAAGAGGATATTTCAACATTGCACTACCGAGCAAGTTATCCCCACTCAGTGCCAATCATCGTATAAATGATCTGGCTGCATGAATGTAGGAAAGGTTTAATAAGAGTATGAACGAGGATCCATAGACATTCCCATTTTTCAATTTAACTGGATTATCATCATCGTCTTCTTCAGCTGCATGAAATTGCCTAAACTGTACAGACTCCGATACACATTTGCCCACAGACACTTACACGTTGTCTTCCAACAATGTCCCATCATTGCCCCTGCCCCCTACCCCCACCCACACACACACACACACACACTTTTTTAATTATTTCCCAACCCTACTTACTCTTTCCTCATTTAATTTTATTGCGCTCCTTCTCTTTCTCTGTTTTCATCCATTTACTTATTATTTCCTCCATGCTGCCCCTTCCTCCGTCGCCCATCCTTCCATCTTCATCCATTCCCTCAAATTAATCTGGTTAATGGGGGGCCTTGTGCAACTGAGCAGAACAAGGCCCACTAAGAGTGTGACCAACAGAAACACACTGAAGCTCAATACTCATATCCGTGCATGTGCGTGACACACGCAAAAAGAAACACGACGAGCCGCTAAGCGCAGAGGCGGAGTACGCTGTTGATCCCTGAGCAGTTGCTGTGATGATTCTGCAGCTAAAAAGAAAACTAATTTGATTGATTGATGTGTCCTGTGGATGAACTGGATAACCCTGTCACAGCACTCCCTTAATTAGCAGCCTGATCAGAGTGGCAGGGTGGGGCATTATGGGATTGACCGGTAGGGTGGGAGGGGGTTGAGGCTTTCCCTTTATATTTATTACTCATCTGCTAATACTATCATCAGAAGATACAAAAGAGCCGAGAAGTTCAGATCTTTCTCCCCTTCTAGAATTCGGAAAGATGGTTTCCAAAATATCTGCAATCTTTCTTTAATATCTTTAACATCAGTTTACAAGTTTACAAAATTCTCCAGATGTTTCCTTTTTTTTTTACCAGTAGACAATTCATGCATGTAGCATAAAACTGGCTACATTATATGCTTTGTGTAAATACTTGTATTTTTAATCATTACTTTCTGTCGCTCCTTCTGAGCTGTCGCAAACTGCCTTGATCCTCATAGAAAGCATGTAAGGGTGAGATCACATCAATCATCAGTCTCTGTATGATCTCTATCTAATGAGCCTGGAAACAGCTGCTCACACATGGTTTTCTGAATAATAGATGTGATGGGCCGATGCCTCCACCGTCATCAACTTGCATTTTTCGATGGCTTTAGATTGAATCGGCTGAAGAAAAGAAAGAAAAAGACTCATCACCATAAAATAGAGGCTTTGAATCCATGCTATTCTTCCGAGGTGTTCGGTAATCTTCGAGGAATAAATGTACTTTTTTTTTTCATGGAAGGAATTCATCTATATATCCTGATACCAGGGGCCCTTTTCACAAGTGATTTGCAAGCACTGCTTACACGCACAAAATCACAAAATAGTACTAGTGTCCTGTTTCACAAAATGTTTGTTTCTCGCAAATTGCTAATGAATTTGTGTGTACCCTGCATAGGTGTCATAAGTATTGTGTTTCTTTTGATGGTAATGTTGTTGTTGTTTTGTTTATTCTGATTCTTATTTGATGGAGGCAGTTGTTGTCCTGATGTCCTTCCTTTCTACGATAACAAGTTCTGTTTCATCAGTCAGGTTATTCGGCGCTTGTTGATGCTTTTGCTTCAGTGCAGAGGAGGCCTTTTTCTTTTTTTTTTTTTCTTTTATCTCCATTTAGCATGATGTAGGTGGAGGGATGATAACTGCTTCATGCTCACATAAGGAGAGGATGATCAACTGGAGAACAAAATAAACAACATCATCATTAAGAAAAAAAATTTGTTTTTTTTCCAAGAAATGTTAACATTAGAAGTAGTTAAACACCATTTACATGTTGACGTCACATTACTGTACATTCCAGGTGATTAGCTTTTGATGTCAGGCTGCCACATAATGTACATGTACAAGAACATTATAATCCTTACGTATTGTAACCAACACATCACACATGCTTCACACAATAGCTATTTTTATTTTTTTATTTTTTTTGCATACAGTAAGGCTACCAACACAAACACACTCATGACGTATAGACCATATTAAATCTGTACTTTCCTTGTGGAATAAAATGTTCCTCCATATGTTGTTTTTTGCCCCCAGGCTCTGAGGAATTCGGCAGCCTTTATCCTTTCCTCCGGCCTTGGCTCTACTGGCATTACTCACCGAGTACTACTCTGCTTCCTGTGGCTCTGATCACATCCCTTTATCCACAGTCCTCAAGCAACCTAAAAGCTGGAGCTTTCATCTACTTGTAAACTGCGATGTGAAGATCTCAAAGGTAGATGCCCAGTCAAGTATATCTAAAACTAGGGCCAGGTCCATTTTAGTAAGCATGTGGGGCTTGTCATCCTCTCCATGGTATGAGAACAAAACAGAGAAAACGCATACTAATTTGCAGAATAATGTTTTTGAAATAGAGTATACTTATATAAACCGGTATATAGATTTCTGTGTTAATGTGTGCGCATTCATGTGTATAGTATATAAGTCTGTATATGCGACTTATATACGATCCTCAGTCTGCCTTCCACTCAGAATTTGTTATATTGCAGGAGCTTCGTAAATATATTTGAATTGGGATGCATTTACTAAATGAGCAAGCACAGTAAATAGCATTCCCACAAAATAGTGCAGCGCACCCTGCACACTCTCGGTAAATAAAGGCACTCTGTTTAATTGACAGCAGTCAGTGATTTGTGTTTTGTGTTGAGCAGCATCCTTCAGGGGCTGTTAGTGTGGAAAGAGCTCTTCATTCAAATATCTTCCTGGCTGGCGTGAGTAAATCGTGCATCTCAATCAGCATTTCCACGTCAGCAAATAGAAACAAACTTCCCCCCCGTCTCCCCAAAAGCTCTGCATCATTTTGTTTCTGGCTAACCATGAGAGAATGTCAGCTGGCGTCACTGCAACATCAGCTGCACACACACACACACACACGCAGACAATCATTCTCATTCAGTACGGCATCTTTGTGATATTTGCTCATTTCTTCATCTAAAAGTCAGAGTTTATCTCGAGGGGGGATTAATATTAATAAGGAGTGTGTGTGTTTCACTTAAATGTAAGGACACTTGCTCACTTTGTTTCATGTAAATCTTTGATTCCACCGTGTTCACTAGTCTCACAAAAGCAAATTCTGCCAAAAGTACAACAGGTCTTTTTAAAAAGTCGATGGTAACAAGACCCCAGAGAGCAGGGAACATCTTTTACAGTCGCCAGTGACTGAGTGAAGAAATGAAAAGGAAAACATTCTTCTTCTTCTTCTTCTCTTCATTCTTGGCAAATTAGGCATCCCCGAGGATAGAGGGTTTCAACACTTTTTCTTTTTTTTTGGAAAGTAATGATCAAATGGGACAGTTTGTGTAAACATTACGAACATATTTGCCTTGAATTTCATAGTGATATAAAACTCTTTATAATATTGTACATACATACACAAAAGAATGATACAGATTAAAAGTACCCAAAATTAACTGTAGTTGACTATGTTACACACTTTACTGCATGTTGACGTTGAATGAAATAATAATGAAATCCTGAAAATTGAAAAAAAAGAAGTGGTAAACAATTCTATAAGAGGATATTTGTAGTTATGAAAAATGGCGTGCAGAAATCTACTGGAACTACTTAATGCTGCCAAGCACATACCATCATACACATCCATCTTCCTTCTAAGTAGCTCTTTTAAGTGCTGTTGTAGATATACTGTGAACTGAAGCAAACTAATACCAATCTGTACATTTCAGCCAGACTATAGAAGAAATAATAGGGCAGAAGATGCCTTAAATATATGCCATGCTGTAAATTAGCCTCTGAAAGGGCCAAGGGTGGAAGATATTCTGACATACTGTAGACTGCCATGAAAACAATTTTTATATTTTCTGTTTTTACTTAAAACATTTTTCATTATATTAGTGTTAGCCAACTTGAAAGATATACAAAATTTCAAGTATAATGTGGACGGCTGAGGTAGAACACATCATCTACCAATGTAAAGATTGTTTAATTAAAATTGTCAATTAAATGTGATTAAAATTGCAGTTACATATTTGAAAATAAGCTTTAAGTAAAGGCTGTTAAAATAGCCATGACTTCAAAATAGCTCTAAAAAAATTTTTTGATTTTAGAGTTGAGGATTTAGAGCTCTGAAAGCTATCAATAGCAATATGAGAGAGCTGATCATAATTTACTGATGGGTCAAACTCAGACAGCCCTTCAGACTCCATTTGAAAGATTTCCTATTGTGCCATAGACAGCAGCCCTGAGCACAGTGTCTGATTGCAAAAAGGTTGAAAAGGTCTGCCAGCCCCCCCCCCCGGTCAATAACGCAGTATTCTGTCCAGGCCTGAGGCGACCAGGGGAAATGATCCGAACACCTGACCTCCTGCGTATCTATCTTCAGAGTGAGAAGTCTCTGCACATTGTCCCAGTCTCGTTATTAAAAATAAATACAGTAGTTAGTCAACCATGAGGATTCCACATTTTACTCACTTACTCACCACTTCCTGGGCACGTTTCCAATCCTGAACAACCTCTGAATAATAAACCCAGAACATCCTGCAAATGATGACACCCAGTAAAATGCCACTGAAAATGCGCGCAACACAAGAGGTCACTTGTGTAAAACTTCCAACCCTTCAAAATATATGCTGCTCGTTTGCTCCCCCAAATACATTTATGAGGAAATCTCATTTCTGCCTAGACTATGTTCACTGACTCTTTTGAAATGAAACATATTTGCATTTTCACGCAAATATGGATTTGATCATGAGGTAGGAGAAGGAGAGAGATTCCATTTCTTGTTTAAAAATCATGCCATGATTTATTCTCAAATATGTTGGAGAAGATCTTTAACCAAATGCTTTGAGTTGCCTAAACATAACTGTTCCCCTGTTTTACATCCTATCACAAATGTAGCTTCACAGTTCTTAATAGGTTTATGATTGCTGTAACGTATTGAATCAACCAGGGTCAGTGACATCATTCATTTTAAATGAAAAAAGAAGAGGAGTCAACACCTAGAGTTGAGGCACAGTAACATGACTGCGTGCCAGAGGTTTCATTTACTGAAGCAGCTGTTGACAATGAATGCTGTGCAAGAACCGACGCTAATAGCTGAATTATGGTTAGAAATTAAATTACGAGGAGGACCGGCAACGGCTGAATAATGGTGCTGTTCTGGTTCACTATCAGTGCAGTCAATTCCAAGCAAAGACTCGGAATCAGTTCTTTTTTCAAATGAAACAAACAAACCTGACAAAATTTCATAGATCCCTACATTAGGTCTATGAAGTGGAACACAAATTGTAAAAAAAATAAAAGTTGAACGAAACTCTCAGATGATTCTGAGGAAATATGTTTATGTGGAAGTGCAGGTGAAATAATTAAGTCCAGGTACTGGTATGAGACATGGAAGTATCTGCCCTCCCTGGCGGTGACTGTTTTCTCAATCAAAGATCAAACAAGCAAGGAGACAAAAAACGGCCATTTGTTGTGTTGTACATGGACAAAATCTCTAGTCCCAAACCTGATCAAGGGATCATCTGCAGAGTCCAGAAAGAAAGGGAGATATTTCCCACTGTTGGCGATGGGATCAGTCGGTCGGACGGCAGCCTCTCAAACCCAAAACAACCTTCTTTTGAGAAGATCTGCTAAATACATAAATGATCCCCTTTCATTTGCTGTATTTTTGAAACTGAAACGGCAGGGAGCTCAAAGATGCAGTCATTTTCATTATCATGTCTGTCTACTCACAGTTGTTTTGAGTTTGATAATTACAGATTGAAGACATGCTTATTTGTTAGAGCCAGTTAGAGCCTCTTGCGAGATTGTCTCTAGGTCATACTTAACAAAATGACAAAGCAACCAACATCTCAACCTCATTAGTGTGTTTTGAGATATTATGTGATATGTTACAACTGTTTTAAATTGCATACTATATACATATAGGATTTTTCAAAAACTTTTTATTGTCCGTAAGGTTGTAGTCAGGTTGGCCCAACCAGGTTTTCTGGTTTAAAATCATTGTGCAGTAACCATTCACACATGAAATCTGTCAGGATGAGTACTGATCTCAGATTCACGTGAACTTGTAACAAGATTGTTACAGACAGCAGCCGAGTCTGGACCCAAACGCAGAGAGCAGAAGCAGCTTTAATTGAAGAATAAGTGCAGGTAACTCAGATCAGGACAGAACAGGGCAGCAGCACTGAACTGAACAGACTTGACTAGACAGAACCGGCGAAAACAGGATAGACTAAACCTCACAGAACAAAACAGGACAGACTAAATTGAACTGAAAAGGGCAAAACAGGACAGACCGAACTGAACAGAAAAACAGTACTGAAATATAAACAGAACTAATCAAGAAAAACAAAAGCAGGGAGCTGATAGGTCGACACAGGAAGCAGGTCTAGCGAGGGTGATGCAAAGTAGGTGGTTAGAGGAGCATAAAACACAGACGGGGAAAAACACAAAAGGACACAAGTCCAAAACCGTGAGTTCAATAAAATGATTTATTATAGAGATAAGAGAAAACCAAATTGAATATGAAAATGAAGAGCAGAGTTGATGGCATAGTCAGCACTTACTGTCTAGATAGAAGATAATAAATTCTCACCAAATCTCACCCAAAAAGTTATTCAGCAACAGTCAGGACTCTGACTGAGAAGAACCAAGAGGTGTGCAGCTGACAAATGCTGAAAGGTTTCTTTACTTGCACTCTGATGACTACATTAATGTTAATTTAACAGAGGAATGAAATGGGGGAAATTGAACATCGTAGGGGGGTCTTTCCTTCCTGTGGTCATCCAGCTACACAGTTCCTCTCTTTTCTGCTGAAGTTGAACACTTTTAACAACTTCCACAGTCTACTGCCACAACTTTCAATAACTGTAAATGACCTACTTCTGTACATCTCCATCATCAACCCCCCCACCGGGATCAATAAAAATATTCTGATTCTGAAATCTCAAAGCAGAGCACTTTCATCTGAACTTTGTTCCTATAAATAAGTAATCAGGAAAAAGGTTAAGATAGGTTATTAATGTGGTCATGGGATGAATCTCTTATATTTCATTACCATAGCGATCCAATCTGAACAAATGGAGGAAATATGTATTTGAAGCTTTTGAAAATCACTGACAGTGCTAATGTATATAATTAAGTAATACGCAATATGACTCCACGTCTTAAGGTCGTACTACTGTATAAATACTGTATGATAGTTGAGGCATCAAATAACATCCAATTTGTCCAGACTGAACCAATAGAAACCTCATATCTGCATATATGCAGCTGCAAATGTGCATTATAGTATACAGCAATCACAAGAGTAACTTTGGTAGTAACACCCTGAAGTATCTTCGTAGCATCATAAGCTTCAAAGTTAATAAAAAAGAAAATACAGAATTAAATTCTGTAATGAAGTCCGGTACATTTCCACATAAGCTACAGCTGCGATAATCACAATGTCATCTTTCAACTTTTCCACTCTCTGACGTTTATACCCAATGATTGATTATTGTCTATGCTTAACTCTGGCAGATAGACTCTAAATGTGTAGGGTTTCTCCTTACAATCTCCTGGGACTTACATCATCTCTAATACCTTGTTGTGTGCAGTAAACCAAGTGTTGGATGTAACTGTTGCGTAATAATTACAACACAATGAGTCACAGCTCCCTGTTATTCCTGTACAGTAGTTGTAGGTCACCACGTGTTTACGCCTCTAATCTGTAATATCCTGCATCATAGTTTATATGTGTACATTAGGCATTGTTGCATACTTTATTCAGGATTTCATTGTTGTTGTTTGAGGATCTAATCTTTTCTTCCTACTAGCTGATATACTTTACTTTCTCCAACACAAAATATCTTGATAACTAATGTCCAGATTGGACAGTCTCTAGTTAGATTAGATGTATTTTATTCAACCCACAACAGGGAAAATGGAAGTGTTACAGCAGCTATAAAAGAAAGGAAAAAAAGGAAGTAGAGAAGGTTAAAACTTAACCCGATAAAAACAATGACAACAAATCAACCTTCAACTGGCAATGTGGAAAAGAAAAAACAAGAATTGAGGGTATAAAATAAGGTGCTTGATATAAAAGTATTTAGAGGTAAAGTGACTGATGGTGTAAAAATACTGCAACATAATTGACAATGATATAAATATAACTATAAATAATGAAGTACTACCACTTAAATTGTGCATGAGGTAAGCAAAGAGCTCCTTGCACCACAAAGAAGGAGGTTTATAAATCCACTGAGGAAAACTGGGAATTGCCTTTGATTATTATTTGTACTGGATTCTGGCCATTCTACATACCTGTGGTCAAAGGCTTGTTGTAACTGGCGCTCTTGGGTGATGATCTCTCCATTACATACTTATGATACATACAGTGGTGTGAAAAAGTTTGTCCCTTCCTGATTTTCTTTTTTTTTTTTTTTTGCATGTAAACACAATGCAGTTTTTGTAGTTTTTATTATTAGGGGGAAACAAACTCCAAACCTACATGGTCCTGTGTGAAAGTGTTTTCCCCCCTACACCTAATAACTGGTTGGGCAGCAACGACTGCAATCAAGCATTTGCGATAACTTGCAGTGAGTCTTTAACAGCGATGTGTTCAACTCAGAGCTTTGGGTCTTACTTGAAAGAGTGGAGATTAATAGTTCACTACCTGATGACCAGTTAGTTGTGGGGCAACTCATGGTGATGTGTGTTGGGTTTTATTTTTATTTTTGCTTTGTATCACTAATAAAAAAACTGTCCACATAAACTTTTTATATGCTTATTCAGCTGTTACTGTTGTGCAGGGAGGACTGGGATGTCTGGAGGCAAAACTTGAGAGTGAGCTTTCTATCACCAGAGAGTGCTTTAATGACACCAGACTTCCACTACATTTTGAGGAACACTGAATCTATTGTGTTTGGTTTTAGACCCAAAAGCTGAAAAAAAGGAGATTTCTTTTTTTTTTTTTTTTTTTTTTGAGAACTGAGGTCTTTGGACCCAAGTGTTTCCTGTGATTTATGGTCAGCATCTTTCAAAAATAACTTGTACTGAATGACCAATGATGGGTTTTAAGGAAGATTAATGCAAGAATGAAATCCCAAGTTACAAAGACTAATCCTCCATATAAGGATGGTCTCATGCAGATTATTAGCATCGGCTAATTTTATTTCGCTACGATTGTACAGTAGTACAACTAGGAGCTGATTTGAACATCAATCTGTGATGCTGGAAAATATGTTTCTCAGAGCTGAACAATGTTGCTGAGCTTCTTTTATAATTTACAATCTCTTTGATGTACAGCCTGATGAAAAACAACAACCATGTACACAGAAAGAAAGACAGAAAGAAACAGAGAGAGAGAGAGAAAGAGACAGAGAGAGAGAGAGACGGAGAGATTGGTTTTTAAATTTGGCAAACATTCAGCTCTTAAAATGCCCTCCAGTACCAACTAATATTAACACAGCTCATTATGGTGCATATACTGCATATTATAAATGGTAAAGGTCCGTAATAAATCTTTCTAAGTTTAAAAGATCTGTGTCCTGTAAAATTAAGCCTCATACGATACTGCAGGTCAGCGCTCATTCTCTTATGCCGGGTCCAGAATAAGATTCCTATACTGTTAAACCATACAGAAGGGAAAGGTCAAAGTATGGCGTTAGGGAAAGGATGCTAGAAACAGAGATGTGTTTGGAGATTTCAGTTTGCAAAGGTTTTAAACAGTGCTTGTTGAATATTGTTTTACATGATTAAAATCCCTTTCATTCTGTCAAGGGATTGCTGAAAGTGTCCGGGACGGAAACCTTGTATTGTGAGAGATTACGTCACTTGGCAGAGTCTCAGGTCTTTTTAATATGCTGTTGCACAGCCAGAAGTTTCAAAGGGCTCACAGGAAGCTCTGGTCTGGTAGTTAGTTGGATAACCACAATGCTTTTTTTTTTTTTTGCATTTACTTGCTTCTATCATTCCTTCTAATTGTGCTGCGTAGATGCCTCCACGGCCTGAATCTGTCTTCGTGATGCACTTGGAACACTTTGGTGTGTTGTAGATCGTCATATACAGTATCTACGAGTGTTGTGGAGAACAGCTATGGAAATAGCAATAGTTAATCAGCAATTAAAAAATACTTATTATTTCTTTTTGCAAACAAGGCTTCTTCCTTGACACATGTAATATTCCTGTCCAGTAGATGATCGTGATATTAGGTTTGCCTTAAAACACATATGGAAACTTATTATCTTTCGGCACATTCAAACAACATTAATAAACATGTTAAGTGCTAGAAACTGCTTTTCATTGCTTATACCTATAGGCCTCATTATTTTCATGTATCAAAATATAGAATTGTATCTGCGTTCGACATTGATTTTAAAAATAAATAACACAAAAATAATTTTTTTGGTGCTTATTAGAAACTACAGCATACTGGTCATCAGGAAACAAGGCAAGTTTTAGAAGCACAGAGACATAAAACCAAGGTAAAAGTCATTTAAACTAATTTGCTCCTTTTTAATTTTTTTTTTTTTTTTTGTGAAAATCTGCACAAATGCAAAACAGTGAAGCTTGCATAGTATTTTTTTTCCAGTGATCCTTGTTCAAAGGCCACTTAGCACAATAACAAACGCTTACTCACAGCCTGACAGGTGACGTCCTGACAGGATATGTGAGGAGGGACATGAAAGGGGAGAAAGCAAGACAGCAGAATGATTGGAACATTACTTCCATGATGCATTACTTGACTACGTCCCCTATGGTGCAGCTCTTCATTATCTGTCAGGGTCACAGCATCATTGAACTGTGGGAGAGTAGGCGATGCTAACTACCCCTTCCTGTGCTGACACTTATTAAAATTGGAGAAATGAAGCAAAGTAGCCTACCCTACACCCACACACATGGACAGACGGGAAAGCATATAGGCTTACTTGTAGGTACAATCAGTACTGAATAGCCTGTCCTTTACAGTTAAGCAAAGAAATCACAGCCATGTCCTGAAACCAGAGTCAAACACGAATATTCGCTTGTAGTAGATATAGTTGTTTTTTTTTCGCAATGTGTGTACTGTCATTGTGTGTGGCTGGCGGGATTCAGAGGCTGAAAACAGGAAGATTACCTCTGGGCAGGTGCATACAAGCCCCAGGCACAGTTTCAGAGAACTATTTCCAATCTAGGACACAACTCTCACAGAGCTTCTGGGCAGGAGGACCCGTCGGGATTACACTTCAGTCTGATTAACATAGACGGAAGAAAGCGTGTATCTGGCATGCACAACCTCTTGGCCTCTTTTATTTTACTACCCAGTTTCTGTTGGCTTTTTTTTTAACACTCGAGGGAATAAAGGAAGTAGGAAAGGTGGACATTCATCTCTTTTACAACAGTAATCTTGCTTGCCCGCATGCAGCCCTCTTTCAGTCTGCATATCAGATTTCATTACGCTGTGCTGCAGCCAGGTTGTTAGCGACTACAGATTTAATCAAGGGTCTAATTGCACTACGGCCACTAATCACAAACACATCTTGAGATCAATATGCATTTCACACGTGCTGAACCACCTTGGCAGAAAACACCGGGAAAGCAGAGTGAATTGTATCTTGAATGAAATCGAGCACGTGCAGCGATCCATGAATTAAAAATGTCTGTTTATACTGTCGACAGAAACCTCTCTAGCTCTTTTATATCAAATGTGACCTGTGATGAATCATTTATTATAATGCTATAAATCCACTTTAAGAGACATATTTGGATTCAATTGGTTATTACTAAAATTCTCCAATAATTTTTCACTGCTGACAACAAAAACGTACTGAGTGTTAGAGTTATGTAACAGATTGTGAAATTAAAGAGGATGTGTAGGTTTTGTTTAATACATTTAAACACTTGTTGGGGTCTTTCTCATAAGCAGACTGAGTGACAGAAACTGCTCAGTGTTATTTTTTGTTGTTTTTTTTGCCTTCATGTACTCTACATTGCCTCATTAATCAAATCCGTGAGCAGAACAGAACCGTCTTAACAGGCTTTAAAAAATATATGCTCTTACTGTACTCAAAACCTCTACGGGAGCACTAGACTATAGAGTATCAACATTATATCAAAGTAAAAATATTTATCAACAATAAAAATCTAACATTTAAACCAACTTTTAAATCTTACCCTACTGACGAGGTTTTTAAAAAAATCCCGACGTATTCGCTGCCGTCACAGTAGAAAACAGGATTAGCACAGAGT
The DNA here is from genome assembly GCA_036937835.1 of Pampus argenteus. Classification (NCBI taxonomy): domain Eukaryota; kingdom Metazoa; phylum Chordata; class Actinopteri; order Scombriformes; family Stromateidae; genus Pampus; species Pampus argenteus. Next base: position 9,797,381 of record CM072877.1, read on the forward strand.
GCAATGGTCAAGTAGGAGAACTGGAGACGCAGCAAAGGTAGAACGAAAACATAAAACTCCCGCCGCTTAAGCCAAACTAAAGTAATGTCATAGTGAGCTTTCTTGTGTGCGGGTATCATCAATTTCCTCAGACATCCTGGCTGACCTCGGGGCAAGTAATAGGTGAGAACAAACAGACAAAACCTTCAATTTAAATTTCTTTTGACAGTCGGAGACATAACAGGAGAGACAACCAAATGGGAGCATGTGCAGGTGAATGTTCTTCAGATAACCGTGATAGGAAAGGTGGCATGTGTGGTAAAAAAAAAAACATGAATTATTCAAGTAAAGTACCACAGTTCTGCGCTTCAAAACTTGATTTATTTGATTTATTTTGTTACTGTACCCAACTGAGACACACTGAAAAGGCCTCATTCCTGTTAATAAAGGGTCAAACTCAACACAACCTTGTTCCTACATCTCTTTAAGGGTCTCATCTTACCATATGGCAGCAAAGTTAAAACTTTAACATTCGTATTTGAAACTAAATTCACACACAGGACCCAACAGCTGTGTGAACAGGATGTCTATCAGCATGCACGGTGCCTGTTTCCTGCGTATGGAGTGGCACGCGTGTCCCACAGGTTGCCTATTTATACACTCGCCCTTAATAAGGAGCGCCTTTCACAGCTGCGGGTGTAACTGTAGTGAAGTGCTCGCGAGCTGGGATTACTTTAGAGGGTTTACACGAGATGTCACTGTAAGTGTGGTGATGGAAGAAAAACGAGGCGAACACAGTTAAAACTGTTAATAACTATTTGGTTATGAACGGAAATATGAACGGAAACATTTTGAGCTGATAATATTGCTAGAGTACAAGTCAAGAGATAACCAAAACTATCACAACTCATCCTGCGAGGAATGTCTGTGTCAAATCGATCCAATAGTCATTAAGATATGTCCGTCCAGACTAAAGTTTCCATCTCCAGAGACTTTAAATATATTCACACATAGGACAAAAACACATGTCAGTCTAAAACATCTTCCTGCCAACGCTGTCTGTTTTCTTGATGTTTATTTGTTTTTGGACACTCTTGGGCTTCTTCTGCATCCCCATTTTAAAAAAGACACAATCTTATGAATTATGGATTATTTCCTCAAGCAAAGTCTTCTTGCAGAACGCATGCATAAAGATCTGAAAACATCTGCAGGGGAGCCCTCGCGCTCTCTCAATGTAGATTTAATGGTGGGCCAACCCCGAGTTCTCATTGACTCGCTACAACTGCAAATCAAAGTCTGCAAGTTGGTGACAGAAAGATTTGGAGAGGAAGGAAGATATTAAACGCCACAAACGGAAATTTTAAGAGGCATAAAAAAAGAACATTATCTTTGACTCATCACTGCTACACCAGACTAGAGAGACGGTGTTTAGATGAATGAAGAATTTCAGAGAATAAAAGTGCATATGGAGGAAATGTAGACAGATGCAATTTTACATGTCACTCTGCCAAATTATCTGATCTGATTGGTTAAACATGATTTCCAACATAATTATGTGATTTTTTTTTCTCGCTATATAGAAAGATGCAATGCCATGCTGAATCTTACTTCTGATAATGTACTGTAGCTAATGCTATGTCTTTGTTTTGCTTGCTGTATGTTTATTCTTGCATATTTTTTTTTTGGTGATGGTCATGCAAAAGCTAAAAGAGAATGTTTTTTTTCTTTACATACTCACGTTGATAAGAGTGACGTATTTTTATTGTTGTATCGTTCCACATTAATATCGCACCCATTATCAAAGTTGCATTCATATTCCACAGGTGTTTCATAACGTCAAGCGACACACACACACACACACACACACACACACACAATAACATGAAAGACAAAGAGATTAATTAATGTTGTGTTGACACAAGGATTTATTAGGCATTCGTTACAATATTAACAAGTGTCAAACACTGTCTCCCTGATCAAACAACATCCCGCCAAGCTGCACACAAACATTCTTATCGCTCCGTTCTGATACTCAATGACATAATACGATGATATAGAAAGATATTTGAATAATATCGATTCATCCTCAGAATTTTTTTAACCTCTGCCATGCAAGAGCTGGCAGTCAATTTGGCACAATATTCTACAACAAATATTAAATTGCATGTATTACAATAACAACCAATAAGCTCTATGCAATTCACATCCACACTGGGCAAAAGGTTTCCCACTCTGAAGATACTGAAAAGGCTTCAAGTAACGTGTGAAGAGCAGACGGAAATGGATGTTTTAACCTTCTGTTCATATGAAACCTAATATGAAATATGGATCTGAATAAGAAGGTGGAGGGTATTTATGTATATGAGTCTGTTCTCACCGTGAAGATGAGTGTGATGAATTCTGAACAAGTAACAATTATTCAGTTCAGATTTTCATTTAAATGTCTTCACGTTCCTTATTTTATTGGGAAATCAACAGATCAGTCAGTATATTGAATTGTTAATATGCTAAAGAGGTATGCAGCTTTTAGTGACTGTCATTACCTGGTGGATTTTAATGTTACGCAACACAGAGGAAATACATTAGTCTCTTCTCAGAAGAAGAAAAGCAGTGGGCTGATACAATTGTTTCATAATTATCTCCGCAGCTCAGCAAATTGCTATGCACTTTCCTCTGATATTTTCTCAAATATGGTGAAAATACAAGTGTAATGAGGGGTACAAAATAAAACATCTTTGCATTTCAGAGACATATGCAGTTTCTCCACTTCAGTGACCCAGCTTCTGCTGATATGTATATTTAATTGGGTGTTGTTTAACTCTTAGAATGCTGGCTGCCCCCATTTGAAATTAAAAGCACGTATTATTATTATTAATATTACAGCATCATAAGTAGTAGTATTACCAGTAGTAGTATTTGTCCCTGCTTTCTGAAAAATTCATTTGATTTACATATACATGTCTGTAAAGGGTACAAAAGATGTATATAATATATAACTGGCCGTTAGATGGGACAGTAAAAGCTCCACTTTTGTTGTGGTCTAGTTTGAGAATTCTCTTTGGTGATGCAGTGAAAGAGCAACCGAGACACTCAGATGACTAGAGGTTGCATTCAAAGCAAGGGGCAAGATGTCGTCTTCAAAAACTCCCTAGTCCCCATTTACTCCCATTGAAAAAAACATCAACTTTCCTCTAGAAATACAAAGTCAATAATTATTTTCTTTAAAGTTCTTTTAAGTCATTATGGTCTCAATTGCTCAATCCAGCTGTTGATGGCCATTTTTGGAAATTGTTGCTTCGTTAAGTGTCCTTATAGGCTTCGATGCCTACTGGGTGAGCGTTCATTGACAGCTCCAGGACTGGACAGGAAGTTCATAGCTCCAAACGGAAAAGATGGCGCCGGCCATAAGCTGCATCTCTGGGCTTTTCATGACGTCACACCTCGCTACCATCAAATTAAAGTTTACCTGTTACTCAACCACATATATAGCTGAGCGAAACGTCATCTTTGCAGGGTCCGGTGCAAGACAACATAGATACGAGTGCAATTTACACAAACGTGTGCGCTGTTTGTCAGACCTGCAGGGGTGTACAGCCAATCAGGACGCGTTTCAAGACTAAACATTTACTTAATCATTTTCATCTTTTTTCTGAATCCAGTTAATAGACTGCATGTTGGCAAACAAACCCTTCATTATTATGGCCCTGTCTGCTGGATGAGCCCTGAGTCAAAAACTAGTTCAAATATCTTCATTATGCTCACATGGTGCAAACATCAAGATGTGTTTACTTCTTACTTACTGGGAGGGTCTTGATAGGGTCCCACATTGAATTTTTGGATGTAGTCTGCAGAGCAAAGTTGACACAGTTCGGGCAAAACATGATGATTATAATCATTATCAGATCAAACTTAAATGTAGGTTCATATTGCACAAAGAGCAAGTAGCCTGCAGCGAGTGCATAAGCAATAATCATAAACCATCATTTTAGAAATAAATTATTTTTTTATACCACCAGTTGGTTGGAATAAAGATAACATAACACGCAGGCCACTAGATCAAGTGTTCACTCCAAGGCATGCCATGCGTGTCATATCCACTTAACACTGTCACATTATTCATATAAGCATAACAGAGCAGCAGTGATATATCGGGCTTTATGTCTTACTCTTAACCCTTGAGACTATCAAATTACGCACGACGCGCGTCATTAATTCAGTAGTGTCCAAGTGTGCTTGAATAGACGCTGAACCCCCGCTCCTCTTTCCCCTCCCTCGTTTCCCCTGAATGCTTCGGGCCAAGTACTCATCCTCCCTCACTCTCACTCACTCTCACTCTCTCTGTGTGCGTCAACGAGCGGGATCTGCTGCTCGGGACAGACTCGCGCGCAGCTGCTTTTTTATTATTTTCCAGAGCTCGAGACTGCACGAGCTGGAGCGGAGCTCGCGCGTCTTGCTGCAGGGTTGCCTCTGATGGACTTGATGTAAGACACGAACACCAGCTTTCCTCCATCTGAAAATGACTACTTAGGTGGTAGCTATACGTCCCGTTTTTTAAGGAAAAAAAAACTTGTGAATCCTAAACGTCTTTTTCCGCCGCTGGTTTTCATGTGTTTTATGTGTTTGCGCTCAACAGTGAGGTAGACTTATCACATTTTTACAGGAGTGTCGGCGTGTGGTTTCTCCCGTGGATGCAGCTGTCGGGGTCGGTGTCTGAGCCCTGCAGGACCAGCCTGTCGTAGGGCATCATGCTTTTTCCGGTTCTTTACAAGTGGATGAGGAATATTTCTCTGGAGATGCTGCTGCTGGTGCCGATATTGTGTTTTTTACCTCTGACAGGAGCGGCTCCTTCTCTGAGCACCGAGCAGCTGGACATGGGAATGGTAAGTTTTCTACCTTTTCTACATCGGGATAACAAGTTTTACTACTTATTACCACTTTTGAATATGGAGGGGGTGAGAAGTTTTCCCCCACTTGATACCATCAGTGGACATAACGTCACTCTTGAAAACACTTTCTGTGCAGCAGCTCAGGGTTGCAGGATAGATGGGATGGAAAAGAAACACAAGAGCCTGCTCTTCAAAGCAGGGATCAGGATCAGTGTAATGGCTTGCAATAAATAAATGTAAATGTATTTGCCTTAGCTAGCGGAATATCGACCTCCCCCACAGCGTGCTGACTTAGTATATATATATATATATATATATATATATATATCTTGTGGTGAAATGAAGAAGACCCTCTTCCAGCACAGTGACAGATCAAGCCACTCAGAGGTTATTGGCTATTTCCGTTCCTCAGTCATGCCTCTGAAATATTGACAGGACCTTTTGTTTATATGTCATCTCATGTGAAGTTTAAACAAATGCTGAGTTTCAGACTGAGTTGTTTACAATTATGATGTGATGGAGCAGCAGATCCTGCTGAACCAACTTAATTAAACTGGAAATTGTGCTTGATTTTAATTAGAAATTATATTACTTGGGGGAAAAAATAAAGGATGTGATAAACCCCGAATCAATATGTCTTTTATATGTATATTCATGTACAGTAATTCGTTTTTTTTGTGTATAGATGCTCTTCAATAGTGAATCCTTCCAACAAACTGAGCAAATTGAAGTTATTAATATCCTTCAACTTTAGTTTTAAGGCATAGAGGACCTGCATTATGACCATGATAGATATCAACAATCAATAAATTTGTTTGCAGTTTTCCTTTTTATACACACAATTAATATAGAGAGTTGTTTCCTAAACAAACCCACTCCTCAAAGCGATGCTACTGCTATGCTACATCTTTCTGATGAACATTGATGAACTCTATTATCAAAGACATTGCTGAGGTATTTCTATTGCTGGACCTCTTCCATTGACTCTGCAGAGGTGCTGCCTGTAAACAACCTTTGGTTAGATATACGCTTAGCTGCAGACATGAATTGTCCTTCAATTCAAACGTGTGTGACAGTCAAGTGTGGTGTTGTGTATGACCTGAGTAAGTCGACTACAAATGTAATCAGGAAGTGTTTAGGATGTGTAGAAGGTGAGAGGATACATCTATGGGGAAACTGGCAGCAGATTACATTTTCTTTAAAAAGAAAAAAAAAGAAGAAGAAGAAGCCTGCATTTGACTTTTTGATCATATCTGATTGCTGTCAAAGTCAAATACAAAGTTGTCATCATGCAATCAAGACCTAGATCCACAGCTGCAGATCTAAATCACTGCTGAATAGAGTTGTTGCATGTTCTCAAAGTGTTATTTTACACTGGAGTTTCCACATTGTTTGGATTTGGATGATCTGGTGTTTGGTCAGGCAATCCTTAAAGCTTAAAGTCCTTAACGTCTTGAGTGTGTGTGAGCAAACACTTGGCGTATAACAACAGAAACAGAGCAACAAGGACATCACTAGAGTTCCATTTCTCGCCACATATTAATGTAAGTCCAAAATCCACTGCTGTTTTATTCCTGTACCAATTCCTGGGTAGAAAGCTGGGTTTATTGCTCACTAGATCTTGAACCCTCCTCATTAGACGTGTTTTTACTTCAGTTCACCACCACAGCTGGTTTGTATGAACTCCTGTGTTGCTCACAGTGTTTTACGAACCTACAAACCAAAACGATGAGCTGAAAACCTCCTTAAAGCTGCTGCATCCTCATTCTCAGTGAGTTTGGCACCACAAGCAAACCTTTTACATTATTGGGAATCATTTGATTTAGTGTTATTTAGGTCCTGATTTCAAGATCCAAACTCAATGTTTCATGTTCTTGTTACCGCTGTTCGTATTGTAGAATTACTGCTGCTGTGAACAGATACAGACCTCACAAACTGAAGTCACAGCGCTGAGCGGCTCTGATTTATGATGATCAGATTCTGTGTTGCACATGTGGTCCTTGGTGTCCACACTGAAAAGGCTTCCTTCGTAATTACATTGTTCCACAGCATTTTCACTTCACAACATGTTTACTCCAGTTACTAAAAGGTTGCTGATAATGTAATTAAATTGGAAACTTGACAAACCATGGAAGGTCATTGTCTACATTTCCGGTTTCACAGTAAAAGGCATTTTTATGACTTTATGCATTATGCAAAATGCATTTATTGTGAAGCACCTGCAGGAAGTGAAGTGAGTCATCCTAAAGAGATCAATAAAGTCAAGTCTAAGTATCAGCAGTAGTTTTGTGCACGTTTTAACCTTAAGTCCAACTGAAATCACATTGATCCTCTTTGCAGTTAAAATCAATGTCAACATGTTTTTTATAGGTATTATTGATAGCTATGTATTATTGGAAAGAAGAAAAATATCAGAATTGCTGCTTTTAGTCTCAGCTCGCTGGGGGAGCTCATATCAATGACATTAGCTGGCAGGCTAACAAACTGATTTTAGCTACAAGTCTAACCGGACTCAAGTGACATTTTCAACTATGTTTACATGCTGTTTAATGTGCTGCAGCTAAATAGCTATCTAGCCTGCTAACTGTCATTAGCAGTGCAAAATTATCAGGTGAATGAACATTCGGTGGCTGATTCAACAAGCTAAGGTGCAAGTTTGTTAGTTGGATAAGGAGACTTTAGCAGGAAAGCTGACGTGGGTTGTTGTTCAGAGTCTGTGGTTTGTATGTTGTGTAGCAGGACTTTCTGCGTCACGCTATTGCTTTATTAAAGATGTGCTGTATTGAAATACGTACTCCGGCTACATGAGCGGATAGTGTAATGTAAAAACTATATCTGCTGTAGCAGACAAAAAGGCCAGTTTAATTTCAGCTGGACTTTAATGTCAAGACATCTTTTGACCCACAAATCTGGGAACTCAAGCAACAACTTAACAGATAAGCATCTTTGCATTCAAGAAGAGTGAAATAAATAGAGGTCACAGCTTTAGAATCAGTCTGTAGCCTCATAGTGTACAGTGTGTGAGTGTTTTTGGTTTAATGTACAGTGAGTTTGTTTTGTTTGTTTTTTTTAAATCCTTATAGTATACAGGAGCGCACACCTGACTGGTGTTAATCCATTCGCAAAAAAAAAGGCAGACACTGCTTTTTGTCAGGTTGTCAGCTTATAGGATCACCAAGGGAGTCGGACAGACAGATGAGCAGCCGTCCACAGAAACCCTCCTCCCCTGTGACTGGCTGATTGACTTTTAAATAAGACTTCTCCAGCTTTGATGTGATTGCACTCAGCTGTTGAGAGAAGGTGGATAATAGGTTGTTGAGGGTTTAAGTGGGTTCACCCATTTCAGCCCAGTTGTGTTCATAACTGCTATACATTTGGGACTTGGCCCAAAAAAAAAAAAAAACAACCAACCACCAACCCACAGAACCGTGTCCTGATCTCCGGCTCTGCTGCTCCCCAGTCACATTACACTTCAAAGCCATTGTGCTGTATCACGTGGCTTTCAGTTGAGTTTGTGCACTGAATGCATTTGTCCTACTGTGCACTGTGGCCGTAACAAAACCACAAACATAAGTACAGCTCTGAGGTGTCCAGTTTCCTGCTTTGCTGTTATCTAGCCCAGTACATCACTGCAGAGTGCCAATGTGCAATTTCAGCATTTGAGGGAACTTCATAAAAGCAATAATCTGTGCTATATTTTCATTCTCATCATATCAATTTACTCCTAGTGGCTGTTTTCTGCACTAGTACAAAAAAAAAAAACCTGCTCCTTTGGGGACTATTTGCCTTTGGTGCCTGTGGTACGGCGATACTATACTTGCTTTAGCAGCTGTCGTAGGATAGCGTGAGATGACTGGATTAGCAGATGATAAAAGTACCTTAATTGCTATTTAATCTTGTAGAAACTGACCTTGAAGAATATATGTGTGCAGCATTTAATCTCTTTCAATTTAATTTCTGTCATTTGTTATGTGTCGTAAGAAATAAAACAGAACGAGTGTGCGGGGTATGCCTGATGGGACAACCGCAGCCTGCCAGTCTGCTTCTGATTCTCATTTTACTTCATAATTTCTTCAATGAGAGTACCATCTGGTCTCGTGTCCACTGAGTAGAAGGGTGGGGGGTAGTCAGTACCCCCACTCCACCTACTTCTACTACCACTCGCTCTCCCTTCCCGCTAGACCTCATAATACTGAGTTTCCTTGCAACTAGTCTTCCCGACACCAGTACTACTGCCCCTCATTAAGTCGCTCTTTGCCTCTTACCAGGATCATATTCTGTCCCCTCTGTCTCACAAACCTTTTCCTTCAATTTACCTCTTCCAATCGGGACAGGAGGCTGTCTTCTACAAGTACATCATGGTTTTTTCTGATTGCACCCAGAGGCCTTGGGATTGAAGCGGCTCAAAGAGAAAACTGGATGCAGAGACGGTAACGAAAGTACAGTGGAGGGATTGCTGCCCTGAAAGTAATCAACCTACACAGGGTCAAGGAAAGAAAGCACATGAAATGAAAAGCATACTTCAACTAAGGAGTGGCAAGAGGAGTCAGCATAATGATTCAAGGGAGATTTCACTTTTGGGGAATATACATGTAAGATATTTTTACTTAACTGCCCTCAACAGCTGTGGCTTGACTACAGATAATGAAAGCACACTGGAAAAACACACACATTGCTATAGTTAATGTGTATTTAACATTTATTTCACTGCCATTCTGGACTATTGGGATACTTTTAACACTAGCTGCAACACTGCATCATGTTTTTCAGTCAATGACAATACCAGATACATTTGGATGATTTAAAGCTTTATGGATTAGTAGCAGCTCATAGATTTATAAACACTACATGTGTTTCTGGTCTTATCTTTGACCGTAATGGTAAATCCCTGTTTGAAAAGTGGCTGACCAGGTTTCTGACCATTTCTGAGTAATGTGCAAAGAATCTAATTCACTCTTTTCTCTGTAGTGTTAATAGTGTAGTAATGGAAGTGCTTTGTGAATGATACAGCTGCTTTATTTGCTTTTCACTTCAAAAGAAATCCCAAAATGTCTGATTGTAGTCTAATAGTAGTTTTACCCTGTCTTTTGTTTTGTTTTGTTTTGCACAGTAGTGATGGATTTAATATTGTGGGCAAGTGAGTGAGGAGCACTGTTTTCCACAAGAGAGCTACACGCAGCAGTCTTTTCCCATTGGCTTACGCTGACTTCATTACTTGAGCTAGCCCACTCCATGGCTCCTCATATAGAAAACCTCAAATCAACTCCATGTGGACAGTTCTATTTTAACCCGAGGAGCCCCGCCCCTCCTTCTTGTTTTCAACCAGATCAAGGTTTTGGTTTGCCATTGCTATTCAAAGGGCCAACCAGATCTTGTAATTACAGTGGTTTCTAGTGTTGTGCTGGCTCACGTACTGAAGCCTAAAATAATCTATCTAACTAAACTGCCAATAGACTGCTTTAATAGTGTGATCAAGAAAACCCAAAAGCAACAACAAAGCTACTTTGAAATCGCTTGCAGAAATTGGCAGAATTATAACAAATGTGGTTCGTGTCAGTGCAAATCAGCTTCATCTTGTTTATGTGTTGATATAAAATGCGGCTATACACGATAGTGTGTATGTGTCCGTGACACATTGCCATATAGTGATCTCATAGTTTGTCAGTCATAAGCATTTGTTATTCCTTAATAAGTCACAGCAGAGCAAATGATGAAAACAAAAAAAGGAAAGGAAATGGATGAGGGTGTGGAGTCAACTTTGAAACTGTTATGTGTTCATGATCCCATTTCTCTGAAGGTCCAAGTGAAATAAAGAGAATAAGACAGGAGGAAGACCAAGAGAGATTGAGTGGGTGGAAGAGATAAGCTACGTCTCCATCCAACTATCGCTGGCAATTAGGCCTACTTTCTTTATTCCAATGTAATACTCAACTTCCTATCAAGGGAATATGATGAGCCACTAACAGCCTGCAGAATTCCAAGTGGTACTCGTGACTGCGTCAATTGCAGTCTAGACAATAACTAAGCTTTATTTAGTAGATGTCTTAATGTTAAGAATAGGGCCGCACTGTGTTGAGTTTTAGTTTAAAAATAATCGTGTGTGTACATGTATGTATTTATGCACGTGCATAAATACTGTGGAGGTGACAGTTGGCAACACTCCTCAGTTAACACTAGAGAGACATTGTTGTCATTGTCATCATGAGGATCGCAATAACATGAAAGCTATTTTATGGCTTCCGTGTGGGCTTCATGAACTGCATGCAAGGACAATCCATAAATACACGCTCATGCTTTGAAAGGCATTTACAAAAATAGATACTATCTCTAATACCTTCACATGCCTGTAACAACAAGATTTACAGTTTTGGAGCTTCAAACTATTATCATTATTATTATTATTATTATAAATATTATTATAATATAAATATTATATTAAGTACACATTGATATAATGCACTTCTATTATGTATATTGTTCCTGGTTTCTTGTAAAGAGGATTTGATTGGCATGTTTCAATATTCTTAAATGTCACAAAGATCTGCATGGGATAATGATTAACTTGTTTTTTTTTGACAGAAAACAATTATGAAATGGTGAGTGACCTTTCGTTGTGATCAAATTTAGGATTTCTCAGAGGTATTGCAGCGAAAAAGAGCAAAAAGATAAGTTGATTCATTCAGAGTTTCAAACCTACATATGTCCAACTCACCTTTAGCATACTGCAGAAAAAAAAACCCTCTTCAAACACTGCCCTAAAGGATAATTCAGTTTTATTTTAAACTGATTTCCCTTAAATGTGTCCATTGTGGCTCTATGTGTTAACTTTGCATCTCAGAGTTAACACAGTAACTAGGTGCTTGAAGCAGCCATCATGGCTAACTGCAGAGCAGCACATCCAGGGGGAACATGCGCATTGGTTTGTTTACATGTGAGGCTGTGGCTTAGCTTAGCGTGTGTTCATGCTAGAAAGGTAGTAGTAGACGAGACAATATAATAGTTGATTAAAAAAAATATATTTAGAGACAAATCTGTGTCAATTTCTGGTTTAATTTGTTAAAATGTATTTGTCTTTTTTTACGCTTATGGAGACTTTAATAGCATAATTCCTCACATTGCGTGTTACACGTTGTAAACACTTCTTACCATGTGGGCAGCCAACCACTTGGTCCAGCCAGCATCAGTCAGTTGATTTTGGGGAAGTTAAACAGTCTCCAGGACAACAAATGACAAATGCTGCAAATTCCTTTGTTGTAGTTACACAGCTGGGATCCTTCATTGGGCTCTGTGGATTGTCTAGACTGTCCTAGTTTGGCTTCAGCAGGTCCCACTCTACAGCAAACGTGTTCCTTCTGCAAGCTGCCCTGGATGTAGATCGCAGAATTATCCTTAAACTGTGACTTAATTAAGACATATTTGTTCACATAAAAATGTATTTCAAGAACTTTCAAGTGTTTACATTCACTGTTTCATTTGTGCATCCTCAAACGGACACAATAAACATACTGATATATGCAGTAGATACATTTAGGTTAATACACAGACTATAAACTAACAAATATAAGTTTATACCAAAAGAAGACTGGCTGTGATGATTAAGTATGTCTTTCAGGCCATCGTGTTTGTATGTTTGTGTATGTAGTAGTTCTCTACAGCAGTACAGTAGTAACTCTACAGCTTTCTTCCGTACCCTCCCTATCAAGGCACACTGGGCAAGCGTTATTCAATCCTTGTTGTCTTATGGATTCTGGCTTGGTGCCATGACACATTACCGCCCACAGAGAGAAGAACTTCAAAGAAGATTTGGGGGCTTTTTTTCCCCTCAGTGGAGCCACTGAAACTTGAGGCTTGTTAAATTAAGCTGCAGTTACAGGGAGATGTTCTAATTAGCTCCATCAGTTTGTTTATCTTTAATCTTTGGACAACATTTTTTAAGTCCTTATTCTCCATCGGATCGCTTTTCCTTCTCTCATTCGTCACTCCCCCCATTTAGTCACAAATATCACAATCTATGCATCCATCTGTACTTCTGATTATACGTTACTAATCCTCTGACACATAAAAGGTTGGATGATACAGGATTGTCCTCAGTTTTCTAAAATGATATACAGGTTAGGTTATATACTGCATAGCTTTGTATCTCCATTATTTAGAACTCTTAAATATTTTTTAAAATTTCTATCTGAAATGTACCCATGACTAAACAAATCCGAGCTGGTATGACTTGAATGTGCACCAGGGTGGCATGGTACATCTTGTTGGTCTTGAGGGTGAATTGCTGCTTGCGCAGATGGAGTAAAATTGCTGTTGGCAAACAAAATCCTCTGATGAGCCAGTGATCAACAGTCTGAGCAGAGAGGTTGCAGCAGACCCTGAAAGAACATTTGTCAAATTGTCAAGCAAGGAAAGGTCAGCCAGTGTTTGCATCATTCCAAACAATATGTGGGTGTGCCTTTTTTTTATTTATTTAAGTAGGTATTTAACTTTTAGGATTTTTTAGGAAACACATACACTGTCTAACTCAAGGAGAAATTAATAAATCAGGTTTTATGTGGAAACGCACACATACAGTTTACACTTAAAACTTTAATACTTTATTCCTGTGCATTTCCTTCCTTTGCTGTTTCTTATGCTTCTATCTCTCTTCTGCTTAAAGGATATGGATGATATATATTTTTTTATGATATGACCATGTTTTTCATATTGTCAACAAATCTGCAGAGTCAAAGCAATGAACTGATCTTGCTTACAAGCATTGTGTTTATCCAAAGCCTGATATATTATATTCCTCTGTGCTGTAGACCTCCATTGTTGTGTCCAAAAACCATTAAAAACATGTCAGCGAGCCACACTAGGTGACATGTTCCTTCCCCACAAAGAGTTTGCCTCCAACGACAAAGAGTATACTATATGTATGCACAACAGGCGTCTGCCTTACGCAGAACTGCTCTCCACAGACTGAAAATGTCATCACCGTTATTAGCCTGTGGAACCAGGAACCATTGCTAAGCTAAACAAACTAACAGCCAAATTCTTTGTGGCGAAGGAACAAGTCACCCAGTGCAACGATGTGACTCACTGACGTATTTTTTAATAGATTTTGGACAACAATGGAGGTCTATGTCACAGAGGAATACAATATATCAGGCTTTGATACTCGCACAATACTTGTACGTAGAATTCATGTTTGGTTTGGCTCTGCAATAAGATATAGAAAATCACCAGCCTTTTCCTTTAATTTATGTTCCTATCTCTGTTCATATCTCCAGTTTGTCTCTTTCATACTTTCTGTTTTTTTTCATTTTAATCCTTGTTGTCATACTCACACACACACACACACACAGAGAGACGCTTACACACTAAATTAGAACAAGCAAATTAGAAACAGATTTTCTTCCGAAGTGTCCCAACATTCACACCTCAAACTGAATAGAAACTGGGTGTCAAAAATGCGCTATCTATCAGAATATGTTGTATCCTTGTGTCAGACTCGTGTCCCATTTCACACTGTATCTGCAGCACAGAACTGAAGTGATTGAGTGCTTCAGCAGGGTGGCGTGTGTGTGCCATCTGCTTGCAACCTAGTGGGCCGTAATCTGAGCGATGACTTCTATTGTTTGCCATCCTTTTCTCCATCTTTTTTAGTTCATTGCAAACAATTTGAAGACTTATAACTCATCCTGATTGAAAGTAAAGCCTCCTTATGTCTTCTTTTTATGTACCCCTGCTTAGAAAATGACTGTAACCCTGACTGACACCAGTTATTGTCTTTTTACCTCACTGGAAGTAACTGCAGGAAGTGCATCTGGATCTAGGTCTATTCTATAACTGGCTTTCTTTTTTTTTACCGACTGATATCAGAAGAAGTGTGTACTTTAAATCAGATTTGACTGGATTTTATGTCCCCACGCATCTAAAAGTTATTTTTCCTTCAACAACAAAACATTGATCACTGCAGATTACGGTTCATCTTGTGAAAAGGACAGCTCAAAATATGCTGCTGGTAATAGAAAGTGAAGAGAAGATTCTCTCCACGTTAATCAAACGGACATATTTTCGCTTAGTTTTACGTAGCGGAGTGAAGTCATAACCTTCTACAGCGAGTTAATAACACGCAGATCATTGCATATAATTTCAATAAGTAACAGAATCGGAAGACAGGATGCAAAATCAATAATGGAAGTGCAAGTCTGCTGCTGCCAAAAACATCAAGACATCCCGTCTGACTGGTGTGGGCAGTCGACAGCTTGCTACGTTGGATCAACTTTTACTGGAGCAAAATGAAAACAGACAGGATCATTTCAAACATCATCTTTTAGGTGAAATATTGATTCCGTCAGCATATTATGAATCCTTTCATTTTACACCTAATAAAAATGGTAAACGTTAGTAAAATGTTGTGCATCTGTGGAAATGCTTTATTGCAGTCTTTATTATGTTGAAAAGTCAAGCAGATAACGTGAACCAGAATTTCAGATCATAAAATAAACATTAGGAGCAGAGTTGAGAGATCTACTTAAGCAACATTTCAATGTTAGATTTCTGTAATCTGTTTTATGAAATAGTTTGTCATTGATGTGTTTATGAGGAATGAGATTATATTTTTGGGATTGTTTCTCTCTCTCTCTCTCTCTCTCTCTCTCTCTCTCTCTCTCTCTCTCTCTCTCTACTGTGGGGTATTTATAAGGACTGAAGAGCTGAAACACACATGTTGCAACCGTTGCTGTGGAAATCAAAGATTGTTAAGAACTTCGTGAGACTTTCCAGACAAAGACTTAGACTTAGACTTCATTTTATTGATCCCTTTATGATGACTCCCCTCCCTAAAGAACCAAAACAACACACACACACTTCCAACACTTTGATTCATTTTCAGTGATCTTGGCTGTTAACCTGAGTGCAGCTTTTTACACATTAAGTCCTCTGAAAAACTATACACAACTTATTAAAATGAATGAGCTGTGGGTTTGAGTTGCACACAGTGTTTTAGAAACAATTGTTGACCGTGAGCCACTTTCTATTAACAAACTGTGGATTTTAATGTCATAGGCGCCGTTGCCAACTTGCTGGCCAGATAGATTTCAATTATCCTTGATACAGACTTGTTTTTAGTCACTTCAGTTGTTGTTGCAGTAATATGTTTTTATTTCTCTCGAGCTTTGCCCCTAACTTGCTTCCCACCACAACAACTCACTGGGCTTGAGAATGATGATCACATATTAAATAATGTGTTAAAATTCTGTCTGTCTGCTTTGCAACACTAATCTTTGAAGCTCTGGTTTAGTATTAACAGTCTCTGACTTTTGACAACATATCCACCCTCTTTTCTATACTGCTGTCAGCTATAAGTCTTCATATTGCTCAAAATTGAAATTTTGATGCTGCCTGAGGAAGATTGCCAGGCTTGCAACCTCAGCGGCTTTGTGCCTTTTTTGCGCTCTTCATATCTCTTTGCCTGCCATGTGTACATGACACGCAGCATTTTCTGCTCTGCACGTCTTACTTTCTACCGTGAAGGAAAAACTAAACTGCACTTTTCTTTTTGTCTAAAAGCACCCAAGAGTCAAGGGAAAGCTTTATTCATAATTGGAATTAATTAATGGACACACACGATGGCATCTTGGAACTTTTAATGCTAGATCACTCACTTTTCAAATAAATCTACCCTTTCGGACTCAGTGCAGCTTCATAACTTAAAAGTCCATGAGGTCAGCTACCGATCTGACCTCATCCTCGAGGTAGTAAGGAACAATGTAAACACTATAATGGACTGTGTGACTTCATGACCCTTTGAGAGTCATCCAGGTCGCAGGGTTAAATGCCTCCAGTGACTCATTTCCTGTCAGTGAGGCTGCAAATGAAGGCAATCAGCAGCTGTTCGTCTGAGCTAAACAGGGAGATATTGTGAGACAGAGGAGGTCATAATGTATGTGGGTAAAACAGATTCTGCTTTTGAGAGATGTTACTGTGGTGATATCCTCGTCACAGAACACACAGTGTGTGTGTGTGTGTGTGTGTGTGTGTGTGTCTGTACCAGATGATAGCCTTACATTGAAGCAGCAAAAAGAGACATGTCGTCACAGGTCCAACTTAGGGAGCAGAAAAATACTGCAATAAAAAACAAATAATAACAAATATGCTTTATCAACACACAATTATTCACAGGAGATCCACTGCAGTGTGTTGTAAATATATATATTTACTTTGTTTACTTATGTGGGGGTAATATGAATACATCAGTAGTGTAATTACTCCCACAACAGTAATGTAATTACATCAGTAATACTCTAAGCCAGAAGGATATAGTCTCCAACACCACCCCCCCTCCTCAGTTACAATGTCAACAGTAACCAGGAAGTAAGTTTTGAAGCCACACCCACTTTATGGTATGAGAGCATCAGCGAACATATTAGCTGGCAGTGGTGGAGGGGGATGTAAAACCTTTCTTTAACAAAATGCATATAAGCAAAATGTATGAAACCACATGTAACCAAACAGATAAATACTATTTCCATCAAACTCACTTGCTCACCATCCTATCCTTCCTCAAACTTACACGCGCTGCCTCCCTGTCTACCATTTCAAACGCTACGCTGATAACTGATGCATGGGCAATTCAGCAACGCTTCAAATCTGTGCCCACATTAATCAATGTCACACACACATTAAGATTGGTTTTCTACTGCAAATCTATTTTTTCCCTGTCTTGAACAAGCCGCTGTGTTGCAGAAAGGCAGTGAGCAGTTCTATTACCCGCTCTGCTCCACCCACAACTACACGTTGCTATTGAGAAACAGGGCATTTAAAAGATTCTTTATTTAGGCAGACTGTGGGTAATCTTTAAAAAAAAAGAGGCACTATATATGAATACATAATATACTATAAATACCATAAACTCTAATGAGGCAAAGTATGAGATCAAGCCCTACTTGATCTCATACTAAATGCTCTACTGGGCCCATTTATAGGCCACCTTTTATCACTCAATATTTTTTATGAATTTCTATCTTTTTTTTTTTTTTAATTCCAAACCTGTATTAAATTTACTGTATTAAGGGATTACAGAGACCAGAGTTCAGGATTACAGAGATAAATTATCCTTCACGTCCAGATACTGTAATATAGACTGAGAGTAAGTCAAACCCTGTAATACCTACTCCACGCCTCAATATGTGTGAGACAGTGAAAAGCAGACTATGTGTGCAGCTTGTTTTTATGTTCTTTGTGAATTTATATATATATACACAAATATTAGCTGATGTTTAGACTCCATGGATGTAAAGCATCTGTATAAAGTGCAGGCACGTGTTAAGACAGGAGACAGGACAGGATCCCCTAGAGTCTAGACATACAGCAGTAGGTATGAATGACAGAACGGCAGTGATATCTAAAGACATCTGGGGACTGATTGTCTTGAAGAATACAGACTGAAAGATCATTGGTCAGTTATTGTGACATTGGAACTGTGAATGAAGAGATTTTGACAGCGTGGGAAGACAGAAGTGACAGAGAGAAATAGAAGAGGAGCAACCAGCAGACATTCACCCCGTAGTGGAATTTAGGTCAAACGAGGGAAAAGATCTTCCTTCAGACTATTCTGTTTCAAAGGTGTATAAAGTGACAGTGCAGATTTCAGTCCAAACCTGTTATCGGCTTAAAACTGTATTTGAAAAGGAAGAATGACCATCTTCCATCATGGCTTTAAAATTCCATCTGTGAACAAAATTCATCTGCAAGTATCCAAGTGGTCCCAGTAGGAAAAAGAACAACCTGGCCAGTGTTTTGATTAGTGAAGCATGTCTAAGTAGGAGTGAAAAGGGATCTCAGGATCAACACACAGCTCTCAAAAATCCGCAAAAATATTTTTACTGAACAGTCAAAACAGAAAAAGTAAGTAGACTGTGGACGCACACTGTGTGTGTGTGTGTGAGGCCAGTTGAGACAGAGAGCTGAATTAGGGTTATATGATGTGGAGAAGTTGTAGTTGGTGGTACATCAACAGAAGAGTTTGGTTTAGGAGGCTAATCAGCCTGTCCTCACAAGAAAAACAAGAGTATAGATCTAAAAATCGTGGCCGTAGTAATTATGACCCCACGTAAGTGACGCAGTCAGGATATTTTAACATAACAACAAGATGGTGTTCGCTGTTGCCACAATGACAAAGGTTGCGTAACCTTAACTTTAAGGAAGTAAAAACCACATTTTAAGTAATCATCAATTTTGTGTTACACATAGGCTCTGTGTGGTCAATTTGTTGTACTACGCTACAACATATTACGCTCTTATGGGGTCTTGGGTATGTGGTTTGGTCCCCATATGTCCCATAGAAGACACTGAAAACACTTGTTTTAAGGGAGTAGGAAATAGACCTAATCTGTCATTTCTGTATGAGAACATGCTGGGCTAATTGTACAACAGTGAAGTCAGTGCATCAGCTCGGCCGGCTTAAACAAGCCAATCAAAAACTTAATGATAACACATAAAACACCAGGACTTGGCAGGTAATTTGAGCAGCAAGTTGGCTAATTTGTAAAGAGCCTGTGGACCTGAGTTGGAACACGGGGTCGAGCTTCCACGTCAGCAAGCATTTGTCTCGTTGAAGTCAGTGAACACCAGCTTCAGGGCTGCTGGACTGCAGCTGAGCCAGTCCTCTGACTGAAAAGGATAGAAGTTTTGTTGGTTTGTTTTTGTAATTGGAACTTAGTGTGGCTGTTTCTGTTGTATGTCTGTATAATTTATATTAATTTATATATAATAATTTCCGTTTTACAATGTTGTGAATAAATAATATTATGGATAGAAAAAAAAAATCATTGCTCCATTTGTCATCATTTACACATGAAGTGCAGCTCGTCTGTTTGATGAAGTGCCCTTCTATGAATTTACTAAAGGATTGCATGAAGAATGGGAGGCAGTTTGATAATAAATGAACAAGCTGACCATTTCGCAATAACTGTGTTCTTATTAAAAACCTGAACTTGATTGTGATGTACTTACCTTATCTGTTTTTCAACGATGGGGCCCCCTGGAGAAAAGCATCAATATTTTGAGGTTTATTAAATCTGAGATGCATGTAAATTATTTAACCATTTCTATACGTTCCTCCTGTCATCTTATAATCATTTAACTTTTGAGCTGTCACTATCAATTGTCTGGGAGAGAGTGAAATGTTGCTATTATACTGTAAATGTGGGTGAGTTTCACAGTGTCCTTAATCCAATAATCGTTGATATTCTTCTATTTCTCTGTTTGAACTCAGAAACCTTGTGTGCAGCCTTTTAAAACCCGATCTCACCTAAACACAGTGACACTCCTGTATATAATTTAGCACTGTTCAGCATGTTACTGAACCCATTGTCAGGTCTTACAGCTTTTTTTCCCCCCACATGAGCTACGACATCAGGGTTTAAATTAGTTGCTGGCTCCACAAAAAAGTTTGATGTAGTGAGTTTATGAGTAGTGTATGAAAACAGGGGGTTGTGATTTTCTAGACAGCACAGATGTAATCCATCACTTGCATACTTTGCTTAGAGAGAATTAGACCGTAACACCTTCTTCTTTTCTGTATGAATGCACACACAGAGATATACACATAGGATTTGCTAAATTTGTTTTGATTTAAAGGAACATTTCGCTTTCTGTGTGTCAGAAGGGGAAAGACAAAGACAGTTGCTTGTTTACAACATGTGACTGCACAGAAGATCAGACAGCTTCGGTTTTTAACTGTTACTATGTTTTTGCTTCCAAATCTGCTTTGCTAACCCAACGTTTTGTTTAAAACCTGTATTATTGACTGACTGCTCTACTATGTCACAGTCTATGAACCTATGGAGCAATAGCATTATCATTTGGGTAGTGTTAATGAAATATAAAAACCCTAATTTGCGGTAGGGAACAACCTTGCCCCAGACTGTCAGCCCGACTGTTTTCATTCTCTTTATATAATTTGACAACACAGTAATAAACCGTGGATGTGTAATAAATACTGCATCAAGAATAATGCTTTTCATTGATTGGCCACAGAAAGTGAAAGTCATTTTTTGTGACAATATTTTAGTTTTTGTAGACTTTTGTAGCTAAGATGAACTCTGTGGTGCAACTTTTGTGTGGACTTTTTTGCACAGCTGGGAACAACAGGCTACAGGGTCACATCCACTTTACCCATGCACCAATCCATCTGTGACCAAGCTGTATTAAAGAGGAATTATCCTTATCTGCATTTTGTAATTTCATGCATCATTTTAGAGAGCAATACTGCATAAATATTCTCGAACTTAACACTAAAAATCTTGCAAAACAGCATCACTGCTTTTGATTCACAGAGTGAATCTGACATTACATTACATTGACATTGAAACTCTTTAAGGAAACTGTTGCTGTTTCTCATTCTCCCAGATAGTATTAGAGATCAATTTATTCCCATGTAAACTCCCAAGCTCTCTGCAGGGATGGCAAAGCTGAGGATGATGAGACAAATATCAGCCACCGTCAATACAAAAGAGAAGCCTTGTTATTGATCTGTGTCAATGACCCCTGATGAGTGCTGATCAAAAACCTATTTTAAATCTCATCGGCGTTCAGATTATGGGGAGTGAGGAGGGTTTCGTGACTGTGAGACATGTTTAAGAAATACCTCAAGGGAGGAACAGCAAGAGAGAGAGAAAAAGGAAAAGAGCAACACTCAAGCTACACTGGGTCTGATACATCCGTCAGTTGGATCTTTATGTTCCCAAACCAATTATCTCAGTTAGCTGGGCTGCTTGGATTGGCAGCAACTTTACTTGAGTTGGAATGTTGTGTATATATATATATATATATATATATATATATACATGGCTTCTATGTTCGCTAGATTATGTTTCACAGCAATATTATTCTTTGAACTGATGTCATACACATGTGGAAATATATATTACCATCATTATAGGTATGACATTAATATTTATATGACATAAAGTATAAATGAAGATCAGATTATAAAATCAAACATTAAATAGATGTCTGTAGAGCTGCAACGAATAGTTGATTAATTGAATAGTTGACTGACAGAAAATTAATAAATAGTTAATAAATAGCTATTTAGATCATTTTTGCTGGTTCCAGCTTCTAAGAAGACATTTCAGATCTTTGGGAAACAGTAATTTTACACAGATTAATCATTAATACAAATGTTAGCCCTAGATGTCAGTATCTTGCGCTCATTCTTTATTGGCTGATGGAGCTTAAGTGTATCATCAGGAACTGTCCCATACATGTGTAGAATAAGAAAGAAAGACAAAGAGAGTGAGAGGTATAAAAAGAGAAATAAAGTAAAACAACATTTCAGCAATCATACCGGATGTGTGTGTGTGTGTGTGTGTGTGTGTGTGTGTGTGTGTGTGTGTGTTTTTCTGGTAATAATGAAGTAAAGATGATGATCCTTTGCACAGCTATGAGCTCATATGCAGGTGCTGAGGTTGAGCTGGAATAATGTGGAAAAATAATCATAGGAATTCCAGTGTACACAAAGGACGTCTAGATCATCGTACGTGTTGGTAGATGTGTCAGCTACATGATCAGAAATCTGTGTGCAAACAACGTGTTATACATTGTGGCTTTCTCACGATGAGCATAAGCGAGTCTCTAAGTTGTGGAGATAAACAGTCACATGGTGGGGGCTCACTTCCCATCTGGGGTCAAAGAGCTAATCGTCATAAGGTAAATCATTACATTTTAGGTTTCTGTCAACGTAAAGTAATTCAAAATCAAAAAAGTGTCCTTGCAAATGACAAAAATGTGTGTGAATGAATGTAGTGGTTTAGAGGAAGGATTGATGCATTTGTCTCTAACTAGAAACTCATTAACAATATACTATCTATCTCTCTTTTTATTAATTTATGTGCTGGTTGTTAATGCCAACATATATAACTTTACCTTAAGACATCCAGAATGATATCTGCTTCTAATAATAAATTAGGTCTAATGTGTTTAGAATAATTTTCAACACTTTGTTTACTGAAATTCTCACAGGACCTGAATGCACATATATGCTTAGCCACGCAGTATTCACAGACTGCAAACATGAACAGGTGTCAGACCTTTTAAACAGTGTTGGGATACTTGGAGTCCTTGAAATGCCTGGGATGACTCTTGAACTCTGTGTCTACTGTCTCCTCTTCAGGACTGGCTGAGCAAGTTCGGCTACCTCCCGCCCCCTGACCCGGTGACTGGCCAGCTTCAGACCAAGGAGGCCCTGACCAAGGCCATCAAAGCCATGCAGAGGTTCGGAGGGCTGAAGGAAACCGGAGTCTTAGGTATGTGACTGTGTTTGTCTGTGCAGGGAGGGGTGGGGTCATGTGGTTGTTACTTTGGCTGGATGGAGGAAAAATATGAGAAGAACAAATGCCAACTTCATAAATTACCATGGCGTTTAAATCATCACCTCCCTGACATGATCGACTCCTCTCCTCTCCAGACCAAGCCACACTGGGCCTAATGAAAACACCCAGATGTTCTCTGCCAGACGTGTCTGAGGCTGAAGTGACAGTGGGCCGCAGGAAACGAGGCCTGACTCCTCCAAACAAATGGAATAAGAGACATCTGTCCTGGAGGTAGGGAACTATGAAATATGAGGACACTATCCTGACTCCACTATGTTACTGTGTTACACAGATTAATACATGAACTGAATATTAAACCAGTATGTCCATACATACTCCATACACATGTCCATGTGTTTAAATGTTTGAAAAGTATAGATATTCAGTGGCTATTCTAGTATCACTCTAAGGACACTGTTACAAAAAGGATTAGGTTAGCTTTAGTACAAATCGTGTTCCAGCATGATTTATTTGCTTCAAATGAGATCAGTACTGAGCCTAATGGAGTTTTTCAGATTCAGTCCAGTACAGCTTAGTTCAGCTCAGTCTAGTACATTATATCACTGCAGTCCAGTCAGCTCCATCTGCGCATCTTTTGATAGATTAGATTAGAGGACCCTTCCTTGAGCAGGAAATCTTTTGCTCTCCAGATCAATACTGGACCAGTAAAAGTGGCAAGCTGATTAGATAAACACATCTGTTCTCTCTAAGGACGAACAAAGGTTCCTCAGGACGTAGATTTCTCGGTATAATATGTTTTAAGTGATTAAAAAAATAAAAGAATCTGATGAATTATCTGAGTATGACAACAAGCATTAATTAGATCCACTAACAGAACATTAAATATTACGTGGAGTTCTACTGTAATCAAAGGAATACTACATTAAATAGCACATCTATGTCTTATCTCTCCATCTTAAATCACTTTCTTAATTACAAAGGTGACCCACAGTCAATGCAAATATGAAATATCGTAAAAGCCAGAAAAAACTTCACCAAACTCTCTGTCATCCATCCATGAGTTCAGTACGTTCCGAGAAACAAGTACGTTTTCAGAGCCACCTTTTAAGCTCACAGGTGCTGAGTGTTTGATAGAGGCTACATTTGATTGGCCGGTCATCCCAAAAGAACATAGGCCTTGTTTGAGAGAGAGAGAGAGAGAGAGAGAGAGAGAGAGAGAACCGTTTTGTAGTTTGCCTATGATTAAATAATACAGTCATCCCTGACCATGCAGATCACACACACTATCAGGGCTGACTCAACAATGAGCCATAAGCTTGTGTGTGGGCCAGCGTGTGTGTGTGTGCAGAATGTGAATACATGCATGAATTGAGAATTCAAGAGAACCAACAAAACTGCTTATCAAACACACTCACACACATATATACACTACATGCACATACACACTGGCCTGTATATTATCTATCTCCCGGTGGGCTTTAACTTTCCTTTTCTTTGTGCTGCTGCCAATCATACGCCACGCTCCTGTCAGCTCACTCCACTCTGAAATAAGACAGAGTTGTCTTCAGTCCAGTGAAGCACTTTTATATTCACAGCACTCAGATTTGTAGGACAGTAGCATGTAGCATAGGAACAGTGGTGGATTATCTGCTGGCTTCAGATCCAGAGAGATTTCCATATGGTGCAGATTCTCAGTAAAGCACCATAACAAAGCATTGATATCCTGCACAGATAGGCCTCTGCTGTAATTCTCTGGGTGGGTTTTCTCTTTTTTTTTTCAGCTGATGTTGTGCTGCTTGGTTCAGAAATGTATTTTTATCCTCTAATATTTCATGGTATTTCTGTTTCATTAGATCATATGGGCGAATTACAGGGCTGACAGAATGGAGATAATGTACAAAACACCTAATGAGTCAGATTCAATCTGACAGGCATATTAAATGCTAGTATGCTAATCCACCGCATCAGCCAGATAAAAGAAATATATATAACTATTTATATTACTGTCACATACATATTACATCAATAAATTGATTGTAATTACTTCATAGTACATCCAAGAAGGCAGTGTATATAAATAAAATTGTTTATTAATGTTTTATTAATCATATTTACATTTTCTTTTAAGTCAGAACAAGCTTTTTTTTTTTACATCATGCAACACACAGAGGGTAAAAAAGGAAAGAAAATGGCACATAAAACTGAATTATATATACATATATACATATACATATATATAACTTGTTCTTTAAGCCTGAATGTTTATCTGCAACAGTATTCAAAGGCTTTGCTGTGCATCTGATACTTTTTGACAATGTGGCTGGCACAAACACAGATGCTGACAGGAACATCGATGCTTATCTTTTAGTTAATTATTACACCACACTGTGGGTGTTATAGTGTATAATCTTAGACACCATGCCTTCATTAACTGCTAAAAACTAGATTGTTTGTCTGGTGGCATGTTTCAGTAATTTGCCACAAGAAATGCCCATTACTTCTCTTTGCTGTAAAACATGTTTAAATACAATGGATTTACATATGATCCGTATCTGTGATTAGATTTCTGTAGCGCTACCCCTCTCAGATCCCAAATTAGTCTATTAAGATTGATGTTGTCGGAGTTTCATAACAGTTTGTTTAAACTTCTCTGGGGTCTAAATCAGTGGCTAGACGTTAGAGAAAGGGAAGGGTTATCACTCCAATGTTTTCCTTCATACTGAGTTTTAACATGGTCAGAAGAAAACACATTTTGGTTAAAAACACATATAATATAGCTGATGGTTCTTCTGCTGATTGGTCGAATACATCATTAGTAGGATCTTTACTCAATGAATGAGAATAGTATACAAAAAAGCATAGCTTAGTCACTAAGTTACTACTTAGTTAAACTAAAGTTATCAGTCTTATGTCATGCAGAAATGTCACAAAGAACTGTGTTAATAAAACATTGTTTAATGAAACACCAAAGCAGATTTTTGTTAGCATTTACAAAAAAAAAAAGTTACAATAATTGTGCTTGCACAATACTATACTCAGTGAGAATCAGAAATAACAACTGTGTCAATAACACAGCCAGGAAAAATTGTCCATGACACGGTATGCATAAAGTAAATACATGTTTGATGGGAATATGGTAATACAGCTGTGCAAATATTTGCAGGTGTTTGTGTGCAAAGTCCTCCACTGCTGAGGAAACACATCATTGTGGTTAACAATGACCATGATGTCCCTTCATGTCTACTGTCGACTCCCTACTGGAAATCATTCCAGATGTTACTGAAGAATACTTAAATGGCTTTTATTTGGATATTCACAGTTATTAACATCAACATTTAATTACTAGATGTGGGGATAAAAGAAAAGGCGCTAGAATGAGTCAGATTTCATTGTAGCGACTTGAATTCAAGTCATTTCTTCCGCAACAGTTTCCGGGTAAATTATTTTTCAGATTATGTCTGATGAGTCTCTGTGCGCTGAGCCCCTTAATCCCATTTTAACTTCTGCTTACCTTCATTTTCCGAAACACACACACTGCATAAAGCCAAGTATGTTGCCAACAGCAGAGTTGTGTAATAGCCCACTGTTAGCTCATTAGCTCATGTTGTTAACCCATTATCAAAGCAGACAGCCTAGCAGTCTTTAGCAGCTCGACTGATAATTCAAACAGGTATGTATATGTATAGTGAGCTGCGTGGCAGAGAGAAAAGACAAGGAGGAAGTTGAGAATAAGGAAAAAGGAAAGACTATCTGCTCTCATCCATCTCTTTAGACTTCATCATCTCTCAAATGAAGTAAATTAACTCTGTATAAGCACGGGCAATATAGGCCTATAAAAATCCATCACAGATGTAGGTCCACAGTGGTGTCATGCTCTTTACATTTTGGAGTGTATTATTATTGCATTAAAGTTTAAAGCTATTCTTTTGTGAGACCTGTGTGGTAAAGTCAAGCACTCCAAACCCAGTGAGAGTTATTTAAAAAACAGAAGAGCCATATTCAATGTGGAAGGCAATTGGTAATGAGAGCATTCAGTGTAGCCATAGTCATAACTCAGCAGCAGGAGTCCATCAAAGTACTAATTATATCCATAGCTCAGAGTTGTTAGTAAGTGTTGAGAAATGCCACAGCTGTATCCCGGGGCACCAACAAGTGTTAGAAGTAGCCCTGGGACGATAAGAAGTAATAAGATGAAGCTGCTAGCAGGACCAGTCATACTAACAGCACGGAAAAAACAAAAAAGTTTTTCTTTCTTTCTTTCTGCTTGAGGAGGGTTTGAAAGCTTTTACAGGACCAGATTTTTCCAGATTATATGTCAGTCATCATGTTCAGCTGAGGAGACACCAGAGCTACGTGGCTAATTAGGAACAAGATAACAATCTCTGCTTGTATTACTGGACTGATTGCAAAATCATATGTTGATACTCACAAGTCTTAAGAGTCTACAACCATGCCACTTTGCAGGTTAAAATGTTTATTATGTTCACCATCCTCTCTAACATTTGCCAATTAGTACTAAATAGTACAGCTGAGGCTAATAGGAACGTTGTTAATTTTGGGGTTTGCTCGTAAACCAGGATATAAAACAGGATTTGAATATCTGCATTAATACATGCAGTTTAAACAAACCCACAATCACATCGCTGCTTATCTCAATTGGATTTGCTAACTTCACTAATCAGTCGTTATAATGCTACTAGCCAGCGTGCAGCCAGAGTTTCCCCACATACAGTATGCATGAGAGGTGCCGCCATCATTGAATCTCTATCACAGAGCAGTTCTGCCACACAGAGGAGTTTATTGACATCATACTACATAATCCCAGAAGTCATTCATCTCCCTACCGCTATTTGAGACCATCAACCTGTGAAATTGCTTAGTGGAACCTTAAAACCTGTAATACTTTTAAGGAGTCTTATCTTATTACGGACCCAATGTATGTTTTCTATAGATTTCACATCTCTGTTGCAGAGTTGGCGACTGAAATAGTCGGGATAGGCAGAGAAACAGAAGAGAGGAAAGAGAGACTGAAAAGGGGGAGAGAAAGATTTGTGGAGAGAGGGAAGATTCATGCAGCGCCTTTTAATTTAGTGCCTTTCATCTTTAGCCTGAATGACATGATGTGTGTGTGTGTGTGTGTGTGTGTGTGTGTGTTTGTGTATGTAGAAGTATGTGGAGCAAATGAGTTTGTGTATTTGTCAGTGAAATATTTTCATGTATGTGGCTTTGTGATGCCACATGTGTACATCTACCAATGTATGAATCACTGTTGGCATGTGAGCTTTCAATTTTCAGGGTAATCAGCTTATGTCTACACAGCAGAGAGTGGCAGAGCACGGGAGGTGAATATTATTTGTGTGTGAGTGTGTTTTCTGCGTGCATGTACTTTTTAGCGTCACATTTGATGTAGGCATCGTGTCTCTGTGGAGCAGCAGAGCCACAGGAGGTAAGAGCATGCTGAGAGGCTGAAGGCCGGGACAGCAAAAGTGTCTCCGAGTTTTCTTCATCTTTTTCTCTCCCTGTCTTTGTTCATCTCTCCCTGCTGTCCTCTGTTCTTTCATCTCCGCCTCTCTTCAATTGAATCATCACTCTCCAGTCCAGGTGCGGAAAGGTCTATAAGAAGTGCCTGGAAATTAAAAGTCAAACGGGTTAAATGGAATATGAGATGTGTGTGTGTGTGTGTGTGTGTGTGTGTGTGTGTGTGTGTGTGTGTGCACAAAACACACATTTACCTAAGCCTAAATTTGTCAAATGAGGGTGGGAATCGTTCAAAGAAATTAGGTGGTGAAAATGAAGTCCGCCTTAATCAGCCTTCTGACTGTCCAACTAATTTCAAAATGTGTTAAATCACTTTTTCCTAATGCAAGTGCAAGAAGCAAGACGAGGTACAGACCTTGTTATTGCTGGGCCCCATTAACACACTACTCATGGACAGGATACAGTATCAATGCAAGGTCAAGATTTTCACTGGGAACCGATGGGACGTGCCTGTTCTTACTTCTCAAAATCCCAGTTTTTCTCTTCCCATATATAGTGAATTCCACTTTGAGTAACTTACTAAAATCTCTCTAAACAGTATGAAGTTCGAGTTTATTGTTATTTAAACCCTACATTCACATATGTGACAGAATGAAATGGCATTTTTCTGAAGCTTAAGTGCTAGACAAATAAATAATACTGCAAGACAAGAAATTATCCCCAGGAGAACCAGATATTTACCTCAAGTAATAATTTAGGTAACAAAAGTTTTAGATTTTGGTTAAATGTTAATAAACACGTTGAGTTTTATACTTCCAGTCAGTGTCGACTTTTTTTAAATATTTAACCGAGCATTAATCTGACCGGAACCTCGTGCTATGGGCAGTCTCTCTTTCTCTCTCTTTCATAGTCACACCTCTGAACTATACAAGTCTGCAACCCAAGCCATTATGTAATGAGGAACATTTTTGGCATGTAAGGAAAAAGAGACATCAGATACTCTGTGAGAGATGGAAATGTGTCTGTCTGATCACTGTTCCCTCTGAGTGTAGTAGCCTGGAGAAATGCTGAAACTTAAGGAACTTGTCATTCTTGAGGAGAACAAACTCCACAATCCCGACTCAAGTTAGTCATGAAGCCGTAGGGACAGAAATATTTCTGCATCAGGAGTGGAGTGCCTGTGTTTCTGCTCTTCCTCCTTTGCTAGCCCTTCCTCATACTAGCTCCCTGTTTTATAACTAATTATATCTAGAATAGATTAGAATAGAATAGAATAGAATAGAATAGAATAGAATATATACTTTTACACAGCGTTTGCTTTCAAACCCCTGTGACAAGCTGTCAGGATTGGCACGAGTACGCAGAGCCAGTCTAACACTGAACAATGAATCCCTTTGATCTGCACCTCAGACTCAGTGGTCTTTTGTACACTCATTAACATTAATTAAGTCTGAACTACAATGAGAATGTATATATGAGCAGCCCAGTACCCAGGTAGTGTTGGGGATGATTATTATTAAGAAAACACCCGGTGACGTTGATTAAAAACTAAATACCAGTATTGTCCCGTATCAATACTCTCTCTAGCTAATTAAATAAAGCAGATATGAGACTTTTTTTTATGAACTTTTATGAACAATACCAGAACAAAGAGCCCTGCAGGGCTTACCATCCATCAGGAAACAGAATAAAAGATGAAGCACCAAGAAAGATAAATGAACCTTTGATGAACCGTTGATGTACCACCAGCGTGACATGATCCAAGGCTGGTGAAAGAGCAGAGAGTCGGATACAAACTTAAGTCAGAGGGATGAGTCACCAACACTAAGCAGTAAGTCCTTACTCATAAAGAATCATTTGAAACAAATGTCAAAAAAAAAAAAAGATTTGTTAGACAGACATGTGGCTTCCAGGATGCCAGATTCAACAAAAGAGGAACGACAGAGCTTTTTTTATGAACACAACTTTTTGTCGTGACAGAACTTCAATCTATGAACTTATTTGTGACCTAAATGTTTACCATGATTGACACAATCTGAGTTTGACAGACCCATGGTTGACGCAGCATATCTAAACTGATGAAAAGGATAAGGATATTTGATGAGCAATATTTTTATATGTACCGTAAAAGTTAGAGGTTGGCAAGTATTTGAACTGTGATTTTGACATTTTAACAACGTTCTCATCATTAAGGTTTGATTCATTTAGTGTCGGTGTGTAATTCTGGGGGCAGCAAACACACCTTAAACACACAGCAGAAGAGCAGTTTAGTGTGTCTGTTTACAGCACAGCAGAACAAATTCATGTCGTTTCAATAAAAGAAGTTGGAGGTGTGCAGCCTGCAGCCGCGTGCAAAAACATGACTGTTGTTTTGTATCCTCACAGCCCGTGTTAACACCAGCAACAAATACATTGCTTTTTCCTGTGACTGCTTTACAACCAGTTTAAAGAGTCGAATGCTTTGGATGTGTACCAGCAGCAATAGGAAATGTTTGTTTTGCATTAGCAGGAACTTGATACAGCTCTGATTCAATAGTTGGACAGTGGACAGTACACAGTGATGCTAATTTCAATGACATAGAAGTACAAACAGTAAAATGTTGTTTTCTCTGAAACCTTTGTGTGTAGGCAATTTGAATCCAGGAATTGCGGATTCCACCACTAGCAATGAAAACTACTATACTACTAGAAAATGTAAATATATTAATGGTTAATCCTTGAAAAAATGCCACCCATAAACAATATTAACAATTAACAATATTTGGAAAACCGAAAAATATCGTCTATCTCAATCTTAATGGCTTGTTAGTATAAGAAGAGCAACATTGATCACCTACAATATGTTAGGAAATATGATGTTATTAGGATGTTAGTGGAATTACATAATTTGAGAGTGCATTGCTTCTATCAAATGTGATTTTAGATTTGTTTATCTTTCCCATGTCTTACAGCAGCCAGATTCCTTCTTGTATTTAGACAGTGTTCTTGTTGAGAGGAAGAGGACTAGTGCATCATGTAGAAGCAGAGACGAAGGAGGAGGCAGAGACTGATGGGGTGAAGAGAAAAGAAAGGGGAGAAACAGAGAACAGCAGAATGAGAATGGAAAGGGGCATAAAGAGTGGTTTTCTGTTTATTCATGTCCTGCTTCTACTGTAGCTGTGAATGGTAAAAATAAGGATTGCAGGGAAACACAGTGAAAACTCTTCATCGCACATTGTTTTCTCAACTTATCAATATATGTGTGCAACAAGTGCATCTTACCATGAAATTCAAAAAGCGATGGACCCACATAAAGTAACTGTAATTTTTGTTTTTGTTCAGGTTTGTCCCAGTGGTGT
The DNA here is from genome assembly GCA_036937835.1 of Pampus argenteus. Classification (NCBI taxonomy): domain Eukaryota; kingdom Metazoa; phylum Chordata; class Actinopteri; order Scombriformes; family Stromateidae; genus Pampus; species Pampus argenteus. Next base: position 9,829,382 of record CM072877.1, read on the forward strand.
ATAATGGTATATGTGTATCTGACCTTTATGCTTTTGTACTTTTGTGCAATTCAGAATTATCTTTCCAACCTCCTCTACAGCGTTTGCTCCCTGTTTGCTTTTTGCACCTCCTTTCCCCGCTCTTGTCCATCATGATCTCCTCTGTCTTCTCTTTTTTGCCCGGCTCTAGTCTCTTGTCTTCCACTTTTACTTTGTTCTCCTGTCAAGTCTCCCATCTAGCTCCCTCTCATCATTCACCTTTTCTCTCATCTCCTATCTTGTCCTCGAAGCTCACCCATGTTCTTTCTCCTTCTTGTATTTAATATATTCCCTCTCTGCCTCTTCTCCCTCAGAGTGAGAACCTTCCCCAAGGATTCTGCCTTACTGGGCAGGGATACTGTTCGAGCCCTGATGTATTACGCCTTAAAAGTTTGGAGTGACATTGCACCGCTAAACTTCCACGAGGTGGCAGGAAGTGATGCAGACATTCAGATTGACTTCACTAAGGCCGACCATAATGATGGATATCCCTTTGATGGACCAGGCGGTACCGTGGCACACGCATTTTTTCCCGGCGAGAGGTTCACAGCTGGCGATACACACTTTGATGATGATGAAGCCTGGACCTTCAGGTCACCAGGTGAGTAACGTTGCAATCTGCTGTAAATCCCTGTGTGTTTGTTTAAATGTGTAACATCCATGTGATGCCAGCAGCAGGATTACACAAGCTATTTAGGTCTGTCTCAAAACAGAGCAGGTCCTGGGTAATATTGTGGAAAGTAGAGCATTTAATTGTTTTAGAACCTTTGATTCAACTTATTGCCATGTTGTGTGCATGCTGACATCTTATAATAGTTATAGATAATAGTTTATAAAACTGTTGAGTTATGATGGAATGATTAGTTGATTGATGAATTAGTCATCTGACTTATCAATCAAAAATACCCAAAAGTGTCTGGCTCAAGTTTCTGAAATGTGAGGATTTATTGCTTCTCTCTCAGTTTTTCTTTGGGTTTTGGACTTTTGATAATAATATAAGCAATTTGAAGATGTCATCATGGGTTGTATAAGTATTCATTATCTGTAGCCCAACTTTTTTAGATTTAAAATATATATTTTAAGCATCACACATGAAATTCCATTAACCTCCATTGCACTAAGTCAGAAGTCATTTGTGGGAATCTCAATAATCTTATTAAATAAATCAAACCTACATGCATTTGTAACACTATCAAGATGGATTATTAACCCGAGCTAGATTAATTATTATCTGCAGTGTATCATTATTAAGTTTGTCTTTATTACACACTGAGTGAATGTGTTTCCAGTGAAACACATTCACTCAGTGTTTTTTGCTTTGAGCTCTGTGGAGTAATAGATTAGTTTATGTAATGTTATCCTCAATGATCTGGCCAAATTTCTTTCATCAAACAGTTTTCAAAGAGTCTGATTGCCCGCTGAGGGAGATCTAGGAGTTTGAAATGAGGACAGGATGACATCGACTCCGAATGGAATTCAATCAGCTCTGCTGATCAGAAATAGACAAGTTTATATTAGAAATATCCCTCATTCTTAGACAGCTCTGGAAAACACAAGACAGTCAGATAAATAGCTCTCTTTCACTGATTAATTTTCTCAATCTTTCATACATTCAGTCCCTCCCAGTACAATATCTGTCCTCTCCACAGACACCATCATTCACTCGCCTCCCCTTCATACTTCTGCTGAACTGTGTCCCCCTTGTTCACAGCAGGAATATTTTTGTTCAAAATGTGACCAGGTTGTGGAACTGGAGGTCTTGTCATTTATAATCAACCTCATTTGTTCCTGCTATTCTGTGCTTTTTAAAAAAAGGGAGGAGGCGGGGTGGCAAGTAGGAAATGCTGGGGAAACATTATATGTCCACTCATCCGGATGAAATGAGCGGATGGAGTGATCTAGTCACACTGAATGCATCGTCAGGCAGAGGATGTTTCAGCACGGTCACACAAATGACAGCATAAATCATTAACTCTCCTTTTCTCTGAGTTGCTTTCTTTCTTCTTCCTTTCATTTGGAGGACTGAACTTAAAATGACCTACCTCTCTCCTCTGCTCTTTACCCCATCTATCCTTTCTTTGTGAAAGATGGATGGACACCAGAGGAAAGAGGGGATGGTCATAGGTAAAGATAACATGAGAAATATTTGGCTAAGACTTTTCAGTTGAAAACACAAGTCAAATTAAGCATGAACATGTTTGACTTTGGAAATTGTAGTTTGATGAAACAACTCCAACTCAAAGTCAATTTACAGACAAAAACGTTTTGACCTAATGAGTTACAATTTGGATTACTACGATAATGACTTTAAATCATTCTGTGAGACCGTCATGCATGTGAAATGTGTCATAAGAGATAAACATGTGAGCGAGAACACACTCACAAAACAGATTGTACACACATTTGGTGTATGTGATTTTTAATTATCATACAAATGAGCAACAATAAGATGGGTTATAGGTTTCACCTCACAGTAAAGCGCCACACAAAAGTGTTTTACTATTATCTCTCATTCAAGTTCAGTTGCAGGAAGGCACTGAAGGCCTTAAGAATGCTTAAAATGTCCTAAAGGCTGCACTGAGATACAAAAAGACCCCTAGAAGACCAAAAATGACCTGGCACTGCGCTGTGAGTGACAAGCTTGCCAAGATAAACCTGACTTGGGGGAAGGTTTAACATGGTGCTGAGGATGGAGGGAGTTCATCGAGGCTTTATCTCCTACAGGGGACGGAGATGATTAAATGTGCTTGTGACGACTTAGGTAATGTGAAAAGTTGGCCAACTACATCTCAAATCAAAAGTGTATACCTGTGAAACTTGGGATGAAAAGCCTGCCTTTGATTAGCCTCCTCCTGGATTCTTCACACTGCTTTCCTGATCTCTCTCTCTCTCTCTCTCTCTCTCTCTCTCTCTCTCTCTCTCCATGAATTATGTTCACTGCCCTGCACTCTTGACTAAAAATGAAGAAAACACAAACATTTGGTCGCTCTCTCCTCGAAGGCATTCATTTGTGTGAAGAATGAAAAAAGCTTGACATCCTGCATACTTTGTCACTAGTGCCCTTCTAGCTAATTGCTGAGTGAAGTGGTCGTGCATGCTGAATTGTCCGTTTCAGAAAGCCACTTGAATTGTTGGACCTCAGTTCTGATGTTGGAAAGCAGCGTAGAGAGGGTTTTCAGGCACAGTTAGACAATTAGACAAGCGGTTAAGTGCAGGACTGACTTTCTTCCCAGTACGTCCCTGCTGAGGCTTTATTGCTGGTTGTTTTTACTAAATTCTCCCAAAATGAGTTTGAACACTGAAGTGCTGTAAATTATAAAATACACGTCCATACTCAGGTAAAGTGAGTTGTGGTTTCTTGCCAGGTCTCATGTGGAGAAGGTGTGTTTTGTGATTTGTGATTTTTTTTTAAAAGTCGACTCCAGGAGCAAATATTTTGTGGTGAAGCCAAAGGTTCAGTCTCAATCACATTATTGTGGGCTCATGTGCTCCATCTGTTCTTACCAGTGAATTTAGCTCAAGAATAAAGTCAACTTAGATTTTCATACGTGTTGCTTGTGGGCAACTGTCTCATCTTACAATTACACTATTCTATGAATCATAAAGAAATCTGAGACTATACATGCCCCCAGGCACACCCGGTGGAGATCTGCACTCTTCAAGTTAATGTCTGTGTTTTCTCTGGGTTTCTATAGAACTGCAAATGCCCAAGTAGTGCAAGAATGATATGTTATTGCCATTCTTTATACCATAATTTGCCAAGAAGTCCCAGAAAGCCCGAAGATGAAGAGGTGCCAAACGTTTGTGATATGTGAGGATGCCATTACTCATCTTCTGATTTCCTTCCAGGAGAAACATTGCATTGCATGTCTTGGCAGCCTATACCTATTTCTAACTAAACCTCTTTCTCACCTCACCCTCAGACATCCCCAATACAGTAATTCCGGGATGAAAGATGAATTCATGACAAAACCTGACATGAATACCTTTTCTAAAGCTGGAAGCAAAACAGGGAGAGAAATCTGTAAGCAAGCAGCATGTAATGAAGCAGCTACACTGGCAATATGAGTCATTTTGCCACACAGACAAAGTGACAGCCTATACACTGCGTGATTTACAGGGTTATGTGTGCAATATCTTGTGTAATGCACTGTATAGAACAGAACTCGGTTAGTATACATGCACACAAACACTTTATTTGATGTTTCCTCATTGTGAAAAAGCTGCCGCTCTATGTGCCATTCCCAGGAATAAACATCCAAGCACATTATCAGTTTGTATCATTCAGATTTTGTGTCCATTGTGTTAGAAAATCATTTGTTTACTGCATCAACCAAAATGAGCTATTAGCTATATATGGTGCAGTAAACGTACTGTGAATTGTTCTTGTTGGATAAACAACAATAATAATAATACCGTAATAATAATCGTAATAATGATAGAACGTTAGCGTAGACAGCTAGCAAACAAAAGGTAGCTACCGTCGTTATCTAATGCTACTTAATTCATACTATGCTGATAATTTAAAAAAATTTTTTAAAAGTTCTGCGTATCACTCTTTCTCATTGCACTTGGATAAAACATTCTGCCAGATGACAAAATGTAAATGTTAATATTTTAATATATTTTAAATTCCTGCAGAAAACAGCTAATACTTGTGTTAAAACCAAATGCTCAGTCTTTTTTTTTTTTTCTTCTGATTTTGCAAATCTTGAGGGTGAATTTAATTAGTACTACATTCTCCAGAACAAAATCTTAGTTAGACAGATTAAATTTTTAATGAAGTTAGTTAATTTTCCTCATTAATATACATACAACAGTAAAAAAATTTTGTGGATCTAAAAATTCAATCTCAGTTGCAAAAATCCCAGATTTAAAAAAAACTTTTTGTCACATATAGAAACCTCGTGCTTGGTTAACACATGCTGTTGTCTTACATGAAAGGTCTACGGAAAGATATAGTCCCCCATTGACTGCATATTTTACACTGAACCCCAGCCTGAGGGATGGAGCTAACGATGAGTGAAACTGACTATCCCAGCTGGTGAGTGTGTGATGGGGCCAGGACCTGTATGGATCTCCCTCCTTTGTTTTGCGCTGTCAGGGCTGTAAACCATATGTTACAGGACAGCAGCTCAATCTGCTCCAATTAGACCTCCCACCAGGCGGCAGCAGTGGCAGGCCAAGCAGACAACGCTGTCATAGCCCGAGTTTGTGTTTGAGTGTGTGTGGGGGGCAAATGCGGGGGCATCAACAACAACAGCTGCATAAATATATGATTTGGTTAATAGGAGCAGAGCAGTAAAGTATGTATTTATTTGTTTATTTATTTCCAAAAGACAGAATGAAAATGGCATTGTTCTCTGGAGTCAAGCTGCAAGGGAAAAGCACAACACATGACAACAATACAGACAAAACAGCAGACAATAACATCGTACAATTATCTAAGTAAAAGAGTTAATAATTTTAAATAATATAAATAATTCAGTCAGACTCAAGGATGATGGTTGCGTTAGTACAGTGAATTGGCCTTTGATGTGAAAGAAAGTTAAAGAATATGGATGGATTCAGTGAAGCATCTCACCTTGTTAGACATTCTTGTTTTCAAGGATACTTCTATCCTCCACTGTGGTGAATCCCCTCAAGGGTGAAATTATCATCCAGTGCATCATACATTTGTATCTGTAAAGCAAGCACATAGACATCTATTTTTATCTGTTAAATCTTCTGGAGAAAAAATAAAAAAAACTTCTTTAAATGCCTTGAATGTCTTTAGAAGGGTTTTACTTGACTAATCAGCTCCCTGAAGATACTCTTAGACCAGACAGGTGTGTCTCTTCTCCTGTGGTGTGGTTGTAAAGTTCGACTAACCTAATACTTGATTTTGCCATCTTTACCACACTGAGGCTCCCATAGACTCAGGAAGAGGAAAGAACGTTAATTAAACAACTCTTCATTTCTTAAAGTCACACTCTGTCTATCTCACAGCATCCTCCTCCAGCACCATCAGCTTGTCTCCAAGGCATTGTTTAGCTGATGTCTGTATCTCTCTACGTCGCCACGTGTTGTTTTGCATGTAAAACAGCAGATATTAAGTCCTGCCCTGCTTAGCTCTGCTTCAACAAAGGTATCAGATTGATAAATTGTTGTTAGCATGCTAATCCTTTGAGATGTAAACTTCTTAGGTCAGCCCAGAAGGTAAACATGAATGTTGGTGCTTCAGCAGATTGTAGAGGTCTATAATCATCCTTAGAAAAATGAACGATATCAGACAAATCCATGGCTAAGTAATTGCCTTTGCTAATTCACTTCTCCCATCTCCTGGTGCATTCTCAGTGGGACCTTGAATATGGGTCCGCTAAGGCCATCTCCTAATGTGTCTGATAATACTGAATAGTGGAATACAAAGCGTCACATTTAGCAGACCAGTTGCACCCCTGCTGTGTGATTGATGGTTCTGGCATCCATTAAGAGTTGCGAGACGCAGAATCTCGGTGAGATCAAATAAGTGGAGGTCTGGAAGTGCTGTTTTTGCTTTGACAGGCAGCAGATTGCTTCTATTAATTATCACTCCACCAGCAATCTGCTTCTGCAAACTGATTACCCTGAATGAAACAAAAGCATCATTAAGCAGGTGGTTTTTATTTCCATGGCATTCAGTTTTCTCTGTGTGCGTTCTTCTGCAGTGTTCATGCACGCTTGCGTACGCTACTTATGTCAATGTGAGGGCGAATAAAACGCTATACACAAACGCAATATGAGGCAAAGTGGACAGTTTATGGTTATTATCACACTTAAACTTGGTATCTGACCATGGTCAGGTTAGAAAAAGAAAAACAATTTCACTGACTGTCTCTTTTTGTTAGAAGTGCAGTTCTAACCTCTGAAACAGGAAACAAAGTATTCTTACAGTACAGTTGCTCTGTTGAGTCAACCATCATCTATAAACAAATAGACAAATTCACATTTATTGTAAATCAAGAAATACAGTGGTGTAAAAGTATCAAATTAATTCAATTATTAGTCAAAGATTGACCTACATGGTCCTGTGTGAAAAAGTGTTTGTCCTCTAAACCTAATAACTGGTTGGGCCAACCTGAGCAGCAACAACTGCAATCAAGCATTTGCGATAACTTACAGTGAGTCTTTAACAGCGATGTGGACGAATTTGACCCAAGATAAGTGGAAACCCAAGTTCGCTTCAGCTTAAGGTTATGAACAGACGGTTGGACGTTCTCCTTCAGGATTTTTTAGTAGATAATTCATGGTTCCATTTATGACAGCAAGTCTTCCAGGTCCTGAAGCAAAACAGCCCCAGACCATCACACTACCAACACCATATTTTACTGTTGGTACGATGTTTTTTTTTTGTTTTTGTTTTTCTGAAATGCAGTGTTACTTTTACACCAGATGTAAAAAGTTCAACTTTAGCCTCGTCTAACTTTTTCCAGATAGATCTCAATTACTGATTAATGATTTCTTTTTGTTCAAAGCAATCTATTAACATTACTGACTTATATAGTATGATTAATATTATATTACATTTTTGGGGGAATAAATATAATCACTATTTCTTTGTGAGAATGAAGTATTTTAGCAGCAAACTATAGAAGGATACAGTAAAACACATGATTAAGGTTTCTGCAATACAATGTGTATCCGTTTCTGAATTTCATCAATAGCGCCAGTGGACACGCTTGCAGTGTCGGATGATATGTGTCCACGTACCTCGAGTGGATGAACACATACCTCTGATACAGTTCACTGAGCATGCAGGAGAAAACAGGAAGGGATTATAATCTTATGGGCTGTATGTGATTGTTATATAAATCCAGTGGTCATTGGGCATATCAGGACAAATCCTGATGGGCGCCCCATCTGCGGGCCGGTGGACCATCCAAAAATCTGTTTTTGGGCCAGTAGACCGTCAAATTATCAGTTTTTACCAACCATGTCCGTCTCTTTACTGGCTCTCCCTGTGTGCCTGTCATCCAGGGTGAGCATGAGAGCATGCATGTGTTTCACTGGACAAACACATCATCTTTCCGGATCAATAGGTGGTGCATTTCACTGTTCTTTATTCATTGCAAAACAATGATGTTTACCTTTAAGCACTACAGGGTCACTAAATTGATTTCATCGTATTGTACAAAGTCTGACATAACTGAGACAGTGAAAAGTAGAAGCACACAGCTCCAAATCTTGAAAACTGCATCCGGTACAAGTTTGTGTTGTAAGATACTGTATGTACAACATTGCAAAAATGTATCTATAACTACAGTATATGCATTACAGAGAGGTTTGCATTTTCTATTCAGATTTACGCTCAGAAACATGTTCTTCGCTATTTGAAGAAGGAAGTGGAGAGAGGCACCTTACCACTAAAAATCTTGACAAATGACAAAAGTAAACAGAAATACCACCAGACAAGAAATAGGTACAAATATGTATATGTATACATATGTATAACATACGTATATATTTATTATATATTTCTCTGTTTCTGTAAGGTTCCAATGAAAACTCTTATTAATAAACAGAAACAAACAATGTAATGTAACAATGTGCAACTACATAAAACATACGTAGTATAAGACGCATAATAATAAGTTGCGGAGATATAACAAACACCAAAACACAACCTTAGACTCTGTTGTGTGTCAAGAAATCTCCCAGGAAAAACAACAAAACAGCCAAACAGTGGAGAATTACATAAAACTGTAACTTGATGAAATCAGGTTTTAAAAACAGTAAGAGGAACAAGTTGTTAAATGCTACTTTAGGTATTAACTGATTAAAGACAATAAAGGAGATAATATCGATTTTCAAGATAAAGTATGTCTATTCTGTGTATCAGGTTTGGGGAAAGCATATGTATTGTCCAGGAGCACAGGCCGGGGGTTGAGGTTGAATGCATATTTTGGAAACTGGAATGGTTATTTGTTGGGTCTGGTCTTATCTTGTGTGTCCCAAAACATTAACCATTGGGCAGAGACTGGACTGGATGTTGGTTGTGGACCACCACTGTCACTGACAAGCTCAATGTCCTCAGCTGCTGCATGAAGGCATCCCCCCGCTGAGGCTTTTTGGTGATTGAGTTTAAGCTGTGATTAATGTGTCATGTCACCAGCTGCGTTGTGTCTGTTTGATTTTGTTTTGTTTCTCATCATGTCATGTTGTGCTGTGTCACACTATTTCCTGATTATTCATTGATCACAGTATTGAGAGACGAGAAGACAGTTGCACCTGCTCATCGTAAGTTGGTTCTGCCCGAGGTTGCTGCCCTTTAAAGGGAAGTTTTTCCTCGCCCCCATCGCCAAGTGCTTGTTTGAGGTGGTTTTAAAATGAAGGGTTACGATGTGGACATGGAAAACGTTACAGGAGTATTGTGCTCAGCTCTAATCAACAGATGCACCAGTCGGTCAAAGCAGAGGGCCGTCCACCGAGAGCCAGGTTTTTTACCTAAAAGGGAGTGTTTCCTCACCGGCATCACCAAGTGCTTGCTCGAGGCGGTGATGGTGGTTTCAAAATTAAGGAGTACTATCTAGACCTGGAAAATGTGTGCATGATTTGACTAATAATGGAACTAACTAGCAAAGCTAATGTTAGTTTGCTATTATATGACCCACGGCATGTTTCATGGCACCAGCTCAACTCGACTCTTCTCGACTCTACTCCTTTAAGTCCTCTCTGTTTCTCTATATATTTCTGCTTTTCTAAATGAATCTGCTTCATTCATCCAATTCTCTCCACCCCAACAGGCTTTAGGTCTATTCCGTCAGCTCCACATGGATTATAAATATGATGACATGGTATATACTCTGATCTGAGTCTGTTCTATATCTGTCCTTTCCCTTGTCTACCGTTCCTATGCTCCTAAGGTCAACTGAATGCAGACTTGATCCTCGCCACCAAGGAACTCTAAACTAGCTTAGCTTCACACACCAGCTCTCCTTATTTTTGCAAATCTAAATCTCCAAGCCCCAGTTTTTGTCTTGCTACGTAAAGCCAGACAAGGAATTTTGGAGGCTTATTCTTTTCTTTTTTTAACTGAATATAGAGGAAAATGTGCTTTAATAGCCTCCAGTCTCTTTAGGTGTCTTTCCACACTCAGGTTTTGATTGGCAATCCAGGGACTCGGGCAGTATTACCATAGTTATCTCACTACGCCACACTCCTAACAGCCCTCAAAGCCTCCTGAGCTGTCTGTCATGCCTCTTAATTTCCACCATAAGCAGATGATTCGGAAAAGGGATAAAATACCTGCACAGGGGTTTGAGTGGGTTAATTCAGGACACAGACTTGCAGTATAGCAGAAAGGTCATATTGGTAACTGTTAACCCTTAGTCTTTCCAAAGAAGAATTGCATCCTATGATGATTCTTGTGTGATAAAGATGGTGATCACATTTTGAAAAAAAATTGAAAATCTAGTTTCTGGAAATTCATACAAACTACCTGGTAAATTCAGTCTTTTTCAGCTTCATTCATTCAGAACCCAGGTTTTTCCATCACGATGTCAACTTATATTTTATGTAATTATCTTTCTTTCTCTCCCTCTTTGTCTCCTTCAGACTCTCACGGGATGGATCTGTTTGCAGTTGCAGTCCATGAGTTTGGTCACGCTATTGGCCTGGTCCATACCTCAGCCATGGAGTCCATCATGAGACCGTACTACCAGGGTCCTGTAGGAGACCCTCTGAAGTACGACCTACCCTATGAAGACAAAGTCCGCACCTGGCAGCTCTATGGTACAAGGGAACATGAAGTCAACTTTCAATATGCGTGTTGTGTGAAAGAGAGAGTGGGAGGACAGAGTACATTAGTTGCATTTCCATCATAGCACCCATTAATAAATCTGACTTTAGCACACATATGAAATATGGTATTTCAGTAGTTGTTTAGCGCTGGGGAAGATGCTGTCATAAAAAGAAACAAAGTGGCCACTTAAGTATAAAGGGCGCCTTATAAATGGAAATGACAGCATGTGTGATGTTTTACGCAGGCCATTGTTGAAAGTTATTTTACATTCAGCGTTTCCAAGTATTTCTGCAGTTTTCTGCACTGCATCAAACCTGCACATATACTTTTCTGTCAGTACAGCATTTCCAGCCTTTTATTGCAAATTAAATCCTTTATTGCTATATTCTGAACACTGGAATACCAAGTTTGCTGGTGTCAGCCTGGCAGTTTGGCTTTATCATATGGAAAAAATGTTATTGATGAGCTCTGTAGAGGAACGCTGGAAGGGAAATGGTGATGTGAGAGCAAAGAGTGATAAACATGAAGATGAGAACAAATGGTGAGGGACAGGACAATGAGAAAGGAAATATGAATTGAATCAAATTGAAGTGAAGTGTGTAAATTAACATGAAAAAAATTACAATAAAAGGAGTGATATACCTCATCCCAGGTGTCCGAGACTCCGTCTCCCACACAAATCGACCAGTCAACCCAACCCAGACAGCTGAACCTCCTGTCCTGCTGGACCTCCCTGAAAACAGATCCACTCTCCTGTAAGTAGAAGATTTCAAGATATTCTTCATCTTTCACAAAAATAGGAGGTAGTCTATGCTTATAGTATCATACAGTATAGAAATAATCCTCTTCAACAGTCCCTCAGTCTCTATTGCGTTTAATTTCTATCTCTCAAACATACAAGCCTCTGCATTTGTACCAAGATCAAATGCAGTGACCTTGCACACCAAAGATGCAATTTTAATACACCCTCCACTCATTCTGCAATGTCATTCAAATTAACACTGCCTGAGCACTTCTATTAGTAAAGGTGCTCATGCACATAAACTCAGTTACTTTCTATGATATGATAAGTTGATATAAATCCATTAACTAGGCACAAACATAAAAACAGCGACTATATCAAGGTTATGGCAATAACAGATGTTCGGAGACATCCATAAGAACACCATACTCTTGATAGGCCTCACAAAAGTATTTATTACAGACTTACTACATTGGATATCATTATATAGATAGATAGATATACTTTATTAATCCCAAACTGGGAAATTACAGAGAGAGATTATAGAGATCTCTGTATAACTCTGTACATCAGAATTGGAAATAGTATAGTGATTGCTTTAATTAAGAAAAAATTAATTTAACTTTTTCTCACTTTCTGCTGAGAAGCAATGTAATGAGTCCAAGCAGGAATAGATTTACTAAATGTAAAATGAGTTTTTGGAACTTGATATGCAGTCATGAGCCAATGTAGCAAATTAAGCTTTGGAGCCAGCCCGTCTAATTAAAATATTCCCTAAAGCGCGTTGAGCAGCTATCAGCCTTATTTTTTTCAGATTATCAAGGATAATTAGACTTAATTTTGTCCATTTAAGTATCATACACACCCCCAAACCATCAAGCCCTAACCTTGGAGTAGCCCCGAGAGGTACAACCAAACACAAGAATGTCTTCATTCTGAAGGTCTGCAATTCAAAATGAGTTTTATAAAACGCACACAGGAGCGCGCACACACACACACACACACACACACAAAACAGTAAACAACAAGGCAGTGTTGAGAAGTATGTCTACAGCTTAGCCTTGGTGGGATATTTAACAGTATTTTGCTCCCCAGTTTCAGACTTCGACTGGCTTCATTAATTGTTTCCCACCATGTCAAAAGGGTCAAAATGTGTGAAATCGGTGGATTAGTCTTGACAAAGACACCAATACTGACCATTAGCCAGTGGTGTAATGTTAACAGAGCTCTGAATAGAGACCTTTGTTTGTAATATAAGGCCTGGCGGGCTCCCACTATTAGTCCTGGGATGCTAATGGCCTCATCATTGGCAGGCCAGCCACGTCAGTGCTTTAAATCATTTATAAACCCCGCGGATAAATGCACTGGGGGACCTTACCGTGTCAGCCTGATAGCATCTCATCTCTTCTTTAGCCTGGTTTCACAGATTCATGCACAGACACCCAGTCGCAGTGGATAACAGGAAAAGCATGAACATTTGGATGCATAAATAAAAATCTTCAAATGGGTTATTATTGAACAAATATTCCAATTTTGCCACAAAAAACCTTTTCTTCACGTGTAAATTCTGTATGTAATAGTATGTAATAATTCTTCGATGATTGAATCAGAATATAGAAACAAAAAAGTCTGTAAGAATCAAACATTTATATTGTTATAAATGTCCAGTTTAACATAAGATGGGGGGGGTTTTTTGGGTTTTTTTTTTTTTTTACAATTCTTACAACCATCTCTCCTTTTTTCTTCACATCTCTCTCAGCCTGGCGCGAGATACCCCAGACAGATGCACCAGTCACTTTGATGCAGTGGCCCAGATACGAGGGGAGGCCTTCTTTTTCAAAGGTATAAAAGCACAAAGGGAGAAAGACAGGCACAGAGCTACAGAGCTGTGTGGGGATAAATAAAAAGAAATTAGCTAAATGAGCTAAAGTTAAAGCAGAAAGAGCAAATTAAGGAAGCAGAGACAAAAGAAAAGAGGATGAAGCGGGCGGGGGTGGGGGTGGGGGTGTAGCTGTAGACACCCGACTGAGCCAGTTGAGCCCTGCTGAGAGCCTGCAGTCCAAAAATTACATCAGGCTTTCATGCTTGGCCTCTGGAGGAATGACCCCAAGTCTCCCACTGACAACAGAAACAAGAAACAGACTCACATACCTTCAGCAGCAGCAGTGTTAGCAAAGTACGCTGAACTATAAGTGGCATTTTAAACCTGTTTAATCTGTTACAAAGCTACATAACACACAAGTGATGACTCATGATGTGACTTTTTAAAATGATTTTCCAGACATTTGAATTGATAAAGATGTAGATTTTGTTCTCAGGTCTACTCAAATGTTTAACCTCTTAAACCAGAACTGATCCTCGTGTCACATGACTCATCCTGTTATATTCTGTGCCTACATATTTTTGCTAAGATAAAAAATATACTTGTGAAATAATATAGTGCTGTTGGTACAATGTATTGTAGCCTTTTAAACAAACATGTTATTCCTCATTCCTCTTCACATTCATTTACATTTGTTTAAAAAGTTCCCTCCTTAGGAAATACATAAAAAAATAATAAATAATAATGAGCACCAGAGTGATGTACAGATCAGCATCCTGAATGTTGGTGACCCTCCTTTGTCCTGTGCCTCATAGGAAAGTACTTTTGGCGCCTAACTCGAGAGAAGCACTTGGTGTCTCTGCGTCCCGCTCAGCTCCATCGTTTCTGGAGGGGTCTTCCACCCAATCTGGACAGTGTGGATGCTGTATATGAGAGACCCGGGGACCACAAAATAGTCTTTTTCAAAGGTACAATCCCAAAAAAAAAATCAAATCAAATAAAAAATAGATTAAAGCTTGTGTCAGAGAGCAACCACATAATTATATTTCTTTCTTCTCCTTCTGTTGCAAGTAGACACTTTTTTTCAAATACACACAGTTTAGCACATACTGTATTTTATTTGACATTTGCTAGAAAATAAAAAAATAAACTGCTGATAAAATGTGATTCATCCACCCTATAAAGAGGCTAGATGAGACAGTTCACACCTTTCTTACAATATGGCTGGAACTTTGTGACTTTATTTCTATGTGAGAGTGCAGGAGAGTTATAAATTAAAATTTTAAAAAGACAGCGGTGTTGAAACACATTTGATGCAAAAATGTAAAACGACTTTACTGGCAACTAATATTCTTTATTTATCATACTGTATAACCGTCTGGGGCCAGGCCATAGAAACAACAATTACACCCATTGGATCAATATATAAACGGACACTGAAAGTAATGGATCAGAAATCGGTTAGATGGCACCATTGTTTAATTCTGCAGAAATTACTACTAAGTTTTGACAGTTCTTTAAAATGTTTTCATTTAAGTGTTTGAATAACTTTGCACCAGAAATATTCAACTAGCAAACAAACAAAATAGTGGAATCAGTAATTTGGTCAATCCTCCTTTTCAGTGGGGTATACAACTGTGGAATGCATTACATTATATATATTACATTATATATACACACCTCATACTTCAAAAATGTAGTCAAAACCTGCATGCATGGCATCTACTTTGTATCTTCCATATCGAGCAAAGTTTTATGCATTTGTCTCTGTTAAATAAACATGTAAATAAATAAAATAATTTATTTATTTTAAGAGAGTGCGCCTTTCATATTTTTCAGGTCTCATATTTTCAGATGTGTCATCTCAAGTTAGTGTCTGCAGTGTGTGATTTATAAAACTAAGTAGATTTTCTCAGACGACCCTTTGTCCATCCTCTTCAGGTCTCAAGTACTGGATTTTTAAAGACAACATCATGGAAGAGGGTTACCCGCGTCCAATCAGTGACTTTGGTCTACCTTTAGAAGGTGTGGATGCAGCCTTTGTTTGGCTACACAACGATAAAACCTACTTCTTCAAGGACAACCACTACTGGCGCTACGATGACCACCTGAGACGTATGGACCTGGGCTACCCTAAAGACAGTACGCTTTGGAAGGGGCTGCCGACACAACTGGACGATGCCATGAGGTGGTCTGATGGTAGGTAACCATAAAAATGTAACATTTCTTTTTTTTTCTCTCTTGTTATGTGGACTCAAAACACACACTGAGATTCTCATTCTTGTAGAATATCTCCAGATACACCCAGGAAGATATAGTCCCTCCATTGTTTTCCTGGTTCTTCCTTCTCAAAGAGAGGCCATGCCTGACATTTAGGTATCTTGACCTTGTCATACTGCCACAGTGAAGCCTGTCATTCTGCAGAATAATTTAATTTTGACCCCTTGTCCATGATATCCAAGATCTCATTTTTTTCCGTCACTTTTTTTTTTTTTAACATATTTCAAGGCTTGTTATATTCATACAGTACATTCTGTCATCACATATATTTTTTGTTTAGTTGAGTTTGTTTTGACAGTCTCCCTGGTTGCATCCATGCACAATTTTGCATTGGCATAGCTGCAGTATACAGATTAGAGGCACATTTGCATATAATTGTTTTTTCATGTGTCACGATATTTTTTTTTTAACCTTTATCTGTTATTTTGACATGGCAGACATGGTCTTTTTTTGCCAACACTTGCTTTTGCTTCACATTCACACAGTTAAACACAGTCAAACCCTGGAGCTCGCCCAGTATAATCACTGTGAGCAGCTACACTGTAGCAGCTAAGTGTCAAGGTCACAACGCCTGCTTCCATCAAAGCATCATAGCTACAATCATTTGATCAAATATGTTAGTTAGTTACAAAATATGTGTGAAGTGTAAAACAGTTGAGCATAAGTTTTTGGGAATCTTTGTGAAACTGATCTTTTCTGTTATGTTGGTGTATGTGTGTATCAGTCTCTGGTGCTTTTTTTTTACATTTACAAAATACCCCCCAAAAAACAGCCAGTCTCAGTGGGAGCCTGGATGTCCCTAATCCCCCCTGCAGCATGTGAATACAAGGAAGCTCTTTCCCTGTCAGGTGTTTAGTTATCTGTCTTCTGAGCCTGATAGACTCAGAGGTCTTGCTTCGAGCTCTTTGATGTGTGTGTGCATGTGTTCGTGTGTGTGTGTGTGTGTGTGTGTGAAAGAGAGAGAGACAGAGAGAGAGAGAGAGAGAGAATAGGTCCGTCTCACAGTCCCAACTCTGCCTTACCCCCAGCCATTATCACCACAGAGCCTGGAAGGGTAAACTTTGAAACCTGCACATACAATCACATATAAACAGAGCATGGGGTCTGGGAACAGGAGCCACATCAAAGCCTCCGCTTGTTTCACCAGCTCAGGATTAATTCAGAGAGAAAAGAGTGATACAGTAGCAAGAAGATACAGTGACACGTCATGAAAATAGAACAGAACGATGAGTGATATGCAGAAAAAGGGAGAGAGGGGGGAAAGAGAAGATATGTGGACACCTGAGGATGAAAAGAGAAAGAAAGACAATAAAATAGAAAGAATTGATGTTAGAAAGATTGATCTACACTCAGGGGACAGATCATAAAGAGACAGCCTAAAAGCATATAGAATAATGTGTGGCATAAATGGTATTAGTGTATCTGTAATGATGATAATAATCATCATTTCTGACTTCAGTGTGGCACCCACGAACTGTTTAGCCATCAAGTCATGGTGAGAAAAGGTTGAAAGGAGACAGAAAAATGAAAGCTGTCATGGCATAAATAATATAGTTTCACCTGTAGAATAGTTCACATATTATGCTATGAAAAACAAAAATTTGAAATGTCATATAGCTTTGAAAATGTAAGTAAAAAATCCATTTAGTCTCTGAGGAAAAGAAAAAATAATTTGAAAAAGACAAAGTATTCAGCCCTAGAGTACGGGCTTGTTTGTTTCAATAATGGTGATATATGGATAAGAAGACTTTGTGAACTTCTATCATTGTGAGGATCAGGTTGAGTTTTTTTATATGTTGGGAAAGTGAGCGCATTATGGTCAGACCTCACTTCTTCAAAGTTTACTTTTAGAGAGCTGTTTGAAGATTTGGACTTGGTTTTATGGTTATTGGAGGACTGAAAGAAGTGCATTATGTCACTGATGGTCCTCGGATGTACAGTTGTTCCTCTACACATTGTAGGAGCATGCCTTACTTTTTATTCCAACAAGCTGCAGCCAGGCTTGAATATATATTCTCATAATTATGCAGAGGAAGGACGGTGCTCTGAGCCTTCACCTACCCACTAGAAACCTGCCTAGACCAGCAACACTCCTATTTTACATATTTTTTTACATTTTATATTTTAATTGTTGGTCTCATTCAATATAAACACTAAAAGGAAATGAGGGTTACTTGTAAAAACTTACTTGCTCTCAAGGTTCAGACCTTGGATGTGGGATTTTAAATGAAGCTAGTGTTCATACGCTTTCTTTTAGACATTTCTTTTTGACATTATTTGACAGATCAGAGTTTTTACCTGCCATATATTCATCATTTATTATGGCAATTGCTTCCACAAAGACCTATACAGACAATACATTACTTAAAAAATGCTGATGATACGCTTGCTTTAAAAAGAATTGTTAAATAATATCGCTACATTGTTTGCTATAAATTAGACCCTAAACTGTTTCCATTGTCGTACAGGCTCTTGACTACATTTGTGTCATTCTAATTTTCTCTCATTACTTACTCGTCTTACTTCCTCCGACACTCAGACGAATGCAAGGCGTGACATGACAGAATAAGATTCATCTATTTTCTATAGATTCAGCTCGTATGAGACAAGCACTCCAACACAAAGAATGTTTACTTCCAGAGTTAATGGCGTTCGCCAAAGCCATTAAGACAACAATGAGGGAACACTCTTCACTTTGCTCAAGCTCCTTCACTTGTTTATCTCTGGCCTCTTTATTAATCTCAGTCACCAGTTGAGAAAATGAATGAGTCACAATACTATCACGTGTTTATTCCTCTCCTCTTGTTTGTCTCAGTCACCAGTTAATGAAGAAAACAAATTACACAACAATCACATCTATCTTGTGGTTGGTTAAGTTAATAGAGTTGACCTCCATGGAGGAGGTGATCGCCGAGTCAAATGAACAGAAACTGGGTTTGAGTTGGTAAACTGAATCTGAAATTCTGCTTTGAGTATATGTCAGTGCATTCAATATTTAATGTGATGGGGTTTTTTTTTTACTTGTTTTTACTTGTCTTATATGATCATCAGAAATCATATTTGAGAGAGCAAAAGAACTTTGTGGATAATATCCTTAATATCTGTATAGTATTATCACTTCTGATGAACACTGAACCTATTTTTGGCTGGACCGCAACAGCGGGGCCAACACTACAACCGTGGATGTCCCGACTGAGTAGCTGAGGGATGAAGTGGTCGGCCAGCCGAGTGTTGGAGTTTGTCAAAATGAATTGGCGCAAACAGTTTTCTGTTCTGTCTTCAGGGGGGAGTTTTCAGCAGTTCCACTCACTGACTGCAACTCATTTCACATTTATTTATTTTATTTACCTCCCACACCGTGATTGCACAACTGTCGGAGGAGCGCATGCATCAAAGGACTTTAACAGATAATTAGAATAGTTACAATTACAATTAAAATAAGTTCTCTTTCAAATCAGACACCTGAAGATATGAGTGGAAATTACATGGGACCACGACAGAAAATTTCATATAAGCACTTTAATATCCAGGAATCCACATTATAGACAGTACTCCTGTAACTGACTATCTGTGTAACAAACTGGGCATACACAGTCCAGCCATATACTAGGTTTTGACCTAGTCTTGTTCATAATGGCACCCGATGCAATGTTCCTACAACGGGTGATTTTCATCAGAACCACACAGCGTTTTGTTTTTTTTTATTCTGCCAATGCCTATTTGGTATTTTGGCAACTCTAATTTACTTAAATGCCCTGAAGTGAAAGGACAGGCACACTGGGGGATGTGTCACCAGCAATCAAGTGTTAGCCAGCAATCAGTGCAATTATGGTTGCTGAGGAAACACATAGCTGCATGTCTTTTTACAAATACAAATCTACAGCCATGCTAGCAGCTCCGTGAGGCTGTAGCTAGGCACGGCAATGCATCAAGCTAAATGCTAACATCAGCATGCTAACATGTTCACAATGGCAATGCTAACATGTGGATGTTGAGCAGGTATCATGTTTATCATGTCATATTTTGTAAACCACAGAATTGGACGATGTGATATTTGAACTTTGAAATGAAAAGTCAGTAGATCCTCTAAGTCTCTAGGTTTCATCCTCAGGGGATTATGAATGTTTTTTTTGTTTTGTTTTGTTTTTTTTACAAAATTTTATCCATCCAGTAGCTGTTGAGATACTTCAGTCTGGACCAAAGTGAAGTACCAACCGACTGACAACCGATAAATCCTTCCTAGAGCCATGCCACTACCATGCCTAAAAATAAAACCTTACACTGTCAGCACATGGTGCAGTAACACTGATGTGCACCAGTTAAACTGTTGTTTTAATAAGAAGTGAGTGGAGTCAACCAACCAAACAGCAAGCACGTGAACTATTCCAAAAGCAGTGTGAAAGTCTATTCATGCTTTAAAACTAAACCAAGGGCTTGATTCAAGGCTGGAAAGCTTCTGCAGCTTTCAGCAGCATTAGTGTTTTGTTTTCCTGAGATGCAGCAAGCCTCACCTGCACCGGTTTGGTAACAGGCTAACTGAAACTTGCTTGACCTTGGTAATCCATCAGAGTTTACATCATTTTATGCCGCCTTTCATGATGTCCAAATAGCTTGTGTGTTGAAATCTCTTACTTGCTATTTCCTTGCTGAAATATTTATATATATATATATATATATAGATAGATATAGATATAGATATTCAGATGGTTTTGGGAAGTGACTACCCATCCTTTAATACAAAAAAATGTTTGTGAGCTGATATGAGAAATGCTATCAAATCAAATGATATTATTGATATAAGCCTACACACTTCATATATGAATGTTTTGTAATCTGATCATGTTTTAATCCAACCACATCTCTAATGTGAAGTGTGCTGCGGGGTAAGGTAATAACAGTGTGAAAAGTACTAAACATAAACACTTTGCACCCTGGATCGGTGATTCGTGAAATTAAGGCCCTCGATTTTATTATATATTCTGTGCTTGTTGTGTATTCCAAAAGAGCCTAAAAACACTTTTGAACCTTGTGTGAATAATACAATATATATTCTTGTATTGTATTCTGTCCTATGCTGTGCACACACACACACAATAATACCACCTCTGTCCTCTCTCCCCAAAGGCTCATCCTATTTCTTCAAGGGGAAGGAGTACTGGCGAGTGCCGGGCAGTGACATGGAGGTGGAGGCAGGATACCCCCGCCTCATCGCTAAGGACTGGCTGCTCTGCACTGAGATGCAGTCGGACTCTCCAGACACAGAGCCCAAAAGCACTGAGACGAGAGTCAATGTGCACCATCACCCAGACCACGCAGAGAACGGATATGAGGTGTGTTCCTGCACCTCTGACACTGCCTCGCCTTTAGGCACCCGTCCTTCCCCATCACCCATCTGGCTGCTGCCGCCTCTCTGGACGCTCTCACTGGCCCTCCGCTCTGAACTGCTATGATGCCAAAGCATGGGACAAAGCTCCTGAGCTGATTGGACACTCAGTCAAACCATTAACTGGAAAATTTTGTTCTTCTTATTGAATTTGGTATCTTTTTTTGCTGTTATTTATTTCATAAGCCTTTTGGTGTGCTTTGACATCTAAAGTAATCATTCTTATAGGCATCAGCCAACTCACAATGCTTTACAATGTTTTCTCTTGAATGGTCAAGCTGCCTAATTTCTGAAAGGAAAAAGGTATATGAACAGAGCACCAACAGTGATTATTTGTCTTCATGAGCAGCATGTTTACAGCAGCAATGTTTCATATACAGACATGTGAAAGGCATCCTGGGATATAGGCAGGTGAACAGCACACATACACACACACACACACACACACACACTATGGTAAACATGTGTAGCTCTAATGAAAACTGTTTTCAGCAAGGTCTGGAAAATCAATCAGAGAAATGGGGAAAACACATTGATGTTAAACTTGTTGAATGTAATTTTTTCACCTCCGTTGTATCAGACGTCTGAAAAAACTGAGGAAATAAGACTTATCTGCATGGTAGGATACCACCAGATGCCAGTGAGCTTTTTGTGAACAGTGGACACACAGACACACATATCCCTCCAAGGACTAAACTAGTGCGACTAAAGTGCTTGTGATAAGCATGAATATCTTGCAGACAGTTTGTCTGCTCCTAATGTGAGAGCTACAGTGATGGATGGATGAATATTTGGATGAAATCTGTCAGCACCAGTTTCCCTGCCTGAATCCCTTAACTGCTCTCTAAGTGAGAAACTGCTGCTCATGTACACATCTCCACAGGATTATCATTTTCACCTCAGGCTCAGAAGCATTCCCCGCTCTTGGTTTAGGCGCATCTTTTGTATCAACTTCTGATAAAAAAAAATTATACGCCAATTTATTTAATATTGCTTTGATCAGGTCATAGAGTTCACAGAGCCTTTTTGTGACTATTAGACAACGCCCCCACCACCCCGAAGCTCTTTCTGGATAGAGTCACAACATGGTTCCTGGATTTATTCTTGCTGTAAAGATATATTTACTTATAGACTGATATATTTGAGTTGAGAGGTTCCGCCGTTATTGCAAAACCAAGTGGACTGTGTATATTTTAAGCTGTGTTTTCTAATGTAAACTATTTTTGTAAAAAAAAAAAAAATTAAACAAAATTCTGAATGACTTTATTGGCTAATTGTGGTCTTGTGAATCTGTATTTGGACGTTATATTTCGAGTCGTGCAGCCGTGTAATTATTTGGTGTCATTAAAAAGGAGCTTATAGACAGATGAAGGTAATGTGACAGCTTGCAGACACCAACTGGGGAAGCGCTCTCCATCTCTCTGATGTTCTTTAAGCACGTTTTTCTCTTGTGTTGGTCACTGCTGATCAGACGATTATACAGTTACGCCTGTGTTTCTTAAGGAAAGCTAATCAGAGGAGTATTGTCACCTAATCCAAACATCATCACACACCATTTAAGAATCTGCCGACTCAGGTAACAAAGTCAGGCCTGTGCACACAATGAGCACCACTCATTAGTTACAACCTCAGCTGTGCATGTCTACGTAGGTATTTGTGTGGATGTTTGTTCATTTACCCCACCCACAGGCTGCGGATGAGCCCCAACCAAAATACTGCAGACCCAAAAGTTAATACTGTTTTGAGGTAAAATAAAGTTTAAAAGTTTAAAAGTCACTCAACTGCTATTTCTGCTAACAGCAGCAGTTTCCCCTCCCTCTCTCTTGACACACTTGAGTGGTATTAATTAACTGGTGTGGCTCAGCAGCCAGCAGAGCACCTGCTGCCATAGGCAAATGCAGCAGGATGGGTCACTTCCTAGCCGTTATATTGGTAAGATACCACTAATAAACCAATTATGTGTTTTTAATCTGGGATGTTTCCTGAAAAAAAAAGAGTTTACAAAATACAGGTTCACCTAATACATTAGTAGTATGTAGTATAGTTGCCATCACACATGGTGCCTCTTCTGTAATTGACACACTCACTGCTCAAGTCTCCAGATGGGCCAGGCAGAACCAATCAATCACTCTGTAACTAAAATATTCAAGACTGGAGGAGCTACTTGCAAAGCTGAGAACTTGCAGCGGGGTGGTTTACAGGAAGAAAGCGTAGGATAAGCAGAGAAATGAACGGTTAGTGACACAAATAATAGATGGATACAGGTGTTAGAAACAGACAAACAGGCGAATTGTGGAAGCCAGAGAACAAAACCACCAAATAATAAACGGACAGATGTGGAGAACAAAATACGAAACGCCATCTCCAGAGAAATGGCGGAAAGATAAGGAAGCAATTTAACAGCAAGTAAATAATCCAGAGGAGGCGGGGAACAGTTTCTACATAGTCGCTGCTCATGCACCCTGTTAAAGGAAAATTCCGTATATAACTCAGATTTTCTCTGAGTTGGAGCATAAAACCTGTGGGCCTTTCATTGTCTGATTGCTCATGTACCCCCCATCTGACTTCTTTTTAGCAAAGTTGCCAGGTTCCCAGATCTCTGCAACCAATAGGATTGATCCCTACAACTACAAAAATAAGACGTAATAAACTGAAATTACACTTTGAAAAGGCTCTGACAGAGAGCGCTGGGTGAAAAGCAAAGGTCCTCCTGTTTGAACAGATACTACTTATCAGAGCTATGACAAAGTGCTTCTACCAGAAAGGGGCAACGTGAATTCAATCACCTCTATGTACGAGTTTGAGTTATGGGAGTTGTGTGTGCATGCAAGAGAGAGAGAAAGAGAAAGACAGCTTACCTCAGACAAGGGAGGTTAGTGCTCTGCAGTGATATGAATTCTCAACCATGCTCTTGATCAAACACTCTCACACTGTCTGCGTACTGCTGGCAGCTTGGCTAACCCCACTCAGACACATGCATATGATTATTTCTGTGTTTTTGGCTCTCGGGATAGCGCTCCACCGATCAGGGGAGTGGTGGTCATGGGGGAGAAGAGCTCTGTTATTGTGGCTGTCCATTTTCTGGATTTCACCCACCCACACATCAAAAGGCACAGAGCAGGACCCCCTAAGGTTGGCACAGGTGCTAATTTAAAAATAATTTTAATGTACAGGAATGACCTCAGCAAAAACATTAAACCACACAGAGCAAAACAGAACGGTCTAACCTGAACAAAGCATCTGGTAACAGCCAACAGAAAACCTGCAGCCTCAAATACAAACAGAAGTAATCGAGTAATGGGGACACAGGGGTCAGGGCAGGACTGATGAGGGTGATGCAGGGCAGGTGAGGAGGTGAGGAGGGAAAAGCAGGTGGTGGGGGGAGCACAAAACATAGAATGAAAAATAAATAAATAAATATCCTAAAACACAAAAGACTCAAGAAACCAAAATGCCAACAGGCCAAATGCAAGCACAAAAGACGCTGCGCTTAGAACACAAAGAAAACCCACAAAAGAGTGCATGAACAAAACAGCAAACACAAGCCTCCAAACCCATAAATCCACAACACTATAACTATAAAGTCCAGATAGAAATGCTCATGGAAGATTCATGAGTTATGAATCTAACTCTCTCTCCAAGTCAGTCACACATGAGTGGGTTCAGTCAAAGCACCTGCAACTGACTTCTCTGCATTTCAAGAAATTCATTTTGATTTCTTGTTGTTTAAAAGCTGAATATTAGTACTAAGCAAGATTATGAATTTCACTTCTTGTTGCCTATTTCAATAATCTAAAGGTAAATATGCAGAAAAGCACAGATACAATGTTTGCATTTGTTGATGCTTTGCTGCCCTCTGATGGTAATAAAATATTACAAATATATATTTTGGCACACGTTGCCAAACCAGCAGGAAGATTATCTTATCATAGAAGTGGAGTCTATGAGGACAGATCAGTCATCATTATTTTTCTCTATTTCACTTAAAGGAAGAACTTTTATGTTTTTTCTTTTTTTTACTCAGAATAATGTTTACATTATTTAAAAAATGTGTAGTATCAAAAATAACACAAATATGTTCTACAAATGCCACAATAATAATTTTAAATATATTTGTACATACAGTAAAAAACAAAGCTCAGGTCTTATTCCACATGATAACTTATGATAAAACGTCATATCTGCTCTGATCTTGTTATTCTTCAAACGAACAGATTGTCCTGCCGGACCTTACTTAGACAATTTATATTCGATCTAGAGCCACTTAAGTTCATGACCAGTTAAACATTTCTATATATATTATTGTTAATTAATGTATACTTTATAACTTTTAGAACTAAACTCTTAATCATTGCTTTGCAGGTTTTCTTTCTTTCTTTCTTTCTGGGGGTCTTATTATTTTGTCTTTTTCTCAGATGAAAAAATCTTCATCTTCATCCCTCATTTGTCATCCCTTTCTCCCCCTCTCACCTTCTCTTGCCCTTCTCTTTGTCTTGCTTACTTTCCTTTCTTTTCCCCCCATCTAATTTTTCAGTTTAATCATTTCATTAATTTCTCTCCTTCCATCATTTCTTTCTCAATTTCCTTTGATTTGTCACACTTTTCATACTAAAAGTCGATGACTCATTAATCCTTTTGCATGGGAATCTTTCCTTGATGTCCTTGATCAGTATATTTATTGCCCCCGCTCATTTCTTTGTCTGCCTTTGAATTTGAATTTTCTTTCTCCTGTTGTTACTCCTCTCTTCTCTTGTCTGCTGACATCACCTTCAGCTACAACTAAGCAATAACTGGACTGCCATTACATATAGTTCAATTTATATTTATATGTATATTTAGTTTATATTTAGTCATTCTTTCATGTTGTACACTGATTCTTTTGGAACGCTGATATTTACAAATCTGTTTAGTTTCAGGAATACTTATGTTTGTTATCAAGTTATTATCATTATAGGGGTAACTGAACTGGAAATATTCATCATATTTATAAGACACTGACAACATTAAGCAACTATATGCTTAAAAAAAAAAAAAAAAAAAAAACTCCAGTAGGTGGCAGTATTGCTAAAGAAGGCCCAAAGTGAAACTTCATTGTGGTTTCTAAATGTTTTTTTCTTATTTGTGGGACAAAGGTAAAACTATTCTGCCCTAGATGTGTCTGTTATTTTAACGTGAGGCTAATATAGATAAATAGAAAAATAATAAAAATAACAGACATGTATCAGTCTTAGGAATCATTACTACATTTAAATATCTTTCTTGATCTTTGGCCGGCTGAGGTCACCTCTCGGCACTTGTGGTTTTTGTAACCGAGGTTGTCACTGTGGTTCTCTCATTTATTCTCTCATTCTGCGGAGGGTATTTTCTGCACATGCATGGACACACACGCACATACACACACACACACACACACATACACACAATTTCCTTTCCATTCAGGTATGAAATGCCCTTTTCTCATGTTTTTTTCATCCCGCCACCCACAGTCAGTCACCATCCTACATCATCCATGCAGTGATCAGATCACAGAGCCACATCTCCAAACCATCGCCACCAGAGTCATGCATCTTCCAGCTGCAGCATTAGACAAACTTCTTGAAACTGTTGAAACCACAGCATTTCCTGTGCCATAAGATATTTATATACTGCAGCAGAACTGATGCTTTACAGAAACGGAAAACTAAAGGAGGACCCACTGGTTGACTGACACTTTCTTATAAATACATAGCACTGTGACTTTCCCCCTTTGCAGTATCATTGGTAGTCTGATCTATACCTGTAATGTAATGTAAAATGCTGATAATCTGGCTAAAATGAACCGTGAAACAGAAGCAGACTTTTTCTACATTAACATTGACATTAAGTAGTATAGTTGCAGAGGTGACACGTGCCTCAGGCAGGGGCAGACTGAATTCCATCTCCAAGTCTGAAGTTGATTTAAGCAAGAAGAAGAAATGTTTCAACATGCCTACAGTCAATGCAGAAAGGCCCCATCGAGGCAGAAAGCCATCTATTCCAACACTGAATACTGCTCACTAAACAATATGACGATAAGCACATCCTCAAACACACAACTTACACACTCATACCCAGCAACACTGGATTCTTGTAATGGAACATTGAAAAGACATATTTTCATTTGAAGTACAGCTCTTTGAATTCCTCATTCAGTCTAACCCGGACATTAATAGGCACTAGATTTAGTTTGTAAGCAGCCAAAAGTCAGTAGAACAAAAAAACAAATTCAAAGAGAACAATATTGCAAATCATACTTGCGGCGACTGATGGACGATTTAAATCGAGTTCAGTTCGTTTCAGTTCATGTCGACGCAGAGCAGCAAAGGGTAAAAACAAGTAATAGCCGGTCTAGATCTCTTCCAGCTCTCGCCTAAGGGTGATGAAGCATTCAGATAAAATCTCAGTGTCTGACCTCTGATTCAGAATATTCCTGATTCATCTGTGAAACGTCATTATCAACGGTTGAAAATACTCTCAGTCTCCTGTGTTCTTTAACTGTTACAGGTATATATTTTTATTTTATTTTTGAGTGATCAAAGCATTTGCAGATACTTTTGTTTGTTGTATGAATAATTGTTTGACAGCATCATATACTGTATATTCTGTATCCATTTGTTCCGGTTCTTAATTGAATTTGAGTGGGACTCAGCATGTACAGCATGTAAACCCTATATGACATGTTTTTATGGCACCAAATTCAAATGGGTCTCATTATTTTAGACACACTTTTCACAAAACTCCCCCCCAAGACATATTTGTTCACTTTGGAAACTTTGCCATCTCCACTACAGCCTGAAATTAAGTCCTGTGAGTTTGAACAGAGTTTATCTGCACAACAATGACAGGTAATTTATTTAAATGAGATTTAAAAAGCTTTCAAGAATGGAATTCATGTAGGATTAAACTCATTGGGCTTTAATCTTTGATTACTGTCCTGCCCTTCCTCCCATCAGCCTTTCATGTGAACAGGCTGCTAACTGCTGACTCCATCAGGGAGCCTGCTCCCCTCCCTCCCAGGACACTTAAGGTACCATGAAGACAGAGGGGGGGCAGCCAAATGGCCACATGGGATTAGCGGCAATTCCACCATTGTCAAGGGTAGACCCCAACTCCAAACACCTCTATAATCTCTAGACTTGTTCTCAATACACAACCAAAGATGCCAGGAAGGAACCTGTTTGTCTGCTGCTCCATCCCCCCCAGGCACTTTGAAATTCTGCTTATCGTCCTTCACCCTGGATTCAAGTCTTATTTCAGTCATGTTGCATACATAGTGTCTGCAAATAGTTGCAACACTACTGGATTTATCACAATCAAGTTCAGATAGATGGTTTTGTCTCTGCGTAGACTAATCACAACTGATTGTTTTGTTTAATCCATAATTTAATGTTGGCAGTCCCT
This sequence comes from Pampus argenteus, assembly GCA_036937835.1. Lineage (NCBI taxonomy): Eukaryota > Metazoa > Chordata > Actinopteri > Scombriformes > Stromateidae > Pampus > Pampus argenteus. Next base: position 9,857,805 of record CM072877.1, read on the forward strand.
AAAAGATGCCATTCAGACTAGGAAAATGAAGGATATATGATTATGTTCCCATTTAATACATTAGCATCTATGATCAAATCAAACATCTCCTGCACTGCAGATATGAAATACCAAATGGTCAAAGATAAATTACTTTGCAGGTTTATATGCATAAAAACAGACTTTGACCACAACATACCACCAGTACTGAGATGACCCATAACTGATATCTACATACAGTCCAGCAGTATGGCCACTGAATGTGTGAGTTCACAACAAAAGGCTCACATCAGGTAATGTTCTCACCTGCCCCCTCGGTTTGCTACACCCTCCTGTAGCTGTTTAGACTCCACCCTTGCTGCAATGACCAATCAAGTTCAAGGCTCAGGCCTTTCAAGAGTAGAAATCCCTGATGTGTTTGACTTCAGTGTTCATAGCACTTCTGCATCAAGGATCTGCTGCCGGTTGCTGTTGGTGCTGATGATCGGAGGAGACGGAAATATGCAACACGTGTCTGGTAAGTTTTACCTTGTTTTATGAGTAAATGGAAAAAAATGTATTGTATGGATTTGTTCATTTATTCCATTGTATGAGAAATTGTTCAATTAGATTTCTATGAATATTTCACCAATTTGAAGAACGAAAACTGAGAAAAATAATTCCCACCCTTTAACATTTAAGTTCTGCTGTCTTATCCTGAACACATACCTATATTTGATATCTAAACTTCATAGTGAGATAAACCAGTTACATGTTACTGTAAATACATCTGATTTTCTATGTATTTGTCTTTTTCTCTGCAGACTCCAAATCTAATCAAAGCATGCCTCGGTCTCCCCCGGCAGCTGACTCATACCAGCAAGGCTGCATCAGGATGACACTAGAAAACTCTGATCTCTGGAAGTCCTTTCACAGCATCGGAACAGAGATGATTATAACAAAGCATGGAAGGTAACAACGCTTGTCTGCTGATTTAAGATTATGAACACACATTCCAGTTACTAGAATTTATTTCCCTGCTTTCTGTGCCAGTTTTCTTTTCTATCAATACCAAAACTTACTAAGAAATTGTTGTGTGTGTGTGTTTGTTTCAGGAGAATGTTTCCACACTGCAGAGTCAGTCTATCTGGTCTCCAGCCTTTTGCCAATTATGTAATCATGGTGGACATGATTCCAGTAGACAGCTTCAAATACAAGGTATGGTCACATGCAACACACACACACACACACACACATCTTTTCACTGTTCTACATTTTGTTTGTTGACAAAAATAGATTAAAACCAAAAGACTCTGCAGTATGTAAATGGCAGCAGTCTGCAGCCAGACATTGACCTTCCCACTCTGGGCCGTTCACCGCTGCATATCAAAGCCTTTCAGTGCTTCCTGTTTGTGTATACTCTCAGCTGGAGGCCCAATCAATTAGCATCCCATTCACTATCAATGAATGAGGAGCAGTCAGTCATCCATACATCCAAACGGCTCTTACGTCAACTGCACTCGCCCATTTGGTCACAGATAGTTCTTTTAGCAAATACTTGAGATTTGGTGTGGTGGTCAGTTTGTTGAAACCTTGAAATCCTACAAATTTGTATCAATCAAAAAAACATTTTAAAAAAGAGTTATGATTAACTCTACTTCCCCCCCCCCTCTCTAGTGGAAGATGGAGCAGTGGGAGGTTGCAGCGAAGGCAGAGCCCCAGCCCCCACATCGGACATACATGCACCCGGACTCCCCTGCCACAGGAGGTCACTGGATGAAGGAGCCTTTGTCTTTTCTCAAGATGAAGCTCACTAACAATACCTTGGACCAGCATGGTTATGTAAGACACCATTTTCTTACAGATTCTTACAGAGCTGAAGTGATAACGACACACTATGTTTATCCACCCAACCATACATTTTAACTCACTCGGTTCTTTTCTCTCATCAGATCATTCTGCACTCTATGCATCGCTACTACCCCAGATTTCATGTCATCCAGGCCGACAGTCCTTACACTGTCCGCTGGGGCCCCTTTCAGACTTTCTCCTTCCCAGAGACGACCTTCACTGCGGTGACTGCTTACCAGAACCCAAAGGTATAAACATGTAAATAATCATCAAAAGTTAGATAACAGATAACATTAATATGATTATACATGCAGAAACCAATGACGTAGTACAGATGCTGAATAATTAACCCTTTCTTGTCGCCTTTTTTAAGATCACCAAATTGAAAATTGATCACAACCCCTTTGCTAAAGGATTCAGGGACGGTGGCACCCACTCCCACAGCAAAAGGTACGTTTTCAGTTTTTATGAGGGAAGGAATTTGTTGCATGCAGGTTCTGAGCTACTTCGTGAGCACATATGTAGCTAAAACATGATCTGCGTCGTGCTTTGTAAAATATTGTTTTCTGTTTAGGTGTCGATCAAGTAGAAGTCCTCCTGCAAAGAGAGTCACACTGGACAGGCAAGCTCTTTGCAAGAGTGTTCCAGGTAAGTTTCTGATTGATTGATTATCGAAATGTTTATTAATACAGTATGTATGTCTGTATATAAATTAATTTAATTACAAATATGTTTCATTCCCATGTTAAAGCATCATTTTTATAAAAAAACACACCATTCCAATTAACACTAAATCCTCATTGTATTTCCCTCTCAGACCTGCAGAGGATGCCCTCCACCACTCACTCATCGGAGGCAGGGAAGAATCAGGACTCCACAGAGCAGTCACTGAAGGGGGGGCATCTTTCAGCCTGGGCTCTGGAGCAGGACCCATCTGAGAGTCTACACGCTGAGCCCCTGGAGCTGCACGACTACGACTACAGCTGTGAAGAACAGATGGTGCCTGCATCCGTGGCATACCAGCCGTACAGGTATGATTTAAGATACCCAGGATGATATATGCACATATCTAGTGGGACCTAATAAAGGAAAAATAAAAATGCACAAACAGTGTTATCACATGCAGTATAAATAACAATAAATTAATGTAACAATGAAAGCCGGAATGAGACACCTTCACTGGTTTAAGGGCAACAAGCATGATGATGCATAAACGTCATTTCCTCTTTTTCCAGGTCCGTGGAGTATGCAAGATTTCCATTCCCTTCTAGTGACATTGATGCAGCACACACTCTAGTCCACCCTGCACCCCATCCACTCGCCACAGTTGAACATGGTACCCAACAACATGGCTACCACCATCACCACCACCACCACCACAGCAGCACGGCAGATTGGAGCCAGTACCCACTTTTCTCATACTCCCGTTGGTGAACTTTGCAATGATGCCTTGAAGGAATGCTGCTATGGACAAGGGACTGACTCGCCACTTCAGTAATCTGTGTTAAAAGTGTATAAATGTGTATGGAAAAGTTTCATGTATAATGTATGTAGGCCGTAACCTGGACAAAAATCGTATTAATCTAAAGTGGAGAACCGTGTTTTCCTGATTTATATTCCTGATGACGGGATAAGAGTTCAGTCTGAGTTTGTGCTAAAGTAGATATAGCCGGTGTTTTGAGACATTATATGCACAGTATATTACTGTTTCAGGTCAGCAGGGAAATAAGCGAGTGACATTTCCTTTGCAGATATAATGAAAAGATATTGTATCTGTATTATAACTGACCTTTAATAAGACCATTGAAGTATCATATTGAGTGTTTTTTTTTTTTTTTTTTAAAAGCTTCAACTGTTGTTCCCTTATATTACTTTTGTGCTCATCTATGGCTGAATACAGATAAACAACCGGTAAACTTTCACGTATGCTTTCAAGTATTTTAACTGAAATTAAGAACATACAGATCTGATTCATAGATTCATAGTGGGAGGATGGTTTTCATCTTGTGTGTGTGTTCACATGTCCTTGAAACCACACAGTGACCCCAATGCTCTGATAATATGTTGCTATACATCTACAGCTATTAAATTGTCACACGAACACCAAGTATGTCTTCACCAACTGTATCTGAATCTTTTGAGCACAAAAGTATTACACAACAGTGAACTTAGAGGGGAAGAATGATTGAGTAGTGAGAGACTGTCCTTAGAGCGGGGACCCTGACCTGATAAAAGTGATGACAGACAGCTAGTGTGGAATAACCATCATAGTCTGGCATAGTTTCCCCAGCAGAAGGCAGGAGCGTCTGTGCTGTAAATGTTTTACGAGAGAGAGAGGGAAGCCATATCTGGGACATTTAGAAAGCTTCAGGGAGCAGACACTGCAAAGGAATTTTCTGATGCACATCAACTGACATGTTTTTTTTGTGTAATACAAGATAAAACAATGCGTTAGACACGCCGCTTTCACCAGAGAGAAGGCGTACATGAGGAATTGCATGTTTTCTTAACAGTGATGTTAAACATTTCAGTCGCCGTGTTTCTAAAGGACACTTCATTGATGTCTAACATGTATGCCGTGAAGACGTTGTGAAACTGTAACATTCTCATTGAAAGGATGACTGTTTTAACCTTCAGGCTCTTCCTGAGGTACCCCGGGTCATCTGGGTAAGACACATAGCTCAACCTGGATTCCTCTCGCCTTGCTATAAAATGAACCATAGAAAACATATGGCATCAATTAGTGTGTTTGACAAACATTTACCAGAGTCGACCTATGATTGTAAGATCTGTTCTATAACATTACCAAGATGAAAAAATAAAAATAAAAAATCTAGATAAAAAAAAAAGATCTTTACGTGATAAAATCACGTAAATTCATTGAATTTAAAAAGAATTGATTGTTAAAAGTGTACTGCTTGTTTTGGGTGTTGTAATTAATGAGTAGTTGGAACATTTAGTCGTCATTATCTGCTGAAGGAGGTGAATAAAGGAGGAGACTAATAAGGGCTTATTTAACAGGATGGACTAAGATAACAGGCATTTCCTCAAGTAAATTGAGGGTGAGATACACGCCTGACTGGGCTCCTTGCAATGCTGATTAATGTATGTAGGAACACATTCACACTAAATTGATGTAAACTTAAAAATGGCAGCATGCAGACAAACACATACGGTGGCCCTAAAGGAAGAAAACACAACATTTCAAAAAACACATCGTTTTGGAAAATGCAATAACACTTAGTCCGTCCAATCACAGCCAAGAAATTGTTGTCTCTATACCTTTTTCTGTTTTGTTGATGCGTTTCGTGGAACGTTGTTGTGTTTTGCATCTCAGGGCTACCACAGATGCAGCTCTAAAATTAATAACAGCGCTGCAGGCTCAGAAGCAGAACAGAGGGATTGTAGGTTCAAAGTCTGTCTAATACAAAGACACATTTTTCCGCATTATAGCCCGAGTGAAAAACAAGAAACTACCAGAACATGTACATAGATTTTCTTTTTCATTTATCTTCCTATTTTTAAACAGCAAAGCTGCACCGTGCATTCACCTCTGTGGGCCAAACACTTTACAGCATGGCAGCTGCCATCACAGCTTGCTTGAGGGCGGTGGCGGTAATGGACTGTAGGAAGGCCTGCATCGACCGTACCACACATCCATTTACACACACACACTGTGCCTCGACTAGAGGTCAGATTTATTATGGTTATTTTCACTGCATCCACCACCTATTGCAATCCAGAGGAGTACATCAACTGGCAACGAGCAAATAGAAATTAACTGTACAAACCTCTTCCTCGTCACAACCAGACAACCAGAAGTCAAAGAAAAACAAAACAGTTATGACTGGACTATTATTACAGACATTAGTAGATCAGAGACTTGAGATTTTATGCAACAATATGATGCATAAGATCTCATGTTATGTTTATAGTATCCTGAGCATGTTGTACTAGCGATGAGCTTACAGTACATATGGACACAGTTGCATAATCTATCATATTCTTATCTGCTTTAACAAAGTTTTAGGGTCCCATGACGGGAAATGGTTATATTCATATAGTTACCTACAGCAATATTTCCTATAAGCATATACATACATGTCATGTCAGAATGTGAGACCCATCCGAGACGTTGCCCTTGAAAAAGTTTTCCACTCACCATCTCGAGGTCAGCTGACAGTCTTTTATTAGCGCTTCATTAAAATTCATTAATTGCTTCCTTTCTCCTGGGCGCAGCCAGAATCTAAACTGGAACTGTCAAAAATTAGAGCAAGAGCAACTGTCCTGTGCTCTAGATACACAAGCTGTGATGCCACACTGCTGCAAACACACCAACCCGTCAACATAAAAAAAAAAAATGATAAAGATACCAGACGGAGCGGCTTAAAGAATTAGACGTAAATTTTATTTACTTGTTCTGTACATAAAGGGTCAATACCAGCACAGGTGTTAACCATGGGAGATATTAACACATGTAAATGGTATAAGAAAATAAAAGGCACAATTTTCAATTCTTAAGTAAAAGACAGGCTTTCCTAGAATATGAGGAGAGAGCACAATAATACTGTTAATGCCATTACAAAAAAAAAACAACTCAGAAGCATGAAAAACGCAAGCTCACCTCAAGAAAGAAAAAAGAATCAGGGTGTATTGCTTAATTAGTAGATTTCATTAAGTCTGACAAGGAAAACCTGGTTTGATTTCACAGACCAGGAGGCATTCAAATAAGAGAAACCTTTATTTAAGGAAATAAATGACATTAAGCAGCATTTGGCCAGGTGGAACCATTTCCTTGGCCAAGAGGTCATGCGCAGAGGCAACCAGCAGGCATTTTTTCCCTTTTGTAAATGTCCTCTTAGGTACTTTTTGTTTAATAACATCACTCATTTTAACAAAAAAATTAAGAGCTGAGAGAAAATGGAAAAAAAAAAAATTGCAATACAACTAAAAGCTGCACAATATTACTCTGAGTGAACAGCTGAGCAATGATTTGAACGAAAAGCACTAAGAGGAGAGACAGAGGGCGGTGGAATAGTTCATTTTTACAGCAGAAATCTAGGGGTCAGGACTGTTTGCACAACTGTTTAATCCTCATCTACTACGGATCCAATAGAATTGGCTGCAGCACAGCATGAACAAAGATGTTTTCCGCTACTCTTGATAAGAGTCCGCTTGCATAAAAAGGGATCAGAAATTGTGCACAGACCAAATATTTAAGGAATAAAGCTAGTAGAAAATCCTAAATGGACAGAGTAAACATGTACATTAAAAACATAAGGTTAGAGAGGGGACTGAATGCGCTAAAAATGCATTTATCTTACTCTCTGTAAAAGGCATTAATGGGATCTCATTGGCTTGCCGAGACATTTCCTCCTTCCCCGACCTAATACCACTGACCCAGTGGACGGCCTTCTGTCCTCGCGCCCACACAGTGACACTGCGAGTTTAGCAAGCCTTGTAGTCAGATGCTTGTGGGAAGTGCTGGGCAGGGCTACTGCTGTTGTTGCTATGTGACTTTTGAAAACCTGTTCAAAACTTAGCACTCCTATGCAAAACATTGAAATTTATCTTCTAGTGCTTGGTTCTGTTTTCACTAAAAAAAAAAGCAATGCCAATCTGTAAGCAATGCCTGTTTAGTAGAAAATAAAAGTAAAGGACAGTAAAGAGAGGTACCCAGTGGACATGCAAAGTCACCCCTCTACCATACATCTTGTCCATGTGATAAAACATACAAACAAAAACTATCCTTGATCATGTGGCAAAAATAACAGATGATAAATTACATATGGCAGAGTCATGTGGTATTAACAAAAAGATAAATAGTTTTGTCAGCCAGACTTGTGCCAGGATGTAGAGTGGATGTAATAATGGGATCAAAAGTAAACTCAGATCTTCCATCAACTCTTCTTCCTCCTGACACAAACTGCACATCACATACACAGAAAAAAAAACCTGTTAACCCGAAGAAATCATGGCCAATAAGTTTGAGTACGTGTGTGCGCTTGTTTAATGGTTAAGGTACACCAGTGATTTGATTGTTTGGAGAAATAACATTTGACTGGCTGGTTAGCTCCTTGTTGCCTCAGTGCTCTCTCAAGTCCATAGGGATGTTGCTTCTCCCTACTTTGGACAAATATCCATACATTAACAAAACATACACACACCAACACTTTCTAAAGTTCCCAAGAATTCAAACCTAACAAATATTCAAAGAAATAATAAAAAAAAAAGACAAGTTGTGATGTAACATGGTAATTTTTCATCCATTTTGAACACACGCACATGCACTTGTACACACACTCACACACACGCGCACACATGCATACACTCTCTCACTGATGCCCAGTGACCTGGAAATAAAAAGGAAACTCATGGAGAGAAAAAAAAACAACACTGCCCAGCCTAGAATGAAGAGCTGGGAAGGGGACCTGGGAAGAAGTGGGGTCAGGTTTTAGCCAGGATTTGATATCCAAAGCTGTAAACAGTCAGAAAGCCTTGCGACGGTTGGCAACAACAGAGGGGTTGCTATCATGGTACAGCCCCAAGCAGGCAAGCACAGAACCGTGGTGACACTGGCGGGAAAAGGTGGAGACAGCCAGCAGAATTAGGTGCAGGTCGACACTGGCGAGAGGGTCCAGTCCGACGCTTAGGTCAGTCACTCTCATCTGGATTCTGGGGGTCTATGATTTTGACATGGGTGAATGGGAAGAGACCCCGCCGTCCGTTCACTTCTCCCTCCCACTGACCACTGATGTTCATCCGCGTAACCTTGACAATGTCACCAACCTGAGGAGACAGGACAAGAAGACAAGATGAGAATATGAACCGTACATTCTGACATCGTTTGCATGTTACACACATACAAACAAAATAACTTACAACTATAAACATATTTTTAACTTCAGTCATGCGATCTGAAGATACTCTGTTCCTGGGTCGAGTTTATTCGAGCCACATTAATGTATTATTAGACTGCAGTGTCTTACACTTTCTCCTCTTCTCATATCATGTTTGTACCTCTACTATCAATATTAAATAAATAAAAGCAAAATGCAAATTTTTATTCTTTACAAAAAAGAAAAAGAAAAGGATGCATTTGTTGCATAGCTAATGTTTATTCTAAACAGAGCAGAGAGCTGTCGCTCAGATGGGTTTGTGACCCTGAATGTGACCCCAATCTGTTTAAACCATATGTTCTTTATCAGGATTAAAAGGGAAAAAGTCTTCATCATCAAAACCATGATTGAAACGAGAATTTGAGGGCACACTATTTGTAGCATTAACGTTAGAATGAGACTCCAAGGACATCTAGTTTTAGACATTATATCCAACAACAATCAACAATCCTTTATGCTTCTCTGGAATGACAAGTATGCAACTTAGTCATAAAAAGCTTCTGTGGAATCCGCCCGACAACGAAAAACGTTGGTTCAATCAGTCTGTCAAAGGACCACAATGTACTGAAATTAGATCACTATCACTTAAGTTCAATGAAAGAATGTAGAAAACATTAACACACACACACACATTTTCACCTTTTAATTTCTATAAAAAATATTAATTCACTTTATAAGTGTTGGAATTTCATTTCATGTAATGAAATAAATGTTGAAATGAAATTTCAAGGTAAATGGACATAAAGCTCGATTCCAAGAAGATTTGTTGAAAAGCAAAGTAAGACTACGCATGAAACATAATCTCTAATAATCTCTGAAGTGAATAAATAATGACTCACAGCTTCTGCTTCTTGAACCCCAGAGACTTGAGAATAGCCACAGCACAAAACCGAACGGACATGATGAGACAAGGGAAGGTATGCGTTTTCAGTATGAAGCAAACTTTTTGAGCGGCAAATCAAACGTACCACAGGAAATATTTGGGTTTTCTTTCTAGTAACAGGTTTGTGGTGGTGACCGTCTCAATTCAAATAAGTAGAACTGTGAAGACTGATTACTCAAAATTGATAAAGTGCAGTTTCTATTATTAAAAACAGAAACAAAAAAACAAAAACTATTTTGTCTTAGTCTCAAATCAACACTGACTTGGCCTGATCTATTAAGGTGTGGTTTCTGGTTCTTTTCCCAAAACTAATAGAAAATAAATAATACATTTACATTTTATTAAACAATATCAAAACTGCCAAGATAATCAAAATAGTGTGATATATTAGTGCTTTAAAATACACAATTTATTGCAGACAGACAATGGATTTGCAGTTAAAAGTTTTCCCCGTACTTCTGTTCCTGGCCAGAAATTTAGTACATATGCATTCAGAAAAAGGCCTACAGACAAACACATAATGAGATAGAAGAAAAAGAAATTTAAAGCTATTCATTAATCTAAATGAAGCTTCTGCAGCATCAACTGCTCTCCAGGTTCTGCTCATCGTTGAACTGTACAGCAGATAGGACAAAAAAACATAACTTCTGTGTCCCTTCTAAGATAGAGATAGAGCTACAACTAAGAATTATTTTTATTATTGATCAATCTGTCGCTTATTTACTCACTGGTCCCCAAAGCTTCAAATCCTGTTTTATCCACTTTAAAAGTTCCAACTCAAGTTTTAAAATTGAATACAATTAAAAAATAAATCTCTCTATGCTGTAACAATGCACAAGGAAAGACTGTGAAGTTTGCATCAAAGTCTTCCTTCACGTGTTTCCTTGTGTCTTTCCTGTTGGGCCTGTGGATGTGGTGGTATAAGTGTGAAGCGGATGCAGTGGCACGCATTTTAAAAACAGGCTCTTTTCACTAAAAGTATAAACGTTCAAATACAGCAGCACATTCAAGGTGTGTTAAAATAGGCCTTGTTGTCAAAGAGGCAACATGATCTTAATCTCACCGCAGCTCCAGTCAGTGATGCATGCCATCAGTGAACATCCTTACTGACACTCTGCATTTTGCTCACATGTTAAGAACATGTTCTGGTGTTTTGAAGATCAGCACAGCTAATAATTTGGGTAAACACTAGAATAACCGTTAGGATTGATCGAAACAGGATTCTGTTACAGTAATAAAATATTACACATAGGAGCACATTTTTTCTTAGAATACAACTAAATAGAATACATGATTTCAGTTGTATTCTATTCTAATCTTTGGGAATTTTGGACCGCAATCACGTCAATGTCTAGTTGCTTCTTCAGAAACACTTCAATGTAACATGATGACTATGCAGAATTGCATAACATTAAGTCCAAAATAACATTAGGTTTCAGTTCTCGAACACTGGCTTTGCCCCTTCAGTCATGCATGCTTCTCTTTCTACCTCTCTCTCTCTCTCTTTGCAGTTGGTTAACATTTAATTATAATTATTATTAAATGATAGTTTCCCTTTCCACTCAATGCAGCTGCTGACAAAGGATGGGCAGTGACAGGCAGCAGAGGGTGCAGACCCAAGCTGGCTGATGTGTCACGTTGGCCTATTCAACTCACGTCACAGTGTTAGTCTGAATAAAGTGTTAGGCATTTCCTGAGGTGACTGTTGATATTAAAAAAAGGACAGAGTGGAGGGAGTGGAAGAGAGAGGACCAACATTGTTACACAGAGCTGTCTAACCTTTAGTATGAAAACCATTCTCCAGGATTGTTCATTGGCATCAATTAGAAAGCTTATTTCCGTGCAGGAGTCGTAGGGGCAGCCTAGTTTGCTTCTGACACACTAATGTTAGTGAATGGCTGGCAGAGATAGGCTGAGATACCTTTCATTTTCATATCTCCCCTGGGGGCCTCACTACCGCTCGGTCTGCTATCAAGAGCGGAGCCCCAGCAAATGTGCCAAGTGCACATTATGCATTACATCACATGCTTCAACATGTTCAACACAGTCAGAGCAGATCTGTATTAACCAGAGTGCACTGCTGAGAAGTGCAACAGAGCTAATGCCTGTTTGGCAGCTAGCTGGAAGATTGAGCCTGAGCCACTGGGAGGTTCAGACAACTAGATAGATATTTGGGCTCCACTTGCTCATCAGTGGAAACTGAACCACGATACTGCAGTGAGTCTCATCACAGAGTCAGCAAGCAACAAGAGCAGCTGCTGTTTGGTTGTGAATCTTTTGATGTGACTATACAGCAAGAAGATAGCCATTACAGATTAGGATGACTGAAATATGCTGCAAATTATCTCATGACACTTTCACACATTTAGAGTTAGCAAGATAGCTGTAGTAACTCTGAGGGCAGCGCTGGTGTTTCCCCCATTGCCATTATTAACTCCATAGTACTGCAATTTCAAAGCAGAGACGAGTCTAACTTTACAAGAAACAGTCAAGAAATATTTAGCTAAAGGTGTAAAATATATAATTCATATGCTGTAATTGTTTAACTATATAGTGAATTTTACTGAAAATTACATGTGTCCAAATTTGAGACGTACTCAGAAAATAAAGTTTCAGATCAAACACAAATGAAAGGTGCATTAGCTGCATTATCTCTTGGCTTAATCCCAGCCAGGTTGTGATGATGTGAGGAGCGAAAAACCTTAAAATCTTCTGTCAACGTCTCAACTACTATCATATGCAGCAGATGTTCTCAATAAAAATTTAATATTTCTATACTGTAAAATTCCACAATGTCTTCACAAAAATCTTCACTACCTCACTAATCTCTTAACAAAAGCAGCAATCCGTTACAGCAAGATTATGAACTGCAGGTGAAGTCAATGTGATCCCCTAAAAAAACAGGGCGGGGAGCAAAAGACTAGAGAGAAAGAGAAAAGACATCAAACTGACTTATAAACTCTTACAGTACCTCTAGAGCCAGAGCTGTTTTGTCATAGGCGCATGGCACTCGTTTCTGGATGGCCTTTGCCATGACAGGACCATTCTGCATGGACGGTAGAGGGGTAATAACTGCTCCAGGTGTGCCAGGGGGCAAGGGCGAAGGTGTCTGTGGCTGGGCGTAGGCGTGGACGAGGGCATGGGAGGGCTCCGGGATACCATAGCTGTTGGAGTTGCGAGATCCATGGGTAGGCTGGCCAGGGTGGGGTGAGGGTCGCGCCAATTTCTCCACATAGGGTACGGGGATCATCCCAACACGTCCCTCTTTACTCTTGGCACTCCACCACTGCTCCTCTGGCTTCTCCAGGATGATGAGGATCTCCCCCTTTTTGAAAGGAAGGTCCTCTGCATCGCTGCCTGTGAAGTCATATAGAGTCCGCACATACTCCAGGTTCTCATCTGGGCCACCCATGGGCTGAATGGGACCGGTCACTGCACTTGGGTACCTTGGGAGATCATAATAATTTAGCAAAGGAAGGAGATATAATGTAGTTACCATAAAAAGAAGGCGAGTGATGGGACTAATGAAATCAGGGACTGGTGTTCCTCAAGCATCAAATATTTTTGTCAAATGATGATAGATTAAAGAGCCCATCTTAAACTTGTGATATACATGTGCCTGTCCGAGGAACACCTGCATGTAAATGTTTACTGTAGTGTATACAAGTCGAATGCTAAATGGCTTAAAATAAAAAATTAGCATGTTAGCTGGTGATTGTGACTGTTTTTCCAACCTGGTGTCTTGGGACACATCACTGCTTTACTAAAAACAATGAACTGGATGTGTGTGGTGATGGTGCTGGTGTGTCCAACAGTTTGGAAAGACATTAAACGCCTCGTGGCATCATCTCAGGTAAACTGCAGCCTGACTTAAAAGTAGGTCACTTTAGATAAAAATAGACAAACTAGACAATCTCTATTACAAAGTATGGTGATAGTAAAACACATGTGTGGGGTCCAGATATTTACATATTTTGCATGCTTACAAAGAGGAGGAGCACTGAGTGACTTCCCTACCTGGGGGCTGGCTCTATCAGCGTGGTCGTATCCAGATAGTGGATTTTGTAGAACTCCAAGAGGGCAGGGAGGTGTTCAAATTCCTGGTCGCCTATCTTAAACCTCTTGCTGGGCAAAGAGTTGATGATATAGTGAGACACTTTGGAGTTTTCTGACACTGACAGCACGTAGTCGCCCGGGCAGGTCGACGAGTCTCGGACCAGAAACATGCCATGTCTCTGCCCCTGTAACCTATTTTGTGCCTCTTGTCGCGACACGGGTCCAAAATACCAGGCGGACCGATCGGCTGAATCAAACCGAGCAGTTGACATTTCCGTTCCAAAAAAATAAGTTAATATCAGTCTACAAATGAGAAAATTACAAAAAAACAACAACAACAGACTAGTCAATAAGTTAAATCGTTGCGTCGTTGGAAGTGGAAGATGCAGCGCAAGAAGAGTCGTCACCTTGAGGTTTTTACGAGTGATTTCTGCACAAACGCTGCAGGCACCAGACACAAAATAAAAACAAAAACAAAATATAAACAACCTGACGCTTTCAGAGACAGGCTGCGACTGGCTTGATCAAACTTCGGAGCATAATGTGGTTCCTCTGTTCAGCAGTCAAAGGCTGAGTGATTGTTTGAGCAGCCAAAACACAAAGAATATAAACTTGGAGCATGCAAACATCGACGAAGGCCGAAGCAACAAAATGATCAATGAAGCTTCCCCTTTTTCGAGAAAAACACCAAGCTTCTTTTCTAATAATTTATCTCCTCCAGTCAGTGTCAGCTATGAGGGCGGAAGAGCTGGCCTCAGTTTTTCATCTGATAAATCCGCATGTTTGTTTGTTTGTTGTTGTTTGTTTGTTTTTTAAAAAAAAAGGCTGCCAATAGCCACCGGTCGAAAAACGAAATACTCAATTTGGTCTTCGTGGTGTTACAGTAAGGCACACGTCATGCGCTTTTGAATCCCCTCTCTCGACGAGACAAAAAAAATGGCGGCTCGCAACACGTCTTCACACAAAAAAATGGTTTCACGGCAGCGGCTCGTCTCCTGCGCGTGCATCTCAGATGCTTAAACTGCAGCTCCCGCGTGCATTCCGGAACTGTTCACGAGGGTTTCCACGCTTTACGACGCTATCTTTTAATACTTTGCCTTATTTCTGCTTGTCCCCCCTCGGAGCCACCAGAAGTACCAGTAACATACCGAAATGGCGTCCGCAGGGCAGGTCCCGCTTTCTATCTACGTCACCGCGGCTTTCAGTGGAGGATAAGGAAAGAAGAGAGTTGGCGGGTGACGAGCACGTACAGCTCCCCACCCCCATGGAGAGAGGGCAAGGTGACAATCATGTTTCCATGACACAGCTATAGAGAATATCATTCAAAAATACATTTTAATGTCTTTATAACAGCAGAACAGAACGAGCCTGTATTTTTTGCTATTTTTAGATCCTATATAATCTTATGCAAGCTAAAAGTGCAATAAGTACAGAAAATACCAATACCACATTGTACAAATACTCCAGAACAAAAAAAAAGACCTGCATTAAAAAAATCTCACTTAACACAGTATTATCAGCAAAATAATAAGTAACATATACATATACATATACATAACATATACATAACATATACATATCATGACTGAAAAGTGAAATATCTTTATTGGCCAAGTATGTTACACATACAATGAGTTTGGCTTGTATGTACAGAGAATACACACACAACAATCTTCAATCAATATACATAAGGAATAACTATATACAAGTAAAACAATTTCTGTCAACTTTAAACAGTTAATATCAGTCTACAAATTAGAAAACTACAAAAACAGACTAGTCAATAAATGAAACTTTAAACAGGATACATGCATAATAATACATAATATGTAGGTATCAATTTGTATATGCTCGTACATTTTGCATAGTCTACCTACAATTCAGATGTACAGTATATTTGCTCTCTGTCAACACCATTAAAAAGTTTACATATTTCTCTATTTTCAATTCCTGTTGTTCGACAACTTCCCCTCAGTTTAGTCTCATAATAAGTATTATCTGACACAGAACGGGACCCCTCCCTCCCCAGCCTTCACCTACCAACCCACAACACAATATGCTGAAAGGGAGAGAGTGAATTTAAATGCAGGGGGCAGTGCCTCCAAAGGAGCCTTAATAAAAAGTGAAACATAACAAATGTGGTAGGAAACACTGACTGATCGTGAAAGGCTTTCCAGTGTGGCAGGATACTTCTGCTCATTGATGAAAGTAAAATATATATAAAAAAAGGTAGCTCTGTTCCTCTGGTTGTTGAGGTTTCAGTGACCAATGTCTCATGAGGCTGCAGCTGTCACAGAGCAGCTCTCATCACTGCAACACTGTCTGAATGTTAATAGATTTGGATCCACTGGGTTTTACTGGCTAATGCCTGCCAATTTCCCACATTTCCACAAAGACGCAGCGATGCAACAAATTGAAAAGGAAGAAAAAAAACAAACGGAGGCTTCTTCTTATCTCTGACGTATTGGTTAAAAAACGGACACATATTGTTTGACAAAAGGCTTTTGCTTTAACTATAAAACAGCTGTACATATTTTATTAACATAGAGTGGCAACAATCATTCTTTAAGATGGATTTATTTGGTAGTCTAATGTTATAGTTTAACAAAAAGATAAATGCGGTTGTCACCATCCTAAATGCACATATTCCTATGAGGTTTGGGAAATGAGACTACGGTTACGACAAAGTTATAACATACCTGTGTGTGACCGGTGTCAAACATTAGGCATCACAGTTGGCTTTGACTGAAATGATGCTCAGTGAAGAGTTTCTTCAGAAATGCCACCCTCTGGTGGGTGCGTGCATAAAGTTTAATTGTATATGTTTCATTTTTGACTGTTGCAAGGAGATGTAATACAAATTGAGAAACACAGAAGTGAGAAACTCTCTGGAACAACTGTAACCTGGAGTATATCTGCTTAAGAAAAAATGCACACAATGATGACAATTCCTGCCAAGGGATGTCCTCTGGTTTTACTTCTGGGAGCAAAATTAGTATCCCTCAGGCTCAGGATTGCTTTTGTAACCATTAATCCCTGTTAGGATATTACTGCTATATTAAGACAGGCCTCATGGGCTGGGCTATGTGAGGGAACTGCACTGTAATTGGTTTAAACTGCAAATAGAAAAGACACAAACACTCACTGCAATTGATTTTGTTTCTTATCTATTCAAACACAGTAATGTTGGCAAAGTTCATTATATTGAGCTTTCTTCAGAATTTCTGAAGGAAAATTCATAATCATGATCATGACAAGACAAGGAAAAGGCGGGGGGGTTGTCTGTCCCACTTGGCTGCCATGCAGTTCTTAATCTGCCCTACTTTGTTGCACAACTAGAAGCTAAGTTAGCTAGGACAGGTGCTTTTAAATGTATTGACGTCTGCATGGCTCTGTACCATGTCACTGATGTTGTTTCCAACGTTTCTCACTGCCAAAGCTGCAGAGCATAGTTTCATTTCTCTGGAAATTTAATTCAACTGTAAGACACACAATGATAATTTATGAATTTGTTGTATTTCTTATCTATTCCTCAACAAGAAATAATACTATGTTAACAATGTTAATAAGAGAACTGTTCAAATGAAGCCTGGAACGTGGATATTATTTTGATTTCATAACTGCTAGTTGAATTGATTTTAATTGATTTTGCATGAGTCACAATAGCAACACAAAGTTATGTGAAATTTTAAAAATAGGTTACTCCCAAGCAAACACACGTCCTCGCTCTACACACTAAGTTCAAAGTGTGCAAATTGTCACTAGCATGTGTTTGTGGTCAGAGGTTACATTTTGGGATCTTACTGAACGGTTTACATTTAATGTGGGAGTTGTGTGGTTTACAGATAAGCCACTAGTCAAGTATGCAGTATTTGCACTACATATATACATTGTATACATGCAGTATGCATGTAGCTTAGATAACATCAGATACACTATAGAGCAAAATTGTGCACATTTTGTGTTTGCCAATTTATATAGTGTAAAAAAAAAGGGACAAAAAGACAATTTAGTTTTTAAGACAATTTATTAGATTTGTTAATCCTACTGAGTTGTAGGTCTGTGGCTAATGACATTCAGCCAGTTAAAACATGAGACTGTTCAATACTGTATTACAATGTATTGCAAAAATTGCCTGAGAAACAATCCTGCTAGTTTCTTGGTTAGATTGAGCAGCAGCAAGTAAAAACTTGGTGTCCAACTGTCCAACTTCGGTAAAAAAAATAAATAGCTTTTACCTTTGCCAGGCTAGATTTCAGATGGATAACTCTGTTCTTTTCTCTTCTCTTTGATAACATTTCCCTATCCAAGATCGTCCCAAGACTTCAAATAGATATCCATTACTGAGATTTATATTCATCGATAAGTAAGGTTTTTCAGAACAACTGCAGCTCCAGTCCTGAGATGGATGTATAGTAGCTGACATTGTGGTAGTTTTGATCCTATCATTGCACCGTCCTTTTGAAACGGTCTCTCTGCACAGCGCGAGTCCTCCTCTGTCTGTCTGCAATAGTGGAACTAAGGCTCTGTTTCAGTGCTGGGAAGATCACCCCAGACTGAGAGGGTCCAGGCCTAGGAGAGGAAATGTGGGTTTAAGCAGTTTTCTGTTATGGGTTAAAGAGGTAGTTGTGGCCTATTACTACACTGAAACCAGAAGTATTGAGGCTTAATGTGTTGCATTATGTGTTGCATACATTCACATATGCAGGAAATGGATGGAAGATCTATTTTATATAAATGCACTATGTGACAGATTTACATACGTTTTTTCTGGAAGTGTCTGCAGACCAAGTTTTGGAAATTTCTTTTCTTCTGAAGATTTGCTGAAAAGTACAAAAAGAGGGAAACTCTTGACTCATCTGCTCGTTTTTTCAAGAGAAACTGTGTGGTAATCATGTTCTCTGTAACTTTACCGGGTACCATCAACAAGGTAGGCCTTGGTCAGAATGTAGTTTTCTGGGGTGATTTTCTTGCTTAGCACGATATCTCTCAGCAATGCCTTCACACGTATAATCTAGATGACACAGAATTGTCATGAAGTCATAAAATCTTAATTCTCAGATAAATGCTGTGTTGTGTCACAAAACTTGAAAGCAAATGTATTTTGACTAATACTGTTTAATGATATGTACTTACTTCCTGAGACTGCAAACTGTTAGCATTGTAGAGCTGTCGGATGATGACCTCGCACTCCCGTAGTGTGGGAGCACGTGGTGGATGGGACGGACTGCTGTGAATTCGTAGAGGCTGTAATGAGGTGATGAGGCCCCCCTTTGGTTCTGGGCCATGGTCCTGCCTGGAAGATCCAAGAATTTCGCTGCACTCTCCAATGCTTCTCCCCAGTAGTCAATCAGATAATATCAATTACAAGTAACATACAAACTGTTAAAGGCAGTTCAGTTGTTTGGTTTCTGCATCTACAGGTTTGAGACGGATTGACTCAGACCTATTTAATGGCCTTGTTTGTAATAAATGGAATAAAGGACTACAGAAACACTATATAAACACGTGATTTACACAACAGGACAAAAATAATGTATATTTTGCACCCAAAGAAAGTGTGAGTATGCAATTTAATTTTCTTTATGGCATCTTTAGAAATGTTGCCGAAAATCATCCAACGTTTTTTATGGTAAGAAACCTAATGTGTTTATACCAGCATCTGTTACTTACTGACTTACAGTTTGACAAGCTGGCTGCTCTCTAGTAAAATCAGTTGGGCTTTGCATAAGCAAACACTAACAACCTTGATCAAGAGGCAAATTTTTACACAAATATAACTTTGTGACCTATGAAAATTATAATTAACGGTATCTTCAAAAAAAAAAAAAAAAAGATCCATGTTATGGCCCCTTAGCTTTTGTAAAATCATGTTTTAAAAGCTGTTTTTCGTATTCGTATTTGGCTACATTACAGCTGAGTGACACTAATGTCTTTGCTGATTGGAATGACTATACCTTTTCTGTCATCATATCCATGTTTCTAATAATTGTATCTCACAATTTACTTGCCTGTGAACATCTTCTGAAAAAAAGGCCCAAATCATTCCAAAAAATATGAGCACACTCCATCAGTAGCAAGCAGTTTTTCAGATGTAACTGGGTGTAAATTCACCTCAGCGTCTGGTCCTGTAAGGGTTGTGTGTCCTGCAGCTGTTCTTCTAGGTAGATTCCTCTACGAGCTTCACTTCCCTGAGTGGGTGGTCTTAGTCCTGGTCGACTGTGTATCCTCCCTAGAAGAACAAGGACCCAAAACAAAGACTGTAAGAAATTAGTGCTCAAAGTTTTATCTGATGGACTGGCTTCCAACTTAATGGTAACATAATTAACCTTGCTGAGATACTAATAACTAGAACATAGACTTTCTTTTCTCAGGATGCCTCTGAACTAAGGTTGGGACGATATGATGACGTACACTGTGACATACAGTAACAGAAACAGACTTTGAAATACTGTTTTTACCAAGGTAGAATCCCTTCAATAACTGCTTGTTTTAGACCATTGCTGGCAATGCTTAAAGGTCATATTTGATTTAGAAGATTTTATAACAAAGATAAAATCATGCATAGCAAGGTGTACAAACGGCAGTAAATCAAGATTACATCTTACCTTTTCTACTTGACTTGGGTGGCTCCATTATCAGCTTATACTGCAACTCTGCAATATCCATATTAAGAGACTTTTAGTGAATAATATACTGCAGGGAGGCACATAAGACGCACAATCTTGTAACACAGTCCCAGCAAATAGCCCATGTGTCCATAGAGGCCTGACTGCTGTGAAATTGTGAAGGTAGATGACGGTGAGTGAGATGTTATATGGAACAGCATGTGGCCTGTTCAGTAAAGAGACACTGGATCTGCGTCCACCTCCTACTGAGAAACCACTCACCTTTCATTTTCTCCAGTCAAAACTCTGGAGTTGCTATGCGACCACGGTACCTAGATTGTCTCTCTTTTCAGCACCTTATCAGGAGTCAGTCAGGTGTTTGTCATTAACTTGAATTCAGGGTGTAGACACCATAACTGGTTAACTGATTTCACTGCGTATAAATTGAAAATAACACAAGTAGCCATGTGGTATTGGTCTATAAATTAGACAATTTCTTGAGGAAACAGAATATTGATTACTAAGCGGTTGTTACTGTTTTGTTCCTCAGCTAAGGAAAAACCTACAAGTAAAGTCTCAGTGAAGCCAAATCAGAGCACATTACTATTTAATTTCTTTAGCTTTTTCTTGACACATATTCTTATTTTTATATGTTGACGTGTCTGTCTTTTTATTTTCCCTTTTTTTAAGTTCATGCACATTGTAACTACCGTTTTCAAAATGCCAACCTAATAACGGTGCATTTACTCCTCTCTTGCAAACCTCAGCATATACTGTAGTATAGCATCATTTTGTAGCTCAGCACTATTTCTCTGGATACTAGTTCAATTATCAACAAATGTATACGTATATGTTAGTTTTCTACTATTAATATATAATCTAACATTAACTGACTAACTGATTTTTTTCTCCCCAACACTACTTTCTTCACCTTTATTCTCCCGCCTGAGATGCTCTATTTCAGCATGTAGCTTTTCAAGCGTGTCCTTGTGTTGCTGCTGCAGGAACTGGATATTTCTCTGCACTGATGCGACGCGGTGGTCCGTTTCTCTGTGACAGGACACCTCTGCTGCTCTCACCACTCCTCTGTCCGCTGCAGGGACAGCAGGCAGCGGCTGGAGCTGGTTCACCGGTAAACGTCGTGGAGAACAAGGCTTCGCGAGACGCCCAACTCGGCTCCATTGAGGCAAATGTCGCACCGGTGGAAGATTATTACTTGACATCGTTTCGTTTCATTCGGCTAATGAAACATTCTAGCCTTATGCTAAGCCTTTTGCTAACAAAGCAGCGACGACTTGTTTCCACACGAACTAAGTTAGCAACCAAACTAGCACCATTAGCTAAAGTTAACTGTGTTTCCTCTCACAGTTGTATTCCAGTGTGGACAGGTTGTTAACTAACATATGACAAAAGCTAGTTACATAAACTCCGCTTGTAAACAGCTCAAGTCCCCCCGAATTACTTTTGCACTCACTTGACATGCGCCCCACTTAGACACAACGTTGCCGTGACAACAGCCTGTTCAATTTTCGCCCTGAGTTGAACCTCTGCTTATAAGCCCCGCCTCCTGTGTTACGATAGTCAGCCAATCAAAGGCGCCTATGCATTTAAACATAAGCTTGATTGGTAGAGCTTGTTGGGGGAGGTACTCAGCCTTGAGATGTCGGAAGCCACAAAAATACTTACTTAATTTAATTATTAATAAATAGCGTAAATATTTTTTATGACAATTAATGAGAGAATACTGTATATCATACACATTTGTTCACTGACAATTAAACAGAGCACTGAAATTAACAGAAGACTAATGGCTTCTTCAATGTAAGGAATAATTTGTAAAAACTGTCACACAAATAATTGTCTGAACCATTCTGAAACATTAGTATGATCCTTTAGGCTTTATATTCAGTTCAATTTGTCTAAGCGTATATAATAATAATGTATATAATAATAAAATTTGTCAGTTTTAGGAGCAAGATTTCTAAAACCGCATGTAAAGCTGAGGCGGCAGAGAAGGAAACCAACATTATTTGAAGTCCAATTACCTTCCCCTTTACTTTAATCATGTTGCAACTCTGAAACAGTAAAGGTTACATTAAGCACAGGGACACAGAGATAATGTGTCATAAATATGACAACATTAAAATGCATTGAAACGATAACAGACAATATAAAGGTCAGCAGAAGGCCTACTCTTTGGAAATGTATAGGTGGTACTGTTCTCTCCATGCCTGCAGATTCATATATACAGTGACTGCAATAACTTAATTTACAATATTTACAGGTGATAGAGAATAAGAAAGGTGAAAACACAAAATGAAAACCTTCAGGCATGGTCTTAGGAAACATATAAAAAATAAAAATAAAGATCAATGACAGATTTATTGTGAGTGTGCACATAGCACAGGCTGAATCATCATGATGGTTACACTTCATTGTATCTTAACAGCAGCCCTGGAACTGGTAGAGAGTCGAGAGAGTACCCAAGGACTTCAGCAGAGTGGATACGTGCTTGTCACTGTAGAGTTATTTTAACTACTGCACAGATCATCTTTATGCTGTTTTTGACTCCTACCGAAAAATAATAATCATATCCCATAGTAATTGTGGGGATTGTGGGGAACAATAAAAGTGACACATGCATGAGTTTTACAAAAGAGGTCATCACTTTCAGGTACCTGTATCTTTTAAAACACTGCCACTGACATGTTCTGACTGGACAGCATATATAAGAGACAGAACCTATGGGTGAATGATATTAGGAATGTACACTTACACAGAGGTTATACACACACGCAGAATGCTTTTGGTAAAGTAACATCTATAAACATTTCAGATTAAGTTTCTGACAAAAGGCCACAAAGCAAATACACATAATGTATATTTAAAAGAAATCTTGACTGAGTCATTTCCTCCATTGTGTTCTGCCGACAGTGCTTCCTGTCCACACATCTACACTTTCTTCTCAAACATGAACTTATTCGCCATCTTAATAACTTAAAAGGGAAAGGGGGAACATACACCTCAATATAAAGAAAGTAGTACTGGACCTGGGAGTGCATCACCAGAGGAACCCTTGATTTTCAGTGAAGTCAATCACGTTCATAAAGTCAAAATCAAGCCATCCACATCTTGTTCCATAAATACCTCAAACAACACCACTTCATACATGCATGCATGCACAACTCTCTCTTTAAAAGCAACACAAACAATGTGAAGTTGATCCTTCCCAATTGGCCCTGAATAAGGGATGTTAGATGATCATGTTGGGGATTCATGGCTAAGGTGAATATCAACGATACACAAATATTTCAGGTAAAATACATATTTTCAGCTAGCACTCCAAATCAACAAATTACTTTTCAAAATCAGACACACTCATCACCCACTGATTACTCTGAAATAAAACACAACACAATTGATGCAAATCTTTTTTTTTTTCAATGTTATGCTTCTTAAAGAAATCTTTCTAAAGGTGTCGTAGCTTATACCATCTCTTTGTCAACATTCTCGCCTCTAACATACATTACCTTTTGACAGTAACTATAATAGAACTAAAACAGCACTAAAATATGGTTGAAATCTAAATCAAGCAAATCTGTCAAGGTATCTCAAAAAAACTTGACATTTTTCACATGTTCCACTCGAGATCAGCCTATACAGTACTTCAACAGTGCAAAAACATTCAGACATTAGCCCACGGATCAGACTCAATGTTAGTTATCCAACGCTGATTCTCTTCTATCCCCTATACTTAAATTTGATTATACTTGCTTAACTCCAACATGATTGCTAGATAAAATGTGAAAAAAACTGAATATGGAATCTTGTAAAGAAATTACAGGCAACAGCATCATCTAAGTGTCTGTATACCTGAAGAATACATCCCACTTTATTGCAGCATCTTAAACATGATTGTGATCAGGGATGCTAGTTTCAGTCCCTCTTGATGTAGCAATGAGATGGTGAATGTTTTCTGGACCCACTTCCAGCATGTTGCTTCAATGCCTTCCACCATATAGAAAACTAAACCTGTTACATCATTGTTTTAATGAGGGGACATGATTTTTGATATTAACCAAGTATAGAATCAGTAAAGTGTCAGACAGATGTTTTTTTCTCCCCAAGCCAGCATATCTACAGTGGATCTAAAATGTCACACAAAAACAAAATTACTTTTTTGTAATTTTGACAATAATTGTGTTTTAGTGCTTATATGTGCTTCCAGTCACCACCTGCAGCAATTCTATATATACTTCTCTTCAGCAAGCAAGTAACAATTAGATAAAAGGTGTAAGACAAACATTTGATGAGAATGACACCTGTCTTTTTCCAGTCTTCTTCAGCATACATCCTTACTGTATGTAGGTGTACGGCAGTACCTTCCCTTTCAGCTACTGATCTCGATTAAAGACAACATTTTCTCTATAGAGATTCCTACTGCAAATGTGTAGCATGTAGTAAGTACTGTATGTGAGTTTGTGACTACTTGGCAATAAATGCTCTTGCATGTTTTACGCCTCTTGAAGGGAATCTACATCTTGGCAAAAAATAAAATTTTCATTGCCAAGAGCAAAATCCTCTAACATAGGTGAAAATACAGACATTCTTTCACAGCACAAGTGCCTTATGTGCAACACTGGTCCAGGTTTAGTGTTAGGAAAGTCATTGTGACTGTCCAAAACTCAAGATGAATGGCAAGCCATTGAGTTAGTACATATCCTGGAGATTTACTGAAAACTGAAGCCTTGTGGTTTTCATCTAAAAATGAAAGCATGAGGTCCGGGGGGAGACTTGGTTCATTGGTAATGTGTGGGGTGCAAATGACTGACATCAAATCCACACTCCAAGACGCAGTGTAGGTCAATCAAACACAGAGCCCTGAATGCAAGGCCGTGAGACGACGTTCAATGCACTCCTTACCTGCCAAAAGAAAAAGAAAAGGAAAGAAACAGAAAATAGCGTGCTGTGTTAGCCCTGGTTTTCAGTCTAAAGACATGCAGGTTAGTTAAGTTATGTTGATGTCCATTAGCTCTGTGATTAACTGGCTACCTGTCAGGCTGAAATAATCATTTTAACATCATAATATAGATGGAAATAAACTATGGCAAATTATTCTTAAAACAGAAAGAGATTTCCCTACCTTTTGTAAGACACGCTGACAGACATACTTACATTTGCTAACACTGAGGATGTCGTCCTGTTCAGTTAGCAGCAGAGACAGGCCCTCCATCAGCAGGAGAGCTTTATGATAGCGCAGAATTGACGCTTCCCCCTGGTGGAACATCTCATCTAGTGCAGCAGCCTGAACCTGGGATGAGCATCTAATTACTTTAGTGTCCTTAGAATATTTTTGTAACCATAAAGCAATATTTTGAGAGCAAATATTAAGAGCATAAAAGAAATAAAGAGATATAAGTTGGCAACAAATGCCAGAGCTAATTAACTAACAACAGGAGCAGTTTCTGAACAGTTATGCCTGCTGGTCAATAATCCTCATCTCCTATGATGCTTTCCAATTGTCAATTTCTTTCCTTTGATTTACCATCTGCACGGTGTGGCTGAACAGCAGTCGCTCAGCTGTGATAGAGGTGATTTGGTCCATTAGACGGTGCTTCTTGGAAAAGAAGCGCTCTAGACGGGTGCTGAGCGAGCGACAGGATGCCACACTGGACTTGTACAGCTCATTCAGCCTCTTCACGACTAAATGGACAGAACATTTGAAAAAAGGAATTTGATATGCTATGAAGACACTCATTGCAAGGATTCTGTTGCAATTAGAAGTTATTCTAATTTTGGCTGATATACTAATTTGACACCTTAGAAGAAGAAATGGTCCATACCTTGTTTGACTGTAGCAGACGGGTAGAGTTTGCCCTGTTTAACTCGCTCCATGGCTGTTTGTAAGGCAGTGGACAAGAGTTCTGCAGTCTTAAGGTAGAGAACCAGCTGTTCTGCGTGACTGAGGAGACAATAACACACACACAGTACTTAAAACCCATGCTGGAACAAATGAAGCATGCAAAATTACAATAAAAATACAAAATTTGAACAGAAGTAAATGAAATGTTTCTATGACAATATTTGTATAGGTTTTATATGTATCCATAAATTTGGGCTCCCGAATAAATCTGGTAACTTGGGACATGAAAGTCTGACTTAACAGATATGACCAATTAATTTCATTTAGAAACCAAAATATGGTGCAAAGCCAGGAGCTCCACTTTGAAAAAATAAATCAAATTAGACAATATCAGTATCATCAACACACAGCAGTAGTTGATACTATGTGACCTTACCTCCACTCTCGACTCAGTGAGCTTATCTGATCTGCTACCAGGCTCTGCTGCTGAAGGAGGCAGGGATGAGAAGCGTCCCCTTGCTCCTCCACCAATGCAACCCCACGGGCTCCAGCTACCTCCATCAGACAGCGGGCAAAATCCAATGTGAAACGCAAGCTTTGCACAGTATCTGTATGCTCCTGCTGCACTCCGAAAGAGACATGGAAAAGACAGAAGGAGGCAGAGGTGATAGAATTTTAAAAAGAGGACACCAGAGTGATTCCACATTCAGCATAAAGAGGAGACAAGTCATTCAGGGAATTTTATTATTCCATTCTCGTATTCCATCTTAGGCTAAGACACTTTGACAACACTATGCTTTCTTTTTCTATTTTTCACACAGTCTTTCTTAAAAGGAACACTAAGTGTTTTTCATTTTAACTTTGTGCCAGAATGAACCTTTGATTGAAAGTAATAGCTGCATAGACAGGATCAAAGGCTCCTTTCACTACTTTCCAAAGATGTGTAGGGAAACCCGTTTCTCACCTCCATCAGAGTCTCCTCAGGCAGCTCAGGAGCCTCGAAGGTTACAGGACCTCCCATGTTGGCTGTGATAGGATCAAAAAAGCTGTAACGAGGACTAGAAGGAGCCTCAAAGCCATCCAGATAGGTGCCTGTCTGGGGGAAGCGGTTAGTGAAGGAGCCTGCGGGGCTGACTGAAGTGAACGAGCCTGCAGGAGTCAGAAAAGAGATGGTAACATTGATTTTCATCAAATGCCATGAACCTTTCATTGCTATAAACATCAAGCAAGATCTTCATGAACAACAATAGATACATTAATTGAAATAACAGTGTGAGGATTTAATTTCCAACAAGTAGGCTGCATTTTGTTTTTGGTATTAATACTTATTGCTGACTACTGTAGTAAGTGGAGATGTGTTCAAGTTAATGGTCAACATCTGCCAACTGCTACCAGTTACCAAATGGAAAATTGTGTGTTCATAAAACCAGTCATTTGGCTTATTACCTTCTAAATGCAACTTCATCTCTCCACAGTTGGTTTTAATTCAAATTTCTTGCCCAGTGGAAAATACAGAAGTAATGCTGCTGTGTTAGTGAAATTTTCCTTTCACCTACTAAAAAAACATAAGGGATGTAGTAGACAAATAACATATTAGGATATGTAAGTGCTACCTGAGGATTTCCTCTGTCTGGAGGTGTGGGGTGGGGTGCTGCCACTGGGAGGAGAACCAATGGTGAAAACCACCTGTGCTGGGCTGCTGGGGCCAGGTGGTGGGGGAGGCCCTGAAGAACAGAGAATAACATGGACATATTAGTGATTTTCTGATGATGAAAATACTTCTGAAATAATATTATGATAGTACATTTCACCTGTCTATACATACAGTACATAACAACTGTAACTGTACCTTAAATTGATTCATTGAGCACTATTGTGAAGTCAATTTTACAGCCTTTAATTGGCATCTAATACTGCAGGTCAGACTGAGCCACTCAAACAAAAAAAAGCCAAACTGCAGACACACTTTTATGAAACCTCGATCAATAAACATCTCTACCTGTTATGTCTATGGCTTTTTCAGAGTTAAGGTTCTCTGCGCTTTCCCGGTCACCCATGTTTCCACCTGGTCCAAATGCAGCCATCAGCAGCATGTCAGACAGACGACCAGCACTCTGAGACCTGCACCAAAGACAGAGATGAATTAGCCTCGTTGAATATGTATTTTATTTATTTTCTTCACTTATTTATTTACCTTTTCCCTGATAGCTATATCTAATTGTTGTTCTATCCACTTTCTTTCTGTACATGAGAAGAATGACTGAAAGGGATGATCCACATACTACTAATCCCCAGTTTATCTAATGTTATGCATTTGTTGTAGAAGAGATTCATATAAAGTAACACAATACACTATACTAAATAATTAATGTGCAAGGAATTAAAAGACTCATTTCCAAACCCAGAAATACACTGTCTATCCTGTATATGTAGGCAAACAATTTCTCCTGGATAATCAGTGAGACAATTATAATAAAAAAAAGAAAACAACAGCAAACACAATATTATGCTTTAAATGTTATTCAAGCACTTACCTTCCAAATCCCTTGGTATCATCACTCAGTTTGTGGATGCAGTGGGCTGGTTGGGTGACCTGTGTAGGTTGTCCTGCGTCTCTGGGCTCTGCTGGAGCAGTCCTGCTGCAAGGGGAGCCGATGACCAAACCCTGCTGTGTCAGGAAGGTCACAAGGTTTGGAGTGCTGGGAGGCTTGGGGAATTCAAATGGAGGGATGGTCTGAAGAGAGAAACGAGAGGGAGAGGAGCTTTTTAAAAACCTGCTTGGTAGACTTTAACTTTATTCTGTGTACTTAAAGAGAATTAAGTACAGACATTATTCCCTTGCTCTCCCTCTTTCTCTCTCACAAACACACACACACACACACACAGAGCAGACTCACCCTAGAAGGGGATCCCAATATGGTGGGAAGGGGGTTACGCTGCATCAGCTCACTGAGTCTGGGGGAAGAGTGCAGGGGACGGAGAGTCATCAGGCCTGCTGAGGGAGCCACCACCGGGTCGGAGTGCTGCTTCCTGATCTTTTGCCTACCACCACCACTGGCACACTCCAACAGGCAGGGGGCACTGTGGAGCCGTGTGCCCAGTCCTGTGGCCTGTGGATGTTGCCGAGAAGTTGGCCGGGGATCAGTGTGCTGAGGAGCTGGAAAGAAAAGTGGGATAGGTCAGAATATTTCTGCTTTGAGACAGCAGATAGAATAGCAAAATAACATATCAAACAGGACAACAAAACAATATCTACCAAGAGATAGCAGAGATGGACAAGTCATGTTCACACTGCTAAGGGACTGTGCCAGCATGAGGCTCAGAGGAGACATGAGCAACTGGTGGTGAGAGAGTATTTGTTATGTAGGTGGCTGATTTATTTTTATCAACCAATAACTTAACACTACTTACCAGGTTGACCCAAAGACGACGACAATATTAATAACAATCTAAAAATATACAGTACCAGTCAAATGTTTGGACAAACTTAATCATTCAAGACAATGGGAAGGTGTGTCCAAACTTTTAACTGGTAGTATAAATCTTCTACTGCAGTAGAAATTTTGGGCAACAACACATATCACAAGCCAATCACATGCTTGTTTTGTTCAACCAAAAAAATAAAAAATAAAAAAAATTCAAATTTAAAACAGACGAAATGAGCACATTCTCAATATATGAGGAGCTGGAACCAGATGCAGTTTAATATTTTCACTTGATTAATGACGAAAAGGATTAACTCAATTAATATGAGGTATCCAAGGAGACATCTGAAGACAAATCATTAATTATCACAAGATGATTAAAAAGATACGAAAGAAAGAAAAGAAAGGTTTTCTTCTCATTGTTCTTCAAATGAAATGTCTGCCATTCAGTATGTAGATACAGTATAGGGAGACCTGTGTGTCTGTGAATGTGGCTAACAAAGTGAAGACTAGAAAGTCAAATCTCTGAACTACCTTGAGGGGAGAGCTGAAAAGTTCTGGCACCTCCCAGGGAAAGCCTGCGGGTGGTGGTCACTGCTCCCTGCCCAAAGGGGACTGAAGGCCCGGTCCGAGCAAAGCCTAACAAGCTTCCACTGCTGCAACGACGCACAGGTGTCGACAACCTAATAATGTTAAGTTCGTAAGAAATCATGACTCATTTAAAACACCTAAATGCTAATTAATAATTTGCCTCTGTGGGATTTGTGTTTGTGGATACAGACCGTGGTGAGCCGTCCTGTTTGGTAGATTGGAGGTTCTGCTCCATGCGCTGGTAGTTCTGGACCTGAGTGGGGACTGGGATAGGCAATGACTGACCATGGTTTCCATAGTTACCACCATAATTACTTCCCGAGATCTCACTGGGCCTGCCAGCAACAGTGAGAAGAACAGAGAGTGCCCAAAACACTTAAACAAGGGAGAAGAGAGTTTATGTGCGTGCGCATGTGCGTGAGTGTGTGTGTGGACACAAACAAGTTTAACACGTTGACATTAATGAGTACACATCATATTTTGGAGATGACATTTGGACTGACACTACTGCGAAACACGTTTGTAATGTACAAACATTACATTGTGCATAAAGATTAATATGACTGGATCTAAAAAAAAGGAGGAATTCTTAATTCAACTTACATACATAACATCATATATTTATGCAGATAAAACACTGGGATTGACTCTTACAATTTCATTCTTTGATTATGTCCATATTTTATCGTGTCTCGCTCTTTGTGCTACACAGCACCAATGTACTGCCATAACTAAACATTCAGCTTTCCACTGTTACCTGACAGGACTTGGAGAGCCACTGTAGGAGGGGGAGTGAGGTGGTGTTTTGGGTTGGCTACACAGACCAGCAGAAGCTAGAAGAGAGCTGATTAAAGTGGAAAAGGAAACACATCATCTCCTTTCTTTTGTGACACTGTCACACAACTACATAACCTTAGTGCAACACAATTAATAGCAATTAAAGAATAATCAATCCTTGCTTCTTACCCGCTGTTCATCAGGCTGTCCTGCAGCACTTTACTCTCACATGTCAGCTCACCTGCTGGAAAACCAGGATGTTAAAAATCATAGTGAATATTACATGAATGATGGATATTAACGACACATTTCGGTAGAGTGCAAAAATCTTTTCTTACTGATTAAGTGAGCAGGCACCATGACAAAGTCATCTGTGTCACAGGAGGAGGAGTTCTTGCTGCTACCGCCGCCTCCAGACGAGTCCTTGAGAAGAAAACCAGTAGCCTCCTGGGTAGGGGAGGCCAGAGCTTTGGCACGCAAATGCTGAACCTCAGCAAGAGACTGCTGCAGAGAAAGGGAGATAGAAAGTAGCAGATAAACAAAGAAAGGAAGCACAAAGGAAAGAAAAAAGAGCAAACAGTGAAGGGAGGCCAAGTAAGTGTTGACTTGGTTGCCTTCTTTGACTAGCTGCACACAGACACACCTCGTTACTTGTGGTTATATCTTGTCACTCATGCACAGACTGCGAAACAGCAACAACTAATACAGAAAAAATAAAGACAAACCGGTGGCGAGGCGAGGTGTGAGGTGGAAGAACTGCTGCAAGAGCTGGCCGATGCAGAACTTGGGAAGCAGGTCATGGTCACAGTAGGAGTTGCTGCAACAAAAATTACATACAAGCACACACTGAAAAAACAAACAAACTTCGTACTACCACACTGGTGTGTATATATATATATATATATATATATATATATATATATATATATATATATATTATATATATTATTCATGTAAGTCATGAAGTGTATTGTTTATTCTTACTTACTCTTTTTCATGGACGAGCTAGCCTCCAAGAAAGGATGACAAAAAAACTCATCTACCAACACAAGAAGAAAATGAATTAGTAGGAGGTGGCACACAGTACATAAACACAGACATAATCTTATTTTCCATGGGTCTTTTATTTCTTCATGTGTCTGATGTGACTAAATAATTATCTACAAAATACTGTGTACGGCAGACACTGCTATTTAAGTTATAGCTAAGTGTATGTCTGCATTAGCTGTTTCATTTCATTCACTGTATTTGATTTACACTAACCAAAGTCCATGCGGTCTTTGTGGTTGCGCAGCAGTAGACCCAGCAGCAAGTGCCTCAAATGGCTTGAAGTCTCTCTGGGGATGCTGCAAACAAATAATACCACAGTCAGTCTGTGCTGCTGTTCAGATTTTAATTTTGAAGGTCAAACAATACAACAGAAAACTGAAATGTTAAAAAACTAAAGATTTCCAGCATCACATTTTTAGAAATAGGCTATCTTTAAAAACATGATTTTCAGGCAGGCTGTGATAAACTGAAATGTAAAACCTTTACAGACACTGTGATGTAAAAAAAAAAAAAAAAAGTAGTTTGTTGGGTGCTTGTCATCACAGTGTTTGTAAAATAACTTCTGCTAAACTGTTAAAACGGCCCAGCTTGCATTAGTGCTAGTATCTCTCTCGAAAAGAGATTTACAAACCGTATTTTTTGGTGACGAACACATTTTCAAAAATTATTGTTCTGACTAAAGAGTTTTAGTCAGAGCTTCATGTTTTATTAGTTATTTTGTTCTGAAGGTGTTTTTTTTGTAGAAAGAACTGATAATCTTTACCATTTTTCAGTCTTTTAATACAAAATATGTTGATATCATAAAAAATGCATGTTGTAATTTCTTACTTGGGGCTGAGATTCTTGTTTTTTTCATAGAACAGCCGGAGTTCCTGGGGACTGCTAGCCTAAAGATGACAGATGATAAGAATATAAGTGTAAATATAAGTGTATGTATGTGCACAAATAGCCATAGCACTATTTCATAATATAGTTAGTGTATATTTTTATGATACAGTATGTTCCCCAAGCCAGTCACTGTGCAAGAAGCTAGTTTCAGAAATGTAGGCAATGACAGGTTTCATCATTCACAGTCAAGTCAGTCAAGACAAATAGCCTGGTGTTTAGCTTTCTCCTCGTCTTTCACATGACTGAGAGAGAACAGACAGTCTGTTTGATTACTTCTATGACTGAACTGTGGTTTTAGAACAAGGTTGAAAACATGTTAAAGAAACATTCAGTTGTGTTAATGCATTCTCACTGTACATGTATTATCCATTACTTTAAATCACATTGTTGCTATCTTGCACATAATAATAAGTCTATTTTTCCACATATTTTTCACATCACATTAATTGTGAATCACATTAATTTTACCAAACAGTCTCCAAAATACACCAGTCAACGGCACATTGAGTGTTATAAAACTGTGAATGTTGAAATATTCAAGAAAAGTCAAGACAGTGAGGAGGAACCTAGTGAAGAGGAAGTAATGCAGTACTGTAGCTGAGAGAACAGCCTGAAATGTATTGGCCAAGGTGGATGACTTTTCTGTAGTTTTATTTTGCTCCCTTCTACTGCTGTCGTGTATCTGGTTCTTTGATAATAAAAAAAAAAAAATCTGAGGAAAACTCACAGTAGGAGAATTTTACATTTCTTGTGAGTGAAAATAATAACACTTCGGAAAAATTTTGAAAAAAAAATCTGTTGAGTTGAGATTTTTATGCTGATTAAAACTAAATTTAAGCAACGTTCCACCGATTACCTGTAGTAAGAATTGAAAGCTGATTACTATTGGACTCATCTACAGCTACGTGGCAACTTGTTTGTTCAGTCACAATTGAGACAGTGTGGTGAGAGGTGTGTGCAGCTCTCAGTACTATCAATGTCTGCAAACAGAAAGCTAGCATAGTAGCGTAAGTACAATTAATTTGTGCTGGTTTTTTCTCTTAACCTTGTAACGATGGGCATACCATACCCATAAGTTCTATTTTGTTTTATGCTTGCTTTTAGTTTTCAAAACAGGGATCCTATAGCTCAAAAACTTGATGTTATAGAGAAAAATTGAGTTCAGTTTTAAGTTTTGCACCTAAAAATTTGTTAAAACTAGCTGTCAGACCTAACGCAACAAAATTGTGTTCCATAGTGTTATTTACTGTATATCTTTATGTATAAAAAGCATTTTATACATTTTTAGATCTCTATACACATAAATGCAGTACATTGGCCAGTGGTAACAGCAAATCCTACAAAACATATGGGTTGTTTTTAATGTTGCCTATCAACAAATTTTGATAGTGAAGTAATATTGGTTTGACTGTGTCTGAATGATATATATAGTATATAAATCTGTAGGCACATAATGTGTAAAGCAAGCCACATTGCAAAAAAAAACCCTGGATGCTCTGTAATGTTGCCCTGAATCAATCTACATACAAACCATGACTGTAGTGTATTTACCTGAAAAGGAGCCTTCCCAGTCAGACACTGAAACACTATGGTTCCTATACTCCATAAGTCAGCCTTGGCATCATAGTTTTGGGACATGATGACCTCAGGAGCCTTATGAGGGAGAAAAAAAAGTTTTCATTTTAATTATTTAATGGACAACTAATGAGGTAGTCATCATTACCCATGCTGTAATTAAAAGAATTCTGCTGTTTCACATGAAAAATGACAACAGAAGCAATTAAGCAATCATCAAGTTACGGTAGACTGATGATGATGATGATGAAATAATATTATTTTCTGACCTCTACAAAAACTTGGGTCCAGGTAAAAAGACAAACGTCACCAAAGCTATATTTTCTTGTGTTTAACCTCCAGCAGAAGTCTTCAGTATGTTGGCAATTATTTTGCCATATATCTATAAAAACCTACAAATACTGCTTACCATGTACATTGGAGACCCACAGAGTGTTGCCGCCATCATGTTGTTCTGAAGGTATCTGGCAAAGCCAAAGTCCGCTGTGAAAGGTAAAATTAAGGCAGGGAAGGAAAGTAGGGGGCATAAAGAACAAGAAGAAGTAGGAGAGGATACGTTCACATTTGGTACAAGAGAATAATGCATTCATATCTTCATACTGAAAATATGCAGATCCCAAGGACAATCACAAACTAATTACATTGGAGAATATTAGAAAAAAAAAACTCAAAGAAAAAAATTGCCAATGGATGACGAGAAAATCCATAGTGCTCTGATAAATGTGTTTGTCTGCTGCAGGTTCCCAGCTGAATGCTCCATTCATTTCAAAACCAATAAAAACAAACACTGCACTCTTGCTATAATAGACAAGCAGAAGACCTTCACTTCTACAGGCATGATTACAATGCAGCATTATCACAATGGAGTTCACCCTCTTAGGACTTATTGCTTAATAAAAAAAAAATCCCAACCATAAAGATTTCTCTACAGAAGACCATATACAGCAGATAATAACAAGAATAGGAGCCTGCAGCCATGCTAGCAGCTCTGGGACACTGTGCTTTACTAATGTGTAATTCACCATCTTAGTATTGCATGTTAGCCTGCTAATGTTTGCTAATTAGCACTAAGTAGAGCTGATGATGTCATTAGTTTAAATGTATGTGGTCATGAAACAGTGTATTGGACAAAATAAGAACATTTTTTTTGGTGGTATATTAAAGGTCAGGGGATCAAATTTATTACAAAGCATCATCTGGGGACCATGAATAACAAAAGAACAAAAAATGTCAAACTAGAAATATCCAGTGTCAGTAGGATACATTGTCTGGCAACCATGAAAGCCTGTACCAACTTTCCATCTTATATATATATATATATATATATATATGTATAGTACTGGTGGACTGATCGACAAACAACAGACTGACTGTTATCCCTATATCTTCTATTAGCACAGTCAGAAAATGTATTGATCAGATATATTATTAAGCTGATTCCACTCATCATATAATTTTAAAAATCAACTAATGACAACTAAAATCCTTGACAAATCAACAAATATAATTTTTAAGTAATCTCTGTCTTTATGGGTGTGCCTGTGTGTCTGTACCTGCATCTGTATGGATACAACATGTAAACAGTCTGATCATGCGTGTGTGACTGAGGCAGTTTTCCCAGAGTCTTGAGGATTATAACACTCTGCTGCGACTGGGAATGACACGAGCCTCAGATTCAATCCCACAGGGCAATCAATCCTCTCCAGAGGAAAAAAAAAAGAATAAAGAGGCTTAAAGATTAGCTTCCACACAGCTGAGCAACATACTTGTTCCCTTGTACTTCGGTGACACTTTTCACTGTGGTGATTTCTTGTTACACTAACGTCATCTCTTTAAATCTTTAAAAAGTGACACCACACGTACAACATGTGTCTGTGAATAAATTCTCTCCTTATTGATATGTATTCAGCAGTGTGCTCTGTCAGAAGAAGACTACAAATCCTGCTGAAGGAAAATGTGAAATACTACATATGTAATCTAGTCAACTTCCTCTAATGATTTTAGTTCTATAGTCTTAGTGAAATCATTATTAGGTCCTGTGGCAAAAAAACTGCCCGTAGACAGCTTCATTATGCAGTAGGGATTTCCACTCGACGCTTTATGAGATTAAGTTAGTTTTTGCTCCTGTAGAGGGGCCAGATGTTTTCCTATTAAATGCAAAAGTACATCCAGAAGGCCTGGTCTCACACCTGAAATGCTAAAATATTCTTGCTTTTTTTATTTTTGACTGTCTACATACACCTTTTGCCTATATTAATCTATAATACATGTATAGAGCAAGCAGTTCTAAATCTTATAATGTGATTAACATTAAACATCTATAGGAGTAATAATGTCCTATGAATTGTACTTTTTTACCTGTTTATTTTCTGTACATGTCTAGACTTGGCTAACTGGAGATGATAACGGACAATGCAATGCACATATAGAATGTACAAACAGAGTCAAACCTACCAATCTTGATGCACGTGTTGTTGGAGTGAGACTTGCGACCTGGTGGGTAGGATAGCAGAATGTTTTGGGGTTTGAGGTCTCTATGGATTATGCCTTTTGTCTGTAGGATCCTCATGGCCCCTGCAATCTGCTGCAGGAAAACCCGAATAGTGTCCTCACTCAGCGTGCCTTTGGCTGTAGAGAAACAAGAGGTAAATTAATAAAGGTTAGTTGACTACATATAAACGTTGGTATATCAGGTGTACTATACGGCATGACAGTAGCACACAAGGGCACCTAGAGTCTTAAATCTATCTATCCATGGTGAAAACCATGTATCTGCAAAAATGTTATTTTTATGAGTTGATGAAAACAACCTTGTTTTTAGCTTTGTGACAAATCCTTCAGCTTCAGGGTTTTAATGCTTTATTTAGGTGAAGAAGCAAAGCATTATATCAAACCATAAAAGAACAATTTAATTTTCATTCATTCCGTTTATCTGAAAAATTCCCAAATATGGAGATACTTAGTTTTCTTTGGGCAATGAGGCAAATCATTCTAGTTTTCCTAACAAATCCTGGAGTCTTGTCAGGTCACCTTTCACAAAAGATACCACCTCATTTTACCACTAAAAATATCTAAAAGATGTGTTTCAGTCCTCTGTTGTGTCAAATCACTCCACTGCCACCTCCTGCTTCCTGTGTATTCCTCCCCTTCAATCATCTCCTTCGCCTCAAGGTTGTAAAGCAGGGCTTCATGTTAAAGTCCCTCCCTTGTCTAGAATTTCTCTCTGGCTTCACAAACCACCCCAACAGATTTTTAACGCCAGGCTCACGTTTAACTTTAGCTAGGAAAAAAGTTTAGATTATTCACCACAATAGAGAGTAGATTCATAAACACTCCTGAAGCTTTTTTCAACCAGAAAAGCAAAGACTATAATTGGAATAGGACCTCTATTTTGACTCTGGTAGCTGGCCGACAAAGTTAGCAGCTACAGAAATAATTTGTCAGCAAACAGCTAGTGGCCGATGTGTATTTTCCCACCCTGTCCACACTGACAGGCAAAGGACCACCTCAGACGAGTTTAGTTTACTGGCTATTCAGAGAACCTGTAATTTATGAGATGTGGCAAACTTGCACAGAACTGTTAACTAAGTGTTGACTTAAAATCATATTTACAGGAGGTGATGTGATGCATGCCTCACATACTGTATTCATGATGAGTAAAGACTGAGGTTTCTCTGTGGTTTTATTACACAGTATGTCAAAGTCTATCTTGAACTCACTCCTTAAAAGTTCCTGAAGCTGTTACTAGGACTAGCTCTGTTACTGTGTCATTTAATTTCAACACATTTTAAATGAGCCTTCAGAAACTATAAATATATATATATATACATATATATATAATGGATTTTGGTACTGATTATTTCCTTGTCATCAAGCAACAAAGATGACATTTCACTATCAAATGTATTGATTTTTCCACTGAGAAGGACCTGGAGCTTTTAGATAATGAAAAGGGTCCACTTACAGTGTAAGTAGTCAGCAAGGTCTCCACCATTGCAGTACTGGGATGAGAAAGAGAGACAGGAAAGAGAAGGGAAGAAAGAGATGAAAAGGAACAGCATTAGGAATCACAGGAAACATGGAGGGCTGATGTGTAACCATAGTGAACAAGCATCTGACATCATTCGGTTTTCTGAAGTGACTAGAGAGTAAAAGAGATCAGAGCAGTGATTTTCTAAAGAGTGTGATTACAGATTCATATCCTTGCTCTTGCTCCCAGTATTAATATGAATGAACTCAGGTAAGGACGGGGTCTGTATAACAGGTGAGGTTATTCAAAGGCACCTCACAAGTCCTTTCCTTTGCTAAGACACGGAGATAACCACAGAATAATGAAGGTAATCATACATAGCAGCAAAAGAGAAAACGTATCTGCTGTCCATTTCAAGCCATCTTACATCTGTATTTCATTCATATGAGTTCTATGTGCTTTTTCTGGTACAAAAGGAACAAAAAAAGCATTTTAGGTCAAAGGCAAAAGTAGTTAGAAGATCCACAAATATTATTTTTCACCATTCTTTTCAAAAACCAAGCAACATTTGGATGTTGAGTAGCGGTCATTTATCCCCCTTGATGCCTGAGCACATGGCTAATTATAGCCCAGGCCTTGTCAGGGCTGCCTGCAAAAGCTGAGACAATACATTGCTGAGCAAACAAAGCAAAACATCCCAGCAAGCTTACCTCCATTACCAGGTACACTGAGCTGGCAGTTTCCTAAAGAGAGGGGAGATAAGAGTGGGGGTAAACAAACACATGTCGGTGACAGACAAAGAAAGGAACAAGTGCCAGATTGTAGAAATATATAACAGCCTAGAGTGACACAGACAAATTATTTTAGATCATACAAGCATAAAGCTTTGCACAGTAGTGGTAGGTAGAAAAAAAATACAAATTTTGTAAAGGTTAATCCCAGTCTCCTCCATCACTGGGTTTTAATAGAAATGTTAGTATGCATGCATTTGCAGTCAGAATAAATGAAAAGAGTCTACTGAGCTACCATGCCAAACAATTAGAGAATCAGTTGGCTCTGCAGTCAACACCATTATCAAAATAATGGGTAAATCACTGAGAGTTAAAAGATTTCAAGAAGTAGTTGATTCAAACTTTAATTCATTAGCATTCAGAACGACACCAACAAACAACTCAGGAGTGCTAACTAAGCACGCAGTATGATCATTCTGCAATTAGAACAGCAGCGTAATTGCTGACAGCAGCAGCTCAGCTTCAACACAAAAATCCTACTGTACTGTGACAAATTAATCTCCACTCAAAGCTCCACTAACACTTTTTTTCCTCACAAAAAAACAACCCTTATTGACAGAGAGATGTAGTAAATGATGTCATTCAGTCAGTAATGTAGCTATAATAAAAACCCAAACTGTATACCTTAATAAAATAACACAAAATTGAATGTATACTGATCTGTTCGTTCACTTTACATACAAATGTTACATTGTTAAATTCCACGTGTGAGACCAACATTTATCTTCCTAAAGGAATTATATCATATATATGCTATGGAGACATTAGAACCAGTGGTAAATTACCAATGAGCTGCACAGATCAGTTCACTGGGATGATGTCAGGAGTCAAACTGCTGGTGGCAGAGATGACCATCTGGCAACTGGCCAGCGGATCTCCTCTCTCAAAACATCAGCCATACAGCAAATATTACAATAGCTTTGAGTCTGGATCAAATTCTCTGCCAATGCTGTCGCTTGATGTGCAACACATTGCGGGATACTTGGCTGTCCCAAGCTTCAGCGGCCTTCAGGCTGACCAATGATATACCTTCATCACTCAGTCAGTCATTCAGTGAGTCAGACGGGGACAGACATCCATGTGTATAGGGATGGCCCTGCTTTTGCAGTCCAGCCAAAAACATAGTTCAAGGCCTACTTGAGAAAAGGTTTCTTATCACATGGCAACAGATGACTGTGGTCTCTC
Source organism: Pampus argenteus (assembly GCA_036937835.1). Classification (NCBI taxonomy): domain Eukaryota; kingdom Metazoa; phylum Chordata; class Actinopteri; order Scombriformes; family Stromateidae; genus Pampus; species Pampus argenteus. The sequence continues at coordinate 9,898,175 of CM072877.1, forward strand.
ACTGTAACCTCATCTCAGTATCTTGTTGAACCCACCAGTCAGAGGGCCCGACTGTTTTCTGTAGTTCAGCTGAGTCAGGGCCTCTGAAGTTGGTTGTTTTTGGCTTTGTTTAAAGATGGACGGGACCAAACGGCCATTCAGTCAGTCAGCCAGTTCCAACTAGAGAGGCAACCATCTGGTTTCCACAGGTTCTCTGTGACTCTGTTTTATCAGCAACACACCACTGCTAGATAAAAAGTTTGGTCCCATTCTGAAGGTTTGTCATGACAAAGATATCAAGATTAACAAATTAATAGTAAAATGCCTTGCAAACAGTGGGCAGGTGTGCAACAAAAATTCAAATTACCCCAGACACAACTGTTGCATAAAGTTACAGAGGAAACACCAGGTCTCTTGTAGCAGAAACTATTTCCTGGTCCAAAAGGTAGAGTGTGTTCAGTTAAGCCTGTACATGCACACTGTCTTTCTCTGAGTGAAAATGTGTCTCTAAATAAAACACTACATGGTTTCATCTCTCTTGTCTTTCTTGCTCAAATCCTGTCAAGATACAGAATAAGAATATGTTGCGTTGCTAAATTCTTGGTGCCGAGGATGTTACACTAGTCTTTGTTACATTGGAAATCTGGCTCAGTAAATTTGTTCTCACAAACCAATTTTAAGTCTGGATAAGAAAATCTGATGAAATGTGAAAATGCAAAGTGAATGCATTTCTCTGGTGTCCAGTGCTTTGTATGGATTTGGTTTCATCCTAACCCAATCAGATAGTTGGCTGATTGGGTCCCCTGCTCAGAACATCTACACTGTCTGCTGTGCAACAACAAACCTGTAATCTTAGAGCTCAGCTCACACTATCCTCAATGCCCAGAGAGAGGTGACACTGTGAGTCAGGGTAAAGATAAGAAAGTATTTTTGAGTCCTGCGTGGCTAGAGAACTGATAACCGGTTGCAAATGCTTCTTCTCAAAGTACTAATGAAGAGCTCTTATGCAAAGCAGTTGAATCAAGATTTGTTAAAGTGGAGCTGCATTAGTCACCAATACAAAAAGGTGCAGTGCTCAGTGTCACCGGTCATGACTCTTCTGTTACCGTCTTTGCATGATGACAAAGCTTTCTTATCAAAAAAAGATAAAGGCAAAGAGTGAAAGGTCAATTTAACTAAACAAATATGCAGCTCTAGTAATGAAACCTACAGTATCTGCATTTATCTGGACTTTAAATGCAGTTTTCATTGTGTGTCAAAATCTGCAACATGTTTTGCAACAAATACATTCTTTCAATGTGAGCTTAAGAAACATCTCATGCCTGCTACTGATCAGCTGTCATTTTAAAATATTTCAGTCTTGTCGTGTACACAGTTCGCATAACCTTTCCCTGTTGTTTTTGGCATGGATTAAAAAGACAAAAGAACCACCTGGTGAGTTAAGTGTATAAATGTGTGTGGGGGCAGGGGATCCTATTGTCTAAACTAACTGGCAGGTGTTGCCACAGTGAGCGTAAGACTGGTTACTGAGCTAAAATGCAGGCTTTCTCTGTGACTGTGGTTTCTTACAAATCCTCACCTTTCAATGCAACACCTCGCTAGTGTACTGCTGCGCTGTTACTACTGGTATTTATATCTACACATGTACACATGCACATGTCGTATTGGAGCAACAACACCTAGTCTGCACCCTGGGCACCAGACTTGTGCCTAAAAAAAGTTCCTAAAAACCTGAGCAGAGATACTCGAAGCAAGTCAAAAGTGGAGACAGTACACTTCCCACAAAGCATTAATCAAGAAGGCCTGAAGGAACAGACCATGTGACTGCAGACCGAATGTAAACATGAGCAATGTCTGTGTTCAGCAGGACACAAGTATTTAAAGAAACTTTACAAGATTTGCTGTACACGAAGGAGCAAAGGACAACATGCCTGAACTGGATCAAAGTGAAACTGTTTTTAGAACAAATGTAGCAAAACCTCATTTGACAAGTAGGGGAAAACAAAAACTGTTCAAGCTCTACGAGACAGAAGTGGATCATGTGAAACAGACACATCACAACAACCCATCTGCTCTACTTTGTGTGCACAGACTGATGGGAAAAACTGGGACAATAAGAGGTGAGATAATGTATGTATATGTATGTAAACATAAGTCTTGACACTGTTCAATCAGTCTGTTCCTGACATGATCCAGATGCCATTTGTGAGTGTATTATTACATACCTGAAAGTCCAGTAATGCAACAATGTTTTCATGCTTCAGTTCCTGCAGAGATGGCACAGAAATTTATTATTTTCTTAGTAGGCCTATATGTTTAGTTTGCTACACGTTTAACTTTAAACAGATGCCTAACATTACTTTTACAGCCCATTTAATCTTCCTGTAGTCTGTGGGAAATTTAAAAACATTTACTTTCACTATGATATCTCCATGTTTATGAGCATTGCTCATATTTCACTCTTACTTCTGGCACCTCTCTTGCTCTGAGAGCTGTAGCAGCCAGCACAACAAAATGTGTGTGAATGTCTTTGAAATATCTAGGTGGCAAATATGACAGAAGATACAGCAGTCATTCTGATGTTTACCACTGCTGGTGTAGACAGAAAGTGATGTTTTTACCATGTTTACCATTCCCATTTGGTTAAAAAAAACCAAATGTTTATGTATATATCTTATTACGAAGGAGATCCTTATAATGATAATGGTGAAACTGGAAAACTAATGAACCCACCCCCTCTCTCTAGAAGAGTACTTTCTGAGGGGTTTTGACTTACCTTCAGTATCTTGATCTCTTTCCCCAACAGTGTCTGAGATTTAGCCAGGTTCTTCTTGTTTATGCATTTTACTGCCACCTCCCAGTCATGTTTCTATAGGGTTATATTACAGACAAAATGATAATTTTGGGGAGTTGAATGAAACAAATGCAATGCATGGTATATATATTATACACTGCCACTGCTTGGTAAATGAAGATGTGTCAGTATATGTGTCAATATGCTTCCCTCCCTCATAGAGGAGTTTGGTACCGATTACTTATCACCCGCTGTGACTGTAATGAGCCAGAAGGTCTGGGATAGTTTTATTTATACACTACATTTCCTATAATCCAATGCAACGCCTTTATCAGTGCAGTAATACATAAAATCAGGCTACAACAACACACTGATTCATTTTCTGTCGTTATAGCATATTTTAAATATGTATTTTATGATGGGATACCATTTTCCTCTGTTGTCTCTGTGCATCATAAAAAAATATCATAGATGCTGCAGGCCTACATTTCTCCTTCAAACCTGTTATGGTGTTTATTTGCTTGACAGATGCTGTATTACCATTGTACAAACAAATTATAGCCGTCCTAATTCATATTATTTCACTCCAGGCACGGGCATGTTTCAACATGTTCATTAATGGCCTCAGTGTTGAGCTTTCCTATGCAAATTACATATCTGTTGTTGGATTTTTAAACATGCCAGAAATTATGGAAGTGAATCATTTAAAGCTATATGAAACAGTGTTATTGACCATGGGTAACTATTTTATCGACTGGCTGTTATGTCGAGCAACATCCTGTATGTGTTCCCAGGCCTCTTAAGGCCGTACAATGAAAACATAAAAAATACATCCGCGACTCACGATCAAACTATCCACATGACGCTTCAGTTCAACTGGTTTTGTAACAGGACGTTATGTATTGTTTAAAAATGAATATAAAGAGTGGACAAGGATAACGCTCACCTCTCTATGTCTCCCTTTGAAGACGACTGCAAATGCGCCATGTCCTATCAAGTCCTTCCGACTGAACTCAAATTTCCCCACCGTCTCCATATATAGTCCGATTTTATACTACTTTGACCTGAACAAACAACCAGGAGGGCTCAGGCCACCCTTGTTGTTAGCAAGTGCTCCTTCCTCCTCTGTCAAGTAGGGGCAGCAGTAGGGATGTTGACCCCCTCTTCCACTTGCCATGGGCTGCCTTCCTGACAACAAACTGCCGTCCTCTCTCATGTTAGCACGCGCAGGTTGTGGAGATTAACTCCTAACAAAGCTGTGCAGCAATTTCCATCTTTGACAGTGCGACCAACGCGAAGTTAGCTTACTTAACAAACGGTGGGAACGGCGGACGTGTCTTGTTGTTATTATAGCTATGTTTGATGACGACGTGCCACCTTAAAAAAGCAGCTCGCTGCGTTTTGTTTATATACAGTTGTAGTGCTCAGTCCGTCTGAAGCGTCCACACGGCGAAATAAGCGGTCCCTATGAACTTAAATCACGTTTAAAAAAGTCTAAAACTAGCAAAAGCCACCTATGTTCCCCACAATGTCTTGTAATTACAAGTTGACACTCCGAAAGTCACAGCAGCATCGATGATCCAACAAAGCAGACGGGCTAGTCTGTGCATCAAAGCGCATGCGCAGAGCAATTCCTCTCATCTGTAGGTTTGACGTCAGAGGGTCTTCAGCGTCTCCTGTCATGAAAAAGAAAGTGTTTGGTTTGATTAAACTAGTATAGACTTGAAAACTATACTTTAAAAATTTAATGTGGGAAAAAAAAGAATCAGGCTTTATGCGTTTATCCATGTAGGCTAAATGATGTAAGGTTGAGAAATGATGAAACATATGTGGGAGGCATAAAAACAAAACAAAAAAAGAGAATAATCAGTGTGTGTCACGAATTTATAATACACATTTCAACATAATCTATGTAATAGTACATTTTTTTCTCTGTTATTAACAAAACCAACATATGACAGCTTGGGAAAAGGGTAGGAAAAACACATCAGAACACACGAATACAACAAAATTATCACAGAACATTTATTTAGAAAATAAATGCATTTTAAAGATACAATGATCATGTTTGACATGTTTTTTTTCACTACTTTCGAGTAATGAGGTAGGCTAATTGAAACAAAGAAAAAATATATTTTTTAATTTTTTGTTTCAGGTATGGGGCATTTGCCCAACAACATACGACTAAAATAAGTAATTTATTTTAAAACTATTTTTTAAAACTCACCACTAGGTGGAGTTAAGGACCATCATCATCATTATCAGTGTTGTCATCATGGGCTGTAGAGGGTAGCCTACATGAAAGTTTCCAACACCAGGTGAGAATCAGCTTTAATTGTTTGTGAAAGTGTCACATTTGCACACAGTTTTTCTCCCTGTGAATACAAGGACCTGCAAAGCTACAGAGGAGCAGGAAGCAAAATGTGCACTGCACTTTGAAGCCCGCAGCTGATGCAAGACAGAGAAGGATTGTGAGATAAAACATGAAGAATGACAACAAATGAGGAGAAAATTGAAAGGTAATGAGGAGGAGGGAAGGCTGCTGAATGTTTAAATGGAGTACGGGAGTACAGGAAAGAGGATTAAGATGGAGATTAGTGGGGTAAAGATGAGGGGAAAAAAATTAATTAAAAGCAGGGACATATGGATCAGTGGCAGGTGGAAGAACATCAAATACTGTAAAGGGCTTTTATAAGACAGGAGCCAAAAATGACATTATGCATGAAATATATATTCATATTTTCCCAATTCTTTAATTTGTGTCAGTGTCCAGTATTATGTAAGCTATGTAAGGGGCATTTAATCAACTTTTTAATTCTTCTGAGCAGAAAGGCTCTTTTAGGGCTGGAGGACATCTGTCTGAACATTGAATAATGGAAGAAAAATGGACGCCCTTTTAAGCAACGCAGAGAAGAAGAGGGATGCTGAGGAGGAGATGTGCAAGGTTCGGGCTCACATGGGGAAATGGTGGCTGTCTGAAGAATCTAAATGGGATCACTATAGTCTGTCCTTAAAAAAAAAAAATCAGACTCTACGGTGAATGATGTATAAACTCTTAAAAACAAGCCATTTAAGCATGTACTAAGCTAAGATGAATGGAAATAACTGTTAGCATACATTATTTCCATTCCTTATTTCCCCCTTTTATATTAACTAAAGCCCAGGAACTTCCTGAAGTGTCCTCATTTATGATGACAGCCATTATGTGGCTTTTTTATTATTAATTATAAACAAACAAAAAAAAAGATCACCTACTTCACTGTCCTTTGATCCAGTTACGTGCAGGAATCTTTATGAATATGGGTCTCAATGTTAAACATGCAAAAATGAATGGAACGCTAACCTCTAGCCTCTTTCTGTTTCTATAAGGTTGGATGAGTTAAAGTATTTCTGACAAAAACAGTAATTATCACATAAGACTGATTTTTTTTTTTTTGTCCTTAAGAGGAAAGTCTTTTCACAGTCAGGCGCAGATGATAAATGTGCATATAATTAGCATTACAAGCATAGCAAAACGACTGTGATATGAATTCATAACACAAAGCAGCAGCATTTCACAGACACGTACTGTACACGTCAGCTGAGGGCTGGGTTGTTCAGGGGATGAATTGCAGAGAGGACAGGAAAAAAAAGGCCTTTGTTGTATATAACAGCTCCTTGTGTCATGTTATGAATTTGACTTGACAGATTCTTCTAACTCAACGCCTTTTAAAAAGGGAATTAATTGAAAAGCATTAATCACACTCTCTGTGCCAGAGGAGGGCAGCGGAGGACTGCAAAGAGTCTTAACGGACGGTGATCACACTGTTTACTGTTTCTAAGCGCGGTTCAAATTAAGGATACATGTAAAGACCGCAAAGAGTAATCATTTTGGCATCCTACCATTAATTTGATCTCATACTAAAATATGATAATAATAATTCATAAGACATGGCATAATCACTTATCACTGAGGAAATTTAATGTAATTAGTGACAGTATGAAATAAAGACATGTCAAGAAATTGAGAAGTTGTTGTGGGAACGTTGTAACACCATTGTTAAATGTCACTTATTTAAAGGAAGAGCCTTTCTTTTATTGATTTTTCAGATGTTTTGGCATATAGTGGAAGTCCTTATGTCAATCTGATATCAAAGAGCTAATGTAGCTGAACTGATATGTGTGAAACTGGTGCAGTATCGTCCAACAATACCGGTGCATGCTATCATGAATAAGTCATCGTGTTTTTTTCCTGTAAGTATCTGGCTACATTCACAGTGCAGTGCAGGTTTGTATAATGATGCACTGCTGACAACAGGCTACAGGTTAGGGTGATACTGTGACACGTTCATATGTATATGTATATCACTCTTCTTCTCTTCAGTGTGTTTCACTGTGTCAGAAAGTTTGATTATACGTGACACTTGCCATATTTTGCTGTAAGCAGCCCACCAGCCACCATCACGGGTGTCCACTCTGCAGGGGTTTGCTATGGTTTTGAATATTTTAGCTACTCTGTGGTTCTCTCAGAATGATTGATCGGTCCTTCTTGGCCCAAATTAAATCTCGGCTGGTGAAGCTGGTGCAACGGCCTTCAGGTGTTCACTCTGGTTAAAAAAAAAAAAAAAAAAAGAGATTCCACAGCCAGCAGTGTCCCAATATACAGTAGCTACATATACAAACTTATGATGGATTGATATGGAAGTGATCTTTCAAATTGATCTTTAAATTAAAGATTTATATGACAGAACTCCTGTATCTGTAATCACACTGACATTCACGTACATTCACACGCACACACACACACGCGAGGTATCGCTGCTCATCACGCCCATGCAAGGGCATAATGACCTGTTTTATCAGGGCACACTGTACTGTATATCTAATGCATTTTAGCTGTGTTCAATCATACTAATGATCACCCAAGGGCGACTATGCATGTTAAAAAGCACATACCTTTACTTACATATATATAGAATTATCATAAACTTCACAGTGTATCAGAATAGTATCTAGAATGTCACTTGATTCGCTTTTTAATTTAACGAGACATTTGACCTAAAAAAACAATAAACAAAAACTAGATGGCAGCCGTCAATGTAAGAAGTAAAAGTAAAATGAAAGACAGGCAGAGACAGACATGGAAATCAAGACCTTTTTTCATGTCTCTGTCTGTCTTTCATTTTTATACCATCTAATCAAACGTCACACTTTCTAGTTTATTTGAGCTCAAATGTCTCTTAAATTGATGAGAGAATCAAGTAACATTTGTCATTTTCCTTCTGCCTTTTCAGTTGAACTAATACAAAACTATGCTTATTTTAATATGTTTTCTCTCTTTTTTTTTTTATAAACGCTCACTGAGCACTTTATCAGGAACACTTGTGCATTCATACACGACAGCTCCGTCATAAACTATACGTTTTACAAAGCATATACATTTTTTAGTTTTTGTGGCCAGAAAGGTTTATGTGTATTTTTGAGGTCATAGTGGGTGGTGGTGGTGGTGTACTGGAGGGCATTAACTATTATGAACACTTTCACTTTTATTTTTATTTTTATTTTTACACTCTAGTACACCACCACCCACTAACATAAAGTTAAATTATTACCAACTTTAGCTATTGTATTAAAATGCATTAGATTACACTGCCGTTGCTAATAAAGTGCTCAGTGTACTTGTTTCTCCTCATCGTGAACCTCTTTGAGCTACATACCTTGTACATCATAAATCACATTTTATTATTATTATTCATTACTATTATGATGAAGGACTATACCCCATGGAATGAGGGCTATAAAGGGCAGTCACCTCCTTTACAGCTACTCTTCCCTTAGCTTAACATCAAGGGGTGTGGCACTGTGCCCTCACTTAACATCAAGCCTTACACTGTACTATCCTCTTGCAGAAAAAGTGTATCTTGTCACAAACATCACTGCTTTTTTTTTAAACCTCTCTCTAGTGCTGAAAGACTGGATCAGCATAATAGTTTTGTCTGCATACTGCTTCGCCATGCATAAGTGTGTGATCACCGCCAATAGGTCATGCCAGATAATTAAACTGAGAAGCTGAGGGAAATTCAATACACTCTATTACAACTGGTGCCTTGGACTCAAGGGAGACTTATATATAGCTTGGACTGGATATAAAGTTTTTCAAAAGCATCAAATAACTCCATGTGTTGTTAACTGTATCAGAGTTCAGTGGTGTCACATTACAGATTAGTGAAATATTACATTAGCTACCCTCATAAAGGCTTTCAAAGCTGTTGATCATTCTCCACCACACTTAAACTTAATGAAGCTACTTGAGGATGACAGGAGTTAACCCTCATCATAATTGAAGTAGTAATGGTAATGGTATCTACATGTTTACACACCTCGAAATTGCTTACATGCAAAGCAATACACTCTTGTTTGTTTTGAATGTATTAATGAATCACCTGTTGGATGATAAATGTGAATAATAAGCCTCAGATAGTCATGTGCTCCTGTTTTATCTTGACTGGATTGAGGCCCTCTGGGGCATTTCACAGTCATCACCTGATAATATGTGTCAGTTTGTTTGCCAAAGAGCGAGAGAGAAAGAGAGACCAGAGTGATGGCCCAGAGGGATCAGGAGTGTTTCTGCTCTCATTCGCTGACCTGTGCTGGGCTTTTTTTTTATTCTGTTGCTCACTCTGCCTGTGTGTCATAATAACATCAACCTGTGTATCCTCTCGGCTCCCTTCTTCCGCGTAGATTTCTCCATGTGCCCATATGACATTACAGCTTCGTACTTGCACTCCATATCTCTATTTTTGCAACATCATCAAGGTACACTGTCACGTTGTCAAATCAGACTTCAAGAGTGGAGGCAATACCTTTGCTCAAACTTTGGACTAGGAGTGCATGTTTTCTTCCTCCACTCTCCTGGCTGTGTGTGGGCAAGAGTTGAATTAAATATGACCTTTTGTGGAATGCACATGCCGAGGGTTGCCAGAGCAGAACCCAATCTGACAAGTCTGGCGAATGATTTAAGTTTGAACCGGCTCCGTCTGTGGACCCTCCCCTCCACCTTACTGCCATGCATCAACTGGGAGATGGGCTCTTGACAGCATCACTTATTCACAGTGCAGTGACTGTGGGAACGGTGGTACTTTAGTGCATGGTCACACATAAATGCATATACATACTGTTTAACAGGGAGGACTCTACAGGTCTATTCTTCTGCACAGGCTATTGGCATTGCATTTCAATTTACTGTGGTAGTCAGTTTGTGCGTTTCTGCTAAGGAACTATATTAATAACAGCTGTGATTTCTTCTAAAATAATCTACAGCAGAACATTACTTAGCTATGTCAAACTAAATGTTTTGTCCCACTTTTCATTTCTGAGTTGTTGTTTTTTCCCCCTGCATATTTACACACATTGTTTTAATTGTAACAATTAAGTCTGACCAAAATAGCTGTTTAAATAGGATCAGTTGGACAAACTGCTGGAAAGTGACCTCGTCATGCTGCATTTACCCTTGGGAGTAGGTCCGCTCTCCTGGTGGCCGCCAAGCCACACCAGTTAATTAACACCATTCAAGTGTGTCAGGAGGAGGGAAGAAAAATGGCTGCTCTTAGCGGTGTCACAACCCCGCCCTGCGAAGCGTGACAAAGGGGAGATGCAGGGAGAATAACGATAAAACCATTTTAACATAAGTAACATTGCAATAAATTACAGGAATTTGGGAAAGAAAATACTGAATAACACAACAGATGTATTACAACTGAATTGCGCATGTAATCTTAATTATACAGTTATGAACAGAACAAGCATAACAATCAAGCAAGAGGCCCTTTTTTACCTCGAAAAATAGTTAAGTTTGGTTGTGCATATTTTGGTGGCCATGAAGTCTTGTTTACCACCAGCTGTTCACCTTGATCTTTGACTTGACGTAGGTACAAACACTCACATTTTGCCATTAAATCTGCTCATTGAGTGACTGTAAGTGTGATGATGTGGTTCATGACGAAGAGCAGTGGCCAAAACATGCTTAAAGAACGTCAAAGAGATGGATAGCTGCTCCACAGTGTCTGACTGCAAGCCGTCACGCTACCTTCATGTTTTCAAGCCCAGGCTCCTTTTCAATTACACTGAATAAATAATTACACACTCAGCCCAAGCCGCTGCAAGACATAAAAAAAAATATAATGTCCCAATACAAATTCATGTGACCACACTTGGCCAATAAAGTCATTAAGATTCTTTTATTTTTCTACAAAAATATTTTACATTAAAAAACACACCTTGAAATATACAGTCCACTTGGAACATTTCAACTCAAATAGATCTGTGTCTATATTTAAAGGTAAATATATATGAGCAAGAATAAAACCAGTTGTTATCAGTTGTGAGGTCAACTACGAACATCATCAGAAAGAGCTTGAATTAATGAAGGAAAACGGTCCATTGAGGAGGAAAAAGGTTCAGTAAACTCTTAATGTGATCAAAGCGATATGGGATCACACAATACAAAACCAATGCTGCCTCTGATAAGACAGGGAATGCTTCTGTACCAGGGGTGAAAGTGATGAATTCATGGAGATACATGAGCAGCAGTTCTAAGCAGTTTTAAGCGGCGTTAAGGGACATAACTTGGATTTTAACTTTCTGAATGGCAAATGAAGTCATTTATTTGTCTTACTTCCTTCATCCTGGGGCACCCTTTTCTTTACATAGCTTTATTGGATAGTATTCACCTGTCCTACAGACCTGGATGCCATTTATCTAAATGTCAACATTACACAGGATCTTTGATCTGTAAACCCAACTACTATCTACAGTATATCCCAGGGTACCATTCACCTGTCTGCTTATATACATGCCAGGGTGCCAGTCACCTGTCTGACTGTGGCATATGTATTCCAGTGTGTCATTCTTTGCACTGGTTGAGTCTGTCAGGAAGCCTTTTGTGTCAGGTTATAAAAAAGTCTGTCTCTCTCTCTCTAGGACTGGTGGTCACCATAACCCAAAAACCTAAATCTAACCATTTGATTGGTGGAGGATGCCGGAAAGTGTTAAGAAGCCTGACAGAAGGTTTTGCTTGTCAGACACTATTTAAAGCAACAGTTTGACATACGGGAAAATTTGCCGACATTTGCTTTCTAACTTTTAGCAAGAAAGCAAATAAACTTACTTCTCAAAATGTTGAACTGTTCCTTTGAGGTAAGAATGTACCCATTTGGCCCATTCACCTGTCTACCTAACTGTTGAAAATTTATATCCCAGGATGCTATTCACCTATCTACCTGCCCTTCATTATTGCTGTAAGCCTGTTGTTTGTGACAAAAAGTAATGAATATAAGTGCTGTTAGAATGCTGCTATATTTAATGTGAACATATTCCTGATCAGTCCCACTCATAAATCAGTCTACATTACAGAAATGAGACAGTTTAGCCATTCAAGAAGAAACTAAGAGATAGAAATTGTGGTTTTATATAACTCAATTCGTAAAGCATGATACTCGAAATGCCATCGCCTGTAGACTGACGCTTACTAAGCATAAACTAGTATGATAATACGATAACTGTATGTGCTACTCATACTGCAAGGCGCTTTGAATGATCATTAAATGGTATGTGAAATAAATAACACAAAAATATAAGCAAAAACATACCAATTGATATTTATATGAACACAATCTTCCAGTTTGTATTTAGACCGAGTGTCCTCTGGCCCTTCACCAGCAAGTCTCTTTCTTGCACCCAGCTTGAGAACTTTGTCCCGTGCTTTGGCATCATAGCAGTTCAGAGCGGAGGGCCAGTGAGAGCGTCCAGAGAGGCGGCAGCAGCCAGATGGGTGATGGGGAAAGACGGGTGCCTAAAGGCGAGGCAGTGTCAGAGGTGCAGGAACACACCTCATATCCGTTCTCTGCGTGGTCTGGGTGATGGTGCACATTGCCTCTCGTCTCAGTGCTTTTGGGCTCTGTGTCTGGAGAGTCCGACTGCATCTCAGTGCAGAGCAGCCAGTCCTTAGCGATGAGGCGGGGGTATCCTGCCTCCACCTCCATGTCACTGCCCGGCACTCGCCAGTACTCCTTCCCCTTGAAGAAATAGGACGAGCCTTCAAAAGGAGAGGGATGAAAGAGGATACAGGGTTGGTATGTGTGCATGTTTCTTCTTCTTTTTTTTTTTTTTTAGACAGTGTAGAGACAGTGACAAACTAGAACAGAAACAAAACAAGACTAGAGAAGATGTCTTTGCCCTTTATAGCACAACACAAATATATTAGCAGGATTATTGAGAAGGACAAATGCATAATGAAAAATGCTCTTCATATAACTTTTGCCTTTAGCATTGTTCTTGTTCGTCATAACATCTCTCTCCTCTCATCACCTTTCTCATCCACCTCTTAAACCTGTGATTTCTCCATGGCTTACGTCTGTCACTGGCATGTGTCTTTCATTAACATGTCTCTCACTCACTGTTCATCTCACTCTCACTCAGAGGGCATCACATCTTCATTTCTCTCTCATCTCTCTATCTCACTGCTCACTCTTCATCCTGGGCTTGTGGAAGCAGACTAAAGGCAGATACATTCTTTGATATTGCCTCCAGTTCTTTGGCCCTAAGGTCTGTGTACATGTATACTTTTGTTTACATACATTTATGTATTTCTAAGTGTCTTTCCATAGAATTAGCCTTTTTTTTCTGCTGGAAATATACCCCCCTTCTTTTGCACTTGGCCTGTTTCCACACAAACATATCAAAGATTTGGAGAAACCTCAGACACAACACAGACCTCTAAACACCTGACAGATGGGAAAAAAGCTCCCATACATTCACCTGGGGCTCTCTGCATGGGGAGAGAGGTGATATCTGCCTGCTCACAGTGAGAATGCCTTTAAATAAGGACTTCTGCTAATTAGTTGTTTCTGTGCCAGTTTTGAACATCTACAAGTGCTTCATGAAAGCCTAATCTGGACAGCCAACTGGAGGAAGCATTCATATAAAGGGAATGTAAAGGGTATTGGCTTGGTAAAGGCTGGTAAAAACAATCTCATTTCAAGTAAACATTATTATAAAGCATGTCCTCATCATTTGACCTATTCGTTAAGGAACAGCAGGCAACCTTTCACTAGGACCGGGGGACCAACTCCACATCTGAGGCTGTTGTCTAGTCCAAGGAAATGTCAAAAACAGGCACATGCTGGTATACTTATTAATTGTGATCATCATATATGATATGATATTTATGTAAAATGTACTGAATACATTACCTTTTAAAAAAGATGTATATCACGTGTCTTTTGAACCCCTTCAATCACAGGCCAAAAACTGCAACATTGTCGTTTCCCATCTATGTGCCAAAGTCTCATATTAGCTTCAACTATGGATGTATAGCACATTTTCTTCTTCAGAATAACCACAACCATTTGAAAATGAACGTGTGAAGTGCAACAACGAAGTAACCTTCACTGAGTTTTTACAGTCAGACCATGTCACAGTGTTTCTTCACAGGGTCAAGAGTCATGAATAGTTCACTAGACCATCAAAACCAACAAATAATCAACATTCCCCAACTGGAAAAAAACAATCTTCTTGTGCACATGCTGTTTGGATTAGATCTATTGATAGTTTGTGTGTAAGCCTCACTTTAACAGTAGACCTGGGACAGATAGGGTTAAACTGGTTTATAAATAACATATGCACAAATGGTTTTAGGTACTTTAAATATTCAGTTCAAATAGAATATGACAGAGTAAATCTAACTATTCAGGCCTGTTTATAAAGGCTAGTTCAAATAAATCAATCTAACCCAATGTGATAAAGCTGAATGGATTTTTTTTTTTCTTCATAAAATTGAAATTTTATGTCTTTCCACAAATGGCTGTAGTGTCAACTGCTGTTAATATTACTTAATATAATGTTAAAAGTGATTTGACATTTTCTGACTCATTAAGTCTTATACTATTATCCTCCACATCTGCCTATACATGCTTCACAGGGATTAAATCAAGTTCTGAAATAGGTTCTCTCAGCTTCAAACTACTTAACCAGGGAGTCTAAATCTCAATGACAGGACACAGTTACTTTAGTACCAACTGTGAGAGAAATGTCAAAACAAGTATGCTGCAGCTACAAACGCTACATGTTATGTACACCAAAAGCGGACCAGAGACATCAAACTTACTGTCATACTGGCACAAATGCAAGAAGAGAATTATTCAATGAAACTCAACAACCAATTCAATCATTTCAGTCTTTACACTGCAGAGAACACATCAAAACAGTATATTACGTGGTACATTGTGATTAATTATTCGTATTATTGCAGCACACACCAATAATGACTCCTTAAAATGGTTAATGTCATTCTAATGCCACACATAATTACACAGGGCCAGCTGTGAGCTTACATACACACACACATTCTTATACTTGTGTGTGCGGGTTTTATAAGAAGCACCAGACATTTTATAGGAGATAAAAGACAAGAATGTTTAACAGGCACAGATGCCACAGTCCGTAAATATTACCTACATGCTCCAATAATGATCATATTACCCTACCTCCTACTATAAACACAGTCCCATTCAGAGAGCGAGGAGGAGAAATAAGAGAAAGGGGAGGTTAGGAGAAGGTTTAAAAGGAAGGTGAAGGAGAGTGATAGGAAGGGAGGAGCACAAACGCATCAGCACACACCCTAATTGAATAATATAAACTAAATGCGCGTTTGAACTAATGTCTCACTGTTTAAAATCACTGCATGTGAACGTCACCTTGGGTTCTCTTTAACGACTGGGTCAATTTATACTGTCGAAACTATTTCAGTGAGTTGAGCACTGGTAAATATCTGATGGCATTATTTGGACATACATTAATTTAATTCAAATTTAAATTTGTGTTTAGTATTTCAAACGCCTAATGTTATGAATGTTCCCATTATGTCATCATTGTACGGACATATTTCTTGCACTTCAGATTGGTAATCATGTATCATGGCTCTAAGACCTTATACTGATATCATGCTGGTCTGTATGTGACAGTTATCCTCAACATTGCGAAACCATCTAGATCCGTTTTGCAGCAACAATACTCAATACTGACATCCATCTAGCACTGACACTTCATCCCTGATGTGTTTCAGAAATTTCCCCGTGCAACAGTTATATTTGAGAACCAGTTAAGTTCAATATGAAGGGAGCGTATCTAAGTTCCCAGGGTCCAATGTTCCCCAGTTTAATAGTCTGTAAACACAAATTAACACTCCTAATCCCTATCCTCACCCCTCACTGAAATCCTAACCCTTTGGTGATTCCATGACTCCAACCATGGATTAATAAATAAAATAAGTTCCCTCAAGTGTAGGTATATTATACTTGGAGTCATACGGCAGTGCTTATGTCACAGTATACCCCTTTGACGAGTTGCCATAATAGCTCATGTCATATTAAACAAGCTGGGGAACATCTTTTTCAGGTTCACATTATGTCCTATATAGAGGTGGAGAACAAAGGAACCTGGAAACACAGGAATGACTCTGTATACAAAACAGAAGGTAGTGCCCGTGCTGCCACAGAGAAACATTTATCTTGCTCAGTGGCAACAGAGAAGTAGGACCGTCTCAAAAAAAATGTCTTGGCTGTCTTGGCTCTGGTCACCGAGAGCAACAATCAGCTGAAATGATTCTGTCACCTGTGTGTGGTCTGTACTCGCACATCTAAGTTTAACACGCAAGTCAGGTTGATAATAGAGATGAGCAAAGACAACTCGGGAGAAATTAAATGGCTGTCATTCCCGGCATGGCTACTGTGGCCAAACTGAGGGCTGCATAGTGAATAGAAAAGTCTTCAACACAGTGATCTGATGAAACTATGAATGTAAAATACAGTCTCATATTAATGCTTAAGAGAAAGATATACTTAACACCTTTCGTCAAACTCTGGATGACCCCGGTTTGACAGTTTTACGACTTTGATCCCCCACATCCTCCCCCCTGCCAGCCCCCTGTACTGCTATTGGCTATGGGTACAGTGCTGACAGCCAATAGCGCACCTCCACACACGCGCGCACACACACACACACACACACACACACACACACACACACACACACACACACACACACACACACACACACACACACACACACACACACACACACACACACACACACACACACACACACACACACACACACACACACACGCATACGGCATGACATTGCAATAGATGGAGTTTTTAGAATTAAAGTTCTGGGAATGCGCAAGTGCGCATGTGCGCACGCAGATACGGCCCCATGTTGTAGAAAAATAATAAAATCTGTAAAACAACCAATGAGAGAAAGGAGGTGTGGAAAACAGTTTGTACGATTCCTTTAAAACAACAAAGACAACCGGTTGTAACTAGAATGTCATTCCTGTTATCTCTATTGTCATTCCTGTTATCTCTATTTTCATTCTCTTTATCTCTAATGTCATTCCTGTTATCTCTATTGTTATTCTCTTTATCTCTATTGTCATTCCTGTTATCTCTAATGTCATTCCTGTTGTCTCTATTGTCATTCTCTTTATCTCTATTGTCATTCTCTTTATCTCTATTGTCATTCCCGTTATCTCTAATGTCATTCCTGTTATCTCTATTGTCATTCTCTTTATCTCTATTGTCATTCCTGTTATCTCTAATGTCATTCCTGTTATCTCTATTGTCATTCCTGTTATCTCTAATGTCATTCCTGTTATCTCTATTGTCATTCCTGTTATCTCTAATGTCATTCCTGTTATCTCTAATGTCATTCCTGTTATCTCTATTGTCATTCCTGTTATCTCTAATGTCATTCCTGTTATCTCTATTGTCATTCCTGTTATCTCTAATGTCATTCCTGTTATCTCTAATGTCATTCCTGTTATCTCTAATGTCATTCCTGTTATCTCTATTGTCATTCTTTTTTATCTCTAATGTCATTCTCTTTATCTCTATTGTCATTCCTGTTATCTCTAATATCATTCCTGTTATCTCTATTGTCATTCTCTTTATCTCTATTGTCATTCCTGTTATCTCTAATGTCATTCCTGTTATCTCTAATGTCATTCTCTTTATCTCTATTGTCATTCCTGTTATCTCTAATGTCATTCCTGTTATCTCTATTTTCATTCCTGTTATCTCTATTTTCATTCTCTTTATCTCTATTGTCATTCCTGTTATCTCTATTGTCATTCCTGTTATCTCTATTGTCATTCTCTTTATCTCTATTGTTATTCTCTTTATCTCTATTGTCA
This sequence comes from Pampus argenteus, assembly GCA_036937835.1. NCBI lineage: Eukaryota > Metazoa > Chordata > Actinopteri > Scombriformes > Stromateidae > Pampus > Pampus argenteus. Next base: position 9,916,177 of record CM072877.1, read on the forward strand.
TTCCTGTTATCTCTATTGTCATTCTCTATATCTCTATTGTCATTCTCTTTATCTCTAATGTCATTCCTGTTATCTCTAATGTCATTCCTGTTATCTCTAATGTCATTCCTGTTATCTCTAATGTCATTCCTGTTATCTCTATTGTCATTCTCTATATCTCTATTGTCATTCCTGTTATCTCTAATGTCATTCTCTTTATCTCTATTGTCATTCCTGTTATCTCTAATGTCATTCCTGTTATCTCTAATATCATTCCTGTTATCTCTATTGTCATTCTCTTTATCTCTATTGTCATTCCTGTTATCTCTAATGTCATTCTCTTTATCTCTATTGTCATTCCTGTTATCTCTAATGTCATTCCTGTTATCTCTATTTTCATTCCTGTTATCTCTATTTTCATTCTCTTTATCTCTATTGTCATTCCTGTTATCTCTATAGTCGTTCCTGTTATCTCTATTGTCGTTCCTGTTATCTCTAATGTCGTTCCTGTTATCTCTATTGTCGTTCCTGTTATCTCTAATGTCATTCCTGTTATCTCTATTGTCATATTCTCTTTATCTCTATTGTCATTCTTTTTATCTCTATTGTCATATTCTCTTTATCTCTATTGTCATTCTCTTTATCTCTATTGTCATTCCTGTTATCTCTATTGTCATTCCCGTTATCTCTAATGTCATTCCCGTTATCTCTATTGTCATTCCCGTTATCTCTATTGTCATTCTTTTTATCTCTAATGTAATTCCTGTTATCTCTATTGTCATTCTCTATATCTCTATTGTCATTCTCTTTATCTCTATTGTCATTCCTGTTATCTCTAATGTCATTCCTGATATCTCTATTGTCATTCTCTTTATATCTATAGGAATGACAATAGAGATAACAGGAATGACATTAGAGATAGCAGGAATGACAATAGAGATAACAGGAATGACAATAGAGATAACAGGAATGACAATAGAAATAACAGGAATGACAATAGAGATAACAGGAATGACAATAGAGATAACAGGAATGACAATAGAGATAATGAGAATGAAAATAGAGATAAAGCGAATGAAAATAGAGATAACAGGAATGACAATAGAGATAACAGGAATGACATTAGAGATAACAGGAATGACAATAGAGATAAAGAGAATGACAATAGAGATAAAGAGAATAACAATAGAGATAACAGGAATGACAATAGAGATAACAGGAATGACAGAGATAACAGGAATGACAGAGATAACAGGAATGACAATAGAGATAACAGGAATGACATTAGAGATAACAGGAATGACAATAGAGATAAAGAGAATGACAATAGAGATAAAGAGAATGACAATAGAGATAAAGATAATGACAATAGAGATAACAGGAATGACATTAGAGATAACAGGAATGACATTAGAGATAACAGGAATGACAATAGAGATAAAGAGAATGACAATAGAGATAACAGGAATGACAATAGAGATAAAGAGAATAACAATAGAGATAACAGGAATGACATTAGAGATAAAGAGAATGACATTCTTGTTATCACAACCGGTTGTCTTTGTCGTTTTAAAGGAATCGTACAAACTGTTTTCCACACCTCCTTTCTCTCATTGGTTGTTTTACAGATTTTATTATTATTATTTTTCTACAACATGGGGCCGTATCTGCGTGCGCACATGCGCACTTGCGCATTCCCAGAACTTTAATTCTAAAAACTCCATCTATTGCAATGTCATACCTCTCTTAAGAACATAAACATATTATAACAATCGCTGAATCATTTTGTAACCTAAATTGTGATTGGTTCTAAATAGGTTCTAACACACAGCGCAGAATCAACCTAGATTGAGATGTAAATCAAGGCGGCAAAAGTACAACCAAGCGGATAATAAAAACAAAACACAAACATAAAAATCACTAGTCACTAGTCTGAACAGCTCATATTAGTATACAAAGTTCAGTCAATGCAATCTGGTACATATAGCGTGTGTACTGGTGTGTTTGTATGTATGTGAGACAGCCATTGTGAGCTAGCTGATGCACTGAAGCAGTCAGTAAAATGCCTGGTTGCCCAAAAGAGAAACTTGGCAGTAGCTTTCAGAACCTTCTTTCTCGCTTTGGAGTCATTCAGGTCTTTTACGAAAGATAATTGCAAACTGACTGACTCAAATAACAAACTTCAGATTAAATTTACACTATGCCGTCTAAACTATTATAAACTAAATAGCTTTTTTTTTTTGTAGCATTTCCAGGTTGTTTTTGTAAAGACCTGTGGCCCAAATTGAAACACTTGAACAACAGAAAAAGCAGCTAAATGTCTACTTTGTTCTCTTTTCAGTTTGTCACAGCCTGAGTAGGACAAACATCCCAGCTAACAAAATAAGTTTATGGTTGAGAAAATCAACATAAATATAGGTTAATGACACAAAATCTGCGTAATTGCCTACATCAACACTGAAAAAGGGAGATCTCGGAGCTGACTGCGACTGGGCAGCTACATGCAGACGGTTCTTACTGTTCTTACTTACCAACTTACTGTGGGCAGCTGAGATAAAACTGAGAGTACATCCACACTAAGCTGGTTAAATTTGTCAACACATCTTTTTCTCTCCACGTTAACCCTCCATCCAGAATAAAACTGTGTTTTTCTCTCCCAAAACATATCTGAGCTTTTCCAAAACAGTCTCCAGAGTGTGTAAAGCTCACACTGAAACGCCAGCTTGGTGTTTCAGTGTGCAAAGGGAGAACTGAGGTTTTGCAAAAGTGATGACACAAGCTGCCCAGTGAAGGGCTGTGTGGCACTAAAGTTAAAAAGTGGTCTCTCTCGAAAGGAAGGAACATTTAGATGTACAGGCAAAGGTTTCTACAAAAATAACCTGAAATGCTAATATGCACACAAGTCTTTTTTTTTTTTTTTTTTTTACACAAAAAGGTGTTTTAGACAATTAGACAGCATAGTGAAGATGTAGTGTCAGAGCAGGAAGAGGTAGAGCCATATCAGACGATGGATCTGTAGAACCAGATTAGGCCTGACTGTGAAACATTGATTGTGCTAAGGTTAATTCTTGAGGAGCATTTTCTGTTGGACCTCCTTGATTAGATTAGAGATCATGTCATCATATCTTAGTGTTTTCCAAACGGTGCTTCCTATGAACCTGATTGACTCCGCTGAGCTCACAGTGGCAGTGTGGAGACCGGCTTCTTTATATCACCCGACATGGTCAAGAAAAGGTCAAGGCTTACAACCACTCTCTGGTAGACTAACTCAGTGTAGGTAATCTAAACATTTTTTGAGCCGCTTGCATGCAAAGATCCTTAAAGGCAAGCATAAAGATGTGCAGTTCATTCTACGTAACCATAGCTCACGTTATGGGTCACTGATGATTTGTTAATTATTTTTCAAAGAACCCACCTATATGTCCCGTATAGATTTCTGTGTACATACTGTATGTGTGCAACTACTTCATTTATGCTATGCTAATTGTTTGTGGTCTTTAGGAGAGAAGCTGCCAACTAGTGCTGCAGGCCTAAATAATACCACTTATGCCAAACAGTTTTTCATATAAAATTTTGGTTTTACCCAGAGTGAAGCAATTTTCCTTGACTTTTTTACAGCTCCCTTTAGGGCTACATAAGGTTTTATAAACATGTCTTCACATTTTGAGTAGTTTTCCAGTGGTAAAATAAAAAAATCTGTTTGTGGCTCTGTTTAGATTTTAGAAGAGCATAAAGATTATTTATTTAAAAAATTGCTGGTATTGAGAGACAAGCTTTACAGCAGTTACCTGAAGTGAAATGAAGGGTGCATTTTTACGGCTACTCACCATCAGACCACCTCATGGCATCGTCCAGTTGTGTCGGCAGCCCCTTCCAAAGCGTACTGTCTTTAGGGTAGCCCAGGTCCATACGTCTCAGGTGGTCATCGTAGCGCCAGTAGTGGTTGTCCTTGAAGAAGTAGGTTTTATCGTTGTGTAGCCAAACAAAGGCTGCATCCACACCTTCTAAAGGTAGACCAAAGTCACTGATTGGACGCGGGTAACCCTCTTCCACGTTATTGTCTTTAAATACCCAGTACTTTAAACCTGAAGAGAATGGAAAAACAGGTAATAATTGAACAGAGAAATAAACTTTTATTGTTTGGAATGTATCAAGTTATAACAGGAACACATAAAAACATATTATCAGCTGTGCCTTATATAGAGCAGTATGGCGGCAAAGATATAATAAAAGACAGTCAACTAAATTCACACAGACAAATGAAAAGTAGATGCCAGGAGAATCTTGAAATCACATTAAGATACTTCTACACTTCACCTTTGAAAAAGACTATTTTGTGGTCCCCAGGCCTCTCATACACGGCGTCCACACTGTCCAGATTGGGTGGAAGGCCCCTCCAGAAACGATGGATCTCAGCCGGACGCAGAGACACTAAGTGCTTCTCTCTTGTTAGGCGCCAAAAGTACTTTCCTATGACAGTGAGGAACAAGATTGGTTTGAGCTTCTTTACAATATCTGTAAGGTGTCTATTATTGTCTACTACTTTTTTTAGTATATAATTATATAGCAAAACTAAGGTTCCAACATTATTGTCTCACATTTGTTTTGCAACTTTATCTACCTTTAAAAAAAAGGATTTGGCAATACGACAGTTAGGCTTGTGCTTAACTGATTAGCAAGAAGGGGGGTGATGAAGAGTATGATGAATTGTTAGGTTATTAAAAATAAAAGTCCATTTTGTCCACATGACAGTGAAGTTCTCTTACTTTGCAACTGTATTAGCAACAATGGCTAATGAGCCAAAAAGATCAATTTCAAGCTAAGCAGATAACAGCAAGACAGTCTGGGCCCTATAGGAACATTTCATTAGATTGCAGATTATGTGATGGTGTGTGAGCCTGTGAGTAGAGCCCTGGGAGCCACACATGACTTGGCTTTCTATTGATCGCTGGAGCCACCAGTCTGCCCTGTGTCCAGACCCCCCTCCTCCCCCTAGTCCCTTACTCTTTCAATTTATCTCTTCTCCATTCACCTCTTTTTCTCTCTTCTCTCTCAATATTACCCTCTATCCATCTGCCTGCCCATCTGTCTCTCTTGTTCACTTCACCTTTTTTAAGGCTTGAATACCTTTGAAAAAGAAGGCCTCCCCTCGTATTTGGGCCACAGCATCAAAGTGGCTGGTGCATCTGTTTGGAGCATCTCGCGCAAGCCTAGGAGAGATGGACAAGCCGAGGGGAAAGTTGGAGAAAGGAAGACAGAAAAGTTGAAGACAGGAGACAGGATAAAAATAAAGTTTTCTTTCATCAAAAGCCAGAGAAAACAGGACAAAAATTAGGACATAAAAAGTTCTGATGTAAAATGAAACATCACTTAGTGCAAGGTATGCATTTCAACTAAAAAAACACAGTAAATCCAATTTGCATACTAAAAAATACAACCATATGATAATTGCAGTCACCCACTGAGCGAGTCTGAATGTGTGTATGCAAGTGCATGTGTTTCCTTCAATTAACTAGGCTAAACATTAGGTGAAATGCTATCACGTTGAGGTCCTCCAGTGCATTTATCCCAGGGGCTAATAAGTGATTTAAAGCACTGACGTAGTTAGCATGCCAATGATGAAGCCATTCGCACCACAGGGCTGCCACTGTGAGTGGGAGGCCGCCAGCCCTCATATTATCAACAAAGATCTCCATTCAGAGCAGCACTGCTGCCTAGTGGTCAGCATTTATGACCTTGTCAAGCAGAATCCAGCGTTTGCACACATCAGGTGCTAATGGAGGAGCTGTGAAAAATGAGTAATGACAGCAGTGAAAGGCGGATAGTGGTGAGGAAAAGTAGGTCTTTGGTATATTTATGTCTACATGTGTGTGTGTGTTTGCACGCATGTGTATGTGTGTATGCACGGAGGTCAGCATGCATTGGGCGTTGTTGGCAGTGAAACAGCAATAGTTTTATTACGTCCTAAGTAGGCTTGCCTCTAGGATTTCAAAATTCTATTTTGCCCTGCTCATTGACGAGTACATAATGTCTCTTTTAATGCCAAATGATGAGTTAATGCATGGAATTTGCAATCATGGTGGCCAGAAGATGAAACCTACTTACTATGGTGATCTACAGCATCAGCACATTGACACTGACCACATTCATACTCCTTGTGTTGTGTGTGCCACCCTTAAGCCAATCTTTCCTTTTTAGGTCTCCTGGAGGCTCCACATTGCAGCATTTAGAGGCTGTTAGTGAGGTTTTATACTTAAACTTTGCCTTGTCATGTTTATCTACTGGGGGCATTTATCTCACCCTCTGCTCAAACATCTTTACCGAAACAGTAGACAGAGAGAACAAAGGCCTGAGGGAGCTTGGAAAAGAATAAGCCAAGTGTGTGTGTGTGTGTGTTTGAGACGGCCGGAAAAGTGGAGTAAGAAAAAAAAAAAAAAAAAAAAAAAAAAAAGGTTGAGGTGGATTATTTCACACGTTTGACAACCAGAAGAGCTCAGCTCTTTGTGCTAAAAGGACATTGGATTGTATACTTACAGGACAGTGGATCTATTTTCAGGAAGGTCCAGCAGGACAGGAGGTTCAGGTGTCTGCAAGGGGTCGCCTGGTCGAATGGTGTGGGACACCGAGTCTCTGACACCTGTAATTAAATCACAATGAATCAAATGAACATATAAAACATCTGCGCTGGATTGATTAGTTGATTCATTAGTTCTCTGGTAAACAACTCATTGGTCTATGATTCCTTCTCAAATGTCAATATTTGCTGCTTGATTATCAACTGGATACCATGTATAATTAATTATTTTGAAAAAAACTAATTGGTACTGTACTAATTTTGAGTTGTTACCTCAGTTTCTCCTCTTTCCTCTTTTTAACTACATGAAGGGTGTACTTGCTGTCTTAGTGTCTGTGCTTCCTTCGCAGTCCTGTCCCTCCCTAACCCTGCACTTCATCCTTGCCTTCATGATCATTATTCTCTCCCCCGCACACTGCTACTCTATATCAGCAAATGGTGTGATAAGGTCATATGCCATAAAGAGGCCCAATTAACTCCATCCATGTTTTCATTAATCAATAACCTTGCTCTATACAGAGCTCAACTGCTCTCTCTGTCTCACTCACTCTCTCTCACACACACACACAGACAAAAGCAGGGGATGGATGTTTTATTGTACCATAGAGCTGCCAGACGCGGACTTTGTCTTCATAGGGTAGATCGTACTTCAGAGGGTCTCCTACAGGACCCTGGTAGTACGGTCTCATGATGGACTCCATGGCTGAGGTATGGACCAGGCCAATAGCGTGACCAAACTCATGGACTGCAACTGCAAACAGATCCATCCCGTGAGAGTCTGAAGGAGACAAAGAGGGAGAGAAAAAAAGTTAAGATTAAGCTGTTTTTATTATCTCTATTGATTAGTAATTTGTGATCAAGTGTTGTGTTGTTTTGTATGTATTCTCCTGTTCAGCTATATGTAAATGTTGTCATATAAACTGCACATTTAAATTTTAGACGCAGCTCTTCTTCCCTCCTCTCCCTCATTTTGAAATGGACCTGCATTCTTTTGGGGCGACAAGAGGAAATAGACACAACGGACAGCGACGCAAGAGATGCAGATACTGTTAAACGAGTCACAATGACAAATCATGACTTATTTGTTAGATTTACAGCTATAATCTCAGTTTCAGCTTTGACAGATATCACTTTGCTACTTTAAGTTTCTGACTTTTATAGAATCAGCACATCCCCTGGTTGCATGTTTATCCCTTTTAATGAGTGAACTCTATAAGTTAAGAGACATGACAGGCATCTCTGGTGGCTGTGAGTGCTGTTAGGCATGTGGTGCAGTGAGATAACATATGGTTATAATGACTGAGCCCCAGGGCTGCCAATCAAAACCAGACCTGAAAGACACCTAAAGAGGCTGTAGGCAATTATTGCGCAATGCTCAACTAAAAAACAAAAGGCAAAATCTCCAAAAGCTCCTTGTCTGGCGCTACTTAAGCAAGACAAAACCAGGGGTTTAGAGATTTAGATTTGCAAAAATGTGAGTGCCAGCGTGTCGAGCCAAGCCAGCTTAGAGTTCCTTGGTGACTCGGCTGGGCTCATTTCGTTAACCTTATATTAACCTCGACTTGGGAACAACTCAGGGCTGTGCACTGTTAAAAGACAAAGGCCAATTTGAGACATGCAATTGTCCTTACAACACCCGGGATACTCAGAAGCCAAAAGCCAAGTCTAATCTATGAGAGCACACGGTGCAGAGAGGAAGGTGGATAAAAGGATGGATTGAGGGGGTGAGAACAGGGATTCAGAACAAAGTAGGTACCATGTCATCGTATTTACAGTCCATCTGAGGTTGACAGAAAATACCTCGCCTGCAGACAAAGTCAGAGCAGAGAGATTTGGGTGGATGAATGAGATTCACTGAGTTAGACATCCATGGAAGAGAGAAGTAGAGCAGGGAAGAGGCAGAGAGGAAGACGAAGAGGAAGAAAGAAATAGAGCAACATACACCAAATTAAGTTTTCAAGGTATCAAAAAATATTGTATTGAAAAAAGTCTCATTACTCTGATGCACAGTAAATACAATATATTAAGGGGTGCTTCTACTTGGATACAGCATGATATATCCAGAATGCTACAAAACATAGCCTCCAGCATGGTTTAAAGTTTAATAAGGATGGTGCATCATACAGTGGATGAAAAGAAGCAGCAGCCCAACGAGCCGAAGGCTATCCTTTTTATTTGATGCGAATCATTGCAACACGGTCACCTTGCAATACATGACTCCAGAATCAGTATTTGTATTAGAATATTTGAGGTATACAACTGTGTTTTTTAAATTATGTTTAAAGCAGGTAGACTCATGTTAAAAAACACTGGGATGAAGCATCGCATTCACTTCATTTATTTCACGAGCATGTGGGTGAAATTAGAAGATTAAAGGCAAACACAGAGGATGATGATACAGCAATCTCAGCAGCCCCCGTTCAGTTTAAATCAAAGGTCTGGAAATGTGTTGGATTTGACAATTTAAGAGATGAAGCAAAGCCTAATATGAGTAAAGCTCTTTGCAAACACAATCATGGAGAAGTCAAGTATTGTGCACTTCCCATTTCGCAGCGATATGAGGTGGTGGCTTCAACGGGAGCTCAGAGAGTCAATATAATGAATCCAACCTAAGAGAAACATTTATTCTTTAACAAAGTAAAAATGAACAAGCATAAACATTGAGGGGGCTCAATTTTCATGGAAATATATGTAGAACAACTGCTGTAGGAGTTGATCTTTTTCTTGTGAGACTGAAATAATTTCATGAGGTCCCTAAAAATACATTGTGGCTATTTCTGCCGCTACAGGTGGCCCCCATTTTTTGGAAAGTACAGTGATTTTATTACATGCTCTGGTACAGCCCAGAGTATAACCCCTACTTGATAAAATCATGATATATTCCTGCAGAGGAATCGTCTTGAATCCTTCGAAATATATGAAAAAAGTGTCTAGAGAAATGAAAATAAGGATTGTGCATTTTGAAATATTTATCACAGTTTACTGAACTCCATCTAGTCTCCAAAAAGTAAAACTCAGTCATACATATGATCATATGGTGATATTTGGAAACCAAAAATATGTACTGTGTGTGACATTTGTCGTGAATTATTTCTTATGAATTACATATATTTGGCTTTTCTGCACTGCAACTATAATATCCCCCCAAGGAATTATACCAATTGATCTCCCCTTTGTGATTTTGACATGATCAAGGCACAGTGGTTACAAAAAAAAAACCTATTGTGTCATGTCAAAAATTAATTAAGAGGAATGGAAATCAGCATCGGCTCATTTTGTGAATATGTAGCGTGTTAAATTAGGCAGCTCTAGAAAAATTATCCTTCGAGCTACTAGACAGACCGATGGCTGCTGTACAACACAGGAGACGTGGGACTGCCACATCAATGGTCCAAATTTAATCAAGACGTTTTCTGTGAGCAAGAATGAACATGTAAGCACAACTGACTCAACGCCATTAATGGGTAAATGGAGGAAGAAGAAAGGATGCAATGTGCTGCTTTTTTAACACATGTAATGTTAAGTATACTCTGGTTCAAAACTACAGCCAACACATAACGTTAAGACATAATGCTGTGAAAAACCTTCCAGCCAAAAATTAATCATTCATCTGTGCAGTTCACCTCAGCTCTACATGGGCCAGCATAAAAGTTAGCGACTATTTGGTGATCATAATGGAGCATTTATCTTTCTCAATTTTTCAGGTTGCCAGAAACACGACTCCAGATGAAAGCAAATCCTTATACTGAAACTGTAGACACTGTTTTAATCAATTTTGTGGGTTTGGTAATATGCCAACACTTTGTTTGCAGTTTGTTTCAGTGTTGCCCCCAAGTGGCCAAAAAAGTCAGTTCATGCAGATTTGAGAAAGAAAAAGGCAAATTTGAAATATGTTGTGACAGTAGAACCAAAACTCGGAGGCAGAATCGTCAGTGCTGTATTATTATTACTTTCACAAGTGCATTCTTAGTACTGTGCAGTGATCTAAATGTCAGGCTGAAACATCTGAAAACCAGGTCTTTAGAGCTACACAGTTGATTGGGTAGCTGTTATCATTTCCTGTGCATTTGAAAGACAAGAAGAAGATTTGACTTTGTATAATTAGCAAAGAATATGGCCTAGAGGTAAATTCCAAATTGCTAAAGGCATTTGAGGAGATAATCTCAAACATTTAGGGTATTTTGCCTGTGCAAGAACAGTGACAAAACATTCAGGGGTAGGATTAATATGTTGTTTCTATGGCATAGAAGTAATGTCTTTAGTTTACATATAAATCACATAGAAAACATAAAGATAAAAGAATGTTACAAAAGCAAAGGCAGCGGTAAACAGCATTGGGTTGTAAGCCTGAAGGAGATCACGTTGGTTGTGCGTGTGTATCTGTCCACAGCTAATCTCACATACTACTAGACCCATAATATCTCTGTGCACATTTATGTCTCTGTATGCTGAAGGACCTCTCATGATTGCAGCGCTTCACAATTGTTGAAAAAACACATATAATGCGTTTTATACCTCCTGCCGACTGCTGCTGCAAAAGGCTTCTAGATAAGATGACTCACAGGCAGTGCAATTTATCTTTCCACACAATCTTCTCACAGCAAACACCATGTTTTAATACTATGACATGTCATCGCTGATAACTAAATTATGGCTCGAAACAATTCTACGCAGAGACATTTTTTTTGTGTTTAAATTTAATGTCTGAGTTTAAGAGAGGAATAGATTGTGGTCATAAAAGACAAGATCACACTTCTGATCTCTTCCTCACTACTCCTACAGCATCCTCTACTTGTCCTGTCCTCTTCAAAGAGACGTAGTAGTGAATATTCTTTCCTCCACAGAAAGCCCTGAGGCAGTATTCAGCAAATTCACCTTTAATCTGAACACATATTTCACACGTATCACAAAATTCATGTCGTTGATGCCTTCCAAACATTTAGTGTACCCGTTTTAACCCTTTTTGTAGTAACGTTTTACAATCTTCACAGGAAAAAATTAAATGTAATAGATGACTAAATACATCCTGAATCCACTTAAGCTTTAACCTGACATTTTTAGCCAAGCCACCAAAATAGTTTCAAATCATATCTTTCATGATTTATAACCGATAGAGGTGACTTTGTAAGTCTGATTTAACTTGATGTAAGTGCAGCTTTTGACGCTGATTACAACACGTTGCCTGCAGCACTGACTGAGGAACGCTGACTCAGCTTTCTTTTTTGTGTTTAAGAGGAAAAAAGGTTTCAGTCCGTCAGCTTTTAGAGTATGTGTTTCAAAGAAATTATTTCAGTTGAAAATGACACTGACTGCTTTTTGCTCTCTGCTTTATCATTTAAAATCATTTATAGATGTACTTTACTTTTACTTTAGTCAATTATTTATCAGGAACAACACTTTATAAATTAATTTTTTACATACCCGGAGAGTATACTTGTTTATACAATCAGTCAACATGTGTTTGGGTTAAATCTTTAATGTTCCCTCGACCTCAACAACTGTGATCTAGATAAATAGGTTTCTATTGAGATACAGATCTAATATAAATGGATAATCTGCATCAGAGTCAAGGCAGAAACTCGATGCCCTCTCTGAACTTCCAATTTCTTTACGACAAACAGTTTTGTAAGCTTCACACATTTGTTGCCATAGCAATAGAGACTTTTGAACACTGGTTGCATAATAAGCATTTTAGCACAGACATGGGTCTAACGCAAGTCAGATTTTTATTGCTATAACTCAAAGAAAATACTTTGCTGACACTTTTTTCATTCTAAACATAGCGCTTTACTCTTTTTTTCATTCCAATCATTCATCTATTAACAACTTTCAAAGACTCACTTATTGAAAAAACTTTCGGCTTCATTTAACGATCAAGTGGGATCAATAATAAGTCATTATTTATTATTACATGTTATTATTACAAAAATCTACTTGTGTATCAGTGGTGTATAAGTGGATTGTTTTTATGGTTTGTTTACACATTTTATAGCGCCTAATAAGAATGTGATAACAATCACCACTGCCTTAGTCACTTCTCTGAGTCCCGTGTTAGAGCCTATTGTATGTTATATTCATTGTTCTAACAAATTAATTATTAATTATAGAATCTGGAACATGAACAAAGGATAGAAGAAGAACAGCTTGCATTCAAAATACAGTCAGCGTTCTAGTTTTGGATATAGAAGCTTTGGCAAGCATGCAAGTTCAGAACAGTTTTCAGGCTCTTCATTTTCTAGTCACGGACTGTTTCAATCTTATCATTTTATAGTACTCTGGGAGTCTCCAAAAAATGCCTTGGTGAAAAGCTGTTTTCTCTCCATTTTTCCGCATCATCCTTCCATCTTCTACTCTTCTTTTGATTCAGACACACAGTGTCTTTCAGTAGTTAATGCAGGTCACATATAAATGCATGCATATAGTGCATGTGTACAATACCATTAATGCACAACAGTAACATAAGAAATTTTCCTCACCTGGTGACCTGAAGGTCCAGGCTTCATCATCATCAAAGTGTGTATCGCCAGCTGTGAACCTCTCGCCGGGGAAAAATGCGTGTGCCACGGTACCGCCGGGTCCATCAAAGGGATATCCATCATTATGGTCGGCCTTAGTGAAGTCAATCTGAATGTCTGCATCACTTCCTGCCACCTCGTGGAAGTTAAGCGGTGCAATGTCACTCCAAACCTTTAAGGCGTAGTACATCAGGGCTCGAACAGTATCCCTGCCCAGTAAGGCAGAATCCTTGGGAAAGGTTCTCACTCTGAGGGAGAAGGGGCAGAGAGAAAGCAAATATATAGAAAAAACAAAGTAGTAGTAGAAGCAGTAGTGAATATAAATGACTAAATACATCCTGAATACTACCACTTAGGCTTTAACCTGACATTTTTAGCCAAGCCACCAAAATACATTCAAATCATATCTTTAATGAATAATAACCAATAAAGGTGACTTTGTAAGTCTGATTTGACTTGATGTAAGTGCAGATTTTGAAATGCAGAAATGGGGTACAAATTTACTTTCCTTTTACTTTGGTCATTTATTTATCAGAGACAGTGCATGTTATACATGCAGATTAATTTTTTACATACCCCGAGAGAATACTTGTTTTTACAATCTGTAGACCGTTGTTTGGGTTAAAAGTGTGATCGATATAAATAGTAGGAGTGGGAATCACAGATGAACTGACGATATGCTATTACAATATTCCTCCCATGATAATTATATATCACAAAGAAATAATGTAAGATCGTGATATCAATCATGATTATCTGTAAGTGAAGATGAAAAAAAAATGTTTCAAAGAGCAAGAAATAAGCAGAAATAATATACAGTGTTTATTAACAGTATATTAGTTTCATAGAAGAGAAATGCTGTTAACTAGTGTAACAGAACATCTGACAACTGTAGCCTCAGTTTGTGCCTCTGACACACAGCTGCTGGTAGCGTTAGCAAGTCTGGTGAGAAACAACAGAGGTGGTGTTGTGCTAATAACCCAAAGATAGATTCCTTTTTTGTGGCAGTACATAACACACAGGTCTGCATAACTAGCTGCGCTGTATTCAAGAAGGTGATAAAGCAGCGAACACACTGACAACACAGACACGCTCACAGCAGAGAGCCTCTCGATGCTGAGCCACTATCTCACCTACAACAAAGTTACCACACAGAAACCTTTACAAAAGGCCATAAATGTCAGAGCTCCAGCGGACTGTATGTGTTTCCAGCACGGACACAGAGAGTCTGGCAGCAGTTGCTAATGGCTGCTCATTTGCAATTATAGTTCACCTGACCGTCACCAGTCTGTTTAGCACCTCCATAAGAAGGCGGAGAGTGGTGGCACTCTGGCAGTGGCAAACCAAAGTAGCTGAATTATTGACTGTATACAAATATGGATGGCATGACAGCTCCCCAAAAGTAAAGCCAAAAGCATCTCAATCTCCCACCGGTGGCTGGTTGCAGCATAGGTCATAAATCATACATCACCCTGGATGTATAATAGGGAACTGGATACAGTGTCAGAGGCGGGCCACGTTCATTCCTATGAAAGTTGCTCAGTGGTGTATGAATCCAAAAAATCCACTTCTGCTGTAAAGAAATTACCCAGATGAAAACATACTGTACATGCTCCATGGGTGCATACGCACCAGAGACTTCATTCAAGTTAGCCCTCCTGCTAACTTGAATGTGGATCAACCAATTGAATTATGCGGCTTCTCTAGACTTCTGATCTTTCCACTACCCGTCTGTACTGTGCAGACTCCAGCTCCAAATGACATCACACAAGCAAGACGGCAGCTCCCGGAAAGGAGATATTTTGGCTTAATCTGTGCATAGTGATAAGAAGTGGAGATGTGTCATCCATATTTATATACAGTTTTTGAGCTGAATCAATCTGAGCAGTCCCATGTAATAAAAACGCATTGATGCTTGGGGCCTGTGTATTGATAACGTAACACAACTGGAAATACCATTTTCTTGTCCAACCCGTAAAAAAAATTCTAATCTAATCTAATTCGTTTACCTTCACAGCAGAGTCTCATCTGTTAGATGCCACCTAGTAATTATTCACATTACACCATGAAAACACAGCTGAGAACATTACAGACCTAATATAAATGGATAATCTGCAGAGTCGAGGCAGAAACTCAATGACCTCAGAGTTTAACGTTTTTTATTTAATTTTATTATTATAAACAGTGTTGTAAACTTCACACAGTCATTTCTTGTCATAGCAATGGAAACTATTGAATACCAGTTGTTTTAACACAGACATGTACAACTTACCTTTTTCAGTGTGGGTTTAATACCTGCTGCTACAGATCTTGTAGCAGCATAACCAGATTTTGATGCCTCATAGGTATCAACCAATAATGAAACTCCATAAGCTAAAGGCTAAAGGAAATGTTGCACATGTCCCTAAAACAAGAGCCACTGCACTCTAACACATCAATGTTCCTGAGCTGAAATTAACTTAATTTGAAATTAATGAAAAAAAAAAAATTAAGCTAAACTGACAAGACAAAAAAAACTATTAATATTGTTTAACCTATCCAACAATGTTTTATGTTATTTGTAGACCTGGTCCATCCATCTTACAACCTTTGCCACCTGATAAGCTGCTGATGGCTTCTACAGCAGAAAATATATAAGTGTGTCTTACTAATAACGACAGAGTCACAACAACTTTTGCCACCAGCTACATTTCATGACCTTTCATCCCCACACGATCCAGGGTAGCAGCTGCTCTGACGCCTCAGCCTGTAACTAAGGGTGACCAGATCTTTGCTTATCAAAGTCAAACATCTCTTTTTTTTTTTGTCCATTTTTCTTTGCATTTGGTCATTTGTTTTTATTTTTTCTGCAAAGCATTTTCTTATACACTGTCTTATATGCAACAACCGTAACCGAATGAATGTATGAATAAAATGTACAAACAATTAAGACTAAAACTAGACTTTTGTTGTTGAAAAAAATGAAATGACTAAAATTAGGCCCACATTTTCATCAGAAGACTAAAACTAAATAAAAAAAATGAACACTGCTTCACAGGACTTTATCATTCATCAGGTAGAAACACTCATGATGTTGCACTGTATCAGCTGGATGTGTAAATGAGCAACTGTTAGCCGTAAATTCAAATTAGAAAAGTTGCTAATATGTCTATGTTGTTTTTACAGCTTGTTTCTGCTCCCCCAAAGTGGTAAAAATAGCATTTACTGCAGATTTCACTTCACTTCATTTCTGCCGTTACCACAGTGTCTTTAACACACTTATCAATGTGAATGTTATTACAACTAATTAATTAATATAATTAGCAGATCTACATTAACATGTTGTCACAAAGCACATAGAAGGTATTAGCAACTGTAACTTAAAGCAATGCGGTAGTAGTTTGAAAATGATTTTTTTTGCCTCATTAATATGCAAGTGACTTCACAAACTAACCAGATCATCCATTATGTGGGAAAACCTGCAGGTATGCTGTAAGTTTAGACTGTAAGGTTTTTTTTTTTCTTGCATTGATTTGCTCACAAACATGTGCCTACATAGTCTACGTTCTGCCTGACCCTGACTGCGAACCACAGTTAGCCAAGGTCGCTGCAAATGGCTCCACAGACCACAGACAATTCACCTGCTTATTAGTCCTAACTCAGACAGACGAGGGTGGCTGATTGTGTAGCTCTGTGTGTTTGTGTGTGAGAGGACGTTGACGAGAGAGAAAGATTGAGAGGCAGCCTGCACAGTTTTGTCAGTGTGTAAGTATGCATGTGCATCCCATATTGTGATAGTGTGATGGCCTGTGAGTGTGTGTGTGTCTATGTAATTGTAGCCAAGTCCACCAAGGTCAGATCATTCCTGCTCTGCATCCCAGATGAACTAAGGAGTCCCGGGAACATAGGGAGACTACGAGTGCATGAAGAATGGACCAGGTGCCATTTCCCTGCTGTGGTTAAATTTGAATAACTTTACACACCATGGCAGGGATCCTGTCAAGCTTACACCTTGAATTGAACACCTTTATTGATTATGTTTTAATCAAGGAGCAAACTGCTGTCAGATTTGATTTTTTTTTAATCAACTTGTCATTACGTCTATTCCACACCCCTTCTGAAAATTAAATAAGACAATATATAGTGTTCTACCACTGTTAAAGAAAACCTGTTATTTATTATCAAAAACACCACTAAAATCCATGCAGTGGGAGAATTAATTGTCATGATATATATATATACATTGACTACTTTCCCATTATATATATGTACACAGCATATATACTTACTTCAGCTTTGGACATGAAGCACTACACATACACTACTGACACTGCCAAAAAGTATCTTTTATCTTTATATTTTTCAGTGTCTAACGGAGCCAAACATGCAAACTAGTTCAGGCAATCACCTCAAATCCACTGCTATACACCCACACTCTTGTACACATCCAGTGTACCCTTGCGATCAAGGCTATGTACTTGAAGAAATAGTTTGACATTTTGAGAAATATGGTTATTTTCTCTCTTGCTGAGTGACTTTCAGGAGTTTCTGTGCTATGTCAACTCACAAGCTTGCTGGGTGGAGTTTTTTGGGGGAGTGAGGCTAGCCGCCCCCCCCCCCCTGCTTCCAGTCTCTGTGATAAGCTAAGATAATCTCCTGTTGGGTCTGGATACATATTTTGCATACTGAAATGACAGCACTATCCTCTCATCTAACTCTTGGCAAAGAAAGTGATTAATTTCCCAAAATGTCAAACTATTCCTTTAAGCCACCACACCACTGAGCTGAAAGCTATGCTGACAGTTGCTGCTACTTCTGCCACTGATATTGCTGTCTGTTTATTTCATATGCCCCGACCTCGGCTCTGACATCCACCTGAAGGCTCTGAGTCTATGCTCCCCTAAGAAAAATGATCATAACACTGAGCTTGTTGCTTCTCACTGGTGAGTGACAAGATCAAAACCTAAACAACATCAGTGTATTCCACTTGCTGACTGAACTATGTTAAAATACTTTTACACAAGTAACTTTTTTTTGGCTAGTACACGTAGAACATTTATTTATGGATCTGTTGTCACTAGTGTGGGAACAAAGTAAGAACATAAAAACCTGATTGTGTTTGGGGGTCATAAGAACAACGCATTCATAAGAATGGATGTTTTTTTTTAAGCTTAGCTCTAAAGAACAGACCTGCAGGGTAATCAAGCTGTGTGATCACAACATTAATGTTTTTCTGAAAATATAATGACGGTCTCTGACAAGCAGTTTGAGAGTGATAAGTGCATGAGTCAGCAGAGTTTGGAGCAAAAAAAAGTGCAGATGTAAGAATATTGGGCTGCAGCGTCATCAGCAGTTCAGTGGCTGTTTAGCAGCAACAGAGTTACTGAGTGTGCATCATTGACTCAGAAATAAATATGTGAGAACACAGTGTACTGTCAGAGTTTTCCACATCAATCACATATAATACCTACATAAAGAACTGCTTACATCAAAGAACATCCCGACACTACTAAGTGGGCAATCCCGGACAGACTATGAATCTTTCGCTACGACGCTTAACAGAGGATAGAAGAGGAGGAAACGGCATGAGGAAGAAAGGAAGGAAAGCAAGGGAGGCGACAGTTATAGGCTGATGGGAATGAATGATGGATGTGAGTAAACAGGTAAAAAGAGGAAAAGCTACAGTATTCATGATGATTTTACACTTACTTACTTGTCACATATTCATTACAATTTGTTGCAGTCAATGACTATTAATATGTCACTGACAGTCAAAAACAGACTCTTACTGACTGTTCTGTATCTATATACAAAAAAATGATTATTAAATGAAGTTAACCCTTCTAGTTATCCTGTTATTGGCTGTAGAGGATTTGGGATCTTTCTTCTAGAGTTACTGATAAGGGTGTTTTACACCTGAGAGAGACTTCAGTGAACATTTATGAAAGAAAACCCTCCTTACAAAGTCTTTAGGCAAACAGAGTTATACATATGCAATGAGGAATAAAAAATATTGTTTTGCCATTTTGCAACAGTAGTCTATTTAGAATATATTGTTTTATAATCCTGCTTCAACAGACCTCTAGATAAGGTACACATTTCATTATTTGAGAGACTATTTTCCCTCTTGGGTCATGTCTAACTGATGCAAAGGTATTCACAATTCATTATCTATCCACTTCATTTATTGTAGATGAACATAGATGTTCTCTGCCTGGCGTCAACAATATGGGGACCTTGGAGCTGAATAAAGATGCAAGAAGCAATACAAAAGAAATTCAAGGTGTAAGATGTGTGTGGGAACAGTGCACATTTATGAGCATTTGCGTGTGATTTTGCACCTCAGAATTAAAATTAAGCAACAAAATAAATAAATCTGTAATAAAGAAGCAAATAAGCAAATCAATGATAAGCAAAAAAAAACAACTAATTAGCATATATGGAGGTTTCTGCATTAAACAACATGCTTGAGGTGGTTCTGTATAGAATATCAATGCTTCACTATGTTCTTTTATTGACAAACCACATATGGAAACTTCTGTTTCTGAATATGAAATCAACAAATAACCCATAAGTGTGTATAATAAAAGTAATAATAAATTCCCCATACGTTTCTTTGCAGGAGCTCCAAACCAAAAAACTTTAAAAAATACCCACAAGGTCCATATATCAATTTCCACTAAAACTTGGCTGTTACACAAAATGTGAGATCTGTGCGTAGAGAGGTGGCTTTACTGGACTGAAAAGACTGACTCAGTGCTGAGTGGAGTCATGCTGAAGGCACTGTAAGGCATATGATTGGCAGTGAAGGTTGGCAGTAGTGGGATGGAGAGAAGAATGAAGAAAGAGAGAGTGATGAGAAAAAGCAAAATGTTCCAGTCATGAAACAGCTGGTCTTCACAGCAGTGTACATGCTGCTCCTCTGAAGCAGATGTTGATTTCACTTTCTGTGCAGCGTGATGCTGGATCGCTGCCACCTGTTTTCCAGGTCAGCTGAAACCTTATTGCAATTCTAGCTGAGAGAGCCCCTGGCCATGATATCCTAACCTGCCCCCCCAAACACACACACACACCCCCCCCCCCCCACACACACACACACACACACACACACCCAGGAAACTGTGTACACTTCTCACTGACAACCTCCATGTGGGAGATTATTTCAACAAGGCAATGCCAAAGGGGCAAAATCTGTAATTTATTATCAATAAGCCATATCCACCCTGCCCCCAGTGACAAGTGATTCATCCTTTTCGCAGTTGGAGCAGTTAGTTTTGTGGCTGCAAAGCAGTGTGGAGCAGAAAACTTGAATCTCTGTGTTGAAGAAGCTTACTCTCCCAAGTTGATCCTGGCTGGATGAATCAGTCCTGAAGTACGTTTTCATTAAATCATTCCTCACAGTTAATGTACAATGCCAATGTTCAGTGCCAGTGGAGGACGTAATATGCCCTTTATGTAGGCAGTGAGGTGGAAAGTTACGATCATTTTAAATGTTTCGTGTCCCTTTACAATAAATACTTTTTTGACCATGACATCAATCTTTCCTGAACTTTCTTTCCAAGTGTTCTGCTTGGAAATGTGTGATGTAAGAGTTGCCATTGATAGAGATGACTTGTCATCAGTTTCAGCTCATTGTTTAGCTGTCCGGCCTGCAACTATACTATTTTGTTTCACTCTCATCGGTCTAATAGCGTTGTTTTCGTCTGAAGTATACAGCTGTTACCAAGTAGCTGGTGAATGTAGGGGAGCATTAAGCAGCTAATGAGACGCATATTTCCTTCAGGAGTTGGTAGAAACCAAAAACAGAGCCGAAACCAAATGAGTTGTAGAACTACTGGATGTGTGAATAAGCAAACTTGTTCGCCATATCAACTTTAAAGTTGAAGAAATGTCAATGGTTGTGTTTGCAACTTGTTTCCGCTGCGCCCAAGTGGCCAAGTGGCAGTGTCATGATTCATGATGTTCACCAACATCCACCACCACATCAGTAATAAAAACTTATAAAGTGGAAATGATCACTTTCTGCCTCCTGACAGTATCAACAACAGCTGTTGTACTGGATTGCATTCAACTGTACAGGTGCACCTAGCAATGTGGCCAGCGCGTGTACATAATAAAAGGTGTTTTTGATTGTGGTCTGCGCTTTTCAAGCTGGATTTGGCAAAAATGGGAAATTCTTTGAGTGTTAGTTTGTGACCCAACTAATTTTTAGATCTCAAACATGTCTCTGAATCAGAAAAAAAGCTGAAAGTTGCTTATTTTCTGTTTCTATCAGAAAGGAGCTGAACCCGATATATTACACAACTTACCTTCATGCTGCTGCCTCAACATCTTCTCTCAGTCCAAGCTCTACTTTATTTTCTATTCTGCTTTTAACTACCACAGCCCCCGCAGGACTTTCACATCAACTGAGAGTCCCTGCTTATCGACCTGTTTCTTCAATCCTCCAGTGCTCTGATGTCCTGCTTTCCCATTGCACCTTGCTTCATTTTGCTTTCCTTATGTCCTATCTTAGATCTATTTGCCTCCTTGGTTCATCCTTCTTGACTGGTTGCTTTTGTCCCATCTTTGCCTGCGTGCACCACTGTCCTTAACTGTGGGATAGTCTGGCTGAAATAAGACCAAAGACTTTCTTTAGGTTGTTTAATAAGCACTTGTACACTGAACAGATAACTGACACCTTTGATTTCCTAACATGCATTGAACTACTTCAAAGTACATACTGCAAGTTGCTGTGTTATTGCCATATCATCACAAACGTGACAGCAGACAAATTAGAAGAGGGCATGAGCATGTTTCAGCAACAAAACGTCAGACGCACCTCAACTGTTTTTGATGTCCTGTCCTAAAGCTTTATGTAATAAGTTCACATGTCTGGACATGACATCTTAGAGAATCAGTCAATTGCAGCCCTAACCCATGAAAGCAGATTGTTGTGTTGCTACTTTACAGTCCCGGCATCTTTTTCATTCCGACTGAAGCACTGTGTATATTATTATTTTCTTTATAAACACTATCTCAGCATCACATATTCTGAGAGCACAGCCAAGGATTTCACAACCTACCTGTCTACAGCAGTGTGTTCCTGTTGTCAGGTACACACTGCAGTCCGTGGCAAAGCAACACCCTGCTAAACTGAGATGCCGTGCTGACCTGTCAGCTGTAAACAACTCTCGCTCCGCATCTCAACTATAGTCACAGTGTACAGTGAAAGAAGAATACAATTAACTTAAACAGATAATACAAAATATAGATGACTACACGATTCACTTGACCTATCATGAAACACAGATCAACTCTAATGTTTCTTGTCTTTTCATGTGCCAAAATGTCTCATTATCATGTCTAAATGTAATACATTCTGCAGCTGCTAGGTCTCCTATGTGTAATTATACCATTTTTTTCCCCCCATGCATAAATAAACTCCCAAACCTATGTCAAACACTGTAACACAGCAATCAACACTCAATACAAGCTGAAAGAGCTGTGCATGGTGTTGGAATAAATTATCATGGAGCACCTGATTGTGTAGACAATATATGGCTCAATGCACTGCAAAGTTAACCGTCACTTGAATTTCAACAAAACTTCATCATAATGAAACACAGACAAAACAAACTCATGTAACTCATGTTTCTGCATTATTTCAATATTGGAAACATAATAATTGGTCAGTCACACCATTAAACACTTTAAGACATTACTCTTGTCATCATCATCGGCTGAAATCCCGGAGAGGTCGCTGCCCATGAATGGGCAAAGAGAGTAGTTTTATCAAAAGTTATGGTAGGCTTGTCACATTGTGTGTCTGGTTGGCTGACTGAGAAGCACTGACCCTTTACAATCACCTCTTACCATCAGAGAGAGAGAGAGAAAGAGAGAACAAGGCATAAAATCACTGATACTCTGTCTGCATCTATGTATATTGCACTGTTTGCATGCACTTGTGTGTGCATCTACTATACTAATGTAGATGTAGACGTGCACGCACACGCTGCGCGAGGCTCTAGCTTAGACCATCTCCTTGTTGAATCATCCCTGATAGTGTGTGTGTGTGTGTGTGTGAATCAGCACAGACCAACCATATGTTTCACTGCCTCCTCTTCTGCTGTCTCATACTAAGCTTTATCCCTAACAGATGGGACCAGCTGCACTTAACATGACCATATTGTTCTATCGTGTTCAGTATAAACAGAGTTATAATAATACAAACGACCTGGTGATCTTTTTTATGAGGATACGCCTCTCTATTCAATGTGTTCCTTTGTACAGCATATCATTTGAGAGGAGGGGAGCACTTGTTGTTTATTAAAGGTCTCTCTAACCATCATGCCAGTTTTACAAAATGCGCTTCCTCCGAGCACAAAATTGATCCAGAAACCAAAAGATTTCCGCCTTGAGGAAGTCTAATCTAATCTATCAAAGGACGCAGAGATGGAGGAAAAAAAAAACTGTGAAAATTACTTTTTATGACTTCCAACTCCCTGTATAGCACTGATGTGATGTACCGAATTTAACTGAGCTGGTTCTGGCTGTAATGGACTGAATCAGGCCAATTACGTAACCTGTTCTAATTTGAAACACTTTGATTTATACTGAAAGAGAAACAGCAACAATCAACTTTTTTGCTATGTATTCACATTAAACTCATATAACAATACCTAAATTACTGTATCCTGAATTATAGTGGTTTGTAGCTTTGTAGTAGGAAGGCTGAGATGGACGTTTATAGGTATTAAATCCCTCCAATACTTTCAAGAACAGTTCATACAGAAAGAAATAATACAATAAAAAACAACAAATAACAATGAAGAGGGGGATTACTTTTTGATGACTCGGAGAATTAATTTATTGATTCTCCAACATACGGGTGTAAAATTGTATCAATATAAGCAAAACTCCAGCAACACTATTAAGAATAACTTTATTGTGAGACCAATGCATTTCTGACAAGCTGAGTGATGGCGAGAAGTGTTGGTCTCACAATATAGTAAATATAATCTTTATACTACAGTTATACTGCTGGAGTGTGTTTGTGTCTGTGTTTGTTGTTGCTTGTACAGCAGTAGCTGCTGATAGATACGATGCCAAACAATAGTAAGATGCTTCTCACTGCCAAAAACACCCCGAAGTAATCATGATCAGAACTCATTCTAAGTCTATTGTACACACTGTGCGTGGCAGCATTAAGACTAATTACTACAGATGTGATGGGTGACTGATCACAATTCAGTTTTTTAATCTGCACATTGTCAATAAACATTGCCAAGCACCCTAACAGGAAGCCTGGTCATATCTGGACATGATGATTTCATTTTCAACTTCAGTAGGTTGCTTATTTCATAGTTACCTACCTCCAGGCTAGATGTCTCTTATTCCATTTATTTTGAAGGGTCAGGCCTCGTTTTCTGCGGCCCACTGTCACCTCAGCCTCAGACACGTCTGGCAGAGAACATCTAGGAGTTTTCATTAGACCCAGCGTGGCTTGGTCTGGAGAGGAGAGGAGCGTTTTCACAACACACATCAAAATTATGAGTTTAATACTTAATTTGTTGACACCTGGAAAACAAAGTAAGTCAACATAAAGTAAATGTATGAAGAATATAAGACAGCTTATCCACCGCATTTATTTGAAATTAGCAGCGTCAGTGACTCATACTGTTCATGCTCCTAAGCATAGATATTTGTATGTACAGGAGGTTATGAGAGGCCATCCAGGCCATAAATCATACATGCTCTCTAAGATATCATCTTATATGCACAATCACACTCTCACACAGACTAGCTTTCAGGCCATAAATTATACTTGCTCACACGCAACACTGTACCCTCTGAAAATCATTCTCTTTCTAGAAGCAGGCTTCGTACTGTCTATAGTCATGTATGTGAGATGGAGAAGTGGTGTGTGTGATAAAGAATAAGACTGTTTGTAGGAGAGAAATGAAATGAAATAACTAAATGTGAGAGAGAAAGTAGAATGTATAGTATTCAATACAGTATGGTTCTGTGTGTAACAAGACAACAAGGCAATACAATACAAAAGAAGTGCAAAAAGTTTCTAATGTTCAATGGTTGTTGACACTGTGTGAGAATTATTGTTCCATTCAACTCAATGGGAATTTCTAACACCATAGTTGTTTTGTTGGTTGGATTGCATTATATTACATTATATTGTAAGGTTTGATAACACTTCTTCCTTCGGGTACAAATTAAATCCATTAAAAGACAATCCCATTTGACACATGCTGTAGTCATCCTCTATCCATTCAAAGCACCAACTCTCACACTTAATCCCTTCCTTTCACCACAATCGCACAGTGTCACATACCTAAGATTCCGGTTTCCTTCAGCCCTCCGAACCTCTGCATGGCTTTGATGGCCTTGGTCAGGGCCTCCTTGGTCTGAAGCTGGCCAGTCACCGGGTCAGGGGGCGGGAGGTAGCCGAACTTGCTCAGCCAGTCCTGAAGAGGAGACAGTAGACACAGAGTTCAAGAGTCAATCCAGGCATTTCAAGGACTCCAAGTATCCCAACACTGTTTAAAAGGTCTGACACCTGTCTGACACCTGTTCATGTTTGCAGTCTGTGAAGACTGCGTGGCTAAGCATATATGTGCATTCAGGTCCTTGCTTATGTTTGTTCCCTGTTTCAGTAAAAAGAGCCCATTACTTGTGTGACTGCTCACATGAATCTGAAGTATTGTCCTGCTATTGTCCTTTTTCATAGCAGAATTTTTGACTAGTCACACTAGGAAAAGCACAAGTGTTACTAATCACATTAACTTCTCCACTCAACCATCATCTTGCCGCTTTTGCTGTATCTCGTCCCCTCGTCCTCCACCTATCTCAGCTCCATAATCTGACAATACTGATTTTTAATGGGTTTTTATCAGCACTCATCAGAGATGATGGACAGATCGATAGCAATGCAACTATTCTCCATCAATAAGACTGGGAAAATTCCATTAACTAAATGATTGACTTTGTTGACTGATATTTGCCCCCTAGTCATTGGCTTGGCTAAACAAACAGGGAAAGTTTAAAGAATACAGATGACCTCAAGTGTCATTTGGGATTATGAGAAAGAACAACAATTCTTTAAATTTGAAAATGACGCAGGTGGCAACAGTCAGAATAACAATAAGAAAGGTTTAGAATTTTCAGTAGAACATTTAGAAGTAATACAATCATATTTTGTATTTTATTATATCAGAATGGGTGAAAATATGACGTTTCTTCTTACAGCAGGAAACACAAACTATGACTATAGACTGTATAAAAATGTAACCCCGGTAGTAGTTACTGCTTTATCTTCATATATGTCCACCACTCAAGTTGTTTGACATTACCCAACTTTTACGGTGATTCTTTAAGATGTCCAACAGTGGCTCATACAGTGAGAAAGTGTGTGTGGTCTGAGTCGATAAGAACTCAGGGGCCAGTATTGCTGAGCTGGAAGTTCAAGCAAAGCATTTCAAGGTTTACAGTGACTGAATGATATGTCAGCATACTGAACGTTTTGGCAGGATATACAGTAAACAAAAATGACATTGATCACTGCTGTAAAATTTCCACATCAGTTTCTCTCTCTTTCTTGTCCATAGGGAAGTCAGAACACAGTCAGCTACTGAATAACATCCCTGCAGCTGATTCTTCCTCAAGGACCAGTTTGCCAACATTTAAACAAAGTCCCTTCAGCAGGATAATTTCACTTCACCACCCTGCCACTGCTGCTGCTGCTAAAGACAAATTAGTTTTGTACTGAATATGGTCCATAAAAAGGAATCATAGGTGTCACATTTTTCAAACAGCGAGGCAATTCAAAGTGCTTTACATAAGACAGATACTGTTCATGCATTAGATCATTTACAGACAGATTCACAGACCGAGAAGAAAAATAATCAGTTTAAGCAATCAAAAAAAAAAAAAAAATTCAATGCATTGACTCTGCAGCAGCTTTTAAACTAAAGATGATTGCAACTTTCTAATAAAAAGAAAGAAAGAAAGAAAGTCTCACAATGCCTTGGAACAAATGTTCAGCAGTAAAGTGCATGATGCTAAAGGCAACATCTTATTACACTAAATCCCAAAACAAAAAGGATAAAAGAGAAAGGTAGAGTGAAGAGAGGGCAAACGCCTCGCTCTCCTGCAGAAACAGAAAATGCAGTGCATGTTGAAAGAACTGGAGCTGCCTGTATGAGTTTACTCGCTCTAAATCTGAGGGGGCTGACGCAGATGGCTGAGACTCCGACTCTTCTTTAATTATGCATTATTAACACACACAGACACATACATGACGGCACAACATTATGTCTAACACTCCACTATTCCCACATTCTTCTACCTCAAGTAAGAGTCGTGTATTGAGAAATACACACTGTTGCCACCTCAGTGAGCGCTTTGTCTGACCAATCGAATCTCTTCTTGTTGTGCACTGCCATGTTTCCCGTGTTGTGCTCTGGGTCAGTAACAGAAACGCGTACATTTTTTTGTCCAGGAGTTTTAGAGCAGAACCAATAAAGAAATGTATTCATTTATTCAAGAAATTTAAATAAAACTGCCTATTCTTCTTTACAAACATATAAAAAAAAACCATTTATTAATGCTATACACTGTTGCCAGTTAATTGAAGGCTGAAATGGTCAAAGCATTATTAAAAAAAAGCCTCATCTTGTTATCAATCTTATCCTCCAGCAGCCCGTCAGACTAGCAGGTGTGCATTCAGTATTTTTGCATAAAATTATCTCTATAACAATATTCCACGTTGAGTTCAATATATGTATTTTTGCCCCGATACCCTGCAGTCATTTGATGAATTAAAGATTAAGAGTCAACAGCAGTTCTGCGAGTCCTTTGGGTTAAATGCTAATGTCATGCTAACATACTGTTGTTGTGTTTAGCATGTTAGCATGCCAACATTTGTTAATTAGCCCCAAAAAGAAAGTATTGCTGAGGCTGATGGTCAATCGAACAGTTGCCAAGACATTTCACCCAAAACTACAATTGCCAGCCTCATGGTGGCGCTAGAATGTCTGCACAACATTTTTATGGCATATGCTCAGATAGTTGCTGAGATATTTCAGTCTTTCAGTCCATTGCCAGTGATCAGTGCCAATACACGAACCAGTTTATTTAATAAGGCCAGGAGGTAAGAAACTGGAGGTTGAAAGTGAAGGGAATAAAAAAAATGTTGGCCGTTAAAAGTACTTTATCACTAAACGTAATCTGGACTATTTCAGAATCGTCCAGTGTCAACTTTCTGGGTTTGTTTATTAGAAAATGTGTTTGTGTGTTTGTGGACACAGAGCAAGGTCATTATTTTACACTGTCAAGAATCCCAAACCCTGTCATCTATCTTACTGTCGGGACTGCCTACTGTTCAGAGAGGTGACTGTGAATGAATGTGTGCGAAAGTAAAATAAAGCCAGAACTAAACCCCACAAGCCACCTCACTCAGGATAGACAGAGTAGAAGAGTGAGAGGGGGGAAAAAAGGTGGGTTACGGTGTGAGGGTAGTTTAAGGGATGACTGAGAGAGAGAGACCTATGATGAGAAGGGTTTCTTAAGGTCTACTCATCCTCAAGAGAGCCTTCTGTTGTACAGCCTTGTAAACATCAAACCAAACCACAGACTATGATTTCACACACCACATGAGAGAGAGAGTGTGTAAATGTGAGGCATGCATGAGCGGCATGAATAACATCGACCAAAAAAAAAAAAAAATAAAAAATACCCATAAAGGCCCTACTGCATCTGACAAGGATGGACAGCGGTCAGCAGGTAGCTGCATCTTCTGATGTGCCTTTTAGCTTAATTAAAAAACGTGGAGTGGAGTGGATAGTCTGCTCAGCAGCAGTGTGGTTTTATATGTTTCTATAGGCATTTCATTATTATTATTTTTCATTATAAAAACATGTTTCCATTGGAGTACAGTTTAACTGACATGAATTTAAGATAACCACAAGTGCAACTTAGTAAGAGCTTAGTAAGAGTTAGGAGTACAGTAACTGAAATATTTAGATTCATAACATGGTGGTTTGGTAAAAAAAAAAAAAAAAAAAAAACAACAGTTAATTCTGGAGTCTGATCAACACTAAAAGTATTTATGATCTATCTCAGAGGGTTGAATGGCATGCTGGCAGAATATTGGGTATTGATCAATAATGTTAAGCTGTACCATTTAATACGCGCGTGCCAATTACCATTGACTTCTTGACAGCGTGACAGCTGCCGTGCTGGCTGAGGACGTGAGCGATATGTTGAGATCAACAAACAAAACAAATCAACAACAACAACAAAAATAATACATGCATACACTGGCATGAGTCCTGATAAAGTTCTGATTGTGCAGGACTGTAAATTTCTTGCTTCAGCAGTCAAACATCAGAAGTAGTGACTTGTGTGATATGCGATATGATATGGACTGTAACAGTAGATATCTCATAATTACATGACTATATTTTATAAACAGAATATTAGCTGAATGTATAGTAGGTATTGTGGGTTAATCAATGTGGACCAAAACTTTGAATAGTTTTGAATATGTATATGTATGATAAACATTATGTGATGGGTTGGTTAGATCGTTTATTGGGCATAATTTTGCACACACACCCCTGAGGTCTATAGAAGTTAGACTAACAGTTAAACTTTTATAAAGAAGGAGGGGAAAGAGGAAAGTTCCTTAATATGTTGTTTTTTATGAAAAAGTATTGTTATTTGAAATTTCTACCAGTATAATATAACATAACAAATGTCCATATAATCTCATTTATTGCTAGTTTTATCTCTTGCATACATTGACAAGTTCATTTTTATGTGGTATAATTTGATTCTGCTGCATTTATTTTGTTTTGTTCCAGTTCTATGCATTTTATTGCAGTGCTGTGCTGAATAACATAATTTACTACATTGCTCAAATATGAAATACAAAGACAAAAAAATAAGACATTTTTCTATTTCTACCTCAGCTCTCTGTGTATTTCAACCTTAGCTCCATCTTACATCCCTTTTCTCCATCTCCTTCCACACAGACTCAATGCTGCTGCAGCACATCTTGACATGCGCATGATTCGAATTGGTCGGCAAACAGAAAACAGAAGCACAGGGGAAAGAGAAACAGAGCAGAGTGGGTGTGGGGGTGGGGGTGACAGATTAAATAGAACAGAGCAGCGGGTTAGCAAGAGCAGTGATGGAGAGAGATGGAAACACAAAGCTGATCTGGTCAACTAGTCCCGCTTATCGCTCCTAGGTCAGGGAGTCAGATGGACATAAGGGAGGGTAGAGCTTAGAGATAAACAAAGATGCAGAGGTGGTAGGGATGAATGTGATGTGGCATGATGTAAAGATAGCAGTCACAGGGACAAACTGGATACATACTATTGGACAGGAGCATGTGAGAGTATGTGGAAGTTGACTGAATTAATATAACAGCAAATAGGTTGAATGATGTTTGTAACCCAAATCATAATAAATAAAAAAAAACAACAACACTTTGACACTTTGATCCTACTGTTGTTTGAAAGTAAAAACGAAGCAGAAGTGTGAAATGTATGCAACATCAGGGTAAAGATGAACGAATGCACACAGAATCAATGTGTTAACCATGACCCCCCCACCCACATTACTTATTGCTACTGGTACTATTGGTGTATGAGCTTCACTGTGCAGAATGATGGATGTGCAGAGTTTGGGCAGACGAGAAGGCTCTTTTTACATTCATCAGCTTTATATCTTCTTAAATCTCAGTTATAAATGTGCACATACAAGCAGGTTTATAACAAAAAAAATGATTGGGTAACATCATTATATTTACCATCTCTAGGCATACCTTTCACTTCCCCACTTTGATGGTACATTTTTAATTATACATTGCTTTTTAGTGGGCGGCTGTAAAGCGCCTTGCTACAATATTGTGAGGAGGTACTTTATTTGTTGTGTGATGCTCTATAGCCGAGTGCTAGACTCCACTTTATACTGTAGACAGTGTAAGCAAACATACTGCCAAATGCAAAAAATCCCAGACAGCTGAAGTCATGGCTGTACAGCATGTAATTGCTTATTCATTATGCTCTGAAGAAATGTGTTTTTGAGAGGATGGTTGACTGCATTTTTAGTACTTCTGAATTTTGGGAACAGTGTCATCTCCCACAAACAGAGCAGGTACACTCACTAACAATAAGCCGTGTAAACATATACAGAGTACGAAGCTGAAGACCAGTCCGCCAGAAACAAACTAAGACCTGTTTGAGCTATTGAAACCTTAAATTTCACAGAAACGTTTAAGGCTTCATGGAGAAGAACGTCTTATTCCTTAAGATGGTACCTATTGATACCTATGGTGTAGGTTTTGATTTATACCAGAGCATCAGATTACACATTTATATCACTAGACACATGTATGGCTTCACGTATACTCATAGAACTGAAATTACATCCAGGTAACCTTGGAGCCACACATAGCTACCTCAGGTACGGTGTAGAGTTGCAACAATTAGTCCATTAATTGATTTGTTGATACAGAGTATTAATTACCAACTATTTAAAAGAAATTAATTAATTGTTTTGAATGATTCTTTAAGAAAAAAATCTAAATCTATTGGTTACAGGTTATTGTGATATTAAATTGAATATGTTTGGATTGTGGGCTGTTGGACATTTGAGCATTTTTGGTTAAGCTGTGATTGCCTTTTTTTTTAAAAAGACAGATAAATTGATAATAAAAACAACTATTATTTACAACCCTAGTAACCCACTGTAACCCCTTCAAGTATAAATCTGCTTTAAGCAGTGCTTGTACTTCAACACCCTAAAGAGACTTTTAGACAAAATGTGTAAGTATCATTCATGCAATATTAAATGTTGGGTTATTTTTTTTATTATTATTATACTCAGGACTCAGACTACTTTAATTTTCTTTCACACTTAAAATAAATGAAATAAATCTGAGCTGTCACAGTATGATTATCAACAGAACAAACAAAAAAGAAATCTGTGAGGGGAACATCATCCGTAGATGATATGAACCTGTGAGTAGACATTGTGCTGCTTTAATGTGTAAAGCCAAAAAAGTTGGGATACATTAGCATTAGAGGATATTACCACTTCAGTCATCTGCAGAGAAACTAATCTAATCATTAGTCCTGGTCTCACCCATTTAAAACATCCCCAGAAAATGCAAAGCAAGCAAGTCGCCAGAGCGTATAACACAGTTCTGATGTCTTTGATACGACGCTAAAGCACACCATTACGTTGTGTCCACAGTTCTTCATTAAAAGGAGTTAAAAATCAATCCATACAGTATTCCTCAGGCTTGTTCAATTATAATTAAATAGTTCACACATACACATGCCCACACTCTCTATGCTTTTCAGCCTCTCTCATAATACAAATTGTCAATGGGTATTAAAGTGGGTATTAAATAAATCAAGGCTTTGTTTGTTCTATTTTGAGCTACATTATCTGTACAATAAGATGTGTTTTCTCTGAAATCCCACACCCTGGTCACTGTAATCCTGTTATACAGTAAAGACTACAGCACGTAAACAGTGACAATAGATATTTCTTGTTCTGTTTGATCTCGCCGTCTCTTCCTCCACTCCCTCTTTCTTTTTCTACTTCTGTTTTCTCATTTTCACTTCTGTTTCTCTCCATTGACTTGCCTGTTGAGCAATGTTCCATATTGCTATATTGTTCTGATGAGAAATAAGAGCAATACACCCTGCGAAGATGAAAGAATAGAAAGAGAATACTGTGAGACAGTGAGACAGAGAGACTAAGTCCAGCCTGTAAACAGCATCTCAACAGAGCGTTCTGTATTTAACTCGACTCCATTCTCTCATCTTCCTCTTATGGATTAAAGTCATTCTAACGTCATACAACACATCCTGTCAGATGGGACAAATTCTCTTCTCAGTTCCCCTACAGGTCAAAGTTCACCCTGCCATCTTCTCTATATAAAGCTCAATCTGTTTCTTCCTCCCTGCGTGTGAGCTCCTCCATCTAACAAAACCTCCATCTGTTTTTTTTCCCTGATGAACAGCTGGCGAGTCCTTTCAACCTCCGCCTTAGTGACAAGAAATGAGTTACTGGGAGATGTTTAACCCGCTCAACCTCACTGTCTCTCAAGGTTCAACGATGTAGCGGTAGCCATTTCAGGGTTTACATTGTTGTTTAATGCCTCAGGTATGAGGGCAGCCTTTTAGTTGTTGCCTGTTAAAAGGTTATGAAGCAGTAAGGTGCTAATATAAAGTAGACAGAGAAGGTATCATATCGAGAAGCACTTGACAGAAATTGCTTCATATGAAGTTGTGCTGGATAAATGCACTATTGATCCATTTGTTTCTTTTTTTCTCTTATAAATACTACCATATGTATATAACTACCATCAACTGTTAGTCAGTGTAATATCGTGAATCTAGGCAGGAAGTGAATCATGCTGCATGATGCAAACAAAGTGGGGGACTCGCTCCTAAAAACATTGCTCCAAAGTGATACTAGTACCTTTATCAACAAGTGTCCACCAGCCATATACAGTCCACTAAATAGGGATGAAAGAATGATAAGTAGACCAAAGCAAAAACAAGAGTACAACATAAGTGGAGGAAAGGTTTGATGCTGGTTGTTACAGGAGAAACCGTACCGTATTATAATGGGAAATCTACTACCATGGTGAAAACTGCACAAGAAAAATGCATAGAAAGAGAGGAAGTAAAATTAAGGCCAGCTTCATTCTTTGCATTTGCATCCTATCTAAAGAGTATCTGGAGCCGACAACGTACAAGAAATCAGCAGCTACAACTGGTCAGATGATGTTTTGTTATGGTAAAGAATGCGTATGCTCACCTCTCTACATATCCACTGCCAATTATGGCACTAATCAACTCTGGTACTAATAAATACATTTCGTTCTTATGATATTTACATTTATCTTTCACCTATTGTTTAAAGTTTTTTTATGATAAATGTTTGCTCAAGTCTAAACACTGTATGCATGGCATCATTTCAAAATGGCACACAAATGCATACAATCTCACACATAAAAGACTTGCGTTTGTCTTCTATGGTCCACTAAAAAGAAAGAAATCCTGCCCCTCTAATGTCACATCAATCAGACCAGTTCAGTCAAGAGTTGGAGATATATCTAAACCATTTCTCTCCATAACACCTAAAGAGCGTATGCAGTAGCAGCAGCGGCAATGCTATCATTGTCAAGAGCAGTTGGAGCAGCTTTCCATTTTATATCAACAGCTTATTCTGAGAAATTGTTTACTTAAAGCTTTACACTGTGGTGATATAACAGGCAAAGCAATGACAGCTTGTGCGTTTGAGTAAAGGGGCTCATATCAACTGAAACCAATGGCTGACTATGAAAAGCGAACGCCATTTCCTGAGGAAATCAGGGATTTTGTATTACCTGTGCAAACAGTGGTGGTGAAAGAAACAATGAGAAATGAGAAATGAGAAATAGCGGGAGAGAGAAATTGGAGAAATTGCAGTTGACATGCAGGGATGGTTGCACAGCTTTAAAAACATGTTTGATCACACACAAACACACACAAAAAAAATGCTTCCAGGCGGCAAAAAGTGAGAATTAAACGGAGCCTTGGCTGACCCTTTTTCTCTGATGCATTTTCCTCACCTGTTGTGTCACTTCTAAAAAACAACAGGACATTATTTTGTTTCTGTTTAGGAGCCAGACTGACAAGCCTAAGAAAGATTAACTAGACTGACTGTCAGTTTATGAGTTAGTGACTGAGAGAGCATGAGAGCCTGCAGATGACTGGTCTGATCTACAGCAAGGATGAGAATGCTTACATGCCACAGTGAAGGATTATCTAAATGGGGTTAGGATAAGCTCTTTCTCAGTGTACAAAACCTAAGAGATCATTACAAGAAAGTCATCAAAATTGCAGTAATGTATATTGTGCAGTTGAGATTACCATTCCCAAATATAATACAGAATATAAACAAAAAATGTAATGTCTTAAAGAACCAGATATGTTTGTTATCTTAAAGGGAAAATAGAGCCATACTGGTGTACTAGCTATGACCCAGGAACTAACAAGTGAAAATGCAGTTTTCTATGATGTTGTTACTTGGTCACCACAAATCCCATTTGACTGAATGGATTCATGTATGTATATGGCCCCCCAGAGTCAGAATATGTCTCGACAACGAGACAAGAGGAGATATTTTGATATATAAAAACACACCCAAATGCTTTTTTTAGCCTGACAAAAAAACCCCAACACAACTATTAGAAAGATTGCAATGTAATTTTATACAGATATACATTGTCCCAACACATGACTTTGGTGATTTCCAGACCTTTCTTCTAGCGCCACCAGCAGGTCAAATTATCACCTAGCCTGAGAAATATCTCAACATCTACGACTGCCACAGAATTTTGCACAGACAATTGTAATTTCCCAGTTTTGGGATTAATAAAGTATATCTATCCATCTATTCATGATTCCCTGACTTTTCCTCTAGCTCCACCGTGATGTATTTCCATGACACCTGGTACACACACATTCATTATCTGCTCAGGATGAATTGCAATCACTTTGTGATCTTTTCATTTTCATCTAGCGCCGTCATTAGGTAAAATTTTAAAATTTACCCAATGATTTCTGTTTATCAACAAATACCTGAAAAAAACTAATAACATTCCCGTCAGCCTTGACTGCACTTTGCGTTTAGCGCTAATTAGCAAAAAACCTGCAACATATCAGTATGTTGGAATTGTCAGTCTGAGTACATTAGTGTTTGGACGTTAGCATTTACATTCGGTACCCCTATAGATAAGTTTACCTTTAGAACAGCTAGCGTGGCTGTCAATTCTTAGCCTTGTAGATATATTCGACAGCTACCAGAAACTGTGCAAAACTCTTCTTGCATTTCTTGTATGCCGTCCTTGAGAGTAGCCAGGATACAAGGCTTTTCCCGAGTTGGAATTCACGGGCATACTTGCAATGCAGTTGATAATAATTTACCTAAACTTTAACTGAAAAATCCTTCTTCCTCTGTTCAAAATGGAGGTCATTTTACTTATAGCCCCGGTTTGATTCCTGGTTGGCTAGACTATTTGCTGCATGTCATCCCTCTACTATCTTTCCCCACATTTCCTGTATCTCACACTGGCCTTTGTGTCTTTAAGTGTACAGCAAATGTACAAACTATGTTTTTACCAATTAAAATACTTCTGTAATTATCTTTAGAGTCATTACATTCATCTACAGTGTTGCTGGTCAGTGTGTGCGACACAGTGTTTAGAGTGAGAAACTGAAGAGCCGTGTGTGCACGCGATATTAAGGGCATATGTTAATTTCAGGGCATTAATTCCAAATACAAATACTACAAATAACTACTATGTTAACCCCTTGATGCCTGAATTTATATGCAATTATGTTAAAAAAAATGTATTAGTTACTGAGTGAACAGTGACATGAAGTAGGATACATGAAGGTGAGAAGTAATGATTTAAATCCCAACCCTTAATCCATTGCCTTGGGGACTATATAGCACGTAGGGCCAAAAATTGAAGCTGGATGAACTTTGCCTTGTTCAGGGCACTATGCAGTTTTATCTACACACCTGTTTTTTGTTTTTTTTCCAACAGGTCTTAGAAGACAGGAGAAAAGAGAGATATGAATAAAATACACCGGTTTTATCTTTAACATTCTGTTTCATCCACTTTTTTTAGTTTAGTTCTAGTTTCTGCAGGTCACAGACCCAAGAACCATGCTTCCTCTTTTTCACTCTGGCAAAGACCGAAGTTTTCCACATCTAGTCTATGAACCAAAAGTTATGACAGGCACTTGTATGTACACCTCCGTCACGCTGCCTTTCTTTATTTTTTTTTCTTTGCACATTTTGTGGTAGCAAATACAGATTGCGTATTATACCGCTGATTGCTTATTATTATATTGCTTCATTTATACAATAAAAATAACTTGCTGTTCTGACTTTGTTTTCGATGGAAGTTGTTGATCTTGATAAAAAAAAAAAAAAAATGACATAGCCCTCGTTTCATTTACTGTGGCAAAAATCAATACTGTTACAGATGTAATATCGACTGTAGCCAGGTATTAAAGTAGCAGCGGGTAAATATGGGTTGTATGCAGTGAAAACTGTTCTCCTGTCATGCATCTGTCACACATCAGATCACTATGGATTACAATTCAATTTTTCAAACCAAAACTAAGATACAATATATACGTGACAGTGTGTATACCTACGTTTATGTGAGGTAAATGTTTTGAAACTGTCTGTTCTATTAAATTCATCCACTGAATTACTGAATTCTAAACATTTTTTTTGAAGGAGTAGGTCATATTGTTTCTGTGTAATGCACTCTGTTCAATCCACGTCCTTCATTATCATTTAGATCTTATTGGAATACACTGGGACATTGTCTGTTTCTGACATCTGAAAAGGTAATGCGAGTGCTGCCTTGGCGACACAGTCAACTCCACATCAAAATTGGTGCAGGAAACAAAAAGTGTTAATGCCTGTCTAGACATCACCTGACATTTTTCCACCTTTCCATCATTTCTGTGTTAGATAAAGTAAGTGTCTCCTTCTTGATGTCTCACGGATCCATTTGAACAAGGTGTGTGAATGATGTGTGAGATTAAAGTTGAGTAAGAAGTGCATTTAAAAGCACTGATAGATACTGACAACAAGCGAGTAGTATCCCATCCATCCAAACTAAGTTGTTATTGTCAGAGTGGTTATAGTGATACATTTTGTCCCTGCCAATTGTAGAGCACTAGCTAAAGCCATTCTATCATACGGGGAGGTCATCAAGTCATCCACTTTCAAAAGCTTTCAAAAGCATATTTCTAAAATGAAATATTATACAGACTCAAGGTCAGTAAAATGGAACATATTAAGACATAAAAACATTTTTTATAAATGTAATTTGATGGTGAGGCTCTTTCACTCCTCAAAGAACAGCCGAATGTAACCTCTGATGCATTTGCATTATACATCACACACACACACACACACACAATCTGATTAACAAAACTATTTCCATGAAAAGTGTCACAAAAGTATATGCAGCTCTTGAAAAGTCATGCTGACTTCCACATCTGAGATAGTATTAAAATAACCAAAGTTACTTTAGCACCATTTTCCAAAAGTGCAACAGAATTAATAGAAGGCATGGTGAGTAATTTGAAATGCAGGAAATGTGGTATCGGTGAAGCCATTTGCAAGGAGATAAAACAAAATAAGAATTAGTTGGATATGGAATATAGGGAAGGAAAAGAACACAAAGAAGTGACACAGCCAGCGGGCCACAGATTGAGGGCACTTTTTCTGAAAGGGACAAGCACAATGGAGGAATTATTGGTGACTGGCTGCAGTGTAAGGCATTCATTCAGAAACAGATTTAAATCTGGCCTGATTTCAACAACCGTCTTCATTTCACATAAACGTTAAATCCATTATGTGCTGTGCATGATAATAATCACACTTAGAGACCAAAGCAAGTTTCAATACAGACTCGACTTCATACGTATTTTTTATATTTGATTCAATTTGGATTATCTTCATACTGTGTGTTAAGAGTTCAAATAACATTCATCAAAAGCTTCTTCTTTTCCATCCGTTTAAAAAGGTAAGAACAACATTTTTAAAATGCTCACCGTTTCAATTAGCATAAAGCATGGCGTAATCTTTACCATAGTATATGTAAGCAATGTTGTTATGAATTATGAAAGAACAAGACAGTCTTAAATATGGATGACAAATTGGAGCAAAATGCTAAATTATGTTTGACTCAGTTTCCTTCAACCATTATCAACAACATTTATCTTCTTCCAGTATAATATAGTAGTCTCGTTTGAAAACATTTGTGAAACAAGCGGGCAAGTGAGCCACATTCTGCTCTGAGGCTCCACAGTTTGGAATATTTCTTGCAATCACTTTAAACGCCTCATAATTGTTTTCAGCAGTTTGGATGTCTAGTTGTTGCGCAATGCAATAAATTTAATCCAGGGGGCAAGTGAAGACGCAGCAATGCAACCGCTACAAATATGCGTCATCCGTTTCTACCGTGTTGACCTTCTCCCGTCTTTTTGTGGCTGCGAGACAATTTCAAATCAAAAAATAAAATAATAAAAATTCAAATTAAGCCATTTTTTATTTTTTTCATAATTTTTGTGTACTTTCCAGCTGACGCAACATTAACAGCGAGGGAAATGAAAACACTTTCAGGGTTTGTGCTTATCTTAAACTTTAGATGATATGATTGCTATTGCTGATGAAACAATGTTTGTACTTATTTATTTTACTGAGGAGTCATACTGTTGCAGGGACGGTTTTTTGTCTCGTTCTGCCAATACTAACATCTGCTACTATTATTTGGGCTTACCAGGGTGTTTACTAAAACCAATTAAATTGATCAGCATACTCTTAGAATTGCAGATAAAATGCAATAAAAGTGCAAATAAAATAAAAAAATATATACGATTTCCCATGTAGGAGGACTACAACATATTCAACTGATTATTTTCTGAATTTGCAGCAATCTCATCGATGTGTTTGCTGGAACACAAAGAGTAAAAGTGATGCAGGTTGGGAGGATATTTTCCATAAGTGCACACAGTCCTTTGGGGTGAATGTGCCGATTGTAAGCTGAGGACACACATACAGTATAGTGCTTTTATTGGCCATAATGGTCTCACACTCCAAATTTGAAATATTGCTGCTATTATCTAATAAAATGTAGGCATCAGAGATGACATATAAGCTCTTATGTCCCTTCAAAAGTGGACACCAGAGGACAAATAATCACTAAGAGCCTGTGCCTTCCAGTAAGTGAAATGGAAAAAAGAGGAGGGATGCAATCATCTGTGTGTGTAGTGCTGCAACATCATGACCAGACCACTACTAACCCACGGGGGGGAAAAAAGAATATTTTATAGAACGTATACTTTAT
Source organism: Pampus argenteus (assembly GCA_036937835.1). Classification (NCBI taxonomy): domain Eukaryota; kingdom Metazoa; phylum Chordata; class Actinopteri; order Scombriformes; family Stromateidae; genus Pampus; species Pampus argenteus. Next base: position 9,956,174 of record CM072877.1, read on the forward strand.
ATTACATATTGATTATGTGAAATGAGACTAGATCCCTACTGTTTTGCAACCATAGTTCTTTCACTTATCTTAAACTGGTGTATTGAGGTGGAATAGCATCGGTATATTTTGTAACCAGATGATGTAACAAATAAGCAATTCAAGCAGAATTAAACAGCTGATAATATCACTGTTGTAGCTTCTGAGCTAAGAGACTATATTGAACAAGGAACTGTTGATGTGGTACATATTTGATATTGCTATCATGTTCCATGAAGGGGTGTTAAAAACAGATAGATTCCTGGGTGGAAAGCAAAGTGCTCTCTTGCAGCCCTCCCTTATGCAGATTGTTGAGAGGTTGCTGGCTAGTTAGCCTCTTTATCTCATGTGCACCCAAACATGTTGCAGTTTGTCCTTGGTGCAAGTGCAGGTCATGAAAACAAAGCGGTAATGAGTGGCTTTTCAGGCAATGACAGCTTGGTTGAAGGCCTGTGAAGTTTAAATGGAAATGTTAGTTTCCAGGGATGAGAAGAATCCACCACATCGGGAAGAGGTGAAAGGTTTTTACATAAGTGAGTCCTCAGCTCAAGTGTTTTAAATGTAATGATGAAATTCATCACCAAGTGGACCACCTCACATCTGGAGGGCTGGTAGGGTTGTGTCATCTTACAAACCGTACCAGACTTGATATATAATCCAACCAGTCGAGTACTCTGTGGTGCTGCAGGGTTGGCTGCTGCTTTATGTGGCATCCTGCTCTGATGCTGCATAAAAAGACCACATGAAATCTGTATTTCCTCCAGCGGTGAATAGATTTTCCTTTCTTCTCCTTTTTTCTGTCTTATATTCCTCCTCACCAAATGATGGGTTTAATCATATAATATCCTTGGGATAAAATAGAAAAATCAAGAGCCGTGCAAGCTGGCACATTCAAAAGCTCATATTGAATGAGTATATAGCACATGGCAGACTTTTAAAACAAACATAGAAAGAAGCGATGAATAAGCAGGAGCACCAAAACACTTGGCCCCAAGGTTGGCACCGAAATCACTGTAAATCAGTGTTTGAATGTTTTTCTTCCTCTACACCAAGAAAATATTCTTTTTAGAAAACCATGGTGAAGGCTCTCAGTTAAAGATGCTACGAATATATTATTTTGCCTTTTTTTCTTGGCCTGGCTTTGAGGCTGCAACTAACAATTATTTTAAAGGGGACATTATACTGTTACAACATCTGATATCAATGCTAAACATGGTAAAAGTTGCAAAACTTACCTTTGATGTTGTATGTAAATCACATTTAAAGTAAATTGCTTTGAAATTTGCTATATGAAATATAAAATGTACAACGATATAAAAAAATAAAAAACATTTTAGCATTACATTACAGTACAGACAGTGGACTGAAGGGAAGACGGACAAGGAGTGACATAATAATAAAAATAATCTTCTGCTGGATTGAAAGCCACTACGCTGCAAGCAGATGTCACACACCCCAGTCTGCTGAAGCACTCAATCACCTCATTAGACTAGTACTTCCATCTAATGTGCTTATAGTGGAACACATGGCTGACTTGTTGTAAGGATACGTTCAGCTAGATGTGCTCGCTTTAAAAAAAACGGTTTCCACTCAGAGCCGAATGTCAGTGTTTAATTACATATATCTAACTCTCAGATACAATTCAAATATAATTAAATTTAATGGACCCACGTGAAGAAACAAAGTGCGTGTGTGTGTGTGTGTGTGTGTGTGTCTGAGAGCGAGAGTGTGACAGCAAGGATTAAAATGCGGCTGGTAAGTGAATCATTTAATCCCTGGTTTAGAGACAGCTGGTTCTACAGAGAGCTGAGACACTCCTGCCTGTTGAATGAGGACAGAGAGAAGGAGAGAAAAAGAAAAAGAGAAAGAGAAAGAGAGAGAGCTCTATATTTATTTTTAAAAAAAGAATTATATATATATATATATATATATATTTCCTCTCTCTCCTTGATCCTCAACGCTAAGTGACCTAGACATGTCTGGTTAATGAAGGCTGCCATTTGTTCAATCCTGTTAAACATGAAAAGAGAAAGAGGGAAGGATGGAGGGATTGAGGGAGAGCTGGTAATGGAGGCAATTGATCTGAAAGCCTGCAGTACTGAACGTAACTGAGAGAGAGACACACATCGATGAAATGTAGTAAATGTAATGAGTCTTAAGATGAGTGCAGGGCAGAGTGACTTAGCTGCACAAAACTGCATGTATTCATTGAGTAGTCATAGTTACACACTCATGTAAACAGACTGCGCTCACACAGCTCTTTTTCAAGGTGAGCAGGATAAACTGCCTCTCGGTGCATCTCCTGTTCTAACGGTGGCAGAGCTGCCACGCGAGGCGCTAGCCTGTCGTGTAATTTGGGGTTCAGCGTCTTGCTCAAGGACATTTTGACCTTCCACCTGAGCGACAGCTGCTCACAGCCAACCCTGTCACCGGCTTTATGGGTTTACATCCACCCTTCGCTGATGTTTCTGATGTCAATGGAAAGGTGAGGAATCCACAAGGAGAGTGGTTGTCACAACAGCTGAACTTGTTCAAGGCATTAGCCTTTCTGACTGGCGAGGACAAAAATAAAAACAAAACAATACTGCGACCTGGAATCCAGTGATGAGAAAGAGAAGCTCTCCCAGGTAGTACCATGTGGTAGCACTTTCAACATTATCAAGCATAAATGTAATCTAGCTAAAATAAAAACACTATTGCATTACATTTAATGTGTTGATGCCAGGTACAAATGCTACCACATGTGCGTTGTAAACAACTGTTTTGTTAACTGCCATAAAGGACCCACTGCAAGCCAAGACCACTGCCACATGTTTCCGCAAGGCAGTGGTTTCAAATTTAGTCCGATTATTTTGGAAAAGCTGATGTCTGGATCACTTTTAAAATGTACATTCAGTGACACAAACCTTTAATGTGGTACATAAAGATTCCTATTTCAGACAGTCAGAAACCACATTTCCATGAATTTAATTTCCATGATTAATCTGTCAAATACCTCACTTGCCTTTTAGCAGTAGATACACATCACTGTGAAGTAATTTTAAATATAAAAAGTTACAGGTAACATAGTGAAACACTCGCCGTGCATCTTATTGTAAAGCAACACCAAGTAGTGATTGAAGGAACTAGAATTCAGTGTGTCCGAGCTGCTATGTGTGGGCTTATGAATTGTCCTTCAAAGTGTAGAGAGACCTGTATTAATACAAGACACAAAGTTGTTGACGTTGAGTGTTGTGGACTTCTGAAAAACCTTGGACAAAATCTATCTACCACATGGCATAAAATATGCCATGTGGTAGATAATTTCCAGAGGGGATCCGCACAGCGTGCACGCAGTAAAAATAAGTCAGCCTATGTTTAAAGATAAACAGACTGATGGCTTTTGGAGCCAATTAGGACATGCCCCTGTAACTGGAGTTTATTTTAACAAGCAGAAGATTCAGTGGCTGCACTAAGGGGAAAAAGCCCCCAAACCTTCTTTGAAGTTCACATCTCTGTGGGCGGTGACGTGGCATGGCACCCGACCAAAGCCCACAAACACAAGGATTGAATAACGTGTGCCTAGTGTTCCTGCTGTGGTATCCATCCCATACGCCACAATAAAGAAGATGTATGCAAAGCCACATACGCATACAAATACGCATGCAAACGTACACACACACACACACACGATTGCATGACAGATCTACCCAACAGCCACATATGCATCGCTCTCCCAGAAACAATCTTTAACTTTTAAGCGCGTGTCTGAGAGGGTGAATGTCTGATTTCAGAGTGACAGTCAAAATAAATCCTTTGAATTAAGACAGATGCGTTTCTTTTACATCCATCTTTTTTATATATAGGTTTATTGGCTCATTTTACATTCATGCGAAGTTATGAGAGACGGTATCTATCTCTGCCAGCTTCAAGTTCAAACAAGCTGTAAGAATACATACGGGTGTATTTATGGATCTAGTATGTTATTTATAGGCCAGGGGGTTTAGCTATGGGGCCAGTGAATGACAACACACACTGAACACTGGTGGCAACTGGCCTTAGACAGACAGACAGACAGACAGACAGACAGACAGACACACACACACACACTATTCAAACCTCTTTTGTTGCTGGATTTGCTTTACCATTACAAAAGACAAAATATTCTAACTAACTAAACTAATTCATAACTAAATATGATGTGTGTGAAATTAACGAAAGTGCACATTGCTGTAGGTACCGATGAGAAGTTATAACATGAATCTGAAAGTCAGTCAACCAAGACAGTGAACAGGGGTTTACACTGGTTCAGTATAGTTCATAGAAGGCAGCGTGTAGAATGACGAGTATAACTTAAAACATTTCAATTCTGCAAAACAGCAACTGACAATTATTTCCACTGATTAATCTGTCAATTAATTCATTTTCTCGATTGAGATTTGGTCTATAAAATGTACAAAAATGGTAAAAAAAATTACCACTGCTGTTTGCCAACACTCAAAGTGATGTTTTGCTTTGTCCTGTCCAGCAGTTCATAATCCAAAGATATTCAGTTTACCATCATAGAAGACTAAATACATGAAAAAATAAAAATTAAAAAATCACATTTGAGAAGCTAGAATCAGAGTTAAATTGTTTTTTATGACTTGATTCATTATAAAAATTGTTGGCAGTTAATGTTATGCCTATCAACTGTGATAGGTGATTAATCAACTAATCACTGCACCTCTATAGTGACGTAAGATCATAGAGTGTATGTTTGTTGCCGTCTATGTGCATATGTGTGATACCTCACATGTGTTAGTCTGCTAACATAAAGCACAACACCTCCTTACCTGTCAGACAAACTTCTCATCCCTTCAGGGCTTCAAACTTTAGTTGGTTCATTTTCACACACACACACACACACACACACACACACACACACACACACACACACACACACACACACAAGCTGTTTTATCCTCCAGCACACAAAACTTCATCACCTGCTATTGTGTAGCATTTCCCAAAAATGTCATCAAACAAAGAACAAAGAAGTCAGGGTTTTATTTAGAAACCCCAAAGCTCTTAGCTGTGAAACGTACAACACAAACCACTAGGTGATGAGCAGTTATTGTGACACCACTAAGGGGTTATCTGTGAAAAGAGGGGCAGTGCCAGAAGGAAAGAGGTGGGATGTTGGTGTCTGTGTGTGTGTGTGTGTGTGTATGTGAGAGAGAGAGAGCTATCTGGATATGTGCTGTTTCATTAATAAGAGCTGTGAATCAGCTGATTTCTTCACAGCCACAGACACAAAAAATTGCAGTATTGAGTTCATATATCACAAGGAAGTCTAACTAACTTCAAGGCTGAAGGCTGAGACAGTTCAATTGGCCATAGAGGTGCAGAGGGAGTTTGCTTGCTTTGCTATCTGACACGGCTGTAGTCTTGGAAATGGGGTCAAAGTTCAAACTTCAGCGATACATCTGGCCTGGGAATGAAACGAGGTGCTGTGAGCCACACCTGGAGACTGACACAAGCAGATCGTCCATGTGCATATGAACCAGTTTATATTGCCTATCTGTTACCATTCTACATCTTCATTCCTAATGCATCTTCCTCTCCATACTGAGTTCTGTCTGTGTGTGTGTGTGTGTGTGTGTGTTTTCAACTCACTTCCTGTGGAGAAAGCTGTGATGCTATATGGTAATAGGATGCTTGTCTAACAGAGCACAGCCCAGCTGCATAGCTGTGTGAAACTCTATACCCAGAGAATTTTAGTCAGTAGTTGGAGTGACATCCAAGTGGAGCTCCTGTTACATTCATGACAGCCAGACAGAGTATAGCAGGAAATAGAGATGGTGAAAAAAAAAACTATTTCATTTCCATAATTGTTGTTTGCCCGCATGGTATACAGGAAGGAAACAGAAAACAATAACGGTGAATCCAATTCACCAACAGAGATTTAACTTTATGTAGAACCAGTCCTGATTAAATCAAAGTTCTGGCACTATTTGATATTTCACAGTCATAGTAAAATCACTTCTTCAGTAACCAACATGCAAGTGCTATTCCATATATTAAACATCAAAATCAATCAAACTGGAATCCATCTCCCTTCCAGCCAGCCGCCAATTAAATATAAAAACATAAAAAAATAATGAATAAGCAACAAATATCAAATTAATCAACCATAAGCAAGTAAATACATAAACGTGTACTGTATGCATAGAACAATACTGCAGAAAAGCTGCCGTTGTTACCTCAGGCAGAAATTCAAGCAAAATCTGCTTGACAATTGCACAGAGGGGGGGATAAAGTAAAGATGTAAGCCTAATCCTGTGTTCAAGGAACAAAAATAGAGAAAGTGAGATAAAGGACAGAGAAAGCCCTACAGTCCTGGAATATAATGAATATGTTTTGTATCATGCTGACAAAATCTGATAAGACCACTAGATAAGAGTAGAAGTCTAAGAAGTATAGTTTGTGGAGCTACTGGATTTCTGTCTACCTCAGCAGTACTTTAAACAATGGAGCAGCTTTATGTAAGCACAGTTACAAAGTAAGAGTACCGGGTTGGTTTTGCAAAGTGATGTAAAAATGCACCTTCATACTAATTTCACATTCAATACAAATGCATCAAAACTCACAAATAGCACTCCAAATAGCACTTGAAATAGAAAAGAGCTTCAAGCATGCGCGGAAACGGTTTATAGCGGCGTCTTTCATGTTGAAATGATTGGTCGAATAAGCAATCAGTTGACTGTGGGAAAATTAACTACATTAAATAATGAATCACTTTTAGTAGAGTATCATTAAAAATGCCCAACATTTATAGATTCTAACATCTCCAATAAAACAATAAAAGCACTTCCATCTTCTCTTCATCGTACATAATTAAAAACAGGATCTTTGAGGAGTTTGTTGTAAACTTTTTTTTTCTTTTAAAAACACCTTCAGGACTTCAGGAACACACACTTACTCTTTTGACAAATCACAGAATCATTTAAATTGGATAAAACATAGATCATTGATTATGAAACAAGCATTAGTTTGCAGCTTGCATCGTCTACCCATGAAAATCAACACGCAGACCCATACAGGCTTTTGTGCACCATTTACTCACCGACAGTAGCTTCAATTCTGTATCCATATTAATAAATGTGAGCGTCAAAGTAACCATGGATTACAAACATGCCGTCAGAACTGAGGATGTGTTGTTAAATAAATGCCAGCATCTGAAATAAAATCAATATACAGTTACTGCTTAAAATGTCCAGCGAGCTCCAGCGTCTATTTCTGCATATAACAGGTGACCTAAGATTTGATTTTTAATTAACAAAACAATCCTTTTACTTTGACCACATTCATAATAGCATGATAAAGTAAATCACATGAATTTAACTTCCATTATTATCTAAAAAACACAGTAAAAGCCTACTTGTGATTTATGGATAAGGTTAGTCAGCGTATCCACTAACAATGTGCATATTCAACAAGGAAAAGAAAAAGTGTCTGCTTTGACACTCGCTCTAGGGCTCTCTGCTTGGCATCAACAACTCCTCCAACTCCAGGTGGAAATGTGTAATATGAATGATGGTTGTATTGTTGAAATATTTGATCTTTCTATGACCCAGTTTGCATGCGGCATGGCTCTTATCCAGCTCTCTTTCTCCCTCAAATTTGTAAAAAAAAAATCTAAAATATGTCCCTTTGAATTGATGAATAATCCAAAAAGAAACAGCTGTAGACCCTATTCTCGGAGTTGTCTTTCATTTCAAAACAAAGACATTTCAAAAACTCATCATTGTAAGAAAAACAGGAAACAGGAGCTTCAGCGTCAGTCTGTGCGAGGCTGAATAGGTCTCATCAAAATGACAGCAAAAGAATGAACAATTAGGTGTTAAATGATCAAGATAGTTAATATCATTAGCTGAAAACCACCGTTTTTGTCAGTAAGGGTAAAGAATAAAGTCTTTTATCATTGTGCAGTAAGCCCGTGCTTAGGGAGCTCTGTGAATTCAGATTGAAGAGTTTTCTGCACCGATGTACCAATCGATCAAGACAGAATCACAATGATTGGGGGAAATCAATGCATCGTTATGCGTTGGGTTTAGCTAGGTTTTCTACCAGTCAAATTCAGATTAAATCCTCTTTAAGCCTGAACGAGAGGTCCATAAGGAAACTCCCATTTCCAGTTTTAATATAATAATCAATTTGTTAATAACTGACCAAGGTTAAGCAGTTATACTCAGTGTATCTTTATGTGCAAGTAGTGTATATACTGGCCACTGGCTATACTGGCTTCAAAGCTTTGTTCATTGCAATGGTTGGTATTCAAATGCCAAAAAATTACATCATGTCTATATATAGTTTAGAGTATTTGGAAAAACAGTCTGATCTTAAATGACTTGCTTATTTAAATCCTTGTGTGGATATGCATTAGTTTAAATGGAAAGGCCTACTGAGAACTAATACGCTCTGTTTGTCTCCCTTATGGACTGAAGACAGAAAAAGAAAAACTATCCAAGTAGCCAATGACTAATTGCTGAACTAATAGGCACCCTAAGATACCTTCAAGATATCTTGAATTCACACAGTAGCAGATTTATATGCCTTAATGCTTATTGCATTGAAGCTATTATTAGAAACCATATTAAAAACATTACTCACAGACACTGGACAAACACCAAATGCCTCCCAAATGTGCAATATGTCTCTGTCTGTCTGTCTCACTCTTTCTTCATTTCAGACATACAGTACAAATATGCCCTCATTTTGAGAGTATACACTAAAAAAAAAACACCAAAGCATTCATCAAACGCTCCTCAGAAACTGTTTTGCATTTCCTTCGCTTACCCCTTTTTTTAGTAGGGGGGTTGTCTTTCAGATTGACAAGAAATAAACTAGAAGCCAGAAGTGCCTATCACTCCCGTGCCAATGTCAGGCAGAATCAGTATGCCTCTTGCTCTGCAGCAACAGCTTTTTTTCTTAATTTTCACAGACATACATACTGCATTTATTTCAATTCTCAGCTTTCAAAAGGCAAACTTCAGAGGAGCTCAGTTGATGCTTTGGGGTTTCCTCCGGTTCAACTGGTGGGTCTCTGGATTATTTTAACTTTAACATGCAAGCAGCACAACTCCAGAAACCGCCGTAATTACAAGATCTAGTCAGTCCTTTGAATAGCACTGGAAACCAAAACCTTGATCTTGTGTATGACTGGAAGGGGGTGGGAGGCCTGGGTTAAAATAGGACGGCCACATGGAGTTGATTTGGGGTTTTGCTACATGGGGAGCCTGAGAGTGAAGCAGCTTACTTCCAAACCACACTTACAATAAGTCATGAAACGAGTAAGAGCTAATGGGAGACTAGGAGAGTCATATGAAGCAGTTATTCTGAAGAAGTTATTTCCTGTTTACACAGTTTTGTCCATTAGTGCTGTAAACTCACCTAATCTCACATTTGGTTAAGACAAATATCCATGTCCAGAGGGGAACCGCCAGGGCCTCAGATATTCTAAGATATAATATTTAGAAATTCATCAGTTCAATTAACATCTGACCAAAACATTTCTGAGGAAATAACCCCATTCAAACCTGCTCATTTAGTTTGTGTTGAAATGTGAAGGGTTAAATGAGCCGCTTACGTCACACTATCAGAATTCTGACTGCAGCTCTATGATTGGTGGTCCAGCCAGTATAAAATAAAGGTCTGAGTAATAGTAATTAAATGAGAAACTATTTTTAAATGACAGTAAATTTGACCAATCATATGTTCCCTCTAAAAATGTAGAATTTGCTATCGCTTACTTTATGACCCGATGTGAGGGACACGAATCACAACATGGAAGCTCGCAGGAAAAACGCCAGTTATGATATGTAACCAATGTTTGACATGTCACGCAATCACTGGTGGAAATACTGCTGCATCATCATCATCATCTAAGAATAAACTTTATAATGCGCATGCAATGTGTGTTGGACATGGTGTATGTATTCAATGTCTGCTTCTGGTTTCAATTCTTTACCAAAAAACGGACCCTTCAGGCAACATCTCTTCTACTCATACAACTGTATTTTAAAGTTTAAATTAAGTGAAATTTAGTACCAAAAAAGTAAAGAGTATGTGGTCAAAGATTTCTTAAGATTTTACAGTTCGTTTATACTCACAAAAACAACATGAGGATCATCTACAGTAAATCTCTCTGGATTCATGCTGTCAAACTTTATCACACAGAAGCCTTGCAGCTGCCACACATCAGTCCCGCACGGTGCTACAGTGAAGTCAATGAGGTGTCTTGAGACCCTTGCTGAATTGGTTCCCGAGGAAATCATAAACCCGCTGACAATCTCCTAAAAAACTTGCAAGTCTCTGGAGAACTTTTACACTTAAGGCGGCTGAGGTGATAGATTGGATCGGTTGCCGATTGACAGACTGGTTTCCTTCTTCCTGAGAAGCTGACAATGTGCTATATTACATGCCGGACATTCACTCTCTGTCAATCTTTATGGAGTGAAATATACTCTCTCCAACATTCAAGTTCTCTCCCACATGACATTGTTCCTGAAATAATCTCCTCGACCTGAATATGAGTCCCGCGGTGCATTCCTACAGACAGAAGGTCACACTGCTCGATGGAAGTGGAACAGCAGTGCTAAAAGTGTCCCAACGATCCGGGCTGAGAGTATTAACAGATTTATATGGAAACCAGCATTCGGTTTATTTTAATATTTCTGCATACATCGTCACACACTTAACTAACGATAAATAAATAAATAAATATCTCACATGTAGAATCTCTAATAAACTGAAGAAATCAGACATATTTCTTTTTTCCATGTTTTTCATGTTTGCCATTTCTTGGCAGAAGCCTCCTCTTCCTCTTTAGTTAGCATATAGCTTCTTGACCCTTTCAGTGCAGCTTCATCCCCTTCACTGTCACCATATCCAGTTCTCTCTGCGAGCGTGATCGGAAAAGCCGCGAATGTGCTCGGAGAAGAAAGCATCATACGTGAGGAACAACAGGAAAATGGAAGGAAGGAGAGAGACTGAAGGGACTGAGTACAATGCTGGTGAAATGTACGCAAATTTCAGGGAAATGTGGTGCTAATGAGGGTGGTGGTACTGTTGGCGGCCAAGCTGGCTGTGTGAGAAACAGGGCTTCTGAATGAAATTATTTCTCCATTATTCCCTGCTGAACAAAAAAAAAAACTGAATTATTAAAATTAACATTTTCCATCTTGCACTCCGGCTCCATACTAAATGTTTCTGAACCGTTCACCCATTGTTAGACTAATGGTACTTGAGGAAAATTAGTTGGGATTCAAAGTTTGAAGCATAGATTTATATTTGGTGCTGAAAACTCTTTGGGTTTATAATCAAACCTGTATTATTTACATGCCTGTTTCTCTGGGACTTTGATTCAAATCATTACGATTCTCTAATGAACATCTGAAACACATTTGTTTTTTCACCTGATTAGAGTCCTATCTATTTTTTTTTTTTTTTTTTTCAAAGCAACCTGGCAATGATTACCCAATAATATAATTCATTGCAAACTTACCCAAAAGGATTGCAAATTGCATCAGAATAAAAGCCACAACAAGTTGAGGAATTTTAGGTTGTCATAATCACACACACAAGAAAAAGTCCTGCCGGGATGCGACATCCTGGTGGGACTAATTAATATCAAAATAACAGTTTTGCTCCAGACGATTGGACTTTAAACTGCATCTTACCTAATATTCAAGACAAATCAGTTTTTTGTTATTGCTCCTTTTCAAGACCTGATACAATTCATTTTGATTTCTAGCAGGGACGGTGTGGAGGGGGCACATACCGCTCCAAAAGGAATTGAGCCAGATGGTGTTCTCATTGAAGAAATTAAACAGCAAATCAGAGTGAGAAATGGACTGGTGGGGTGTGGTTTTCCTCCAAGGCTCACACACACACATATTTGCATAGTGCTAGGATTATAGGATCATTCCTCAAATGTGTAACGTCCATGTTTCTTTAATGAATAAAACTCTACAGGTGGCTGAATGTAACGAGAATGAATGAGTAACGCAGCTAATTTATCAGCTGCTAATCTGGTCAGCTCACTCTTACTTATCAAAAGGGTAAAATCACTGTGTGCTCAGGTAAACGGCTCCTTTGGGAAAGCTTGGCGGTTTTGCTTCAGTGGAGAAAATACTTTGCGAGGAACTTAATATGATGAGCAGAAAACAGAGCATATTACATTTTTGGTTGTTATGACTTCAAGGTGGTGTAACTGCAAATCAGCGCTGTGCGGTGACATATCAAGCTGGAGAGCAGCAAAACTATAAAATGAATACCTCTGATCTGTGCTTTAGTGTGTGTCCCAGTTACTTATGTATGGTGTGCAGTTGAGTTATGAGGACACACCACACACACACACACAGGATTCAACTAAATGCCAAGTGATGGAGCATCACAGTGAAAAAAAAAAAAAAAACACGGACTGATAGGAGCAATGATACAGATCAGATTGTTTTGTGGTTAGGCAGCAGTTTTTGTGTTTAAAGTCCTGAGTGAATAGCAGTTATGATAAAACTCATGCGGACAAACATACCACCCACACGCATGCACGAACATGCACACACGCACACACACAGACACACGTATCAACTGCAGAGAAAGAATTGTGTACAATCATCTGATCCTATCTGTACTTTACAGTCCTTCCAGCGCTGCAGAATGATGTTCTTTGTGTGCTCTGGCTTCCTGCTGCACCTCAGTGACAAGAAATCAGTCAGCAGCCAACTACTCATCACTGAGCTGTTCACGTTGAGATTCTCTCTCTCTCTCTCTCTGTGCATCTTTCATTGTGAACTAGGAGCTGGAGTTATTATGTTGTCCTGATATTGTCTTCACAATAATAATAATCAAACAATGACAATCTCCGTTTTTACAACAAATGAAACAGAAAAACAAGTAAGTTGAAAACAGCAAACTTTTAAGTAACTTTTTTTTCAACTTTATAAAGGTGTATGCTCTTCAAAAATCGATACATCAGTGATGCAGAGTTACTAATCATCCTCTGGTCAAAATGCTTCAAGGAGATTTATTACCTCCGCTTGCTGGTATGGTAACATTTGCAGTGGCATCATCACTTGATTTTGTAAAATAGTTAAAACTATTAACCTCAATCTCTGTTGTCTACTACAAGAGTCGCATGTCTCCTCTGAAGCAGGCCTCGAAGGTTCAAGATTTTATATATCAGACCTATCCTGGACCTGCAGACGCTGTCCAAAGATCCTTCCACGTGCTTACTCGTGAGAACTGTTCAAGCTGTGCGACTGGTTCAAAACGATAAACTTGAAAGACACTTTCATGTCTTTGTGGGTTCTTGGTACAGGAAGAGCCTACATTTTGCCTTTTAGTGTGGACCTTAAGAGTACAGAAAGTTAGTCTTCAGTTGCTCCTTTTTCAAAGTGTGTAGACAAAGTGATATATATATATATATATACACACGCTGTGGTGGGAATTCATGTAATGTTTTTTTGTCCTAGAAACTCTGACAGCAGCAGTGTATTAAACCATATTTTGGTGAAACAATGATTGGTTGTATCTGACTTAAAATACCAAGGGACAGCAGAGAAATGGAATATACTGGAAGGAAAAACTGACTATAGTCACCATGCCAACCTATGGACTGTTTGACACGCAAAAGATAGATTTTGTTTTGGGTATTACTTCAAGATTATAGAGTTGTCAAATTAGAAAAAAATACTTAAACTAAAATAATTCACATCAAGGCCTTTAGCAAAGTAATATTCAGACTTGGCAGCGTGAAAGTTGACAGCCAAAGTGTCAAGTTATTATTTTAAAGGGTTTCTCTTAAAAAATAAACAGGGAAAACTAGTACGAACCGGAGCAATTCTAACTTTGATTGCATGAACTGTGTTACTAAGAAGACTATTTAGTTCAAGTCCACAGAACAAATGTGGACACTTTCAGGTCGGTATCCATCAGTAGACGGGCAGTTTCTCGAACATGAAGTGGGGCAAGGCATCTCAGACATCACAACAAGAGTAATGGCCCTCAGATACAGGCTGCGAGGAGGCTGCAGTGCAGCAGCACTTTTGACTGCACATATTACACAGCTCTATCTAGAAACGCAGGAAGCTTCTACCTTAAGTAGTATTTCATCTACTGTGGTAAATGGAGGAAAACTGCTGCTGCCACAGCTTTTTAACTGGTAATATTGCTGTGTTTATAGTGTCACGGTTTACCTAATAAACAGCAAAAAAGAAAAAGTAGTCCTCTATGACCAAGGTTAGGAGAGCTGTTCAAGGCTTTGGTTGTTTTTCGCCAAAGCTACAAAGCAAAGAATAAGCCTGTACAGGATCCTGTCAGATTTGGCCAAACTAACCTTTTAGAAAACCAGAAAAACATTGATGTGGAGCTAAAGTGCAACAGCAGACCATGTCCTAAAGTCAGGACTTCAGCGTTGACTCAAGAGTATTTCACACATTTAGAAAATACATAGTGCAATCTGTGTGCTGCCTTTTCACATTTAACTAGCCTACATACTTTTTTTTTTTATTGTTTAAATTTATCTTTGTATGTTGCCCACGCGCAACAAATGATGCTCAACACAACCTCGCAAATAAAGTGTTAGAAGAGTCAAATAAAAAGAATGACACGACGAGATAAACTAATCTATTTTAGAGCTCTTGTTCTAGTCTCTTAAGAAAAACTTAATCCCCAAGCGTAGGTATCAGAAAGAGGACTGAAAGAAAAGATACAAAGAGACAGACGTTGATGTTGCCAACAGCGACATATTCTAGGAAACATGCAGCGTTAATGGAGATGAAATTATGACTATAATACTCTTTTAGAAACTGATTGTAAAGCTAAAACTTATTCAAACAAAACGCTGAATACTCCATATTAAATATCCAACAGCAATAGATAGATAGTATAGAATATGAACACACATACTCAATATGCTTACACACACAACAACTCTTGGTTGGCTCCCTTAACCCCAGTCTTGACTGTACTGTAAGCCATACATGCTGTGATGAGGATGATGAGGATGATGATGAGGATGATGATGATGATGTACAGCCACTGCCTACTTCACAGCCTGTGTAGGTTTAAACAGGGTTCCTCCATCACTCATGTGCATTAGCAGACACAAGCTGAAATATATTTCAGCTGATCCGTTTGTGGTGACTGTGACAATCAATAAGGCGAAAAGCTCCTGAACACGCACAGAAATTCCCCAAGGCTGTCAGTGATGGCTTAGACTTGCCATGATATGCTGATATTACTTTTCATAAGCAGTCACAGTTCAAATCGATTGGTTTAAATCCTTCAAATGGCGAAGTTGTCTGTGCTCGATTTGAAATACAGCAATTGTCTGAACTTGGCATTGGATCTTTCAGAGGAAAAGCCTTGATCAAACATCCTGTAATGCTTTTTTTTTTTGGTTTAGTTTGCCACTGCTGATGATAGCACAGGATATGTCAGCATACTGTGGAAAAGGTCGATATTAAACCATGACGCCTGACATTTTTTTTATTTTATTTTTTATTTATTTTTATTACTTTTGCTTCTTTTTTTTTGGTGAGGTGATGAGGTAAGCTCCACACGTTTTGTCATCTTTCATCACATAGCTCTGCGGACTGCAGCGCAGCGTTAACATTCAGAGCAAGTATCTGGAGAAGAGAGACTGGACGTTCAAGAGTAGCCCAAGTAAGAGAAAACATGCCACGACAGTGTGTGTGTGAAAACACACCTGCACACGTTTAACTAGCAGGTAGAAAAACTTCAGACCCCTTCATCCATAAGTAGGTAGAAAAGGTAGAAAACTTACCATTCCCATGTCCAGCTGCTCGGTGCTCAGAGAAGGAGCCGCTCCTGTCAGAGGTAAAAAACACAATATCGGCACCAGCAGCAGCATCTCCAGAGAAATATTCCTCATCCACTTGTAAAGAACCGGAAAAAGCATGATGCCCTACGACAGGCTGGTCCTGCAGGGCTCAGACACCGACCCCGACAGCTGCATCCACGGGGAGAAACCACACGCCGACACTCCTGTAAAATGTGATAAGTCTACCTCACTGTTGAGCGCAAACACATAAAACACATGAAAACAGGTGCTGCCGAAAGCACTTGTTTGTTTCCATCAGAACTGCACTTGTAACTAAAGCCTAAGTGATCACAGTAAGAGATAAACTGCATATTCTTGTCTTATATCAAGTCCATCAGAGGGAATATCCCTGGAGCAAGACGCGCGAGCTCCCCTTCCGGTCGTTGCGTCTCGAGCTCTGGAAAATGAAAGCAGCTGCGCGCGGCAGCAGAGATCAGCCTTAAGTAAGACTCAATGCTTATTTCACTTCCGGACAAAACTCTCAACATAAAATCCTTTTTGTTGGACTTGATAATGATAATAAATGACACGTCTGTAATTTTACTTTTACATCTTTTAAGGCTTACATCCCTACATGTAAAAATATCACAGCTAAACCCTCCAAGCATGATTATATGACATTTTCTGACTCATGTAATATTATTGACCGATGAAAAATACCTGTACATATAATAATATATGTAACGTATACTTTTTTCAGATTACAATATGATTTTTTTTTTTTTTTTTTTACTAATTTGGGTTTTTTATGGGTCTCAGTATGAACATTTGGTTACAATTTGTGTTAACTTCAATGGGCATTTGGCAGCTTTTGACATGATTGACATCAATGAAATTAGATTAGATTAATTCAATTGTTTGAATGATGAATTCAATTAAAAAAAATTGTTGAAGTAGTAGAAAATAACATTTTTGTTGCAGACTGGTGTTTTTGATATCACCTCCATATATATATTAATACAGACCACATTTTCTGGATCATGTGTTTTTCCAAACTGGGTCCTGGGGACCAACAGGGGTCATTGCAAGGGGTCCACAGCAAAAGGAGGAATAAAATATTTTAACTTTAACATATTTTTTTAGAAAATGGAACAACATGGAAAGAAAATAGGGTCAGTCATTTTGACTTATTGTAATTTATAGTGAAAATATATAAGAAAACGCTCGGAGGGGATTCATTAAGAAAAAATCCTCTCAAATTAGAGGTCTGTAGTCTAATATGCATCTATTGTGGGGGTCTTTGACATTGTTTGGGAGCCCCCGTTTTAAGGCATGATGTTTACAAACTGTCTTTCCTCCAATACAATAACCAAATGTCCATGCTGTTTCCATCTGGAAATTTTAGCTTTTGCTTTTATTTTGAAGCGTGGTACTTCAACTTCCTGTATGCTATCATTGAGTTTTCTGACTTTATTTAAACAGCTGTGAGCGCATTTAAATTCGTCTTGATGTACCCTTTCATTGAATCTCATTCGCCTTTAATCATGATTCATCAAAAAGATAAAACAGTTCATGTCGTTAAGTAGATAACTAAAAGATGGTCATGTTACAGTAATAATTTAATGTAACATGAAATTGGAAAATAGATGATACATCAATGATTAATAACTGCTGCTGAATAATAATATTGGTAGGCTTGTCATAATAGTTATTACTATTACCATTTTCTCCAGAGCCAAACGGTTTTGCTAAATAGTTTCAATGGCGTTTTGTTCCCTGGATATGTCTCAATGACAAGGATGATGATTGCCATACTCAAGGTTAATATCATAAAATCCTCATTCAAAACAAATAAAGTCAATGGAAGCATGATGCCAATTAAAAGTCTATAGAACAACAAGCAATTACATTTTATTCTCTCAATTTAAAACTTAAGACACCACGGTAGATTAATGACAAGCAAGATCCTTCAACAGGGGGCGAAGCAAGTTCAAGCCCCCAATATGACAATTATTCACCCTCCTCAAATGTCCTCGAGCTTGACTCTGAATTCTTATTAATTCTAGCAGTGGCGACCTGAAGATAACCCTGCACCACCGCACTCAGACCTCTCTGTGGAGGGTACACGTAAAAAGAACATTTTTTTATTTTTTTTTTCAGTTGGAATTTTAAACAGTAAAACATTATAGTTAGTGCCGTTACTGTTTGCTGTTTCCACAACATCAAGGTAGATTATCAATTTAAATCTTGAATCATAATGCAGACGCACGCACACACCTCGGTGTCCACCCACATGCAGGCACACACACTATTCCGTCTACTTTGATAGACAGTCTCCTTAACCTCACGGCGCTGTCATTAATGACTCACTGCTCTCATTTATTGTACCACAGCCTCATGACTCGACTGCAAAGAAATGCGTAATGAGTGCATGGACACGAGCACCCACATACACAAATTAGACTTATCCAGTTGATCTACTGCCGTGACTATTATACTCCTATTACAAATATTTTTCTACCTGATATTTCCTAATTTTATCATTATTTTCCACCTGCAGTTACAACTGCTGCTACATGATGTGGCTGTTTGTGCCATTAAAACCCAGGAGCCCCAAAACTACTCGGGAATGAATTGAAACCAATTAAATATACTTATCATCAGCAGAAACATTACAAGAATGCACACAATGTGCTGAACTGCAGTGATAATCTGCAGGAAAACATTGCAACGAGGCAACACACTGGCAGTTGATGCATAATCCAACCTCATCAGCCCTTTTCTTTGCTTCTGCTGACAAGAGATAAATGTTCTTATTTATATATTCTGTGTTCATAATTATCATTAGTCACTAGCTGATCCTGGAACATTTTCTGAACAATCAACTGATCACTCAGTCAATCCGGCAAAAAAAAAAAAAAAAAAAAGGCCACACACACACATACACATATACATATATTACCTCTGCTGGGTGCATTTCTTATTCAGCAATTGTTCCTCACCGGTCTAGATGAGAAAGCCATAAAAATATGTTATGTATTTTTTGTTTTGTTTTTTTCCTGCAGACTGGAGTAGCATTAGGGTTCTGCTGTCTTAGTGCTGAAAGCTTAGAACTTCTTTTAACTTTACTGCTTCTAGTCCCAGTCAGACGTGTCGTAGCCGCAACATTATGATAATTGTAGCATCTGAATAATGTGTCTCACAAGCATATCTGCAGGCAAAAAGAAGCTTCAGTGATTCGGTTTCAACAGAAGGTTAAAAACATCCATTTTCTCTTCTCGGTCTGCTCGCCACATTTTACCTGAAGTCTTTCACCGACTTCAAACTATTTGGCAGAGAAATGTAGCTCATTTTCTTTGGTCAGAACGTATTCAGTAATTATAGAGAAACCCACTGCTCGGTGTGGTCGTGGAATGAATTGAGTTTATTGGCTGCTATTGTAATACATGCATTTTAATCATTATTTGTTGTAGTTTGCTGTGCCAAGTTTGGCTGAGAATGAATTAATATTGTCAGATATATTTCTATCGAATCATGTCAGGTAGTATCAAAGATGAATGATGTGAATGTCTTTTTTTGTGGCTAATTGGGATGTTATTTGATTATGTAGACAGTGTTTGAACATAATTCTTTCCCCAATGTATCCTGCATTCACACTGTCAGCACTGCTTAATGGGCTTTTCCATTAGACAACATTGTAATGTTATCCATCTCTTTGTCTTAACTGTGTCTGTGTGTGTGTGTGTGTGTGTGTGTGTGAGTGTGTGTGAGTGTGTGTGTGTGAGAGAGAGAGAGAGAGAGAGAGAGAGACATTGTGCATGTAAACCTTGCCTAACCAATGTAATCAATAATTTGAACGATGAAACAATCCATGAAAATATGCTGTGTCCAAATCATATTTCTTTAAGTCACCATTAAGCGGCGCCTGTAATTAGTGTCTATTTCCATCTTGATCATTTTAATCATAAAACAAAGTAAATCACACAACAACAGAGCATCAACAATAATCGAGTGGACAGTAAAAAGGTGGAAGTTCAGGTTTAGGTTTTAAGAACTTGTTTTTGCACAACTGAGTGAAAGGTACGAGGACTTGTACTCTAAGTCTCTGCGGTCACCGATGAGAACTTTACCCCTGCACCACCTGTGCACCCAAAGGATGTTTTTAAAAACAGGATTTATGAGTAGATTTTGGGTTTAAGACTTCAGATTTGCCTCTTAAGAGATGCAGACTGTTCCAAGGATTACAGGCTCTTACTGCAGCCTTTTGGGAAATGAGAGGAAAAACATACATATTTTCACTAGATGGAAAATTAGAACAAAAAAAAAAAAAAGATAATTCTGGTAAATGTCTCTGCTGTGCTATATACACCCAGGTGTAAATGACCACATCTGCTATTCCAACCTGGGTGCAAATAGCACTGTCGGTTGCTGACAGCTTTTGCTAATAGCGTCTGCTATAAAAAATAAAAGTAATCAGAACATTAAGGATTATCAAAACAAATGTGACTACATAGGACAGATTTCCTGAAAGCATCTATTTGCTCTTGAAGAACATCTTTGAATTTGTCATGTTTCTATCATAACATGTGATGTATTGTGTGGCTCACAGTGACTGTGAAGTATCTCTTTGTGGGTGACTGTACCGAAGTACTGACTTACCTCAACTTGATGTAGAAGGTGAAGAATATCTTATTAAATATATGTACAATTTCTACAGCACATGCATACACACTGGTAGAGTACTTTGTGGAAAATGTCATTGACAGTTTCCTTGACAATCCATAATGGACTAAACTCACCCCAGGTGTCGAGGATGTGTTGACAGGTCCATCCACAGGAATGGCTGGACTCCCTGAAAAGGTCCAATTATTTAAAAGTTTTCATTATGAAACAGACTGCACATGTTTGTCTCATTCTACTGCTCCATTCTCAGTCATTTAGGTGCAGAAAAAATATACGTTGTTCTTATACAAAATAATCTTTTTGAATAGTCCAAAATGCAGTTTTCCTCTTGCCCTTAACAGAGAGAGCACTACATTTTTCCCCCATCTATTCATCCCAGCATGCATTGGGTTGGCATTGGGAAGTCCCACTATGTGGAGTATACTGTACTGCTCTTACCATTAGGGCCCCTATTTTAATAGCAGATTAATTTTAATAACAGAGAGAGTGTTTATATGTGTTTCATTTCAACAATTAGTCAAACAATATTTACCTGCTGTACATCCATTATTACCACAATAATGAAGCTCATACTTAACGTGGGGCAAGACTGACGCTGTTTGTCATCACCCTAAAACAAAGATGCTTTCATTAATACCTGCATCTGTTTCAAGAACAAAAGACAAACAAAACTGAAGCCAGAGTCAAGGTCAGAGAAACTCTGCTTTGCTTTTCTGGAGATTCCTTAATTAAATCAAATTTTGGGAGTTTAGTTACATTGAAGAAATAATTTGCCAGTAAAATGTGCTCTAAATAAAAAATGCTCTATACGCTCTTCAGCTCTAAGATGCTTCATCACTCATCTCATTCTTTTGGCTTTCTGGCACACAACTTTTGTTTTGGTTCACTCTCGCAGCTCTCATGAGCGTCATTTTTGATTGGTCGAGCCAAGGCGCTACTTTCTGACCTACCAGCTCAGAACCAAACATCACACGGACAAAGTTAACGATTAGCTGGTAAACATAGCAGAGTATTTAGATGCTTAAAAAGACAGATATTTCACTCAGGGGTTGATGGAGACCAAAAACAGAGCT
Organism: Pampus argenteus; assembly: GCA_036937835.1. NCBI lineage: Eukaryota > Metazoa > Chordata > Actinopteri > Scombriformes > Stromateidae > Pampus > Pampus argenteus. The sequence goes on from CM072877.1 coordinate 9,977,756, forward strand.
AAAATGGGAGTAAATATTGGACTTACATTCATCAGGTGGCCATAAACTAAAGGTGCAGCTAGGGGCAACTGCACATTCCCACTCAGAAAAAACACATTTAGCCAGGAAGTCTTTTCCTTCAGAGCATTACATCAATTAGAGAGTCACCATCCCATCATTACTTCAATTGCAATGTTAAAAAAATGACTTATTGAGAACCAACAATGTCAAAACTGTTTATCTGCTTATGCTGTACTTAACCACCATTAACATAACTGAACTCATATTAAACTCATATTATACATATCATACTGTATCATCTGCTATTAGATTTTGGCTGCTCATGTTGTTTAACTGTATTGCATTTTTTTGTCACAATGTAGGATGTTTTTAGTGATTGTGGTTTTAACTTTTGTATGTTTTATTAATCTAGAAAGGAGTACTTCAAGACATGCCACAAACGTTACATTAAATTGCAAAATGAATAAACAATAATTTGACATGTATGCATAATGTATAAGCCAAAGAAGAGGGAATATGTGAGGTGTGAAAAAACAGCGCTCATATCCGTGCGACACGTTTCCCTACTTGTCCTCTAAAGATGGCGTCTGTAAATTTCAGTGTTACAGCGTAGAAAGCAACAAAACGAATCCCACACCTGCTCCCACCGTTCCTGCTCTAATAGAAAACGTGCTCTGCGTTGGGAACTTGTTTCGTCTCATCGGTAGGGCCTCAGCGTGAGCCGTCAGTGAGAGCCATCAATGATTTAGATCAACAGCACTCTCTTACCTCCTCAACAGGGCCCGCAGGTGTGCTGACACAATCATTCATCACTGAAACATGATCAGCTCTCCTCCCTTTTTTTTTCCTACAGTGGCACTACAGGCAACAATCCTTCACTCCCTCCTTGCTTCCCTAACAATGTGTAACATCGTTTTTATCGATCGCACTCTCCGCTTTGCGAACTATCGTCGCGAAAGAAGTGGAATTAACAAGCTGTAATTAAAAGGATTTTTTTCTTTTGACAATGGCAATTTGTTAGATTCCTGACAGAAAAAGATTACACAGAATACTGGGCAGCACAATTTATGTCTAATTGCCTCTATTTAATTGTTGACATCTGTAATATACTGTAATATATTTAAAATACACACAATGAGGATTGACAGAGTTGCTGAAATTCATCCTTTTCCATGATCTAAGATCTTCAGAGGACCATGTTCTATTCCTGTTTGCATCTCAGGAAAAGAGAGAGAAGTGACGTGCTGTCATATCCACCCAATATTTATGTAATTTTCTCTTATGTGTGAACAGAATTTACATGTGGTCCCGACCTGTCGTAGGCCTACGTGTCATGTATAGGTCATCTCTTCCTCTCATCTCTCATATAATCAAATTATCATGTGAATAAAACAAACTTGATGCAACATTTATATTCTGCTTACCATATCATCACACTCTCTTATATAGCTTGGGGTCCATACTTCATATTGGTAAATATTGCATAACCAAATGAAAGAACAAAGTCTCAAAGGTGTACATTGTGTATTAATTTTAATTTTATATCAGACTTCAGTAGAATTCAAGGCATTTAGATAGTGAGTGTACACATGTATAAATAAATAATACAACACGAACCAATTCGTTGTTGTTTTGATCTCATGAGGTAATGCTCAAGCTGCAGCTCCAGGTCTGGGCTGAAAACCTGTCGTGTTTATTTATACCCAACCACCACAATTGGGATGTTTGTTTGATGGATGATAGTTTAGTCTGACTTTCTATTTCAGCTGTGCTGGATGTCTTATGGGCCGCTGTACTCTAATTGATTTATCGCCAACTTCACCTGCCTCAGCATCACGTCGGATGGTGTTCTTTCATAATTCCTGATTGATTTATTTAATTGCTTTTTCAAAAAAAATACATTCAAATTCAGAATTACACATGAAAACAGTTGACGAGCACGCTCTCTGTGTTGACGTATACTGGCAACTTGTTTGCTACATCTTAACGTTAGCTCAAAGCAGGGGATCACCAATTACAAATACATAATTGTGAAGATTTATTTTAGTTTAGAGAAAATGATAAATCAGTGCTGACCTTAGTAAACAAAATTAGACTTTTCAGTAGCGCCATCTGATGGTGAAAATATTAATGACCATGTGTCTCCCCTATCATCTATGATATTCTCCTCTAATATCTGACACATCACTTGACTGTCTCCCATCACAGACAACTTCTGCATCTAACTTTAGCATCTAACTTCACTCTTTATTTCTGTCACAGTGTGGAGCTGCTCTGATGATATGTTAGCTGGATTCATATTTTGGGATTGTTCCGGGTCTCGTATTGTCACTCCTAAATTTGTTACGTGTTTGTCTTCTGATTTCTGAAGGCACAACTTTTTTTGGGAAGTTGTGCTGTGTTTTTAACTCTCTGGTAACCTTTTGTGCATGAAACTCACCTACAAATGTAGCAGAACATGAAGCCATATATGGACATTTTATGAGCGTGGATTATGATCATATCTCAAGTTCAGGAAGTTAAGAGAGTTTCATTAATCCCACGTCAGATTTTAATTATCTCTCTCTTATTGTTTTTGTGCAAGAAAAAATATAAGAGAAAAATACAAAAACATTCATGCATGAGATCCATTGTTTTTAAAGAGCAATACATTTTTTTTATGATGTAATGTAATCTTCTTTCCTCTTTCCACTTTAAAAAAAAAGGATATGAGGTAGACCGAAGGTAACAGACCAGCAGCTCTGAGTGAGCTCCACCAGCTTCTGCGTGGCAGCAGGGATACGTGGGATGTGGTGGTTCAGTCTATATAGCTTTCTGTACAACGACAGTCAATCAGGTTTCTGTCTGGAAGGAGATTGTTGCCCTCCTATTTGTTGCCCACTACTTGCAACACACAGCAGTGTGACCAGTTAATTAAAAGATATGATTTAGTTTAGCTGCAGTAGAAAAGCACAGGAGTAACTGCCTCTGAACACCTGAACCTCTCTGGATCATCCTACTTAGCTATTCTGCAGTTCCACTAGCTGGGAGAGACTTCGATTTAGAGTCAAAGCATCTGCAGGTAAGTTTTTACAGCACAGAGATGAAGAGATCAGTGACCAAGCCTTAAGAAGTCGATCATAGAACTAGTGTTACAGTGAATACATGACATGCATATTGATCACAGAACGCATTTCCATTTGTTGTTAGTGGCAATAGTATGATTACACGCTCGATTAAATCTGTGGCTAAGGCCACAGCGTAATGAAAACGGACATCCTGGCTGAAAGAGACATGCAGACACCAGCCCTGTAAAAAAAAAAAAAAAAAAAAAGATGAATGTCCACAGTCCCTCATCTACTATCTCCTTCCTGGGATACTTAAACGCAAGAGGTCAAGAGGTTGTATATCTGCAAGCTGTAGATATACAACTCACATATTTCCATTGTTAATCAGACTCAAACGTTGTCCCAGTGGATGCTCATACCCAGAGGCTCTGGGATAATGATTTCCAAGTTGACGCACTGAGAGAACACACACACACACACACACACACACACAAAAGTGGACATGGCATACAGTAAGTGATTCTAGTTGGTATTTGGCTACAAATCAAAGTGTTTGTTCCACTCAGGAGAACCTTGTTTGGTTTTCCATCACAGAAAAAAAACCAACAACTTGAGGCTGGAGACTTTCCATAGCTTCTAAAGACTTGTGGGGCTTTGGCACGAGGCTTTTCTTAGTGTTTTAAATCTATTTCATCGCAAATGTTTTGATTTAGTATCAACAAGTAGAAATTTTTTTCCAGGACCTGCCTCCCAAATTGTGTGTATAAAGATACAGTGTAGTAGTTAATATCACTTGTTTCCCACTTGTATATATTGATGGCTTGTGTTGTCTATTTAGCATCTTTTCTTCAGTGTTAACAGTGTCAACACAGGGATGCCAAGTTAACATTGTTTGCTTTGACAATGCTGGGACTATGACAGATAACAAACAGCGTCACCATAGGGGATGCAGCAAAGCAATGCATCATGAAAGCAACGGTCTAGTCATCCTTCCCTCCTTCCTTTTCTATATATTCCCCTTTCATCTGCTCTTCACACATCCCGCTCTTCCTCATCCCTATAATTTGTATTTGTCATTGTGAGCCGCTCGCCTTTGAAGGCCTGTTGTTTCTTGCCTGCAAGACAATAAAAAAACATCAGCAACTAGTATTTAGCGAGTAGAGCAGTTCAAAGAAAAGATCAATCCTACTCTTATTTGCATAGCCTTTATATGTGAGGCAGCGCCTAAGTGCTACAAGGTGACATGCTATTCTACAACCAAAGGAGTGCTGGTGCTCTGAAAAGTACATGTACTTAGAATAACAGTACAGGACTAACCATTTAAAAGGATCTCTAAGTCAAAAAATATGTTGAAAGTAAAACAAACCAAGTGTTTTAATGAGATTATTATGACTATTATTAGTAGTATTAGTAGTAGTAGCAGTAATAAACAGAGAACTAAATATATGTTCGCCTAAAAGGCTTGCTTATAATTTATTATTTTACATGGTTGTCTACACTTTTTTTATAGAACAGACAGAATTAGAGCATGGAAATACCCCGAGGAGTCCAATTAAAGGCTCTAATATTAGCAAGTAACAGTAAAAACAGTGGGGTTAATAGCTATTTAGTTATCCAGCTTAATTACCAGCCTGCAGCCTCCTGTATGTCCTACAGAGCCTTGGTTTGCACTGTAGAAGTATTATCTCCTATTCTGGCAAAGAGTGCAGGAGATATAGATTCCATCTAATATAAAAAAAAATGCCCTCCAAATAGTTTAATAATCACCTTAAAACTAATTAGACGGGAGACAATGTGACACAATAAGGAAAGAGAGTGAAATAGTAAATGGCAAGAGCAAGGGAAAGTTGATGAGCCAAAATACATTAGAGATTGTTGTTTTTAAGAGTGCCCATAAGGCAGTGGCCATTACTTACTTGTATGAGAGTTTACAATGCCAAATGTTTTGGCTTTGGCAGTTTTACAGGTGGCATTAAAGGCTTCATTATGTCCTTTGGCAACTTTCAGAAATGCTGATAAGGGAAAATACAGCAAAAAAGTTGTGACTTCATCACATTGGCTGTCGGTGCTTTGCTACTGTATGTGTCCTCACTCAAATCTAGAAGTGACATCGTTGAAGGATAATAAAATCAATAATCAATGGGAATACAAATGTATTTATTTCTTCTGCGGAAACAAACATCTGCTCCCACCTGACTAACAGCTAATTACTAACTAACTGAAAGACAGCCACTGACTCACAATGTGGTAATCACAATTGGCATGATAAGATCTCAGATGTCTTTGATAACAAAATATCAGAGAAAGGCACGAGCCATTTTATCAAGTCAAAGTCTACAAATTGGCACACATGCTGTACTACAGCTGGGCTGAGATGAAACGTACAATAAGTCCAAATGCCATTTAAGGGAAATGTGACTGAGTTGAACATCTTTGCCTCTAGAAAAGATTCAAAGAGATACAGCAGTTTGCTTTGAGGTTTGCTCTATGACGTCTCGCAGCATTATGCAGTTTCTGAATATTTTTCAGTTTTGCATTCACGCCACACTACAAACTTCTTATTCCATCTATATCTCAAAAGTGCTGTGTTGGTTGAGACCTCGAGTCGAAACCTGTGCATGCCACTGCAGCATCTTGAAATGATAAAAAGCGACATGGCGCATCTTTCAGCTGGGAACGTTGGGAAGGAACACTGTGACCATAAAGGGATAAACCTAGTCTACCGCGTTGAGGTAAGCTGTGGCATTTAAATGATCCTCACCAGGTGTTGGGGGTCCACTATGCCAAGAAACACTCCCACACCATCACAAAGCCAGATGGATTCATGTTGTTCATGCCATATTCTAAACCTACAAAAATGACGTTTTTCAGACAAGGTTCTTAGCTGCCAAGAGTGGAGTGCATGTTCTCTTCCTGCTACAGCATATCCACTTCAGATTTCTTTGAGTTATGCATTCTGAGGTGACTCCGTGCAATTCATCCATCACTGTTGCATAGCAACCCTGTGTCCTAGAAATTAAGTACATTTGCAATTTCAGATGAAGAATTAATTTGTATAAACTGATAAATACCATCCTTATAAAAAAAAAAAAAGCTGCGAGTTATTCTTAACAATACGTTTGTTTTACAGCGGAGAGCGTTAAATGCCAGTTCATGCTCTCGAGCAGAACCTGATAAATCCATTGAGCATAACAGCACAGCACACAGTATTCAGGTCAGGTGTACAAATGATAGCAGATACTATGTTCAGCCAAAGATGTGCTCTCTGAAAGCAATACCCACTGTAACTTTAACTCAATGTAATCTTTAAATAATCGAACATTTGACGAACGTAATATTATCTTCAGGGTGTAAAAAGAAGTGAAGTAAAAATCAAGTTTCTGAATCCAGAAAGTACGTAAATATTAAACACAGAGATACTAAAAACTGTGAAAAACTAAACTGTAAAGCACAGAATCGTGTTTTGTAGCTAGGCTTGAATTTTCCAAAATATGATCTTGCAAATGTGTAATATTGTCCATCAATAACAGGGTTGGTTATTGTATATTTAGTTGCTTATACAACATTCTCTGAAATTTCTACACTGTGTGTTGTACAAAACATCCCAGTAATGCAGCATGGTCTGAGATGCTGGAGCCATCACATCGGTATGCCACACTTAAAGTTTCTTGTTTATTCAAATTTAAAAGTATTTTTGCACAATACGATACATTATCTACAGGTTATTCTGTTGGGACACTGACCTAGTTAGCTCGGTTATACTTTTCAATTAATTTATCCATCCATCCACTTTCTATACCATGCAGTGGTTCTAAACCTATTTTGGGTGAATTCCCCCTTAAATCAGTTCGAAACCTCTCGGATGATGGGTGTTAACTTCAGATTAGCAAAGAAAAAATAATCCACATCACTTTTTCTTTATCTGTGCCATTATTTTCTCAGGGACGGTAGCCGCTTAGCACATACCATTAGCATCCAAACGCCGCCAGACCTCCACTGGTCCCTGACGTCCTCTGAAAGCCCACTGGGAGGGCTCTACTGCCTCCGTTGACAATCACTGCTTTTAAGGGGAAGATAAAGCTGATAACTGACATTGGGCGAGAGGCGGGGCACACACTGAAGAGGTCACCAGTAAATCACAGAGCAGACACATAGAGACAGACAACCACTCACATTCACTATGGGCAATTTAGAGTCGCTAGTTAACTTGACCTGCCCCCAGGAAGAATCCATGCAGGAACGGGGAGAACATGAAAATTCATTTTGTACATAATTACACGCTGCTATTCAGTTCAGAGACACGTTTGAGTCAGAAAATGTTGCAGTTCCTCGTTCACTGGTTGCACTTGATGTCATTTTAAACATTTTATGTCCTTATATGATTTAGACACTGTATTACTGATTACTTGTTCATAGAAAACAAGTTGAACATCATACCGCAAGTCATATCTTTTATACATTTGTCTGCCAGCAGTGGGGTTTAGACGGCACAAACATCATTATTCAGTCTGTCAATCTGAAGTGTGAGAGCCAGCCCATAAATGAATTAAAGCATGTTTTAACCTTGTCCCTACATACAGTACTTATTTATAAGAAAATAAAAGTTACAAACATTTATAAAAATAAATAAATAAGTATATCTCATTGGAGATACAAGGCCCTCTCTCAACAACAGTGGCTCCCATCATTGATCACTGAAGATAGTTTCAGAATCTGCCATTCTGGTGTTAGAGATTCATCCCATGTACACAATAATAACCTGTCTTAACCTTTTCCCTGATTACTTATTCATATGAACACAGTTCAGATGAATGTGCCCAGCTCTGGGCTTTCTAAAATATTCCATTTCCTCTTTTGATTCCTCCCTTAAATTAACATTAATGGAATCATCAGAGTGCAAGTAAACAGAGTGCAGCGTTTCTGTGCTACTTGAATGAACACGGCTCTGTTGCCAGTCTTTCTGCTGTTTATCCATCATCTTACTGTGTCCGGGGTGTTTTTAAGTTTAATAACCAGCCTAACTTTATTTGATAGGATTATTTTGTTCTATTTCTTGACAGAGACTGACCAGCCGTCCAGTCAGCTCCTGATTTTGAAATTCCATTTGGCTTGATAAATAAATAAATAATGGTATTGCTTACCTCATCCTCATCTTATCCCCAGCTTATAAAAGCTTATAAATTCTGCTTGTTTATGTGTTTGGGTACGGTTCAATAGAGTCAAGTGCTCAGGGGGATAAATGAAGCGCGAAGAAGTAATATTTTTGGCTGTTTCAGTCAATTGTAGCAAGAGAGAAATCATCCTGGAGCCTCGAAAGACTGCCTTGTGGATTTAGTCGCTCAAGCAGCATCAACCACATCAACAGCTGCTTTTGAAAATACTCTTTACACAGTTGTTGTTAAAAAAAATCCTTCAAATAACATTAAAAATATACAAAATGTTACTGCAATGGCATGAAAGGAAACTAAATTAGCGGTTTTGTGTTCTTTGTGCAAATTTCAAAAAAAAATAAAAAATGTTTTCATAATGAAATGTTCTTTTTAGAAATACATTTTATGTGCTTATTCAGTAAGCACCATTACTAACAATATTACAGCAGCAAAAACACTCCACTAGAGTCCAGACTTTAACAGTCTCACTCTGGGGCTTTCAGAGACCTGCTCCCTGAGCCACTCCAGCATTGTTGCTGGCGTGCTAAAAGGCACTCCACCTGCCGAATTCACTGTTAAGGTCTCCCGTCCTGTTGATTTTACTCAAATGAGCTTAACCCAGCAGACTTTGGGTCATCCGTGACATGTAATCACTCACTTCTGCTACATGATGCTACAGTTCATCCGCCATGAGGATTACAAAAATTCAATGATGCATGATCCATGACATTCCCCAAACATAGAGCTTTGCAATCAAGCCAGAAATGATTTACCTCATGCTCCAAGTCCTGAAGTGCTTTCCAATTTCCAGTTGTGCTGTCAGGTGAAATTTAGGCTTCATAATCTTGCCACTCTACATCAAAGTCTTGATTGTTGCAGTGTTTCCAAGGAGCCCTGATGCCATGTTAGACTTCTTGGTTACTTCTCTGACCAGCGCCCTTCTTGTCGGAGCCAGTCAGCCAACCCTGGCAAAGAGATTTGGTTGTTTCACACTTTTTACATGATTAATATCGCTACAATAATCAAGTCTGCTGGTGAACAATGCATTTATTTTTCATCAACTTAAAATTGTGTAAAAAAGTACAGTAAACTGTGAGTGCTATCTGAGTTCAATATATATATGAATTATGAGTCACTCAAATTGAATGGCCTTTTTCTTTGTCTAAAACACTTTAAATTAAAAGGGGCTCCAATTATTACCCGACTTGAAATAGAGAGTGGAGTGCCCCACAACAGTACTTGATGTTCGTGGGAAGATAAATGTACCCTTCAGAAGGGTTAGACCTTCAAAATGTCACTTAGATTTAGTAAAGCATAACCCACAGGCAATCTTTAAACTGCTTCTCTAAGAAATTGTTGTCCCTCATAAATCTAGAAAATGTCCTCTGTGCTTTCTTTTAGGCACAAATGAGTGCAGAGAGACTATATTTTGTTAGGCAAAGGTTTCTGTTGGGACACAGCTCACCACCTTCAGAAAGTTTCTTGCAACAAATAAGGAAACTCGCCTTATTTGTTGTTTCCCAGATCATTTAGAAGATTTGGGCATTTAACGAACTTTAAATAGTATTTTTCGCTTGAGTTAAAACGCGTCTTTTGCCTCAACCTCCTGATTCTTGCAGGAAAATAAAATCTTGTGATGTCCAAAGTTACAGTTTACAACAGAAGCTAGCCGAATAAACCACAAACATGAATGCTTTAAACAAAACCTGTCTCAAAAGGCGCATGATAACAGACTTTTTGCTAATCACTGTCTTAATAAAATAGCTTCTAAGCTTATCTCCCATTCTGTTGGACTATTGCTTTAAATCAACTCACTTGTTTGAAGGGGTTGATTGAAGGTCTGCAGATGATTGTGGTTGACGAGACGAGAGTACAATTCTGACATTAGTCTGTGTGTGAAAAAACGAGAGAAAAAATCATGCAAAAAGGTTCCTAAATCCTAATCAAGGCTCACAAGGCTCACAAGGCTGCAAATGAAGCATGGGACATCTGTTTACAAAAGCAACCGCGTTGAGCTTGGCTGACAACATTTTTACCACAAATACTTTTACATTGGCTACTTTTACATTTCCCCTTACCCCTTAGTGGTTAAAATACAATGAGAACACCAATTACCCTAATTACACTTTCCCCCAATCAGCTATTTTAGGGTGCAACAACTGGTCCTCAAAGGGTTGTATGTGGGGTTGTATGATCCATAGTCAGTTTATTACCTGCAGTCAATTGTGACCTGTTCGTCTCCAGTGTGGTGAAACAGACAGGAGTACCGGCACAGAAGCTGAGCAATGTACTGCTGTAGACAAGAACAGCAACACAATGTATTTTATCCACATAAATAAAGGTAGCAGATCCTCTGTTTGAGTGGTGCTGCAGGTAGACAGGGTGTAGCATGCATACGAATACAGAAGTTGAGAATGTAGTGCCAAAGGAAAAGGCTGTTTGACAGCAAGGTAAAGCAGTGAAAGTTTTCTTTATATAGCGTACGCTTAAACTGATATTGATTTTTTCTTTTTTTTAGATGGGCCTTTATGTAGGTGACTAAAATATATTTTGCTGTTGTCCCTGTCCATAACAGTACATTGCTCAGTTTCTGTGACGGTACTCCTGCCTCTGTTTCTCCACACTGGGGACATACAGATTGCAATCGACTGCAGGTAATAAGCTGACAGTGGATAAGTACATGATACACCCCCAATTCAAAAAAAATCCATACTAGCCTTTTTAAGGGCTAATTTTTCACCCTAAACCGGTTGATTGGGAAAAATGTAATTAGAGTAGAGCGAAACGGGTGTTTTCTATTTTCCACCTTTCAAATGAGACCAAGAATAGACAATAAACACACATACAGGGTGAAACATTAGTACTCTTCTGTCTGCCCCAGTGACACTCAATTTAACTGTTCCACTAAACAATAGAGGGCCTACAAAATATAGTGATTTACTTATGGCCAAACATCACTAAATCACACAAGCCTGCATATACGAATACAGGCCTATTTTGTTAAGCGTACAGCCTGAAATATGTGTTCATTGGTACATCACAGGTCAGCGTGGGGTATTTCAGCGGGGCATCACTGAGGGAGGTATTATCTTCAGTCAATCCTAATCATATAAAGTATCTGGGTGCATGAATGTAAGAAAGGATTAATTACAGGATGAATGAGGATCCATAGACATTTCCCATTTTTCAATTTAACTGGATTATCATCATCTTCTTTAGCGCCATGAAATTGCCTAAGCTGCCCAGACTCTGATACACATTTGCCCACAGACACTTATGTGCCCTTCAGTGAGCAATAGAGGAGAGAGGAGAGGAGAGCCATTATCCTCCACAAGAAGAGCCCACATCTATATCCTTTTCCTTCCTTTTGTCTCACTTTCTAATCCCCCCTGCTACCTACCTGTTTTCAATCTCTTTTTTTCTGCCTCTTTCTCCCACGAGCCTGCTCTCCCCTTTTGCCATTTCTCTTCATATCTTTTTATTTTTCTCTTTTTTAGTTTCTTAGACCTCTTTGCTGTCCTACACGGCTGTCTATCATTCTCTTTGCCCGTCTCATCCTCCCTCTCCCTCTTTGCCTTTATGGTTTCTGTCCCCTCTCTCTCTCTTCATCCATCCTTTCACATTCATTCCAATCTCTCAAATTAATCTGGTTAATGGGCCGAGCCTTTGTCCAACAGAGCGGAGCAACTGCCTCTAAAGATGTGTATGTACCATCCTGCAAACAAAACCGTGCACAAACCTGCACCTTTGTGCGAACATATTACACACATGCTCGGCAAATAGAAACATTTTTGTACTCATGCACATTCCCAGAAACATTCTAACGCATGTAAGCACACTCGTTCAACATTATTTATCTCTTTGCTAAATAGTCGCTCTAATGATACTGCCGAAGAAGAAATAGTCTGATTTATTTGTCCAGTGATTTGATTGGGTAACCCTTTCATAGCACTTCATTAATTAGTAGCTGGATACGAGTAACTGGCAGGGCGGAGCATACCAGCAAGGACTAGTAGGGGGTAGACTTTTCTCTTAATTACCGCACTAACTCTGGCGTCTGGGGAGACAGGAGGTGCATCAAACAGCATGTGTAATAAAGTCCATAACCCACACAGCCCAAGCAAGCAAGCAAAGGATTTATTCATCATTTGTATCTTTTGCAGCTTTTGTATCTCTCAGCAGATACTCCTGCGTCCTAACACAATTTAAAAACTAAAAGAAGTTTAATTGGGGTAATTGAGGGAAATTGCAAAGTCCTACAGGACTGCTGAGCACGTGACTGGAGGAGTAAAAAGGTGAGTCAGAGACATCTACCAGCAGAAAAGGAAAGCCACTTAATGTCATGATATCCCCACTGTGCGCTCTCCTGCACCAGGTGTGGTATTTCTAAACAGAGTAGGCTTAGATCAGCCACACACTCCAAGAAGCTAACACACTATTATCCATCATATATGTCGTATAACACTTTAAAAGTTCAAGCATGTGATAATGTTTTTTTTTTAATCTCCTGACCAGATCCGGTTTACAAACCTGTGCCTGTTCTCATACCAATACACCAATATCAAAAGAACGAAATTGAAACACTCTGTTACCGCAATTATCTCCAACTCTAGTTTGAACTTGAGTTGAACCATTGCAGTAACAATGCATAGCAATACCTGGCCTGTAATCGGGTACAGGGATATACAATGGCAAGGGAAATAAATCATACACAACAAACTTGTTGTTTCCACCTGCTCAGACAAACTCTTCGGCAAAAGTGTACACTCAGACCTCTCCGAAATAAACAAAAATAAAGTGATGAGACTGGCTGGTCTATATCACACTCAGCTGTCGGCAGCCACTGAAGCTCCAGAGAAACATCACAGTGGCTTACCTCCACACAGCAGCACATATCAACCTTCTGGCTTTAAAGGAGGGACTGAGTCATCCCCACTGTCCAACCACCCACCCACTGTCAGCAGAGGCTCTGAGAATCAGCGTCTTTAGTCAATGAAGACGTAGAAATATACATATTATATTGAAAATACTGCAGGATGCATAATCTAGCCAGAAGAGGTTAAGCTTAGTAAAATGACAGCTAAGCAAAGTAAGAACTGAAAACATGCACTGTATATGTTTATATATATTTCTTTAGTGTATATCTTCATGTGGGAATCTACAAGCCATGGTTTGATTATAAAGCTACAAACAAGGATTATCTTACATATCTCAACTTACGTTCCTATCTGCTCACCTCCAAACTAAATATTTAAGACGGTTGTAAAACAGCATGATTTTTCTATTAACCTATGTAACGCAGCAAGTATCCGTCAATAATGTATAAAAGGCAGAGTCTCTCTCACTGCTGAGAGTCACAACTCTGCACTGCTTTCATGTTAGAGGTCAGATGAGGTAGATGTGCCTAAAGACAAAGAGGGCGAGGCAAAAGGCAGATCACAGCTCAAATTGTAACACCAGTCTCAGTGTGATATCTGTCTAATAAGGCCAGAAACAGCTGCTTTTTTGAATAATAGATGTGATGGGCCAATGGCTCCACCGCTAGTCTAGCATCACTGGCCATGGATGGAATGGATGAGAGATATGATAACAGCTACGTGGTGCATCCGCAGAGAGCTCAAGTAGAGAAGAAGAGCCATCGTTGTTCTACACATGCTCTTATTTGTCCTTATTGTGTGGGGGTAAGATATGAAGTCAGGTCTGAGGAGTATGATGCCGCCACATATACTGACACATACAGAGAACATGCTATCTCACATGTGCACACACAACTTTTGATCCCTTGAGCCCTTAATCCTGAGATGAGTTGTAGTGTATTTGGAGCATGTGTCATTCTTGTGTTTGAGTGCATGTGTACCCCATTACTGTGTCTTTATCTGGAAAAAAAAAATGCAAGCTCATGATTGTATCTGTACCTTCCTCTGGGAAGGATCAGTTGCTCACAGGCTTTAAGAGACATACATCATCCTTTATCCCATTCCCCGTTGCTGGCTCTGCTGGCAGCACACACAGTTACTCCATATTCCACTAATCTAGTCCCTGTGATTAAGTGTCTTTTTGTACACTGTGTACACTGAGATTTTTCTCCAGCTGAACGCAACAATGAAAATCCCTTACCGGTAAGAAGTTGTTAAATGAAGCCGAGTCTATTATGTACCAGTGGAGCAAAATATATTTCTTTGTAATAATTGGCTCATGTGGGGGGAATTGAGCATTCCTGTGTTGCACATATTCATGTTTAAACGAGGGAACAGAGGGGTTCTCTAATTGTTGGTTGTTATGACAATGTGTCATTCAAAGCATGCGTGAAAGACTTGTCAAAATGTTACTCCAATGGAGCATTTTTTTAATCAATGCTCCAGTGTTTTCAGGTCTCAGTGGTTACGTTGCTTAGTAAATGGTAATAATAATCATCAGAATTGAAGGTCTCAAGGTCAAAGGTAAAATAATAAAATTCAAGTTGTAACAAACAGTAGATTTCCTTTAAGGATGGGTAGCTTACTACATCTTATATAACCTGACTCTGAGTTTGCCCCCTCACCCTGCACAGCGTTTTAGCATTTTTCAACTCATTGGTTTGATTTTATGGAGCACAACCTGTTTTGGTTCAGTTTCACCTCTCATCTGTGTCGTTTTCAGTCACAGCAGGGAGCAATAAAAGGTCTAATACCTGTACACTATCCACCCAGCAGCAAATGACAGACAAGGTTGGTGACTAGTGATTAAGGAAAATGACACATCAAACAGCTAAAAGTCAGATTTTTATCTCAGGAGTTGGTGTGAATATTGGACTTTTATTCATCAGGTGGCCAGACACAACCGAAAATTAATGTGTTTACGAAACAGAAAAAAAAAAAAGCTCCACACAGTCTACTGCTATGGTACCAACTGATCCAAATCATCATGAATGTCAGCAGGCAGCACCTCCAAATCAACAAAAAGCAGCACAAACTCCCACAGCCCCACATGAGACAGCCATGCCGTTGCACCTTGTTATTAGTGAACTCATTCATCTGTAACTCAAAACCAGCCTCAGTAGGGATCGAACTAAATAGAGTGTTTCACTCTGATAGTAGTAAACAGAGAACACTCATTCACCTATTTCATTTTCTAAAATATATCGACCAGTTCCCATGAGCCCATGTGAGCAATCCATCAGAAATCATTGAGGTTATTCAGCCCAAATTACAATTGATCTTTTTAAAAGTTCACTGTGGGACACCAGGGAGCAAAGGACATCTTCTTCAGCTCAAGGAGCTGCTTAAGTGAGTAATATAGGAGGGAGTCTTATGCTCTGTCAAGTGAGCACCTCCTCAATTAGAGTTGAGCTCAATGGGATCAGAGGAGAGGATTTGACGGCTCTTCTCCCTTCCCTCCGTTCTTTTGGGATGTTCTTGAAGTTCTGCATGCAGCCCTGTTTCACAGAGCATATAAGAGCCATTGTAGTAAAGCTATTCATTGGTCTACTCTGTATAAAGATGCACTTATCTGTCTGAATTAAAACAAAAGTATTCACTTACGCCAAAGATACAACTATTTAAGAGACTCAGAACGCTTTAATTGAAGCACGATTTTTAGAGCAAAACAGCTTCTTGTTTTCATAAAAACCTGCTTATAAGTCATGTTGAATTATGAATGTGACTTCTTTTTCCCAGCGCACTGTTAAACCAATGCACCATGAACGCAGCAATGAAATGCAGATTGATTCATACAAAGACTTGTGATGCTTTCATTATCTTTTAATTACACTTCCATTTAGAATTGAAAATGATTATACCCTTTTGCCTGGCAGCACCCACAACTAAATGTGGGTGCGATGTTTCACAGACGATGTGGCGTATTACTTTGGTGATCCCCTGACTGTTCCCCTAGCTCCAACATGAGGTAGAAATTTGAAGTTTTGAATGAAATGTCTCAACTACTGATCATCATAATTTGTCCAGTTTGGCTGTAGAGTCTTACATGTCGACTTTATAGGAAATGCTCAATTATTTACTGAGATGAGTATGGAGGTCAGTGGTTGGACGGTTCTAACGTATCAAGGATCCCAAGGTGGACACCGTCTTTATATGTAAAAATCCATCAAGTTCCTTGTGGCCACTGCACAAGGACAGAAAGTGGGGAAGCGGTAGAACAACAAGAAAAGAGGAATGAAGAGAAGAGAGTTTAGGATAGAGACATATAATAAGGAGTTGAAAATGAGAGATTAGAATGGCTGATTTTAAATAATGCACACTATACATCATTTTATGAAATGAAGAAATAATTATTAGATGAAATCTGTGACGTTTTAATCACCGGTTGTAAAACGACAATCTCCTTCATCCTGTCAGATGATAATAAAAACCCAATGACTTTATAATACATCTTGAATGCATTATGTATTCATTTATTATTAATTTATGCGTGTCTAATACATCAGCTGCTCTTCCAATCTTGCCGTTACAGTTACACCATATTAAGGAGTCATATTCGTTGTCTCTGCTGCTCTGTGATGATAAAGGACACTTTTCTTTATCCTTTTCACACAGGATGAGTAAAATATAGGAAATAACATTTTAAATCAGGCATCTAACATTATACCATGAATGTTAGGCTGTGTTCTGAAACAAATTTGACCTCAGTTGACTTGCAGAGTTTTTTGGGTTTTTTTTCTTTTAAGACACCTCCATGATGCACTCTCCCCTTTACCTCACAAACCACCCAAAAAATAAAAAATGATGTGTGTCAGTGTTTTGTAAATCAAATAAATAGCTGAATGTGCATCATCTCTAAATGTCTATTCACTGAAGCTGTTGCAAAACCAATCAAGCAGGTTTCCAGGCAATTTTAGCCATTTTCTAGATAGGATAGTAACCAATGTTATCCTTTTATACAGCACAGTGCCGTCGGTGAGGATACCTGTGCTGTCATGTGATTCTGTGTGTATGTCAGGCCTTCTCTTTACTGCTGTATGCCTTGAACAACTTTATGTACTATTACTATGCTATGCCCAGTGGTACATTACTGTAAAAGATAAGGCTGGTAATCTAAGCAGTTTTATTTGGAATTATATGTTTGTGACCCATTTCAAAGATTTACAGATTTCACTAGGAACAAATGGGTTTAGGACTCAGTGCTAAGACAAGGTAGGGAGGGATTTGTTGACAGTAACAAAAACATATATGGACATAAATCTCATATTCAATCTCAAAAACTCAAATATCCTCTTAGTGTGATTCTAAACACTGAAGTGTAATGTCAGCCCCACAGTTCATCTACAGTCTGATCCATTGCTGTGCGGCTTGCACTTTGTGACACAGATTAAATAACATCCTTACTCAGGAGGGATGCCGCCTCATTGAGTAATCTCCCAAACGCTGTCCTAGCTGTCTTCTTGAACTCCAATTAGCCCCTTCCACTCCTCAAGAACACTGCAGCATGTCAGCCTCTTATACCCTCCCATGTGTTTCTACTATACCCGCGCTCCACTGGCTGCTTATGTGTCAAGTTCATACCTCTGGTGCTAACATGCATTCCCAAACCTCCAGACTAAAGTGCAGACTTAAACACCAACATTGTGCTGCTTTGTCTCTTCTTTCCCTGCAATGAACTGATCAGTCAGCCCTGGATGTTCTCTCTCTCCCGACTCCACAGTAGAGAAGTGACCTTTTCACTCTATTCACAGCAGCATATTTGCTCCTCATTTTTCCTTACTCCCTTTCCTCTTTAGCTACTGAATCAAATCTAATTGCTGTAAAAAAAAAATCCCCTCTATGTCTCTCTTTGAAAGATGATATTTCCATGATTGTGAACTGAAGTTGGTATTCTATCAGTTTTATCCTATTCTATTCTATCACTAATTTAAAGCTGCTTTAGCCATGCAAAAGGAAACTGAATAAAAACGTATAGTTTATGAGTCTGTAGTATATTTATTGTCTGCTTCACAGCTGTACATTCTGAAATGCCCACCTGCACATCAAGGACCCAAAATTAATGAAAACAAAAAGAGTCATCCATCCATCAGGAGTGTCATTTAAGTAATTTGTCATCTGGGAATTAAGTAATTAATGTATTTTTTGGCAGATAAAATTCAACACAAATTAGAAGCACCAGGTTTTAGGGTAGAATCATTTTCAAAACATTCATGGCAGCGACACAGATTTTCCTAAATGACAATCAAGACAGAGAGAAAACTTTGCAACTTTAAAACTGTCGTTTTTGGAATAGAACCAAGATGACAATTCATCCCAGATTAAAGTTTTATGATTCTTTGTCTGGGTTTGTCTGGTAGATCCAACTGACTGCACAGGCTCGATCAAGCTGGCAAAATAAAACACCCCCAGAGATGGTAGAAAGGGATCAGCCAAGAGTAACAGGACAGCGGGTCATTACACACAACAATTGTCTTGTGGGCCACGGAGCTACAGTGGGGGAGTCCTATTGAAAAGGTAAATGTGTTTGTCACAGTGTGTGTGTAGTGTGTAGTTTTAGCAAAAATACGTGCATCATAATCAGCCATTGGCGGATGTTTCTCTGTCGTTGCCCAAACTTAATGAACTCTGCATGAACTCTACTCGTAGGTCAAACTGTTCTGCTCACTAAACGTAGCTGAAACTGAAATATGAATGTGTCTCCTGCATAAATAGCCACTGTATACACACACACATTCTTGTTTGGTGGCGCCGCAAAAAAAAAAAGTAATTTGACGTTCACATAACACTGTGAAAAGTAATTGTATGAAGTCGGCACACTGGGTACAAGCACTTTGACACTAACGGTTACAGACTTATAACAGTCAGTGCAGAGGATTTCATTATTTATGACACTAACATCTTTGCTAAATTTAATCCTCTGGTTTTGGGTGAATAACTAAACTTCAACCAAGCATACTGTAAATTTTACATGCATCATTGGAACATATAGACATAACGTGTTTTTGCTGTCTGCTTTTCTCTCTTTAGAGCATGTCAGACTCTGACTGTGTATGGCTCTGATCTAAGAGACCTAAAGCCGAGCTGAGCGGCTTGCTGTTTGATTGTTTATTCAAAAAGTTATTACAATGAATTAATTCATAATCAATCAATGTTTAATTGAAGTGTATTATTAATATGATTATTAATTAATTAAGTTGTCATGTGTTGAAATTGCACCAAATGCATATCCTCTGGTCCCCAGCAATACCCCTGCCAAGTGTGACATAGATCAGACGATCAAACAAACATACAGAGATTCCTTGCTTTCGAGTTAGATATCCATCCATCCATATAAATACATACATGTTAATACATTTAGGGCCATGTCAGACTTGATTTACTATATTAAAAAAAAAATACTGCATTAAAAAAAAAGACTAAGTAGTCTCTATGAGGCACACAGTACAGCTGAGGCTGATGGGGATGTTGTGAGTTTTGCAGTAAACCAAAGTATTGCACAAATGCATTAATATCTGTACTAAATGTCACATGTCACTCCATCCATCAGATGTTAAGCTACTTCTCAGGATAGGTAAACTTTGATGTGCTGATGGTGCTCGAGGAGACGTCTAAGGATCTTTAAAATTGCAAACGTTCACCCCCCTTGCCTACCATGAATGTCAAAATTTAATTTCAAGCCAAAAAATAGACTAAAGTGGTATAAAGACTGACCAAAGGTAGAACGCAGGTGGCCATGATGAATGTGTCTCATTGATCCTCCACTCATTTTATACAGAAAATAATCTCAGTCAGTGAATAATAACACATTCTGCACGTATGTCAGTCAAACTCAGGAATCACGTACAGGAAACTCCACCATCAGTCTGGGACTGACCCACTGACCCCTAGACAGTCTGTTTACTGAGCTTATGGCCTTCAGCATGTTTAACAAGGAACATGAGTCGTTTCCTTTGGTCTGGCTTTTTAATTAAGCACTGACACGGCTGTTAAACTCTCAGTGGTCCTGCCTGCATGAGACCGCAGCTGGTTGCAGAAAGACTTCTCTTGCAGTGGGATGCTGATTTATCTTGTCTCACTTACTGAGGATTTGTCAAGAGGAGCTAATATAATCACAATATTTTAACAATGGACAACGTGAGGTATTTGTACAATAATTATATAAAGGGAGTACAGCAGGGGAACAGATCAATACAGCTACCATCAGATGACAAAAACGCTGTAGAAAACGTTGAGGGACTCAATGTCACAAGTGTTATTGCTTTGCTGCTACGTAGGTGGTGGGGTTATGGTGTTATATACACACACACACACACACACACACGGCTGGTTGGTAAAAGCCAGATCAAGTGCACACTACGACTATTTAGACAAAGCCCAGTGAGGCCATCCCACCTGCCAGTCAGAATGAGGATTAGACAGGTTGCGACCTCACTGTTTGTTGAATGTGTAGAGGCTGGCGTGTAATATCAGAGCAAGCAGGAAGCCGCTGCTCCTCCGCTGTGGAAGGAAGAATCTTAGACATAGAGACAATGAAATTCTGTTGCAAAGAAGAGGAAAAGATCGGTGTCCCACCTTAATCCTTTGGCAGCCAACAAAATGTCGATGGGATGAAACAATATTAAGTGTCAGGGGTCAACAGGGAACACGGACATATGGCACCTATAGGTTCGTTAGTGTTCCCTCTGAAGCAATAATGCCCCTAATTAACAGGCATTCCTCTCCCACCACTCCAACAAGTTGGAGCTGAACAGCACTCCCTGCAGAGAGAAGCAACCACTCACCTTTTACTGGGAGATATTAGATGTGACTGGGCTGTTCCGCTGACTGGAAGCTCATTATCAAAAAAACTGCATTACTTCAGCGAGCTGTCCTTAACCACATCTTTCTGCAGAGGGGGAAGAGAAATAGACAAGGAATATAAAAAAGTCTTTGATAAAATGTTTAAAAAAAAAGAAAAAGAAAAAGAATTTGCGTGTGCGTTCCCAGAAAGGTAGTTAGGATTCGCAGAGAGACCAGAGATCAGATCAGTGAATAGGAGTATAGCCATTAGTGTGAATGCAAATCAGGCAAGACTAAAGGATACGATGTGTAGTGTGAAAATGATCTGCTCTCCCGTATGAATATTCACATAGAAAATCCTCACACGAGAGCAGACATGCACAGGCAATGCAAAATTGTCCAATCCAAAGACAATGCAAACTCCCAGGCTTCAGGCTTGGTGGCCCATGGTCAGGCATTCAGTCTCACTCATTAGAGGTCTTTTCAAATTACAGTGGAGCTGCCTGCATTGATATGAAGGAGTTTATGTTTTTATGAGAACAATGACAGAGTAGTTTGTCTGCGAGGACAGGCCAAGAGACTTACAATAGACATTAACAGAGAAGAGTAGTGGGTAAAAAAAAAACTGGAACAGCACCGTTGTTGTTGTTGTTGTTGCTGCTGAGGAAAAAGCCAGTGTTCTTTTTGGATCGGGATGCTTTGAAATACATAAGGAATAAAGACACAGACAAATAGAGTGAGTGACAAGAGAAAATAACAAGTCAAACAGTTAGTAAGACAAAAATAAACTGGAAAAAAAAGAGACAAAAGATGATAAGATAGTAAAGTTAATTCATAATAAGAGCTATACAAACTAAATGCAGGCTAAAACTAACTTCTACACTCATGTGTACAGAGTGCACAAGTTGGTGAGAGGTTTTAAAAGCACCAGGGAAGACATCTCCCTGCTGTGCTGCTCCACTAAAAGGACTGAAACAATTCAAGCATGTACTTGAAGGCTCTCAGCCAGCTAGTAAAATAGATACCGAAGAAATAGAAAAGCAAGGAAGGAAAAAGAAGAAACAAAAGATGATAAAGCTCAGCACTATCAATAGCTGTGCTTACATTAATACATGTATCAGGGTTCTCATGTGCAGCAGTGTGTATGTGTCACTATGTTTGGTACATTTTATGACAGCATCTCAGTGTGTGTGTGTGAGTGTTTGCAGTGCATTTTACCAATGAGCATTTGACACATAGCAGGAGAACAGCAGGAAGTGAAGAGTTTAGGTTTATAAGATAAGCAGATGAGGCCATAGCAACATTACAAAATATGATTGCTTTAGTGTTTTAAAAGTCATATTAAAACACCTTGAAACAATATTCACAACTGATTAACTGTTGATTCTAACGCTACAGTAAATTCACAAAGAAGTCTTTTCTGACGTGTTATACGTTAGCTAGGATTTCTTAGTGGTAATTTGGTAAAGCGTCAAAGAGTGAGAACAGAGCCAAAGTGTTTCACATGGGGAGCAGGTAATGATGCCAAGACTTGCATGAGTGTAAGCAAAAAGATGATCAGGTAAGCAGCTGTACGCAGAACCTGGATATATCCAACAAATCCCCACAACCAAACAATAAAATACTTCCCTGTTTTTGTTGCTGCCTTCTGAAACAACTGTCCCTTAAAAGATACCCATACTGGCCATTCATAGGAAACAGGACACAAAATACAATCTATGGTGTTTCACAGCCCAGCTGTCATTGACCTAAAGGGGTCTTTGGTGGTATAACAAGATGGTGCTACTTCTTTTACAATTTAGAGAGCAAAGTAAATATATCCACAACTGCAAAAAGGTAAACATGTGTCATTTTTAGGAAATAATTTGACTTTTTGGGAAATGTGCTTATTTTCTTGTCGACGTTACTCTCATGTCTGTGTGCAGTATATGAAACTACCGCCAGCAGTTAGCTTAGCTTAGCTTAGCTTTAAAAACTGCACGCAGCGGAAACAGCTACTCTGGCATCATCCAAAGTTCAAAAATATATTTAATAATTCAAACTAGGCCTAAGTAAAACAGCATACATAGCTGCTCTGTAAATCACATGTCTTGTCTTTAGAAAAGATTAGAAATCAAAAGAGAGACATGTATATTTTAAATTATTTGATTTCCTGTGAGTCCTTAGTTTGACACTTCAAATCAAATCTTGAATAAAGTCACGACGTGGCGTTTGATTGCAGAGCAGGTGGTCTCCTGATAGCATCCTGCTACACAACACAAGAGCCACCGTCTCTGAACAACAACACACATTAGCTTTCCTGTTAATGTCTCCCTCATACAGACACCGACAAAACATTCACCGGGGGAAAGTGCACATAGCAGCTAACATTAGCAGGCTAGATAGCTAATTAACTGTTAAGTTGCCGCACATTAAACAGCATATTAACATACTTGAAAATGTCACTTTGGCCCGGTTAGATGTTGGTATATACTGTATATATATATATATATATATATATATATATATATATAACCCTGATGTTTCTCCCTGGAAACCTATAGCAGCACTGATCTCATAGTCGTATCATCAGCAGTGACATCAAAATGAAAAAAATCCTGTATACCTGCTGGACATTAAGATTATTTTAACTAATAAGCATAAGTGCTCAACACTTATGAGATGTATGTCTTTCCCATTACTTTCGTACTTTGTGATCTTTTTCTCTGCCTTTGCTTATGAAGAAAATCAATACCAAAACACAATGCTATGTATTCTCTGTGAACATTTCTGAAATCAGTCCTAAGACTGTCAGGTCAATGCTGCTTGCTCAGTTTCCTGATTAAATGATTGTTGTCTGCACATAGTATGCATGGGAATGTGTGTGCATGTGTGTGAGTGAGAGACTGAGAAAGACAGACATGTTGATAACAGGGTTGGGTCCCTAATGTAGTGGGATGGACAGTTTCTATTACATATTTTCTCTGACGTCTATACCGATGCCTTCAGCAGTGAATGGGATTTAAATCATCGAGTATCTGTCCACCAGTTTCATGGTATGTCTTTAGGTGAGTGTTGGTCAGCAGAGAGAAACTGTCCGCATTGCATCTTTGAATTGTCTCACATATGGACACCTGGACAGGGAACTAGGAGTGTGTAATTGAAAAGGATACTTTTTTTTTCGCAGCCTTTAAATTAAATCACAAAAAGGTCAAACTGTGATGTAACGACATTAATCCTGCGCTTGGTTTGCTCGCTGTCAATAAAATGTCGGCAAAATCCAGAAGAAGCTGATCTCCAGCGTTATTCTTGCTCATTGACTCTGAACACCGTTTCACCTTTCTGAAACTAAGACCTTTGCACAAACCCATTGAAATGTAAATTTGGCCCTGAAAACAAAGAGCTGTCGACCAACCATTTCACGAGAAGTCGCTTTTTACATTACTCTCTTCTGTCATTAGGACAGAAGTCTTCCCAGTCTTCAGGAGCAAGCCACCGTAATAGGCGGAATTTGGAGATGGTAGATGCTGCCATCCGTGCCTTGTTTGAAGCCAATACCTTCCCAAACTGGGGGACAATTGCCAAGATTATATACACAGAGAACTGTACCTGTGTAACTTTCTCAGATACTTTCCTCTTCAGGCTGAGGATTGTGGGCATCAAAAAGTCATGGACACAGTTCTTTGCCCCATTGTTAAGGTTGATTGAGAAGCTGAGTGGTTTCAGAAATGTTGTGCGCTCTTTCAGAAACACAGCCTCTCGAGGGTGTCTTCAGTCAGCTGGGCTTCAGCGAGCCTCTCCGATGGCTCGATACTCTCAGCCTCACCTGGTAACCGAGGGAACAACACACCTCACCACACTGGCAGTGTCTTTGATCACTTTAAATCCCTGA
This sequence comes from Pampus argenteus, assembly GCA_036937835.1. Lineage (NCBI taxonomy): Eukaryota > Metazoa > Chordata > Actinopteri > Scombriformes > Stromateidae > Pampus > Pampus argenteus. The sequence continues at coordinate 10,002,519 of CM072877.1, forward strand.
TAAAGGTGGGTGCTGCCATCCTTTGACTGCAAACAGTAGAGCAGCTTATGTACTCCACACACGGCCAAAGACTATAATGTGAATCATGTCTACTTAACGTGAATAAATGGATCATATTTTTGTCATTGTTTTGTCAGTCCCCATTCATTTGCTTGATGACTGGCTATATCCCCTAACCGGCTAGCCAGCTACTCTGCCACCAATGCACCTAGCTAGCGGAAACGATAACTACTGTAATCACTGTCATTAGGTAGCTATTTATGAATACAAATCAGCGATACATATCAGCAATTTGGCAACTAGTTAGCCAAACTTTATCTGCTCTGCTTTGCTATGAAATGAAGCACTTTGAATTGCACTAACCTGTATGAAAGTTGCTTAACTGAATAACTGATTGATTCATAGATTTTTAATGTAATGAATTATGTTGAAGCAGAAGGAATTTTACATATTACATTAGGCAAATAAATAAACAAGGAAAGGGGCAACGAAGGTTTTACCAGTAAAATCATAATTAGAGGGAGTAGCATAAATCTGCTGATGGCTTGTTTTTGGGTAGTTTGCATTCATCTTGTTGACAAGACAGACAAGTGAGGTGAAATGAGCTGTCACAGCTGACAGTAGCTGCTAACTGTACAACACCAACGGAGCCAAAATTAGATCACAGGATTCAGGACACAACTCAAGTTATAATAATTACCACACAATCAAGTATGTCAGTGATGACAGTCCTCCAAAATCCCTTATTCAAAGATTAGAATAGTTTTGACTAAGATTATTGGCGCACATCCTTTTTCCCCACATTGTGTTGTTTTTCAGGCTCATCTGAAAAAAAAAAGAAAAGATCTGTTGACTTTCAGATCCCAGGGGCTATTATCCTGTGAGACGGGGATGAGACGTGACTAAATATATATGCAATAATGGCTGGTGTGTTTGTATGTGTTGCACTATTTGTCACTCTGCTGATGTGTGAAACGCATATTCTGCACAAAAAGTCAGTGTCTACATATCTTTGTATCTCAATGCAAGGTTTTGCATATGTAACACTCAAAACCTGCAAATTCCTGCTGAAATTCATATCAAGAAAAGAAAACATTTATATATATTTCTTACGATAACCTTTACAGAAACACGTACTGCTCAGATCTGCATGCTTGTTAAAAAAAAAATAGTCCATGGTTTGTTCATGTATGATAAGAGATAAGAGAAGAAAAATGAAAAATGAAATTTCATGCTAAAATTGCACTGCCTCGCCGCGTGTGCTTTGACATGCTGTCAGCTGCTCTACTACATCAATCTTAAATGATGCAGGTTTGTGTGAGGGCATGTACAAGCACAGGTACTGTACACTATAAAGCTAAAACAAACAAACAAAATGGTACCAAAGTTGGTATCAAAAACATAATATGAATACTTTATTCTTATTTTCAAATGTCAGGTGGAGTTTTAATAAACCTTTACGATGACAAAACATTGACACCAACCAACAGGCCAAGACATTAAAATAAAACAGCTCTTTCAGCTCAACCTATCATCCATGGCACCGTGCTGAATGCAGAGCATTAAGAGCAGTAATCACATTAATCACGTCTGACGGGGACCATGAAGTAGATCGTCTCCTCTGTTCAGAGTGAGCGGGACAGACTTTAAGCCACCGACTATTGCAGCTACATGAAGTGAAGACTGAGAGCACCTTTGTCCCAGACAAAGACATAGTGGTGTAATTATGAAGAGTGGCAACAAAGCAGAGAGGAATCTAAAAGAAAGTCGCACCAACGGGACAGCGTTAAACAGAGCGTAGGATCAGCCTTTATGAGATAGACAGACAGACAGATTTCTACATCTGTCTCATCCTAGACTCTGTTTACCACTGGGACCTCTGCCAGTCTCCTCTCTTTCTTCTTGCCACATGTCTTAATTAGACCACTGTGTCTCTGTCTGGGTCGGTGGCCAAGGTGCCCCGAGTCTGCAGTAGCTGCTATGGTTGGCGGTCAGAACACATCTGTCAAAGCCACTTCAGCAGCCTTTGAAATATGTTGGAGCCGCGAACCATGATTACACTAAGGCACAGCAATATTTCTTTGAAATGATAAATCAAATGTGCAGGAAATCATATGGTAGATCAGCATCATGTCAACGTCCTGTCATGCTTTTGTCACTTAAATTAAATCAGTAGACTGTGCAGTAGAAGTTCAGTATATAAAACATATTAGACTGAGGTTTGAAGCATCTTCATTTTTGGCTATAAAGTCATGAATATGGAGTATTATATTTAGTAAACATGGATTGCATTTTGTAGTGGAACCCTTCCTCACTGCAGTCTCCTCGGACGTCTCACTGAATTACGATGCATTCAGGTCGCGTAAAACAAACAAACCACCCCCCTGCCTTCATGTTTCTCTCTATCCACTGTCCATAGGCACGCTCCTGTGTGCTGCCCGCTGTTCCACTCTGTTGTCAGTGTCTTACTCACACGCATACAATCTCTCTCTGCCAGTATGAGTTAATGAAATTGCAAATGTCAGGCAGCGATTTAGTCTAGAATCAATCAGTGCAGATGTGATGAGTTTGATGTGATTACATATACAGTTTTGATTTAATATTCTACTGGGGCCTTGTAGCGTGAGTCACCATTGATGGTGGAAACGAACAGTCAAGACAAGTTACCTATTCATGTGAATTATTAGGTTTATGATGGGTTATTGCCATAATGTTTCAGGGGAAGTATATAGTATTTCTACTACTGTGAGTCGAAAGTATAGACTGTATATAAATATTTTAAAGATTGTTATATACAGTTTATGGTCTAAAGGCTTTTGGAACTATGTTATTGTCTAAACTTGTGTTTCTGGTTACCTGATGAATGTAAGTCCAATACTGGCACACCTCACAGCTCTGTTTTGGTGTCCACAAATTCTTGAGGGACATAAATGGCTAAATGCTCCATGTGTTCACCATATACTTACTTTGTCTTTAGCATTAAGCCCAACAAAGAGCAGATACTCGATACTTGACTCAAAATAATGTATATGCCGTTCTATATCTGCTTGGGCTAACTTATGCTATTCAACAATCAGCAAAAACCATCCTCATCTTAGAAAGAAACAAAGCATACAGTCCTATCATCTCATCTGCACACTTTAATTAGAAGTGCTAAAAAGAGCTAAAAATGCCACTAAATGTCCTAGAGAAGATTAAGTCAGGCTGACCTTGTTTGTGCATTGCCACACTCTACCCTGCCGTTTCTACAGTCTTTTGCCAACATGTGGCAATTAATTCTACAAGTATTCGTAGTTTTAACCTTGTAGACCATTAGCCTTGATTTGCAGTGACAGCTACAACGGAATAATTAGCACTGTGTTATTTGCCAAATGCTAAACATGTCAAATGAGTAAGGTAATGACATGCTGAGGCATATATCAGTCTAGAATATGGGATGTTACACAAACGTCATATGTGCTTATAGGGAGTATAAAAGTATCTGCTTTGGTAATAAAGGGATACGGGTTACTTCCTCATATAAATCTTCCTCACTAGACTCTGTTTGACTCATACGTATCTGTTTGTCAGTGCACCCATTGAAAAATGTTGCATACGTCATCATTCGCCTGCCTTATCAAAGCCAGTGCAGCTGTCTTCTTTTTAGGCACAACACGTGCTGACAAGAAAAAGGAAATGCCAAAAAAAAAATCTGGTTTATTTTATTTATAAACTTATTATGGAGGTGCCTCATTTAATAATTTGTGTCCTCATATACGGATTCATTTAAAAAGCAGCTTTGACTACCTGTTGCAACAGTTTAATTATGTGGAGAAATGTGTATAGATTAATCTCACTCATCCATGTAGCACAATGTAAAGTCGAAATAAAACTATCATGCATGGTGCTTCATCATTTCCACTGCTGGTGGGGATCCAAGGTGAATTTACAACATCACATCAAGTAATTCACGCTCGAAACGTTTTTTTCCTGTTATCCTTGCAAGAACGAACCTCATGCATGTTGTCCATTTGGCCCCAAACTGTATAGTTTAGACATAAAACTCTAACTTAACGACAGTGTGACAGAGCTTGACAGATAAATTAATCTAATAGTGGCACACAAATTTCTTATTTATGTGCTAAATCCTCCTTTTTTATTCATAGAACTTTTTGTTTTTTATTTTTGTAAAATGTTGAAGATTATTAATGTATTTTCATCTGTATTATACCGGGGAATGATAAGAAACCTTATTATTCATGGTTTTCCACCCCACATAATCAGTCTGATATAGTGCATGCGCACCCTTAAAAAAAACTATTTAAAAGACATGGAACCTTTTAATCTGTTAACTGGCCTTCAGATATTATATGATTAAGAGTTATGAGACAAGCCACAGCGAATCACACGCAGCAGACAACTATTCACTATTACACAGCCACAGAGCACCGTGATGTGAAAGCAGGGGTTTTGGTGTCTTGCTTATAAAATTCTTGAAAGCATTTTGTACAAAATAAAACCAATAGGTAATCTAAAGGTTTGCTTTAGTACTTAAAAACAGCATACGGTTATGAGAAACCACTATAAATTGTTATGTTATTGTTGTTAACCTTCATTTTTGAGGGTGTGCATGATACAACTTCACTGGACTATCCGAGACACTCCAGGAAATCAATTAACTAAAAAGAAAAAGAGTAGCTTCATAGTTTTCTTCACGTTTTATATCCAGCATTCAGTATACATTTCTCAAGGAAAGCTTAGACAGGAAATAATGTGTAAATGGAGCTTATACAGTAAACTCTACAGCACGTGACACCCAGTCTACAGGTGCTACAGCTAAATGTTTCCTGGTGGGAGGCACACATCTCTCCTTCCAACATGCAGGGTCTGCGCGTGTATTCATCAGTAGAATGGCTCTAATTAATTTTGTTATTAACTTTTAGCTGTTTCATATGTTCTCGTGTTTGATAACATGTCAAATGTTTTTTTTTTTCTCCTTAGAGACGCAGACACGTGCTTCTATCGACATTTTTTGATTCTAGATTAGATTATAAAAAAAATAAATTGTTTAAGCAGGGTATCAATTTCCTTCCAATCTATTTCGCCCCATGAAAACTATAATTGCAAGTGTTTGTATCCAATACACACTCATGACTTTAATTAAACTTGGCTGACTATTGTCTGATTCTTTGCCCTTGTTCCATTCGCCAAGAAAGATTACTTCTCAAATATCTCCACTTCAAACTTTCTTTCCATATAGCTGCACTCATTGCTTCTGTTTTATTGTTGTGAATTAGGAGCCAACTGATGTTGAACTAATGCAATACTAATGTAAGTTAAAACTATTTCCATTGTATACAGTCATGGCGGAGTGATAATGACATTTAAAATTTAATCTTTGTTTTGTTTGAATAAATGCTGTGTACAAATTATTGATATTTATATGCTACATAAGTATAAGCCAGTGTGGAGTTTGGTAGTTGATCGAACAAACAAGCAAAAAAAAAAAAAAGAGCACAAAAATGCACCTTGTTTGTGCAACTTTCATGATCACCTACAGGAAAATCCTGCACATGTTTGTAGTGTTTGTTCACTAACTAGACAAATTGTTTTGACATATCTTCAGCCAGAATTCAACTCATTACATTTCCTTAATGTTCATTTCCAAGTACTGTAGAAAAGACTTTTTTTTTTTTTTTTGGTAGAAAAGCCAATTTAGCACAATATACCATAAGCCAATCCAATTCAATTTTCCACTCTGTCTAGCACTCTATGCACAACGCAGCACTAAAATCAGATTGAACACAGACTGAAATTTTGCCAGAATCAGTGTTCAGTGTGAGACAGGAGTACTGACAGCTAATGTTTGAATACAACCACTAACAGGGATCAAACTCGGGGCTCTTATTAGAAGAAATTAGCTCATGTGTCAGTCTTTATAAAACTGCTTGCGTTACATTTATCATACCGCTGCGTGAACTCCTGTGTACGTTAACCAATGAAATTCTGACTTCAGTCAGTAGTGTGGGGAAATAATATAATGTAGAAAACAAAGCATTAGCAAACTTTGTGTCAGCTGTTTTTTTGTTTTGTTTTTTCAGGAGGGAAGGAATATTAATCATTCTCAAGGCCTGGGGCGAGACGCTGCTCCTCAGTTTGTTGACGTAGTTCCTAATGTAGAGCTTCACTGACGGTGAAGGTGGAAACTGTAATTATCGCTGTAGTTAGAGGACGGCCTTTGTGTAGTCGGGATGCTTTTGATGGTGCATCAGTATAAGGACATCTACGTTTGTTTGTTAAAGTAAAGACATTTAATCAGAAATATTACTTGGAGAAGGATGTTGTGCAGAAGTGATTCAGTTTTGTGCACAATGAGGTGAACACATCAGCAGCTGAACTGTTCAAACTCTTGAGGCCAAGACCCTTGCAGACCGTGTTCCCTGATAAGTAAAACATTATGCTTTTCTTATAAAGGTTCTTTGTGATGGGTTAGGGTTGCCATGTTTTCAGGTTTGTAATACAGAAGACTGATCTTCTTGTGTTGCCGCTGGGCACACAGACATACTTGGCTGATGGTAGCTTAGCTTTGTCTTGATTTATTGTTGACATAATGACTTGTTTCAGTGACTTTAACATTCGGTTTGATGATAAGGAGAGCTCCTCATTTACTATTTGTCGTTGTCCATTGATGTCGGGTGCTTAATGTTGCAGAGAATCAGAATCATCTTTATTGGTCAAGTGTGTTTACACATACAAGGGATTTGATTTCTGTTTAGTGGCCCTCAACGTTCTTACACAAGCAATGACTATATATAGGTGAAACCATTTCTGTGAACTGTCAACCATATAAATAGGAGTGCTGAGATTAATATTAAATGGTAAATACAATAAATTACTTCATAGTAATGGTTACATAAATGTACAGTATACTAAGTACATATTTAATAGGGAAGACTGATCTTTTCTCACACACAGGCTGCTCTAACTGACTTATTGTTGATGTATTGTTTGATATTGATGCGTTTCATATGCCGTTTACTGATTAGAAGGGCGCTCCATATACTTTTGTCACTGTCCAATGACACAAGGTGCAGAATTCATGTTGCCGTGAAGCGAGGCGCACACTAGAAACTTGTGAAAAGTTCCATGTCAATCAATAAGCGAGAGAGCAAGGAGGTTATCATGTCATAAATCCTTTGAGCCCTCTGACAGCTGACATTCTCTAACCTGAACAGGAGAGACCTGGTGAAGAAAAGGACGGATTGATTTCATCTCGCCACAGTGCTGCTGTGCTCTATACGTCAGGAAAACAGGACAGAACCAGTGTGTTCAAAAACTTTAAATGACAGTGGACAGAGTACCATAGCTTTCCTGTTTTAGTGCTCTTAATTGGTTGCTGGTTTGTTAAAAAAATTGAGGTTGACATTTATTGATTGTTTTGTTCTACATGGCCTGGGAAAAAAGGTTTCTCTCTCTAAACAATTCATCTCTCATGAGCTTGTACATCAGGCAGGAATCTAACAATTTCTGTACCTTTCTGTAACTGTGCACTGGGTCATACTGGCCATCTCAGCAGCGTCGGCGGCAACAGCAGCATCATCAGCGACGGAATCAGCAGCATCAGCATCAACAACAGCAGCGGTGGCAGCAGCAGCAGATCAACAATGTTTGCAGGGCTTATCAGCAATCATACTATGACAGTTAAACTTAATACAGTAAATGGAGGTGAAGTTTTGGGGTCAGTAAAAATTTCGTTCTGGGCTGGGTAGATCGTCTAGATTTGGACTCCAGTGTGTCATAATTGAGTTGATCAAGGTGAAAAAGATAATCATTAACAAAGTCTGTAAATAGTTTTAATTTGTTTTGTAAAAAAAAGGAGTAAGGGCCAGATATAAATCATAATTGAAACTTTATTGACAGTCTGGATTAGAAAGTAGTTCTGCATACAAACGAGGAACAGAAATTGAAGGCCACGCACTAGAGCTGAGGGGTAAGAGTAAAAAAATTAAAACAACTTCTCGTGTAGATGAGTGAGGTGCCAGAGAGAAAAAGACAGCTGGGGGAGAGAAAAAGATGGAAAACAACATGAGTGAACAGTAGATGAGTGAAGAAAGAAATGATCAAAACAACACAACCCTTCATAGAAGGAGAGAAAACAAACCTCCAGCAGCGTTTCAGAGTGGAGTCTTTCAAAACAGGATGTTGAATAACATATGGATTATTTCCATTATTTGACATTCCCTGCACCAAACATGTCAACTGCTGACATAATCTCCTATCTAATAAGCCATTTAGTTCAGGTCAGGAGTGAAACCGTATATATTTCAAATTAAACAAGTGCCTTTTACGTCACTTTCACGTTACTGCAGAAGACAAAATGGAGCCAAACTGAATCTGCTGATAAATCAAAGATAAACACAGCCAAATAAACCAAATAAATCTCCATGAAATTGGAGATGCCGCTTGCTGATTGGCCAAGGATGTCATGGCTGGTAAACAGCCACGCTTTCTTTAGGAACTGGGAGGATGGAAGGTCTTCGAGGTGGCAAGCATGGCTCGCACTTTGGCCATCAGATCCTGAAAACAGACAGACAGAAAGAGAAATAGACACACAGAGAGCAGGCGATGAGTTTAATGTACCACACATCTCCATCTAGAGTTGTTATACACCACTAAATGAGGTGTAACAGCAACATATGATCCTATTTTGAAGTAACTGACAAATAGGATTTGTTCAATGTGGTAACTTTTCTTTTATTTCCAGTGTATTACAACTCCTCAATTTAGAAACATTCCCGTTATTATTAGTAGTAAATTAAATAACTCCCTTTTGAGTGTTGTATGCATGAAAGAGCTGGTAGTACTGCTGTTCCCACTGGGAATCAACTCCACAGTCTGCAGTTCTACGCAGCTTCCAGACACTTTAATCTCATTGGTTTGTTTAAGTTAAGTTTTGCTGTTTTGCTTGCCTTTGTCTCTCTAACTCTCACTAAACTCCCCCAAAAAGAGTGTGAGCAGCTATTCTCAGCACACAGCCTTGCAGAAGATAATTGGGATTTACCTATCCAGATGGAAATGGCAGAAACAGTTAGTAAGCCAGGAGGACCCTGATTGTTTTTCTCATTAGTTCACCTTATATTTAACGTTGTGTATTAAGGGAACTTGCTTGCTTGTTTTGGGGTGTGCTTCTTGTCCTCTGTTAGTAATTCCTAATGCATCTTTAAACACATAATACCCTGAAAGCACTGAGAATCACATGTATTAACTCCTCTGAAAGTCCTTATCTATCTACAAGCCTCTTATTCTCAACTGTTCAGTGGCCAACAGTAAATGTACTATATATAATTGTTGACTATAACAAAATGTATAGAATTTTTTAAACTGAAAAAAGACAGCTACATTTACAAATAATGAGTGTAGAATATAACAGAAAAATATAAAGTGGGTTGTGGGGAGTTGCCAAAATGACATTTTTTGTTTTCACTTTACATTTCTCCCCACTTCAGGTAGAAATGTAAATTTTGCTGACCAGAGTGCAACTGTGTGCATTACTGAATAGGAAATGTTAATTTGTATCCCAAGAGTGATTATTACACGCATGGACAAATATCCACCCTTGAGCTCTCCTGACAGATGAGACAAATTAACAGCTGTAATCACAGAAGGAAGGCGCAGTCATATCGAATCAGTCAAAAGGCTGTTTCTCTCTAAACCCTTGTATATCTGAATATACATATACTTAAACACACACAACAAAGTGTTCACAAAATATATATAAAAAAAATAAAACAATGCTCAAAACTATTATCAACTCTGGCTGAATTCCTGCCAGCTGCAAGTGGCTTAGCAAATGAAAACAACAGTTTAATAGATCAAGTAATATCACAGCTGTCGCACACAGGATAACTTATTGTGGAAACAGGACAAAAAAAAGGACAAAGCCTATTATGAATACATACGATGTTAACCTAGTCGCCAACGAGGACAGGGATGTTAAAGATTACAACGTTAACGTGTTAACTACACTGACCCCCCACCCATGGGACACTCGTCTGTAACGTTGGTTCAGGATCACTCGTAAAATGTAAAGAGTTACATTTGAAATGAAACCAGCATAATGAACAGTAAACTTTTTATTTTGGGTACTACTCTGCCTTGTAAGAAGTTAGATACAATTATATTGTGAGGACGCAAAACTGACCTTTTCTGTATTTTGACTTTATTTTTTTATTATAAATCCTTCTCTGTATGTCTTCCTTTGCTCCTCTCACAAATTTTGGATCACAAGTTATAAATTAGAACAATACCTCATTGCAAAAACTTCATTAATGTGGAAAAACTTTGTGATTCTGTAAAATACACCAATGATGGCTTATGAAGAAAACATGATTAACCTCGTGAGTAACTTAAGTAGTAGGACTTAATAATTCTTAGTCCTGGCTCAAATTAAAGCAGTTTTAAAATCTTAATGCGTTGCTTCTAATTGCAAACACACCGTTACCTCCAAGGTTAACTAATAACACAGTGTTAGGGATGTCCTGGGGGAGCTATGAAACACACTGAGCTTTCTCTCTCTCACACACACACACATTTATACACACGTCTCAAATAAATTCTGCCCAGCTCTCTCTTCGTCTGTCATCATGTCCTGAAGACAAGTTAGACTGGACCTAGACAGGATCTCAGCTTTTAAAAGCAAAAACACAAACACATGTTTAATTTGTTAATTATTAAAACAATAATGTATGTAGTAACCTGTTTCTCTAATATATAATTTTGTACTTTTTCCTACTATGTTTTGATATGCATCTCATTATTAGGAAATTCATGTATTTTAATATTTATAGTATTTTATGGAAATGTATGCGTTCTGGATCTACTCATCCTCTAATATTAGAGATGGAATAGCCTATATAATTAATGACTTTTAGAAGTGCATTTGTAATGAGATGCTGTATGAATGTGAACCTGTTGGATTCTCCACGAATCAGCACCTGAATATTTGAAGGCACATCTGATGATCAATCACAGAGGGAATCTGATGGAGTAAAACACATAGTTCGCTCCTTTCATTTTAATGTAATCCATTAATGAAATAGTGTCAATCCTCATATCCTGGTGTGCGCTGGAATATTATTGTTTTTTTTGGGTTTGCTATGGTTTACCCTGCACCAGATGGCACCCAGGAGAGAAGCACTGCAGTGCACTAGGTATCATCAGCTTTTGCCCCAAGTATCTATCAAACAGAATAAAACACAACCAACCTACAGCCGAGTGGAAGAGGGGACAGAAGATAGAGGAACAAAGACAAACAGGACGAAAATGAAAGACGGGATGAGGCGAATAGCAACCAGGCACCCTCAGGGAAGAAGAGACCATTTGGCAGATGAGAGTGTGCTGAATTATTCAAGATGTGTTTGTAAAACATCGCAGATGGGGTATAAGTAGTTAGTGGTTGCGAATCTGTGCAGTGTGCAGCAGCATTGAACAGCATGTTTTCATGAGCTAGCTTAAGTTGGTATGTTGAGATAAAAGCAGGAGATTGTCTGACACAGCGAGAAAGAAAATAAGAAAGAAAGACATTTTTTGTTGATGGGAGAGGCACCTCAAGAGATGTGAGGTTTTGTATCTGTGCTGCATCTGGTCAGTAAACACTGGAAACTCAATCTGAGACACACTCCATCACTCTCACACACAGAGATTTACTTTGGTCCCTTTTGGAGTTTTTACATGGCCGTACATTTATTTCCTGGAGACTTACCCTAACCCTAACCATAACGACCACTTGCCTAAACCTCGCCCTCACCCTCACCTTAACTACTGACCCACAAATCTGCGTTTTACCAAATGAGGACATGAGTTTTGTCCCCAATTGCACAATCTGTCCCCAATCTGTTGTGTGTCCCTGAAAGTGACTTAACTCACACACATCCATACAGGGTACGTGGCGTCTGACAGTGTAAGTTCTTTACAGACTAGCGAGTGTTGTCTCTCCATCTACTCTACTGACCTCCATTAACTCGAGTCAAAATGCTTCTTGAATTCTGCCCTACCCTGCAGCCTCACTGTGTTACACTGGTTTTCTTGCAGGTATAGCATTTCCTACATTATGTTTACACTTTCAGTGCTAAATTATTTACTTGCTTAATGTAACTGACGCATGCTGGTGTGACGCACTGGTTGCATGAGAATCAATACATCAAAATATTGCACCAGGTCATGCAACGTAATGTAATGCAAACAGGAATGAAGTAACTGACATTTTAAAATTATTTATCTAAGATGTTGATGGTGAAACGCATAACTTGAGATATGAGGCAGTTCTGGAAATGTCTTTCATCTTATCTCATCTTGATTTAAGGCTTTTGATGAATAAAGATAATTGATTTTAAAAAATGTCTTAAGCAATATTTCTCCATGCTCCATCCACAGCAGTCAAAATTAAGTATATGAACAGTATTACAATATAGTACTTTAGTGGTGAAGGAGATTGGCAAGCTAGACAAAAAAAGAAAAAAAACAACAACAAAAGAACAAGCAGTATATTGATGTAAATTCATGAAAACTGTGACTTTTGACTTAATGTTAACTAATTAAAATGAACATTGGCATGCAGCGCACATTAATATTGATACTTAAGCTCTGGAGCCTTATTGCTCATTTAACAACAGGCGAGAAAGCAGTAACACAAAAGTCCTATGAGACGAGACAAACAAAAAATAAAGACAAACTGTGTTTTTGAGAATCTAAAACAGAATATCTTCCTTCCTTTTATCCATCACTTTTTTTGCAAATCATGCAGCATATTTTTTTCCTCAGAACTGAGATATGTGCGTGAATTTGATTATGGTGCATTTCTGAAAGCAGCTTGATGTTAGCCATAAATAAATTGGACATTGTCATTTTAAATAGGTATAGTAACGGATACAGGACATTTTGTCTGAAAAAGATCATAACTTTGGAAGAGATCAAAACTCAGAATGCACATAAACCTAACCATGCATATATTTTTTCACACTGATGTGTAAAAATGTGGATTATGGCCCCCATCATTTAGGAAGATTAGGAAGGGGTGTCTTTACTTCTCTTTACTTTGAAGTATGAAAAGGACAAAAGATTACAGCAACCAAAACCAGTTGCAATGTACACACTGTATGCACAACTGATTATTGTTTTAAAAATATGAAGCTATCCTTTAACTGCTGTTTCCAACATCAATGATTACCAATTGTAAATATCCAAATGTAGTATTGTTGCAAATTTGAAGTATTAAAAGTTAGAACTCATTGTATTGACACCAAATACAAAGTTATAACTTCATACACACACACACACACATTGCATATGTACACAGCCAACCACTCAGTGAAAGTGGAAGAAATTACACAACACAACGTACAGCTATACTGATTCACAGAGGTTGGAGAATAAGATTTGTGGCAGATCTAAAGAAAAAACACTTGACTCAAACAAAGTATGCTGAAGAAAACACAATGCATGGATGCGTTCTACATAAACAGATACATGAGAATGTGTAGATATTCAAGCAACACTTCCCAAGAAAGTCTTAGACAAGAACCAGTTTAAAATGAGTGTGAAAATGAGTAGTACTTTCTGCACTTTGCACTGTGGAAACACAAAGCTACACTGAGGACTCATGTTGGGGAGGCTGAAACGTTCAGCAGAGGACAGATTTGGGATAAAAGCAAAGAACAATACCTGAGTTATTTTGGACTGAACAGAGGATACTATGGATGCGGACACTGCTTTGTCTTTCTCCTGAGAACCACCCCTATAGATAGAAGAGAGAGAGAGAGCAAATGGGAGACAGAAAGAGAAAAAACAATCATGTTAACAGGAAAGACTATACAATATTCATGATATCCTGAAATGTTCAAAGTTGGAAAGCCATCGAGAGCAGAGAGAGCAGACAAAGAGGTAAGAGAAGAATGGCATATGACCTGTAAAAACTAAAATATTCTCCCAGAGCCAAAACCACAGCAACAATGTCAAACGCAGCAGAGTATATAATCATGCTGACAAACAGTAAAAGTGCTAAAACAGCATGCCTTTAAGATCTGATTCAATTTCACATGGTTATGTGTCATGTGCATTGACCTTGGCCACCTTTATCAAGGAATTTTTAAGCATGACATGAAAGACGTGTGCATCAACTTGACTGATCACAGTAGGTGACAATACTGCACAACAGACTGCTGCTGATGTAATCAATATTTCACTTGTTACTATTCTACAGAGTGTTTTCAGTTCACGAAAGTTAAATGTAACATTTTGGTTGCCTAAAAAAATATTGTTCAGCGTACTAAAAGACCCTCTAAGGAATTGGCTAGCCAAAATTCAAGGCTTCAAATCAGGAGTCCACTAACCAATGGTGCAGTGAATGTGACAGTGGCTGTGTCCATAGTTTTTACACAGTTTATGGTGCAATCTCTTGTAGAAAGTAAATTAGAAAACCCCTAGTGTCAGTAGCCAGCCTCATCTAATCACACAGCATGTATTACTGAGCTCTTAAAAAGCATGAAATAATAGTGTATGCTACACTTTAGTTATAAACAAACAGTCTGTCAATGCACAAAAAGCAGCTGTGTATTTACATGGCATGTCATCAATCAAAAATGATAACATCACACATATATAAGTTGTACCAAGTTACAGAAAATTAAATATTGACCGACACAACTTTTGCTCACCAGTCAACAGTTCATTTATATTTACACAATGAGATGTTCAGCAATATATCATCAGTAATGTGAATATAATGACTGCGGCTAGTTCAGAAAATGACATCACTTTACCGTACTGTAATGCAGCCTTAAAAAACTGAAAAAGACAACACTTAATGCCATATCTGGTTATTACGATATCCTAAATCTAATATTATCTAGTCTCATATCACAATATTGATATATTGCCCAGCCCTCACTGGCATTGCAGAGAGAAAACGCTCATACACATGACCACATGGTGACTGAAATGTTAAAAATGATGATGAAAACGATGAAAATAAGTCCTATGTTAGCAGCCTTAAACTCTGTGAATGCCAAGTATATTTCTTACTGCAGCCCTATGCACATCACTTCAACATGTGGAGGAAACCAAAGCTTGATACATCTGCCATGTGAGGTTACAATTGATCAACTATGACATGAGTTCAATTGCTCAGGAGAGGGGTTGAGCAATCAATTGCTGTCAATTCATACTTGACGACAGACATAACAACAAAAACGTGTTTTTAAGCATCAGTTAGTGTTCAAAGAGCCTTCAAAGACTGGAAAATGATTGGACATCATTTTTGCCTTTGATGAAATGTGTCAGCACAGTTATGACACTATAATAGCCAAACTATTATAGTGTCATAATAATTATTCTGTTTGTTTCATGACAGAAGAAGAAAAAGAAGAAAGGCTTGTAGGTTACCTGGAGTAGGCCAGACTGGAGGCAGGGCTAGCGGATGGTGAAAAAACTCTGCCTGGTGAGGAATAAGGGGAGAGAGAGGAACCTGCAATTTGCATCTGTCCTGACAAGGAGCTCCTCCTTTTTTCAGAAGGGGACCTGGGAGACAAAAGTAAGAAGAACAAACATTTCAGATTCAGGCATTAAGATTGCAAAGTACACAATATATCAAGGGGGTGGGTTGGTATCTGAAGGCAGGTCTCATGACAGTAGAAACTGTCAATTGCAGTTTCCATCAGTAAAGACTTAAAAACCCAAAAGCACTAAAAGCACCTGTTGCACATGTTTTGAAGTACATCCACTAAATGGCCAACGCACACCAAAATCATTATAAGGTTCATAGAGAGGGGAAGAGAGAGAGATGTGGCCGAGCGAGGCAAGGAAAGTAGTGAGACGCTTTTAGCTTCATTTTTCTCCTCTGCATTTCTCCTTTTCATGCATTTTTCTATGATCTTGGCATTTCATATCTGCTGCCTGCACTGACTGAAGACACCTAATGTTATATTCACCTGGATCTGGAATGTCCCCTGGGAAGGCTGGAGCTGCTGCTGGGATGATGGCGCTCCCTATCTTTGTCATCACGTCTCCTTTCGGATGAAGGACCACTTCTGTCCCTTCTTCCCGGGGAGTGTGAACGAGATCTGGCCAGAGAGCAGGACAAAAAAAATTGTAAGCTAGGAAGATGCCATTAAATGAGACAAACGTTTAAAGAGGAGCTGATGAATTTGAGATGAAGAACAGAAGTGTGAAAAGATGTGTGATTTGACAGTAACAGAGGTAATACAAAAGAAAGATGTGAAGCAAGCAATCAGGGTGGTTTTGCAAGTAAATTAACACCCCGGTAGTAAGATGGTTTGAACATATGTCCATGAGACTATCTGAAGACATGAATGTGGTATAAGGGAGTCACAAACAAAACATGTATCTTTATGTGAATTATTTTAATTAACACAAATTATCACATGGACTCTCAAAATACTGTTTTTCTACACTAACCCTGGAAGGAAAAACTGTTTAATATTTATAGATAGTAAAAGAGATGAATTCTCAAACTTTTTTTTCATAAAGGACAAGGCTTCATTTATTTTCTCCCATGGACTGGTATACAGAGCATATCAATTAAACCATTTACAAAAATGAAATAGCTTGAGTTAGCAAAGGGAAATTATATCCGTAAAAAACAAAAACAAAAAAAAAGCCAGAAAGGACAAGCTAGTTAATGTCAGTCTGTGCTGGATGGCAAAACAAGGCTGTCTGGTCAATATTGTTCAGTGATTAAAGGCATAAATAAAGCCACCTTTAACCGCCTTCTCATATGGGTAATGTAACGGCTGAAGAATTAAAAGTGTTCTTACATCTTTTATTCAGACCATTTCCTTTCACCCCTCTTTCACACATATATTTCCTTTACTCATTCATCTCATTTTCAAATTTGTTACCCCTTCCTCTTTCAAGACAAGTAGAAAAAGATAATGACAGAGACAAGCAGAAAAAGAGAAAGACAGAATGGAGACAGACAAGTGGAGGGACAGAAGGATAAATTATTTTCTATTAATATTTTCATTCTTATAGGCACAGTGTGATTTGCAATAAATGTTCAGTTGAATTGGAATATAAATCAGAGAGTGATTAATTATTATGTTCTCCTGTCACATTACATGTCTCATACCTTTCACTGCAGTTGGGCACCATCTCCAAGTAAGGAAGTAATATTGTTTATATTGATTGTGGAGATATTAAAAAACCTGGTCATGATGATTTCCATATGAAATGAAACAAAAAAATCTTAGAACATTATTTTTGAAACACAATAACTACCCCACACTTGGTATATCAAGTTAGTCGGCCTGTAATAGTCTTAGATTTGGTTAGGATTAGATGCAACAATATGAGTCTGAGGGTAATACAAAGTGTTTTTAATAGACATTTAAAACAGTTACATGAACTGACAATTTCATAAAATAATAATGCAACTTAAATGACTATCTGAGAAACGTTGTTTTTTTCGACTCATGTCTGTGAAATGTCACCAAAACACCACATCATATTCATTACATAAACAGGAAAATACTAAGAACATTGATTACTTTTGGTGATATTTGTCCTTTAAAAAAAATAAGATGATCATGTTCAAAGATGACAGCTCAACTCAGATCTTTACAGTCCGAAAAAGGGGATTTTTCCTGTAATAAGGCAGCATAAAACTATAAAAACACAATAAAACAGTAGAGTACATTAAATATGCTCATTCCTGGGTGATGTGCCTGAAGTGACCAGTAGCAGAGGCCAATAAAAACCTAAATTGGGCAGCTGCACTTTACACTGTCAGGACATAAGGCTCATTTCTCATTCAATTGCAACTATGCAATTAATAATATCAATCATTGCTTTTTATTACATATATAATTATGCTACTGTGAATACAAAAAGAGAAAATATGAAAACCAAAACATAAAACCATTTAGTAATGAAACCATAGCAACCTGAACCAAATTGAATTGTAGCATATTTGAAAATGTACTGACGGTTTTGAATGAATACATGACTCTTGGTGTCCACTGTGTCTTACCGGGACCTGCGGGCTCTCCTGTAGGCACTGGGAAGGGAGTATCTGCTCTTCGACCTTGATCTTGACCTTGACCTCCTCTTGTGTTTTTTCTTCTTTTTGTCTTTGTCCCTCCCTTTGTTCCTGTCTCTGACTTTCTCCCTGTCTCTGTCTCTATCTTTATCTCTGTCTCTATCTCTGTCCCTGTCTCTATCTTTATCCCTGTCTCTGTCTTTATCTCTGTCCCTGTCTCTGTCTCTATCTTTATCTCTGTCTCTATCTCTGTCTCTGTCCCTGTCTCTATCTCTATCTCTTTCTCTGTCTTTATCTCTATCTCGGTCTCTATCTGCTCCTCTGGAGGAAGTGTAGGAGGATGAGGACGGGGCTTCCCTGCTGCGGTGGACCCCTTGGTTCTCTGTGGGAGGCCTTTGGTCCTGAAGATATGCAGCTGATGCAGAGGACACTTGAGGAGGTGGAAGGTCAGACAGAACAGAAAGGGCTTCCTGCATCTAGAGGCAGAAAGGTAGAACGACAACACAGTTAGACACTAGAACAAAAAGAAAACAAACAACATACTGACTAAATTAAACAGTCAAACTCTATATCGCTTTGACATTAGGGGCATTGAATTAATTCCCAAATGCTGGAGAATCTGTGGACAATCAATATGGGGTCCACTCCAGTCCACTTAAGGAGATGCAGAAGATGCACGTGGTTGGCTGGGTAGAGAGATTAGATCTGTCCATCCTTTCAATGCCTGTAATTGTCTCAAAAAAGATTTTGATGCCTCAATATGAAAATATTCTAAATAGTTTCACAGGGCATGTGTTTGGGGACAATGATAGTGGAGAGAAATGTGGGGAATCATGGAAAACATACATTTTATGTTTTTACAATAAGGGTGCTTAGATGGGGATTGAAGAATAAAAACTTGACGGGAAAATGATGAACACTATTATTGATAATAGTTTAGTTGGGTTTTGGCCCTTATCTGTCTCAATTTCTTTTCAGTACCATAAATGGATATTTTTAAAAATGGACTATAAAAAAAATCATGGGGACACTAAATGGGGCATGGGATCATAACCGGCTCGCTC
The DNA here is from genome assembly GCA_036937835.1 of Pampus argenteus. NCBI lineage: Eukaryota > Metazoa > Chordata > Actinopteri > Scombriformes > Stromateidae > Pampus > Pampus argenteus. The sequence continues at coordinate 10,021,614 of CM072877.1, forward strand.
AGGCAAAGTTAAAGGCAAAGAAAATCCTTTATTCTCTTGGTAAATTATTACCAGTCTAAAAAAATCCAAACTTATTTATTTAATAAATAAAAACTTAATTTTCTGATTAATAGATGGTTACACATAATAATGCAGCCTGCTGGCTACATACTAAGTTGTAACTGTCAGCCACAAAGTGCCTCTAATTACCCCAATGTGGATCTGTCTGTTCATATTAGATCGCCTTGCTGCTGGATTCACACTGAAAATACATCTTCAGTCCATCAGTGGATTAAACATGGCACTAAATCTTCCAAGGTCAGATTTTATCTTCAAGGTTTACATCTTCGATTGCTCCCAAGGCCATCCCATGTTACATATGTATGCGCTCATGGCGCTCTATGGGTGTTTGAATAAAGAAAGACATCAGATGGAATATTTTACACACCAACATTAACATACTTTAACTTTACTTGAGTGGTAAATAATAACCATGGAGGCCAGAGAGGAAATGAATGTGCTCATGTGCATGTGTGAGTAAGGCATATTCCAGTAAGCAAATACATTTAACTGTCCTAGTTCAACTTCAACATCTGCTAAAATCTGTAAGAAATGGGTGGAGTGTAAAAAGAGTGAATGGGAGGGACAGGAAGAAATAAGAAGGGAGAGGATGATGATGAAAGAGCATGAAAGAAAGTGGCGAACGAGGCAAAGCAGTACAGGCAGGAGAGAAAGAAGAGAGAGTGCTTCTGACAGAAGACAATCAGTAAGTATCTAAAACAGGCATGAAAGAGGAAGACTATTTATTACACCTTTCTGTTGGCACATTATCTCGTGTCTGGGCTAAGGGAGAGATAACAAAATGATAGGAGACAAGGCTTGGTTTAAAATTAGGATTGACACGTGGGAAGCTTATCCCAACACTAGACCCAGAAAATGTCTACCCCCTCACACCTGCTCTGGCAAGATATGGAGGTCAACACAGTAAGAGGAGTAACAATAACAAGTAACAGTTCCGAGGTAAGAGAGAGGAAGTGATTTAAGAAAAAATAAACAATCCACAGGTTGCATTTACAAAAAGATAAAAGTGTGATAAAAGCCTAAAAGTTTCTACAGTATATCGTGATGGGAAAAGGGTGGAAAAAAATCCATCCTTAAAGCTGGAAATATATTCAATAGATAACAGTTACTAATAAAAAAAAAAGTATTATCTTTACTTCTGTAATTACTAATTTAATTAATACTACCTTGAAACATGTATCACTTACGCCACAAGTTCGAATTGAATGCCATAATCTTAACGTACCGTAATCTTAACGTAATCTGTTGCTGCTGTTAAGGAACAAATACAACCTTTGCATACAGCATGAAAGCAAATAGGAAGAGACTCGAGTCCTAACTTTACTTGTTGTCATTCTATGCTTGTGCACTGTTGGACATTATACAGCCAGGCAGCAGTATTCCCCATCTAATAAATGAGGGAATTGATGAGTAAATTTATTAGATTCACTATGAGATGCGGATGAGCATCCCTCGCTGTCACAGTAGTCATTAATTAAGGCTTCAAATGCAAATGCAAAAGTGAGAGCTGAGAATATCTTACTCCTTCATATCATAATACTTTCAATTTACTGCTGTTCTCATCTATGCGACCTTTTTTGCACACCAGTATATATATAGTGTAAGCACGGTGGCTCATTCTGTCCTGTAATGAATAGAAAGAAAGAAATTGCTAAGAAACAGTCACGTTACAGAATCACAGCAAAAAAAGCAAAAAGCTAAAAAGACTCACAAGAGCAGGAAGCTTAGCCGTGCATATACAACATAACGAGCACTATGGGAAACATGGAGAGCTCATCACATGGCATCTACATTCACAATTATCCTTCAACCTATCTAGAGCCCCAACATACTGTACTACATTACATCATCCCAACAACCATTCATTTGCTGCAAACTCAGGAAACATTTGTTCTTCAAAGTGCTCCTTCTAATGAACAAATCCTTACACAGGTCTGTGAGGTTTCCTATTCAACACTGATTGCAAAATGCTCATTATCTTACTATGTGTACAATCAAGGAATATTAAAAAAATATATATCACCAGCTACTTATATCTTCCCTGTATATTCTATGTTGGTTCAGAAAGCAAAGTTATGAGCACATAGTAAGTAATTGTTCAGATCTGTACGATCTGATGACCACAGCAAAAATCACAGCATCGAGAAAAGAGTGACAAAGCTGGCACAATAGTGACAGAAGTCTGCCCAATGCCACCTGGCCAAATAAGGCAATAGGCCAATTTGGCACTCATCAGTTGGGCTCATATGAGGAGCTGACATGCAACATCCATCAAATAGACAGGCAATCTACACATCAAATGACCACCCAATCTTATTTACACTATAAAGTATTCACGTCTTTTAGTCCACGTCTAATTTGACAGACAAAAAGCTTTTAAATTTGGATTATTGCAACACTCCAATGAAACTTTACAAAGGCAAAGTTTCAAGCAGAGATACCCTGCACTATCTACTGGGAACCAAAACAGAGGATATGAAAGATAGTGAATAGAAGTGTTTTCCATTTTTTATGATCTTTATCTATTAGGAGCCACATTGGTTGATGTATTGGTTGTTTTTCTTCTGGTGCTTCTGAAGTGATGCGCCTAACTTGCAAGTGATTAAACAGTCAATCTCCTATATTGTCAGATGTCCTCTCAATAATGCCACGGACAAAACAATATTACGATATGATTACGTTTTCAAAAGTTCACTTCTGGCTAGATCCATTTTTTATTCACTATCTTAACAGTGCCCATCCCACAAGTGAGTTGTATAGATAAATATATACTTTAATATTGATTAACTTTGCATACAACATACAACAGAAAACACACACGCACAATTAACACAACATTTATGCTTAATTATCTGCTGACACAGATTCATTATCATAATTCATCTTCTACATTCTATTATACAGATAATGCAGTGATATTTCCACTTTAAGTTTATAGTGTGGCCTGACAGCTTGGAAATGTTGCTCCTGCAGACACAGTATATTTCCTATATATAGTGTTTATTGGCTACTTTCTGTTTTATTCTTACTACTTGCTGAAGTCAACCCAGTAAAGTGACTCATAGCTCTCCTTTTGGCTCCTATTTTCAGATGCCAAGGTATTACGCCTAGCAGGAATGAATCTAACTCTAAAACCCATCTGTGATTTTGGAGGGCCCAACACTATTTCACCCGTTATATTATCTCAACGTCACATAGAGCACAACCATCAAACGGTAGTAATGGGATGACGGACCTATTTCTTTAGACAAAATGTCAGCCAGATGTGAAACATCCTGTTTTTAAAAATATGGAATTGTCAATACAGCTTATTTACTACATCTGGGGCCATTCAATTTATCCAAAGAAAGAGGCACTTAAAAGAACAGTACTGTAGTGTGAACATACAATAAATCGTTCTACAAGACGCAACTTGTGACTGCCTAGTGAAGTGTGACTTGAAATTCCTTGATTAAGGAAATACGACAAATGCCGGCTTTCCTTTATCAAAAGCTACCTACCTCAAGCTGTGCAGATGCGTCTAGTTCAGCTCTCTTAGCCTCAGGCTCCCCCGGAAAGGGGCTGCGAAGTGTCTGTAAGAAGAGGGCGGCCTTCCTCTTCCTCTCTGCTTGTAATTGCTTCTCCTTAGACTCCTTAGATGCCTGGGCCAGCTTCTCCCTGGCTGCAGCTGCTAGGCGATCCTCCAATTTCTGTTTGGCTAAGGGCAGGAGAGCAAGAGGGTAAACACAGCAGACATATGGTTAGATAAAAATGAATAAAATAAAAAAAATCAATGCCCTGATTTTTTTTACCACAGCTTTTTACCACAACTCATGGTCAGAATAAGGAAGAAGACAGAGAGGGAGAAAAGACATAGATGGACAGAGAAGCATGGAGGTGAGAGACCTAAAAAGTCTAAGACAGGATGAAAAGTGAAAGACAGACAAAGAAGAAAAGATGATAAGAGCAATTTTCCACTCTCACTATAACATCGAACTAAGGTGATGTCTGGCATTTTTCTGAGTTTGTCACTGCTGCAGATTGACAAAATTCCTGCTCTAAATGATAAGGACTGAAAGTTTTTGGTGGCAGATAATTTCATGCAATTCAAGGTTTATACAGAAAAAAAGCAAAACAAGTAAGAAGGAACATGTGGGTTAACAGGAAACAGACATCGAAATGTGACAATGGGGGTGGAACACATGCACGGTTTTGAGAGATGAGGAAAGGAGATGAAGTGACAGAGACGGGTAGCAGAGGTATAGATAAGCAGAGCGTAAGAACAAGATGGGGCACAGAGAGCAACACGATGAGTGAGACAGAGAAGACAAGGCAGTGAGGTATAAAAAATATGCATGTGGGAAAACAAGTTATTTTAAGTTATGCAACCGCTGGGACTGCTGCTATCTACCGAGGATAATCACATGCAAGTACAGCGTGAACAATAGCCAAGTGGATCAGAATCCATCTGCACACTGGACAGTGGCACAATGCAGCCAGTCTGAGTCTGACTAATCGAGTTCAAGACTAATTTGATGCAACGTATCATTCTTTTTTTTTTTGTGCAGAATGTTTATATGGTAAGACATTTGACAATTATGAGAACTGATTAATAATTTAAGTCGGTAATGAGGCAAAATGCCAAATATTTTCTGGTTCCAGCTTTTCCAATGTGTGACTTTGATTTTCCGCTTTACATTCTCTGTTGTACAATGACTGAAGTCAAAACAATTATTCTACTGATTGAAGCAGTAACTGACAGACTGCCACTGCTACACCGTATTAAAGGATATTGCTCTGTTCCCTGCGCAGCTTTAGGACTCTGATCACTGTCTGATTCATTTTCTCCGAAACTAAAGGCAGAAATTAAAATCTTCAAATCCTGTGGTTAAAACTGTGAGGAGATGGAGCTACAGGCCTGCTTTGACTCCACTGATTGGAGTGTTTTTGAGGCTGCCATCTATAGACCTAGATTAACTCACTGACACTTGACATCCAAGCTTTTGTGAGGATGTGTGTGCGCCCGGCAAAACCTTCTCCACATACAATAACAATAAGTCCTGGTTCATAGCAAAATTAAGGCAGCTTCATGAGGCTAAGGAGGAGGCAGACAGAAGCGGGGACGGGATCCTGTACAGGCCAGAAACACACACTGACGAAGGAGATCACAGAAGCAAAGAGGAGCTAACAAGCCTGTGTGTGTAGAGGCCCGCAGGACATCACCAACTACAGGAAACCACAGACACCACCCCCATGCTGTGGAGACCCATCAGCTGGCTGATGACATGAATGTGTTTTACTGTAAGTTTGATCAGCCCACAGTCACATTTCTCACCCTCTCCAACTCAGACATCACACAACCAACTGCACCCCTTTTCCATCCCTGCTGATCTTCTCCTTCTACACTAATGACTGCACCTCAGGACACCCATCTGTTCCAACTCCTGAAATTTGCAGACACAACTGCTATCAGCCTTGTTCGAGACATTGATGAGTCTGCGTATAGTCAGGATGCTCTGGTGCAGTCGCTGCTGATCCAGTTGTACACCACAGTCTTCAAGTCTATTCTCTGCACATCCATCACTGTCTGGTGTGGGTCGGCCACCAAACAGGACAACAGACAGTCTGGTCAGTGTTGACCTGCCCACCATTCAGGACATGGACAAACGGGCAGGGAAAACCACTGCAGACCCATCACACCATGGCCATAACCTGTTCCAACTTCTCCCCTCTAGTAGGCGCTACAGAACACTGCACACCAAAACTACCAGATACAGGAACAGTTTCTCTCCTCTTGTCTTGTCTTTGGCCAATAAACCTGATTTAACAGTCCAAAACATAAATTCATATAGAAAGCAAAACAAAGTCTGTAGGTCTCATATCAACTTATAGAATACATGGGCTTATTTTAATCTAGTAAAACCAAGAACAGTATGACTGATGAGTGTATAAAATGTCTTTGTCTACTAGGGACATATCACATTCATAAAACAAGAATAACTAACAATATGCCCAAGTTTGGACTTTTCCATTGATGTGGAAAACCTTTATGCATCCCTTAGAAATCACCAAAATTAAAAAGCACAAAAAATGACTACTATTCTGGAAATCACAGAGAAGCACATTTGATCCGTTTTGTCAAATTATATGTATGTATTTTTATATTTATTATTAGTTCTTTTTTGTTATATTATCCCCGACTTAAAATCCCACCATGGAACTGCTACGGATGTAAAATGTCATTCCTCTGCTCTGGTTTACAAATAAAATTGTACAATGAATTGACCATGCTTAATATTCATGGAAAGTATACCTATTCTTTACCAAGTCTTCTACCATCACCATGAAACAAGCACCTGTGCTGGGAAATGTTTCCAGCCTAAACGATTCATGTACTTAACACAGAAAACTGCATTTAGTGTATGTCAGTGTTTTTCAGCCCATCAATACAGATTAGCTTTCTGCTGTCTGCCACTGATTCTCCTGCTATCTGATCAAGTTAGTCCTGCTGACTGACAGCCACTTTGCCATACAGCAAAACCAATTCAATCAGCTATTTAATAGGCTTTTCCTGCTTCTTTCTCCAGCTGTCAGCTCAAAGAGAGACCATTACACTTTAAGGCTGTTCCGCTGAACCTAAACGGGACCTGTCAGCCCCCTTGATGCTGAAAAGTAGAACATTTGTCTTAGCTGCCTGTCTGTCCATCCTTTCAAGCTCTATTTTGCAGCTGTCTTTCTGGAATAAGGGAGATTACTACACTTTTGCTCTGCCCTTCTGTATCTCTAAAATGCTGAAATCGGCGTCTTCAAAGACCTACACTGTCTTCGGGGCATTTGGCCGAACAACTGACAAGAAGATTGGCACTTCAATCGTGTTTCTGGCAGGTAGCCTCTTGCTACTGAATCATAATACAGCACAGTACATAATTACAGGAAATACCATTGACAGACATTTAGTAATCCACACCATTACAGGTTACTCTATGGCCTGTAAATGTATAACTCCTAATCAATCAATCCATCCATCAATCCATCTATCCATCTTATGGCACTAAACATTATTACTTCATACATTTACTCTATACTCTCAACAAGCTCTACATGCTTTATCATGATACAGCAATCTACTAAATTGATGCTGAAACATGATTTTGGCTCAGTGATGATCTTTAAAAAGTTAAAAAGTTCAACACCTGCTGCACACCTCTGGAATTTTTGGATGATACAGACAAGTGACACAAAATATAACAGATCCAACAAAAATATCAACACAAGCTGTAACAAAGAAATATGTAGTGATACTGTTCTTTATCACTTGCTTTTTCTAGTACTTAAGCTTTCATGTAATGGGCTTCTTGAGACAGACATCTCAGCATCTGCTGAAGTACCCATTGAGTCATTAACACTGATCAACAAACCTCTTAAATTCACTTAGACATATGATGGAGTCTTTTTAGGAGATGACTAAACAAATCTTATGTGATCATTCAAGGAGGTGTGCAAAGGAGGGTGAAACTATGCAATGTTTTGAAGCTGAGAGGGTGCAACTGCAGATTTTGGAGGATGTAAAAGTGTAACAATCTGCAATGAATCAACTGCAAGTATAATAGATTCCATCTTCCTGAAAAATTCTTTTTTTTTTTAAATTTATAGTTAGTGACACATAAGAATTTATAAATATTTTAAGTGACTCTATGAAAATAAAATGGTTAACATGCATGTATGCTAATATGCTTGTTAACTGTACCAGTTTTACTTAGACTCAAGTCTCTGATGCATTATTTCACTTCAGGAAAACTGAGGAAAGCCACTGTGTAACATTCTACAACCACGACTGAACCAAAAAAAGAGAAATAGAAAGAACACATCTCCATTAGGCCTTTGGGAAAGATATATGACTGTCGTTTACTGTACCACTTTGCTTGTCTCTTACTGGAGGGTACACCCTGTTGAGAGAATTTATAATTCACACTCAATGGGCTTATTCATCTCCTCTCCTCTTGTTTTCCCTCCTATTCCAAATCTTCCAGAGAGTAACAGCATGCCAGTGGGTGTGACAAAGCTGCCCTTTAAGCACCTGTACTTATTTGCTGATGCTGAGACAAACGATTCAATTTTAAACACTCCCACATTTACAAGGCATGGTGCTGCGGGGGGGAAAAAAGGGTAGTTGGGACAGAAGGAGAAAAACGTACTCTGTCATAACCATCATTAGCCACTGGGGTTTATTATCATTCTGTCAAGCGCAAAACATTATGGAGGATGAGACAGATGTTTATCTGAAAGCACAAACTGACAGAAGTCAATGTGGTCAGATGAAAGTCTATAGTATTTACTGTGTTTGAAACATGATGTTTTCATGATGAAAGTAATTGCGTATTAAACCCAAAAATCGAAATTAGTAGCTAATTGAACCAATTTATGTTTATATTTTTTTGTTTGTCAATTAAATCATATGTTTTTCTGTCTTTCAATCAATCATTTTGATGTTACCTTGTTTTGCCTCTAATTCCTCCAAACTGAGGGTTGGTCTCTTCTCTTCTGGTGCACTGGCTGGAGGAAGCTCCTTGTCAACCATTACAGCTCCACCGATCACAGCTTCCAGCCCCTCATTCTCCAGCAACTTCAAACAAACATATGATTTATTGTTATTATTAGTGTAAAATGTATCTAAACTATTTCAAGATACTTTTTTGTCCATACCAAGTCAACCTTTGATCTGTTTGCACAGTATATAAACAAAGCTTAACCAGACCTTGTCTTCGTCTGAGTCATCATCCAGCCGAACTCTGTTCTTCTCCAGCGGCAGCATGTCATTTTCTTTTGCCTTGATGGCAAAACAGATGGGGGCAAAAGAGGCTGTGATGGCACAGAGGGAGAAAAAGAAATGGTATTTCAGAGAGAATAAAAAAGATTCAGAAAATTATGTATGTTCATATCAAGTAAACAACTACATCTTGACCTTCTTTGTAATCATAAATTCTGAGTAAAAGCAATTAGATGACTTACAGACAATTACAAGTACAGACAAGACAAAAATGGATGGACAACAGAGAAATAGGAAGAACAAGAAGCAGAAAAAGAGAACTGAACTAAAGAAAGCAAGAAACCAACAGATATGAACACACAGCAAAGCAAAGAGAGAGAAGAGAAACAGTCAGCGAGACAGAGAGTTGGCCACAAAGCAACTGTTTAGATATTAAACAACAGTATGTCACATCGATTTCTATTTCGTAATCAAATGTGTCTGCTCCAGTGGAGATCAAAGAGTAGACATAGTTTCTCATTCCCTAGAGAAATAACCTTAATATAGGACCTTGATCTTTATTGTGGAAGGCTGAGTAGTTTACTTCAGCACTACCATGACTAGTTATTCATTTTCCCTGCCCTGCTCTATGACCTGTCGCCCCTCAATAGTCTTTGTGACTGCATGCCGCAATTTGCATATGTGTGCATGTTTATGGGTCCCGTCAGTGTTGCAGTAAGCAGACGCTTTCATCTCTGCATAGACATTTCTAGCCCGATATCACAAAATAAAATTGGTAGCAAATCTCACCAACAGACAGCCGTGCATAAACGCACCAGTGTGCACCCAACTATGACACATACACACTAATCTACACACCATATTCAATATGTGCACATATACCCAGACATGTACATATTTACACAGTCTTTGCATCTCATTTACTGAACAAATTAACTAAATAATAAATGTTCACTGTATTTTTGCTTGTTCTGTTAACATACCTTTAGTCAGCTTAGAATCCTCGGCTGACTTTTCTGATTCAAGCTCATCATCACCTGTCTCAGTCTGGATAAGAGAAAAAGAATAAAGAGAAAGAAAGAGAAGATAAACATTTATAAACATATTTGAATCAATTCCCCAAATCACTATTCACATTTTAAACAAATAAATCACACAAGTACCAGATGCCATCTAAACTTGACTATTTTTCTACAGTGGTTTCACATTATGCATAAACTGGTAAGATTTTGACAAGCAAGAGATTATGTTGAAAAGTAGATTCCTTGCAATCCTGCTTGCTCTGATTTTTACATTATGTACTTTCATGATGAAGTACAGGAATCTCCTGGTTGTCTGCGTGCTCGGTTTGTCCAAAAATAAAAGTAAAAAAAGGGAAAATACATCCAGATTTGATTGGCTGGGTAGATGACAGAATGTCCTTTTGTGTTGGCATGTGTACAATATCACAGGTGTTAGGATTTGAAGAGTGAGCATGGGTCACTCTTTTGCATTGGTTTCCAATGAAACTGCTGCATTTAATTATTTAATTTTCTGATCAGCAGGGTACCACAGTAGAGGTTACACCTTTAAAGTCTCCGTATTCTGCTACAGTAAATGTTGCTGTTAGGGAAACAATAGAAACTGCGGAGAACAGAAAATGATGTTAGATGTTCTCGAGGAACAGAACTTTACGTCTGCCTTTATTTCTACCGCCAGAGGTGGCAAATCAAGTCATTATTATGTAAATAATTCCATTATTTCACTTAACGGTCCTGTACATATCTGACCAGGATCTGTCATTTTCACTTTATTATTTATTTGCTTTTTTTAAACCAATTACTTATTTGCCAGTATAATTGGTTGCTTAAATAGCCTTAATTGGCTCTCTAATATTCCACTGTATGGTCTGTTACCTCTCACATCAACAAAGTATCTTCATAAAGCCCTTCCAGCTGGTTTGTGTGCACAGGCACAAGATAACCATAAAGCCTCTGTAGTAATACCTGGGGACCAAATACTTTTATCCTGATCCCAAATATAAATTGCTCATAGAACAAGAAAAAAATGGCGATGAAGCCAGTGCCACAAGAGAGAAAAAAAGCTAACCTCTTAAGGTACATTTTTCCATGTTTGAAGAATGCTTCAAAGTATGTATTCAGCTATAATTCAGCAAAGCACTCTACTGAGACCTCTGGATAATATAAAAAAAGCTCACGGGAAAAGAAACTCATTCTAAACCGTTCTGTGAAGACATCAGGTGGAAAATGCAAACATACATACACACAACCCCCTAACCCTATAATTTTTACATACACTGATTCACATGAGTTGCTATAACACTCTGACACAAGACTGTTCAGATAGTAAAAATCCTCTACTCTGAATAGGAACATGCACCAGAAGTTTATAGCTGGGCTACAAAATCTGCTATGTAAACCTTAGCTACATGGTCTGATTTTAAAGGGTTTAAAATGAAAAATACAGAAAAGATACATGACAAATGATTAGCGCAGCTCTAGATTTTGGTTAGCTTCACATATACAGCATTTGGCCAGTCCCTCTATAGACTACATTGCTGTGCATTGGATTTCTACCTTTCTTCATTTCACAGATTTGTTTTAAAAAATGACTCAAATCGGAGATAATCTGACAGCAGAGGGGATGAAAACTGCAATTCTGTATATCTGTATGCGCTTGCAGTGCTGAGCCCAAATTCAGTTTATTAGATTAACACCTTTAGTAAAAGTGTCAACTCATTTCTCTGTTATACTATTCTCATAAATTTTGGTTTTAGAGAACTTAATTATTTATTCTTTATTAGCTGAAACATAATCCTCTTTTCAGGCTTCCACTCACATCTTAGTCATAGACATGCTGTCAAAGCCTCATGGGAGCAGCTGTGTGCTCACAAAATAATAGGCATTTAATGTATAGATCTCAGTATTTGATACCAGAGCAGACTGAAAGCAGAATTCTAATTGTTAAAAGTACATGTTTGAAGTTTATAACAGATTTTTGAGGTTGACTTTCACATTAACCCCAGCATATAAACTTTTTCATTAACTATAAATAATAGCACTGAGTGAGAGCAGGATATCTGCATCCCATTACCCATAGCACATATCACAAACACAAGGAAGGTTTCTCCGCACTGTTAATGTTAATGGATTTGTTTCATCAAAGTCAAATTGCTCCTTACAAAACCTTCCCGCTTACTTCTTCTTCTTCATACGAAGCAAACTCAACAAATCATGAATATATAAACAGTCCGGTGAGAAATTGAAGGAAAAACCAACAAGGTGTCCTAGTAAGGTGTTGGGCCACCACATGTTGACAGACATCTCTGAACTCTACTGAAGAGATGAACACCATTCTTACAAAAGATATTACCTCATTTGGTGTTTTGATGATGATGGTGGAGAGTGCTACCCCAAAATCTATCATAAGTGTACAACTGCATTGCGTTCTGGTGACTGCAAAGGCCATAGCATAGTATTCACATCATTTCCATACTAATTGAACCATTCAGTGACCTCTCATGCGTTATGTACGGTAAGTGGACCCAAACCATGTCAGCAAAATACCCCTGACAGCAGAACAGAGACTTTTCTTTTCGTTTGTCACTTGTCTGCATGTATGTAATTTTACTATGCGTGTACTAAGTAACTCTCCTAACTAGCTATTTTATTCACATCTAATTCCCTTGTCTGAGAAGGGTGATGGCTTGGTGAATATAACTAATGATCAAACACCAAAAGCTCCAAAAGATCTATGAAACCTGAAAAACACTCAAGTTGAGAAATACAGCCTGGCAGTTAAGACTATAACTTCTGTTCACTGAGAAGAGAAACAGGGTACAACATATAGTTTGGAATACTGTGGTGACTTATGTGTCATCCCTCAGTTTGATAGCTGCTCTTTATGAAGCTAAGCTGTGAAGTCGGGCAGTATGCCGTTTTAATTTAAACCGCTTCCTCCACCTTTATCCAGCAGTTCCTCAAGGAATGACAAAATATCCATGATAGAGGACTGAAATAGGAGCATGTTTTGTTCCTGACACCACTGCTCAAAAGACTGCCAATTATAAGCGTATAGACCTAGAGTAGAAGATGCCCTTGCACTTTCTGTGCGTACTTTCAGGCTGACTCACAGACAAGCGTTTGAGATGATTCATGTGGAAATCATGTTTATTAAGAAAGTTTTAGGAGGCATACACAATTCATTTTTCATGGCTCTTCTTTGCCACAAATCTCTATAATGGAGCTGCTGGATGTGAAGTTAGCCCACAGAGTGGGTCATAATCGCCCACTTTGTGCACAAATTTATGGTAAATCCTCAGGTTGAAATAAACCGGAATTTTTCTGTAAGGTGGCCGAGCAAAGTTCGCTCAATGCTAATAAAACACACTAGCTGTAGCTAGCTAAGTCTTGTAGGGTAAAGTGTTCTTAAGAAAGGTGAAGAGTGTGATTACTGGGGCATGAATAGAAGTGTCTATATCTCATAATATATGTGTACTACGAAGTGAATGGACTGCAAGGGAACCAAAAATTATTCATAAAACCACACCATTACTATCTGCATTATCAACAAATGTATAACACACCCGCAAACTGGTTTACATATTCAAAAACTGACCATGTATGTTATTGGTTTATAATTGACTGTATTTCATACACTTTGAGACAACTAAGGTATCTGATTAAATCCTAATATGGTGTCAAGGAAACCATATACTACCTTGGCAGGAAAACAGATGGTGTTTTAAGGGAGCTGAGATCATAATTGCTTTCATTTTAGCAACATGTAAGATTTATCACCAAAACACATGATGCATCTCTTGTTCTTGTGTCAATTCATAAGCTAAATTAGACATCCCTTGGACCAATCATAAGTTAGCGCTCATTTTAGTTTGTTGATGTTTTAAGAGAATTATATGCATGTATGTATGTATGTATGTATGTATGTTTTTATTTGTCAAATATATTAATACATTCTAACGTATTGCAGTTATTTTAATGCAATACCAGTAATATACAGAACTGTAAACAAAAAAAAGACAAATGAGCAAAATATAATTTCAGACTTGAGCTGAAACAACTAGTCGATCTACTGAAAATTAAACAGCTTCTCAAATGTAAGGATTTAATGAGCATGATCTGAAAGACTGAGAGGGAATCCTAAAGGACCTCACCACAAAATTATAAAGAGCTTTCTGTGATGTGCTTGTGGACCACCTGAAGACCACAGGTAATGTGGAAACAATCATCCCTTGCCATACCACAGGGAATTTACTAACAACAGTTAATCAATACACCATACAGCAAACAGAGTATAGTATGTGCCACTGGGGAGTGAGGGCAGCGTGAAGAGCTAGTTAGGGTGCTACATGTCTGTTGGCACTGCTGCTAATTGGCCGGGATGCCTCATTAAGGCCTGGATATACTGGTTAGATTTACAGGTCTGATCAGGTTTCAGGACTAGTCTAGTCAGAAAGGGTGTTACAGTATTACTCTGTTGCCGAATGAGAAGGCTAGATTCACCTTATGTTAGTCTTCTGCAATTTAATCTCCACCCTGTTCTCCATCATTCCTTAATTCTGCATTTCAATTTTTTGGATCAGTGTATCTTTAATTTTACCATGACAGGTACAAGTATATTCGGCAAATAAAAGCAGCTAATTTCAAGGTTGGCTGTAAGTGCAGTGAATGCTTAGAAAACCTTTTCCCATGTCTAAGTGTCAGCTGCAAATGCTTTTAAACTGAATTATAAGCAGGTGTGGAAAACAGTGAGGTTGATGAAAGGAGAATTATTAGTGTTTTCTCCTCAGTGTGAAGGTCATCTGTGGGAGTGAAGTATTATCCTTGCTTTTACTGAGATTTTATCAGCTCATACCAAACATTTACTGAGCATCTGATATAAGGTAATATAATCAACAAATGGATTGGATATCATATTATGAAGACAAAACAAAAGTTGACCAATGTGACAAAATATATCATTATTTCTCTTGGAGACTTAGGAGCTGTAATTTTAATATTGCATGCTCTATTAGGTTATTTCTAATCCTACACGTGTAATGTCTGTCCACACCCCAGCACTATCTGGAGCCACAAATTCCTGATGATTTTCTACATGCTTGTTGTTCTCAACAAGCAGCTGCACCATCCCTTTGTGCACACATAGCTCCATTCGTTATAATTAAATTTCATCAGCTCTGCAAGAGACCTTACTCCTTTGGCAGAACAGAAATTTTATTTGCTGACTGATACAAGCCTTTCCTCTTTGAAAATCCCAAGTCCTTTCTTCCTTTTTTCTTTGAAAATATACTTAACAAGCTGTGACAAACTCACCAGTATCCATTACTGCAATGTTGTAACTTATGTGCCACAAGGCACTGCTTAATTAACCTATTTAGGGCTTTGCATGGGAGTTTTAACATTTATAATTCTGTAGCAGCTTTGACGAAAATGTGGTTGTATAGTCACCAAAACCATCAGAATTCTTTATTTGGTGGACATAAGTACCCATATCAAATATGGCAATGTGGTAGTTTTAAGGTCAAGGTAGTTAATGTGAAGAGATTAAGAAAGTTGTAGAGAGGTTAAACACATACACACAGATATATATAAAAGCTCATCATACCTCTGGCAAACCTCTTCCTCCTTTCTGTGAGAAGTAATTCTTCTTGAACTCGTAATAGGTGTTGTACTGATGCCAAGACTGCAGAAAGTCAAACCTACAACAGACAGAGGGAAGAACACATACTGTATAAAATGAGAGGTGAGCACTCATAAAAGATGAGGTCAAGGATGATGAAGGCGTTCTGCAGTGTCTGAAGGGAAAGTTACTGATAAGAGAAAACCAAGATGTGACCTGATAAATTTATTTTCAGTAAGAACACTTACCGTGGATCATTCTTGGCACGGACACTGGCCTCAAACTTAACACCATTCCTAGCAACGTACTCGGCCAGCTTGTCTATGACTGGCTGGATGTCAGGTGGGGGGGGAATGATGGCTGCCATGGCTGGTGTGGAAACTTGAACTTCAGTTTTCAAACTGTTTTTGGGAGAAGTTAAAGGTATTTCAGATTCAGCTGTTAAAACAGTCCTCTATTCTCACCTTAAATAATTTAATTTAAAGTGATAATTATTCATCCGGAATCTACTTCATTTGTGCCTAAATAAGGTTGCTGAATACAATTATCAATGTTATTAAACACACACAGAGATATTTTTAAATTCCACTGAGGTTATTACAGATAAAGCAGTAAAATACAGTGATGGCCAGTACTTCCTACCTGGTTTCTGGTATGGTAGCAGGAGCAGCGGAGCTGGTGACCTGAGAAGGGGTTGTAGCTGACGGTGCCATGGCAACGGTTTCAGGAGGGGTGGATGTAGTGCCAACATGTGGCAAAGCACCAGAAGAGGTAGGGGGAGCCATGACAGCTGAGGGTATACTGTTGTAGTAGGAGCTGGCATCTATTCCTGGAGGAGGTGGGGCTAAGCAGAATGTTCCATCGGGAAGCATGTAGTACCCATAATACATTGCTGCTGCATTTGCTGTAAACAAATGAAGAGGAAATAATTACATGGGATATCTCCCATGAATGCTTCCATTGTGCATGATGAAGGACAAATAGTGATGTTCCATGGATGAACTCTGCTTCTGAATGTGGACGCAAATTGCACAATATAACGCCACGCATTTTAACAGCCATGCAACAAATAACAGCTTTGATAGGATCATAATGTTTTTGTTGATTCAACCCTACCAACCCTCATAGTCATGCTGTAATGTCTTAGTAGTAGTATTGGGGTAATGCTATTTTGATCATTCTCACACTCAAGTTGAAAAGTGGGAAACGCAGAGAAACAAATTGTTTAGATTTTATGAGAAATTGTTGTGAATTTATAACAGATAAAGCTAATTTTACTAAATCATTGGAATTATATTTTTTGTATTTCAACTTATAAAAGGGAAAAGTCAGGAAAAAGGCATCTGCCACTGGAAATAGAAAATGGTCAAACCAGGCTTGTGTCCACATTTGTGCTCAGTCGCTGTGTTGATATTACATTTTCAAGGCAGGACAGATGGAAAACCCCAACCCCATGGTTTGTCTCTCTTTATTGTAAAAATGTGAATGTGAGCTATTTGTGGGTGTTCTGCAATATCCAAATTGTGGTTGTTGTGTTTAGACCTCAAGAGTAAAGCGGGACAGGGACAGGGACAAGCGGAAAATAAATGGTCAGTGTGGAAGTGGTGACACTGTGATATTAACACATTAGTCACTGAGCTGGTTGACTTTAATGACAGATCCAATTTTCTGTAGTCAGGAAAATGAAAAACCAAAGCACAAGCTCTCCTTTACAAACTTGATGTGTTATAGTTGAGATAAAGACTTGAGATGATGTGTAAGTAGAGAGCCAAAAAGGAAATTCAGCTGGATAGTTGTTCAGACAGATGATGGTCAGATACATAGATAGATGGTCACTGGACCCACTGATCGATTATATTTTACGGTGAAGGTAGCTAGTGTTTTCTTGGAGCTGCTCTTATTATTAGCTCCTCCACACATGTTTAACTATCAGAGTCAGAAGGAGTGATTTGGCAATCTAAGCCCTGATTTAGCATAATAAGTGACAAAAACAACAAAAATGTTCAAATGACATGAGAGGGCTTCATCATTGGACTAAGCCAAGCACGGCAACATGGATTGACTAATTAACAGCCCACATTTTGAGCAACAACGCATATCAACAGCATTAAGCAGCTAGTCATCCGAAACCATTTCACCAACATCAACAGCACTATTTATAAAGCAAATATCGGGTCAAAGAAGGTTGTCCCCAACATGTCTCGGGGATGAATAAATTGTAGTAATGGATAAGTTAACACTCACGGGTCAGCAGGGCCAATGGGCCATGATTTTGTTTTACGCAAATGTTTCAGAGGATGAACACACATATGGGGAATGTACTGTAGCGACAATGTGATATATAACTGGCAGTTATTGTTTTGTTTCATTCATTATAATAATGTCATCATGCCTCAATTAAAAAAAATGTCATCTTGGAGGACAAAATGTTATATACTGGGGCTTTTCTTTTTAATTTCCTGTCTATTCTGCTTGTGAGGGAATGATACTTTAGAGGGACTACACTGGGTATCGTATACAATTTGTAGCTAGCTTGTATAAAGCTCCATTGTTTAGGATTGTGTTCATAATTTAAGAAAATATGAAAAACTAAATGTATATCACAATAGTTTTTTTTTATTTTGGTTTGTTTTATTGGCTTGGCTTTAAATTTCATTGTTGTTTCTGTTTTCTATATTTACTTTTCTAAGTAATTTAAGTTATACATTAATAGATAATCTGTTTTGTTATGTTTTGGACCCTTCACTAGAGATGTGTTATGTGTTGTTCATGTTATTTAACCCTCTCAAGTACTGTCAGGTCCATATACTATATATAAAGATGGATGACACGTCTCCACTTCCTGCCTCTACAAAAGTGAAGCCAAAATATCTTGTTTACAGGAGCTGCCATCTCACTAGTGTGACGTCATTTGCAACCACAGTCTGCAGAGCAGACTCTGACAGCAGGATAACAGCCCCACGGGTCACGCCCCCTCAGCTGTTCCACCACCTGACACAGGTTTAAGGGCAGCTTTATGTTGTCAAATAACTAATTAAAAACAAACTTAGCAAAAAAATTATCATTTGAACAAAAAATGTGGTGATAGGAACTACCTAAAATGAATATTTTACATGCGTTTTGATTTTTTTTTTTTTGGCTAATGTCCAATCCGCTAACATTGAGGGAGCAGGATTAATTACCTATAACCAGCCACTAGAGGAAGATCAAGATATTTTGGCTTTACTTTTTGGGAGCTTTCATATTGTCCATCTTTATATACAGTCTATGGTCAGTTCTAATTATTATTATTTTTTGCACACACCATTACCACACGCATTAAGTAGTGCTGAGTTGTACTGACAGAATACTAACAGACAAATGCAGTACTCCCATAAAGACAGTTTTAACACTTGTACAGTTAGACATGGAAGTTCTATATGTATATTTTTTTAAAGCAAACAATTTCTGTGTTCAGAAAAAGACCAACAATAGCTTCCCCGGCAGTAAATAAATGTCCAAAAAACAGATACTGACGATCAGCAGTGTACTGCGCTGATGTGCTGGATGCAGCTGGGTCTGCCACCTCGTCTGGTTTGGTGGCCATTGTTGCAGTGCCATTTCTTTCCTGTTTGGCTTTTCGTACAAGTGCTGCCAGAGGGTGGTCTGGGTCCATTACTCGTAGAGGCTAAAAAAGAGCAAGGCCAGTTATGACAATCAAGGCATCATATAATTTTTGCTTGAGTAAAGGAATGTTCCCGTCATGGCCATAATGTAGGAGATAGAGGCAGTTTTAAGTAATAATATAATACATAAACCAAATATTCAAGCCCTCTGAACTCATGAAATCAACATTAGCAAGTATTTGTGCAACATTTAAGCACTATTCTGCAAGTAATCTTATGTAGTAATCTTCCTCAGTGCTATATAAGAGATCAACACAATTTAGGAGTTAAGCCTATAAAATAAGAAATAGTGATTTGAAAAGGAAATCCCTCTTGATAGGTGGCAGGTGTTTAAAATTACAGGCTTCCATTCTTGTCGCTCTGTCAACGTCTAATGGCTGTCCTGACAAAGCACATGAAAGCACAAACAAAAAAACTGTAATAGCTTAGAGACAGGCAACCAGGATATAATTATTGTATAAAGCAGTAACAGGATCGATACACAGACAGGGTGTAGACAGCATTAACAGGGTGTAAATATAATTCCCATGTCAGGCAGTGACAGCCAACCAGCTAGAATTATAGGGTTGTTGCGAGAAGGTTACCAGTTTGAATCCCTGACCAGATTTTTTAAAATGAGGACAGAGGAATGAATAAGTGTAACTTATCTCACCCTTAGCTAAGGCACTTGTCTAGGATGCACTGAATAGCATACTAGGAGACTTTATAAAGCCATTTTAAGATTGATTGCATTAGATGAACTGCCTATGTAATGTAGCAACTGTATCAAACATAAAGCTCCCTGCTGGTTGGCCTACATTCTATTTACATTAGTACCTTCATCAGCTCCTCCAGGCGGGAGCTCCTTTTAGGGGCAAACAGACTGGGGTGGAGGTAACTGCCATCTCCATCCTCATCTGAATCATCAGAATGGGATTCTACAGCAAGATAGCAAAAAAAAAAAAGAGAAAGCACTGAATATATGTATAAGCATGCGCATAAAAGTATAATTAATACAAAATGTTAATGTCTCTTATTGTATTCTTTCATTTCTCACATATTACAGATCCGATATATATCCATTAATTACACTACATGATACTCCTAAATTCAGTAAACGAAATGTCAGTGTGAGCACATAATGACAACACAATACATAGATTCAAGGACTTGTTTTCTATAACTCACCCTGCGACTGCTGTTGCTTGCTGGCGGAGACAAGGTTGTATCGACCTTCCTTCATCGCCCGCAGGATGTGTTTGTAATAAGGGTTCAGGTAATGGTCAAAGCGAAGAAAGTCAAACTGGGAGTTGCCGGCCTGCTTAGCTTTCAGCACTATTTCGAACTGAGCCCCCTGCTGACATACAAAGTTGGCTGTCCTCTCGATGATGTTATGGGTCTTGATGGTTGCGGGCTACAAAGAAGTCCAGAAATGAATCGGTGTGTTAAAAAATGAACAGACACTACAAACTGATTCCATGATTACAAAGTTTTTAACTGGAGGGGCACGAATATGTAATTCCAGGGCCAATAACAATAACTGCTAAGTGTCTAAGTGTGTGTATTGTGGTTGATACAGATACAATAACCAAAATTATTCTTGCAAAAGCAAAAATGTGAGAACTAAATAAAGTTTATCATTTCAGATTGTCAAGTTTACTTTTCTAATAAAATGCCAACTTTGGAACCATCACCAACTGTAGGATGAGGAATACATGAATTTATAGTATGCTTGTTTGTAATAACCTTAGGTAATTCTTTTAATATGTAAACTAATTAATAGCAGACCTCATCTCCTTATTAATGAGTTTATATGTTCCGCTACAAAAACCATTAGTATCACTTTACATACTGTTAGACTGATTAATGGCTACCTAAAGCACTTAGACTCTATTGTTTAGAAAGTGTGCAGGTCTTTTATAATAAAATGTAAAACAACTCTGTGGCATCATTCATCCATCCTCTGCTACGGATGTGAACGAGAGTCACTGCTGGTAGTTTTAGTCTACAAGAATTTTTTCTTAACCGTTATGTACATTTAGCCTTTTACTTTATTCACAAGGATTGACTTTTGGCATAACATGCTCTGTATTAATGCGCTAAACAAACCAGCTGAGGAGTTGACAGCAGGGAATAGTAGTCAAGGACATTTCCTTTCTCCAAGTTTATGTTCTGCTTGTTCAACTTTATGATAAATTGCTTGTACTGTATCCCTAACTGGAGGATTTGGTTGCACTTATGTATAACTAGCATTGTTATCATCAAATCGAGTAAAACATAATAAAGTCTGCTCTGAGTTTACACTGCTGTCAGGCACAGGCAGACAATCTAGCCTTTAAAAAATTATCACTGAATCACGTTTCGAGGCGTGCAGCCAAGTCTCCACATAATCTGATGTAGTTATCGGCTGAAGTTCCACTGTTGGACAAATAAAAAATATTGTCCCTTTCTTATTTACTGTCCAACAATATACTGTACATCTCCATTGTTAATTTGCAAAGCAGGGAATATTTCTTGTAGAAACACTTGTGACGCTCAGGCAAAAACAGTAAAAAAAATAAACACCAGGATCTTAGATAAGAGTGAGTGAACGTGACTGCTGCACATCACATTAAGTTAGAAAGCAGTCAGATCCTTCATACGAAGGATACAAGCCATTTTGTTTCTAAAGCACTTTCATGCTAAGCACCCTTATGTTCACTGTGATGACATTAATTCCAATTTGCACATAGTTGTGGAAATGAGTGGAACAAGAAATTGTCCATTATTCATTATTATTGTTACCCTTGTGTGCTTTAAATGATTAGTCATTACCTAGAGAGTACAGAAAAACGTAGCAAATTACAAACAAAACACATATGTATCTCATTGAATTTAAAGTCATAATAAATACTGCCTTTCAAGACACTCGCCAAAAAGATGCCATTGTCCAGCAATAACAGACCATTATTGTGCTCTAAGATTTATACAAGGACCCCTCGCACTCCAATATAACTTAGCCATTAGGGAAAAAGGAGGTGTGGAATACTTAGTTTATGTAGATGTGATAACATCCTCCCCACGCATTTAATTCAAAGCAATACGTAACTAAAATGTGATAGTGGTAAAGCATCTAAGATAAATACCTTCAAACAATAAACATATAATATCAATAAATTGTTTCTGCCCAGTAAACTGCATTAAAATGATAAATGTTCATATTCTGATAATTTAGCAGTGCCAGTTAGATTCTGGCTAGGGACCGTTGATGCAAGTCATCCTCATGCTGGCTGACTATCAAACTATCGAATAAAAAGAAAGAAACGCCATGTGACGAGGCTTAGACAATAATCATGATGAACACACTGCACTGAAATGTATTTAAAGAGAGGAATATTTCTCTAAAATCCATAATATATACTGCAGCTACGTTTTGCTCTGTATGTATACACAAGAGGGTTTTGGCTGCTTTGTCTCAGCATGGTGTAGTGAATATGCACAAAGTCCATGGCTACATTATAGCCTGTCTTTATTCTCATGCATAAAAATGTGGCAGCTGAAGGAGTCCTTGAGGGTTTTGGTTGTGGACTGGCCAGGTCCTGAGGGAAGATTATCCGACAAAACAGCACCAAATGGAACAAAGCAACAGCAATGCATTTTAAATTTTTCCTCCTATTACCACTCCTCATCATTGTATGTCATGTGAATATGGAGCATTACAGATGTACGATTTCAAATACAACACGTGCAGTATGTGCTGTTATGAAGCGGAAGTGGATGAACATCATAAAAATATATATTACATTTACATATAATGCTCATTATGAAAAAAAAGGTTAACCTTGAGGGAAAGAGAAGTGTTATTTAACATGGCTAATCCTTGAAAGGCTATTGATTAGCCTGTCATCTACAAACTCAATAAATAACAAGATGAGATGTGTCAGGATCTGATTGGCTTACTGCCTTTGCAAATCAATTTCCTGAAACAAAGCTGACACAATTGTCATTAACTTGATAAATAAATAATCACTTTACATCTTTTGTTTAAGCAAAAATACAAACATTTCTCTTGTTCCAGCTACTCAAATGTTATATTATAATGTATATTTTATGGAAAATGGGGAATCAACATCATGAAGTCAATGAGATAATTAATACTCACCAGTTCCACATCAGGGGGGATAGCCAGCTCTGGGGGAGCAACAAATGGCTCCTCACTTTCCTCAGGCTCTGCCTCTTCTGTGCATGTGAAGCGATAATGGATTAGATAAAAAGAATTAGATTAACTCTTGTTAGCTTCTTTTAACCAAAAACTAAATATGCTCTGCTGGATATATACCCAGCTGAGCAGTAAAATTAATTTAGAGACCTTCACCACTCTACCCGCTACACATATCTATCAGGAAAAAAAAACTACAGAGATGTTTTTTTAACATAAGGAGCTCGCATAGCAAATCCCTTAATTAAGACACAGCATCAATGGAAAAAAATATCCATCCTTTTCACCATCTTCACTGATATTTCTTGGCCCCTTTGTGTATCCCATAGGTACAGTTTTGAAATCAGCTCTCAGCAAGCCCTCAAAGTCACACAATGCCCATCTGTTCACTCCATCATGTGTCAAGTCTCAGGTCCAATTAAGTGGTCATATAATGGCTTTCCAAACAGTGCCCTAATTTTGGAAGAATGTCTAAGACATTATCTTAATTGTCATGTCGGTTATCATAATAGGATTATTAGTATGAGTGACTATTTGGATAATGCTGCTAATTCTTAAGTGGCTTATTATGTAAAACTCAATAGTTATTCCACATTATAACTAATCCATCAAAATGGAGGTACTTTGCAGCATTTTAAAGAAAAACATTAAAGCATCATTTCCAAGTTTATTGTGTGATGATGCAATTGTTTCTCTATTCAATGCTACATAATGGTCAGACATTACCTCAGTAGCATTATACAAGGAGAAAAGAAGGTAACCTGCTTACACAGTTGATCAAGAGTCCCAAATAGGTAGAAATATGAGGAATTCAAATATTTCAGTAAAGGTGGAGCACTAATACATATACTGCATGCTGTGTTTGAGCCATTATTGTCTAGAAATGGGTCAAATTGGATCACCAGTGTTTTTCAAGCAGGTCACTGCTTCATCCAGGGGTGAAAATCAGCAATAATGTGAAAACTATATGTCCAGTGCATGCTACAAAATCATATTAAAATGACAAGAATTTCTATCAGCCATATCAGTTTAGACATGCAACATTGATTTGTATCCATAAACTTTAAACAAAAGTTTTTGTTGTTGTGGATCAAAAGTTATCAAGTACACCTCTTCATGTCACCAGGGTTTCATTGTGGCTTGAAGTCAACTTCAAAGAACTAATCTGGATCTAGAAAACAAGACCAATTTACCATAGCTGACATTTAATAATAATAATAATAATAATAATACCTACAATACAATACATTCAAACGTGGAATGACGTATTATATAGTTATTTTCATATGGTACTGATGACAAACTGCTTGCAAGTCATATCTGACAAATAAAACTGTAGATATCAGATATGACCTAAACTGATCATCCTGTTTTGTAGTTGAATTAAATAAATGTTAGAAGGGCTGATAAAACCTAAAGATGAGAAGCCTGCAGACAGCTTTGATTATTGTTGTTGTTGTTGGGTACAAGGAGATTGTAGTAACAGGACATTTATATTCAAAGGAGGACATCGTCATACTGGTGCTCTCTGGCTTAAACCCTACACATGTAAATCAAGTCCCTCATTATGACAGGACATGAATTGTGAAATGACTGGGTAACAATTAGTGTGGGGTTTTGCAGGAAGGTTAACAATAAGACCGAGATTTGACATGTTTTCAAAGAGAAAAGATAATAAACGACACTTGAATTAACCTACTGGCTTTCACTCATGAGCAAATCATAGTGATAATGATTTGATTTATATTTGATATGCGTGTCCATATCTGTCAGCCCAAACACTCTCTTTGAGTGTATTCATTTTCATCGTGGTTACGGGATGTTCTTGACTTTTGCATGAATTGGTATTTGTGATAATGTCAAAGACTTTAAAAAAGGGAAGGGAAAAAAATCACAACAAACAAGAACTGAACTGAAATCAGCTAAATATGGTGATAGCCAGTGTGGCATTTAGTGTTTATTGATGTATTCCTCATAGACAAATTCTAATGGCATCTGAAATGTTGACAGATATTCATATCTTGGACTCAATCTCCTCAGAGAGAGGCATCTAGTCTGTGCACTTGTTAAGTCACAGTGTTGTTAAATCCAGCGATCTACCAATCAAATATATAAAGTTGTAGGAGTGCGTGTGTGCGTGTACTTCCTTCCACTCATGGCTAAAATGTGAAAAGTCTTTAAGCTACAACTGTACGGGTTGTTACAAATACTGCTATACTAAACTTAGTAGCACAATATTGTTGTATAATACTAAATGTAATTTAAAATCTCAAATATCTATGTACTATCGCATTGTGTGCTCTGAAGGCAGAAATCCTTTGTAAGTTGTTTATCAGTAGATGGTTGCATGAATTATATTTGTTTATAACAAAAAGAAGAAGAAGAAATGAATTACATAGATCTGCTTGTTACAGCAGATTGTTGCAGTTAAGCATTCAATAGTCAAATAGTTGAAAAAAATATGACGTGACAAAAGATCCATTCCAAGCAACATAACACCCATAACTCCTTATGTACAGCATGAATGTGACACACTGACTGTGTGACTCCTTAGGTAAGTCTGTGAGTGTGTGTGGATTCTCACCAGTTTCCCTGTTAGCATCCTCCTCCTCTGTGGGTTGGGAGGGGTCATAGTAGTCAGCGCTGTATTTGAAGGCCACTGCATTGTAGGTGCCTTCATCTGCCAGAGCCTCACTCAGACGTTTGTACTCCTCCTCTGCAGCAGACAAGAAAACGAACAGAAAGGAAAACGATTTCCTTCTACGTCAATGATCATTTTAATCACTGCACAAACTGCCCACAAGCCCATATTTCGGCGTACCCCTGGATAACTAACAACATCTAATTAATACATTAATTATAATAACTAAGTATGGATTGCATCATAAGTTGGCATTTTGGTATCAGGAGTGAAGCTGGTGTTCTACTGGCATCCGTATTGAAAAATGTAGAATAATTCTCTCTAATAATAATTAATGATAGTTTTTTGTTATTGATGCCACATATTTTGCCAAGTGCAAAATTAGACACTTTTCTAAATTATAGCATGTCTTGCACAAGCACACTGATCAATGACAAATGCATGGTTATTTTGCCTCAGACACCACCTCCTTTCTATTGAAATTCAAGGCAAAGTATATCTTTATTAAATAAGCAAGGGCAAAATTCCCACTAAAACTATCAATATTTTTAATGCTTTCCTTCTGTCCCTGTAGTGAACAGATGGGTAATAGCCTGAGTGAATGGGGTCAGACCTCCAAATTCAAGGGCAAGCCAGCCTTAGGGATGAACCTTCTGTGTGAGTGTGTGACACAAATCATTAGCTGACTCATTCTGTCCTGTCAGTTTTGGCATAAGACACCATATCTCACTTAAAACAGTGGCTTATTAATTCAGTTACAGTCATTAAGTCTGTCTTTGAGCAGGGTGCTTTGTCATTTAAAACAACCAATTTCACTATAATCTAACATGTCTGAGATTAAAGTATCCTAGATGAGTGATTTCCATAGAAGTGAATTCAGAATCAAAGCCAGTCCTTTTTAATAATAATGTAAAACTGAAAGAGCCTTGAAAGGAGATGTTGAAAAGAAAAGACTACACTACATAGCTATTGTAAGAGTTGCCACTTTTCTGTAGAGACAAGGCTGTCATATTAGTGTTAGTCTGTGGGAGAAGTGTTAAAATAGGACACAGTCCTGAGAATAAATATTATCCAAAATGGACACGACTTCAAACAGTAACTGTCTGAGAAGGTAGCAGACACTTAATTTAGACACTGCTGACGGTCTGAAACAAATGTAAATAGT
Source organism: Pampus argenteus (assembly GCA_036937835.1). Lineage (NCBI taxonomy): Eukaryota > Metazoa > Chordata > Actinopteri > Scombriformes > Stromateidae > Pampus > Pampus argenteus. Next base: position 10,048,707 of record CM072877.1, read on the forward strand.
GTTCTAAAAACCCCTGACCTAAATAGGAAAAATGAGTGTGTGAGTGGGGGTGAAAAGAAGAGACACCATTAATAAGTGGCAAACTTTTGGAAGCTATGTGATTTCACTGCGATCAAGCTGTTGTGTCATGACAGCAGTATATGTGTTTTGTCAGTGGAAGACAAGTGTCCATTTTTAATATCATAAAAAGTAGGAAAGCAGCTACAAATGGCAGTGTTTAATGTCATATGGCACAATAACAGACTTTAAGTCCTTTCTAGTGTAGTAGTCTGGCAAAAGCAGATCTTTACACATGAATAATAAATTCAGTATCATCCTGCACGACCCATATGGGCAGAGTCACATTAAGGTGTGCCATATCCTTAATATTGTAATTGCCGAGTGCCCCCTCCCACCTTGTCTAGCCTCTTCTTCAAGCAGGTCAGTGTGCAGGGCCAGGTATCTCTCCTCATCACACAGCGCCTCAATTCTGGCCTCTTCCTCCGACAGCTGGTAGGACGTGTTCCATGACCCGCTGTCATACTCTGAAAGGTCATGTAAGTGACCACGCCCATCGTATCTGTTGGATGATGAAAAGGATTAGAGAGAAGGAAGTCAACGGAGCCTTTTATACACAATATGGACCTACTTACCAGGGAAAGGGGAAATAAAACCCAAAATTTACAACATCAAATGCTCAATGCAGAAGGTCTGTCAAAAGGGAGTGTACTTGTAAAATACTAAGTTGTGAAATATTCTCAAAATACTAACACAACAATATAGTCCTAATTAAGTCGTTGGGCCTAATCGTCCATAGTGCTCATCATATACCTAGCAAGCTTTTTGCTGCTATATCCTTCCTAGAAAGGTCTTACAAACCAAAAACCCTTAAATCAAAAGAAAAACAATTAAAGCAACTCGCCTCTTACCTTACAGGGTTCAATTCCCCCCCGTAACACTCATCATTACGTCTACATCTGCAAAGAAAGTTACATTCACACAAACCCGAGTACATAAATACCTATCCGTAAGAACCCAAATGGACGACATTTTCCTGGGTTCGTCCCTCTACGCCACTTCTCAGTTGCAGTTTCTTCATGAAGACAAAGAAATGGGGTGCTGTGGTTGGCATTCGGGGTTTGGCAGGACCCCTTAGCCTAACTTGCTGGAAAAAAACTGGGTTATGTGATAAAGACACACATACATAGGCTGTACAAATGAAACACAACTTGAGCCACTGCAGATCAAGGTGATTCATATGGATTATTTTCTGTGTTGCACTGGTAGGTATCATGACAAAACATGATCGCATCGTCTGCAGCAACATTTTGTAGAGAGGCTGAGACCACCATGAAAATAGCTTGTAAACCTTTTATTGATTAGGCAGTTTCACATCCACATTGTGAAGCACCTTAGCTGCAGTAACTTTAGTGTTGATTAGAATTTGCTCTGGTCTTATGGTTATCAGCAAATAAGAAAATCCCAGGTTTTGTGTAGACATAGGTATTTCAGAGGAAAAAAAAAAAACTCAATTTGAAAAAGGACAAACAGAATGAAACATCTTCTGTGTCATACTCCCATTTTGCTGCCATGTTATTCAACTTCACAGTATGACTGGAGTCAAAGTTTCCAGAGGAAATTCTTCCAACATGCCAAGATACAAAACCAACCTCTAAGCTAACACATCTTAATCTGTTTGTAGCCTCAGTTGCCAGTTTAACTGGCACATTTATCTTAAACTAATGCATCCCGATACAACAGCAACAAATCTCACCTTCAATGAGATGATTAGGTTCAGTTTTTATGAAAATTGTTGGAAAGTGATGCTAATTCAAAATGTTGTTGTAGTTATGTGTACAGCTGTTGAACTGCACTGCGTTATATAAACTGGCAATCAAGACTTTCTATTTTGATAGTGGAGCATCGTGGCTGATGTTAGCATAGACAGGTTGGGAAAGCTGCATCTTAGCATGTTACTCAAGGAACCTCATACCATTTTTATGCAGTGCAAAACGTCCAAATACAAGTTAGCAGACAAGAAACAAAACACTCGTCGACAGTTTCTGGTATTCCCAAACTTCTAATGTTAGACAAACTCCAAAGTGGTCCTTTGAATTTGGACACAGGCTAACGGACAGGCTAGGTGATTAGCATAATGTTTCGGTCTGAGTGTTCAACCGACCTATCAATCATGATGTTCTTGTCACCCATCCATGGGATAAGATGATTTCCATGTTCGTGGTAAAGAGCCCTTTCGTCGTCTCGGAACAGTTTGCAGGCATAGCCGAACATCAAGAGGTCGGCGTATTTATCACTGTCACTCACATCCTTCTTCACCGGTTTGTTGTTGTGGTCTTTCTTTGCCGCTCCTCGACGATACATCTCCAGTTACTTGTTTAAAAACTAATTAATTTGCGAGACACACTAGTAATACAGGTGCAGTGGTGGTTTTTTGTTAACCAAATAGCTTGCATGTGCTCCAAATGTTACAATAATCCACAATGTTATCCCCAAAACACATTTCTACGTGCCGTCGGTAGCCATGTTGGAAAGCAAATAACGCAGCTGTGAATTTGAGCCGCACTTACGACACATTTGTGGAACCCGCAAAATTGATTTTTATGAGTAATATATAAACTTAATAATATTTAAAACACATCTTCAGTAGGTATAGATTTATACCGAAATAGACTCAATTGTATATGACTCGTATTTTCTCCATTTAAGTCGTTTTCTCATTATGTCGAATATGCTAGTGTTAAATCCACGTTTTCCCCCTCATGTTATTTATTTGTTTTACTTTATTGACAACAGCTTAACATACATTTGAAGATGGGGTTAAAGAACATGCAAACACCATACTTGCACACAAAAGGCATGTAAATTTAAGACAAAACTAAAAAACAGTACAGCCCTTTTCTTCTCTATTTTATTACTTTTTTTTACATTCAAAACTAAACTGCAGGTCTACATTTCAACATATGAATTTATGTCACGAGCATGAGGGGCACTATGGGTCAAATACAAGGTTATATATTCATCTTAAATTACCCCCGTGACTGTAATGTTAGTGAGAACATGCTGAAGGACACAGGAAGTGTTATGTAAATGAAGTCAGTGTTATTGCTGACGTGCATCTCAAATGGAAAAGGTTTATAAATAGTGAGCCTCTGAGCTACAACCCCTGTTCAGTGTGGAGTGATATCATATCAGCATGTTTTGGCCAGTTTAGCCTACTACTCATATTCATTACTCGTAATGTATGAATTGTTTTAGATTTTTGAAAATCTAATTTTGGAGTAGTCCAGTGACCAAAGTCAGAACTGCAGGTCACATGACACCTTCATTGGGCACGGAAAGACGATTTAAAATCCAAGATTAAGACAGAATCTGTTGTCCTTGAGGCATAACAAGTGTGCTGAATAAATTTCTTTCCACAGTAAATATTTTCTAAGACTAAGTATTTTGAAATCTGCATTGTTTACAGATTTCTTTTTTTTTTCTTTTTGTTTTGCAAAATTAGAAAAAATCTATTGACTGCTACCAGTCAGATGCATTTTACATAATGAGTATATAGCGATAATATTATATAATATATAAAATAGTAGCTCATGGTGTGATAAGTTTATGTGAAACACTAATTGGGAGTTGTTATGCACGCTGGTTCTAGTTTATCAAATTATTTATCACAGAAAATTTGAGGAGCTCATTAAGCCTAGTGAAGTTACAGAGCTGAACTGGTATACTGCAGTCACAGTAGACTGGCTTTTTTTGCCCTTATCACAAAGCTTTTATCTTCCCTCTATTATTTAACCTCTGGCTGTGTTTTGTTAAAACTTGTCCATAGGTTCAGACTCATGAATGCAGAAGGTGAAGCAAATTGGACAGAGCAGAAAAGACAGAAGACATTAGTGCACAGACAACGGTTTCTAGTGTATGCAATTTGTAAATTGAAGAGGCGGTGGTTTTTTACATCCACTTACAATGTCTTCCTGTCTAGCAATTTTCTAGCCCTTTAACCCAAGTCTACAATAAAACAAGCCGACTGTTTCGACCATTAGATTCCTGCAATGAATTTGGACAGAAAGGTATCAACGACTTCTTTACATTGCTGGACTGCTTTGAAGGTATACACCACATTTTTAAGGTTTCAGTTGCATAATGTGCCTCACATTGTGCATTATAGATGAGAGTCTTCACTATCTCTACAACTACTTATTGTCCGTGTAACTTTTGTTTTGATTACAATATCGGCTGGTAATGGTAAATAAAAACAAAATACATTTGTGTAAGATCTCAGCAAGAGTCATTCACTCTATTCCGTCTTGTTAAATCCTGTGGTGGCAGACAAAAGGAAACATAGTATTTTGATTTCAGGATTCATCCAAGTGTCACCTCTTTATATTCAGTCTACAGAGCCTCATTAACAATGCTTTTCTTTTCATGTTTTTATATTTCTCAAATAATCGAGTCAAAGGATCACTGCATTTTTTTTATGTATACTATATTTTTGACTAAAGAGAAACAGAAGGTGAGACAAAGATCCATGGTGTATATTATGAAACAGCTGTGAACATATTGTACATTTTCACACACACACGCACACACACACACACACTAAATTGATGGTTACAGCAAAGTGTATCCAGCAGTTCAGTTTATCGAACAAATCCTTATGATTATGCTGAGGTTGTTTTGCTGATGACTGCTGAAAGCCCAGTCAGCTCTTCTTTAACAGTCAGATGTCAGACAACATCGTTAGAAATGACCCTTTGACTCTCTTTATCGCCTCCTTCATGCAGTATCATATACCCAGAGGAGAACAGACATGTCGCATGCGCTCTTTATGTCAAGGTTTGTGTAATCAATCCAGGTGATCCCCTCCAAGAGTGACAGGTTGGACAGAACATGAGCCAACAAGGATAAATATCTTGGTGCTGCAACTGTCAGTGTTATTTACGGGCAAGACCAGTAAAGTTGGATTGTGCTGCAGAGGCAAGTGGATTTATTGGGATTAGTCAGAGGCTTAATGGGACCTCAGGGCTCATATCATTATTTCACCCATCCAGGTGGGGTTAAACAAAGTATGAAATTAATTTATGAATATTTATGGCCGTCTCAAATGAGGCCCTGCAAATCCATCAGGATTTTTGTGTACTTGAGATATTTTGAGCCTGGCACTTTTAAGGCTGTTTATCTGCTTTGTTCACTGTATCTCAGTGATTAATGCAGTGATTAAGTCTTGCCTAAGACATATTTTAGCTTTTATTGGCCACCAAGGTGTTTATGGATTGTCTCAAAGTTATTCAAAATGTACACAAACAAGAAAAAAAAAAATCCATGTTACACCTACATCTCTGGTGTACTGCCTCTCTGTGTAAAATGACGTGTTTATACAGTACATACAATCCTCCATATACACTTCCATATATGCTGTACAGCATACACCAAACTGAGGCAGAGAGCACTAAAGTAATAGTAAAAGTAATTAAAATATACTCGAGTAAAGAGTAGAAGTACAGTTTTAAAAAGGAACATGAAAAGTCATTTTGCCTTAAAAAAAAAACTTTGAATGCTATCACGCTAAACTATGTTGAACATTTTAACATTGTCATTGTGAACATGTTATCATGCTAAGGTTTGCCTTTAGCTCAAAGTACTGCTGTGCCTTAGTACAATGTCACTGAGCTGCAAGCTTGGCTGTATTTTTTTGTTATTGTCTCATTGTGAAACTAAGTACCTAAGTATTAAATACCTCAAATGCATGTGTGGAGCTGATCAGGCAGCAGTAATGGACTAAATAGCTTTCACTTTCTGAGAAATGTTTACTATTGATTTTTTTTTTTTTTTTTCATTTTTCATTTTGCAATCAGAATTTAGCCGATCAGGGCATTTCTACATCACCAGTATGCGTTTCTGAAGTGTCTGCATCTTTCTCTCTTTCTAATCTCCACGTTTCTAACTATTTAAACACAGTTTTATTTAGTGAGTCTGAAATGCTCAGAATCAAGGGTAACAAGGGTACCATTATCATCCAGCTGTTTTAATTTTACCAACCAATAGCACTTTAATTAATCATCGGTTTGAGCAAGGAACTTTAAGTAATGCGAATGGTTTTTGTACCACAATATCATATTTGCTTACTAATGTAATCAGGCTTTATCCAGTCTCCTCAGTCAATCAGATATAGTAGTTTAATCTACATGAATAGACAGATTTAAAACATGAACTCTAAGGTTTTATTTTGGGACTGATCAAATCATTATTTGATCAACTATTAAAATGTCAATAATCAATAGAAGCTTACTTTCAGTAAATTTACCTTTTCCTATGAATAATTGACATGCTGTGTGACAGCAGCTCTTGGCAGGATTAAAATTAGTGTGGAGTAAAACTTATTTCATCCTGACCACTGCCTCAGAATATTTGGATGCTTCCACAAAGCCCAGACGTGGCGTTTCACTCGCTGATTCAATATTTTATCACAGAAAATATCTGAGACCGCATAGGAGAAAAACCTTAGCCGATATCTCAGAGGAGACATCAGAGTAAAACTTTGCTCTGTGTAGAACTGAGAGATGGAACAAAGTTTGCTTTTTAATTACAAGAAGAAATGTTTCTGCTATTTTCCTCTTTTTCAATATATTTTATCCAAATTTAAAAACATTTGTCTAAAAGAACCACTCCAGTCATGTTTTAAGGCATTTCAAATACTCTGTCTTGAATAATAATTTGTGTTTAATATTTTTTTTTCCCCTCAAAATGAACTAGTTACCTGAACAACAGATACTGCCGACTCATACCACAGAATTATCTTGCAACTTTCCCCTTTGAATATGAAAACAGCCTTTTAGTGTAAAACTTTGCATGCACTCTGCACAGACAAGGTCAAACCTCCAAGTAAAGTAACAATAAACCAAACAATTTTGAGCAGAGGGGGGCTTATTATGCTTTGTTAGTATATGTATATTGTTACGTTTCCATTTATAGGCGGAAACAATAACACTGACAACCAACAAAGAAAAAACTCAGGGAAGACAAAAGGCAGTCAAAAGATATTTATTTTCCACTGTTTTAAAGAAACAAACATAGGTTTGGAACATGTGGGGGGGAGCAAGAACTGTGGGGGTTGTGCCAAATGAAACAATCAAAAATACAACAAAAATGGGCCTAGCTCAACCTGTTCTGGGAGAAACAAAAGAACAAACAAAAAGGCCTCACTATCTGTTCTACCAAAAATACCTGAACAGAATAAAAATACATCGAGGGCAACAACCCATAACCTAGTGAGATAACAACAGATACTACGTGTGCAAGTGTATAGGGTACCCCAGCCTTACCTCAGTTCTATCCCCACCACAACAACAACAAACCTTCACGGAGCATGAGTCAGTCACAAACCAAAGACAGACAGAAAAGAGCGCAAGCAACAAAACAGAGGGGCATTTAAACAGGTGTCCTCTATCCCTGATAGGACGAGTGATTGGAGGTTGAACCAATCCCAGCCCTTCTGGAGCCCACAGGTGGCAACCAATCTTCCCGTTATTACCTGAAGGGAAAGAGAGAGAGAGACACATACACACACAAGCCCCTGTACACGTAACACTCCCACCCATACGAGTCCAACCAAAGGTTTGGACAATCAACTAATCCCACCTATAACGCACGAGACAAGGCGTCGGCGAGTACATTTTCAGTCCCCTTTTTATGAGAGTTTGGATGATAAAGTTAGTGTCACTGACTTTCTTCTCCACAACATATGGACCGGAAAATTTTGCAGATAGGGTGGAACCAGAGATAGGAGAAAGAATCAAAACCTTGTCACCAGGTTGAAATGAGCGAACCATGGCTTTCTGGTCATAATGTTGTTTCATTTTCACCTGAGAGGAGGATAGAGACTCCTTGGCCAACGAGCAGGCACTCTGCAGACGAGCTCTGAGTTTCATTACATATTCAGGAATGCTATGAACCTTCTTCCCTTCTGGCAAGAGTAGTTGTTCCTTTAGAAGTTTTAAGGGGCCACGAACCTCATGTCCAAACACCAGTTCAGCAGGACTAAATCCAAGTGACTCCTGTATAGCTTCACGGGCAGCAAACAACACAAATGGAACAGCTTCATCCCAGTCCTTTAGAGACTCAAAACAGTGTTTCCTGAGCATGGACTTCAGGGTTTGATGAAACCTTTCTAGTGCCCCCTGGCTTTCAGGATGATACGGGCTTGAAGTAACATGCTTAATACCTAAGGTTTTTAGCACCTGGGAAAACACTCGGGATGTGAAATTGGTACCCTGATCAGTCTGAACCACTTTAGGAAGGCCAAACATTGTAAAGAATTTCAAAAGTGCCTTACTGACTACTGGAGCTGTGATCTTCCGTAGCGGAACAGCCTCTGGGAACCTAGTAGAAACACACATGATAGTCAAAAGAAACTGGTTGCCAGATTTGGTCTTAGGTAATGGTCCCACGCAGTCAACAATCACTTTTTCAAATGGCTCACCCATCACGGGTATGGGACAGAGTGGGGCAGGAGCAACCACTTGGTTTGGTTTGCCAGTTACCTGGCATGCATGACACAAGCGGCAATGGCGCACCACGTCAGACTTGAGGCCTGGCCAGAAGAAATGTCTAAGGACTTTATCATAAGTCTTTGTAACACCTAGATGTCCAGCCCACGGATTGTCATGAGCCAAAGACAGTACCTGGGATCGATATGCCATTGGGACCACAATTTGATAAGTTGCATTCCAGTCTCCATCATCCAAGACTTCACCACTCCAACGGCGAATCAGCAATCCATGGTCCATGAGGTAGGCCACTTTCTTTTTCTTTGCCTCTTCAAGACTGAGAACAGAAGACAAACAGTTTATTAGCGTTTTGTCACTCTGTTGGGCTGCAATAAACTCATCTCTTGTGGCCGGCAGCTCCACTGCCTCTGTACTTGATATACTGGATTGCTCACGATTGAGTTGAAATACTGATGGATTTTCAGATTCTGGAGTTTTTGTATCAGGTGGCTGATCTACAAAGAAGGAGTCAGACAGGCCAGCTCCATATCTTCTTGTCTGAGCTCTTGTGACTGCACAAGCCGGAAAAATCTCAGGAGATTCTTGACTGTCACAAGCAGTGTCGGTTGCAACAGGGACGTCCACTATCACTGGAGTTGGACTCACTTTTCCCCCAGCAATATCATTACAAAGGAGGAAATCAACACCAGCAACAGGCAGGTCAGGGAGAACTGCAACGTGAAACCAACCACTAAGTAGAGGACACCGAAGATGGATTCTGTGTAGTGGAGCAAGTATTTTAACCATCCCGACCCCTTGTACTTTAACAGTAGACTGACAGGAGGTAGTAGATGACAAAGGCAAGACCCCATCTCTAATGATGGACTGCGAACCAGCTGAATCTCTCAGTAGGGTGATTGTTTTATGGTCTTTTGAATTTCCAGTCAGTGATACAAAACCCTTCGAAATAAAAGGTTTGAAACAAGGGTCAGGTTTATCATCAACGTCCTCAGACTGTTTGGTAACAAGTGGACACATTTTAAGCAAACAGACATCTTTCTGCTGAGAAGCTGAGGGTGATTGCTGTTTTCGTTTCAATGACAGACAGTCGGCAACAACATGGCCTCTTTTGTGACAATAGAAACACTCACGGTTCTCTTGTGTGGGCAACAAGGAACCTTTAGCCTTTTCAGGGGCTAACCGACCAGAATCAGGTCTGGCGGAGCGTGAAACAGAAGTTCTGTCAAACCGAGGGGGGGATGCAAACACATTTTTATGGGTTAATACAAACTCATCTGCAAGGACAGCAGCTTTTGATAATGAAGAAACTTTCTGTTCATTTAAGAACATAACCACCTTCTCTGGCAAAGAGCCCTTAAAGTCTTCTAACAGAATAAGCTGACGAAGTGACTCAAAGTTGTTTTTGACGTCACTGGCGGCACACCATTTATCAAAGAGGGTGCTCTTTTCCCGTGCAAACTCAACAAAAGTCTGTTCATTTGATTTACAGTGTTTTCTAAATTTTTGCCTATAGGCCTCAGGCACGAGCTCATACGCACGCAAAATGGTCTCCTTTAACACATCATATTGCAAACTGTCTTCTAAGGACAAGGCAGACACTACCTCTTGTGCTTTGCCTATCAGCTTGCATTGGAGGAGGATTGGCCACATGTCCCTTGGCCAGTCGAGTGCTGAGGCTATTCGTTCAAATGCACTGAAATATGAATCAACTTCGGTCTCCCGAAATGCTGGCACAAGAGAAATATTTTTACTGACATCAAAGCTTTGTCTACTGGATACAGTTTGAAAAGCTGTGGGCCTATCAGACATGGTCGACGAACGACTGGAGGAGATTTTCAGTGCCTCAACCTCAATTTGTTTTAATTTTACCTCTTTGTCTGCCTCAATTTCTAGTTTTCGTACCTGTAGGCGGAGATCAAACTCTGCCCTACGTACTGACTCTTTTTCCTGAGCCTCCAGCTGAAGGCGAGTTAGGCGAACCTTGAGCTTAGCATTTTGACTGGATCCCTGAGAATGTGGAGGAGAGAAAGGGTCAAAACGAGGTAATGTAGTTGGTGCAGGCCTCCCAACATGGTCCGCAGGAGGTGTGAATGGCACAGCTGGTTCCTCGAAAATCTGAACTGAAACACCCACTGCAGTGGAAAGGACATCATTAGCTGCATCCCCAGCCACAGGCTGGGCTGGACTAAGTACATTTAAATGAACCAGCTTTTCCAGAATTTGTTTCTTGATGTCTTTCTTGAGTCCATACTTATTAACAGTAATTTCAAAGTGTGCTGCAATACACAACAAATCATCCTTGCGACACACATCAATTTTCTCAAACGAAGGATTATCAACAAAGTCTTGCAAAATGAAACTCATTTTCAATCATGTGTCAAACACCATGAGTAATTTCCCATTAATTGTCAGAAGGAAAAACAGATATATCCCGGACGAGCCCCCAATTGTTACGTTTCCATTTATAGGCGGAAACAATAACACTGACAACCAACAAAGAAAAAACTCAGGGAAGACAAAAGGCAGTCAAAAGATATTTATTTTCCACTGTTTTAAAGAAACAAACATAGGTTTGGAACATGTGGGGGGGAGCAAGAACTGTGGGGGTTGTGCCAAATGAAACAATCAAAAATACAACAAAAATGGGCCTAGCTCAACCTGTTCTGGGAGAAACAAAAGAACAAACAAAAAGGCCTCACTATCTGTTCTACCAAAAATACCTGAACAGAATAAAAATACATCGAGGGCAACAACCCATAACCTAGTGAGATAACAACAGATACTACGTGTGCAAGTGTATAGGGTACCCCAGCCTTACCTCAGTTCTATCCCCACCACAACAACAACAAACCTTCACGGAGCATGAGTCAGTCACAAACCAAAGACAGACAGAAAAGAGCGCAAGCAACAAAACAGAGGGGCATTTAAACAGGTGTCCTCTATCCCTGATAGGACGAGTGATTGGAGGTTGAACCAATCCCAGCCCTTCTGGAGCCCACAGGTGGCAACCAATCTTCCCGTTATTACCTGAAGGGAAAGAGAGAGAGAGACACATACACACACAAGCCCCTGTACACGTAACAATATTTTTGGAAATTTGTAGTAACAAATCTTTATTCATCTCCTAGTTGCAAAAGTAAAACCGACACATGCATTCACATGCAGATTGTTTGGTGATACACCATCAAAAAGTTATGAAGGCTGCTGCTTTATGTTTTTGGGAATAGTTTAGTTATGTCATCTCTTTATAGTGAGTTACTGTTCAGATGTATAGATTGCAGTGAATAACTAAAACCACATTATATAATCAACCATGAGATATAATTGGTTTATATCCTACAGTAACATCATTTTTAAAGATATACAGTAGACAATAAAAAGATACAATAAAACAGAAAGAGAGCAGAATACAACATAAACTTTCTACCTCTGGTGCATCTGCCAAATAGATTTAAAGTGAGAATGACCAAGATGGTGAAGTAAAGAGATCGAAATAGATCAACAGAGACAGGCAGAGAAAAGTCAAAAAGGTGACCACTGGGACAAATCAGTAAATGGGCAGAGGCAGACAAACAGCCAGATATTGAGGAAATGTTGCTTCTTTTCAGTAGTATTTCTGGGAGAAATCTTTAAAAACTGTGAGCCTTTTCCTAAGCATATGATATATAATATAACAATTCAGTGGCGCCGACTGGTCTGTGGTCAGTGCGTGGCAAACGACTCATTCTTCATCTCGGCCTGGTTGCAGTCAGTAATGAAATGACAGCCTGACAGTCTTTGATAGAGAGAGCACTCGAGGGCAGAGCTATGGCATATTTCAAATAGAAGACATCACTGAGGATAAATAAATCATTCAGGTGGCGTCTTAATATGTAACGTATGACAAACGTCACGGTCTGCTGACCTGTTCAGCTGGTCCTCACGGTGGTGGTTTCAAAGTGGCAAAGGGGATTATTGCTGAGGAAGCATGTACCTAAGCACCTGGGGAAAATCAACTCTTCTAACATTTCTTCTGAGATGATGAGTGAGTTGCCGAAGTTTCACTGAATCTGTTTTAATCGTTTGAATTACTGCTTGGTTTGGATAAAATAAATCTGTCCAATAAGAACAGACAAAGCCAGTAAGATTTCAGGGAGTAGTCAGGCCAAGCTTTTGGTCATTTATAACAGGTAGATCCATAGGAGGGCTAATGCTATATTGATCATCCAATCCACAGAGAGTTTAAGGGGGCAGGTCACCCAAAATTAAAAAATATATATATATTTCCTGCCTTAAAAAATGGGAAATGAAAGTCCAGTGTTGGGTAAGGCCTCCATTCACCTCTCCTCTTCTCAATGAGGAAACTTGTCAACATATAAAGACGTCATCTGAACTCCTGTACTGCTCTGGGTCATAATTACTATGGCCACGAGATGGTCTGTAACTCAAACATAACTACTAACTCATTTTTGGATGACTTGTATAATAACCTATTGTGTCGTCTCTCTATTTTCAGACGGTCAGAAAGCCATTCCTGACAGGAATTCGTTGTGTTGTGGCTAATGCTTGTTAATGGACGGTTTGCCAGAGATGCCACAAGCGGACACTTGTCGCCGCAACTTTCAGGAATATCTCTAAGCATTTCCAATCAATGTTCAAAATATTCAGACTCAATGCTGAAAAGTTGAAGCAGTGTACAGCTGCAAAAGGTAACAGCAATTCAAGCCTTACACTGACTTACACGCAACGATTCAAAGAAACATCCTCCTCCACAAACAGCTCTAGATAGCTACCTGTTGAAAGTGTCATGAAAAAAATGATTTATTATCTTTAACCCACACATTGTTTATATAAAGCAGCCAGCATATGGCGTGTCTGCACAGCTGCTGCTGTAGTGAATACTTAGCTGAAGAATTAATTTACCACTTTGGTTCAACTCCCTGTGACAGGCCTGCAAGCTTGGTTTGTGCCCAAGTGTAAAGGATTCTAAAAGCGATTAAATGGCTGCAATGTATTTTTACAAGTTGATTATATGAGATGTAACAAGGTTGTTGTTCAGAGCCCATCAACTGGAAGCCAACCGCTCTGTATCCAGCATGTTTTTGTTTTGTTTTTTACCCACGTCGACTTCTTTATGTCTTAATCCCAGGAAATGAATTAATTTTAAAACACATATTTTCACTTTCAATAATCTAATTTTGGGTTGCCCAGCCTGACCAACAAACATAATTTGTTATACATGACAATGTCTTCAATTGATTGCTAAATTGATTGCACTAAAGCAACAGCAACCCATAGCCTCACACATGTAAACAAAGATGAACAGGCAGCTGCTTTGGTTAGCTGGACAGTTGGAAAATACAGTAGAACCTGATGAAGTTGGAGAGACTTGTGTAACTTGTGTTTTTACTTTTGGCTGGATTCAGACACAAGAGTTTAAAATGACACATGCAAAATCTGATTAGCCTTGTCACATTTCAGAAATCTTTACAACGGTGGTGATATGTGCAATATTTACGATGATGCATAGTCAGAATGACCACAGTTACGAGAACAATATGGATATAGGACAATATGTTGTTGGGTCATAATTACTATGGCCACAAGATGACAATATGTTGAAAAATACTGAAATTTCCCCTTAAAAGATACCCGGTGGGGTTTTTGACCATTAGTGGCAGGACACTGTTGTAGGGGTCCTCGCTCTTATACAGGCACAAACAGAAGGGTGGTGTGAAGCGTTGCCAGATGCGCGATAATTATTGTATTTGTATGATAATTTTACCCTTTGTACAAAGGAGTTTAACACATCTCTTCTCATGGGGCGTCTTTCCAACCAATCACGCTTGTTGCGATGATGCTGAACGGGCTACAACTCGTGTTGTTAGATTTCGCTATTATAGCTATGCTTTTGTTTTCGATGTTGGAACATATTTATTTGAGTGTCCTTAAGGACTAGCCTCTTCCATGCATCACATAACTACATCAGTATTTTCTTTAAAACAATGTGGATAGATTTGTAGGCTGTGTCAAAAAGTTGTTCTTCTAAATACGTGTTTTCTGAAACACATTTAAACCTATTTGTTCTCTTGGTTATGACTTATAATTTTCCTATGAGTAAATATGAATAATTTTAAGGCTCAGGTACGATACTTTAACAGTTCCCATCTAGAAACGCTGGTGGTGTGATTTATTATTTGGTCAACTACAGAGGACGTAATGTCTGTCGACAGGAGGTGGCAATAATGACTTGAAAAAGTTTCAATATGCCAATAATAGGAGAAGATGACTACGAATGTAAGCGGATGTAAACAAAGCAGGATTCAAAACAAAAAACAAACAAACTGCAAATGGTTTATGAGGTATGTAATGCATCCAATGTGTTTGTTAAGCCTTCAGGATACACACAATGAGTTTTGGTGAATGAAAACAAAACCACTCCTTAAAATGTGTTTCAAAAGGAAGAAGGCAACAGACTGCTAAAAATCAAATTTAAATCTTAGTTAATTGCCACTGAGCTGCTGGAAAACTTAGTTCAACTTTTTTAATTACACGCACTAAAACTTCATTTGACTGTTGCCTGTTTATTTGTGTCCAAGCTTCGCAGAAGTGGTATGCATAATACGTTTCCCCTTCTATTCTAGCAGCTCTGATCTGAGGCACAGATGTGAAAAGGATTAAACATCCAGATCCACTCACTTCTTTCCCCTCCTTCTTTTACCCCCAGAAGATTGTGAGAAATTATCACTTGTGTGAATTGGTGCAGGATGCTGCAAAGTGTCATATAGACAGAGCGGTAATGAGGACATGATTCCACAGTCCACCTGGATTGGAACGTGTGGGAGGGAGGGAGGAGGAGAGAAAACAAGGGAAGAAGAAGAGAGTAGAGGATCCAACTTTCAAAGTCCCCATGCAGGCTCTGTCTGGACCCACAGGCAACAGAAGCAGCATCTGCTCTGGGCTACAGGAGATGGATTGAGCAGCTATGCTTACTTGCCTGAGCTATTTTTTATAGTAGGGATTATGAGACACATTGTATTTGATGGATGTTCAAATGAAAACCTCACCAATTAGCACTGAACTAGCTTTTTGGACACTCCAGCAAGTAAAGTATGTTATTCCTACATGTCCACATCCAGGTACCATTAATTTATTCCTTTGTTTTAGTAAATTATAGCGCATATAATGAGTAGGCACACAGAGGTAATACTATAATCACTACTGCCTACAGGCAGTCAATCTGTCAGCATATACTGAACATGAGCAGCAAAAGCAGAATTAACCAGCCAGGATAAAGTAAGGTCTGCATTTTCTGTTTTTCATTAATTTGTCAAAAAGACAGAAAAAAAAGTAGCAGTAGCAATGATGATTAAGCATGCTGTATTTGGCACCTAATAAGTTTGATAGACAGTCCAGAGAGAAGGCAGAAAAAAGGAAATGTTTCCAGCCTTTCCATGTGTGCTGTGGCCTGAAGCACGATGGAGTAAAACATGTCACCCTGTATAACAAGCGGATTTAGGTTAAGATTAGAACATATGACTGACACATGTTCCAGACTGTATTGATGACCCTAGCATGCTGGTGGACAACCATGTAAAGCATGTGTTGTATGTTGAGGCTGCCCTGCAACATGTCATCCTCATTCACTTTCATTGTGTTTCTCCTTTTTGCGTATCACTATGAAGCCTGTAACAAAATGATGATGTGTAAACACGGGCGTCTTATGTGATGTGTTTATGACACCTATTCTTTTTTTTAAATTGAATTTTTATTAAGTGCCCTGCAGCTAAACATGGCGACTATCCCCCACAGACTGATTTATAAGCCCATTTGTACCTCCGGTTGTCAATGATGCATTCTTGGAAGGCGTGCCTCTCATTATTGGAGATGGAGAGCAGAACCGTAATTTGTTTCAATGGTGTAATTAAGACTCACAAATAGCTCATTCTTGCTATGCATATGGAAATGTAATATATAGCTATTTATTTAGAGACAAAATATACAAAAAAATGTATTAAGTATTATTTAACTTCTACAGTTTTGTTATCTGTCATGAAACATTTATGAAGTATATGAACACACACAAAATGCACACACATAAAAATATGAAAAATAGCTGATTATGTTAAGCAGTTTTTGATTACATATTGGAAACATCATATTAGGCCCTCAAGACATGAAAATTTACCAATACGTGTTATATATGTATACACACACACACACACACACACACTATATACTGTATATAATGCTATAACAGCAGGTGTCTGCTGGCATGACTGACGCGGCTTTCTACTTTGACCTCATATGTTTGGCAAACTGTCACAGAGGCGATGACAACTCGATATGTCTTCCTTTCCCACTCACTCTGACGGTGTGTTGTGTTGACATTGCGTTATGATTCTTCCTGTTTCTTTATCTTGTTTTCTTTCTCACCTGTCAATTTCTCTCTATGACTCATATCAGCATCAGCTGAACTTTTGAATGGAGTTTTGTCCAGAACGAGGGCTGTGGATTTTCTTACAGTGCAGTCATATTTAGGCTTGAAGGCCAGTATGGAGAGTCACAGCAACCAAGAGACACATTGGCATGACAGTATTGTATTAAGACAGACTTGATGAAAACAAACCTATCATTTATAGAACATTTGCATTAAAATCCTGATAACATCATCTCATGTTTGCATGTAATTCTGTATACCTTGATCTGTTATACCTCTGTATGTGCTTCTTATACATGCATATCAGTATTAATCACATAAATTCATCCAATCCCTAAAGTTCAGTCCAGAGCTTATTTTATATTGTTGCAATGTTTCATGTTCATTCTCACTGTGGTGTAATTCTAAAAAAGACAATATAGATATGTATACTGTATGTGTATACAGAAGTGCATCAACTGCACAGGAATTGGTAGTGCATTCTTTGTTCTTTTGTGAACAACATTGTTATAGACAATTAGACTTTCACCAGCTTCAACATCCAATTTCTGTGAGGAAAATGCATTTGAAGAAGCCACAGTCCTCTTCAGAATTAGTCAAGGGTATGACTCATCTTATGATACTTGTTCTTTAGCTGGCACAATACTTTTTAATCATCTATGACACAAGACAGAGAGAAAAAGAGAGAACAGTGACCCTCGCAGACTGAATTGGTTTTGTTGCTCTTTGCAACTCCTGTGGTGTAGTAGTACTGCTCTGAGAGACTAAATGAGACACTGGTTGCAGATCCCACATAAAGCTTCCAGCTCAAGAATATTCTTGTTAATTTCCCAGAATGTTCACAGATTTAATTTAAAGTAATACTGCTGTCATCTTGGCCATGTGAACACAATAGATCCTAACACGCAACCCTTTAAGCTTGGGTTGAATTAAGGAGTATAACATGTGGTTGTTCACGCTTGTAACATTTGTTGTGGACATAAATAACTGTTTCACCCAGTGTGACTCACTTCAGATCACAGCATGAGCAACTTACCTAAAAAACAAATATACACATGAGCTTGTGTGATACTTAATAAGCCTGTTGGTGTAAGTGCACACTTCTCAGCTTCTGTTTCCATGGTAACAGCTTTACTGAAGTTTCTGACATAATGTTTGTCCGTTATGTCCAATTAGAGTTTGATTTTATTTCATCTTTCTAACTTTGGCAGATGAGATTGTTTGGAAAAGTTGGTCTGTCAAGCTCGAGCACTCATAAGCTACAACTGATTACACATAAAAAATGTTTGGGTCATGTTTTGACACGCTTTGTCATGCTTACAATTTATGCTTCTCATCTCCTAGTTTTCACATTTTGATCAGCGCAGATCAGGCCATAATGCACGACAAATACAAATCTTCTGAACAGCCCACGTGGTTCAGGGTACTTGCCCCTGAGCTGTCAAATGCTGCAGCTGGGAATCCATTTTATCAATAGATGTAGTCTCCATAGGCAGCAGCAGTTACTGTGGTATATCATCGTCAAGTCTAAATGCTCGGTTGCATACTGTAACTCACTAGTTCCTACAAATGAACAGAAAGTTGGCTCAAGGCAGTGGAAGAAAAACGATGGTTGTCAGCTGATGAAAAAGTCCGACTTTGAGCTGTGGTACACAAGAGTGGTAACCCCCATTCAGTCTCCTTACAAACTCTCAATTATGGCATGGCACCCTGCTGATGGAGGGGCGCCATGCCAACCATGATGCATCAAAAGGGCATCAACAGCGCATCAGATAGCAGCCCTGTTAAAACCTTCAGACTGCTTGTCAAATAGCTCACTCCACTCTTCCAGTGAATCTCTTTAATGGGCTTCTGTAAAAGACGTAAGATGCAACAAGTGTGTTGTAATACATTGTCATCATTAGTAATAATACATTAAAAGCTTTGGGTGAATGTGGAACTTAATTGTGACAAAAATATGCGGTGTAGTGTTTTACCTGTTTTTGTCTCACAGTCTCATGAATACAGAATGGAAAGATCACTTTGTTTTTCACTCAAGTGTGCAAAAATCGAGATTGAGAATGAACAGCAGCTGAAAGCAGTTATTGATTGTGTGTGCACCCATCTGTGCTAAAAAAAAAAAAAAAGAAGAAAAAAGAAACAGAAATAGAGGCAGAGAAACATGTGCAGTGTGGATTGTCTGTTTTGCAGGGAGAGATGCAGGTAAAGTATTAAGCTGTTCTGCCTTTCTTGTAAATCCCTGTTGATTCATTGCTGCTCATTTTAGCCAAAACATCTTTACATATCTGACAGTACAAACTAAATGCAGGGGGGGGGGTTGTTTTTTTTTTTTTGCTGGTTAATCAAACATTTACAAATTTACAAATAGGCTGATGGACATATTTGATTCAAGACGGTCCTCCCAAGAAATATGAGAGCATCAGCTGTTTCGGAGAATGCCTCTGATTGGCTGTTAGTAGTAGTCAAAATGAATTTTCACATTATGATCAGTTTACTTGCCATCACCTGCCATTTCATATTATATGAAAACAGAGTTCTCTAAAGAAAGTTTGAAAGATTAGGGCGACAAAAGTAGATATAACAGAAAGCAAGGGTCTTGTGTCTGGTGGAAGACACCATCAAGCTACATTATGGGAATTGTAGGATCCACTGTTTTTCAAGCTTGACTCATACAAGAGAGAAAAGCCCAGAATAACTGTGCGTCTGCTGCTTCAGTTTTGATCATTTTTTTTTACAATTGCTCTCTTCTTTTTTAATTTTAAGTTGTCATTGTAGACTTCTTAAAAATATGGATGATTGTGGATTGTTGCAGGAATTGTGTTTGTAGGTGTATCTAATAAACTGGTAACTATACAAATAAAGGGTTAGGTTTTACAGAATGTAATCTCTTTAATAAATGTAAAAAAATATTCTTTCTAAATTTTATAGTTTTCCATTGGAGGGACAGATTATTTGAAATTGACAGATTAGGAGATGGTATTTCATGCTGAATTCATTTGAGATGCAACGACATGTGGAGTACAAGTGTCCAGTCACTTCAATGTCCAAATGAAAGCCATATGGTTCTTGTTCAAATGAGGTAGATGATAAGATTATTATTTTTTCTGTCTTTCAAGCTTGCTAAGTAGTGACATTTGAAAAAAAAAAAGAGAGACCTCTTTCACATGTTAAAGCTGAAGCTTGAATTTCTCAAGAGCCACTGCCTTGCTCTGTTTCACAAGAAAACCCCCCTTTATTAGGATACAGATGCACCCACCCGTGGCTTTTTCAAATGGATGCCCACAGACACATTTCTAAATATTCATGTCACTGGCAACCTCGTATAAACCACCACCGCAAACTCCATGACCCGCGATACCTATAAACCCCTTAACCCCATTGCACAACTCCGAAATCCCATAACCCCTGCCAATGTATACCCCCTCCCCACACACACACACAAACCCTTCCCACCACTGTAACAGAAAAGGAAGGGGAAAAGAGAGGCATAATTGAGAGGCGCAGCTGGAGAGCAACACCTGCTGGGCTCATCTCCCCAAGAAGCCAGAAGAGGAAATAAACATCTTATTTAATAGTACACGGATTTTAAGCAGAACCCCCTCTGTGTTGAGGACTGGTAGAAGCCCCAAGTGAGATGGCTCAGGGAGTCATAGATTTGCCCCAGAGAGCAGCAATTACAGGCTGTTTTGGAATAACAAACACAGCAAAGACATGTAGGTGGAAAATGTTAATGTGTCTCTGACTGGGATTTAATGTTCAGAAGCAGTGCGGTTACTCTGTAATTAAAAGAACAAACTGGATTACTGTGATCACATCTTTAGTCTTTAGTAATGAATAATTCACACATGGCTTGATAAGAAAGTTGGATTGTATATGTGTGGGCGTTTAATGTTAAATGATATATATGTGTGTGTGTGTGTGTGTTTGTGTGTGTGTCTGTAAAAGCCACAAAGAAGCATCATTTATCAACATTTCAAAACAGTCACATCTCTGTGAGAACTGAAAAAAATCCTACTGATGGCCATGAAATGTAAAGAGTTCAAAACTCCAGCAACACATAATGTAAAACATTATTGTTGATCTAACAATAAAGCTGCGTGAAGTGGACGCTGACTATAGACTTTTGTTTGTTTGTGTGAAGTTTATACACTACCTTGAAGATATACGTTTGAATCACTGCACTACAGCGAAGACTCACAGGAAGACTTAACTTCAAGTGCTATTGAAGCAAATCCATATTGATCTCTGAAAACAACATTATGCAATGCGTAACTCAATAGGGTTACAGCCTGTCTACACCGGAGGAATCTCAGCTGCATTTTTCAGTTGGATTTTTTTTTTTTTTTAATCAATACCATCTTACATTTCATTCAAGCTTCATGCACATAGCTGCAACCTAAATCATACTTCTACAATTCTATTTTCATCATTGATTTTGAACGGGACTGTGAGTCTTGCCAAAACACTTCTGCTGCACAGCACTACTGTGGTGGGACATACTGAACCTGTTGCTGCTGTATGTGGGCAGTGTAGACAAGGTGTCTCAGTTTTGTCACAAATAGTAGACTCAGTTTTAAAAGAGAAAGTGAAGATTCAAATTCAATTTAATTCCCTTACTTAGGTGACCAACAGCAAAGTTTGTTAAAGTGATTTTTGTAAAAAGACAAGGACATGACTGGGTTTTTTAAGCGACTGAGAGAAAAATATGTTTGTGTTAACTTCACAATAACAGTCCAATTATGATGTCACCTTTACTTTTTACTACGATGTGTACTTGTCATGTGGATGCCGCATACCCCTATTATGCAGTTTAGTCATCAGTTTGGACGACACACATACTAGATAAAAGGACTCCTTTGATTGGTTATTCCATTATCTTTCTAGCTGTAAACACTGAAGGCATAGTTAGAAATGTCTCGACTCCAAAAAGAACATTTGAGCCGTCATCTGTGAATGGGTTGAAAGACGGTTGTGGGTTACTTTCAGTATTGATGTTCTTCCCTCCCGCAGGGAGAGTAAGTGTATTAACTTAAAAACTGCAACAACATCCACATTCAAGCAAGGTTTCAAAAAGGTTCCAATGACCACTGAGTAATGCAAGTCAATACTTGTTTAAAAAGGAGCCTTTATAGCTCAGTTTTAGCTCTCAAAACAAGACAGCATGTGTCTCATTAAAATACAGATACTCTGTCTAGGTAAAGAAATCTAGGGTTGCCTGCTGAAATGATGCAAACTATAGTGTACACACAAAAAGTACAGCTTCTTCCAGTTTTCATAAATTTAATTGCAGAATGTGTGAGCCGTTGTTTTCCTTTTTTCGTGATTCCTAAATGTCACCAGCTACGGAAGTTGTTTGCTTGGCTTATCAGCCTTTTTTTTTTTTTTTTTTTTAGCTAAAGGCTTCTGCTCGTTTATTTTTGTATTGTTGAAATTGCTACTGTTAGATGAACATAAAAAATAATCTGGCAAGTGAATGAAACTAAGAAATACAAATTCAAACTAAACTGATTGTAATGGATGTGTTCATAAAACCATAATCACTGTAAATACACAGACTGTCAGACACCAGAAGAAAGTCCACATAGACAACATTTATAGGATTGTACCTACAAAAAGGACACACTGGTCTATTTAACTACCTTTTTATTTTGTGAAAAGCATCAATTGTCTAGTAGTACGAGTCAAAAATATTAACAACACACTAATGAATCAAACGCATACCGACTTTTATTCTGTTTGTGGCATGGGGTGAAGCTGGTAGTGTATATTTAAGTATATTTATGCTTATTGCAGATATCCGATGAGTTTAAACAAAACAAAAGAACATACAAAATGAGTTCAATATGTTTGTCCATATCCCAAAGGAGTCTAATATCTAGAATATCATTGAGTGGAGAGCCACTCCTACAATGTCCATGCTTTTTAAATTATTTATACTTTGAGTTTAAAAGTGAAAAACCTAATTTACTAGTGGCAGGTGTAAACTGTTGGTGCTCAAGCTTTTGCAGCTGGTAAATGCATCTGTTTCATGTTTCACGTGTGTCACTTTTTTTCCCTTTGGCATAGTTATACCTTCCTTGTTCTTTTTTAGCTGCTGAAACATTTTGGCCTATCCTGCTCTTTTTAAGTGTGCTTTTACCTCTTTCTGTATTTTATTAGATGTTTGAGACAAGAGTATATTACAAATTCTAATTTCAAGTAATAATTGCTACGGGGGCTACACTATTTCTGTGCAGTCGAATTTTCTCATACTTACACATTCAAGTAGATTTTTTAAAAGTGGGTTCTCAAAACATTCATCATATAAAAACAACACACAGTAACAGTACGCACTACAAACTTGTCATAAAGGTACAAAGGGACTTTCCACACAGCATACTCTTTTAGGTATTATACAGCATAGAGAGATATATTTGTGCATATAACAGTTAGATAGTAGGTGATAGCAATATGCCCTAGAATTCAAATTACTGTCATGTACATGTGTGTATTGTAGCCTTAGCCTTATGTTATTAACTCTGCACTAAGGGAAGTATGGAGAACTGATAAATGGAGCATAAAGTGCATTGAGACAGATGCCTTTTTAAATTGGCGAAGTTCGTTTACTTAAGCATATTTTTCAAGTATCTGTACTTTGCTTGACTATTAATTTGGTTTGGAAACATGACTTTTACTCCACTACATTTTAAAGACAAGTATTGTACTTTTGACCTAACTACATTTCTTTCTTTTCGTCCTCGTTGCTTTGAAGCATAGCGTTGAAGTCAGTGGATGAACGTTCTATTGTAAAATGCGATAAGCCATACGCTGTGTTCATCACAGGAGAAAAAACAATCACATTAAACTACTCCAACGCTATGCCGTCCAACCTGAGGAAGCAGTAGTAGTTGAGTAGTAATGTAGTAATTACTTGCTATGGATTTTTATGGATTTGCCCACCAAGTTGTCGTATTGGGACCGGGTACTGTGTGAATCCACTGCTGACGCATAGTACTATTTTGCTACCGCAACTCTGAGTAAACATTACTGAAGTAAACACAGTGATGAATTCAAGTTGTTAATATAACAATGTGTTGACATTAAAAAGTGGACGTACTCTTGAATACTTATTATGTATTTATTAGGGGTGTGACGAGAGACTCAGTTCACGAGATCGAGACGAGATTTTAAGAAAACTAAATTACAAATATGAATGCCTGGACAACAGACTTTTATTTAACTTTGTTTTTTTGTTTTCCGACGTCATTCGGCTGCTTGTTGGATCACAATTTAAAAGTGGCGGGGGCGTCGCAAATAGTTATGCATGTTTTTTCCAGCTGCTTGTTGGACAACAAATCTCGCGAGACCGATTTCCAAACCAACGAGAAATCTCGCAAATTCTCATCTCGCGAGATCTCGTCACACCCCTAGTATTTATACAAAGTACTCTAGTACTTTAACCTAAGTATTAATTTGACTTAAGAACTTTTCCTTGTATTGGAGTAATATCTGACCAAGAGTATCTATATCTGTTAGATAGTAATGGAGATGTGTAACTTGTCCACCACTGTAAATTGGTGAGTACAACACAGTTTCAGTGATTAGTCACTGATGGGAAACTAATCTATAATGACTAAATCCATATAAGATAGAGTCTAAAACCACTGCATTTCTGAATGTACAGTATGTACTGTATGTATGTTGCACCCACCACAGTGTCCGACACTTTTTATGTGTTGTCGGTAACTTTTGTGGGACAAACTCTAATAGGGTGCGTATAAGGAGTGCGGGTTGTTGCCTTTCACACTCTGGAAACACGCTTCTCTGACTGGGGATAATGCTAACTTAGCAGGAACACTGTGGCGCAGGCTTAGCTAACTCACATGGCAGATATCATTTCAAGTAACATTAAACTTACCGTAATAGTGACAATAGTAGTATTTCATCGAAGTTCATGCTCTTTGAATGGGAGTATATTGAGCCAGAAATTTGCATTGCAATTTCTGCATTGATTTTAGCCTGAGGTTGTGGTAGTCGACGCTTAGGCTTTACTTTCCTCAGTATAGCGAAAGTTGGTGGCAGGAAGTTGGTTTTATATTTGTAATAGGTAATCTGTTGTATGCACATGTAGCAAAGTGCCCACCTATAAAAAGGGAATTACTTAGTTTTGACAAAGGTGGAATGGTTTGCACATGGGACTAACATGATCTTGCGCTGAATCCTGTAAAAATATAACTGTGAGGAACAACAGGTAGTGTGCAACTGACATGATGGCATGCAGTGATTAGAGAAACAGAATCCCTTGCACCCTGAGCCGTCACAGTAGACTTGACTGTCCTCAGATTTCAGCCAGCACAGCCTCATTCTGCCCATCACAGGATCCCTTTGGCTTACAAGAGGACCTGGATATGGCAGCGTTAAAGCGTTAAACACAAAAGAAAGGCAAAGCAAAACAATGGCCATAAATTGGATAAAAACTGCAAGCACAAGGAAATAATTAGCCTATGCTAATTTATAAATTACCTTTGGCTGGCATGTAACTATTGGGCCTACCATCAAGCAAACTGTAAAAGTGTTCAGATTCCTTCAATGACTGAAGTGTAAAATCATCATTCACCACTTCAGAGGACCGATCTTGGAACGTGTAACCTATTGGCAGTATTGTGTGCCAGCAAAAGTCTGGCGCAGCATGGCTGGTTGTTCTTGAATAGAGGGACATTAAGCAAAAGTTAATTCCCCAAGTCGGTTTCAATTGTGAAAACCAAGCCATAACACTTAGTACCATTAACACAGAGGTTACCTGTGAACATGGTAGCCCTAGCTCTGCAGCAGAAATTGCTTTAATAACTCTGACCTAGAATGGACAATAGGGAATAAAATATAAAAATAAAACTGGGAGAATAATCAAGAAACTAAATAACAAACTATTAAAATATTGACAGTGTGGTAAGACCACTCCAGAATGGGGCCATCATCACTATAGATGGCCCCGCTTTATTGAAAACATCAGGTTTAGTTTTGACAGTGGATCTCAACAAAGTTTAAAGGAAGATGTATTTAGACATTTAGACAACAACGAATAAAGTAGCATCAATGTGATCTCCTTTCCTTGTTTTAGTTTAACATCTGACTGCTGCATTTAAAAGTTGTTGCTGGTCTTGTTGCTGAGAGAAGAGTACAGATTTTAATACAGATGTGATGAAGGCATAAAAACACATTGCTGATTAATGGATATTCCTCAGCCGACATGTTTTAGTAGGTTTTACATTATTGGAAGGTTCACCCACAGAATCATTAACAAATATTTTTATGCAGCATTTGGAAACCAAACCATAAGGCTGAACCATGTTTAGTTTTACGATCATTAATTTGCATTAAGTCTCATGACATATAGTATTTAATGTCTGCCAGACAATTGTTATATGTGTGTCCAGCATATTAGAAGTGGTCAGATTTAAAGGTAGAGCTGCATGTCATCAGCATAACTGTGGACATTATCATTTTTAACTGTGAGGCCCAATACCAGCAAAGAAAGACAATAATGAAGGGATTACAACAATTCAAAAATGCATTCAATTTAAACTGAATATCTGTACTGAGCGGTACAGTCTGTACTGAACTGTAGAGCTATAACCAAATGAGCCAATTAGGTGGGTGACCTGTTTGTCAAAGCCCCAGTTTAGTTACAGTGCTTGCACAGGTTTTATCTATGGACTCTTTGACAACATACCTTTCTTTTCATATCATGGACATGTCAACATAATTTTAAAGGACAAACACTGCAACTGAAACATAAAGAAGCTCTATACTGCGGCTCAGACAGTAAGACTTTCCAAAAGTGGTCTTGTGTAATGATTTGTAATGATTTCTTCATGAAGTCTATCAGCTTAGGGAACTCTTTTAAAAGAACTTTCCTACCCTTTTGTCTATACCCGCTAATAGTATTCCCCCCTTATTTTAATTTTCTATTTTTTATATCTGTGAAGAATATCTTTTTTGTCTTTTCCTCTTTGTATAGATAGGGTGCCAGAAAAGGGTGTGTTTCTTTGAAGAGAAGTCTACTGAGTTTCAGTAGGGGTTAGAACCTGCATTAATTCAAATATAGTTCTAGTATTGAGCTGATGTCTGAAACTTTTATCATTTGCCAATTGTCTGATTTAGTGTTTTATTATTAAATTGTCTCAATTAAAATTCAGATAACTCCAAATCATGGAGTAGCGGAAAATAGACTACAGCACCAATCCCCTAAACTGGTATAGATTCTTATGTTAATAAGTTGTTGATAGAGGGACCTAATAACTCAATGTTACATCTGGTGCTGCATTCAAATGTCTCTGAGGACAAGGAATAAGGTGCAGAGTCTGTCTTTAGGCCACCATTTATTGAAAGCTATAGTTTTAGATTATAGTACTATATTATAGAATTTTCTTTTAAGTAATTAAAGTCACAGCAAGTAGGCTTCCTAACTTTAAATAAAGAGGTTTTATCTTTCCGACTGGTCTATCACTCCTGTCTTTAATCAAGGTCTCTATCTTCTGAAGCTTTTTTTTTCTAATAAACACTTGACAGTGCTAGAAAATCTGAAACAAAAAAGGAATGAAAACCAGGGGCAGAAGTGATTGTGGCTAATCTCTGAAGGAGCCATGAAGGAAGAAATGAAAGCAAGAAAGAAAGAAAGCAAGAAAGCAAGAAAGAAAGCAAGAAAGCAAGAAAGAAAGAAAGCAAGAAAGAAAGAAAGAAAGAAAGAAAGAAAGAAAGAAAGAGATAAGGAGTGCAACAGGAGCTGAGGTTACATACAGTACAACTCAGTTTGAGATTTGTTCTTTCGTTGTGTGACCTTGAGAAGAAGGGACAAACAAAAATGACCTTAAAAACTTGTTCGTATATGTTTGTTCTTATGACTTAGGTATGGCACAATGTCAATCTAGTGTTCTGAAGGGATTAACTGTGTTGATCAACTGTGTTGTTGGTTCCTAAACCCATTTATAATTTGGGTTGCTATTGCTTCTTTCTATCATTCCAATCTCCCTCTCTCTCTCTCTCTCTCTCTCTCTCTTTCAATCTCTACATGAGATGCTATCTCGAACCTCTTAATCAGGTTACCAGTTAGAGCTGTTTATGCCTCCAGGGGGAGAGTATCTTGTTGAGTGTCATGACACACTGTTCCACCAGTGAAGAAGAGGAGATTAAGAGATTGCAGTCACTGACAGTGGTACTGAGCTTTCTGAAATGATATCAAGATAAAGGGAAAAGGGGAGTTGGAGAAAGAGAGAGACATGTGAATGAGAAAATGTGTCAGTCAGGATCCATTGTCTCTGATTTCAGTAAGTTTGAAAATGGCAACAGAACACATTGAAGTTTTTTTTACATCTGGTTTGAAAGTGGACGCTCTTTCTGGTGATACAATCTTAGTTGTGTTGTTGCAGATGATTAATGCAGTTTTCTTGATGAACAACACTAGTATAGAGGATTGCCAGAGATTAAAAAAAAAAAAAAAAGATAGAATTACAGGCACAAAACATTAGTTCACACCAAATGAAAGCAAATTACCACTGCAGATTGTTACAATGATGCATTAATCCTTCCAAAAATCCTTGAAACACCCTTTGATTGATTGAGAAGCTGTGTAATTCGTTTTCAATTATAATGTAGGGCTAAGCATCAACTTCTCTCCTTGTCCACAAAAAGATGTACATTTTTCATGGTTGATTATAATCGCATGACAGAAAAGTGTCCAGCAGGTAAATTAATAATAGAGAAATGCATTTTACATGCTGGCAAATATATATTGCAACGGACTGGGATATGAATTCAATAATAGAAATGTAAAGCTCCTCAGAAACTCAAAAAATAATGTACTGTGCTGCTCTGACCTGTAAATCGAAAGAACAACTGTCTGCAGCAAAACAGAGAAAATATTTACAGAACTTTTGACGCTACTGATGAAATACTACTGATATATATAGAGTACAGTTTATACTCTTTTGTAGCATGTGTGTTGGAACCAGTGTGCTTGCCATGGTCTATGAACTTGGTCTATTTTAGTATCCCCCAGTACTAGTGTAATTAGGTGTTAAAGGGTAAATCTGGTGATTTTCTATATTTTTCTTATTGTCACCAGATTTTATGTGCAGAGCCAAACCAACAATGAATTGATCATAACTGCAGGCATGTATCCAAAGAATCTGTGTGGTAGATCTCCATTGTTGTCTAAAAACTATTAAAAACATGTCAGTGAGCCAGACTGTTGTACTGTGTGACATTTTCCTTTGCTCAAAAAGATTACCGTCATGATAGTTTATTTAGAAATGGCTCCGAACACTGACAACAGTGATCACATTTTCAGTCTACAGAGAGTTGTTCTGTGTAAGGCACCACTCACTGTGCATGGTTCTGTGTGCAGAGCGTTGCTAGTTTGTTGTGCAACACACACAACCTCTTGACTTTGTACAAGCACTGTACACTGTGCTTGTACAAATTCCCTGTACAAGCTAGCAAATCATTGTAAACGTAATCATGTCTCCACACATGTGCTGTGGCAACTCTGGAGTCTCAACTCTGCCTTCCTCCTGCTGTACAGTGAGAGGCAGTTATTTAACTTAATTTACTGGTGTACCATTACAGCTGATTCCACTTTGTATAGCAAATGCAACTGAGCAGAGTATGGAGAGAAGCAATGTACCTTCACTGATATGACTGTATAATGGTAGGCTGGTGTGTATTTAATAATAGGCATTATGCAAATAAATGGGAGGGACAGGGATGAACGCAAGACTGAGAAGGAAATTAAATCCAGATGCTGATGACTTCTGCTAAGTTAAATTTCTTCTGTAATGCTGATTCTATATTTGTTTTGATAATGGCTTTTATGGTATTCATTTAGACTAGTTGATATTGTTTTCTGCAATGGTAATTTTTTCAAATGTGTGATGACATTTTCCATTACGTTGATTTGGTTCGGGCTATAGATGCTATTCTGCTTCGGCATTGGAAGTATTTCGTATTTGATTGTGCTTTGCACTAAAATGACAGCAGTTATCACCAGTAAATTTTTAAAGAGCTGAGTAAGTGTGCTTTAGTTGTGGTCTGAAGGCACAGCTAAATTTATAAAAGGGTCCTACATGATTTGTACATGAATTCTAAACAACATTTTAAATATTTGCCTCTATTTGTTTTCCCTTTTATTCTCTATGAAAAGAGGAAGTGGAGATGTAACTGAAACCAGAAGATGTCATCCATTATGAATATGTGAATACGTTTTTTCTTTGCGATAAATAGAAGTGAGCGCTGATGAGATTTCAATTGCATATAAAGTGCATAAGGAAGGAGGGGGGTGGTATCTGTGGTGGGGGAGGCACATGGTGAGAGACGAAACAAAGAGAATAAATATGATGGAGAATGAGTGGGTGGGAAGGCAGAGAGAAAGTAGAGTTAAGAGCAAAGTGAGCTGGATAGAGTTCCAATAATAAATAAAACAAAGCTGCGTAAGCCTTGTTTTCCATTTACACAGGGGAAAAACTGAATAATTAATGTAAATCTAAAAGTGAGGTGGGCTTTGATTCATATTCTCTTCTCTTGAAAATGTGATGAACTTAATGACTGTGTGGCGCAGCTATTTGCTTGCGAGTGTATGTGTTTACGTGTGTTTTACTTGTCTAGGGCTCTGTGTATCAATGTAGAATTGACCGTTTCCCATTCATAGACAATGTGTGAGAAATGGCTTATATATAATAGGCTATTACTCATCTCCAGTGTCAGAGAGCGAGAGAGAGAGAGAGAGAGAGAGAGAGAGAGAGAGAGAGAGAGAGAGAGAGAGAGAGTATTGACTGGCAGAAATTGGTAAAAATTATAGGAGAAAATTAAAGGTGGTCAAAAAGGCTCCAGGGAGATGAGATGATTTAGACGGTTAGTGGCATGATTTCACCTTTGCACATGAAGACAGCGAAGGAAATAAATCTCCGGTCTGCATATCTTTGTTTGTAGGGTATGGTATGTGTTTTAAAGGCACAATCTGTGATGAAAATGTAAGTAAAAGTGTCTGCGTCTGTGACTTCCAAATCATTCACAAAATGTTATGATCGCTCATCGTCAGGTCCAGTATATAATATAGTCGGCTTACAACTGTGCTCTGTTTACATGGAATGAAGGATTAGATGTTTTAATATTTGTGTGTACACTATGTCTTGACTACTTTACGATTACTCTCAGCAATTTCACAAACATCAGAAAGTGATATGGTTCATAGCATTATGCTGTTTTTCCCATATTGTATAGCTATATCTGGATCAAAAGTATCACATTGGAAGTGCTGCATTGATTTAGTCTCACCGCAGGCATAAGGATGTTCGGCAGCATAATACTTGAACAAAATATCTTGAAAGCTACTGGCTGAATTGTTCAGAAATTTGGTATGAATTTGCACAGCCACCAAAGTCTTTACTAAATGACATTACCTGCTGTTCTCTCAATTAACTTATTGCAGGCTATTGAATCCTCCAGTGAGTCTTCAAAGTGCCAAACTCATTAATGTGTTTAGTTGTTGTTACTTAAAATGATTCCCATTTAGATTTCACATTTACCTACTGAG
This sequence comes from Pampus argenteus, assembly GCA_036937835.1. NCBI lineage: Eukaryota > Metazoa > Chordata > Actinopteri > Scombriformes > Stromateidae > Pampus > Pampus argenteus. Next base: position 10,080,196 of record CM072877.1, read on the forward strand.
TAAAGAAATTTAGCCTGTGATATCACAGCTAGTTGGCGCTGGAGTGTATTCTGTATTTTTTCAAAGAGGGAGAAGGAGTAGATTTAAAATATATATATTTTTTTTTCATTCAACTACAGGCAAGTGAGTGCAGCAAATGGAAGAACAGAAAGCAGAAGTGGGGACATTGCCGGATATCTACCCTCTCTATAGCCAGGACGTCTTAACATATTTGACACTCACAACAGCAAAAAAGAGGGAAATATGAATGCTTATGGGAAATACTGTCATAATAACAACAGAAAACTGTCCATTTCACAGTGTGAAGGACCAGTGGCTGCTTATTTCAGTCCTGGTGCTCACTGTCTCCTGGATTGAGCCATTTGGCTGATGTGGCAAACTGTCATTTGAATGAAGATGGTTTACAAAGATCAAACTGTGTATGAACGCAAAAGCTGTCTGTACAACTCTCAGCTTGTGCAGGCTATTGTGGATCCACATTTGCTTTCATGAGGTACATAATAAAAGGTCTTCGTGATGACAGCACTTTGCTGGAGCACCTGAACTGCATGTGGAATAAGGGCTGTGAAATTAGACGGGGAAGGCAGGACACTGAGGCCACCTGCTCATATAAAATTCAACAAATTTGTTTGGTGAGTGCTAAATTTAATGCATATTAATATTTTAATCTCAAACAGTATGTCCAGATAACACTGACTGTATTTCATGTTAATGCATTGTTTCTTCCAGCTTTGTTTCATGTATGAAACGTTTCTGGCTGGTTGCTTAAAAATACGAGGAGAAAAAGACGAGGAGGGAGATGACCAGATCAAACCTGTTTACATGGTATCCGTTTTAAACCACTAGCCTATCGAGGGGGCGTATTAAATAAAATTAAGTATAAATTGGTCAATGTGTAGCTTCCAATTAATTTTACTATTTTACATTGGTTTTGATGTGGATTCAGTAATGATTCATCAGTTTTTTCCTCAGAAAGCCAACCAGAGTAGTACATGAAAGGCATGTTCCTGATAAATTAGTAATGGATGAACTGCTTCATCACGTTCCTCTGCATCAGGTCATTACACTGTTAATGTTAATGACCAAGTCTGACTCATTTTATACGCAGCTCAAAGGTAGGTGGTAACAAGCACACTTCTATTTCCATAATTTATTTCATGTCAATTTTATTGGAGCAGTTGGTAGTCCTTGCTTTGTGTTAGATTTGCATTACACATGCAAATTTGTTATTCATTCATTCACAAGTAACTTAAACCAAGGAGACATGGATGACAAACAGCTGTATCCTGTTTGTTGTTTCACCACTGTAAGCTTATTTAACAGTGTAGTCCTCATTTAGAATTGTGTTTACCATCTTAAAAAGGAACAGAGATTATATCAACTTAGGTATAAAAGACTGTGTAGAAGAAGTAAAGACTGTATTTTGGCATCCAAAAGTATGTCAGCATGCAACCATTTGCTAATTAGCACTGAACACATGATCATGAATCGAAGTATTGGACAGATCAAAATGTTGACCTCAAGATGAAAAGTTAAAAAGGATCAGCAAACTTATTACAAGTCATCCTGAGAGCGACATGAATGCACCAAATTACGGTGGTTGTTGATTTTTCTAGAACAAAAAGAGTATTTTCTAAGGAGCACCAATATCACCAAAGTGAAGTGACAAACCGACACTGCCTTCCCTAAAGCCATGCAGATAAATACTGATTGGTCATCTTAGGTGGCTCATTGGTCTAAATGCTGGATGTCTTGGTTCATAATTATTACTTTGATTAACTAATTAATATTATAGATATGAATGAAAGTTGACTTTAACACGTGAAACTGGTGTGATGCGATCAGCTGGAGAGAAGACATACTGTATCACTCTGTTGGAGATGTGGAAACTACAAAGTCACTAGTTGGTTTTTCAGTCCACTTCCGGTTTACTATGGCTAATACGATCCATATATATATATTATATGTTTTTTTCATAACTTTGGCAACACCCTTGACTGATAATATCAAGTGAAAATACAACATAATGGAAAAACAAATAAAAGAAATTAAAATAACACTTTTACCACCTAACATGGTTAAAATGAGATGCTTCCTGACACATGAATATTTCAGCAGTGATGCTTTAAATCCAGACAAATCCAACATTTCAGTTTCTCAGGTGCGACACAGAATGGATGCGTTTGTTCAGTGATTGACTGGGAAGAGGTTGCATCAGCATGACAGATGCACCGGTTTAGATGCAAGTCTTATAAAAATGGTAATGGTGTGATGAAGGAGGGAGACTGACAAGAGTAGATTGAAAATTACATCAACATAACTTAGCTAGGCAAAAGCCAAATAAGTTATGATGATGGAAAAAGAAGAAACAACATATTTCTGCATTCCATATCAGTTCAGCATAGACACTTAATGCAAGTCACCATAGCTCAAATAAATCGATATTAAATGCTTTGTTTTCCTGAAGTAAACATGAACAGGAAGCATTAAGGTTTAGAGTAAACACTGAAACATTGATGTATGAAGCATCCTGACATCAGTTGCTCATCTGACATTTTGCAAGAAAATCTGATAAATCCAGACTATAACTTCTAAACTTTTATATAACCCAAACAAACATCATACCATGTTAGTGTTATAACTGATGTTAATTTTGATAAGTTATGTGCACTGGTTGTTTAAACAAGCCCAGATCCTGACTCCCATGCTTATAAATTTGCTTATAATTTACTTGGTTAGACAGCAGCAAAGACTCTTTCGCACCAGAGGAGGAGCTGTGGAAATCATTTAGGACACCTCCAGAGGAAGAGGGAGGAGGATGTGATGAAGATTAAAGACCAAAAAGGAAGAGGAAGAGGCAGCCACTGAGTAGGAAGGAGGTGTTGATTTTACAAGTACAAAGAACAGGGTCTTACTGTGGTAAATAAAGGATATTTTCAGACATGCAATAAGACTGAAAGGCCTGTAAGACAACCCCATGATATTCTAAGAAAATGCCAGCGATTTAAGCCTCATGAAAAATAATCCTCAGTGCTTCCTAAAGCTTTTCAGCACATCCAAAAATTACGATTTTATCCAAACTCGACTGAAGTGAAGGAAGCAAAACATCCGTTTACACACTCCTGGGAAAGATAACGGATTGATATACTTATCCATGGTGTCAATGCCGAGAAATGTTGATTCAAATGGAGATATTGGCTTCAAGCATCTGTCTGTACTCACAAGACTAGAATGTATCAAGTACCAAGAAGGTGGGGAGGAGAAGATATTTGGGGGACTTTGAATTTATTTTTTTAGCTTGACATATCTTTATACAACAAATATCTGTCAATATTGCATAATACAGCATATCTAATATATTGCTGGTGTTTAAAACAAACAGCTGAATGGAAATTGTCCCCTGTAAGGGTTTGTGGACAAACTAAGAATTTATAGATATCTCTTACTGCTCTTTCTTAGGGATTTGCATTAAATGTCAGCATGTGCAAGCTAAGTGATAAACATCTGTATTGATTTCATTTACAAAAGCACTGATGTGGTCATCCTATATCTGTTTTGTCAGCCAAAATGTGTCATCATTACATTGGCATCAGTCTCTGCGTTACCATCAGAATCAAGACTTACAGTTTTAATATATTTATTCATCTAGTGTAAATCTTTAAGAGCTGCCACTGAAACTCATTTGAATATGTGCACTAAATTGGGTATTTCATTGTTACACTTATTTTCTGGCACCAAGTGTGAATCAAAATCCACACTCTGGCTATAATTGTGCAAAGCAGAGGATGTACCACACTCGCAGTGTCAGAGAGTGAAATGCAAAGACAGCTCTGTGTAATTCCTATCCACAGTTGGCTGAAGGCTCATACATTTTGCAGGTGCAGTCTATAGAAACTGTTGATGATTATCCTGAACATACAAAATGGATGATTGAGTTCGAAACAACTCATCACTGACGATGAGACTGGGAACATAAAATAGCTCTGCACATGCTTTATGCAAGAAAACAATGACAATGTCAGATGTTAAAAAAATCCAGTGTATGAATGTTTAAATATGCCAAATTGTAATATATGTAAATATAGCAAGTTTGAGGTCAATAAGCTGTTTTCAATTTACTAAATGGCTACTAAATAATTTATATATATATATATATATATATATATCCAAAGATGTGTTTTCTCCTCATCATGCCAAATACTAACTGTGTTTCAACTGTTCAACTGTAGCCTCTTATTGTAGACATTTGATTGTATTATTTGTTCAAGTGACGGTTCTCCAAAAATATTCCCCTGACAGACAAACGGCTGCTAAAATACAGACGCATTTTATGACTTCTTTAAAGGCAATTGTTGACATTTAGAGAAATGCGCTTTTTTACTTTCTTCCAGAGAGTCAGATGAGGAGATACCACTTTCATATCGATTTGTTAAATATCAAGTTTGGAGTTGCTGGGCAACTAGGAGAGACAGCAGCCAGTCAACACAGTACATACTTAGCCTTTACCCGCTCCAAATCAAACAACATGTTGTTTTTACACTTCAGCTTTTGTACAAATAACAATAAAGACAGGATATTACCTGTTAATTAGTGAGTTTAACAGGTGCTGGTAGGGGATTTAACCGTTGGACAAAGCCAGGCAAACCTATTCTATTCTAACAACACTAAACCCCTACTGACATGATTGTGCAACAAGACAGTGAAAGATTACATATTTTTCCTTTAAATGCTATCCTCAAATGTACCATACATTATGTGTCAGCTATAAGTTTTTTTAGTGTGATACATTAGGAAAACAGGAAAAAAGTCAGTAGAAGGAAGGCCTGTATTTATAACGTTTATTTCATGATTGTATTTGATAATAATCACTAATGTATTCAGAAAGTCTACAGGGCATAGCTTGCAAACATTTTTTTTTACATGGATACAACCTGAGAAAAAATCACATTGAAATAAATATTACACTGCTACCGATGCTGAGAGATTTCTGTCTTAAGAGTTGCATTAAGTTTGCACATAATTTCTAAGGCAGCAATATGGATATGCTTCATGATAATGTGGAATAAAAGGGTTACCGCATTGCCAAAACGTTGGACACAGAATATAATTGTACTTTACTTTACAAGACGGATCAGAATTTGGTATGCTGCTGTGTGCTGGCCTGAAATACAAATTATCCCTTTCACTCATCTATCCTATTTCTGCCACCCACTCAGTTGTCTAGCATGTTGATGATGATGGTGTAGTCACTATGAATGATAAAAATGCAGCAAATTGATGCCTGACCTCTGCAGTATCGATTAAATAAGATTGCCACATTCAACGTTTTAATGCCATGTTTTTCCACTTTTTTTTTTTTTTTCAGGAAAGAAAAAAACATGGTGCTCATACTGTGATGAGGGAGTTTTGACTGCTGTAATAATGGTCTTCACTATAAATGGTATGTGTTAACCGAGCAGCTATGTTATTGGCAACACTTCCATTGGGAAAACGTGAATTAATTAATATAAGTAAGTAAAATAAGTAATTTAATAATAATAAAGATTCAGTGAATTTTGGCAGCAAACATATACTGTAGCTCCTTCACACTCATGTTATATACTCTCCATTAACACGTACATTCAGTGATTTCCTTGAGTCCTTCTGAAGTTCTGCCAAACATGTGCAATAAGAAATGTGAAAAGACCGAAACCTTAAACTCTCTATAAAACTACTGTAAACAGGACATTAAAGGTATCAAAAAAGAAGCATATCATTAAATGAAAATAATATATATTAATAAATATAAAAATACAACCTTTTTGGTTATATTCCACCATTTGTTTTATGGTATCAAACTCCCTTTCAGTTTTCTTTTAGATGATCAACAGAAATCTATATCAAGAGTTCACACCACAGGACATAACCATGCAATTAAATGTGGGACAGTGATGACAGTGTGTTATAGTTCTTGATGATCATGCTTTTCCTATTCTCCCTCTGACAGGGTTTTACTACTAAAAATTCACTGCTGACACATGCACACCTGCCAGGCTGTGTTAATTTTGCCACTGTGGAGGCGAAAGAGACACAATTTCACTTCCCACTACTGTGCCTTGTGAGTGTCTTAGATGGAAAAAGTGAGGAAAATATACCCCGAGTTTACCAATCACTACTTTGAGAAGAATTAATTAGCAATTTTAGCTGCATAATGACGTGAAAGTTGTTACTCAAATGGGACAAAATGCATTTCACATAACTGATCTTGTTATGTTCTGTAGTGAATATAATATAATATATTTTCTCTGTTTTTGAGCTGTGTGCAATCTGTGAGTCAGAGCATTAACACGTCCATAGAAATAAACTGAAAATTTAAACAGAGCATATAGAATAAGTAGCTAAATTAAGAATAAGTATGTGGGGTTATTAATGTTAAAAGTGTTGCCTTAACACATAACTTTTCAAAATTCCTCAAAGCGTACTCCAAATTAATTCACTATTTTGAAGGACAGGACAAGGGATCAAAATATTCCATTAATTTACACACAAATTGATCCGGGTAGAATCCAACACTTGACATTTGCTCACATGTTGCAGATGGAAGATGCAAGGTAATTTTGAGAAAGGAACGTTATGCCCATAATGATGAGTACATGGCATCCCCTTTGACAGCACAGAAACAGTATCTTACGTCTCAAAAGTTTCGCTGTGATCTATTTCAAGGCCTACGTTTGCACTGATGACATGCTGTGCTCCAGGCGTGCAGAGCTCTATATGTATTTATTATAGAGCACACAGGTAAAGCTCCACTTTAAAATATCTGAAAAAAGTTGAGTTTTTCAGAGTGTGTGATCACAAACTTAGACAACAGACCTATAAAGCAGAAATTAGATAGATTCCAGTGCCACAAAACAGTATTTACAGTGAATTAACTGACTGCCAGATTTTTTAAGAGTCTCACCAAAGTGATTATGTATCTCCATTAATGTTTCTATCAGGGATAGAAAACGTACTCTGTTGTTTGACTCGTGTAGGAGTATTTGTCTTGAATGAATCAGAAATAAAGTCAGCAAAATGCCAATTGTGAATGTCATGAACAAGAACACATTGACGGTAATGGTCACATGGGCTTGCTGCGGCATTTTAATCGGTAATCCAAAAGTGACAAGAGCAAGCCGACCTGCCAAATGCTTCTTTCTATTTTCAACCACACTATTGAAAATGTGCCGGTAACAGGGCTGCTGGGAGGATATCAACTATATGATCTGATGAATTCATGAGGTAGAAAGGACATAAAATAAAAGATGACAGACAAGAGTGTATGAAAGGCAAGTGCACAGAGGTCTTTAACACCATTCTTACAGAAATATGGCTCTCTTAGTGTGACTGCTCTTCTCTGATCTCCTATGATAATGTGAAGGGAAAAATGGAGCCCCTACATGTCCTCTTCACAAAGTGATTTTATTTATTTATATATATATATATATATATATATATTATTGCGTTCCGCTGTAGACTTTTGCTAGTGAAGCTCAGTAAGCAGAGCCATGTTTCTGCACATGCACAGTGATGCCCTATGGGACTACTCTCTGTAAACTGAAAATGATGTGACAGTAGGAATAATTTATTACTTGGTTTGGATCTGCACATGAGATTTGTTGACAATGAGAAAACATGTGTCAACAGCCATATCCTTTAAAGCAAAGACAGTCACATCATATGATTGAAGATTCTATGTCTGTACAAGGAACACAGTGATCTAAATAATCCCATGAATAATTGTCATTTTTAAATGATCAAGTCTTCGCCTGCACCACTATTGTAACTGTAACTTAACTTCCCACTTTGTTTCTGACACAGAAGCTATTAGTCATTCAATCAAGCTTTGAAAATACCACTTAAGATGTCTTGTCCAAGAAGCGCCTATGTAATTTAGAATACATCTTGATGTGGATAAAGGGAGAAAACCTGTATTTATGTGTGTGTTCACTTTTGCTTATTAAACAGACTCTAAATCTGGAAATTTACTGCATAAGCATTTCCCTTGGGAGTTCTGACAGCAGTCTGAAACTGGGAAAATCAACACCTGTGACACGACATATTCCTACATCAATACAATCTTTTTTTCTAAATCAAAACTTAAATCAAATCAAAATAAGTACTTGTGGAGCAACATGGCACAAGAGGGAATGAGCGGATTGACTCTGTATCTTTTGAAAAGATCAGACCTTGGGATGTACTATAGATATGAAGGAGCTAGATGAGGATTTTGTACAATGCTGAGCACGTCTGGAAATCATGGCTTTCTCAAGGGGCTTTGTGGCTTCTGATGGCCTCTGTCCCTCTGCTAATATCTATGCTGGGTTGCTGTCGGCTGTTTTTAGATGCATCTGATGTGCAGCAGCAGTATTACTATAAGCATACAATATATTAGGTGGTTAAAAATCCAATGCAACTTGAGTCTCTTGTGTCTCAGGAGATGTCCGTGTTACGGACAAAGACTCACTTTACATAAACATATTAATAGTTGAACTGTTAAATTGTTAAATTGAACCAATTTTGTGAATGTATAATGAATAATAAATTGACACATTATCTGTAACAATAAGAAACAAAAAAAATAGACTAGGCTCATTGTAACAGCTATAACTAATTAAAAGAAGTGAAGCTCCTTTAATAAAAAAGCACAAAGTTTTTAAGTACTTGCATCTGTATTTTTTTCTCTGCCAACCACAACTCATTACCACTCATATTCAAAGCATTTCACTCTTTTCTTGGCTGCCAAGAAGATAATAATTGGTCAGAAGTCTACAGTCTGTGCCAAATACTATATTTTCCTATAAACAGAAATGGAAAAAAAATTAAAGTTAAAAAGTTAAAAAGCATGGCACAAAAATTAAAAATGGAAAATAGAGAGGACAGCATAAGATACACAGTGTGATGTTAGAAAGCATTTTGCAATAGAAGTGAAGTATAGTGAAAAGTTGCTTTCATGTTTCCTCTGTTATTCTTGGTATATTGTTTTAGGCCAATGAATTAGCACTGGTCGGTTCTCTGATTGGGGTTTTCACATATCTACACACAGAGATTCGGTCTGATCAGAGCCAAGTGATACATCGAGACCGAAGAAAGATGGCTTCTTCAGCAATTGATGGTTCCCATCCTTTCTTTCACCATATGTGCTGCATTATTGCTCTCAGTTAAGGACGTGTCTGGCCAATATCCTCTTGGCACAGTCAAGTCTTGTTGCTCCCTGCCAGGTACACAAAGACATGGCACTGACAAATGATAGTCTTTAACACATGCTGTGTAGGATGGCTTTCACTCCCTGAAATTGACAAGAGTGGACAGTGGAACTGTTTTTTTCAAAAATGTGGTTTGGTATTGTTTAAAGAATTATGATAACAACGAATTATGATACTAATACTAACTACCAATACCAGTACCCCTAAAGAGATACCAATACTAATAGAATACTTCTTTTTGTTTTTAAACTTTCAATTCCATCAAATACACTGCGCTACAGGTTGTAACTGCTGCAGTAGTAGGCCAATCACATTTTGCATTAAATCGAAGAACACAAAACCATACAGATAGTCATTTTTTTTCTAGATTTGTACTGTATATTCTTCAGCTAGACACAGTTCTTCACTAATGTGTGGACTGCTACTTTTGTGGCTCATTTATCCTGTCAATCACTCTAAAGTAATCAGTCTCTCACTCCTCTCACGTATGTCTCTTTTATTTTGATCACCATCCTTCCATGTTTGCGTGTGTGTGTGTAAATGGAATGATTGGTGGCTTTGTTTTTACTGATTGATTAATTAATTGATTTAAAAGTCAAGTCTACAAAATAATTTCCTTGTTAGCAAAAGCAAGAAAACAAATGCACTGCTATGTAAATAATCAGTAGGGATTACATCCCAGTACTTAACATTGAGACAGAATTTCAGCTCTAAATGCTTTTCTCAGTGGGGGCTATGCCTCTGTAGTTGGAAGAGACAGCTCGAGTCAGCAGGGGGACAGAGTGACAGACATATAAAGACCTAAAATGTCACCAAGAGGAAGGGAGAAAATGAGCCAATTAGAGTCTACCTGCCTAAAGGCCCATGACCTCCAATCAAATAGTAGTTTAAAGGTTATGCTACTGGAGGTGAAAAAAACTGACTAGTTGGTCATCTCCGGGGCCCTGTGCTTGTTAGCTCTGGGGTGAAATAGCTTTTGAAACTGATATGGGATCTGCTCTGTTGCTGTCTTTACTTATGACTTCAGAATCTGTAGAACTGACACCAGATCAGGCTCACCCTACTTCATGTTCATTATCCAGTCAGCACTATCTTCCCGACTGGTTCAGGTCACACGCATAAATATAGTTGGATTTAATGTGAACTGGCAGTAAGCTATGAAATAGACAAATTTGGCTCTGCATCTCTACAGTGACTTTGAAAGACTTTGACATCCATATTGAAATCATGCCTAAAGTATTTGACATTTGAGCTTGTTGTATTGTATTGTTGAGAATATTAATCAAAACTGCTTATCGTCTGAGTGCATTGCAGTCAATCTGTATGTGCAGCCTGAATATTACACAGTACTTTTTCACAGTACTCGATTTCAGCAATTGAGTCATTTGAGACGAAAAGCTCTGCTCCAAACAGATCCAGTACATTTTCATTCACTTACAGATAATGCTTCTTAAGTTTGGTAAAGCCTTTCAATCCAATGCCACACTGATTATTTACAATTAAATTGCTTAAATAAATACATACATAAGGCAATAAATATATAACTTGGGTGAAATATCTAATTATGATGATTATTGAATTGAATTATACTGTGTAATTAATACATGGCGAATTATTAACAACATAATCATCCGATATGCCTTATGTTGTTATTGTGCTAATAAAACAATTGTATTTTCATTATAAATTAGGTAGGGTTACACATTCAATATGTATTTGTCATCTGGGAGACTTTGTAATTCTTCTTAAAATGACCACCAGCACACCTATTAGAGGACCTAAAAATGAGTTTATACGGTGAAGGTGTGTGATTGGTGATGTTATTGATTCTTCTTCTAGTTGTTGCATGCTGATATTGAAGATTTGAATGAATCCATTTTATGATGTATTGTAGTTGATTGGCTAGGTAATAGTGGAGGGAATATGGGACATTTAAACCTCCAAGCCGTTTCCTTTTTCTGTAGGGTTTAATTCTAGGTCGTCTATTTTTCCAGTAGAATTTGGTGATTGGTGAGTCAAGTGTATTGAACCCATTGGGTGTTGAACAGAGGTTATTGAGAAGCGGCAATTGATTCTGGGTAAAATTGACATTTTGATTGACGCAAAGCGGCCTGCAAAGGAGGGTGGTAAATTATTGCAGTGGTTTAACTGATCTTCAGTGATCTAAGGATAGTGATGAAGGTGACAACGCTGAAGCATTAGAGGAAATACGCGCACATATAAAATGTTACCAGTTGATGTGTTGAAGGGTAATTTTGGGGTTACAACCCTCATAGTAGTTGCCACTCAGGATCAATTGATATTTATTACCAAATAAATATAGTAAGATTTGCTTATCAACATATTGTCATGTGTTTGAAACCCTGACTGATGTAGTCATTTTTTAACAGATTTGAATTGAAGTCTCTCACATGTTCGTTTATCTGTCAAACGATTTTATGTTGGACCTTTGTGCTATATGTTAATTTCACGCATGTTACACTCATGCAGGAGAAAACAGAATAGAGTGAAGGAAACATGCATCTAATGGATCACGCTGTCACACACTCAACTTCGTTCAGCCACTTCCACCTCACATCCTGAGCAAGTATTTCATTAAAAGCAGCAACTCCAATTTATTTTTTGAGGTGACTCTCCCCTGAGCACTGATCTTTCATACTGACTGCAGAGTGACCGCCAGCTGCTCTGTGTTTAATAAGTTATGAAATGCAGACGTTAGAAACAAAATGAATTGTTTCTTTATCTGTGTCATTCGTGCCACACAAGTGTTATTCAATGAAAAGCCAACTATTGCATGCCCCTTTTAACAAATCAGTGTTTAACTATAAACTGTGAAAGTAATAGATTTTCATAATGAGGCCCACTTCGATCAGGTACATTTACCGGTTTGTCCTCTGCTGCACACTTATAGATAAAGAGCAACTGATCTTATTGCATACCATATGGTTTCAGATGGGCTCTGAATATATTATATACACCAGAAATATACTGTATACACCCAGTCTGCTTTACTGAATAAGAAAACTCTTTGCTGAATGCGCCACCAAAAATAACAGCCTTAGAAAAAGAAGGCAGCAGACCCACTTAAAGAAGGAGAAGAAAAAATTGCTTTTTCTGTGGATTTCATTATTTCAAAAGACAATGCTGAAGCACTTCTGCTTTAACCTCCAGCAATGTATACAATTTATAACAAAGTCAAGCAAGATAATCACAGCATGTGAATGTATCTCTCTACTAAAGGAAGAACTCCCTCTGTATAGATGTCTGCATATCTACAATAATAATTAAAACCTCCAGGACATTAAAAAAACAAAAAAAAAAAAAACAAAACATTGATTTTGCTGCTCTAAAAAGGACGAGCCATAGCAGCTTCTCTACACTAAAATATGCTATTATCAAATTCTATGTGTGTGAATCTATGCAGTGAATGAAAATACTTTGAAAGGAGCTGCTTAGCAGGCATCACTGATTCTTCAGACAGTTTGAGGTTTATTGACATCACATAGCAGTGGCACAAATCAGGATAGAAGCTTGTGTAATACTTCACCTAAATCATCCTTTCCCCCACTGGACTCGTTTCTTTAGGCTAGCCATTCTGATTACCACTACTTTTTTTAGTTTCTGTATTTCTGTTTTACTCTTTTTCATCTACCCATCTGTCCTGTCTTACAGTTTGCCCTTGGACCTGTTTCCCTTAAAGTCTTTCTATAATGAGCTATGGAGGAGTTGGTAAAGCAAAACATGATGCATTATTGATTGCAGCTATGGAAGTCTGAAGTTGTTAATGCTCGTTGAGACATTTAAGCTGTAGATCATAGTCAAAGAGGATGGAAAGAGCATTGAGGATTGATTAGTCCAAAGCACCAGCACCACATAAAAGCATCATCTATAAGCTTGGCAGATATCTAAATCTGGATTCCAACATAGTCAAAATCATACGTATTGTGTTAGCCTGTACACTATGTTGTTTCCAGCATGGGATAAAAACCCTGAAAATATGCTGCTAATCTATGTTAACATCAGGTAGGTTGTTTTCATGTCAAAGCTTCAGGTGACAGGAATCCCTTTTTTGCTACCACCAGCCTCTTTAATATGATGCAATGTTAAAATTAAGTATCTGTACCTGTATTTTGTACACAAATTGAGATAATTAATGGTGCTTTCGCTTTCGACCAGCCATTTAAATTAAGTAAACTACTTCACAATCATAAATCACTTTGAAAAAAGTGGGAAATCATAGGCACATTGATTGCAAATCACTGGCTGATATAAATGTTCAACTTACAATGTCTATTGTAAATTTGACAAAACTGTCTACTGTTGAAATTACAGCACCAGGCAGGAAGCTATGGTGCCACCCGACAGTAAACAGCTCTATCCCATTGTTTTGTTGGCCGTGACAGTTATTGATATCCAATTGTCTGAGCAGTGAACAGCCACCATCAATAGCTGAACAAATTAAAAATCCTCTCAACCTCACCAAGGTGGGAAGGAAAAAAGGTAAACAAACAAACGTCTTAGAGAAACCGACGATGCCACAGGTCGAACACCAGTCAGAATTTATGAATCCTACTGGAAGGATGTTGGCGTTTAACCATATAATCACTGAAAAGAAATTCATAAAAAGGTCTCATTCAGCACTTGGTTAAATGGTTAAATTCTAGGTCCTATTGAAGCTACCTTAGTTTTTGTTTGTTTCGGTTTCAAAAATTACACAATCAACAATCTGAGAATATCATATGATTTTGCTGAAATTGTTTGTGTTTAAGATTTTTTTTCTCAATTGCAGATACTGATGCTGATTACTGTCATTTTGAAGTTTACTGAATATATGTTTCCTAGGATTTTATAGGTTACTTCACATAAGCTGAGATTTGACATATAGTACGATAACACAACTCAGCTGAAGAAGAAAAACTAAAACAGTATATAACCAGTGACAGCTTTCAAATCCAAAAGACACAAAAGTGCCTTCAAAGAACAACTTTTAAAACTTTTGCAGATAAATGAAATGCTTTTACTCACAAAAAATGAATCACAATCGAGTTCTTATTGATAGACGAGCTGTGAGCACCACTGTGGAGATAAAAGTTTGTGAAGTGTAGACATTTTGATGTGTTATTGTGGATCAGAACTAAGAGGCCAATAAGACAAAAGTCATTCAGTGGTATAACAGATGAAAAGTAAAAACAAAAAGGTAGTCGATACAATCCAGTTCTATTTATTTGTGTCTATTACTATATATACATATATACAGTATGTCTATTTACAATCTATTTGGTAGATCATAAAATAGCAAAGTTGGGGAATTGTTAAACTGGTGTCACTGGGACCGTTTAGTGTGTTCCAGTCAGTTTTCCCTCTGTGGGAGTCAGAAATTATAGATACCTACTAGGTTTGCTTGGCTGTTGCTGCTGCACACTGTGTCTCAGTGATTTATGTCCCTGCCATGATGCCATGTGGTCATAGTGAATGGATCAAAAATCCAGAAAATTAAACTTAATACCTGCAGGTGTGTGTGTGTGTTTTTTTTTGAAATTCCACACCAAAAACAACTCCCCTGGGGCTCTATAAGCAGGGCACAGCAAGGTTCCCAATTCAGACTGGAAACAATTGCAAATGGACTTAGCAGGGACTCAGCCAAATGACCAGTCAGGTTGCCCCACAACTAAAATCAATAGGTGCAGCATTCAGGTATAATACTCTGTGGGCCTCAAATTGCTCTGCAACTGATTTACTGTTAACAGGTGCAAAATGGTAACAGAGTCAAGGCAAAAACTGTTGTAAAACTAATTTGTAATAGGTACGACTTCCCAATTCATGTATACACTTTCCTTTTGATTTAAGGTAATAGACTGCTGTTATTGTTTCTGTAACCTTCTTAGCCGAGTAAAGGCTGAAACACTGAAAATGCACAAAACCCCGCAAGAAGCAACTGGCCTCAAATAATATGTGCTGCTGAGAGGTCTCGGTTGTGGAGCATATATGCATTTACTCCAGATGCTTGGATTGTTTTAATTGGATATGTAAAACTGTGTTCTGAGTCTTGATGGCTCAAAATCAAAATACCATGTTCAATCTAGATGACTGAAAGTTCTTAGACCATCTGGTCCTGCTACAGCTACAGCATGTTGATGTATGATGTATGGTTTTCTATCGATTTCTGGAAAGAACACAATACTGTAGGAGCACAAGATATCAAGACTTAAAGTGTTCTGCCTGCAACTTTTGTGATCCATTGTGTGTAGGTCAGTCAGAATTCTTCTACCCTGTTATATATTGATAGATCAATAGAAACTGGCAAAACATATGGTTAGGCATGGTGTGGCACAAAACATGTGGGTCTACGAACAGTCAGAAGCTAAAATGAAATGAAGAATGGGCTCCACCACCCCAAACAAACATATATATGTTATTATGATTAACTACACCAAAAAGCGAAGGCAATGTCAAAAAAGACATTTCTCTGTCTAAACTGGGCCTACATTAATTTCATCCACATTAGATTATATAAAAACATTTAAAATGAGCCGACTGTGATATTTACCGAATAGGGGTTTTCGTTCGTCTAGAGATTTACACCAAGGAAATTGACTCTATTTGACTGCCGTGTCTAGTCTGTGTTGCCCTTCAATCAGCAGTTGGCATTTCAGTTCAGACTTCAAACATTCTTAAAAAGCACCTGTAATTAAAAAGCTTGGCCCAAGTGCTCTGACGACCGCCGCATTTAGATGAAGAGCACTTTGAGACAGTAAATGTTGATGGTGTTCATCATGCAGCAAAGAGTTTAAGTCCATTAATGCCCACATATAATGGAGAGACAGTCAACCTGCGGATTGACCATTGACTCACTGATGTAGTCAAAATACAAAAATCAGTGCACCCACACACCACCCACAAAGCAATTGGACAGTTCTTTTTTGAACATTTTCAGCACATTTTAACACTACTGCGATAATACCAATAATGATAATGTTGGTCACTATTTCCATTCTATTTCTTCCGTAGCTCCCTCATTAAGGTTTAACACAAAGCAGAGAATCTCAATCCAAACTCTTCTCTAATTCAGTTTGGTCAGCAGCACTCTCAGAACCAGTCAGCTATCTGTCTGACAGCAATTTAGTCTCTGAAGGAAAACAGCCAATATTTCAGGGGTTCCTATTTAGCAAGTGGATATATAGATAATAGATAATAGAAGCCAAGAATTCCTTTTCCATTTTCCAGTGATTGTTTTGCAGACCGTTTGAGGCGCTCAAGATGACATTTCGACATATGCACATAAAAGCTAAATCCTTGTCAGCCTCGTCTGCTCTCTACATAGACCATTTCCCGACATGCAACCAAGGCCTGCTCAGACGCGATTGGTCAATACTACCTGGACTACAAACGCAAACCAGACCGCATCAGATACCAAAATCCTGTCTGTATTCACCCGCAGATATCTGTTTATAAAGATTAGGTCAGTAGAATTTTTGTCTATTTTAAAAAAATGCTTGAAGTCCTCCCTTTTTTAAGAGTACTTACACTAATATGTTCTGTTTTTCTAAAAAAAAAAAAAAAGCTATGCTATGCACTTGTTACTTCATGCACCTGCAACCTTGTGTCAGGTAGAACAAGGAGCTTGCACAGATATTTCACCCTCCTAATGAAAAGGTAAAAATAGCATAGGCAGAGAGCTGCAGCAATGCAGAACCACAGGTTTTATAAAGTAGACCAAGATATCAAGTTTCGAGAAGCTCAACTATATTGCTGTCCACACTTTTTTAGAGTTATGCACTTTAATTTCTTTGTATGGGAAATAATTAGGCAGCAAGGATGAGAATAATGAGGGTAAGTTTTGGGATCCCTTTTATTGTGTAGCATAAAAATGTAGAACTGATTGCCAAAGTGTAGGGCCACAATCATCACAGTAAATATTATGCAATGCTCATATAGCAATTAAAAAGGCAGAGCTGCCCGTACAACTTCTGTATTAAAGTTATGTTTATGGCGATCATAGCCACAGAGTATGAATTGGTTTTACTTCATCATCACGTATCTCTTTTTTCACCACAATGCTGCGTGAATAAAGCTTTGTATCTACAAGCAAACTGATAGCTTCTACTGTATTTAGTGCTTAGTGTCATTTTAATGAGCCAAATAATATCAATATATGTGTGTAGCAAATAAATAAAAAAAATCTATTGAATCCTGTGAACAATCTGTTTGAACATTCACAGAGCTCCTCATAACCAATGTAACTTTCATGTCTGATGTAACTCTGTAGAACGTTTGATAGCCTGAACATCTCATTTTCTACCTGCCAGTTTTTTTGTGCATTGGTTGTTGTTATCATGGCGGTAGTAGTGCATCTTTTCTCATTTCCGTTCCCCAACCTTGTAGAAAATACGGATGGATCTTTGCGACATATAAAACCTCTTTTACAAAATAATTAACAGTTTGACTAATTAGGTTGAATGAGGACCCTCATGATGCTGTCACTTTGCTCTCTGGTTGCCAGATTCTCAGATCCCAACTCCCACTCATGTTGGCTTGGCATGGAGAGGCTGCCAAATTAGCAACTGAGGTGCGTGACCGGACCAGGCTTCGCCAGGCGATTCTGGCACTAAAACAAAGTTGAACTTTTACTCTTGGAGAGACAAGAGTCCTCTGCAATTAAATGTTACATATTGTAGACCCAAAACTTATTGGAGAAAAATAATGAGATAATAGTACATTTACATGTTGTCACTGATGAGTAAACAAAACAAATAGACTGTTGAAAAGCCATCCGCCATATGTAGGTATGTACGCTCTTTATCTACTGTACTATTGCTTAATTCTCACATTTTCCTGCAGGCAAAAAAAATAAATAAATAAACTGAGGTTTACTGTTCAGTGAACAAATGAAATTTCACTCCTCTTTCCTCTGACATTCAAAGCATTTAAATTAGGCAGCCACCGTAACGTTCCCCAATAGCAGAGGAGGGCTGCATAAAATCATATGTCCTTGTGAAAGGTGTATTGGTAATGAGACGCAGTATGTATTACCTGATAGAAATGTCAGTCATCGTGGGTTTTATTTCAAGTGGGGTCACAGATATTAAAAATGCATTCCCTGTACTCTGACGCGCAGTGAATATAAGTGGCTATGCCTTCATTATAATAAACTTGACATATTTCAATTATACAGGGCTTACATGCACACAGTCTTGTTTCCGTCACTTCAAAGAACATTACATTGATGTATATTAATTTTCTGGAGACTTATCCTAACCTTAACATAACCCTAAACTTACCTTAACTTAAACCACGACTTTACCCTAAAAAATGGTTTACTTGCTTGTTGTCACCATGAGGTGAGCAAGTCTCCACAACATGATAAATACCTGGTCCACAAACATACTTCCTTGTACTCCTATTTTTGTGAGGACTCTCGTTGATAATCCCTAGTCCCTTACCCTAAACATCACAACAAAATAATTATTCTGTTTCTAAATCCAGTCAGGAAAAGTGGTTGTAGGAACCAAGACCAACCATTGTTCAGGTCCCAATTTTGCAAATCTGACATTGACTTTAGTGGTAGTTATTTTTATAATACAAGGATACAGGCTAGACGTGTTGGTAAAGATTTCAACTGAAAGGAATATGATTTTTTTGTTTAACTCAAATTGCTTTTAGCATTTAAATGTTGACCTGCTTTAATCAAACAATACAACTACTCATGTGATGTTACATTAAATTGCATTAATTTGGCAGACCAAAACCTAGGCGAGAAACCAAAGCAATACATCAATTTGGTCTCAAAGCAAAACATTTTAAAATTCTGTGTCTTGAATATTTGAGGCTTTACTGTTAACTTATAGAGAAAGGTGACTTTCTTAATGGCATGAGTGTAGAAACATCAGACAGGACTAGAAAGTTAATATATATAAGAGTTGAAGGGTGGCAAGCTCAGCAAAACCTCGCTGGTCAGAAAAAGATTAAATGGGGATTATATACACATGAAAATGAACAAGGCTCCTAGCAACGGAGCTTTCCGCGGTTCTTCCCGCTTTTAGCTGATTGACTACAGCTGGGAAATGCAGGCGCGCTCTAAATCATTGTTCCTTCACAGATGTGGCTCTGAGTAAAAGCTCTTAAAATGCAACGGACATCTCACCATGCCACCTTTCCTCAGTTGCTGGGAATCATTTCTATAATTGCTACGGCCTCCACTCCTCGTTTTAATTTCTTCAAGTGCCCCCACTGGTCTCCCACTTGCTCACGTCTCCTACAGATCACACCACCCACCGCTGAGCAAGCAAACCATCTTAATCAAACATTCTGTATCAATACAGTTGTGTAAATCAGAGTCGAAATCACCACTCTCATCATTCACAGGCATAACCCTTTACAGGGCCAATGCAACCCCGGAGATTAGAAAGCCAATATCTTAACCAATGCATTTTATTGTCTCAAGTGATTTATGGTAGTAACATTATTGAACAGATGTGTTTACTTAGGCGTCTGTCTTTCAGGGGAATTTGATTGATTTCCTTGTTCTTTCTTGTTCAGTACAAAATGAATTATTTCGTGATTACTTGAGAGCACAATTGATGTTTTGGACCAGTGTTATTTTTTAGATATTATACTTTGCTTGCCATTTTCTATTATGTTGCTTACATGATGCCACCGAGAATGTGTAGCGCAATTGGTGGAAAACAAATAATTGAATTGAGGGAATATTGGTAGATTAGACACCGTATTTGTCTGCACCATGTTGAGCGTTTAACTCACGGTTGTCGTTGCACAGTATACAAAGACACCAATCTTCCCTGATCTCTGCTGTAAATTGACTTGTCGTCTTTGACAGAAAATACAAGTTGTTAAACAATCCTTTTTCATTATCCCTAAATGTGGAGCGCTTTGGTTTTTCCTGTGTTGAAAACATTCAGCTGTAATCAAGGACATCCTTGCCGCTCTTTACATTTCAGACTTTAATCCACCTTTATGCTAACAAGATTGAATCATTCCAATCTTATAAAGAAACACTTTGTCCAATCTTGATAATTAAATGTATTTCAACAGTATGCCAGCTATTGTATAATGTGTTTAGATTTACCACTGTCTAAACAACTAAATAAATTAAGTAATAATGTTGATACAGATCAGTAGTTTTTTGTTCGTTGTCAATGTCAATACTTTCTCATGTGTTTACTTTCTGTTTACTTTTTTTATTAAAGAAGCATCAGGCCTGTGATTGGATCCCCGTTTAACAAAACAAGACTCCTCCCAGGGGAGAGAAATGAGAAGGAAGAGCGCAAAATGCCTTTTAATGGTTTGTAATAAGGCTGAAGCCAGAAGCAATGCAATATCTATTTCCGCCTAAATCCGTCTGCCCCCTGATCCATGACCAATCTGATCAGTGCAGCTTGCAGTGGAAATAATATGCAAAATGTATTAATCTGTTTAAGCCTAAGCGGCTCTTTGGTTCTCACACTGGAAACGGAGCAGCGCCTCCCAAAAATGGCGGGGAATACAGATAGAGCTTTAGATCTATTTAACAGAGCTTTCCTGCCCAGAGGGGGTTTTATCTTGTATGAGTCATAAAAATATGTATGAAAGGCTACTAGCCCCCTTGGCTTTTTTTTTTTTTTTTTGAAGTTTCCCTGTCCTTACTTGGCATTTCTGTTCTGTCAAACCCATTCTGCTGTGTCTAACATCAGTTCATGCTCAGTGGTCGCCCCTCTGTCTGAGGCCCTGTTTCTTTCTCTGTCTCTGCAGACACATAGACAGAGAAAGAGAGCAGAAATAAACGTTTAAAGAAAATGCTGTAATGAATAAAAAATTATTTGATACATGAAAACAAAGTCATAGTTTTAGACACACTCTGAATGTAACATCAACATAGGTTCTTCCCTAGGTTTTTATATTATTAAAGCCGCATATAGCTTGACCTCATCTAGTACAAACCTAGTACAAATTGAGTGAAATACACACCTTGTAGAACTGATGAGACTAAACAATACTTTGACCTTGAAATACACATTCCCATGTAAATGATGCAGGTATGTTACATACTATTTAAGCTTTAGAAGTGAGTTTAAGTTAATATGCTTATTAACTTTCTAGATGAGACTTAGATCAGATAATCAATACCACTCTCATGCCCGTAGCAGTTCAATATGAAGTTGAACTTGAGCTTGAGCAAACCATGTGTTAGCTTAGCTTGGTAGAAAACTGTAGTGGGAATCAGCTTGGCTTGATCTGTTCTCTGATTAACATATTATATATTGTTTAATTTGTACAAAGTCGGTGGTACACTACTTCCTATATTGGCTCTCAATGCTGGCACTAAATCATGAGGTGCAGAATCCCCCAATGTGTATGTAATATGGACAGCTGTTTTATTAAGGTAATGGTCCTTTACCTGCCGTGGGACAGTCAGCATCAGGCAGTTCAAAACATTAATACCAGGAGACTGAAGTGAAGCCTGAGAAGGAGATGAAGAGAATCAGAGAAAGAAACAAAGAGACGAATGAAGCAATGTAGAGTAAATGAGACCGTGTAAGACTGAGAGAAGGAGCGTACCAGAAAGAAAGAGAGCGTGAAACAAAATGAGAGGGTAAAGGAGATGATGACGATCCATCACTGTGGATACTCCCAGTGCATTACGGGCTGATGTGAGTAATTACTGACTGTGTCTGAACACTGGAGACTAGACCCTAGTTACCCATCTGACTCCTCCAGTCATGAATGATGGTTGTTGCCTGGATGCTTAGGGGGTTATACAGGCTTCAGAGATGGCGATGGATAACTCCGCCTGCCACTAGATCTAAAGGTCCACTTCACTAATCCATCAGCCAGAGCGAGATGAACCGGATAGACACTGCATTCATGAGAGGTGAAGAGATGAGTTCCTCTCGAGTAACATAATTTATTCAGCAATGGTTGTGATTATAATGACCAGTGTCCAGTCAGTGTGTTATTATGTTCATATCATGTGGGTGATGCTGGGAAGAATGGGGAAAAATGTGGGGGTATGCATGTTTGTTTTTATATTACCGTATTTTTAGGACTATAAGGCGCATCTAAAATCATTACATTTTCTCAAAAATCAACAGTGCGTCTTATGTGTGAACTTTGGTTGTTTTTACTAACCTCGAACCGATTTTATGTTGTACACATCACACGACACACGTTTTGTTTTCGCTTATTGCGCCTTATAATCAGATGTGCCTTATGTGTGGATGATGGCAGCAAATGACATGTAAATTGATGCTGCGCCTTATAATCCAGTGTGCTTTACAGCCCAGAAAAATACAGCAGTTTATTTTTCTTCATTCTCTCAGACAAACATGGGTAGATGATTATGTTCTTGATGTTTGAATTGGAAAAAGCCTCAGCTTCAGTATACATCATCAGTAGCCCGTGTTTGATCCAGTAATTATGGTAGTTCTGTTGTTAAGCGAGACTAATGTCAAAACAAATACCTGTTAGAAGATGATGCAAAAATAATACATTGAAAATGTGGCTTGACAGACAGAAAAATGAAAAGAGTTGTTTATTAGGGTTTTTTGCAATGAAAGTGTTGTATCTTGTCATTTGTGCTTATGAAATACAAATTTCTTGTAGTAAAATAACACAGGAGAATAAGATTTGTGCCTGAATATGAGAGATACTGTATTGTTTTATTACAATTGTTTTGTTTTGTTTTGTTTTTTTGTTTGTTTTCAATTGTCACATTCATCTTGTTATATCTACATTAGATTTTTTTATTTATTTCAGATTTATAGTAATTGGGTTGGGAGTCAAGGGTATACAATACAACAATATAGTACCTTGCACCATATGGCCTTAATCAGACATATGACATATGATGATGAAAGGTTACAAAACATCTGTTGTAACAGAAAGCAGAGACAGATGAACCTTGAACTTTCTTGCACAAATCTCCATCTCAGACTTTCTTTTTAACTCATGCCCCATAAGTCATTTGGCTAAATCCTTTTTGAGTAAAAAGCTTTTACTGGATACCGAACATGCCAAGAAATTTAGATGAATATACATATTCTAATTAGGCACTTTATGATACAGTGAAAGAGCTTTTAGACTCTCCCTCATGCTCTGTGGCCCCTCTGCCAGAATGTATGCACATATTATGTGTCTCTCAGAAGGATACAGAAAGACACACGTTCCTTATTACAGTGTGTACAATGTGGTGATGGAGTACCCTAATAATGTTGTTGTTTTCCTACTGAGCTCCCTGACTAATTCATAATCTAGCCTGTGGAATTGCCATGGAGAAATGCTGGACTCTCCAAGCTGGCAGCGCTTACCACCTACAGTATTTATTTATACTGTAACCAAGCAGGGGAAGCGTGGTGAGATGTATCCAACCAGAAACAATGCACCCAGATGAGAGATGAACTTTTCACCTTTGGGTAAAATTTGTATTCTGCAGGGAGTTTGGCACTAATTTATACAGATTTAACAGAGTATCATACCAGAATGCAGGCTTGTGCTTGGAGCATCTTTGTTGTCTATCATGCGTACGTGTGCTAAGGCTCCTCTCACATGTTAGCCCTGCAGTGGCAGCCACAGAAATGAAAAATAAGGAATCAGGATCAAGTGGCAGAACAAAATAAATGTGAAAATAAGTTTACCAGGGCAGAAAGCGAACTATGCAAGCTATGTAGACAGTAGTAGGATTTCCCTTCGTTTTCTTGTTCTTTACTTGAAATAGAAACACAACAAATACCACCAAACATGTTTGAACCCGAATCTGATTCAAAATAGGAAAATGGACAACGCAAATAACATGGACGGCCGTTTGTGGTCATGTGCAAACAATCTTCACGAGGAGAAAGCAGAAGTAACTAAAGCAGGTGGGCTTTTGACTACAAATACACCCGCAGTTTTGGAGCTTTGGTCATGTTTAACAGACGCCCAACATCACACAAGTATAAAGATAACAGCGTAACACAAAGAGCATGATATGTTCCCTTTAATATTAAGTTTTACCAACTTGATTCAGATTCTGCCATGATGCGAGTACATTTCTATTTAATTCAATACACTGGTTCTCTCTTTGTTCTCTACTTTTTGTGGCCTGTTACTATGTCCTATTTTAATCTAGCACTGTATATTCTTCATATGAATACCAGTGAATGCTGAGGAAAAGGGTTAACTATGGGCTGGGCTGTTTAGTAAATGGTACCAGCCCAATAAATGTTTGGTTAATCAATGCAGACACACTGCGTGGGGTCACATGTATGAGATCACCTGTGCTTGATCACCTGCCCAGTTTCCTTCTCTAAGAAAGAAAATACATTTTCCTTTGTTTTGGTCAATTAAGGCTGTGTGTCTGATGAGAAAATCCTGCAGAAACATTTTAGTGGCACAGAAAACATCTTGGTGTATTTGGTGTATTACTGCCTTCCTTTCTTGCCCTCTCGCCTGCTGCGCTTGGCAAACACACATTATCCTTCTGTGTCGCTTGAGCACTTGAAGCCTGAAGGTTCTCTTCATGTCCCTCCACAGGACAAAGAAACGAATGGATAGCAAACAAGCAGAGCTGGAAATAGACAGCTTCTACTGGATTAAAATGCTTTAGCCTTCACTGTGTGCTGCCGCTCATTTTTGTCTGACCAGTCTCTGGCTCAGTGGACACCAGACGTTCTCCACTGAACGCTGTCCCAGCTCTTAAAATCGCCCCTTCAGTCCGCGGGGGGTAACGATGCCATGAAAGATCGAAAGCTATCTTTAGTGCTGACTGACCACGTCACTATAAACACTGGTTTGTTTTAGTCTATTCTACTCTGTTTGCCAATAACTGTACTGACATGTGTCTGTCAAACTTTCTACCACAGGATACCACTGTGTTTGGCCTCCAACAACAAACTGTCCGTGCCCAGGAGGGAGCAGGACCATCTAAACTCATGTTGCGCTGCCAACAGCTTGGAGCTGACCATGCAAAAACACTGTGGAGCTGACGTCCAGAAAAGCTTTTTCAGATTCCTGTGGCGTCCGTCACTTCCAACAACTTTAAATGAGGTAAGACCATCTGTTTAAACACATAAGCCAAACAAAGCATGTTCGTCACACAAGAATCTGTTTTAAAAAGGACCTTTAACCCCTGTGAAGAGTTTTTGCTTTATGGAAACCTGGACTGGGCATTGAAATCTGGTTCTGTTTAACAGCACCACAATGAGATTAGCGATTCACAGGCTTGTGACCATAAGGTTGTCGGTTTCTTGCTTTACCATTCTTAGGCTGAAATCCAATGTATTGTCTGCACCACTGAGCGGATAATTGGCTGTCAGCTGTCTCCTGAAATTAAATGCACAAAGCTATGGTGATGAAGAGAGCAGAAGGGACTGACACTTATGCTGCACATGCAGACAACCATGTTCACACTTGCGGGTGTGCAATTAAGCTATTTAACCAGAGCTGCAGTATGTCCATACAATCCGACCATTCCCTGTTTGCTAAACTTTATTTCATTATATAACAGAAAAATATACAAAGCCACTCGACAGAGCCCGGTAAGTGTCAGGATATTCCATGAATTTGTTTTCGCTGTCATCTTTCAAACTGCACCTAAATTAGTGCCAAGTTACTTTGACGAATATATATTACTTTCAAAAAAAAAAAAAAAAAAAAAAAAAGCTATGTTCTATTAATTCATGCACTCAAGTTGATTTGAAAGCCACTGATCTAAATCAATATAATTAATGGTATAATTCAAAATGATGAATGAAATGTTGTAAAGAAGAATATTTGTGCTCATCTATATAACAGATTAGAAACAGGGACCCACCAAATGTGTCAAGACGAGGTTGTAGTCTCAAAAACGTTTGGTTTTCTTACTTTGGTATTTCACATTCAATTCAATTCAATTGTTTTCTGCTCACTGTCTAAAATATATGTATTACCACAAACACACACAAAGTTACTAACACATACTGTCATAATGTTTTTTTATGATTCATGGCCCATATATAACATTTTATTTCTACTTTTCTTCATAAACAAACCCTCATACATCTCTCTGTAATTGGGTTTTTATTTTTTTTTAATTCTCCTCTGAAGAGTCTGTGAGCTCATCTACACACAAGCAGGGGATAGATGCAAAAACAAGATACAAACCAGTTGTATCCGGTGTGAACCAGACTAATTTTACACCTTGTAAAAATGTTCACATGAAAATAACATTCACACACAGTAATTATTGATGCATACTGTAGGTGCAAGTTAGATTTAAGAGCTAGCAGTGCCCCGTCTCGCTCTGTAGTAGGTAAGAATTTCACTTCTCACTTTGTGTGTTGAGGTTTGGCTTGACATCAGCTTGACTTGGGTCTTTAATATGCGTTTGTTGGATAATAATGACAAATGGACATTGTGTACAAATAAATAGCAGTTTAGGGTTTTTACAAATCCCTCAATTCAGTATTAGACAACGCAGGCTATAGCAACTATCCTCCATCTATTCAGTTTAAATCCCAGTGTGATTTTTATCACTCCTCTTCCTTCTTTTTTTTCCTCCTCTTTTGCATCCATATCAAGTAGGCCAGTTGATGTGGGACAGCAAAACAAGTTTCTTCTTTTTACAAGCCTCTCAGTGGAATCGGTAGTCAGCCCCGAACATAGCGCCAGGAGTTCAGGAATCATCTTATCCCAGTCTCTAACCTAAACAGTTTGTTCTGTGCCACTTGCCTTAGGGGACCTCATTTGAATATGTT
Source organism: Pampus argenteus (assembly GCA_036937835.1). Lineage (NCBI taxonomy): Eukaryota > Metazoa > Chordata > Actinopteri > Scombriformes > Stromateidae > Pampus > Pampus argenteus. The sequence continues at coordinate 10,107,125 of CM072877.1, forward strand.
TAATGATTCACTATTTTTGCAGTGTCAGTATAATGTTGAAACGATCGGTTTTTAGAGGGGAACTGAGGAGACTTGTCTTGAGAATTTCATCTTAATTGCTCAATTGCTACTGGGATTGCCTTAAACCACATTGAAGTGATAGTTGTGATTTTAACAAGGCTGGAGATGAACAGATATTAAAATTATTAAACGTAAGATGCTACAAAGTGGAATTACATGCGACATTATAATAGCCTCATCTGTGACCTTAATTGCTTTTCAAAGTTTCAACTTTGACATTCTCCTTCATGACAAAAGAAATTTCACTTGGGGAGAAAAACTATTTAAAAATGTATATTTATTCCTACCAGTGTGCAGTCTGCTTTCTTGTAATGGTGCTTTTTTATGTGTTAAGGAATGAAATACTATATATGGGACTATTCTGAGCAGGATATGATGATTTTACTATATTGTGTGTAGTAAAAACCCCACTACTTGAAGTGAGTTAGTACATAGCAGCTGTGCTATACTACAGCACATTTATTTTTTTACCCTTTGAACAATTTTATTGGATATTCACCTTTCCTCATTTGTTCCTGGTACTCATAATATTTGCACTCCCTTGAGCCTTTGTTCACACTTATGCAAACGCAGTTATAGAGACTTAAGATCTTGCCTTTAACCAAATTCTTCAGCTCTATAAGACATTTAAGGGGTTTAAGGGTGTCCTGGTCTCTGGCTCACTATAACAGTGAGATGTTGCTGATGTAACTGCTGTGGGTACAAATGGCAATTCAGTAGAACACAACACCCACCCTATTTACATTTTGGTCTACATATTAAACAACAATTTAAAAAAGCACTGATCAAACCACTAATATAGAAGAGCAAATATCTAATATGGTTATTTTGCATAAATCTATATCAAGTCTGTAATTTATTTGTCATTATTGCGAAAAAGAGAACAGATTCAACAGTAATCAACAGTTTACTGAGTTGGGCTGTAAAACACTCATTGGTGTCTGTCAAACTGCATCATAAGAGACAAAGATTCTGCTGTCGCCACAATGTCGCCCACTAATGTGCCATTATTAAAAACACAAAAAGTTGCAAGGCTACACAAAAAAGACAAACACTGACTCAACTCCAGATGAGCTCCTAGTGAGCTAGAATCTAGATTCAACCAGTGAAAGAAAATATCAATAGATGTATAAATCATACATTTTTCCTCTAAACCTCCTTATAAACTGAATATGTTTCCCGAATGTTTTTCCAATTATATAAAAGTTGACTAATTTAGCAACTCTTTTCTTTTAATTTTATCCTTCAGTAAGCCTTTGGCCATGTTTATTTTTCAACGGCGTTATTTCATTCTGTGGTAATTAAGTGATTCAGTATCCTCCTTACAGCAACACTCGGGAGAGACACACACTCAGAATCTGTGTATTTCAACTCATGCAAAGCTGGATAGAATAATTCATAATCATGAAATTTGTGTTAAATGACATTACAAAAGTCTAATTAATTTCACTGTATGTAGTATCCCTTCAAGGCCACTGATTGAAAAATAACACTGCTATCAAGAAATGTTGATTATCAATAAGTACCGACCTGGCTGCCAATGCCAACAAAGTCTGTTAAAACTGTAGATGTAGTAAAATTACAGTACATATATCCATAGGGTTTCTTTTTTTCCTGCTGATAACAGACAAGACGATGGGATATGTACTAAGATTTGTTTTGCTTACAGCTCGGTTTCCTAATCAGATTAAGATCATCGTTATAGATGATAATCAGCAGCACACTGACCTAAAAATGCAGTTGTATTCATCAGTCATTACTTTTAGTGTTAATTTACAAGAGTCAGTCCAGGTATCTAAAAACCTTTGTGGGATTAAATGCACACAAGTGACTTGAGGTCCCCAGTAAAAAGGCAACAGGTTACTCATTTTACTATTCATGTTAACATTTCACAGTAACTTATTTAAATATATTTTTAAGTCCCTTTTTCATTTTCTACCAATTCCCTTCATTTTGGACATTTGGCTGATAAGATAAACAGATAAAGATATTAGATAGATTAGATTAGATAGAAATTAAAAGAAATAAAATAGTTAGAGAGTCATAAATAATAAAAGGATCAAGCCGGGTCACATCCAGGTTAATTGTTGTAAAGTGCCGTTTTATGAATATGCCAAGCCATGAAAATGAAAACCATAAGCTTGTCTAGGTCGTGTCAAACGGCGCCTCAGCTGATGTTTATATGTTACAACCACTTCAATCATTTTTCATTGGTAGTGCATAAAAACACCGGTCAATAACTCTGTCAGTCAGTATTACTACTACTACCTCTGTATTACAGATACTTCACTACCAGCACTATTTTACACTTAAAATAACTGTAATTCTAACAATACAAACACGCAAATAGTAGAAAACTAACTATCATCATTTTTTCTACTATAACAAGTCAACATGTCTGCTATGACTTTGAGAAATATGACAAAGGAACACTATGGAGCTTTTTCATGGCCCTGTTAATTTGTATACTGGCTCACTGAGCAGAGCCATCATTATTAATTAATTAATGTTATTAGTTACCCCTGTATGTTTACTGGATCCAGTGTGTGCCCTCAGATCATTGTCCAGGAGCAGGTACATGGACATATTCAACGCAGCTTATTATTTTTAATTAGCTCTACACACTGAGGTTGTTCTTACTGGCTTTGGATAAAGTTGCTCTTTGTCAACAATCATTTGCACCTGCCGATAACACTTAGCGCTATCTTCCAAAACAACAGCAATAGATTAATGGGAGAAAAGGAAACTGCATTTTACGGAAACACTGTGGCACAGTGACCAGACCTCCTGAGCTGGACTGTAGAGAAAACACACCTGCACCGTGATTAGAGCAATCCGAGTCTGTAGTACGCGGCGCAGACAGATAACTACACCTCATTAATCCTTAGAGACAAACTGGTGCGATGCCGGGGAAGCAATGCCTGCACACAAATGGATACGTATCCACACATACAAGATGACGCCCATATAGTCAGAGGATGTTTTTCTCCCACATATGTAAACATATTTTCACCCACCCACGCAGACGGCGAGAATGAGAGACAGTGAGATTTCCTTTTTAAAAAACCCTGCTCGAAAGAAAGCGAGACAGCTGCTATGCACGCTGACTTTTCTATTGTAAGTGAGGAATCCACCTACACACCCACTGGAAATTACCACGAAAAACACATTTAAAAAGAAAACATGATCTGTTGTTAGTGACAATTTCTCCGCATATGTTCGGTGATGTTTCAGCAATTATATCCATCACCATCACAGACTAAATGACAGAGCACATATATCTACAGCTTTCAATACCAGAATAGAGTCATCGAACAGACTGCATGCAGTGAAGTTAGTTGTAGATCTATGTTAGCAGTTGGCAATAGATCACACCAGCTCAATTAAAGGCAGTAGCCCAAAATAATGAAGGAGCTTGTTTAATGTACTGGGACTAATAAGTGGTAATGTGAACTACCAGCTCATAAGAAAAAAAAGAACCACATTTGTATGCGCTCCTCGGTTCTTCCTCGGTACTTTTCATTTTTGGAAAGTCAACTTCAATATTAATATTATTAAAATAATATTCATTTTTGTTCATTTTTTTGTTATATTGCCTGCTGATGCAGTATTTTTGTGTTGCAGGGCATTAGATATTTGGCACTTGTCTTTTGTTTGTTCAGTCACAATAACTATCGATTGTTCAACTTCTAAAAGTAGTAGTTGCCTTTTTGGAAATATACAACACATCATTCGCATTAATTTACTTAAATCACTTTTGAGAGAAGAAAAATGTAGATTTATACGTCAAAATGCAAAAAGCAGTGGCGCACCAACAAAGTTAGTTAACCTCAATTTAAGTTTTAGGTTTTTCATTTGAGAGCAAGGATGGTGGAGTGAGCAATATGAAAGACTGAATATATGAATAATTTTGGGCATGTGTGTGCTTTCGGGAAAAGGGCAATATTTTGTGTAGGAAAAAGAGCTACTTTGTTCTGTATGTTGAAATTTGCATCAAAATAAACTTCTTACAGTAAGTAACTATTGTGCCAAAAGCCCTTGACACATCCCACATTCATCATTCGATTTTACAAAACTAATTTTGGACAGATTAAAGGGTCAATCTTTCAATTTTTATTTTAATTTCAATAAAAAAAAAAGAAGAATCACATAACTACAGTAATATTATTTCATAGCCATGAATTTAACACAGGCAGAGTACCGTTAGAAGTGTGGCTGACTTTGTCTACACACTATTGTAGTCCTGCATGGTTTTATATTAATATGCAGTTCCAAGAAAAAAAAAGGACCATATTGGTTGGATTTCCACAGGTTCTCTATCTCCCTTCCTCTGCGTCTGCTCACACCCACACAACAGAGAGAAGACGAAGCAGCTAGACACAGAGAGACGGAGAATCACATATTTATTCTCATTCTGCTTCCTCCTTCTCTTCCATCCTTAAACACTCAACTGGATCCTAGCCTCTATTTCTCTGTATTGTTTTTATTATTTCTTTTACTTTTCTCTCTCCCGTAGCTGCCAGGGAACGAATCTCTTTGTTGTTTATCCTCCCACCTCCTGCTACCAACTCTGGGTATTTGCCTCTTCAAACCATCTCCCATTCTCTCTGGACTCTCCCTCTCTGCTTCACTTTCATACTCGTCTCTTATCTGTTTCTAGACTCTCTGTTTTTATTTATTTCCCCTTTTCTTCTAAACTGCTATCTCCAGGTTTAGTTACTGACCTATACATAGATATACATAATGGTCTCTAAACCAACCAGTAAATCCTCCAATGGATAGAAAGAGTGATAGAAACAGTAAATAAAATAAATAAATACAGGTTCATACTGGTGCATTCATGCAAATGTAGCTTTGTTCTTACTCTTTGTGTATTTGGGACCATATGGGAGCAAACATCCTGGTTTCAAAAAGGAAAATAAATGAGATATTCAGGGTACAAGGAGGAGCAGGCTGGGGAAAAAAAAGTGTTGACTGACTTCAGAGCAGGTCAGCTCTGGTAAGTGATAGATGAACACTGTGTTACACTTTGTCTTTCTGTCTTTGGAGACAGTTAAAGCAATACAAAAAAGAGCAGGCCAGCTGCAAATCTATAGGCTCTGTGAATAATTCAGAGGGTGAGGCACTCGGTAGACTAGCAGGTTAAACACAGAAGTAAAAGTGGCAAAGCCCCGGAGAATGTTGTTGTGCTCCACGGGAAATATAGGATGTAGTATGGGAAAAGCACATGTACAAAAGAAACTCACACACACCACATCCACAGGCTGGACAAGCTGATGGTACACTTTAAATACAATATATTTCTTATAAACTGAGGGCAATTTTTGTGGTGGTCAGATCCTGTGCTGCTGCTTGGGCCGGGGAAACAACCCTGCATCCCCTGCTGTCTGTTTGATTACAGCAAAAACATTTAAAACAAGTAAAATGGAAAACAAACATACAGTATACAGTGACTGGTTGTACAAAATGGTACAAAGCTTGGTACAGCTTGGTGCAAACGTTTGCTTTACAGTGACTGAGATAAAGAGTAGACTGATAGAAATTATGGTAAGAGATGAGATATGAAGGTTAGGCAAGGAACAAAAAGCCATGAATCTTCAGCTCATGGTTCGTTTTTAAAGCTTTTCATGAAGCTGCTACATCTGATTTGCAGCACTGACATTTTCAGTACTTTATCAGTATTCCTTTAAGATAAAAAAAATAGGTAAAATCACTTTTTTTTTTATGCTTTTTTTTTTTTTTTAAATACCATTTGTAGCGTAAATACTGTTCTTCTTCTTACAACCCGAGTCACAACTCTATGATAGAGACAGACAGACACATCAGGAATGAGCAAGTGAGCGAGTGAGCGAGCGAGTCAAGGTCAGTGATGGATAGGCAAAGGCATATTCTTACACGCTTGACTGCCCAGTAATTGAGTGTAATTAAATGCTGTGGTCCAGCAGGGACTTAAGCTTGGTGGACCTGATTTGAGTTGAAAATGAAAAGTGTTTAAATTTGACCCGAGACTGTGTGATCTGCAGGTTTAAGAGAACTAAGTGGTTTCCATTTTGCCAGTCAGAGAGAATTAAATCCTGTGCAGCGCCTGAGTCAGGCCACGTTAATAATACAGCAATCTGTCTAGTAGCACTGAAAGATTAATATAAGTGATAGGAGCGGTTTTAATTGATATGACATCACTTCCTCTGAGTGTGAATGCCGGGGAGGCTGCATGCCACAGTAGGTGGCTTATCTCATGTGATACAAAAGGAGACGTTAGAAAGGTCAAGGTATGTCTTAAAAGTAATTTTGATGCTTGGGCAGGAAATTATATTTTACCTGCTCTCTTTGACTTATTCAACATCACTCACCACTGAGGTATATTTTTATCCACAATTGCAACAGTCAGTCAGTCCACCACTTCGGTCCAGACCAAATATCTCGGCAACTATTAGATGGATTTCCATGAAATTCTGTACAGACATTCATAGGCCCAAGAGGATGAATCCTAATGACTTTGGTGATCCCCTAACTTTACCTCTAGTGCCACCAGCAAGTGTACTGTGTAAAAAAACAACAAAAAAACAACACCTTAAAACCCATTATATGTCAAATGTGAAAGTAAAATAGGTACAGCTAACTAATGTTGAATTTTGTAAGGCAAAATGTATACTATAGTAAATCTACTAACAAAAAGGGCACGGAGTTAAACACATCATTACTACAATTTACACCAGAGCAACACATAATCTCCCTTCAAAACACTTCTTACAGCTGACACGGCTGATTAGCTGCTAAATCGAATCAATGACATCCGTTGGAGAAAAAAAAAGCATTTCTCTGACATGGCCAAGAATTAATGAGGATGCTGTCACTCTAGGGCTGATAAGTGAGACACACGTCTTTCAGTATCTGGCATAATCAGTTCAACAGAAAAGTCAAAGGGTACAAAACATTCAGTCATGGCAGGACATTTCTGTTGTCTTTTTATTCTCCATTCAGTAATACTACAGTGATTTTGTGATTCTGTGATTTTCTGAGAGAAAACATGTTTCAGAGCATATCCACCTCCGTTAAAGCACACAGAACATAGGCTTGTGCAACCAAACATGTATTTCCCCTAAACTAAATAAAGACATGTCCACATTATTACAGTCTTTCAAATGTGATATTCATTCATATCAGCTGTACAGTATAGCATAACAGATTGATTTTTACTAAGTTATAGCATCTTGGGAGACCATCTTGGGAGATCTGGCAACACTGGTTGGGTCTGGACATGTAGTCATCCTGAGACACGACCAACCAATTAAAACAACTTCAATATTTCTAGATGATTATCCACATATCTATATAGGAGCGCTAAAGTAACAGTTTTATTAGTTGTTGGTCTTGAGGAACATCTTGTGTGTGTGTAAATGTGCAATTGTTATCCTGATGATTGATGATGTATGCTTTAAAATGATAAAAAATCGTCGTCATGTACGGTATGCTATGATGGAGGCTATGATGCGGACATACATCAGCAGAATTGTCCAGTCCATTAGCAGTAAGTAAAATCACTAAAAATAATCAGGACACAAGGTGACCCTTTCTTTTTTATTATCATTTGAGTGCCACCTTTTATGCTAAATTTATGGCACTTTGGGGACATCAAAGATACGAATATTATGCATTTCACTTAACAGAATTTTGTCGGCTGAACACAGTAAAGTAGTGTTTCAAGGGACTGATAACTCCTCTAGCAAGGACACACACACAAACCTCATTAAATATGCAACATATAGAGAATTACTTATTCATTGGTAATTAGAATAAAAACCCCAACGAATAAAGAAGTAGGACACGTACACTCAGTCATTTACAGTATTCTTACAGCCATTCCTTTGTAACTGACCATAGCCTGAAGGATGATTGTTATTCAGGGACAACTCCACCACAGCACATAGTACAAGTCTGGAAATGGGAGCCAAGCAGGATACCGTCACATATTTTCATATGGGTGTTTTCATTTCGTAGCGCAATGGGCAAACTGGCCTGTACTACCAAAGTGTGCATTGGTTTTTAAAGGATGCCAATTAGAGAGGATGGGAGAAAAACCGCTTTAGAGTGTGTCTCTCTGCATGGTTGAATTGCATTGACATTTCAGACAAATTTACAATAGGTTACTTTCCATCATAGACACTGAGCTAGGATACGTATTACAGAACGTTTACCTTCTTAAATAATAACAATTCTAAAAGTTTCCAGAGATTTTTATATCTATTTTTTTATAGAAACTTGATACAATGTGTGATATTTAACAGATCCTGTTGCAAATTACCCTCAGGGGTACAAAATCTTGGATCACCGCAATTTATTTTATCCAGTTGGGTATTTAATGAGACTTAATGAGCCCATTCGCAGTCCATCTGATTTGCATAAAGTGCAGCTAAATAAGATCTGCTGCCAGGCTGTTTTGATGCTTGTTGCTCATGTCTGGAAAATGATGGGATGCAAAAGATAATTTTGGATCTGTATTCATACACATAGAGAGGAATGCTATAAGTGAGAAAATAATAGTTCAATATCCTGATGCTGTCAACTCCAAAGCTGTTATGAACCATTAAAAGTCAGAGGAAAAAGACAGAAGGGACCTGCAGGAAACAAAAAGAACTTTCTGTGTGAAAAATAGCTGATTGTTGCTCCTCTTTTGTCTTGTTATGTTATGTCTGCGTTATTGTGCTGAAGAGCTCCACTAAAGAAAATTTATAATTGGTCTTTTAATTTAATTTAATACACACATACACAAACACACACACTTTCTCGGTCTATCTCCCGAACTCATTCTCCCTTTCTGTGTGTGCAAACAGTGCCACAGATCTACTTTTACCAGATTTCATACACATTATAGCTGTTTTATACCTAAGAAAACGGCAACAAGCCTTTAATTAAAAGTCTGAACACCCATTGTGCACTCAGGTTATCCCAACTAAAATATTTATCATAATTTATGTTCGGCAATGTCAGTTGACATTGTTGGATACAATACCAAAGTTGCTTCACAACTTGACACTTGATGCAAGATTAAGGTAGAGCTTTGACAGGGTGCCTATTTCAAAGACTCATTGGGATCCGTCAGTCTCTGAATGTCAGCAACATATAATTTATTTTTTTTTTTTTAAACAAGAAGTCATTCAAATTTCACCCATGATAATAAGACATGACTGTTTAGCTTATAATATGCAAAGAAAACCCTACTATTAGTACATGTCAACTTTTCATTAAGATCAATGACATGTATACGCCCAACTTCAATGATAGTGAAACAAAACAAAATCCAGATCTACATGCTGCCAAACACAATGACTAACTCAAATATATTTTGTTTATTTCCATTTATTGTTATGCTGTGCTGTCCCAGTGTGTTTGAAATGCATGCACCATAGTGTTTGTCTCTGTTATGCCCTTTCTGGGAACCTATATTATCATGACTACGATCAGTCAACCAATTAAACTGCTAATAGAGGCTGAGACAGTTTTCTAATCACTTGATTAACAGGGCTCAGGGAGTAGATGGAAGTAAACTCAGAGCCCCATCAGAAACAACAACAATGTAGTCTTTTTATTTTCTAAAAAAGCCTTTTTTTTATTAAATTCTCATCTTTAAATGTTTCTTTGTGTCTTTTTAGTCTCTTGTGTTTTTTATTTAATTTTTCAGGGTCTCCAGCTTGTCAAAAAGACAAAAAAAAAAAATTGTGTTCATCTCTGTGTTTGTGTTCACATGATTTATGTTTGTATGCTTTTCAAAAAATTTGTGTGTGTGTCAGAAAAGTGTGCATGTTTTTGCATGCAAGATTATGCTTAGCCGTCTCTGTTGTGACCCCAGCCTTGTATTTATTATGTTCTGCACATAAACTGGAAGGTAGGAGGTAAGTGAGGGCAAGTTCATCAATGATTTCTTTACTGCCTACTAATGTCAGAGCCACATGCATGCGATTTGCCAAGCAAAGGATTCACACACATCTTCGTTGCAGCAACACATCCTCATAATTAACCGACCACGTAGGTCAATTGTACCTGCACGCCCAGAACGAGTGTAATATGCCATTTTTCGAAGAAGCTGCCAAAACTGTTACGAATCATTTATTAACCTACTTAATATTTTTGTTTTATAGGGTAGCATCGCTGTGGTTAATGTCTGGTTAGATTTAGGGTAAGAGAAAGATCATGTTTGGGTTAAAATGGTTTGGTAGGTGGTTTCTACTTCTTTAGAGCTACGCAATCTTCATCGACGGCGCGCATTGACTGCTTCAGCCCGTTGCTGCACTTCAACTGGCCTGTAAACAAACAACCCAAACCCTACGTTACACGATAAAGGCATTCCAGTCAAGTCAAGTCTATGGTAAGTTGCTCTGACTAATATGGTGGCAACATTGACATACAATCCAGAGGCCAATGTTGCTACATATATATACATATCTACATATATATGTATATGAAGCAATATATTGTTATGTTGTTGTGCTTTACTGTCTGTGCCAGCTAATATGACATCCTGCACAAATCAATGTCATAATCATGTTGCGGGTTCTCCATTAATATTAGCAAAAGGCATTTGAAATTACATGAAAAAAAGAAGAAGTGCATGACGGGTTACATTTAAACAATATTACCACATGTGAATGTATGCGAGTTTGTATGAAAACAGATGAAGTATTGGCTGAAACAGGTTATTGTTCAGAATTACTGTACAATTTATAACAAATTTAAGCTTTGCCCAGCTGTTCTTGTTTTCTACATTTTTATATGACTTTTTCGTTTTGCATAATGTGCTGAAGTTTCTCCAAAACTGTATGTCCCAAGTTTTTTATTTACCCTCATAATAAGCATTTTACAAGGATAAAATAGCTTAAATAAATCAGTTAACCTTGACTAATAATGATTTAGCTTGACTCAGTAAAAATTCAAAGAAATGGAACTAAATGAACTAAATTAAGATAAAAGTTACCTGAACATGTGGTCTGATAGAAACATGGTCTGTTTGTATATTGTAAATATAAAATATTTAAGATTGCTCTATCAAATAAATACAACATAAAGTAATTACATGTGGTTTTATATACTGTATCAACAGTACACTAACACCACCACGCATTGTGGGGGTCTTCATTGAATTTTGGCAACACTTACCAAGCAATTAAGCCAGCAGCTATTTCTACCACATTTCTTTTCATTACAAAGTTTTGTTTGATAATGAAGTTACTATTTTTCATTTTAAATTAATTTATTATCATAGTCCCCCGAGTCTACAGCAAAAGCCTGTCTTTTCAACCTTATCCGCCCAGTGAAGATTTATTCTTCTAAAATATTAGTACAGCTGTGACTAAGCATTTGTACACTTTAAGTTGGATACACTTGAAAATGTCTTTTATGTGTCAAAAGCTTTCAGTCGACAACAGGTGTATAAAAGAGTGGTTTGACTGAGGGTCATAAATGCTACCTGCCATTCCTGGCCTATTATAATTGAAACCCTTGAGTAATATTAAAGTTAACACTCTTAATAACAATGCTCTTTTTAAGCTGTTGTCCATCTGGTGACCACTACTACACATTTAATTATATTTCTAATTCAATGAAATCTCATTCATCCATTCTTATTGTTCGCATTATTTAATGGGGCTGGAGCCTCTCCTAGTACACACTGGACAGGACGTGTAGGCCAAGGACAGACTGCAAGTGTAACACAGAGAAAAATGCATTCACATTTATGCTACAGGCAAGTAGTGTTTACAGTTCACCTAACCTGCAGACAGCAGAGCACCCGAAAGGAAAAGCCATGCCAAGGAGAAGGTGCAAATAACAAACAGGATAAGCCCCAGACAGTCAATAGGTTGAAGTCCAAGAACATCTTGCTGTGAGGCAACAGTGCTAACCAATAAGCCAACCTGCTACCTGCAAAGTGTGCCATCTTGACACTGCAGTCATCATTAAGAAAAGCTGGATCCCTCTGCCGGGATCAAGCTTGCTCTGGCTGATTTATTGTATATTAGACTCAAAGGATCTAAGATCTTCAACAATGAAAGGAAGAGAGTCTCAGGAAACCTATTTTCAAGTCAAGTCATGTAAATTCAATTGTATCATGTGGTAATATGGTGGTTATAATGCATGCATCTTTCTTTTCAGACTTCAGACCTTGATTTAATAGCTCTTACCAAATGCAGCGTGTATCAAGGTCTAACAAATATGTTAAATGCAATTTCTACATCATGAAACGTGCAAAATATTGAACCCCATTTTAAACATTTAAATCACTGCTTTACATGTACTGTCTTAAGCTAGTTCCCTATGGTCAGAAAAGACAGTGATGTATGTATGTAGTGATGAATGGAAATAAATATGTGTTTATATGCAGCCACATGTGCTTGCATTATTCATTTACAATATTTAAAACTCATCTTCCAAACATTGCTGTAAATTGAAGTGTGGCTGCCTGAGCAGAAAAAGCAGTAAAATTATGCAACTCCTCAGCCAGCCGCTGTGCCAGCTCATACTTCTTGTGCCTGGATATTTGTTGGGATTCATGGCTTTAAGAACCAAACCAAGTCTTCCTTTATGCAGCAGGAATTCTCTCTGGCTTCAGACTACAACTTTGCTGCAGTTAATGAAGCAACTGTCATTAAAACCACTGAACACTAATAGCAGGATTAAAACACTGCAGAGTCAACAAAACAAGAACAGACAGAAACAAATTGGTCTGGAGTATTCAATAGCATTGAAAATAAGAGCACTGTGGTCAGACACACACCTGTGTTTTCAACAGCGCTTAAAAAAAGACCAGAGGATCAGACAGAATTAAGGCTGTATATCTTGAGAGTGCGCATCACTTGTATACCACAGAATATAATTTCAGATCTGCCTTCATCAACTTGTGTATAATTACATCAAGCATAAATATGGTTCCTTTAATTTTTTTTTTTTTTGCTGTGCAGTATGCTGCTCTATTGTGTTAATTTTACAGACAACAGCACAGACAAACGCATCAAATAGCTTTGTCTAGTAGTGTCCTAGTGTCCTGAGACATAATATGGATACATGAAACATAAATCCTCCGTTGTTGAAGAGTACAGGACAAAAAGTTGATGGCTGGAAGAGATTCCAGGTAAATAGTTTGCTCATTAACACACATTCTTCTCAACTACTGCTGTGTTAACGCTTGTTGGCAGTGACGACTGCACCAATGGCTACGGTAAACACAAAAAAAAAAAAAAGTGGGCAGTTGGCAGCAGTGCAATCTAATTTAAGAGAAAGCAGAGGATAGCTTCCCTTGCTGGAGGGTAAAGCTCTCTTTACATTTTTCTGAGTATCAGTGTCCCTGAAACTCGAGTTAAGCTGTTTGTTATTTTAATCTGCTGGTCACATTTCTTTAATGACAGGCTGTAGGTAACAGCTGTATTTAAAACAGCACTTGGACTGTATTGATTGTTGATATGATTGAAGGTGGACTTACAGAGCTGTGGGGCGGAGAGTAATGAGCGGACTTCAGTTTCTCTTTGTATCAGCTTCTTTACTCAATACAACATGGCAGGAAAGTATACACTCAACTTCACTGTGTTGGGGCAGGTTCCATTAAATTTTGGGATTTGCCGTCTGTGATGGCCACAGCCACACATGGTAATATTATCCCAAATCACACCATTCACACTCTCTCAACTTATTAGCTTACATGGTTTTATATAAAGGTTTTAACAATGTAGAGTTACAAGGCGATTTTCTGTTATCAATTGTTTATTTGTCTTAGTTACCGTGGCTCTTGGGGAAGGTCCCTTCCTGATGAAGCTAAAAGAGTAGCTGAAGGATGACGAGTCAGCTAATCAGGTCGAAGCATTTGCTGCAATGTCATGGGGGATTTGGGTTTAGTTATGCTTTGTAATTAGTTGTAGTTGGTGTCCATTTTATTTACCCCTTGTGTGTTATTTGTTTTGCTAATCCACTATGTTCCCTTATGCCTCATTACATTAGTGTTAGGTCAGTTTCTTCAGCCAACATCTTGTCTTGTTATCTTAAGTATCGTTATATTTTGTTGACCTCTAGTTGTCATATTCTTGGTTTATAATGTTTTTGCATCTTTTGGGTAAATAAGAAAACCCAGTTATTTACAACTCCCATTTACTCATTGCATTACTGCTTGGTCCCTAACAGCCCCTTTTACAAAGGGACAGAATGTAAACACAATTACTTCAGGTATACAATAAATGCATGGCATGGCCTGTATAACAGAAACACAAACCTGTGATTATAATTCAATTTCTATGCCGTGACTGAAACAAGAGCTCCAAACGAGACACACATATTTAACATTTTCACTCTCTAAAGTCTAGGTCAAGAAAGACAACGTCTAAAAATCCATCTTTGGCTTCCATCCAGTTTTTTCTATTATGGGTTTTACATCATGGCAGATTGCAAGCACAGCCCGGATCTACTTTTTTTAAATTCCAGCACTCATTTTGAGTTTGGCTGAATGCCATGAATGTGAACTGTGCTCATTACAAGTGTAATGGGACCATATGGCTTGCTGCAACAGCAATGGCACCCATGTACCTCTCAAACGATACCTCAAGGAAAGCAGTCAGGTAGAACAGATTTACCAACTTTACAGTACACCCAAGAGGGTAAAAGGCTGTTTGTTGGAAAACAAGAAAAACTAGATTCCTTTGATTTCGATTGTCAGCTCAGTTGGCAGGAGACAATTTCACACATAAACATCTTTGCATATATCAAATCCATGTGCAGGTTTGCTAAATCACTCACTCACCAATCAGCCCATAGCAGCAGAGCTGCTTCAGTTGCAACACAGGGTATTAGCTGAAAGCCTTACAAAACGTCCCAGTGATACATTAAATTTTGCCTGGGGCATCAGTAATTGATTTCTCGCAGGGAAGGAATAACTCTCTCTTATGGATGTTCTGACTAAAACTTACTTAATCTTCAGTGTTCACAGGGGGCTTTTTAAGTGCACACATAGAGGCAAATCATCACCGTAGTACCTCTCATATTGCTAATGCACAGCAGTGCTAGAACTCAAAGCCAAATGTGAATTAGAGCACAACAAAGAACGTGAACACGAGGACTTTGCTTCCATCATGTCAACCACAGATTCTTAACAAGTGGCACGCTACAATGCATTTTGTGAATTTATTAATTTTTAGATGCCCTATACATGCCAGTGATGAAGTCCTTCCTGCTCATGTCAAACTACAGCTCAAAGAAAACAGATTAACGATCTCAGAAGAGAAACTTGGACCTTTTCCACTTTATATATCTATGAAGGTTTTTACCCATTAGGAGTAATAGCAAACATTGAATTTGAACCACTGACTGACAACCATTCCAGTAATTATTACACTCCAGTTTTGTTTGTTTTGGAATTAAATTACTTTTGAGTTATTAGCAGGATGAATTTTGCTGAAAAAGATAGACCATTGTGTCTCCTCTTCTATTGCTGCAATTGTTCATCAGGGGCCTCATTAGTCATTGGGAGCAGACACAGAGGTAGCAAACAGCACGTTCCAAACCTCCGCCACTACTTTTTCAGACATCAAGATGATAAATAAATACACACATTTAAAAATTTCTACCTGGCAAAGTTCTGCTGCTGAAGCCTAGACCCACTCATGAGCCTGTTTTAATTATCTCATCTATTAGCAACTGGCACAATCAGCACACTACTCACTAACATTTAAGTCATCTATCAAAGCCCAAGTCAGAGAAAGAGTGGAATTATTTTTCTTTGATAAATCAATAAAGTTGAGTTGTGAACCATGTACCATGCAACAGTGCGCAGCAAAAGAAACAACAAGTTTACAGAGGGAAGGAACTGAGGGTGTGGCAAATAACTTGAAACAAAGCAATTTTATAAGCATAGCAGACACAATGTCCAAATACCAGGTTACTTAAAGCAGAGAGCTGAGACAAGTGGCAAAATAAGGAAAGAAAACAACAGGAGGGACAGAACGACAACATGGGATCCTCTTAAGTAATGGATTTCATTACTCACACAACATGGGGAGACATGTCATTGTTTGAATGTGCTGAGTAATTGAGATCTCATTCACTCTGTGTGTGTGTGTATGTTCAGGGGAGTTGTGTGATGAGGTGAGCTGGATTTGCTGAAAGGTTGTAGTCTAGGGAGGCTGATTTGTATCTGCAGAGACAACCTCCTTGTAAAACAAATCACTCAATGCATATGGAGGCAGATTCAAATTTATCAGCGTGTATTTCACCACCACTGCCTATGCCACGCGTCACCTGTTTCGTCCTATTGAGCACTGGTTTATCTCTTGATTATATGCCACAGATTACTGATGTGGACCTATGGGTGATTTCTACAGTACATTACCAACAGTAATGATTTTGGTTAAGTCCCTAAAATAGAGCCTACCAGTACAAATCCATTAAAATTGCATAAAAATCCAAAGATTAATAGAAAATAATGCAGGCATAGAGTGAGATGATGTAAGATTGTAATTTTGTTATTTTATTTGTTTGAATATACTAATAACTTCTGTAAATGGAAAAAAAACAAGTTTTAGATGGGGCCTTAAACAGTCTATGATTTAAAACCCCTCAATCCTTTTTATCATACAAACACCTTATGGTAATTTGGTAATTAAAACTTTAATTAATTCAATATGATTGTTGAGGTCTTGTATAGAACACATTGAGCTCATTATGCAGTCATTATGTGTAATTTGAAGTCTATTTCACAGTTGAGCAGGCTACTGAACTTTGTCTCTCTGCTCACAGTTAGCCGTTTACCAGCATAGCACAGAGCAACGGTGTCTCTGAGTGGGACTGGGGTAAATGTTCATTACCAGGTCCAGCTCTGGTTTGGCTGAAGAGATAAAAAAGTGGCCTAAAGTCTAAATATATATTGTGCTTTGTTTATTAAACATCAGCTGGCTGTTGCATTGATTAACTGAACAGAGGATTAATTCTGTCCTGCATCAGGCTATGTATGTTGCAATAATAAAAGGGAAGAAAAACAAGATATTTTTCAGGTGAAGGTGACATAAGGTTTTTTTTTGTAATTACACATAATATGATATGGCAACTGCACTGTTTTGGGTGTGTGTATACTGAGAAGATGAGTGTACATGTGTGACGAATTGATGAAAGGTGGTGCTGTCATTTTATAGTAAGTGGAGTGGCAAGCCTCAATGCTTCATCTTACAGGAGATCCCATTTGATCAGAACTCCCACATACCTGCCAATTTTATACCTCAGTACCTCTCTCTTTCAAAGCCTGCCGAGAAATGTCTTTTTCTAGCATTTTGTGGCTTTGCAGGCTATTTCCCAGAATCTACACAAAATATATTATATACAACTTGACAACATGGCTTTAGAAGTATTTGCAAATGTATTTAAAGTGATAACATGTAATAATGTTTTATCATCAGTTGTGTTAGATAAAGAATGTCTGCAAATACTACATCAGGTTATAACTGTATGCATTACTGTGACAGCCCCTGGTGTCACCTTATGTTCGCTATGTAGTACACCTGTCTGTCTCCGATCTCTGCAGGTGATCATTAGAGCAAAATGGTCTGAATTGTATTAAGTGTGGGCAAGTTGCTTCAGGTAGCGGTGGAATGACGAAATATGATACGATAAATCCAGTTTGAGGGATAGATCCATAAGACTAATCAGATGTATCACACTTTATATTACTGCAAATAAAGCAATACATTCCTAACATGATCTCAGTATTGTAAACCTATATGTGATTACAGTGAAGTATTCCTCATCACAGCCTAGGAAACAATGTCTATTTATAAAGCCTGTGGCAAACTTTTGCATCACAGCATTTTTTTAATTTAGTACATGTCAGACTAAGTCTTGACATGTAAATGATCGCAGCCTCAGTTCATCTAAATTGCATGTGTGTTGCTAAGAAAGGCTGACATGGCTATAAAAGACAAGGGCACAAATATAACAGTTTTCTGCTTTTGAACTTACAATATTGGTTGAAGAGAAAACATTTTTGGATATGCAGGCGCATATTTACCCCGCATATGTGAGAAAATCCAAGTTAAATATTTTAAGCTTAGTGATTGAGTGTGTCTCAATTTGTATGTATGTTTTATACAGAGCAAGGACTCTGTCCTCCAAACCAGGGAAACCACACAGATCAAAGATCTTCTGGATGATAGGTTTATTAAGTAGAAAGCCATGAAATAATTCAGTATATAAATCCTTTTTATTTATCTAAATCCTTTATCATTTGCTTCCTGTGTGTCTGTGAGTATTGCTGAGCAGTGGGGAGGCAGCCAATCACAAACCGATCTAAGTATGTTGATACAAATTTCCCCACCTGGATATGGAGCCCTGCCTGTTCAGAGGAGACAGCAGTGACAGAGACAATGAAAAGCGACACTAAACACTCACCTCACACACAGCAAACCAGGAATGACAATCACCCTATTATTGACGAAATGACTGACAGGGTGACAGAGAGAAAAAAAAGAGTGAGATGAAAAGAAAGACAGTGAAGGTGAGAAAGGGTTGTAAACAGTTGTCTTCTCTGAAATGGGAAGCATAGAGCAGCTCACATAGTTGCATTAGCGACTCCATGAGTGACTGTTGGCATCAGAACCAGTTCTAATCCACTCGCAGTATGGATATATTTTGATTTTCTTTTTTCGCACAATAGAGAACATGTGCTCATATTTCCAAGTTCTTTATACTCCTGATCTGGTGACACTGTTAAAATGTTTTAAACAGTTCAGATCCAAATTTAAGATCACTCCCTGATTTCTGGTCTCATGGTTGCCCTGCAAACTCTGGTAAACTAAAGTCTGACTTACAAGAGTCCGTGTGTGCTTTGGGTCTCAACATCAATACTTCAGTTCAGCTTTAGGTGAGGTCTGATGGATTTGTGGAGATGTGTGTATCATCATCATCATAAAAATGGAAAAAATATTGGGAGCTCTGGATAAGTTGACATAGTGGTAACATGTAGATACAGAATAGTAAAGAGCCGAGAATAGACCCTTGAGCAACACCGCAGGGGATATTTGCGCAGCCAACTTCCTAACTGATACAGAGAAGGTTCTGTCAATCAGGTAAGGCTTAAACCAGTCTACAGGTGTCTCAGTCATGCCTACCCAGTTTTCTAGTCCATTGATTAATATACTATGATCAACTGTATGCAATGCAACACCAAAGCAGTACAACAGCCAGCATCTGAATTCACCGTCATTCAAAACGTTTAATTGCAAATGTAGCTTGATCAAGTCATGTAGTAAAATGTCAAAATCCATCAAAAGTGCATATCTTGACAGTGGCATGAAAAGCAGACTTTTGAGCTGCAGGGAAGTGAGAGTCTTTGATAATGATGGTATTTATCTCAGCTGCTGACATTAGCGAGTTCACCTCAGTAGCAGAGATAAAGAATCCTCAGGAGAAGAGCGGATATTGAAGGCTGCCGTTTTACAGTTTAGAGTTTAACGAAGAAATTTGTGCCAAAGTTCCCTCCCTTTTCTCTTTTGCATTCCTGTCAGGAGAGAAAAAGAGGCGCACTTCATTTTTCAAATTGGTTACTTACAAGGCAATTTACGATTGACACAATACGAACGAGAACAAGGATGAGAACTCCGGTGATATTTCAGTTGTGCTGCTACTCATGAATCTCTACTGTATCAACTAGCATGACAAGCAGATTGCAGGGATGGCAATGAAGCATATTTGCCAAAAGTCAGTGAATTTGGTTTGTGTGTGAGAGAGCAGGGAAAACAAAAACAATGCCTGAGCCTTGTCAATTCACCTAATGATGATAAACACAAAACGCAAAATGACTGCCCGTCTTCCATCAATGCAGCAGAATCAGACAGCCATCTGTGAGGAGTGATGCAGTCTGCCTGGTCTCTACTCCCTGCTAGTTACTCTTCTGCTCAGTTATTTATTTTTCTTCAAAGTGGGGAGGAAAGTGCATAGTCATCCAGCATCTGCTCTTTCGGAAATAAGAAATACGCTTGTTTGATTTTTTTTCCTTTCCCATCATAACTCAAAACACTGCTGGCTGCTGGTTTGAGGAAAACTGTAATGACGTGTCAGCGATTAGCTGCTTTAGTACAGTAAAATTGCATCACTATTTAAAAGAACACTAAGTGATTTACCCTGAAAGTTCTTTGCCTCCGACAAAAAAATGAGAATATGTTTCTGTATGCATAATTTGCTTGACCACGTGTGGCAATAATAGTTTTATATCTAACTTACAACTGCTCCCCATCAGAAATTTCAGCAAAGTAAAGCCAGTGCATGGAGCACTACTCTGAAATAATCATGGTTGCAACACACAATTTGAGAGAAAAGGCAGCAATGTAGCTAGTATCAAAATAAGACTTCCTGTAAAGGAATATGTAGTATCAAAATAAGACTTCCTGTAAAGGCATACGGTCAGATCTTCAACATAACTGTATTTAAAAGACAGTCCTCGTCATTTTCAACACTTAGTTTACTGTTCATATGTTGAAAAGATTTGTTTTACGTAGGATCAAAGCCTAAATGAACTGTGATGAGTCATTAGCATTTTTAGTTTTTCTTAATTAGTGTAGTCTAGTAAACAATTTTTTTTGTATTCATCCCAATAAATAATAACTCACATGTAAGTGCAGTTGGTAAAGACACAGAGGAAAGTCAAATAATTCTGTTGGTAAGTTACTTGTACAAGAGCAAATTAAGCAGTTTTGGCAAGACTCAAAACTTTTTTGTTAATCCAAAGTTGTTGTTTTTTCGTTCGTCTGTTATTTGTAACTAATGCTCCATACTTGCTTTTATTACACATGCTAGGTAGGTTAGAGTGTACACTATTTAAAATTTGACTTGCAGTGAGTGTACATCTCCATTTATATTATTATATATTTTCTTTTTGCCCTCAGAATATGCTTAGTGTTTTTTTTAGCTTAGTCCTTTCTGGCAACCCACAAATTAAGTTGTAATTAAATGTGAAGCACAGTCAGGAACACGTTGTCTTATCTGTCTGCCCCTGTGAACTTTAAATGCACCCTGACTAATACAGTACACTGTAATGGTAGCAGATAGCTTGTAGAAAACAGACAAACTCAGCATTTAGATGGAAAATGTTGCTTTTGATTTTGTTTTCTTGGCCCCCAATTTCCCAACATCTATCTCTCATATTGCTTTGACCCTCTTTGTGATTCAATGATTTATTGGATTTCACATAGAGCAAACAACAGAAGTACTGGTACAGAAAAACATGGCTGTGTGTGTCTGTGTGTCTGTGTGTGAGAGAGAGAAAGACTGACAAGCCAGAAAGATAGAGAATGGAAAAGTCAGTGAGAAGGCAACTCATGAAATAGAGTTCACACACTGTGATTATGCTCCACTAGAATAACAGCAGTGTGGATTTGATCGTTGGTGTTTTTGCTTATAGCCTGTTGTTTAATGCCAAGCTGATGAAGGTGGGTAGTCAGCTGTCACTGAAGTAAAGAAAAAAATGAGCATGAAACACAGTCAAGTATACTTGTACTTGCAGCCACGCCCGTCACACAATGCTGGAATATCCTGTGACCTGTCAGTTACATGATCTCCGGGTGCACTGTTGTTTATCACATTCTTGCACCCTTCCTGTGCTGGTACTCGTCAGCAAACATGAAACCACAAGATTAAGTTTGTCTAATCCTAAACACATTTGAGTACACAAGTTAAAATTGGTTCATCTAGGTATTAAACACATGTACATGTAGGAGAAGAGAAGAGAAGAGAAGAGAAGAGAAGAGAAGAGAAGAGAAGAGAAGAGAAGAGAAGAGAAGAGAAGAGAAGAGAAGAGAAGAGAAGAGAAGAGAAGAGAAGAGAATCTTGTCATCTCTACCTAACATAAGCACAAATAGAAACACTTCCAGAGGGAGCGATGATGATGCCACAGTTGAAGCATGACACTTGAACAAGGCCCAGATCTCCAACCACTCACATCGCCATGGTGACAGGAGTAGTGATGCAAGAATGAACCACACTAAAGCCTCTTAAAGGTCTTCCAGCCAGACCCCTACAATGGACTTTCACATTACACAACTCCACAGTATCTACAATACTTACCAATATATATGAACACATAGAACCACAATATGAGTTAGATGATTTCTGTGTTATTCCTCTGATGCAGCACACACTCCCTCTGTAATAACGTTTCATGTCATTAAATCTGAAAGACTCCCTAGTTGAAACCAGTGGAATAGTGTCTATCTGTAGATCAATTAAACTTGTTTAATCATTACAATTGCGTAACATTGCATAAGTAGCATTTTCCCAATTGGTAGTTGGAGACGAATCCCCTGGATGACTCTGCAGTGTGATTATTTTGCAATTTCCTGCCACAGTTAGATGCTCAGTGTGTAAGTTTGTGGTATATACAGCGTTGTTTTGAATCTCTCCATCAGACAATCCTCTGCAGACTAAAATTTCTTCAATGTATTTTATGCCATTCAACCTGATAAACTCTCAAGCAAAATAAATACCAAATCACTGTGTCTATTCATAACTCATTAAAGCTAATATAATAGTTACAAAAGGCTCAGCAAGGCAGACCTTGACAACATAATTTTGAATGATGCTAATTGGCTTGACTACTGTATTAGCATCAGTTTGCTATTGTGAATCAGCTCTTGCTTTGGTCACTAATGACACTCACTACAGAAAGTACAATAAACAAGATGTGTGTGGCTGTTTGCTGTGATGTATGTGTGTGTCTGCATCTGTGTTTGTGAATTTATCCCTAAATAGAGTAGGCACAATAGTGTGTGTGTGCACGTTTATCTTGCCAGCTCATTTAAATGTGTGAGTTGAGTACTTGGATCCAGACTTGGTATTGAAAGGTAAAAGCCTGAGTCAGCATGCTGTGAAGTCTGATTTCCTGTTGTACTGATGTCTAAGGTGTGCCTTTAAGCACCTGCTCAATACATAGAGCACAAGAACACAGCCAGAAATGCACAAAAAGAACAAAAATACTTAATAAATCAGAACACCAATAAATGCAATATAGAGCATTTTATCATCTGCATACCAATGTTATTAGGAGAGTGGTGTTATTGTTGATTAGTGGGTGTTCACCAGCCAAGGAGTTTGCTTTCAAATTCTGTTTACTTACCAGTTTAGTCTTGGAAGAAGTACAAGATGCTTTATTAATTCTATTTTCCTTTCAGCTGGTAAACAGCTCCAGGCCATTAGATGAGACGGTAAGGGCAGTTTGTTTGTTGTCCTCAACTGTTGCTTCTGTCTAATGACTTTAAATATAAGTTCTGTCTATCATGTTCAGAACAAAAAACAATTTCCCAGTTTGGGATTAATAAAGTCTGTCTGTCTGTCTGTCTATCCATCCATCCATCCATCCATCCATCCATCTTCTGTATTTTCCAAATATGAGGATGTCCTTGGAAGTTTATCATATATTGTTTTGGAAATGATTGGAGTTGCCGTGCGGTGTGTAGGAGCAAATTTGGTTATTATTAACAAATCATGATTATCAAAAATAAGTCATATTATTATTATTAAAACTAAATTATATAAAGCTTAATCAATTAACAACAATACGGAAACCTGGACCAATAACCAAACAATGACCAAACATACAAGCCACCCTGCAGGACTACTGTGACGACCAAATTCAGCAAGATGTACGACAGAGAAAAGAAAAACAAAAATTTGAGGGAGGATTTGCCCAACTTTGTTGCTATAACCGGAGATCATTGGAGCTCAGCTGGCAACCACAGCTATTTGGGGGTGACTGGACACGTTATTGATGGTGAGTGGAAACTCAACTTGTTTGCACTGACAGTCATGAAAACAGAAACCAGGCACTTTGCTGATAAATGCACCAAACAGTTCATCAAGTTGGCAAATGACTGGGGAATTGAAAACAAGACATCCACCATCAGTACAGACAGCACAGCAAACATGCTGGTGGCTATAAGAGTCTTCTGACTCCTTCAGTTTCTACACTGCATATTGTCATCAGCTTGGTGTATGAAAGGCAACATTGACAAAAGTAAAGCTGGTAGAGAGACAAAAACAAACTCATGAAATGGGATGTTTTTTTATAGCTACACACACAGACACACACACGGATGGAGCCGACCAGACAGACTATAGCAGGATTGAGCAGCACAAGACTTTTTTTTTTATTTAATCTGTTCTTATCAGTGTTGCTTGCTGCAGACCCACAGGGTGACTTGCCCACCGGGAAAACTCCTGTCAGTCCAGGTGGTCAGTCTACCACACATTGTGAAAATTATAGATATAGGCAGGATTATGTGGGGAGTGATGGGAAGGTAGTAATAAATTTGGTGAAAATGTTTTGACACCATTTTGAATATTTGATAATTAAATAATGATGACTATGAACACAGGTGAAATGTACACTAGATTAAAAATTGATTTTGAATGCAGATTTTATCAACAGTACAGTACTTTACATTCATTAGATATTTCTTCTTCCCCTAAAACAAAATATAACATTACTTACTGTATATATACATTTTATTTTGTATTTCAGCAGCAATGTGCATGCACCATGAAATAAAAAGGTTCTCTGTGGGACCCACAAATCAAATTCTGCTTAAAGCCCGTGTTCGGCCTTGGGCTGCGCTGTTGTCCTTATCATTTATGAGTAAAGACATGTGTGGTAAGGGTTCAACAAAGCACAACTCCTCACATACTTGGAAGCATCAACACTGCCACCAACAGGTCTTGACACAGAAGTATCTCTATGAATGTCGTCCTTATCCATTATTTTGAGACTTTATACGTCCAAATGATCTATATTACATTCACATGTACTCTTTCTCAAGCAGTCTTCTTTGTCTCTATCCCAAGAAAAAAAAAAAAAGCAAAAGTAATAGAAAATGGAGACCTACTTGTCTTGATGTGTACATATAGCAGCAAAAAAACCACTGAGAGCAAAATAAATGTAAGATGATAAACCATAGATAGAAATAAGAAGCAATCAAAGAAAGAGCATGAATGGAAAGTAAAGACATAGGCCAGTCAAAGAGTGAAGATTCTTGTATAAAGGGAATTTGTGCATCTGCTTTACACTCCTATATGAAATATTAATGCAGTCCTAAACTTATAGTATTGAGATTCACCTGCAGGCATTAGAATTTGTATATAAAAAAAAAAAAAAAAAAAAATTTAAAAAAAGTAAGACGTAAGTAGTACGTAGGTTATTGTCTTGACTTTTACTAAACTTTTTACTTTTTAAAATAAAAAGCTGCTGCAGTAGCCTTAAGGATTGAAGGTGTAACGATTACATAACACAGCATCCTTTTTTTTTCAGGAAACTACATCTTAATTTAGGCAATACTGTGAGGGAAAGTCAAGGACATGCAGAGGACAAAGATAATCAGTTTTAAAAAAATAACACCGGACAAAAATAAAAAAGGGCACTGACCCTACAGTATATGTGCAACATAGTGAGGCAATTAAAAGACAAAAAAAAAACAAAAGAGGAGGAGGAAGAGGACGTAAGGAAAGTAAAAGCAGTTTGTGATGGACATTTTTCTAAAAGATAGGAAGGACAGGTACAGACAACAATATTCTTTTATATTCTTCCATATTCTGTGTAGGAATTACACATTATCCTCATCATGATCTACATAATAATGGTATCTCTTCACAATAATCTGTTTTTGCAAAAAACTTTTTTTTAATTTTAATTTACTTCTTTACAGATGCTAACAAAAAAAACAAAAACATCTATACTTGCCGACAGGAACGAGGGTACATTTTCTGTGAATGTTTTGTGCAAGTCTGAAAACTCATATTATTTTGAACTGTAAGTAATTTCCCTTCTAATATAATATATCCTCATGAGTGCTAATAGAAAAGGCAAATCAATTCTTTATGTTCTTCAGGCAGCACCGTCCCTCCAGGGTTTCCATCCTGATGTGCCATTATGGTTTTCATTATCAAACCTCTCAGAGTTTACAATGAGGTTATATCCAAAGTTATGCTCTTCTCAAAGTGTTTTTAATTTCCAGGTTTCAGTTTAGCCCAAAGACCTCGTTAAAAAGACCATTATTCTAAAGGGTTTGTTGGAT
Organism: Pampus argenteus; assembly: GCA_036937835.1. Lineage (NCBI taxonomy): Eukaryota > Metazoa > Chordata > Actinopteri > Scombriformes > Stromateidae > Pampus > Pampus argenteus. Next base: position 10,133,257 of record CM072877.1, read on the forward strand.
AATTGTGACAGCGGTTCATAGTAGACCAGAGACAGCTGAACATTTGTTGCTTTCAGTGGTTACAGGCCAAAAGCATGTGATTACTGTGATTCTCATTATATAATCAGAATAGTGGCAAATTACAGGTTTCTACCCCTTTGTCCAAAACATGTGTTTGAATCTTTCCTGTGAAAGCATCTGTCTGCCAAGGCTAAATTACCAACTAAGAACAGGCAACCGTTCTGGAGGCCCCAGAAGCTCCAGGTTCACTTTAAAATTATTTGTGGTATTTGATTAATTGAAATTTTGAATTAATGGAATTTGCCCCGTAAAAGTTCAGTCAAATACAGTATCAACTGGGTCCTGTAGCTCATGGTTAGTAGGTTTGTGGTATGTTTTAAATTAGTATATCGCATTTCCCATTATAAATTATGTTTACAGTGATAATACTGGTCGGTTTCTTAAAATCTAAGAAAAATACAATAAAGCTACCACTTGTTGTCTGTGTGCACTGTACTGTACTTAATGGAAACAAGGGGCAGGTGGTTGGAGGTAAACAGGGGTAGTAAATTTCTACCATGGGCTCCCTAACAAAATTACCCAGAAGGACTGTTGTGGTGTCAAGCTTTTGATCATCATCTTTTCATCATCATCATCATCATCAGGAGCAGAGGTGTCAGGAAACAACACTGATGTTATTGGTTAAAAAAACAAAACAAAAAAACATAGAACATTGGCTGATGGTGTCACAGGCCTAAACTGCCTATATGAAACATCAACACATGTCATAATCAGCCTAATTGACAACTGCACAATCAGCTGCCACACCTGGTACTTACTAGCTGTTGGGTCCTGACACCAGATCGTGCTATCCACACTTCTGACTGATTAGTGCCGACATGAAATATAAAATCCATTATATTCTTTTAACTTTAAAAATACAAACATCTGTTTTGTATTCCCCACAAACGTGAAACATGTTTAATATTCCAGGCAAAGACCTGGAAACCAAATGAGGCTCAGGACAATTGGACTCTAGAAGGAGGTAAACACAACCTCAATCCGTGCCAAACAACAACAATTACTGTGATTGTTCCTAGTTATATTACAGCTTTGCTATAAGACCTGTAGAAAATTACACCCCTCTGTGTCAACCTGCCATCTAGTGTTCAAATATTTCACAAAGTGGACAGCCTCCAAAGCCAGTCTCAATGTTGACAGCTTTTTTTCCTTTTTCCTTTGACCTGTTGGCAAAAGGTCTCCTCTTTGAAGACCGCTGGTTTCTATACAGTCGTCAAAGTTATCATCAATTCTTAACAGAGGAATCCATACGTGTATATGTATCTGCTCTGACATGCAACTCCATATCTCCCGTTCCTCCCTCTCCAGCGCTGTCACGGCACGATAAGTGATGCTTCCAGGAGTCGACGAGGTTCATCTGCTCCAGCTTTGCCTTGTCAGTGTCAGTTATCTCAGCCTCACTCTTGAATACAAGAGGAGCCTTGAGCTGCAGCAGAAGGTTCAATTATTTGCCTCAACCTGGAAGGCAAGGAAGCCAGCGCCGAGATCAGCTCTAATAGAGGATCCACCCGGCCATGTGGTTAAGCCTATGCGGCAAATGATTAAGCTATTAAAAATGATTCCTTTTGATTGATTGGATTATCCTTGGCTCTTTTGTTTTTTTTGAAGCTATAAGCTGTTCAACATTAGCCGAATATTTCATAGTTAATGCAGAGTTGCTTTTTAATAAGATTTTCAGGTCAGAACAACCTCAGAACCTTGTTCTCCATCCTGTTCCAATTATTTAAGTCTTCAGTCTGTCAAGGTGAGTGCAAAAGCACAAATCCTCCATCCTTTGTAAAGTGAAAAGAAAATCAGGCTTAATACAAAAAGTAGATCAATCTATTATAAGAGTCACTCATCATGTGCATTTAAAGCTTTATTTTAATGCTCTCATTGGTCTGCTGCCAATTAAATTAGCTCCTCAAATTGAATTGATTGGCCTGGTCACTCTTGTCATTATAGAAAAAAAGTGAAAATCCTTTGTAGTTGCCAGATAAATATCTTCTTTTGTTGACTATATTTATTTTCTTTATCTTCAGAGTAAATAATAGTTTTATTAAGGCAAAACTTATTGGGGCAACTTGTGACGTACACCGGCCCAGAATAAGTCACATCTCTCCATTATGTTCACGATCCTCCTCTGGGTTCGTTTTGGCAGCCATCTGTCAATTGCAGCTTAAAAGTGCTACACTGCATTCAGATCAAAATTTGCTTCAACAAGAGACTGGGATTCACATTAATGAGATTTGTTCATGGCAAGCTCAGACAAAAGAACTGTACTCGGAGAGTGCCCCCCTCCTGTCCTTCTGAAAATCAGTTGAAAGCGCAGGCAAAACTATGTTCTTTTGCCAACTGAATGCACAACACTGTGAGATGCTATCGTGAGCTATATACACAGAGCTGACAGTGTAACTTATTAAGACAGGTAACAAAACTATGTGGTTTGAGTGAGTAGTACCAAAATCAATTGAATGAAACTGTGAGGCAGTAGGGATGGAGATGAAGGTACATTTGCATTGGCCATTAGCAATTTACACAGTAGAACTTAAGCCTCTGACTCTGAGGCATGTTATGAAGTAAAAAAAAAAAAAAAGAAAAAAGTATCCTGTCATGAAACTTAGCCCTGCTAACAGAGAAACAAATGGAGTGAAAACATAACTTCCTTGGTAAGGTTAAAAACATGACATAGACAAGGATGTCTGGTGATTCTATGACATTGAGGAAAACAGTATTGTCACTGAACTTAAGGTGTTCCACTCGTCTCACGCTGTTCCTACCATCAATGCCCAACTAATGCTTATGTGCCTTGAAAAAAAATTACGCTGACACAAAGCTGACAAAACTCTGCATCAGTTGAGCCATTATTCTCCAAACTGACGCAGACCCAGCTTAGAAACGAATGTAGAGGAGGAAGACTCTCAGATCTTCTGCTGTTGTCCAGCGTGACATCCCAATTGACCAGAACGAGGTCATTAACATTTACAAAGTCGTGGCCAAAAGAATTTGTTATTTTTTATTTCACCAATACACCTACAAACTAGTTCAGCCAGTCAAACTCAAGCTGCAGCTCCACTCACATGCTATTTATACCCTCAATGTAAGGTATATCAAACACACCCTTATATACATTGAGCTGTATTTAAGTTGTCACACTTTGCTGCATACCTGCTACCACACTGCTCACATGCATGCTTGCTGCTATTAGCTGCTGCCGTTCATATAGCGTTTTAAAAGCATCACCTCCCCCGAGGGGCAGGTTAGCATCGCCACTCACTGTTCCCTGCTGTGTGAGATCAATGTTCCCTTGTGGGGAGCGACGAGGTCAAGGCTGACTGACCTACAGATGTGTTTGAAAAATAAACATTTACAACGTTACCTATTTGTTTGAAGTAAGTAATTTTTTTTTTTTAATACAGGAGGTGCTGTTTTCTGTATCACCCCATAAAATGTTAATCTTAAGTGGACACGCAGCCTTTTTTAATAACCAAGCATGCATTGTTCTCTGCTGACAGGGACCCATTAAATGCATCAGGTTCCTTTTACATTTTTATCGCCCTTGCTCCTTGGACAGTTCTCCACTACTTCAGAATGACAAATAGCTGCATGCATTCAACACATTCACAGTGCTACGATAAAAGATGGAAACCTTTCATTTTGTGAAGCATGTCCATCTGTCATGTTACACTGAAAGGCCAAGAAGAGCAATGGAGACAGAAATTAAAGGAAACACACAGAGTCAATAGCAGGTTTCATTTTAATTGCCGTCTCTACAGACCAATGTCTGACAGGCAGGTAAACATCGAGCGTATTAATTTGCCTTCTAGCACTGTTTGAGTCTCTGGACAACATGACTTTTATTGATTTGTTTTTGTTTACACAGCATCTCACGGTATGGTTGACCATAAAGCTTATTTTTTTACATCCTAAAATTTGGGAATTTAAAGGTCTTGTGTTAATACACCTTATCAATCTAGGGTAAGGCTCTCCAGGATGAACCTTTATATTTTTAGGTGTTTTTGGGACTGAGTGATATTTCACAGTTTCATTTCAGAGAGTTTTTCGCTACTTCTGCTATTTGAAATTGATCTTGGCAGGGTGAGGAGCCGGTCTCAGGTGCTTTATATTCAATAATCTTATCTCCAATTGCTCGGAAAGAACCCGAGGTGAGGAGATAGTGAACTTAGAGAGACTTCACACTAACATTTGAAAGGTGGAAAGAATAGTTAGGAATTTCAGTGGGGCTTGATAGTTGCTGCCATCCATATTTCAAAAGGTGAAGGATTCAGCTTGAAGAAAAGAGCTGAAATATCTTTCAAAGCCTATACCACAGAGGTTATAACGCTGGATCCTTGTGCGACAGTCTGTATATTGTGCTTCCTCCTCCTCATTCTTCCTCCACAAGTCACAAAAAATGTGCAGTTAACTGGAGTGAGAGTAAACTCAGAAAACATTAACTTCAGACAACATGCTTTCCTTAATGTATGCCATCTAATCATACTTGAGGAAATTTAGTGTTCTTCATGATAGAATATTTGAAATCAAGGTGGCTTTTTTAAATACAGGGAGATGGCTGAAAATACAATAAGTAAAAGTGAAATTTTGCTTTGCCGTCTGGTGAGTAACTTGGAGATCACAGAAATGTTTTCCCTTTTATACTACAGTTACTCCTGTGTTCACTCAATTTGTAACTCTGATAGAAGTCTGCTGCACAATCATGTTACAGTCAATGTTGGTCAAAGATATTGAACTATCGCTACCATTGTTAAACCCACTCACAGTACTGCACGTGTGTACGGAGCAGGTGTTTGTCTTGTATGCCTCTGTGTTGCCGGGTTAATGAGGTGTGTCATGTGTGGGAGCTCGCATTTACTCTCCAATAGAATCCCGGCACTGACAACATCACTACCCATTTCTTATGATGGCATTTTAATAGATACTCAATAAATAAAAAAAAACACACCACTCAGGTGGTAAGAGGCAGGTGTGATAGATGTGATAGAAAAGACAGAAGGGCATCTGTGTTTGCATGTGTGACTCTGTGTGTGTTTGGGTGCCGGCCAAGGTAAGAGGAAGCAACAGGGAGGAACAATCAGTAAACTAGAGAGCATTTTAAAATCAGAAAATAAGACAAAGACGCATGTATATTTGTTGATATGTTTAGAATATGCAAAGCTTCAGTTGCACTCACTTGCTGCATTTACACCGAGGAATAATACAGGATCATAGCACAGCATGTACCTTTATATCTCAGGTATCAATTCTGCAAGTGATTGTTGATGTTGCTTTGTTTACATCCATACCTGTGTTGTTTATTTTCTAGTCATGCATCAGGTAAATGATTACTGATTAGACAGATGAATACACTATGGTAAACTGCAGTAGGGAAAAGCTGCAGTTCCATATAATTCACCACATATCTGGGAGAGTTTGGTACAGACTACCTTCAGAATATCTGGATTATGGATCAATTACTCGTCTTTAACTCAGGAAAGCAGCATTTGCAGCTGAGTCCATGTGAGATCGCTACTGACAACATGGAAGCTGTCTTTAAGCTGCAGTCATGTTAAATCTCGTCATCCTCATCAGTTTCACGCAGGGCCCCAGAAAGGCTCTTTGAACTGTGAAGCATATACAGAATGAGAAGAGTGTGTACTTGCCAGTGCATACAGCCTGGTTTGGACTTGATGAACACAATGTCTCTTTGGTCTTATGAGTTCTAAGGATTGCTACGTATGAATAAAAATAGGCCTATGCGCTAAAGGCTTCTATTTGTTAAAATAATTTTACCCTCCCAAGGTTACAATCATTTCTTTGAAACGTGTACTGTGTCTAATGTTCACCTTCTAAAGGGCTGCACTTAAATTTATGCTACTGTCTTCAAACATAAAAATGTAATGACTCTCACAGAGAAAATCCACCGCAGCTGCAGAAAATAACAAAAAATATCTCAAAACACATAAAAATCAAGACTGAGAAAAATAAACGTACTTAAGTAAATAATTAGAATAAATATACAACAAACCTGTACTGCATCTGTGTTTTATCATTAACATCTAAAAATGATTTTTGTTGTTATTTGAAGGTAAAGTATGACATTACTTGGTATTTGCTGTTTTTCTTCAGAAATATTTTTTTCTTTTTTAACCTAAAAATAAAAACCTGCACATGTTCCAATAGCATTAATGATGACTGCACTTCACTTAGGTGTTGCAGGGCTCTAGTATTGTATATGGTGGCTTTGGGCTGGGTTGTGCTGTAATCATTAATCATTTCAGTAAATGCTATTTTAAATGATTCTGATTACTACAATTATTCATCTTAGCTGAAATACTTCTCACAATCTGTGGTCATGAATTCATACAGAGCCAGAGAGTAGCTTCTACTTTTCAGTAAGTGCAGCAGGTACTTTGAAACTAAATGTGCAACATGACAGCTCTTCTGGATTCAAGAGGGTCTTTGGCTATCTGGCTGTCACCAGCCGCATCTATCCTTTGGATTTAAATGATGCAGAACTACAGCGAACTGTAGAGCATTATGCATTATGTAAAACATGCATAATGCATCTTTACACATTCATCCACAGATGCAGTGGGGTTACAGATTTCTCTCCAGCTTGAGTTCAAAGCGTATAGGCCATTTCTTATAATCTAAAACTATTTTCTAGCTATATATCTCTAATGGCTGCATTATCTGTTGGATGTTACACATATGCAGTTTTTTATCTTGGTAATACATATTTTCCCACTGCCATCATACCTAAATCCATCGACTAGTTACTAAAATATAGTAGATGTATGAAGAACCAGCATGTTTATGGTCTGAAAAGATCCACAATATGTGGGACTACGGACAGGATTCATTCATAATTTTGTAATATGCAGACTTTTGATTTTGTGTGTATGCATAACATGGTACAAGTATCACAATCTTATGTAGGCCTGACCCACTTTTCCTTTTGAATGTTTGAGATAGCTGTTGTTTTTTTTACGTAAAATTTTCTGTAAAACTAATTGCCACTAATCGGGACATTAAAGATAAAGCCACACAATTGACAACTTAATGGACCCAGAAATACAGAAATCCAAAATATCCTACAGCAGCAATAGCTATTGACAAGCTTGCATGTGGCCACATTTGACTTTATTATCCTGTTATCGTTACCATTAAATTAGTATTTTATGAATGTGTTGAATGTGTTATATTCTCTCCCCTGCTCGTGATCTACTCCTGGCCTGAGCTCTGGCTGTGTTTCATGGTTGGTGAAATCTGTTGCCCAGAGGTGTGCAGCAGCGTCACAGCTGTCAAAATCTGTAGGAAAATACAACACAAGCTCAGAAGTGACAGCTGCCTGATGGGCTGAATCATGAACCTAGTATCAGCTGCTACCTGGCTCTATCTCAGGATGTACAGGCTGACGGAGAGGTGTCTGTCAACCGTAACAGTACCTCGGCTTACAGGCAGAGGGCAGCATTACACACAGCTTTACTGCAGCGTGATTAACATAAAAGCATAAAACTCCCAAGGGATGCTATAACCAGCTATTACTAGTCCAGTTCTATTTTATCTAACAAAATATCATATAATTGGTTTGATTTGCAGTTTACTTTCAAGTGGAGTAAAACATAAATCCTCATGATTATACCGAGTCTTACATATTTTAATAATTCACATTATGAGATGCAAAAATTCCCACAAACATTTAGCTATAGGCACACTATTATGACATTATAATATTTTTCATTTAACAGGTTTTCTTACATTACAATTATATCTTCTTTTCTCAGCCCAATACAAACAGATTCATTCATATTTGAGGTCATCATTGTGTCACTTTCAGTTTATTACTCATCAGTGATCATTTACTTAACTTGATATTTTCTCATAAGCACCAATACTGCAATGTTAAAACACTCCTTACTAAGTAAGTCCTGCATAAAAACATCCTACTATTATCAGTAATGTAGTTAAGGTATTGCAGTAAAATTTGTGTTTTGGTCCCTCTGACTAATATATTATTATATATGACATCATTAGATTATTAATAGTGAAGCATCAGTGTATCAGAGCAGAGCAGCATCAGAGCAGCACGATTAATGGGAGAGGAAAGAAAAAAGAACAACGTTCTGATACACAAATCTGTTTTTAGTTTTTGGACTTGTTCAACATTTATTGAAATGAAACCATGTGAGAACTCAAAGACATCTGACCACTGGTTTCATCTTCAACAATGTGTTGTATTTTAAAAGCTTGTTATATTATCCATTGTGTCATATTTTCATCTGAAATATATTTCCCTAATGTTGATGCAATATACACAAATCAGTAAAAATAATGCAATATAAAACAAAGCAATACAATCTACTAATAACTGATATAAATCATAATGAGAGGAAAGTGACAAACTCCACACCTTTTAGCCATCATGACCTTTTTACCTTCAGACTTCTCCCTCTCAGCGACAGGTCGACCCTGAGCAAACATGCTTGAAGATGAATCTGAGAAACTCTGAGGGGGGGAACCAAACCTATTCAGAACCTGTATGTGGTCCAGTCGGGCTGCATGAACATGTATGTGTGTTTGTGCTTGAGCTGCATGTGTACAATGGTGGTATAATGTATATGTGTGTATATGTGTGTGTGTGTGCGTGCATGTGTCATGACTCCAAGCTCCAGCTCCCAGTGTGGGCTTCCTTCTATCAATATCACTCTCAAAAAAAAAATCGTTCTCATGAATGGGATCCATTGACCCGGGCCGTGACTGAGTGACACCCTGTGGTGTAGCGCCAACACACAAACGGTTCATTTGTTTATAAGCTGACAATCACAGGCAGACGAACTCCGAGAGGCACTATGAGACATAAACAATATTTTGCTCTTAAATTCCTACACAACTAAATTATTGATGTTTAAGTGTGCAAGGAGTGCACAGACGCTTCTGTCATTTTATGGAGACAGGACCCGTTTCTCTTTTAAGAAAATCATTTTCTAAGAGGAAAAAAGCTTACCTTTTTTTGTGTTTATTTATATAACTAGAAAAATCATTTAACTTCTTAAAAGGTTAAAGAGAGTTTGAGGTTTAGGTTTGGTTATTCTAATCCTGCCCTCATTGCACCTTGCTCCATCAATACCATCTCTTCGACCCGAGACGGAGAGAAAATATAAACCATGATGGACCAACATTGTTCACAGTTGAAGACTCAACATACAGTTAAAGCAAGGTGAACATGAATATATAAATATTGCAGGTAGAGACAGGACTTTGGAAGATGCTTGTAGTAATAGTAACATGTAATACAATACAAGACAATAAGGCCTTATTTGCGGTCCTGTGTATTCTTTGTTATCTCATATTACTGGTTTCCCCCAGTAAAAATAAATAAATACATCAGACTAACATGTTAAACAATCTAAAACAAAAATAAAAATGAATATTACTTTGTAGGTGGATGTCTCCACTATAAAATCCTAATCTTTCTTAGTCTATCCCTTGGAATAGGAAGCTCTAAGTGCTCTAACTGGTTATAACTAATCATTCAGAAGAAATGGAAAAGTGTAGAGCAAAGAGGGAGACGAGGGAGGAGAAACAGATGCACAGATCTCCGCAATCAACATAATCAAAGTCGTGAGTTTTTCCAGTGTATGCATCTTCTATTGTCCTTAAAAATGCTTTGAACTCAGTAATTGCTTCCTTAAATGTTGAATATTCCTGTTTCACACGAAGGAGGCCTTTGGTGCATCCAGCAGACATTACATTTAGGGCTTCTCATTAATAAATCTACAGTTTCATTTCTACTGCAACACCCCAGACACACACACACACACACACACACAAATATCAAATTTCACACAATTATGTCACGGACAGTGTTTACACACACATGCAGCAAACAACAATCACAGGTTTGCAGATTATAAACTCATGCTGCCAGTTAGCATGTAGCCCAGCAGCTCAGGACATACAGGTTATAACTTCAACCAGCCGCACCACACACTGCAGTCAACTAGCAGCATCTCTAAATAATAAATGATTTGCTCTTACCAGTTAGTAGATCAACGTTGTCTTTTCTGAATGTTGGCTGGATTAATGTGGCTGCTAAACTCCAGACGTCTTTACCAGATGAACTTGTTGAAGGTCCAAACGGTTTTAATCCAGAACAGGACTTTGTTCGGGTTTGTTTGGTGGTTTTTATCCGTCGTCACAACGAGGTCAGAAGGTTTCAACAACGCAGCAACTGTCCTGAAATCATTTTGGGTTTGAAGAAGCTCCTCTGTTGTGAGTTGTTGCTTTATTCCGTCCATTACTGTCCGCTATCTTAGCGGGCTAATGCTAACACATCTTAGCATTAGCTCACCAGGCTAATGCTAAAACAGTTTAGCTGCTTCGTAGCGACATTATATATCAAGTTAATAATGAAGTGGTGTTAATATCGGCTTGTCTGTTTCCAGGCTTTGATTGAGTCTCCACATGTGGACGTTTATAGAGTAAAAAATTATCCATTATGACACATCCACTTAGCTAATTGTAAATTACCAAGAAATTGCGCTTTAAGTAACAGGAAGTAGACGTAAGGTCACAAGTTCAATGCGAGCCGCGCCCATTGGCCGAATCGGGTCACATGTGTTGGCTTTATTATTTTATTTTATTTTTTTTGGTCTGAAAATAATCTCTTAGTATTATTCATGCATGTATTCATTTTTAAATTAAAGCATTCACACATTAAACATTAGAATTAAAAATTGTAAATAAACTACAGAAATGTAACAATGTAAGAAAGAGCCGGGACAGTGACAAAACAAACATAATTTCTCCATTTGTTCTCTTCTGTATTAAAAAAGATGATCGACAATCCAAGTAAAGATCTCTAATCCTGTGACACTATGAGTTGGTCAAAACTGCATGATAACATATTATATATAACCCCAAGAAGATGTCCTATGTAAATATACTTGGACTCACTCAACAGAGCACTTATTACATGGGTCTCAGTTAACTGCTATGACTTTAAGACTGATGCAGTAATAATAGCCACAGTGAGACCGACATGGCTTAATTGTGCAAGGATGTGAGGGATCGACAGAGCTACAGAAGATAAATAATAACTGCAGGGCTTGTTTTAATAATGGGAAAGTGATTTTACCTTGTGGTCTATAATACATGGTAGAATTAAGACTCATGCCCTTGTTAGAAAAGAATTTGAATTTCCAATTATGCTGGATTGAATAAATAGCAGGAAGAATTCAAAGTTGTGAAAACAAATTCATAGAGTATTTATAATCATTAGAAGTACCTAAAAATGTCATCTTTTTAGATGAAAAGATCAAAAGTCATTCTACAGTCTATGTGCGTGCCACTAATTCCATCTTTCCTTAAATGCAGCTAGTTAATATCTGTAATACTCAATGCCTTGTCTTTATTTTTACCTCACAGGAAACGGACGTCTGCCTGGACATCTGCTTTCAATTCCTTCAGGTTCACTTTGTCCAATCTGCCAGCCCTACCTCCAGTCCAATGCAGCGTGTTTTCATAAGACCCATTTTCTTATTTGATTGTGTTTTAAGGAGTAGATGTCTGTCGAGAGCATATTTTTATTTCATATTGTGATGAATGAGAGTATAATTGGCAAGCTAGTTTAGTGGCGGATCCTGGAGAAGTTCTGTTTCACGGGATGAAACATATTTGAATTACTACTCTGATGTGCCACCTATTTAAAGCAGTTGCAGTTTTGTGTGTCTTCGTGTGCATGTGGTATCGTACTGTAAATCTGTGCCACAAACTCTCTACAAAACATCATCAGTTTAAATCCATAACAAGCAAAATTACAAAAATACACTTAACGTCATAATGTCCTGTTAGATTTTATTTATATGTTATACAGGATTATTTGTATTATTATATCATCCACCATTCAAAGGCAAGACCCTATAGGAAATTGGGGGCTATGTGTGCAGACACTGAACTCCTGGATTTCAGTCTGGAATTGGGCTCAGTTGTTATCAATATACAAGGTTTACAAGATTTAAATTATTTGTGGAGAAGTTGAAAGAAAAATCCTTCCTTCCTTCCTTGAAATTAAAAAAAAAAAATCGAAAGGTAATTGTCAATTCATCAGGATTGATCTTTGTGTCCTGATCCTGCAACTCTGTGGTTCTAATTTTGGTTTCATGTCTTGAAACCATTTAGTCTTGACTTATGCTTTTCCTGCAGGGAATTCACACTATTCTTTATGCAATGTTTCTGGTAGTAAATGAGCTGTAACATCTGTCAGCAAAGGCACTCAACGGGAGGCAATTAGAGGAGTGACCAGCACCTTTGTTTGTTTATTCTTTTATGGAATGACTGAGTGACTTATAAGGTCTGCTGTTATTTGAAGTGTTGTGTTACACGGAGCAGAGGAAAGATCTCGTTTGGACCCGCATACCGTGTTTTAACATGATGTGAGTTTAATGTTCGTGTGGAGTTTGCATTGGCTGCAGTTATGACTTTAGTTATGAAGTCAGTTTGCGTTTTCCCTCCACATTTTCTATCCAAAAACTCCAGATATGCCATATGTTCAATTATATACTTACACATAACAGAAAAAGTCAGAGGGACAATTTGTTAAAAAGACGGACGACAAATGCTACCTGATAAATCAAAATGTCAGCAGCGTATCTAAATAATTAAATTCCAGATGCTGTTAGGGTTAAATATGATCAATCTGTGAAGGCCTCGTTTCACCTCAAATTTCACCCTCGCACTCTATTACAAATTAGTGAATTCGTAATACTTTTCCAAGGATACCTTTGCCCAAAGGAATTGGCTTAGCTCTGCATTCAGCCTTTGGTTCTAAATTGCAGCTGCTGCACGAGTTAGTGGTGAAAGTGCTTTCATCTACCGCTCATGCTCCTTTATGCATCTGAATCTTATGTTGTTCTTGTCTTAACATTGCGTGTGCATATCGGTCACATACAGAACCTCAATGACCTCCACTAGCACAAAGCCACTCCTAAATCAAAGTACAAAACTAACAAGTCAACTAGCTTTTGTTTCCTGTTGATATAACAAATCAATTAACTCTCATTTCCTGTACATCTAAAGAACCCGTTAGCTCTGGTTTCCTGTTTGCCAGCAGGGCAGCCGCCTTGTTTGTGGCAGACCACATACACGCATCAAACAGCGTCTAATAGCAGCCTTATCACAGCACATTAAGCTCACATAAACATATTATGAGCCCTGGAGGGCAGCAAGTGTGTGTGTGTGTGTGTGTGTGTGTGTGTGTGTGTGTGTCATTTTGGAGTCTATTAGTGGTAGAAAAAAAAGACAGTCACAATATACAATACATTTTCCCTCAAATAAACAAAAAGGAGAGGGCAACAAGGGATGAATGGTAAAATCCAATTTTAATCTAGATAAATATTTTATTGTTGCCATGGTAATACTATTAAAATCACCTCATGCCATAAGTGAAATGTGAAAAACCTAAAGCACTAACGCTGTATGTGGTATTAACTGAATTATTATTACCATCATATGCATTTAAAATTATACTTGAAAACATTTAAAAACAACATATATGGACATAGTGACAAAAAATGTTAAAAAAAAATAAAAAACAGCAACATTGGGAATGTTTCATATAGCCTACAGCAAAACTATAGTAGTTAAATAAATTAAACAAATGGTCTCTATGATCCCACACACACTCACACACACACACACACATACACACACACACGGCCAAACACGTGATAACACTGATACATAAAGTACAATACAATCATCTGTCCCTTTCAGAGAGACACATGACACGGGCTATGGTGGTTAGTTCCTGATTTTCTTTCAAAAATATACTGCATATCTATTTATATATTTATATAAACAACAACAAAAAAATTTTGATTCTTTTCATTTATTTTATAATTCTAAAATACATCTATAATATTTAGAAACAATATGTACAATTTTCTCCCCTGCAGTAGGCATTTATGCAACATTTGGCAGATTCTTCTAAAATGGAAGAATAAATTAAGGTCTGTAAAGATACACCTCTGTTTGCGAGGCCAGGGGGTTTAAGAGCTGATAGACTTTGTTTGTCTCGCACTCACACTCAAACATTTGTGCACGCACACAAACACACATGCACACGCACACAAACACACATGCACGCACACACACATATGGTTCCTGTTGTACTTTTTGAAGATATTTGATCTTCAGCAACGGTATCAGTGATGTTCCTTCACTGAATATTGGCTTCAGTGAGATCTCACAATTTCAGAGGCATTGAATGTTGAATGATTAGTGTCTATTGTAACACTGTAATCAATAAGGGAACAACTGATATGTTGCGTAACGTCTGTAAAATGTCTCATAATACCTCCTGTTTGGGAGCTTTTCTTTTATGCTGCATTTGCATACATGTTCCTGCTGTGTGTGTGTGTATGGGTGTAAAATAATTGAAACCTGATGAAACATTTATGTTCCAAGAAACCTCTCATTACATGAACTTACATGCTCATCAAGCCCTCAATTTGCAAGAGACACGCTCCATTGATGTGATTTACCGTTCAGTCTCAACAACACAAACTTTATCTAGCTTAACATCCATGGAGGGTACTGTTACCTGACAGCTCGAGTTGATTTCACATCCTTTCTCCATGCCTTTTTTTTTTTATTGCAAACAGTTTCTATGAGTCTTGTTGCCTCCTGTATGTCTTATGATTTTATGAGCTGATACATGAAACAATCATACTATATGTGAGCGTCAATATAAGAGAAGGCCGACCATTTTTATCAAGCACCAACAAATGCTCTACTAGAGGAACACAGTCCACATCTGTTGGATCACTGTAAGCAATGTGCAGATGAACATGAGCGATGAGGAGAAGGACGAGGAGATGGACGATGCCGAAGGTATGTGATGGTAGTTGAAGTGGTTGTAGACTCGGTCAGGCGGCTGCACTGTGATGTAACCATTGATGATGCGAACAAACGGAGGAGGCGGAGACTGGGCCATAGGACTGAGGAGGAAAGAAAGGAAAACAGAAACAATAGATTAGATTAAAAATCTATATGTATTCACGTTTACCTTTAATATAATAATAATATGAATGGTGTTGAAGGATACAAAGGAAAAATTCCCCACAAAGGAATCACAAAACTCGTAGACGTGATCAACTAATGGCTATAAACCAACTACCAGTCCATCTGCCTGACTGTACTCTCTTTTATCCTCCCTCTCCCCATATTATATACTCTGTCTGCAACTCTGCGCAACTATTTCTTTCTTTATCTTCTTGTCTAAACAGGTCTGGCAATCAAATCATTTCTGTTCTCCTGTTTGATGCCAAACCCGTGGTGCTTGTGTGGTTTTGTCTGGGACAAAGCCAGGCAAAACAAACACAAAGTTCCTGAAATCGGGATCTCCAAGATACCAGCGGGCTGCAACAGCAACTTGACACAGGATTATAATGATACAAAGAAAAGTGATGCTGAGATATTATTTCCATTCTCTACTCGATTGCTTTATTGGGAAAGAGCATCAAAAGAGAGAAACAAATGCGAATAAGTCTTTCCTGAATTAAAAACAGTAATTGAGTCATGTCCCGGCCCTAAAATTCCATCATCAGTCTCCTGACGTTGTCTGTCTGCAGACAAATGAGAGTACGCTTGGAGGGATTATCGCTGACAAATGATCTTAAGCTCTTCTATGTCCTTGGCTAAAGAAAGGACACAGTTGGAAAAGCTAGCAGAGTTAAGTGCCAGTCAAAACAAGATGGCCTAAAGACACTGTGATAGATGTGAGCACCACCACGTCACAGGACACAGATGCCAGTGACAAGCTCACAGTAGCTTCCAAAAAAAATTAGAAGAATGTTCAGAGACCATTTTTTCAAAAAAAAATGCCAAAACAGAAACAGTCCTCTCCAGAATAAGCTTGTGAACTGATTAAACTCTACTTGGCATTGATGCAGATATGTTTTCCCTCACAATTCCTAAATTAACCTCAACTGATTGATTGTGTTTCCATTTCTGGGACATATTTGGAGATAGTAATATTTGTATTGCACTGATTGGTCTTTTCCTAAGGCTGCACTGCATGTATTTTATACTGGAGTTATTAGGGTTAGGGGTTTTTGTTTTGTTTTATTTGTGTAGGAGGTTTATTTAAATGTAAGGAAACCAGGTGTGACACGACTGCGAGGCCGTGCATCGAGCACAACGGAGAACTGTGGCGCTGCAGTCGTCTATGTGTCACGAGCTGCCTTCTTCCGTTCTCCCTTGGTCACTAAAACATTAAGACATTAAAATATACAAAAATGTGCGCCGTGTAGACTTTGTAACATGTGTACACAAACAGGCTGTTTCCTTTCCTCGAGCTACAAGCGCTCTCAGAAGGAGAGAAAACATTTCTGCAGACAAAATATATATACAAACATTCACAAACCTCATCTGTTCCCGTGAAGAAAAGACATTACATGGTTAGATTTTCTTTGGATTTTCCATATGCACTGATTTAGAATAATACATGTGGAAAAATACATGTTCATACTACTACATACTCACAGGTTTAAATTTGCAGACAACACCTGCAAAGCCTAGTACTGGAACCTGTCTGTTACCTGCAATTATCTTTAAATCATTTCCTGACCCATACATATACCTCTCAATATTTAGTGCCTTATTTGTTTCTTGAGCTCAGCCAACAAGCAAAGTAGCCTTTAAACTAGCCTGACTAATGTTTGATAGCATATGGCTGTAATCCAAAAAACATGTAAAGCAATTAAATCAACTTTTTTTTTTTTTTTTTTTTTTTTTTTTTTAAGTGTACAGTAAAGTAAAGTATAGTCTTGAAAATGTGAACCTCAGATGTCTAACAGTAGCCTATGGCTGGACAGGATCAGTGTTTATGTTCTTGTGTAAACAGTCCAAGTCTCCATCTGTGCAATGTTAATACGAGCCATAGAAAACAAGCTTTGTGTTCCACACAAATTAGGCAAATACTTGGAAGTCTCTGAGGTTTGACAGACACAAACACATGCTCATTTAGACGCCAGACATAAGAAAGAGAAATAAAAAATGATACACAGATAAAACAGACGGATTTGGTTTATCCTTGACTAAAATAATTATTTATCTTCTTAATTTGAGGGGGCCAAAATAATTCTTAGAGAGTTAAGACAGTCACCTTGAATTTTAGACTGATGACTGTGTCCTTTAAAAAATTAAAAAAATAGGACATGTGCGATTTAGATCATGCTGTCTACAAATTCAATTTCCTCATGATACAGTTAGACAGTGAGGCATCAATTCAACTGTGAGTGAACGTTTTTCACTTCGGGGGTAGCATGGGGCCATTCTGTGTGGAATTTAGATGTTCTCCTTAAAGGGTCTAAAGGGGTCAAATTAACGTGCATGAAAACATAAAAATTTTGTCAACATGACAAACTGTTTCAACACGGCAGACCACACCTGTGCAAAGGTCTCCTTTTTGCCTGAAAGGTGAGCTTGTTTTGTTGTCCGGTTAGTCCCTGCCTGGAGCTACTGTGAGACCAAAACCGGATACTTAGTAAGAATTCCCAGGCTGCTATTTTCACATCAAGACACTTATACCAAATAGGAACCAGTCTGGACTCATACTACACTGCAGGGTGTGTGTGTGTGTGTGTGTGTGTGTGTGTGTGTATGTGCTGGAGTGTGTGCAGAGCGCATGAAAAGTATGGTGATGTGATATGTTGTCTGTTTGAGCCTGTGGCGCCATAGCAGGAAGTGTCATTTTATTCTATAGACAAGCAGAAATACTGCATTACACATTACTAAGTGAGAGCCAGACAAGTCACTGATGACAAATATACAGAAAAATGAGACTCCACGTCTTCTCAACATGTTTTATATCTCTCTCCGTGGTCTTACCTCTCCTCGATGCGAACCCAAAGGTCATTGAAATGCCGGTGCCGCTGTTTCTTTTGCTTGTTCCTCCTCCTTTTCTTCAGCATTTTCCTCTCTGCTTTCTCCAGCAGCTCCAGGCTGTCCGGTGGCAGAAACATGTGGGGTAATGAGTCTTCCTCCAGTGCATGTCCCTGATCCTCCTTGTGTGGAAGCTCATGGAGGAAAGGCTCTAGTAGAGGAGACTCATCATGCTGGTCCTCTGAGTCTGGCGAGGCAGGTCTCCTGGAGAATACACAACGCGGGAACATAAGACATCATTAAAATCCGAATATGGGGACAAATTTACATTACATATTGCATTTTGGTTTGAAAAATGAGCCAGGCCAACTCAGGATGAGGATTTTAAGCCTGTATCCAACCTGAGGGCACACACCTGTTAAAGGAATCCTCCACCTGGAGAGGAGAAATGTTACAGGGTCATACAGTAATAACCCTACAGCAGGTACTGAGAGTAATTTACACATCTGATACGTGTTTTAATATATTTTTAGAGAGTTGTAGATCTAGGTCCTGTGTGTGAAAGGTGAATTCCAGGAATTAACCCATGACAGCAGTCTTGTATGAATGAGTTAATCTCAAGATCATAATCCCGCATCAAACACAGGGTTTTTGTGTGTAAGTAGATTCACTGATTTATCCACGCACACCCACACACACACACACACACAAGCACAGATCTACACTGAGATAGCCACCCGCACAGTGTGCCATGGTAGACTGCACTACATGCTTCACAGCAGGAGGTATGAGCCCTGCTAGCGCTGCCTTCAAAGCAGCACTTCATTGGTGGCGAGTGGGGAATTTGTCTGGTTTATCTTCCTTACAATCTATATGGTGGAACAGCAGAATACATGGAAAACCCCAATGATTTAAGAGACATCACTGAACATGATGGGACTGCATAAACCTCGGTTTATACTAAATGTTTGAGCTCCACAGTTTGAGCTTAACTCCATCCCCTCTGTACACTGTTCATCATGTATCATGAAAGTATAATAGTTATATTATTACATTATTCTCTGACAGTTTAAGTGTCTTGTTTTACAGTTACATTGTCTTCGCACTACTGTCCTGTCTTATAGTCTGCACTGTTTTTGTACTAGAGTCTTCATTTATTGCACTATTATGTTATGCACATATTTACATTTTAAATTGTGTATTTTATGTTTTGCACTGTCTACAAGGTCTGTACTTATGATAGATATTGACTTGACTTAAATCATTTGGACAGCTCAAGCCTCATATTAGCTTCAAATAAACTGTGAATTTAGTCCCCCCATCACTTACATTGAAAGTGCTTTATGAAGCGATCAGTATAAACAGGACGAACGATTACAACGAAAACACGTGTCCATGTTCATTCGGGAATCTGACTATTGTTTTAAGACAGACTTGAAAAATTGTAAACATATTCATTGCTAGTAAGGAAAAAACGTTAAATCCCATGTTAATAGGGCAGATAAATTAATAAAAGTATGACAAATTTCAAAATGAGGCGATAAAACATATACTCATGTTTAGGAACATATGGCGAGAGTGAGCACTCAAAAAAAAGAGAGAATCACTCGGCGAATAAGCACTCTAGTTCAGTTTTTGATTATTTGCAGACAACACATTTCTCACAAGGGCTAAGGCATAACTAGAACATCTGTTTCGGGTCTGCAGATGAACATACACCAACTGTGAAGTTGCGCTTACTTGGAAAATGATTTACTATTTGAAATCCAGTCAGTGAAAAAGTTGAGAGAAACATATATTCCTGTCAGGGTCACGAGGCAGTGGTTGCACTATAAAATGTGTCCAGGACATGAAACCTTACACCCATTTAAATTATAAAATATGGGCCTTCGAGTTTTACAGACTCATGTTTTCAGAAGAAAATCGCAATGTGCAACAACTATGGCGAAACATAATATTTTCTGTATGGTTCTCCATCAATCATCTCTTTCACTTTCTCTGCTCCGTTCACTCCTAGGTCCTTCTATCTTCTTGATAGAAAAACCAAAATAGTCTCTCACACATAAAACATAACTTCACAAAGCATGCTGCATGCTTAATTTACCTAAAGCAATATGTCCCTCACTATTAAATATTTTGAAGTTTATTTTCAGATTTTGAATGGTTGCTGATGTCTGGGTTTAAATCAGCCCTGATTCACTGTAACCTGTCGTTAATGTAACTAAAGGTTTTTCAAATGACAAATCAAGTATTTAAGGGATTTTTGGCAGTTTATATCAAGAAATGTGGGTTTAAATCAAAGAAGAAATTTGGCAAGGTGTGTAGCTCTGGTTGTAAATCTTAACCTTTTTATTAATTTGAACAGAAAATATAAGTTCAGTATGGACTTGTAAAAAATACTTTTGATTTCAGATGGGTAAATTACAGCAATTTTCACAAACTTCATATAATATTAAGGGATTAGCACTGCCACAATAAATCACAAAATCCACTGCATTAAACATGTCATTAGATGATGTGTGTGTGTGTGTTTAAGGGCATTTCTATAGTAAATTTACCTGTTTATAGGCTGCCCAGCAGGGGTGTGCTCCACTTCGTATCCCTGGCGACGAAGCACATCAATGACTGTATTGTTGCCAAGAAAATGACCTGCAACCAGAAAAAAAACCAAAGAAAAGTGATTACATCTACCTCTGAAATCTAATGAAGAGCTATTTCAAGCAGATGGACATGTGCTATCCCTCTAGGATGCAGAGATGACGGAGAAACAGAACACGAAGGATCAGCACAGTAAGCTGTTAGATGAACAGTCGAAGGCGACAGGCTGCCGACCGACTCCTTTTACTGCCCTGCTGCTGTGTAGAAAGCTACTGGTGCAGCATGAAATCTGATCACGGGTGCCAATTAATGGCTGATTTCTTTATTCAAACAATGTGAGTTTGTTTGGCTCCACTGTAAACAGATACACAAAATTGCTCCTCTTTTACATGGTTGCATTGCTACAAGTATCTACTTATGGAGCATTTGCTGTCAACAGACCTCTAGGACCTGTTGTATACATTTTAGAGGAAATGTATTGTATATAGTAAAAAAAAACATTTTATGTAAACCAGCATTACTTTTGATACCATAACACTGAATAAAATTAGTTGTATATAAATGTCATTTCTAGGAGACAGGGCTGATTAAAGCAAGATTTAGACTGCAGTCATCATTGCCTCTCCTCTCTTCCTCATATCATCTCTATCTTTTCTTCCCCTTCAATGTTCTACCTCATCTCTCAATTTTTCCCTTGTCCTTATCACCAACTTCCCCCTTTTCTGTCTCTCTGTGACCCTCTCAGCTAGGTGAAGTGGGGGCATTGAGGCTTCAGGTTGCCATGTCAAGAGGTCTCCATTCTTCCGCTCACTCTGACAAAAGGGAGCAGGGGTCCATTGTTTGGGCCTTCTCAGCCATGGCACCACTGAGCTGTGTAAACAATGAGACCCGGCACTTTAATCTGGCCCACAGCCATCGATAGAGAGAGGTTGGCCTCGATGCACTATGGGTGCCATGATGCTTTCCCCCCATTTCTATAACTAAAAAGTGTTGGCTAAAATTATATTGTATGCGGTATGTAATAGCCATTAAAATGACTAAAGAGGTATGATTGAAAAGTGCAATGTCAAGATTTGATTTGGTTTAGAGACAGAGAGTTTAATAACCTTTTCTAAACTAATGATCTTGGTGAATGGGATTGAGATTTTTGGCTGTTTACACATTAAAGGAAACAATGTCCAACAAAGAATTAAGCTTGATCGACCTTACAATCGTTGGTGAGCTGATTTCGAGGCTTTGTTTAGTTTGTCTTTTGAGTTGTGGTTGTTACATTGGACAAACTATGTTTCTGCACTGGCTTCAGGAAATTTTAACCTAATGTGATTTATTTGGAAAAAAATATTAACGTATGTCTTACAGTTTATAAGGATGAGCTTGCATTTTCCTAATGTGGGTCCTTCTTCTTCCCCTTAACATAAGAGCCCCAGTGGAAGAATGACCGTTACTTTGAGCAGTAATCATTATCAATACAGGTAGGCAGCTAAATGAATAGCCAGCAGCCTGTTAATGCTCTGAGCTGGAAACCAGAGCGAGACAGAGAGACAGATGCAGAGTTTTCCAGCCTTCCCACGTTTAGAAACAACTCAGTGTGATTTATGTGAGTTTACGTCAGAGGATTAAGGTGGGACAAATGGAGCCGCTCAGCACAATGTAGGGCTGCAGAGGGGTGGGCGGACTTCAATACTTCAAAGGCACTCACAGCCACGCACATTGACATGCAAACACACACACACACACACACACACACATCTATATCTATGTATATATATATATATATATATATATATGCAAATTCTGATAGATTGTAAACCATCATTTATGTCATGTCCCAAAAAGGCTTCAATGAGTGTGTTTAAAAGGTTGAATAACAGCAGTGCTGATATTTGTGTGCCACAACACAAAAAAACCTTCAGAAAAGTAACGATGTAAAGCTTGATATGTATAACAAGTGACATTTCTGTATGCTTACACATTGTGATATTTGACTTATTAGTGTTGTGTCTCTAAATATTCTTTCCATTTTGAGGCAGACTGAGTGTCCTTAAGCAATATCGTAGGACTTTTTAGATATTAGCATAGCGTAGCTATTTTACAGTATGCAATAAATGTACAGTTTCAGACATTTGAGGGCCTGTGTCTTGAAACAAACAAACAATTACAATTTGACACTTAAAATGAAGGATTATTTAAAGTGAGTACTGAGCTTAATGCATTTCCCATGAAAATCATTTTTATGAGCAGCAGTCCACCATAACAAGGACATTTTTCATAAAAAAATAAAAAAAAGCTGCAGCTTGCTGCTGTGCCAAAGTCACGGAATTACAAACAAAAACAAAATTCAGACATCTTTGATTAAAAATGATTGATGCCCCGGACAGAGGCAGAAAGTAGGAAAATTATAGAATGTCTGCATTTTTTTTTTTTGACATTACGCTCCAAGTATGATGTAGCCTTTGGCAACTGACATGAACTTTGAGTTTTAAATATGCCAGGTGATTTGTGAAAACTGCCTCTCTTTGTTTCTGTCGCTTTCTGCTAAGAACCACGTCTCCTAAAAACGACATTCCAAATTTGCAACAGCTAATATATTTTGAAGGACACACAGTGTTGTCTGGATTACTCCTTCAATTCACGTAATAAAGAAATAATGATCATATCCCATACTAAATCTGCAAATTGTTGGCCGACAACATATTTAATTTGTTTTCCACCAAAATATCCAATCTTGCAATACAATATCCACTCAGCAACAACATAGGATGATGAACTTTTTATGTTTAGGCACGAAGAGTACATTTTTTTAGAGAATTTGGGAAACACTCAACAAAAATATTCCATACTTGCTTCAAAACCAAACACAGACGATAACTGTAAAAATGCAGATGCCGTGGAGCTAAAAATGAACTTAAGAGTATTGTTCTGCACTGTATTAAATTTGATTTCATCACACTGGTTTCACAGATGCCCTCATCGCATGGTTTTATTAAACAAGTTGACTCACAGAATCACGATCTCGTTACTGGATTTCTCAAAGCAAAGCTGGAAACAATTGCAAATGCAAATGTCTGTCGTTTGATCATTTCTACGGTATTACTCCTATAAATTAAGTCTAATTCCAGGATTATTACAGTTTTCCAAACATTATTCACTTTCTTTAGGGTTCCCTACTTAAGAAATATATCACTCGCGTTCATTTAGGTTCCCACTAGAAACAGGCCTGAAACACATTTCTGGCATCTGTGACATCTGTGACATCTGACATATATTTCCACAGATTTATTTATTTATTTTTTTAGGCCAATTTCATACATTTTAAATCTATGAAAAGTGCCAAAAATATGTATGCCAATGCACAATATGTTCACTGTATGTCCTTCCAGCACTGAGAGGGTAGATGGTGGAGATAAAGGCCAAGGACAGACCTGAAAGCGCTCATTCACAGCTACTCGGAGCGATAGTCATATATGGGACCACTGAGTTACAGGACCACAGACTAGCTCATGTCATTGTCACAGAATCTTACAGATTTTTTATATGTTTACTGGATGTTTCTGTGCTTTTCTTATAGTCTATGTGGCACAGTGGTTTTTACCTAAATTACCTGCTAATTCCAAACGAATGAGATATTTGGGTAGGTACGAAATATTGTGTAATAAAACAACTAATTTGCACCGGCAAATACATTTTGACGGGAAACATAATTTCTGCTTGAATCGCTGGCAACAATTGTTCTAAACCAGATCGGTCTACACAGACATAGGGAGGCAGGGGTATGTATGGCTGGTTGTAACTGCATGACACCAGAGACTGAGGTTTATGTCCTCCAACACATGTGCCTTTAAATTAAGGCTTCGAAAAATACCGGGTTAAGGTTAGGGAAAGATTGTAGCTCTTCTGCGCGCTTCAAATCAATGTTGACCTTTTTCAATATTTAACAGTCTTTCCCAAACCCTGATCATGTCCTTTAAATTAACATGACATAAACATAAAATCATTATTCCCAGCAGATATAATGAGGGAAACAAAAGAAATGTGCTGACAGAGAACATTTTGCAGATGTATTTAATACAAATGTGTCCTTGTTATGCTTATAAAAAAACTTAATGTGAAGACATGGCGTCATTTTAAGGAGATAGACTCTGATCATTCATATAAGTCATAAAGATATGTTCTATATCATGTCATTAATTATGTATTCTTTGGGTTTTTTTTATCAACTTTATTAAAGCAAGATCATTTCCTTTATATCTAATGTATCACAACTGTCTTACCTGTAGTCATCACGAGAAGCACCAATTTTTTTAGGGCCAGATCAGCAGCTCAAATTATTAGAACATATGGTAAGCCTTAAATACTGTTCCTTTTCCATACACATCAATATTTACTTTACAACTTGTAACTAGGGCCCAAGCAGCAGTTCTCATAACATTACAGCATGTTGGATAAACAAACGCTACAGGCAGCGCTGAGGCCATTCTGCCCCATATAGCCTTCCCTTAGCTGTTTATGTACACGTTGCCTGCTAGTCAGCTGGCCCCGGCAGGTCATAATCACCACCGCTAAGCACTGAATGAAACCTTTCATTGAAGAAGATGACAATGAGGTGTCTGGGGCTTTCTTAAGTCTTCAGTGTGCAGTGATTTAGTTTGTTACTTCCCGGAGGAAACTTTTGTTGCCAATCACATAAAGTTGCAAACTTTTGGCATTGATATACATTTCCTCTCCGTGCCAATCCTTGTGAAGATATTGGACGTTACAGCGTATTAAATTATTGATTATGCATTACAGTCGTTACAATATAAAGGGAAAGGACAGGGTGAATATATTCAAACTGCTGTCAAAATTAAGCGATAGGCTGCATTTTAGGACTTGATTTCTAGGACGACAGAAGTATTTACCAGCCAAAAATCCCGCTGGAAAATCACTGTTTTGGCTCACTAAGCACTGTCAAAGAGGTGAAGCCATCCATAGAAGTGACAGTCATGTCAAGGACAAATAATAGAAAAATTATTGGTTATCCATTGACATAAAGATCACACATCCACTCTGGTGTTTTTTGAACAATGCCAGCTCTATATTAACACACATATCAAGTGTCTGGAAACGCAGGCTACGCTTTCATAGCACTACTTATTATCCCTGGTTAAATCACACTGTTTTGTGTCTTGATGGACAGTCAATTCTGCCCTGTATCACATTTAAACCACATCTATTTTCAGCAGTCAGTTGCAATTTGTTTGAAAAGAACAGGACACTGTCTGAAACAAGCAGGTCTCAAAAACGTGAATACGTACCGTTGAGCTGGTTAAGAATAATTACATGTGGTGCCACTGTAATAGAGTCAATCATTGTTTAATAATTTGTTATTATTAATATATATGTTATTAGGTAAAGTAAAGTTTCCATAGCATACAGTTGAACATACCGTGATTTGGACATTTTATTTACGGTTTGATTTATAAAATTTAAGAAAAGAAGGCTTGCTGACGAGTAGTTTTTCTTTTATGGAGACAAACAAGCTCTGTGAGGTTGTATTTAGGCACACCGGTGCTTTAAGGCCGTCTTCAGACTTCTTAATTTAAGAAGATAAAATAGTTGCAGCCGTGATAACTTTGTAAAATATTGTCTGTGAGTATAACTGCCTTTACTTTTATATTTTTGTTTTTTATATATTTTTATTTTATTTTATATTTTTATATTGACATCGGGCCAATTTAATTTTTATCCCATATTTTACATGCGCTAAAATGACAATAAAACTCCTTGAATCCTTGAAAACAACCCATTTTGTTGTGTTTTGGTGTCTGACAAGCTTTTAAATGCATCCAACAATGCAAATCACGACTGTTTTGGCCTAAACCCCTCTAAATTAAATGATATTGTCAATATGCTAACATGCTTAAAGTGTCAACATGATGGTGTTTATCATGCTCATCATTTTAGTTTACTTTGTTACCATGCCAACATTTGCTATTTGGTTATAATACCAAATATTTGAAATTTTCACCAGATAATGGATCTAGATGGATCAATAAATTTATTGCTGTTTATCATGAAGAGAAAATGAGTCCATGTACAAAATTTCATGAAAAAAAACCTTCATAATGACTCTGTGAAAGGGATCATCAAAGTCATTATGATACAGTAAGTAACTCTGACCTGCTGGTGGAGCTAGAAGAAAAACCAGGAGACCATGGATGGCTGTGCAAGTCTTCATGGCAATCCATCCAATAGTTGGAATATTTCAGCCTGGATCAAAGTAGTGGACTGACCAACAGGCCAAGAGCCACACTGTTGGCATGGCCAAAAATGTTAAAAGGCAACAAGAGGGGAACTCGGCAGACAAGAAGAGTGTTTTATTCAGAGCTCTAAACCACAATTCAATTACTAGAAAGTGGCAGCAAACGTTTTGTTTAAGTGAAACTTTCAAAATTTATGTAATGTAGCCAACTTACGATCTTGGGACCTAAGAATCGCTTAATGTTAATTTAATATTCATCCTTACAGGCACCAAGATTCTTTACCGCTGAGAGGACCATGGAAAAAAATACTCTCAAATATGAATGTTTTTGCCTGGAATCAATTTAGTCTGATGGGTTTTTTTTCAACTATATGTTGTCATTTTGATCCCAAATGGCTGCAGGATAAGGATACTCATAATATAATAGCATAGGAGAAAAAAGTCAGCAGCCAAAACCAAAAAAATATTTGGTTAGATAAGTCTGCATACAAGCCCACAAATTCAGTTTGGGTCCAAAGAAAAAAAAATTATCTTGCACTGTCATTGGTTCATACTAATCCATATTAAATTTTAGCTCCAATCTGTTGCATCTCTCAATTCTCCCTCCTCTGTGCCGCACTAATAAAAAAGAAACTGTACACTTTAAAAACAAAACTACACATGTGTACAGTATAAGGATATGAAAACATGCAGATTGATGTAGAACCAGAGAAGTCCAGTTTAAGGGTGAAACCACTGAACCGAGCCAAACTAAACCCCCATGTGTTGTTTTAGTGCTTCTACTGCTCAGTCATTAATTACTCACTGTATGAGCCTTGTTTCTGAAGATGATGTCAGAATTTCCTTCAGAACATGACAGAGACACATTTCATTTAAAGCACACCTTTTGGCAATACACTAATCCCTGGATGAGAAGCATTTGCAGTATACCATATATTAAATAATGTAAAAAAAAAAAAAAAGTAATCTGTAAGGAATATAAGTAATAATAATAAGTAATATTTTGTGCAGTTTCATAAAAATCTATCCTTATTGGCGATACAGGGAGTTGTATTGATGGTTGGTATTTTTTTCCATCTTCTTTGTATTGCAGAATTGGACAAACAGAAAAATGTACTAAATGCTGTGTTGCTTTAAAATGTTGACCTGTCTGAGTAGGTGGTGTTATATTTATTGCTACCTCTTGAAATGCATCATCGATAAGTGAAGATATACTTTACAATGCATCCAAAGAATTGAACAGCTTTTCATTTTTAACCTCCATTCAAATTCATCCACGACAAGGTTTTGAATGTAAGATAGCAGAGATAGGAGAAATCTGTGATAAAAGACAGCTGTGATATGGCTGTCTGAATGTGAAAGACAAACAAAAGTCAAATCATAAAAAAACAACAAGCCAAAAGGCACGAATACACCTCTGTTCCATAAAATAAAAAGCTCTTTCTTAACCCCGCCAAAGAATGCTAACATCTCATACGGCACCAAAACATTTCTCTTTCCATTTCTCTCAAGCATAGTGGGAGTCAAAGTTCAAAAACAGGCTTAATTCAAAAGGTCGTTCTTTACTGTAAAACTGATATCAATCAAACATTTCAAAAACAGACTCGGGCGGTTAAAAGGAGAGACGGCGGGAAGACGAGACGAGCGGGAACGAGATGCAAAAAAAACCAACAAAAGACGAGAAGGAAGACGCAGACAGAAAAACAAGACAATTCAAGACAGACAGGAGCAGAGACGAAAGAGCAGAAGGAGCGCCGATGTCAATTGCTGGATTTCACATGGAAAGAAAAACAGGAATAGAGACAAAAGGGAAAAGGCATGCAAAACAACACAGGAATGTTAAGTCGTCAGATGCCAGACTGTGATAGCTGAGCATAAGAGCATCCTGTAAGGCCTTCAGTTTAGAACTTAAAACACTTCTCTTTCGGGCTTATGTAGACTGTATCTTGACATGGTGCCCATGTAAAGTCTACCATACAACACAGGAGTGGTGCTTAAAGTGGTATCTTAGTTTGGCGTGCCATTTTTTATTTTATTTTATCCAAAGCTTAACCGAGGAAACCGAGTCTGGGAAATGCAAATCTACTTCTCTGAAGAGATGCAAGCTAAATGATGTGAACTGTTCATAACTTAACATCTTATTTTAGAAAACTTTAAGACTGATGTTCACCTTAAAAAGTATCTGATTGAAAAGTATTATTATTATTATTATAGTATTTGTGTTTCACTGGATCATATTCAGGGGGAAGGTGTTGGGAATGATGTGAGAGGTGGTTTGTTTATCTTACGAAGCTTGATGAGTAAAATTCCTCGTAAAATGTATAACATGCAGCGGCTTTATGTTCGCTTGTGTGACAATTAAAAAGACGGATCATCAAACACTTCCACATTTTATTTTGCTTTCTCTCACTCAAAAAAAAAAGAGAAGAAGAATCATATTGTGCCATGTTTATCATTAGTGTGAAAATGGCTAAATTGTTTGCAGGACGTTCTTCGAGACGGTGCTGAGAAACTTCAGCTTTGAATTTATGCTGAGAATAAATGAGAAACAGAGCACATAAGAAGGCCTGTGGTGTGAGATTGTTTTTTAAATAAATGCTCACTCAAAATTTGTGGTGGCACACAGCACTTTGGAGCCGCGTTAGGGATTATATATGTCAGACTGCAATAGTCTTTACACTTGACTCTCAGTGCAGTCCTCAGTTCTGCTCTTTTTTTGCCAAGAAATTATAGAGCTTGAGCACACACCGGCTCATTCACCGGGGTCATATGAAAGAGTGATCAAAGATAGAACATTCTGTAAAAGTGAGCAGTTTTGACAAAAGTAAACTGGGGCACTGCCAACTCTGAATGTCCCTGCCACCGAAAGTCTCCTTTTACATATAAATACTGTCTCAGGGAATATTCTTACTACAAAAACAACTGAAAGGAGGGTTTATAAGCAGTTTAGGAGAGGCGGGGGATACCTGAACATCTGACCTTTCTCAGGCTGGCTGAGAAGAGGTTTTTTTTTTTTAAGTTAGCCATAAAAGTACCAGAATTACCAATGATGTCAATCAGATCCAATTTAGATAAATACTGAGTTGAGTTTTTGAATGTCCATGTTCATATAGTCTGTGTTTCTGTTTGTGCCACTAAAGGTTTTTTGACATGTAAACGTTATATAAATGTATTATTTATGCACCACGAACAATATGCTGTATGTACACCTGCAACTTGCTATTATTGAAGCTGAAATTAGTTGAAAACCAATCAGCAACTACTTTGATAATTGTTTATTTGTTTCAGTAATTTTTTTTAAGTAATTGAAAATATTTCCAGGTTTAATCTGGTCAAATTTGCTGTGTTTCTTTATAAATGTGAGTTTCTAACAGCATTTTCGCTTATGCCAAATGACGTTTATGGAAAAGTACTTGATGTACAGAATGATTAATATTTCCACTAGTCTCATCTGTATTTGACTTACTTAGTAAATGATAGCATGCTAACATGCTAAAGACGGTGAAAATGGAACATGTGCTTAACAACGCCATTTTAGCATTGTCACACTGGCATTAGCATTTAGCTTTAAGCACCAAATTATTATAGATCCCACTCCTCCTGGCAAGACACAGCCTACTCTGCCTCTGATTGGCTAGGACTTGGTGCCTTTGTTGACTGGATTGGTTAGATTTAGATATGAAGAGTGAGATTGGTCAGGGTTAGGGTGAGAATATCAGGGTAAGCCAATCAGAGGCAGAGTACGCCAGAGTAGGGCTGTGATTGCCCAATCACAGCCTTACATGAGTCTTGTTGACTTTTGGTTGATTGGAAGATTGTCACATTTTATACACTAATCTAGAATCTGGACAGATTTATCACTGTAGATGTTATATAATAATCGAGACTTTGGTTGTAAGAATAAGTATAAATAACGATCAAGTAGGTGGGTTTTATCTAATAAGAGCCTGCAGACGTCAGGAGAGGGGAGACAGACGAAAGCATATGAGTGGCGTGCTGCTGAGAGCAAGGAACCTTTGTTATGACTGAGATGGACAACGAATGATAACCCTTATCTCTAAACTATTGTTAGCCTAAATGAACTGAAACCAATTCCAAGCTCATTGAGTGGTTGATGATGTAGGAGGATGCTGAGCCTGGCCCATCGGGGTTCAGGTAAGGCATGCATCCTTCCTTTCAGCCATGCGTTGCAGGTTTAATCGTAATCATTCAGTTCATTCTGTCAGCTATAACAGTGTTTCTTTTTGTTTTCCCTACAAACTTATTCATTTGCTGGTCCAAACCTATAGAAAATGCATTCCTCCAGTTTGCATACTGGGGCCTCAAGACCATTTCCTCTGAAAACACACCTACCCCTGCAAACCATGCATCCTGCTGTAAGTCTCTGTTGAGCCTCTCAACTGTGTCAGTCCAGAAAAAGGGTACTCAGGATCTCAGATGTCTTTTCACAGAACTTCCACCTAGAACATGTAGCTTAAAGTGCAATTTTGAGACTATTTAGTTTGAGTAATCTGCAAAGGTACTTGTGGATGTCCAATGAGGCCTTCATATCACCAGTGATTTCAGTCTACATTATAAATAAGAGCAGATCCACAATGTAGAGCCCCGTAAATTCTTACAGACTCAGTTTTTGGCTTCCTTACTTCGTGCTATCTCTCTCTACATCACTGTCAACACCGCTTTTTTTTCCCAATTTGTCTTTTTCTTTTACTATGACACTATTATGGTCCCTCTCTGTCAATTACCCACCATCTGTTCATCCCATTTTATCCTTTTTTGTTCTTTTCTCTCTCCCTCACTAACTAGCTAACCAGGATGCGTTCTGGATAAGAACCGCAGGCTTAGAGTTTCCCCAAAGGTCTCATGACTCCCTGCAAAATAATTCAGTGTCACGAAAAAAAGAAAAAAAACAGACCAACTTTTACATCTGCACCAATGAAAGCATCTAAAACAGCCTCAAGAAAAACAGAAAATCGTGTTTTTCTGATTACAATTTCTCCAGACCTTCAGTGATGCAAAACTGAAGTTACAAAACCTACTACAGTAAGTTCAAGACACGTTAATTAAAACTGAGCCTGTGTGTGTTGAATCCAGGAGATTACTTTGTTATTGCTGCATCAGTAGTTTGAGAATGGCATCACACTATTTGACAAAGCTTTCCTTTTCTTTCCTTTGCTCATTATTTTCAGGACAGATGAAAACCACACTGGGGAAGATACACAGATAAAGACACTGGCTGAGTGACAGATTCTTACAGTTAAGTAATTACTTTCAGAATTCTTATAAAACACCACATCAGTGAACAAGAACATCCTTACATAGAAAATGTACAATTTATCTTTTTGTTTTCAGCCTCATATTGAAACAAAAAAAGTTTGGATGTTTCATCATAGCGGTACCATGTGGTTTTTTGCAAATGCTCATAGCAAAGACTTTTCCATTCAAAAGACACAACAACAATTTTAGAAAATCCTAGAAAAATGCTCCTGTGTGCAAACAATGTTTTAAATTGTGAAAGGAAAATGGAATTGCATTGCTTCAAAAATATCCTTATATGTGCCAACATGGACATAGAAACCCTAAGTCTAAAGAATTAACTCTTGAACTTACAATCTCTCTAAGGTGCCAAACATGAGGACTGGACATTTAAATATAATAATTTGAGAATAAAAACTCAAACAGCTTCTCTGTGGCACCCCTGAATCCTGGCATACACTCTGTGAATGGCCAACAACACAGATTCATTCATAGAGTGAACCAGAAACCTCCCTGCTCTAGAGAAACAAAAAAAGTATTCAATAATGCCGCATTGAGAGAGAGGGAGAGGGAGAGGGAGAGAGTGGAAGCCACAAATCACACAAGTCATGTTTTCCTCTGTCTCATCGCCTCCGGGCAGTCCTCCTTTATCTTTCAGCCCCAAAATGAAAAGGGACAGTTCCTTCATAACAATTCCCACTCAGAATCATCACGTCTGCTCACCAGCTAGATATATAATTTTCCATTCCCTTTCCCCTTTCATATAGGAGCGAGGTATTTCTGGTCCAAATGTAAGTTGAGCCCCTGGGCAGACATGTAAAGCGCTCGTTCCAGGTGCATAAGGAAGTACTGCTGGGTTTGAATGGGGTCAGGGGTTAGGAGTTCAACTCTTTCAATAAATCACAACAAGCTGTTGTGACAAGCGCTCACTGCTATGACTGGGAGACAAGTGTGGCCTATATGAAATATGTCTTTCAAGTACAAAGACGGAGGCCTTCGACCCGATGAGTGCAACAAAATGTATATGTTTAGCTAGTATTCAATCAGCGGCTTAACAGCCAGTCAGTTATCCAGAGTGGCTGACAGCTTTATCCTCCCATTTAAGAAGAGACAGAGATGTGCCGGATGATGCATTGCAGACGCTCCTGACATCTTAACATCACACACACACTGGTTTAATGTTTTCCATGTATTTCAGTGTCGTTTTGCAGGATTGTAAATATGTAAACTATGATTACAGAGGAGGAGGAGGCTCGAGAAGAAACCCCCGCACAGGCAGTGGAGATCAAACTGATGTTTAGTACAATGAAATATGTTTTAACGTTATGTATTAAATCATATGAAACTCTTTATGAGTAAAACAAGTTAGTTTTTAAGCACAATTTGCAAAATATGATTTTGTTAAAACAATCCACAATTCCACAGAAATATCTTAAACTTATAATACCTAAGATTTTCATAAAATCAAACCCTGTTATTTATAGTGTTTACAGTCTGCATTTATTCATTTCTTAGTCAGGAATAACCATTACATGTATTTAAGTTTCGCTTTTACTGTAACTGTACTATATTGTAGTTTTCATTGTAAGTGATGGAGTCCTTCGTTCCTACACTAGATTCAAATAGCCTTCACGCTGACACGGGATACACAGGAAGCAATGTATGTAATCCAACATTTCTGTTTGCAATTTTATCTCACTGGTATTTGCTTCACTCTTTGCTGTTCAATGATGTATCATTTGGCAATTCCATCTCTCCACTTGTGGGGAACAAAAAAAAAATTAAAAAAAATCATATGAGCAGATCATATTAAAAGAACAACAAAACGTTATTTTCTGCTAGAAATGAATCCTACACGATGTAGCTTTAGAAACTTCAACCCAAAAGAGTAAAAATGTAGTTTGAGTGTAAAGGTGTCATTCAAACTTAAATCCGGGACTTAATCCAGGCTTGGCAGACGTTTCACCCCTGCCTGCCCGCTACCCTACCAAGTGTGTGGTAGGTCTGGTCTGGATTTTAATGGTGCCGTATGACATGTGTGTACTCATGTCAGCGACTGCCCCAAACAGTTGTAAACTGGCTGTTTATGAGGGTGAGGTGCTGTGAAATAGCTCCACGTTTTTGACTTTCACACCATCTGGGAAAGAAAAAAAAAAAAATGAAAGAGGGCAGCAACCGCCGTGATGTAGTGCTTAGTGTGAGAACACACGGGAGGGATTTGGGCCAGGTATGTGTGAGGTTTGGCCTGGGGATTTAGGAATGTCCAGTCAATCAGCTATAACTTATAGTCCGAAATATTATGCACACATGGTTAGTTAGTTTGTACACAGGAGTAGTTAAAGCATAGTTTATATAGTCTGTATGCATTTGAAAGAAATACAGTACATGTTGTCCAAATTCTCTGAAATCTCTTAAAGTATCTTGCAAAATAATCCCTTAATGTCTACAAGACAGTAAAAAAATGCTCATTTTGTTCTTTTGTCTTGTTTATGTTTTTTTTTTATTGCAGGCAATGTCACCACATTAAAAAAATATAATTACTAATCTATTGAATACTTTATTCAAAGCCACAACTAGCCTACGAGATCAAATTCAAACAATGACTCTGCACCAGAAGGCAATAAACAAACACTACACAAATTGAGTCTTTGACTCCGTTATTACACGCTGGATTCAATAAGTACAGTGTATTAAGTGACGATTTCCCCGCTCCAGTACTGAGAGCTACCCACACACTGACAAGTCAAGGTGCTCTGTGTGAGTTATGAGTTTATGTCAACCTCTGTCATGAGCCGCAGCTCGCAGGCCAAACCATCCATTCATTACAGTCTACCCACCGCACTAAACAGCTCACTAACCAAGGAGTATTCACTTCAGCGTGGCCCTACCAACCTACATAGCAACAGATCCAAAAGCAAACCTTAATTGTCTGTGAAAAGAGTCAAACATTTCAAAGTACAGTAACTGTTAGAGCCTGTCAACCACTCTGGCAATTACACCGCCGCAAATATTTAAATTTGTGGTTTTGGAGCAGAGTTTCAGGGGAATCGTGATGTGCTAAACAGCTTGGGGGCCGAGACTGAAACATGGATGCATGGATGGAAAAAAAAAAAAAAGAAAAAAAAAAGACAAGAATCTGTAAGAGCTGGCAGAAACGGAGCCTTCAGCGATATGTAAACACATCATTTTATTAAAGTCAGGAGTGCCAGGGTATGGCAGATATTATAAAGGGAACATGGGTTCAGATTGTGTATATGGATTGGGTTACTGTACCTATAGAGCGGACCAATAACTACTTCCATATGCCTGTCTGAGCATATGGTGCTTTTTCAACATCATCATTTACAGTGAGTGATGGCGGTGGTATTTCAGACAAACAGATGGGGGGGAAAAGACAAATTTCTAGGAGGTATTTACTTACAGTACAGTAAAGTATAGCAAGGCATGACAATGCCCTAATGCTCAAAGCAGGGTAAGACAGGACGGGGGTTTCGTTATATACTGGAAAACTAAAAAAAAACCAAAAACCTTCAAACCTTCATTGCAGACTTGCTGAGATTCAAACTCTTCCTGACAAAGTGTAAGAACCAGTAAATTGTATCTGTCAGAAATACTTCTCCAGTTCTGCACTTAGAAACAATTTTAAAATAAAATCTGGAAAGAACAGGCATAATAAGGACCTTGTGTTGCAGTTTAGGTTTTTCTTATTCCATAATTCATGTCACAACGCTCCCATAATAAACTACTGGGTGGTCGTGGGTTTGTGCTAGTTGCTATCAACTCTCTTTTTCTCTTTATACGTGTCTGGATCCTTTCTGTAATGAAACTAAAAAGGCTTTAAAAGACTCAGCACAAGACAGACACGGTGACAAGGCAGGTCAGGAAACAGCAGAGAAGGGGCAGGACAGACAGAGAAAGATGTGTGTGTGTGTGTGTGTGTGTGCTTATATGTGTTCCTCTGGCTGAATTTGAAGTTTGAAGTGCTGACCAGTGACCATTACTGTTTGCTTGACTGTTGCCTTCCTGACCACGGAACAGACCGCTGGAAAAACAAAGTTTTTCTCACAGCGAGAGTCGGGACATAAAATTGGTCACAGGCCCAATTGCGGCGAGTCAGGAAACAACCAAGAGAATCAATATCTTCGAATATGGAGTGGAAAGAGTTTTCTATAAGGAGGTCCATAATTTGGTAACTAATTGAATATTTGATTACATTGAAAAATCTCTCAAAGAGTTCTTTTCTGTGTTGTTGCTATTAAGTAACAGAGCTGCAGCAATTTTCATGCAAAAAATGTCACACATTCACTGGTTCAATGCTCTTAAATCTGAGAATGTGTTGGTTTTATTGGCTTTGCATTACAGTAAATTTCATATTTGAGGGTTTTGGACTGTTGGTTGAAACTTGAGGATCATTGGATCCAAGATGTTGTGATGACTGTTTTTCACCATTTTCTGTTGTTGATTAAATTATTAATCAATTAATTCTAAAAAAAATAATAGTATAGTAGTTGCAGCCCTAATAAAAGGCATTGTCACCATACTCGTATATAACCCATAATTTAAAAAAAAGGATGATATATAAAATGTTATGAAAGGTTTCTGTTTAGTTTTGCTTTGTTTGCATGACTTTTTAATTCAATTTGTTTTCCTTATCCCCAGATTCAGCTACCAAACAAAAGACAGAGAGATATCAACCTATCTAACCAAAACATACACAGTTTAATAAGCAGCATGTATACTCACAAATAAACTACATCTTGTGCACTATTCTCTCCAGTGTTTTACTCTCTATATAGACTGTAAAAACAGATTAGATAAGATAACAGAGGAGAGCATTAAGAGAGTAGAGAGAGAATGAATCAGTGTGTGTGTGTGTGTGTGTGTGCGCGCTGTAAGCACATGAGAAATCATTTAGGGTTAGAAAACGTTAGCTCTGGTTTGGCAGTGTGTGACTGTCGACCATTAATGTTGTCTCCATAAACAATTCCAAAAAAATCACTAAATATTTCTATCCCATAGACACAGATAACAACGGAAAAACAACACATTAATCGTGTTTTCTTCACTACTTTTCATTTGTTAAATGTTTTTGTTGCAGCATATGTGTGTAGTTCAATATCTTCCAGGGAACATTTAGTTTTACTGTAGCAGCAAATAATAACAAACTGTGTTTCATTTAAAAAGATGACTAATAATTCAGGATCATCATCATATTTATACCATGCTGTTTTCATTATAAGGTTGACCTTATTCTTGACA
The DNA here is from genome assembly GCA_036937835.1 of Pampus argenteus. NCBI lineage: Eukaryota > Metazoa > Chordata > Actinopteri > Scombriformes > Stromateidae > Pampus > Pampus argenteus. Next base: position 10,170,539 of record CM072877.1, read on the forward strand.
AACAGACATAAAGACGTGGAGATGTGACGCTTCCACAAACACTAAAAATCACCAGAACACACAAACACTTTCACGCTTGATTCTTGTGATATCTTTAGTTTCCTTTGGCAAAGCACCATTGGCATCTAACCAGGCAATTTGACAGGGAATAAATTATCATACATAAACTGTTTTGTTAACTTGTTGTGACGATAAAACTTACTGAAGGCAAAAAAAAAAAATGGAAACCCTCAAACAATTTTCCACATAGGTCAGTCAGGAATCTGCAGGCCAACCCCTGCAGGCTAATGGGATCATTACTCTGGAGGAGAAATATGCTAAATATGCGGTTGCTCTTTCAAAAAAACCCAGTAATACTTCTCAATCTGATTTAGCTTGAAGTCAGGTCTGGATGACTTTCAAGTAATCCGAATTCATCTTAAGCTTGCAGCATTACAATATAAAAAAGTAAAGTAAATTAATAGAAAAATCCAATTCTGTCTTCGATGACATTTCGGTGCATTACTAGAAAATACAAGATCTATACAAACACAAAATGCTGACTAGACAATAATCATATCCTAAATGTGTACCGATTCAAGAGATGAGACATGAGATGAGTCACCGATAAGACGCGTCTCACAGGGAAGTTGAGTACACCGATATAATGGGCTCCATTGTGGTGTGTGTGTGTGTGCATGTGTGTGCGTGTGTGTGTGTGTGTGTGTGTCCCCTGACCCCTCCAGGGATAATTAAGGACACATTTCAGTTGGGTATGGCTTGGGGGCTGGGGCATGTGTGTGATTATATGTGTGTGTGTGTGTGTGTTCGTGCACATGTGCATGCACCCTTATGTACCCCATTCTGTTCCTTGTATACGCCGACCCAACCTGCCCTCCGTATGTCTAAGACTAGTGCTTCTGGGTTGATTGGCCGTATCACTTTCACTCACCAGCTCACACACATACACACATACACACACACACACACATACACACAGAGGCACACACCTTTTTAGAACAAGCCCTTGTAAAGGCGCCTCCTTAGGGACTCGTCGTGAAATGTACGCCTTGTTAGGGCTTCAGTCTGTGTGTGTGTGTGTGTGTGTGTGTGTGTGTGTGTGTGTGTCTGCTTTTCCTCAGCTGTTTCCTGCCAACTCAGAGACCAACAGACTGTGAAGGCCTCTCTCTCTTTCTCATGTCAAAGCTTGCTGCTTTTCTGCTGTGAGAGGACCAGAGATACTTTGGTCGCAGACGTTTCTGACGATGTCATCCTAAGGAAAATCTGACTGTGAAATTGATGCCACTAAAATCTGATCCTTTCTCCTGCATACATACTCCATAATTAACAAAATCAAATTATAGTGGAACTGAGTCTTTAGTCTTTCAAGTCTTTTAGGAAGAGCTACAAATGTATGTAAATATGTACAATTACAGTTAGCTCAAGTCCAATTCAATTCTTTTCTGTTCTGGATCCATTTTAAAATAAATATTTATATACTTCTTAGAAATTTTTAGAAATTAGAAATTTTTGCTTTGTTTTACTTTTTTTTTTTTTTTTTTAGGAAAAGTGTTAAAAAGATGTACTATTTGGCTTTTGAACATGTTTTTGTTTATTGCTGCCATGGTGTCAATTAAAAATATTTACAATAAAATAAAAAAATTGTCCATGTTCTTCTGTGAAACATTGTCTTGCTGAATGCCTGCTTCCTGGTACCTCGCTAGAAACAAAATTAAATAAAGTTTGATTTGTTTGTTCCGTGCCTGAGCATGTTTATGGTTGATGCTTTTCTTTTGTTTTGTTTTTCCTGTATGATGTCTGATGATGACTTGTCATATTGTTGATGTTTAATGTGGGAAGAGTTAAATGTTTGGTATGACGGTGATATAACTTTATCTAGGCTGTAATAAAACCCTGTGTAAATGATTATAGTACAGCCTTGACTTCTTTATTGGGTATAAACAATGTTTTGATTGAACAACCAGGGGCCAAACTCCAACAGGACTAAAGCTGTCTGCCTTAGATATATATTACCCCACAAAGAAACCTCAATACACACACACACACACACACACACACACAGAGAGTTAAGTAGACAGCTTTGACAGATCTTTTCTGTGTTATCTTTTCTCTTTATCCACCCTGTTTTAAAACATGTCTCTTATCAGCATGGTGCTACTTATGAGGTTGCTTCCCAGTTACAGAGGAATTCAAAGTATTAAACTGACATTTCTAAAACTATCTGGAAGAATTCAAAACAGTCCACATGCCAGTTCCTGGACGGTCCTGAACTGATAAAGAAATGTTTTATTGAGCTTCTGCTTTAGAGAATGACCCAACACAACTGTCTTTTCTTTGGGCCCTAAACTGATAAAGAGCGTCAGCTGTGGATCAGTGGTTGAGTCTGCTGGAGCACTGATCAGTTGCACAGCTGGTTTTCAACACTAGGTTCACTGGACTCACTGTATCTACATTACAGTACTGACTAAACAGCTGCTTCATAACAGTTACGTGTAAACTTCCTCAATAGTGACTAAATTATTGATCGAGTATCAAAAACAAACTCACTTACAACTATATTTATATATCTGAAAGTATATTTTTGACTGAATTTTGACTTGGAGCATGTTCAGTCTACAAACGGTGTGCATTGTTTTGTTACAGTTTCTGGATTAAACGGCATGTTACCTCGAAACTTCAACTATGTTGTCTCTGTATATACATAGAGTGTAGGGATGTATATAAACCCTACCGTATTAAAAAAAAGGCAATGGTTGCGTAACACAACACCACAATTTCCGTTTAAATTAACATTTTGCTACGTTTTGTCGAACGTATTGACACCAGCGAAGGTAACCAACACCAACTTTGAAAATGGAAAAATGAATTTTATCCTTATTCCATTCTTTAACATATTTATTGGTTAAACTTTTATACCAATCGCAGAACACCAACCTGCTCCGAAGGCGAAGAAGAAGCTCTTATCAGGGTGTTCTTCTAGCAGGGCCTTGACCCTCTTTCCCATCCTCTCATTCCTCTTGTAGATGAGTTCCTGACGGAAGTAGCTGTCTATTTCCTGGGCGGTCACCTGCTCACTGGGTGGCAGTGTCACATTATTGAAGTTAGGGACCTAGGGTTGACAAGGTGACGATTGAGCCACAAAAGGTATAGAGGAGAAAAGGCAGGGGAGATTTCAACTGATTTGTCTTTTCGAAAGCTTTCATTTGGGTTGTACAGAACATAGCATACATTTTAACTACTCAAGATTTGCACTCAAGACTTGCATGTCAAAAGAATTAATGTTTGGATTTATGGAGGTTCCCAGGGATTGCTAGGCAGAAGAGTATTACGAGGCAGACATGGGAAGCAAAGAGCCTGAGAAAGTAGATGCAGCTAAGAGAGACAAACATGACACAAGGAAGAGAGGTCATTGGGAAGAGAAAATTTAAGTATTAGGGCACTAAGATTAATAGAACCCAGAATGATGAAGAAGAGATGACAAGAGGGGAAATAAAAGAACCCAATTTGGGAACAGTATAGATAAGCTGGTGGGGGTATGGGTGGGGGATGGGTCCATCAGAGGGCTAAAGGTGAAGGTAAAAGGTCAAGGTTCGTGTCACTGGGACACCTCAAAAGGTTAAGTGGTCAAAATGACTCTTGGCTTATTAACTAGAAGGAAAGTAGTTTATTTCTTATTGCAAGACAAGACAAGACAAGACAAGACAAGACAAGACAAGACAAGACAAGACAAGACAAGACAAGACAAGACAAGACAAGACAAGACAAGACAAGACAAGACAAGACAAGACAAGACAAGACAAGACAAGACAAGACAAGACAAGACAAGATAAGATAAGATAAGATAAGATAAGATAAGATAAGATAAGATAAGATAAGATAAGATAAGATAAGATAAGATAAGATGACCATCAGACACTGAAGGGACTGACCTGTGAGGTGTCATGATTGAAGATGATGGAGTTGAGATCTCCACAGTTGTAGTGCCTGATGAGGTCTTCAGTTGTGTACGGGACCTGCAGGCTTCCTGCCCTTAAAGACTCCTGCTGTAATAATGTCTGGTTCAGAGCAAAGATCACCTAGAATGAGACAACGGTAACCAGTTATTGACCAGTTCATTTTTACGTTCATGGAAGACACACCCAAACGTTGTAGTCGTACTAATTCAGCAAGTGTTTGATTATGATTACACATTCATATCTACATTCATCACTAGTAGAAACTAGTAGATAAGTTGTTGTTTTTTTGAAAACTAAAAGACCAACGTTTGCAGCTACTCAAGGACATAATGTTGCTCCTGTTTCCAGATTTAACAAGCAGTTATAAATAGAAGCTGTGAAACTGGATGGTTAAAAACAGGCTGTAGCACCAGAAGTAATAGAACGTTGTGTCATGTAAAGCCGATCACAGCTACAGGCTGTCTGTTCACAGCCACAGCAGTGATTTGAGCTAAATGCTAACCTCAGAATGCTAACATGCTCACAATGACAATGCTTGCATGCTGATGTTAATTGGGTGTAATTTTATACCAAGTTCACCATCTCAGCAAATGTTTGCATACTAACAACACTAAACATAAACCGCAGCTGAGGCTCATTAGTTTCATATAGCTTCCCTAACAGGACCGTAGATATCTTTAAAAAAATATATTCATGGCACTCCATCCTATAGTTGTCAACACATATCGCTCAAAACCACAAATATGAGGCTCATGTTGACGCTACAAGAAATGTCTGGAGATCATCATAGTCATTAGGAGACATCATGTGGTAACCATGAATGTCAGCGCCAGACCTTGTGCCAATTCATCCAGTATATGTGAAAATATTTCGGAGGATAAATGAAACATTTGACCTGCTGGTCAGAGGATCACAATCATTAGGATTTATGCACTGGGAGCCATAAATGTCTGTACAAATTTCATGGGAATCCATGACATGGCTGTGATGTTTCAGTGCCGACCACCTGACAGATCGGCATGGCCGTTCCCAGACCCCGGCCTGTGCTCACAAGGAAAACTACAGTACATGTCTACAATTCAGCTTGCAAAAATAACCTATACTTACGTTTATGCCGTATAGTAATTGTGACCTGGGGAAGTGACGTAGTTCAGATGACCTCAAGATAAGGTGACATTTTTCTTTTATAATGTGACACTTTGCCTTATTTGGAGGATAGTAAGTTGGGAAAATAGTGGACTTAACTGTTCGCTTCCCGTTTCCAATCACGAACTTCTTTTTAAAAAACAGTTACCGGTGTTTACTGTTGCCATAATGATGAAGTTTTGGTTTTTGTGCCTAATCTTGGCATCGTCACACCATAAAACATAATTATTTTTTAACAGTGACTTGTTACAGTTTTAGAAAGCTGCATATTACGATCACTTGTGTCACTTCATATTTTACTACGGGCCGCTAGATGGCGACGGCATTACGATTAAGCAAGAATATTTAAATTGCTGGCAAAAGAAAAACATACATCTTTGGTCATGATTTCATTCTATCTTTTTACATCACAGCTATTTGGGCAGCAGAAACATGATGTGATTTGGATTTTAAAAAAAATGTAATTAAAATTATTTAGATTTACTGAACTAACTATTAAAGCAAAAGAGCCGGTTTGAGGTTTTTCCTGCCGAAGCCTCTCGGCTCTGCTGCAGGGATTCAGCTTTTGTGCGAGCGTGAAATCAGCCAGTGTTTGGTGAGAGGTCCCTGGTGAGCCTGCCGCCTATGATCAGCACCATGAGGACACACATATGCATACATGTACACACAAACACACTTACACACACACTCATCCAATGAAGGACACTGGGTCAGGCTGCCATTCACCTCAGCACATGACACAAACATACGCACACCTTACACCCTGTTAAACGTTTGTATAGTTTACTTGTTTCCCAGCGGGGAACGATCTCAGCGAAGTGAAGATGTGTTTTGTCAGCTGTGGAGCTACTTAAAAATGTCTATAGTATGTCTGCATGTTTTTACAATTCAGTGTGCGTCTGTGTGCGCCATTTGTCTACGTGTTCACTTGTACTCTCTTGTAGATCTTGTGTCAAATTAATTCTTTATTGATATGCATACCCGTACGCCAACCAGGCCAACCCAAGCGGCTGTTTTTTTTTTTCATGTTCGGTTTTCTAAGGTGCTCTGATGACACTTTTCCCTCTCGGCTGGCCCATTGTGGGAGCCTCGGTATAGCAGAAGAGAGAAGGAGAGGAGGGCAGCATGAAGCAGATGCCTTCTTGTCAGGGGACAAAGAACCCCTCCGTCACCCTCTCTTCTCCTCTCCTTTGCGCGCTCTCCAGCTTTCATCGGCCGCGCATCAAAGTGGCGCTCTGCATATGAAAAGGGCCCTGTCTTTATGCCACGCAAATTAGCCTATCGCCGCCCCTCCCCGACTCATTTCACAAAAACACCCTCACATCTGTGCCACGTCCGTGAAGGAAGGCCCTCATCTGCAGGGTCTCTCCTTTTTCTCAACTCCCTCTTCTCCTCTTTCTCTTTCAGCCCCTTAAATTATGGCTGTGAAGGGAGAAGGAGGGAGATGAGGGGAGTGAAGAGGGGAGGATCAGTCATAGCCAAATAAAAAGAAAGGGGTTTTTTTAAAAAGAGGGGAGGTCTAGCGAAGGAAAGAGATGGACAGGACGAAAACACAAATGAGAAAGTGAGGAAGGACACAGCAAAGGGAAGCACAGGGAAGAAGTGGAAAAAAGAAAACCTTAACGAATGATTTCTTTCTCTTAACTGTGATCCTCCTCTTCTTTTAGTGCACCGTGGGTCAGTGGGTGCATTTTCCCACTCAGCTCCTTTCATCAGGTCCCCCTGTTTCTTCTTCTCCTCCACTGCTGCCCCCTATCCTGCCCCCTCCAGCATGCACACACAGACACGCAGACACACCCCTTGCTGATATCAAAGCAAGCGGAGCCAATGAAAGTCAATAATTGTCCTTTGTCATGGAAATGTCCCCCCTTGTTGAGATGGAGTGGGGTGGGTGTGTGCATCCAGTGCAAACATCATCACACTCAGATTCCCACATGTGGAGATTTGGAGTGTTCAGCGGGCTGAAAAAACTCTCGCTGCTCTCGCTTCGGAGTGTGTTGGCTCGGTTTAGGATTTGCAAGAAAAGTGGCAAGTGTGCTTAATAGAATATCTTTGAGAAGTAACATTAACTGCATTTATGAAATAGTGGATCGCTTTCAACCATCATAAAAATCATTAGTCTGTTGAGAACTGTAATTACAAAGAAAGATGGCAGCAATTTTGTTTCAAATTGAGTGGAAAAACTCCAAGTGCTGGAGCCAAATGTCGACGTGCCAGCAGTGGCATCATTAGAAGTGAGAAATTTCAACTTGTTTCATACAGTTCCACATAAAGCAGGATACACACCCAATGCAACCACCAACACCCGGGGACGGCCCGACACATAAGCGAACCTGTGACCATCAGGGGGCTCCGAACCCACAGGGGCATCTGCACCCCCGACATTACTGTCGATGAGAGGCTGTAGCAGGCTCACTTTTCAAGATAAAGATACTGGTATTATATAAAAGCTAGACGAAGGCCTTGATACCAACCATGTTTACGCTAGCTTGTCGGGAAAGGGGCTAAATAATGCTCCAAAGTTAGGTTAAATTTTGGCAATCGAAAAATCTTGCATGGCCATTTTTAAATAGGGTCCAAGATATTTGAATAAAAATGGGTTCTACAGGTGCCCAGAAGTCTCCCCTTTACAGACACGCTCACTTTATGCTGGTCCCATGCAGTATAAGTGTGTAAGTTTCGCCTATATTAACTATTAGCTATCCTAACTGGTGAATTTGAATATTTTTGCATCCTGGAGTCACTTAACAGTTGCATAAATTGGGTATAATAAGAAAGCTGAGACTCTTGTGGATTCAACAAGCCCAACTGTATTCATGTGTGATGATGTTAGTCCCCATATTATCCATTTCGTTGCAATTATTAAAGAAGCATTACTTTTTCTATCTATGGTGTTCCTCGAGGTCTTGGTAACCAAAATGTAACCAAAACTGGTTACATTTTGCACAAAATCTGTGTAACAAATGGCATTAAACCTAAAATTGCTACAACTAATGTGATTTAATTGAGCATGGGATTGTCCATGATATACCTCCATTATAATGTTCATCATACACTCTATATCTGAATAGGCACCTAACCAAAACACAATGTTTATTAAAGATTTATGCCTAGAAAATCTGTTTTGTGATCAAAGGGTTGCACTTTCAATAGCAGGACGACGGCACAACCGCCAGCAACTTGCAGTGATTATATTTCAACCTTAACAATGCCACCGTAATCATCATAAACTTAACTAGTATAAAGTTTAGATAATATGAGCTATTTAGGCAACAGTGTGTCACTGACACATTTGTTCTGTATATAAATGTATTATAGTGTGAACTACAGCCATTAAACTCTATGTGAGGTCCTGTCACACTATGAATTTGGTGTAATGTGAACAGCATGCAAACACCAAGATAAACGCCTTATATGGCGAAGCCTCGGGCTAATTGAAGTTTATTGTGATTCCGAATGCTGGCCCCGGATTTACAATGTTTATGTATGTGTTTCAATGACTTAATTTCCAATTCAGTTTTAATAACAAGCTAAACAGCAGCATGTGTGCACCTGCATGCAACTAACTTTCTGCCTGTGTGTGTTTTTATGCTTTCTGCTGACTGATTCTGTGTGTGTGTGTGTGTGTGTGTGTGCTCGCAGAAAAGCACGTCTCTAGGTTGAAACAAGTGTTTCAAAAGTAGCTTGTACACAATGTTGACAAATCATGTGCTCAGAGACGCTCAGCCACACACACACATACACACACACACACACACACACACACACACACAGCACTTGCAGCCAATTCAATGAGCTTTGGCTACCTTCCAAGTACAAATGAAGACTTCCAACAGCTTCTCTGTTTCCTTCTCCTGGCTCTGTGATGTTATCAGTTATATTCCTTTTCTCCCTCCCTCTCTCTCTCTCTGTCTCTCTCTGTCTCTCTCTCTCTCTCTCTCTCTCTCTACACACACATACATAAAGAAGTGGCAGTGAGGAGAACAGTCTATTTTAACCAGAAATGAGTGGAGAAATAAACAAGAGTCAAACCAATAAGAGAAATGGACTCCCAGTGCTGATGCTATCAGTGAAATCTCAGAGGAGGAGAACAGAGCCTGAGATGAAGGCAGACAGAAATTGTCAGAGATAGAGAACTAGAGTTACTTGATGTTGTCAGTGAAATGTTAGTTGAAGAAGTCGGCCCTAAAAAAAAGACCTGGCTGTGACTTTGAGACTTCAAACTCTCTGAATAATCCTCAAGTAATCCTACCTTTCCACATCTATACCTAGTCATCTGATTGTTTTCTTTTACAAAAACAGTAACCTGTCCGTCATTTTATCTTCCAGGAAAGGTGAGGAGCAGATACAGATATACAACTTATTTAGTTTAAGGCTATAACAAACATGGACACAGTAAATATCGAATTAATGCAAATGGACAAAAATGTAATGAATTCTAAAAGAGGTTATTTCTTGGAGGCTAATAAAAAAAATCAATCTCTTCCTGCAATGTTTGACTTCAAAAGGGTATCACTTTCACTTTTCCTATTTCTATTTCATATTCAGCAACTTTGGCCGTGTTTGCCGGCAATCCTGAGATTACAATACTTTAATTTCTTCATCCTTTTCCTTCTTTTACTTGTATGCTTGACTGACACCATCTGGTCTGGATTGTGGTGGGATGAATAGATGTTTTTGACAGATGTGGTTGGTGGCGTACACTGCATGCCCCAGTTGGTCAGACAAGAAGGTGATTGTATTGAGACGATTAATGCTAAACCTACTAGCGAAGGCTAATGGTAATTTCTAGTTTACTGCATTTACGGCCCTCAAATCGAATTGCTGATCTTCAATTTCTTGAATGAATATTTCACTGTGAACTGAAAGACAGCTGCTGTAGTCATCTTGGATTTGCAACCATTACGATGGATTACAACGGCAGCCCTTCTCGAACGATTCCTGTGGACTGATCCACTTTGTTCCCAACAATCTTCACTTTGCCAGTAAATCATTATGTGCTATATGTACTATTTCTAAGCGGCAACTACCACCATTTGAGGCTGAAGCCAACGCAAAAGTACCTTAAAGTGCAATACCACAACCGGTCACTAGATGCTGGCTCCAATTGATTCCCATTCAAAAAGGATATACTTCCCTATAGAAATATGACTAAATACTAAAAATAAAGTCGATCATTTTTTTTCATTTTAGTCATTATGGTGTCAATCACTATATTCAGGCCCTCATTTGGTGGTCGTTTTGGAAATTATTGTTCCAATAATATGAGTGTTTCTTTCATACTGCGATGCAAGAATTTTACTTTTGGTAGTAAAAAAAAAAAGATGCTAATTGAGGGCATTTTTCTTATAATTTAATTACATTTGTAATTTTGTAATTAATTTGTAGTTCCAGTTTCATTCAGCAGGTATTCACTGACACTCCCCATTCATACACACACACACACACACACACACACACACACACACACACATAAATCTTTCACCACTGCACAAGTGAGCTTTCACTTTCTGGCTGAAAACTAACCTTTTAAACACAGACACACACACACACCTGTCAGTTTGAGTTATCTGTATTGTTTCTACACTTTGTCCCTCCCATCCTGCCTTGTCTGCCTCTTTTCCCTCCCCCGTCTCCCCCTTTTTTGTTCCTCCTTTCCCTCCATCCAACTCCCCCTGAAAAGATTTTCTCTTACTTTCCTCCCCATTTGCCTACATCTGCACTCTCACTCTCTCCTATCATTCATCCCTCCCTTCCTCTCCCCTTTGATCCTGTACATTCCCTCCCTCCCTCTCCCACGCATCCCTCCTTCCATCCATCTCTCCCTCCCTTTCTCCCGCTCTCCTTTGATCCTATACATCCCCTCTATCAGCCAGGTCTTTTAAGATTTGACCTCTGCATTCCTCGGGTCACTAATGACCTCCTTGCTGCGCCTGTGTGTTTTTTGTGCATGTAAGTGTGTATACACCTGTACAAGATTAGGCCATTTTCTCTGTGTGTTTGTATGTATGTATGTATGCGTTCGTCCATACATATATGTGCACGTGTGTGCGCGAGTGTTTAAATGCTTCATCATCGTGGATTACTGCTGCCTCTACAGAGCTCAAAGGGGACCTTTGAAGATGGCTTTATTAATTTTCCAATACGAGAAAAAAGAAAATGGAAATATGGGGCCTACATTTCCTACACGGGAAAGAAACAGAAGAAGGTGGAAAAAAAGAGAAGGTAATTTCCTCGCCAAGCCACACAGAGAAAAATCTCAAGGACAGCACTGAAAATAATGATTACCAAAAATTGTTTTTCCCCTTCTTTTTGGAAGGAAAATGCTTCCCTTGATATAATCGATAAATCCTATTCCTTTTGATCTTGAACAGTTGAATCAATGAATGTTGACACGGGCAACTCTCTCACCAGACAGCCAGACAGCTGAGCTGATGTTTCTTTTTCTTCAAAATGAGCATGAAAACATGGTTTTCACTAGACAGGAAATATTTAAACAGCGTTCTTTCTGAAATGGACATAGCACTGATGTAGAGCTGCAACTCCCTATTATTACTCAGCCGATTACTTTGCTTATTATCCAGATTATTCTCTTAGTCTTTTAATCTATCACATCATTTAATCTGACATAGCATCACCATATCCCAGAGATTACAGTAATAGTTTTTTTGACCGTTCAACAGTTAAAACCCAAAGATAATCAACTTGCAATCATAAAAAAAAAGAGATAATGAAAGCTTGAAATAGTATATGTTTGGCATTTTTCACTTGATAAATAAAGGCGTGGTCTAACAGGATGAGACATGCTTTTATCCCTCATGATCCAATCAAACTGGTGAATGCTCATGATGTAATTACAACTAATATTTTATTTGGTATTTTATGTCTCTCATGTAGAGCTCCACTGATTAATTGATTAGTCGACTGACAGGAACTTAATCTGTAACAATTATGATAATTATTGTTTAAGTCATCTTTCATGCAAAAACACCAACATTTGATGGTTTTAGGTTTTGTAGGAGAATTTGCTGCTTTTCTTGGTTTTACATTATTGTAAATTAAATACTTTAAGACATTGGATGATGTCACTTTGTGCTCCAGAATACTGTGGTTGTCATTTTTTTATTGTTTTCTGATGTTTTATAGACCAAATGATTAATGATGAATTGATTGAATTTAGAAAATAATCGACAGATTAACCAATAATGAAAATAATCATTAGTTGCAGCCCTAATCGAACATCAATCTATGGACATTTTATATGTCACCTGGTGTAAGGTACAATTCCCTTTTAGAGACAGTAAAGTCAAAGTTAAAAGAGACAGATTAATCATCTTATAGTTTCAGTGCTTCACTGATGATGAACACATTTGCTCTTCTTTATAATAAACCACACAGTGTCTTCATTGTTGAGTGTGAATGACAGTGAACATTTGACAATGTAGATCACGCTGACTGCTCTGAGCCCGGCAGCAAAAACACAAACCGCATTTATACGAAGCCGTGAATACACTTCCACTCCTTTCACTCTGTGTTCTCTCGCTTTATCTCTGTCCAAATCCTCTCCTCCTCTCCCACCCCTTCTCTCTCTCTCTCACCCTGTAAAAACATTCTTGCGGGGTGCATTTACCTTGGTGCCCGGACGCAGCCAAATATTTAGGCTGTCAAAGTGAATCACCCTCAAACCAAATGGCTGGAGGTCTGTGTTAGTGTGTGTGTGTGTATTAGTGTGTGTGCGTATTGGGGATTGTGGTGATTGAAATGTCAACTTCTCAAACCCCCCACTCTACAAGCTGAACAAGCTGTACATGAGTGTGTCTGTGTATGTGTCTTGTTAAAAAGACACACACACACACACACACATAGACGTTTGACAGAATCAAAAAAGACAACTTCAAATGTCTTTTTTTTGTCAGCACAACAGTCCAAAACCCAAAGATGTTCAATTTCATCATAGCATCATATTTGTATGACAAAGAAAAATATTAAATCTGACCTGTTTCAGCAATTTTTGCCATTAAAAATAGACTTAATTGATTATTTAAATGATTGCTGATTAATTTTCTTTCAATCAACTAATTGTTGCAGATTTAAAGGTATGGAAACAATTGGGAATACACACACACACACACACACACACACACACTGATGGCACCTGTCATTCATAGACTTTCCCTGCCTCTGTCTTCCTGTCTATCATTCTCCCCTTCTCTGTCTTGCACACACGCACACGCTCACACAAAACCCCACACAGCAGCCAGTCAGCCAGTCAGTCCACTCAGAAACAACACAAGGGTCTTAAAAACACAGCGAGTCACCAGGAAAACACCCATCAATCTCTAAAACTGTCTGTTGACAGAAGGAACACTGTTAATCTTCAGGACAGCGCGAGTCAAAAACGACACTGTCGAGCTGTTTCATGCCGGGATTCAAACTGATACAGCTGTGAGCACTTATTATGGATACACACCGACCGGTTAAGTATTTGCATTGTGTGTGTGTGTGTGTGTGTGTGTGTGTGTGTGTTATCATACAAATAGGAGAAGAGGAGCAAATTACATCAAGATTTACCACTTTTGCACATGAAAAAAGTAGCCACGTTACAACTAAAAGAACATGATCACCGGCTTCAATCTCAGCAGCGTGCACATGCTTAGTGGCTTCACTGAAAGCAACCGAAAGATTCAACATCGCTTGCAAACTACTCTTGAGTGTCACTCTTAGTTAGTGTTGCACAAATCTCTGTACACATTTCTAAACGCATACAAATAAAACAACAAAATATTTTAAGGCTGTATTTCAGTCCCTCAGCTGTCAATATCAGGCAAAAAAAAACATATATTCATCACTTGAACTCTGAGCAGGCTTCCTATTTCAGGCCTTCCAAAGCAGTAACACACGCATGCATACATGTAACTTGTAGTGTGAGGTCAGACAGTTTGACCTCTCTACTTCTTCAAGATTCGAAAGGTCACTAATGGATTTCCTACACTGACCGCTTCATTACTAAGGTCACATAAACAGCATTGCTAACACCCTCATCCTCATTTTAAATATTGTCTGAAAAGAACCTCACAATTTAGAAACTCCAACTATTAAATATTTGATAACAGGATGATGGCAACATGTTTTGTTGAGACATGTTCTCGGCACAGGACAACAACAACAACAACAGACAGCAGTGCCAGAAATAAATCTCTAACTTTTGACTCTGCAGAAGTCAGATAGAGAGAGACAGCGGGAATAAAAAAATAAAAAACCCACACTGCGCTATTTACGAGTATCTGCAATTCCCTTAAACCACTGGCTCATACTCCAAAGCAGTGCTGGCAAACCAAACTGAACAGGCCTCGCACACACGCCATGCATACAGTCTTGCACGTTCACACTAATATGCATGTAAACTCTCTCCGTCAGCTTGCATCAATTCCCTTGTTCTAAACAAAAAGACAATATGCTCAACCTCAACATTTAATGCCATCACCAATACAAAAGCTAAGCCTCACACACACACATGCAGAGTGTTGTCTATGTCATGGAAAATAGCAACGGGTGTCCAAACCTGACAAATGGATCTGTTTATTGTGGTGAAAGATTGATCAATGAAGGAGACACTGAAGTATGCCTGCAGGGAAGCAAATAAGTGATAGACGCATAGGTGGAAAGATGGAAAGACAGGGGGAAATAGTTGGTTGTTGTTGTGCAAACGTCTGCCATGACCCGCAGCCTCACAACCACAGACTTATAAACAACTAAAGAAATATGAAAAAACGTCCAAACATGCTGAAGGTCCAGTTTTTTTGCAGGAAAAAGCGTCCCTCTTCGTTCACTGAGGATGGTACACGTATAAACACACTTCTGTCACGTGAGGTTATGACCAAAATAACAACTGTCAAAGCTATATAAACAATATGAGACTACACTAAAAGAGACTTCTGCTTTTTTAGATCAGGGGGGAAGATGTGCTGTGGGAAGAGAAGCCGCGAATGAGAGACACTCGCTAAGAGATACAGGGAGAGACAGTGGTTTGCATTTAAGGTCACAATTTAGGAATCCAGCTGCTAAGTATTTTTAACAACAAACAGATTTCACATCTGTACTATTTCTATGGTTTTCATGTGAAAAAATAAAAAAATCAGTTTTGCTGATAAATAAAGTAAAACCATGTTTTTGCAATATTTTTAATTGCACTTATTAAAAACCACATTTGTTGTTTTTTTTGTAGATCCCCAGTGACACAGGGCATGTTTAAAAGATTGCTCATGTTCGCAACACCCCATTCAATCCATAGTAAAAACTGCATTAAACAGAGTCTCTGTGACCTTGAATCTGTTAAATGAAAAGTTATAATATTCATTATGGAGGAAAAACTATAAAAACAACACCAAGGTTGTAAAAACGTGTAATACCGCTGAAACATAGAAGAGAAAGACACACAGAAAATGAAACGAGCTGCGAGACCATAATAAGTGTTGTTGTTAAGCTCTCACAGGTTTTATGATCTTAGCTACCACAGGCGGACAAATCCCCAAAACACAAATAGTCTTTGGGTAGAAACAACCCGAAACATTCATCCGCTGCTTGGAGCTCACTCTGGGTGGAAGGAATCTGATACACATGTTTATGTACGTGTTGGCCTTACGTGTGTGTGTGTGACACTTACACTGATGCTTCAAAGCATGTATGCATATAACAGCTTACATACACCTCTGTGATTATATGTGTGTGTGTTTCTGTGCATGTGCTTCAGCTTCAATCCGAAAGACGGGTATATGCTGACCGTGCAGAAATGATGTGCCATCATCACTTTTATCACTGTTGATACTGATTCAAGCACCACAAGGATGATACTAATGTGACATATTGCAACGTGTGCATTGTTGGATTGCCTTCAGTGACAGATTTTCCTTAAAGTCCCTTGAAGAAATAAAATTTAAAAAAAGTCAGGATTATTTGACTAAAGAAAATAGAAATGCTGCCGATAGATGTAAGAAACATTAACTGCTACTTGCTTCACAGGAAACTTGCACTTCGTTCCAGAAATGGACAGACATACATTCACAACTACATAAACACACAAACTACACACCACACGTTTATGCAACATCTCTCCGTTTCTCTCCTTTATGGACGCCTAAACATGTCAGAGCAGCGGACCACCACAGTTCCAGTTGTGTTGAGACCAATATCTGTCAGTCATCCAAGACGCAACAACTATTAATCAAAAATGAAATGTGTTCCACTGAAAAAGATCTTATCTAGAAGCTACTGCTGGCTGTTAACGCTGCCTAACTGCAACGCGATAGAGGGAAACAGTGTGTAAGAGCATGCGACGCTAAAAGCACCAATTCAAAGCTGTTATACAAGATGTCAATGCTGTTATATGCTCTCAGAGAAGAAGCATAGGTGCAACTTTCCAAAACTGACAATCCAACACGCAGACAATGATGCCTTCGTCAGCCTTGAAGGTACCCTGTGGAGTTTTGGACCATTAGTAACACCATGGAGCAGTTTTAGGAGTTTTAGGAGTTTGCATTGTGTCCACTTCACATCCTGCAGAAAATGCATCTAACATGTTTGTTAGACCTCAAGGGCACAATAAGTTTCGGTAAAAAAAACACTGAATGTAAACAACTTTTTTTACTTTTTGTTTAAAAGAAAACCTTTAAGCACCTTTAGGACCTTCAAAATCATCTCCATCCGCCACTCCAGCATATTAATTTTGATGTTTTATGCAGTTTCTAAAAGGCTACTGTCCAAAGTGAAAAACAACCTGTCCTTGTCTTTAAGACAGTGAACACTAACTGGACAGGTTACAGACAAGCAATGACATGAATGTTAGAGGGGGCAACTTTGCAGTGTTAGTTGAAAAACATCACCCAGCTGGAAAAAATTCCTGTTCCAAGTCAACTATTCATTATACTCCTAGTACCTGTGAAGATATGTAACACTGTCAGAATATTTGCCCGTCTGAGTCTCAGTCTGGTCAAAACATCTGTGGAGAACTGCAGATTCTCACAAAACCCTCCTGTGTGGGTGTTCACCTGTGATATTCCACTAAAAGCCACCAAGAATGTGGACGAAAGCCAGCAAGACACAAGTGGATTTACAGTCAGGTTTGCTAAAAAAAATACTGCATAAATACTGCATATGGTCTGACTGTAGCTCCACTTACTCAAATGTAATTAATTTAATTAATTTAAAATTAAGCCCAAAGGTTATGGCTTATGAAAGGGGAGTATTTACTGCACATTTTAAATCAAGATTTCTATGCAAAAGCAAGTTTACCTGAAAAAAAAAAAAAATATATATATATATATATATATATATATATATATATACACAGTATAATTTCTAATTTTTGCAATCATAAATAAAAATGTATTCCCAAACTACAAAGCTGTACAAAACCTTTCCACAAGTTCCAGGTGACACTCTGTGAGGTAGCAGAGACTATTAATCCTCTGTGTTGGAGCTTGTGGACAGCTTTGGCCTTGTATAGCTCGGCTGATGTCCAGCCAGGTTTGGCTCATTTCTACAAGTGCTGGAGAAGCTGGATTTCATCCAGACCAGCAACAAACCTGGCCAGTATAAAGAGTCGCAGCGTACCAAGAGCAATTTACAAGACTTCATGTCAAATTGTGAGATGTTAATGTTCATTTGAAAACTAAACCTCAACCGTAAAAAAAAAGCATCTTAATCTAATTTCTTGGTATTTTGAGCATTACGTTTGAAACTGCAGGATTCTAAACGTTTAAACAAAATTTAATGTACTTTCAATTTCTATCATTTTTATATTTTTATATTTTTAAATACTATTTTAACAGATTTAAATTTAGTTTGTTTTTTTAATCGCTTATTGTTTTTAAATGTTGTAATTTAAAAGTTGCCTTGCCTTCAAGTAGTATATTTTTAATACACTGGAATAAATATAATTAACCAAACAGAGCATGTTTGGCATTCCTTAATTTTTATCAGTCGCATGCTAATTCAGAGCTGATTGGTCGTAGCTTTGTGACTCAGACCCTGGAGTTCGGGTCACATTCAGATTCAGCAAAAATCGTAATTTACACAACAATAAAGGGAATTATAGGTGCCAAACAAATTAAAATTAGCATTGCAATGACTCTAATGGCTCTTACGTATAACTTACATTAGCTTTAAATATGGGAAGGTCCCTGTTAGTGAGTGTTAAGTACATTTGTAGATGCTGAGCTTTTCTTACTTAAATTAAGGTGGAGGCACACTGCGAGATAGCAGAATCACAAATGTGTGTTTAAGAGGTTTCTCCATGAGCTGTTTGTCCTTATCACAATCAGATGTTGGAACAGTTGATGGAAAACCGCCTGCTAAAATAAGCAGTGGCAGAGATATCCGTTATCTGTAATTACAGTCAGAAATGTTTTTGTTTTTTTTCTTATTTGAGTTTTTATGCATTAATCCTTGACGTAGATTGCGTTGTTGATTAATTGCATTTAACTGTGTTCAACTTCAGTGTTACCTTGGACCCATTTTGCCAACTGAAGCGTTGCTGTGACTTGTATTTTGTGTAATCAGAACTAATTTGTCTTAACACACCGGGCATTTATAGTGATATACATGAAAAGCGACTGACTAACGGATGTGATGGTAGAAAATGTTAACTGGAAATGTCACGATGGAGGTGTATTTTAAGAAAAATCTGCACTGATTTTAGTAAATTAAATATGTAGAACGATATCATCTGGTGTTGTGTGGAAAGTATTTTCTCTGTTCTTTTTCAAAATAATTATAAGATAACATGAGTTACGGTACACAGAATCAGGTCAAAAGTGCAGATAAATAATGGTAACATGCATTAAGTAACAGATATTACAGATTATTTGCGTTTGGTTTCAGTCACTTCAGTCAGTAAGTGACTGCTTATTTACTCTATAATTACACGGTAAGATTTAATAAAACTTTGTTTTGAAAGTCTGTTACAAAGGCAATTTTATGATATTTCTGTATGTCTCCATTAGAGTTTTGAAGCAATGATGGTACTATATGGCTTCTCAACCAGCACAACTTCTCATGACCTAGTGTTAAGTCAGAGAAACAAGCTAATAAATCCGTGTTTGAGCTGCAGAAGGCTGCGTTACACAACCAGGAAGCGCCTGCAGCACTCTCCAGAAGTCAGACTCTACTCCACTGGAGTCTATTACTGTATATACTCTCAAGGATCTAGGATCTTTTTCTTGGCACAGAGATGGCACCACCAAGCTAGTATCCGATCGGCTTTCAAACAAATATAACCCTGAAATACAAAACGATGCGAATGGGTGGGTTTACACGGGAATGGGAAATCAAATTTGTAAAATTATTCTACCTTGATGTGACGGCAGAAGAGGGAGGACTGACTCACAAAACGTGTTTAATAGTTCTATACAGACATTTCCAATGGAACTTTGTAGTATTTTATTAAGGTAAAAAACACTCTGAGTAGTACGTAAAGTTCCCTGTTTGACTTTAGGATGAATTCAGAACCTTTAAACTGTTATTGAATTTTTTTGAATGCAATAATGTCAGTGACGCCTACAATTAGTTTTCACTGAGTTTTTTCTCTCTCTCCATTTTCAGCCTCTAATAGCTAAAGATCTGAATTAACAGACCTGATATTACATGATATTATTAATCTTCTCTGCTTGCTGCACTGACCTGCTCCCTGTCTCCCCTTCTCAAGTCCCTGGATTTGTTTGGGTCAAGCAAGAGTTGTTCTTTTGTTTTTTTATAAATACAGCAATTATTCAGTTTGAACAAAATCAGCGGTCCGCGCAGCAAACAAATGAGATTGATAAACTCTGGAGCTTCTTTGTTTCGTTGCTTGTTTTATGCTTCAACTTCTATCCGTAAAGCTTTTGGAAAAAGGAGGTTTTGAAAAAGAGAGGAGCTCTTGCGTCTTTGTCTCCGGTGTCATGTATCCAGACAGATGGACAGATAATGTCTGAGGAAATGCCAGACATCTAATATGCAGCTGTTTGGTCAACAGCGAAGAGGAAATCAAGCACCTCAGTGTGACATGAAACCAAAAGGGACTCAAAGGAAGCTGTAAAGACATGTCGGAAATTCAACCGTAGAACTGTATACAAACATACATATACATATACGCGCATACAAATTCTCATTCACGTGAACTTGCAAATATGTGCAGAAATGTGCGTGTGTGTGCATACAAACATTCACGCGCACCCAGACACAAACAGATACAAGCAATTATATGAACAATACACACTGGACAAATACACAGCACACTTTAATTACACATGGTTTACTCCCTTTGATCAAAGTAGAGTGAAGTAGAAACCTAAATTGCAAACAATTTGCAAAAAAAATCAAACTGCATATGAAACAAACATGCCTTTTAAGTCATATTTACTAGTTATAAACTAGAAAATAGTGCAACAACATCTCAGCTGACCAGCCAGCTGCAGAAAAAGTCTAAAATTTAGCAGGTGTGTTTATCCTACAAGAAGAACGATCAAGTGCATGTCGAGATATTTTGATGTATCTTGCTGCACAAACATCTCGTTTTTCCTGGTCTGAAGGAATTACGCCACATGTTTCTTGTTAATATCTCATACGATGACACGTACTTTGAATAACTGTTTCATCAGTTATTTGAAAATGTCCGCATGTTTCATCATTTATCTAAATAACAAATGAATATTCTTTAAGACGAGACAAATACCTGGCAGAGCAATAAAGTTCCACTTGAAAACACCTTAATGAGCTTAATAAATTTAAGGACAGGTTAAGATTTATTGCTGCTCTTGTCAGTTTTTTGGCTCTGTGTACCCGTATGCGTGTACATTTCATCACTGCAGGCCATTCTGCTCTGATGATCACTGAATCAATGGAACGGATATTTGTGGTTTTTTTCCAGTGAGACGAATGAGATTTAATCAGATTTGCTGCCAGTGTATTGCTGTGTAATACTGTCATCATGCCAGCATGGGCTCTCTCTGTCTCTGTCTCTCTCTTTCTCTCACACACACACACACTCACACATACACATGCATGAATACATATACCCAGTTTGCGCAGAGGGAGAGACTGAACTACTTCCCCAGGTTTTGTTTTAAAGAATAATCCTAATTGACCTAAGAAAAAAGCGCACACACACACACACAAACACACCCTTATCATCACTATTTGCATCGCTGGCATCATCGTCATTCATACAATTTACAAAACCAACACACTTTGAAGTTTTTACGATAGGATGTTTTGGGATGCTCATACTTTGTGACAGCAGCTTTCTGTCCTGTCAAATGGATTTTTGTACAGAGTAAGCTGTCCGCTCATTTGTCACCTCTCAGATCTGACTAATGCTACTGGACATTTTAGCAACAAATCTGCTGATTCAATGACAAACTGCACTTTGACATTTTCAGTGGTAAAGTACATACCCAATGACCAAGGGAGTTTTTTTTGCCGTAATTGAGAACAGACTTTACTCCCTGTGTGCAGAAAATATTACTTGACCCAGGGGTCAAGACAATGTTGGAAAAACTGTGACTAAACTGACTAAACCCTGTAATCCCAAACCCTGAAAGATGTTATGTAAGCTGATGTAAGCGAGGCAATATCCAAAGTAAAAGTAAGACGTGAGCCTGACATGTGGTGCATTTTTCTGGTATTGGGTATGGAAGAGTACAGTCAGAGCACCGGGGTTACTAAGAACAGTTTAGAGCTGAAACGATTTGTCAATTGACAGAAAATTAATCGCAGACTACTTCAGAGTCAGATAATAATCATTGTTTGCTTTTGTTCTGTTCTGTTATTGTGGATATGTTTTCATTGTGATAGGGCAAGGACTGCTGATGAAAACTGGCTGTAAGCTAATGCTGGTCCAGTACATCAAATAAAAATGTATGCTTATTATGGTACATGGTCATAAAATAACTAAATAAACATTTTAGTAATATTTTAGGCAAAAATCGCAAGTATTCGCTGGTTCCACCACCTCAAATGTGATGATTTAATGCTTTTCTTTGTCATATATGACACATGTCTATATATCTTTGGGTTTTAGACATTTGAAGAGGTCACTTATGACTCTGGGAAATTACAATGGACATTTTTCTGACATTTTAGAGACAAAATGATTAACTGATTAAAATTGATTATGATTTATAAAAAAATTGCAGCCCTAGATAACAACTTTCTCAGATGAAGAGCAATGTGAACTGAAAAATGTAACGAGAACTCAATAACTGTAATAGCTGCGGGCGTAAATCTAACTTCAGGCTGACAACTTTCAGCTTATAAAAAGTTGGTTTTGTTTGAATTTCATCAGACCAGACCTTGTGAAGACCAGCAGATCGGGAGATGTAGCCTGTCAGTTCAAGAGAAAAGAAAACACCAGAAGCTGAAGTGAGAGGGTTGTCAAACAGAGGTAATGTCATGATACCTTTAATGGAGACGGAGTCACGCCTTCCCTCCTTAATGGCTCTTCCACTGATCTCAGTCTGCATCTCAACTCTGTGTCTCTCCGAGTCATGAATGAACCAAATGAGTTTTAAAACATTCCTTCCCTGTTCTCATAGACGTAGACTGAGACCCGCATTCATCACCTCTCCATGCACCATTACTCCCAGTGATGGGAGGAAAGAAACAACACTTTCATTAGCAGGTCTGCTCCACTGAGGTGTGGAATGTCCCGTGGTTTTCCAACAACAGTGACAGAGAAAGCCGGCTTTCATACAGCTATTGTTGTCCTCAACAAGCTCACTTAGTGTAATGGGTTAGGCTGAGCCCGCTCTTCAAAAGACGAGGGGCACCGAGCAAGAATAAGAGCAGTCATGCTTAGCCAGATTAGAGATCTGAGTAAAGAACGTATAATTCATTGTGTTTTAAAAAAAAATAATGAGCTCAATGGGCTTAATTTATATTGGCAGACAGGCTCAAAAATAGACACGTCACGTGTGCGATGAGATCTTAAAAATCTTACATTTTTAAAAAATGCAATAAGATAATTTACTGCCTATGGAGAGAGAAACTTCAAGAAAGTCGTCATGTAGTAACTACATTGATAACCATTCATTTCAGCAAGTGATTGACTGATCAGTCACATTGTTTTGCAGTAATTCATCAGAGCAGCTCATCGCCAAGTGGCTTACCACTTCTGGTAACTGATCTCAAAAGGGGGGAAACTCTGGTCAGAGTTGCACGGTAACATCTTAGACCACAGATAATAATAATTTCTCAAAACATGCCTAAATCTCAGTTTTTGACCATAATGACTAAAAATACCCACTGAGAATTAATAGACGCCGGCAGCACTAAAACTACATTTATTTCGCTGCAATTCCCAGACGGCCTCGGTGATTTTCCAGTGTGGAAATCAGAAACAAAGAGCAGTGACAGCCCAGCGAGTGTTACATCAATAATAATCAGTCAGCTGTACAAATTGTTTGTGTTTTGACGTTTCACTAAAGCAGAACTCTGGCTAAAAAAAACGAACTTTACTACCTCATCGACTAAAAATCTATTTGTATGTTAACCATACATCAACATCTGACAAGGTATGATGTCATTCTGTGTATCGCTTCAACTGGAGATGCCTTTCAAATTCGACTTGATACATATATTTTATTTTCCATCTGCCAGTCATTTCTTTTAGGGTCCGTTTCGCGCTAGATGTAAATGGCCAGTGAAAACATTACAGAGACTATTACAGGCCATAAATATGGCTCTCTAGTCGTAGCCTGATAAAACAGTGCTTTCAGTCAAGTATCGTTTCACCAGGAGTGTATCTCACTCATCACACTTTATCTGGACATCTTACACTTGAGTTGAGCTAAAAAGGCTTTTAAATGGAATCGCCCTTTTCAACTACACGGCATAACTGCAGAAAGAAAAAATGTTTACTGAAATATTAAGCGGGCTGCCAGCAGGACTGAGGCATCCATCAATCTGCTGTTGATTAGATTGTGTGGAAATTATGGAGTGCCAAGCTGTGTGTTGTGTTGGTGCGGTGTCAGGGTAGGGGTTATTTCTGGGACACTAGAATTCATTGTTGAGCCTTGTGGAGGCCTTGTGGACACCGTTCAATGAAAGCTGCGATGATGAGAGGTTTTTTTTTTTTCTCCCTCTTTTATAGCCCTGTTGACAAATCCGATTTCAGCCACCCACTTTCTTTCTGTTATATGCATAACACGACGCCATCGTGCCTTAATGACAAAATGAGTAACTTGTTTGCATAAAAAACATTTGAGAAAGATGACGATGTCATGATTAGACTTCATTTATACTAACTTTGTACTAATAAAGGGTTATGCTGTGTCTTTTAGCAGCTACATGCAGGGCTATGGCGGCTACAGAGATACCATATGAGGCGACTGCTTATGTCTTCTACAGATTTCAGACACCAGTAAAGATTGTTGATAATAAAAACGATGTAGGAAAAGTGATATTCACCCCTCAAAAGACGTTTTGGAGCAGTATAACCACAAGCGTACACTCAACCGATAGCCGACAGTTTCATCCAAAACACTCAATCTGATTTCACTATAGTCAAATCAGTTATGTCAGATCTGCAACAAACGAGTGCAGGAGGATGTGAGAAATAATGACTTCACTATTTATCTTGTGAAAATGTATCTTCACTAGAAGGTGTTTGTAATACAAGCTAAATATCATCATCATCTCATCGGGACGAAAACATCTGCGCTCGTAGCGATTGTTAACACTTACTCATACTCATACGTGTTTATAAAGAAATAAACATTTCCGTGAGAAACTGATAGCCATTTAATGACCTATGCAAAAAATGTCCATGATTGTTCACATCCGAAAGGGGAACGATTGCTAATGAAGTGCTGCTGGGTGGTTTGGGCAAAGACTTATAGTCTGACGGGCCAACGAGGACTGCTTTAAAATAACAACACTTTAAGCTTCTGGGTGTTAGAGTAAATGGTCAAGTGTAATCCCCTTAGCTCCCGACCAGCATTCACAGAAATTCCCCAGTAATACGCAACATGATTTCATAGTGACTGCTGCCTTTGAGAAATGTTTGTAATGCCGAAAGGGTTACCGAGGGGCGCAGACAGACAGACAGGCAGACAAGAGGACTTAAGTTTACTGGTTTGGGGAACAAGGTTCCTTTTTTTTTTTCCTGTAATTTCAGACTTGAGTCATTAGGATCCATTTTTCTTTAATAACAAAGGACGTGGTGGAGCACGGCTGAATGTTTGCACAGCTGATTAACGCGGCACCTTCCTCCGCTGAAAGTCGTGAGAAAAAGACCAAAAGAAAAAAAAACTAGAGGTCTCTGAAAAATGTTTAAATGTTACACATCTGTCATTCGCGAGTGTTGAGTGTTGATAGACTTGATCATGTTGCTAAAGATCATTGATATGATTTAGATGGAGGATAACACAGAAACATGCAGTCAACATGCGATGTGATGTCAAACTCACCTGGGAAAAGTTGAGCCCGTTGAGTGGATGGCACTGCTCCTCCACCTTCTCAACAGCCCCCGTCCTCTTACTCATCCTCTCCGCCTCCTGGGCCAGGTACAGGTCCAGCACCGGCACCCCTCGCGTCTTAATATCTGCCTCGGTTAACGAATTCACCATCAACATCACCCAAACAGGCCGCTTCCTCTCCCAGTTCCCAGCAATGGCATTGAAGAGGTAGTCCGCGTAGAGTCCCTTCCCCCTCTGGTCCGGGGTCATCCATGAGGGCATCATAAGTTTCACATACTCGAGGTGTCTTTTTAGCCTTCGATAGATGTCTCTTGGTAGGACGTCCTGCAGGTTTTCACCCTGAGGAAGCAGCTGGCAGCTGGTCAGGGCTGAGATGGTGTACGGGTCCGTCAGGTCCAGCTCAAAGTACACGATGTTGCTCTCCTGGAAGGCCTGCTTGGAGTTTTCAGGGATGAAGTCCCAAACACGCGTGTAGGGAACGTGGATTGTGCCATAGAAATATGACGGAGGGTCCCTTTTAATCGTCCACAGAAAGGAATTTAAGTCAGTTTGCTAGAGGGAAGATAAGACAGCGAGCAATTAATTTCTGATTTATTGTATTGTCCATCAACAAATCAAAGTTATTAAATGTACGATGATATAAAACACAGAAATGCTATTTACTTTACATTAAACCAACACCGGGCCTGTCTGACACTTCGCTTGTCTGCGAGGCTGTTTATTAGACAGACTGCTAACAGACTGATAATGACTTATTAACAGGCCACTTAGGACCCAAGTGCCAAACAAACAATACACATGTCAGTGATTGTCAGACTTGTTTCCCAGAATGCTCTCTGCTCTCCTGTTTGTGCTCAATCTGACCTGAAATAATCTATTTCAGAGTTCAAAGAACGTGATTGATTAGACAAAAACACTCCACCGAAGACTGAAAAGTAATCAATGAAAGGGAGGTTAAGAAATATCATTCATTTAATAAAAAATAATTGAAAAAGACTTAATGTTAAACACTACTGTACATGTAAACATGTAAGGACCTGCATGTTGCAATACACAAAATAGTGCTGCAACTTCTCTTTGATTAATCAACATTTAATCAATATTTTCAGCTCCTCTGATATGCATACTGTCATTTTTCTATTTTATCATTTTAAAAATTATCTGGGTTTTATACTATTAGTCTAACAAAACAACTAACTGAAATATGTCACTTTTCACAATTTATTTTACATTTTAGTCTAGATGTTCAATTAATTAATCAGATAATCAAAAATAGATTAAGAAATAGTAAGTTAAAAAAAATTAAATGTGTGTGTGTGTGTAAACAGGTTTGAAATGTTTAAGGATAACTCCTCATTGAGAGAAAGTGAACACTACGTGAAATAAATACTGCAAAAACAGAGAATATATCAGTTTAAGGCTCTGTCATGGCAGCTCTGATGTGTCCAGACATTTTCAGCCAGTAAGTTGAATTTCTGGACATTATTATTTGTTTCATAACTTCTTACTTTCTTGTGCAGCTCGCAGTTACCGGAGTCCCTCATCCTCCACTGATCTGCTCGGACCAGCAGTATCAGACAGGACTGAATGAATGCGCTCAAAGTGCCCCGCATCGTAGCTCCCTCTCTCTCCAAACTGTGCCCGGTAGCCTGTGTTGACTCCACAACGTGCTGCAGCCAATTAAACCCCAGAAAGCATGGATCGAGTCCTACTTCCACAGCTCCATGCGGTCGCGTAAAATGAGCTGACAAGTATCCGACAGACCGTCCGACGGAGTCATGCTGGCTTGAGCCGGGACGTGGACGCGTCGCTGCTGGTTCACGCGTGTTTGCGACAGAGAGAGGTGGTGGTGGTCATTGGAGTTTACACGGGGTCACATCGTCATCTCACCGCTGCTGCTCAAACCCTCTCTCTTCACTCCTCCTCTTCTGCATCGCCTCCCTCTCGATGCTTTAATTGAGAAGTTAATCCCAGAAGTTGTTCCAAGAAGTTTCAACAATGAACCAACCAGGTCCACGCCACGTTCACGCACCTGAAGCCAATGTGGAGTAAATGTTCATTAAAAGTTGTTGGAAAGAGCAAACTGCACCGACGAGTTGCACTTTTCAGGGAAAAGTCTTAAAACGTGAACTCCTCTGCACACTGCTCTCTCGCTCTCTCTCTCTCTCTCTCTCTCTCTCTCTGCCAAGTCTTCACTTTATCTCTCTCTCTCTCCGACGTGTGCATCTCCACTCTACCTACCCCCTAGGTTGCCTGCATACCCCTCCCTCTCTCTCTCTCTCTCTCTCTCTCTCTCTCTCTCTCACACACACATACACACACACACAGACCAGTAAAGTGAGACCATTAACATCTACAATAACTGGAAGAATAAACGCATGAAGCAACATTTGATCAACATTTAACATCTCTGAGTTGAGTTTATACTATGTTGTCACCCTACAGGATGCCTGCAGGGCAATCACGGAGATCCCGTGGATAGATTATCGTGGCCTGCTAGTTAATGCCTTACAAACTGAGTGCATTAACATAAGAAAACCCGCAATAACAGCGCGCTGCGATACATCAGAGCACAGACATGGAAACCATAGAACAAGAATCGCAGATATTCAGCACTGTTACTTCATAAATGACTCAAATGCCTGATAATCCCCCCAAATCTTAAATAAATCATATAATCAGGTGACCTTAGCCTAATAAAACTTCCCTTAAAATAAGGATTTAACTAAAGGATGTTTTTATGGTAGGTTGACAAAGACTTCAGTTATATTTTAAGGCTTTGGAGTGGAAATATTAGCCTATTATATTCATAATATGCTTTTGTATGATCACTTTTGTATTTTTGTTCTGTATTGCCACCTTTCCTTTTGATTACAACATCATTGATCTACTCTGCGTTGACTCCTGTAGCAACGAGAGCCTTTCTAACGTAGAGTTGTGCTTTATACTCACACACTTTCAGGTGGGATCTACTGGTTAAGCGGAGGCCGATCTATGCGCTCTGGCTCTATGGTGCGAAGCGTCAAACTGCTGGTTCACACCGGGCCAGAGGGAACACATGTTGATGTTGTCGGACGTCTGAGTAAATACGAAACGGTTTGTTGAAGTAGGCCACGACTTTATGGCTGCATTCAGTTGGCTGCTGTCTGCAGACGCATAGAAAAGACTGGAAGTGGTTTCAGCAGCCTTCACTGAGAAACGGAGATTAATTCATTGACAGTTTTTGGCCCAACGTGGAAGAGACTTCAAACCTTTCTGCTAATATTTACCCAGTTTAAAATTAAAACATATATATAATATATGTATAAATAGACTTTATATATGTGCAGTGTTTGTGTTTCTGTGTGTATTACATGATTGTAGTGCTTCCCAGCTTTACTGAGGCCTCTTAAAGCTCCCCCTAGTGGAGAAAAATATGTTTGCCACCTGTGTTACTTTCTGCCTTTCTTCTCTGTTTTGTCCAACTGTAAACCTGCTACTTCTATATTCAGAGCAATTTATTATTTAAAAAATTGTATATGATACAGAGAGAGAAGAGGGGAAAAGTATGAACAAAACACAGACAAGGAGAGAAAACGGAAAAAAAGAAGCAGAGATGGTGAGAAACAGTTACAGATACAAACTGAGTGATGTGTCTCCAACATCTACTGACTTCTGCACGGACGGCTGGTTCTGACACATGGGAATCATTTAAATAAATAAATCTTCCCTAAAATATTGTTATTCAAATTCAACTTCTTTAACCCTCTTATCTCTGCTCATCACAACAAATGTATAGCTGTTAAAGCTATTAAAAGCTTGCTTGTAGATATCAAATGATACTGCAAATGCATGTCTGGTTCTTTACATTTCCAGAATCAAATGACAGAAGCTTCATCCGATCATGTTGTTGTCTGAATACTGGAGAAAATGTCAATCATCTATCATATAGCCTATTTTAAATGTCCGCTGTCTCAAGATAATGCATCCAAACTGCTGACAGATCACAATGTAATGTGCACATAGTGACATGTGTGAGTGTGTATCTTTGTTTATGTTGTGTAAAAAAAGTAAAAAAGAACGCCTGCAGCTGCTTCCTCTTTTGTAATTTGTAGAGTGGCATCTGTGCAACCCACACACACACACACACACACACACTCACACACACACACACACACCTGTTCTTTATTTCCATTATCCCCCACTCAGCCCACATAGGCTGTTCTATATAAATACTTATCTAACATACATCATCCTCTCGTGCTGTGTGCACTACCAGACTACATGTCCGATGTAAAACCTGCTAACTGTTGCTTTTCTCATCATTTATTCTTCTTCATGGCAACAACTTAAAACCACATATTTCAGATGTGGGGGTCAGGAGGAAATCTGGAGGTCACAGATCTTCGATTGACTCCGCATCATCACCGTCACATATCAGAGCGCTGGCTCGTGCTGCAGGAAGTGCAAAGTCACTTTGACTTAAAACCATATGGCACAGCAGCATATGGGGTTAAAGAGTTCATAAAAAAGCAATTTAGTAATTCTTGTTGTTTGTTTTCAATATGCTCAAAATGTTTTTTTTAATGGATTATTTATTAAGAAAAGAAAACAAAGAGTGATCCATACTCTATATCCCCAATTTTGATGCAATTATCTGATATAAGAGGGAGTCTGTTTGAAGCCTGTTATGGACCTCAGTGATCCCTGACAGTACTGATAGCTCTCTACATCTGTACATTTCCACTTTAAAGTGGCTGTTTGTGAAGATCAAACAGCACCGAGGTCTTCAGAGAGACCCCGAGCAAACATGTGATTCTGCCTCTGTAGAGAAATCTTCAAAAGGATTTCACAATATGGAAATGACCAACATATGTTTCATTTTATGAAGACTGGGTGGTGGACGTATTTGATCCTGTCAGGTGACACATATAGCACTCTGTCTGTAAGAGGAGAGGAGAGGAGAGGAGAGGAGAGGAGAGGAGAGGAGAGGAGAGGAGAGAAGAGGAGAAGAGAAGAGAAGAGAAGAGGAGAGGAGAGGAGAGGAGAGGAGAGGAGAGGAGAGGAGAGGAGAGGAGAGGAGAGGAGAGAAGAGGAGAGGAGAGGAGAGGAGAGAAGAGAAGAGAAGAGAAGAGAAGAGAAGAGAAGAGAAGAGAAGAGAAGAAGATTCCCAACTGTGCAATCCTTCCAGTAACGTTTGACTCAGTCCATTTACAGATGGTCAGTCATATTGACCATGGTCTACTTCCTTCACAGCACATTAAACTCTGATTGAAAAGACCTGGCACCAGTGTAGACTGTGTGTGTTGGTAGAGGAGGCTGATGTTTAAGCATCGTTACCACTGCTAAGCTAAGCTAACTTTGTGACGGTAGAAAGGGAAGGGAATTATTTCTCAATATGTCTGAACATAGTGGCTTTAATTCAAAGTGTAATTTGGGAATTTCAACAACTTCTCTTTTTTTTTTTTGCTCGTGTTTCTGGATGTTATGAAAGCCTTAAAAATACCTTGGTGATCACTGCTTCTCTTGGCTCCAAACAGCAGACTGAGACTTTCTTTCATCTTCTCCCTACCTTGATGTCCGTGGATGAAGGTCCTGAGCTCAGGTGTCTTCACCTGGAATACACTCACAACTTTGATACCTCCACTGTCAGAAACAGAAACTGTCTTTATTCCCACTGATCAGGCATGTCGGCTAAAATGACCTTGTCATGTTTCCACAGCGTTCATCATAAAAGATAAACTAAGAAAGCCCACCAAGACTATCTGAACTCTCAGAGTAAAAAGCAAAATATATTAACTTTGTTAAAACGAGATGTACCATGTTTATATTTAGCCTGAGACTCCAATTAGTTTGGCATCATCGACCTCTGTTAAGGTCTGAATCAGTTTTCTGATTGTCAGACACACAGTAATGCTTCCACTGGCTGTGGACAGACATTAAGCTTTCTGATAACATACATTATTACAATGTCTGTCATCATGATTTGTCAGATTGCTACTGAAGGAAGTTTGAGGCATTTTACTGTTTATGGAAACAACACTCACCTACATTGTATGGGACAAATCTTCTCTATGTAATCTCACAATGCCAAGGTGCAAAGCAGAACATAACATAGAAAATAAGTTATTTATTACCATCTATAAAAAATGTTTCTGGAAAATGTCTATATTTGTCCAATAAACAAAACCTGCATGCATCATGTGAGATGAAGGAGACTTCTATGACTTCATAATAACATCTTTCCTGTTTTTTTACAGAGAAATATGTGTATCTTTGTGTAAAATTATAATTTGATGTGACTAAATTTTTTTTATTCTTTTTATTTTTTGTGCTGTTTACAGCGATCCCATCTATTCTAATCTATGAGTTCCCAACACAAACAAGCCTTCCAGATAACTCAGCTTCAATATGTTTGACACAAGCCACAAGATTGTTGTTTTTGATATTCACAACACACTCAGTTATCACGGTTCTCATAAACATCTCTAGTTTTGGATTTCAAAAACAAACATGACATTAACTACATCTGACGCACACAACGGAAAAGGCATGACTGCACGGTTAGTTGTGATAGAAGTGGTCGTGTGACTCCGCTGTTAGTCGAAGCATCAAAGCAAAGAATGGTGTTCATGGTAAAAAAAGGATTTACTGGAATCAAGGGAGTCCTGGCGGCTCTGCGGTCAGACACACATACCACGTATAGCCGAGTGAGCCCAGCTCATGTCCCTAATTACCAACATCCCACCACCTCCTTCCTGTTACTCCTCTCTCTTTATTGGAAAACATATTTCATTTTAGATTTTGTTGATTTTTGTCCAAGGACATTCCAGATTATAATAATAAAGTGTTTTCCATTAGGTGCAATTGAGTTGAGTGAAAAAAAAAACGGTGCAATTTCACACTTTCACACAAATAATGATGAAGACAGTTGGTTGCTCCAAATGAATATGACATGTTATGTGCACAGTTTATGTGGACAAATAAGGTTTGTTATGGGTGAAAAGGCAGAAAAAAGGCTGATTTCTCCACGCTAAAGAGGTATTCCGGCAAACTTTGATTTTCAGTTCAGATCTTTTATGTCACACAAGAGGGAAATTTGTTTTGCACCAAGGCAGCATGAAAACAGAAAACCATGAAAAAACAAACACAAAACATGCATCGAGACTATAAAAGTATACTAAAAATACACAATACTATAAATAGAAATCAGACAACAAGGATGTTTGTTAGAAACAAGGAACACAGCATCAAACGACAGAAGGATAAATGGAGGATGGTCTGAATTTGATCGGATGGATTTAGCTTTGTGGGATTTGTGTGTTATAAAAAGGCTGCTTTTCACTGATGATTTTACTCGCTGGTTTGACAATGTTTGACAAGCGAGAATGTAACTGGACTGATTGTATAATCAATTCTGCAAAATAACACCGTAAAGTGTCGCCATTCAAAACATTCAACCTCAGCAGAAAGCAGAGCCCTTGTTGTCTCTTTGTGCATATTGCCTCGGTGTTTCTTATAAGTGCCAAGGTTCCTGTAACCTGTGGTTTCTACTTCCTATCTTGTAACTGTTAGTCTGGCAACATGGAAGCAATGTTTTCTGGAAGTCAAAGTGTTTTACTGTAAAAGATTCAGTCTTTTCTTATTGGGATTAAAATGTACTGTTCAAGATAGTAAAGTTACAACAATTATCTTTTCTTTTACTATATATCACACTATGAGTAACGATCCGTTCTATACGTGACATTTTTTGATGTTCAGGTATCCCTTACTCATATGCCAGTCCAGTGTCCAAAGTTACCTGTGTAACTTTTACAATCTGTCCCATTGTGGCATAGTTTTTGTTGTTGTTGTTGTTGTTGTTGTTGTTTTTGGCCAATGGTAAAAGCATCACATTTTCTGTTCTGTTAAGTTGCAAAATAAGGGGAAAAAATCCAGTTAAAATGTGAAACCTATCCCATTGCCGTCTGCGGTTGAGGTCAAAAGTTGATTATGAGTTGTTTATTGCTCCTAGCCAGTGTTAGGTAAAGAAAAATAATTATTATATTTCCTACTATTATCATTCCAACTCCCTCAACTCCCAGATTACTCCAAGGAGACTCTCTCTATCTCTCTGTCTCTGTCTCTCTCTCTCTCTGCCTCTGTGATGTTAGGCGTGCATGTGTATATGGATCATTTGTTTTTATGATGACATGTGTAGACTGATGTCTCAGTTATAAGTCACTGCCAGAGGCTTCAGTGTGGTCAAAGCCAAAATTTTTTTTCCACTTCCAAAGAAGTAGAAAAGTGATGTTGATCGTGACTTTTGGCTTTTGCACGTTTCCTTTTGTTAACAGAATAATTACCGTACTTGAGACAAAATGTGTTTGTTTTTATTTCAAACACCAATACAATTCTTTTTCTCTAATTATTTCTGATTAAGCCCACTGTAAAAATGCAATGTGAAGTAGTGAACCTAATGATAGCTGATGAACCTCATCATCTGTTGTGCATTAGTGCTGCAGTAGACACTACAGCAGATTTACAAAGTGACAGCAGCAGAGCAGCAGATAAAGCAGATATTCACTGATGACCCTGTTGGAATAGTGGGATATGTTTTTCTGGCTCTTTGTGATTCCAGCTGTGTGAAAGCCATGGAAACATATTTACTTAAATCTGTTATTGGCAAAAAATGCAACTCATTGGTCACTTTCGCAGTCTGTTGAGAGTCACAATTTTTATTAATTTTTTCAATACAAGTTGATTTTTTTTATAAAGAGACTGCTGTGCTTAATTTCCTTCAATGATCTAACAGTAGAAATGTGCCAAAGGAAACAGAAGTTGCTGATTTGAAGTAAAGTCTGTACTTTTGTTGGATTGTCACCATTAACATTATTATATTAACCTTGACAAATGTCAGTTTTTAGCACTTCTCTTCAAACGGCGAGAATCAAAAATTAAATGTTGTATAAGGGGTTATGTTTGCATTGTATTAATTGTATTAATGTTAGATATTATTTGTGTTGTGGACACGTGTCATTTCCAGAAGTATTGCTTTAGGTTATTAGGCCATGATATCACTCTGGTAAGACGTGCAATAAATAATGATTTTAGCTAGCTGTCCGGTCAGTCATCACACTTCCGACTGTCTGTTCAAATCCAAAGAGGCAACAAAACTTTTGAAGAAAAAGAGATGTTTTAGCGCTGTGTTTCTTCGTATTCCAAATGATTGTGCCTGTCAGTGAAAACTGATGACTCAACAATCTCTGACTCTGGAGGAAAGCAGCTGTACGTGTGAAAAGAAATGGAAGCTACATAATGACTCACTCTTGCTGCCACAGGTCCATAAATCAGCCGCAGTTGCTGCTGTGAATCCTCATCTTTACGCTCGACCTCTAATAGACACCTGTCTGCAGTCACAGGATGACTTACTGTAACTCACTTCTGCACTCTTTTTCCATTAAGCTTAATCTCTGTCACACCAGAGCGCGGGCCCGGGGACGAGGGGAGGGGGGGGGCTGGGGTCAGCAGTGAAACCAGAATTAATATGACTGCACAGTGAGAAAGAGAAAGAGAGCGAGAAAGTGTGAAGGGGCGTGAAGGAATGCAGCTGTTCAAATAGTTCTTTGATTTAGTGGTCACGGCGCCCAGTGTGACTCACTCAGGCTCCAACACCGAGGAGATCACGCAGACATTCGTCCCTCTGGTCCGCTGGTTTGATGCTCTCCGTCTGCCTCGGTGTGTGTGTGAGAAAGAGAGTATCTGCTGCACCTTGATTACTTGTACATGTGATGAATTAACTCCAAACACAAAGGCCTCCATGCAGTCTATTTACACAGCCTATTAAATATTGGTACCTGGAAATAACATGATGTTAGCTTGGCTGTGTACATATGATAGAGAATCTGGATCACCAGGGACGGAGGGATGAAGAGAAAAAGACATGATGAACAGATAAGTGGCGTGCTTACAGGGTTTTAGGATTAAACACAGAATGTGGCACTTTCCTAATGTCTCTGGTTTTGATTGTAACGTTCAGCTGACAGTGTCACGCACATGCAGAAAAACACCACAGCACTCGGACCGAGTGAATCCAACTGGAATGTGTACCAAATGTTAAAAAAAAATAAAAAAAAATGTGTTGGCTTCGTTGGTGAAAACCCATGTAGGAAATGATCAAACGTGTGGAATCTGTGGAATTTTAACCAAAGATAGTTTCATCCAAACCCCACTTTCAGAATCACATTCACATTATAGGAAGTGAATATTTTTATGACTATGCTTGAAAAGTAAAATGTTTCTGTTATGTGTCTGTAACACGTTAAGTTATTGGCTGAGGGTTTTAATCTTTTTCTGTCTGATGATACACAAGACAGTTGTGTCATGAATGAAGGATTGAGTATTATTATGGTAATTGAATGAATCCACTATTGTTATATGTGAAGCTTATTAGGTTCCAAGACTAAGAAAAGGGAGATCACCAGAAATATAATGATCTCTGTCAGCCCAGAGAAAAGAAAAACATGTTTTTTTTTTAAAAGGTTGGATGTGAGGCTACACAAGCTTAATCGTAAACCAAGAAAAAAAAAAAAAAATCTACTCTGGTGATTAATGTTATAATTTTTAGTTCAGATGGTGAAGGTATCAGCATACATGTGGGGATTTAACCTGGCAGCGAGCCTGAGAATCCGGCC
The DNA here is from genome assembly GCA_036937835.1 of Pampus argenteus. Classification (NCBI taxonomy): domain Eukaryota; kingdom Metazoa; phylum Chordata; class Actinopteri; order Scombriformes; family Stromateidae; genus Pampus; species Pampus argenteus. Next base: position 10,206,743 of record CM072877.1, read on the forward strand.
AAAAATGTCAGGTTTCATGTAGGAAAGAAATTCATATCTCTGTTCTTCTTTCACTCAGCGACAGGCAGGCGTTTTACCAGCATGAGAGGAAGCCAAAAAACATGATAGCAGTAAATAAATCGTATCCCTATTTGACCTGCATGCTCGCCTTCTTTCACACAGCGGCTGTCAGTCTAACTGCTCCTTTCCAACTCTGCTCAGTTCTCCTCAGCTCACAGGGTCAATACAATCTAAAGAGACACTCTGTCTTCCTTTTACTCTCCGACTGTGTCAACAGGCCGAGCACGAGGTTTCAGTTTTCTCCGCTGCACTTCTCACCTGTGTTTCATTGAAGTCATGCCAAAAATGACAGCGTGGCTCACAGTCAAAGTGCTCTGAATGCATGTGTTTCTTGAAAACTCAGATCAGGCTCTGACCCAAAGTGCTGAAACACCACCTGATCTGTGAAACTTGTGTGTCTGAGTGTGTGTGTGTGTGTGTGCACCGGAGTGTGTGTCTCAATACGAGCCTTGTATTATCATGCCTCCACCTTTAGCCACTCCTTCAATCTGATTGAAATGTAAATTCAAAGTGTCATAAAGCCCATATTGTCAGCCAAATGCTAAGTTATGAAGGAATAATAACAGGCTCTTTCATTAGGCGAATGACAGCTCTCGTTTGCTCTGATTTTCCTCTCAGCCTGAATATTTCCATAATTACTTCAATATTGAGAAACAGAGTCAGAAAAAAAACTCCATCTGGGATCAATGACAACATTTTCTTTGGATATTAAGAACAATGTTCTTACTGTGACAGCTTTCTGGTTACAGCGATGATGTTCTGTGAAAGTGATGTACTGGACAGTCTTCACATCTCTGCGTCAGCCAAGCATCAGATGTGTCAAACGTTTCCCATTTTTTTATTAGGATGGATTCCAATAAAATTAAAATTCACGTTAACCATACAAAGCAAAATACAAGAAATTCTGCTGCTGTACAATTCTTAAAGAGCATCTTCAGGTTAGATTATACAACTTTATTTAGATGGTGGTTATTTTCCTCCTCTGAGAATGTCATATATTAATAAATAAATAATCCCACAGAACGTGGTCATGTTTGAAATAACAAACAAGGAACAATTAGAGGCTTTTGTCTGCGCTGGACTACACTTGAATCCTGTTCATAATATTCATGACTCACTGTCTGCTTATGGTGACTTTTTGCTTTCTTGTTCAATTTCCCTGAATGCTGAATGAACAACATGACTGGACTTGTGAAAAGGAATCACTTTCCTATTATGTCAAGCTGACAAAACAAATTATAATCACTTAAAAAAGGAAATTGAATGGAAATTGTTTTGCAAGTCATGAAAAGAAAGCGATATCTTATCTGTACAAATGTTTATCACAAACATTCAAGGAGCATTACTGTCTAAACTATCAGTAAAGACTTGACCAAAATATGAAAACTAAACCCTGGACTGTAATCATCATCTCTGCTGCTTTCAGTTAGCCCATTGTGATGGTAGTGAGTGAGAAATCAGAGACGTGTATTTATATTGACCTCTGGCGTGACATGTCAGGAGGAAGCACCCAGAAACTGAGGTTAGAGAGAGAAAACGAAGCTGTCAGGAATGAAGAATAGGACACTGATACAGGGAAGTTCCTGTGTCCGCAGCCTCAAGGGCCTTCCAGACTTCATTTCCCAGACAAGGCTGTGTTTGTGTTTGCACAGATTTGGTTCATAAGAGATGCAGGTACTGAAAACCAGGACACTAAAAGAGGAGGATAAAAGATTGTGGGCAACTAACTATTTAATTTAAAGGCCAACTCTAATTCTGTATGAGGAATGAAAGAGATGCATATATATTGCTCTTTAGGGTATTTTCAGGACACATAAAATCAATCTCTCATCATCTGCCGTCAATACCAAGGCTGGAGTTTCATTGGTCTATTAATGATCAAATGAAAGCAAAGGACACTGCTGGAATGAGTTAGATAAAGCAGCAGGGGGAAAAAAAGGAGTAGAAAGATGTTTTTGTGCCATTCCCATTCCTCTCCTTGCATTTTATTTGGGGTATGGGTACGCCTTTGAAATCTCAATTTAAATGTATGTTTATACATAACACATTTGGGTACAAGCAAGCATGGAAATCTCACTTTAAAGATGGCCACCAGACACGTAACAAGACATACAAAAATATTCTGCTAAAAACAATGACGCGTCTCTTATGGTTTTTGCATTTGAAATAAGTATAATTACTATGTTTAAAACCTACTCCTGCTCCCTTTTCATTTCAGACATTCTCCTGCCGTACACAATGTCTTCTTGTTCACTGTGAAGTCTATTCTTAGCACCAGTATCCACATCACACTTGTATAAGTTGAATATTGCACGAGGCTTAAAAACTCAATGTGATGTCACAAATCAAGCTTGTAGGCCGGCCTCTTAAAATCATATTCTCAACGAGTGCAGAGAAACTTTCCACTTTCAGCAAATTAATGTGAAAACAGCCTTCCAGCGTCAAACTCTGTACATACACAATTCTGCAAACGTTCAATTGTAGGAACAAGAAAAAATAATATTTTCGAGTGGGGAGGGACTTTAATTAATTAGTGTGCCCACCTTAAATAAAGTTATCCTAAAGTTACCATAAAAACTGTCACAAGAAACAACTCAGGATGTGGTGATACAGTACATGACGATACAAGGACTAATTCAAATGTTCAAACAGGTCATTTTAAATGACTCAACAGACAAACGGCCCGTTTTATACAAGCTTTATTTACAATGTCATTTCCAAGTTTTGCAGTGTAGGAAGCACATTCTCCATCAATACATCCTCTTCAGACAGATGCTATATGAAATCCACCTAACCAGACATGAGTTTTATTCTCTCACTCTCAAACGGCCTCTATCACTGTCACATAAAGTATGTACATAGTGTGTTTGTATACAAGCAATATAAAACTTGGCAAATGGAAGGTTATTTGCTACTTCAATGTGTAAAGAAAAGGTTTCCCGATGAGTAAAAAATATAGCAACACTGCACGCTCTGTGATAAGATTGTGACCTGTTAACAGCCGCATGTTGTTTGTTTCATCTCTCTGATACACTTTCGACTGGCCCGCAGTGCAGTTAGCAGTCAAGTAACACTACAGGGAACACTGGGCGCTCATTTCAGCTCAGGCATGGAAGCAATACGCACATTTTGATGAATATGTGTAAAGATTACTGCAATCCTTATTGAGTATTTTGTTCAACATGAAAATTGAGGAAAGGTTTTAGGTTAAAAGTCTGGCTTTTGACATACATTTCTGTGGTTATATCCCTCGTGATAATCCTTCCCCCAGTAGTTCATTATTCCTCAAGGTAATGATATACACAGATGAATACAGTGGCTGACTTGTTGGGGAATAAAAGAGGACAACATGATCTGCTTTCTCTTAAATATATATAAAAAAAATGTTTCCTCCACCATCACTGATAAAAATTGTCAACCACCATTATATACAGATGTCTTACCAAATTTCTGACTTATTGAGTTGGACGGTTAAAAGAGTTTTGTGTACTATAACTTACAGCTTAACCTGTAGATATTAATGGCAAGTGGTTCACAAAACATCTATTTGGACGACAACAGAAACAAGTTTGGACAACTGCTTGACTACAAATTTCTTTGATGAACAAATGTGGAATCTGATTTGCCCTTTACCAAAACATGTGCTAACATTACTTGAATGCAATTACATATACAACTCCAACAGCTAATGAACACTTTTTTTTTTTTAAACAAACATGGCCCGCTCTTTGTTGCTGTCGCTAAAATACTGGAAATGTGATCATTTGTTGAGTCACAATAAATCTAACAATTCAGTGAATTAAAAGTGTAAAATGTGCTTTTTGTTGTTGTTGATAAGACATTCACTTTCCTGAAAAAAAACTGGAGGTAAATGTAACCTTGCATTGTTTTCTCCAGTTTACAATGATCTGACTTGCTCTGTCATTCCATTATATGGAAACAGACACTATTACAAGCCATCTCCTCCTTTTGTTGCATAAGACAAGTATTTAACAGTATTTTGATGTTGTATAGAAATTTCACACCCACTGTAACAGTTTAAGTAGTGATATAATAATACTAATAATATGAAAAAAAAATAACAACACTGCTGTACAAGCGGCAAAAGAATAAATAAGTCCTTAAGATAAAAATGCACAGCATGAATTAAACCAAGGTTATGCAATTTAAGAATTATGAGTAAAACAGGTAAAAAAAAACAGAATAAAGCCCTCATTAAGTCTACTTAATCTAAACAATACACATTTTTCTGTCCAGAAATGTATCACCTGGATGAATTTGAAGCTCATGTCAAGACATTTTTTTCACTTCTCAAGTAACATAATTAAAGAGGTCTTAAAGCACATTTTGCCATACTGTCTTTAGACCAAAAAAAAAAAACAAAAACAAAAAACCTTTAAATTTTTTTTAACAAAGGCACTAAATTAGAGGATTTAACCATCTCTCTCATTTAAATTAACATATGCATTTATGCCTATAATATGCATATATCCTCACGTCCACATTTTCAGCCTGTCTCATACTTATTTCTCAAAATAATTTTAATAAGATCTGGAAGTAAAATTTAAATAATAAGTTCATTAAAACAACAATACAAAATGTACAGTATGACTTATATATCAACACAAAGTTAAGTTTCCCTATCACTGATACTATTAACTGTGTCACTGCGTGATTTAGCAGACAACAACTTCTAACAATTAATGCCAAAATTATTTTTTTCAAACACTAACACAAATGCAGGATTACTATGAACTGCCTTGTGTGAAAGCTTTTGAAGGGTTTGATCTGCGATCATCAGGATATTTTGCCTTCCCACTTCTTTTAACTGGTAAGCAGTTTCCATCCCACTAAGAAAACGTACTATACATAAGCTTACGTGAGCTAATGCACAGTTTCATATTATTTTTTTCCATTCCTTCAGGCACAACTCTGTCAATTGAGTATTCATTTTCTTAGGGTATTATGTATTAAATCTGTGAAAAAAAGCAACATCAGCAGAACTTGCGGCTTTTGGCTCAACTGAATACAAGTTATTTGCTACTTGGACAAATAACAAACATATTTGTCAACCACAATATATTCAACCTCAGAAACACTATATATGTGTGTCAAATATACATTATATCGAGAAATAAGACGCTATGCTGACTATGCTCCACCTAAAAAAATCTTTAGGCTTAATAGGGGCTTTTATCCTGTATAAAATCATGTCTGTAACAATGTTATTCATTTTAAAACACTTATTTTGCCATGGTATGCTCCTACTGCACACTATCTAGAAGTCTACAGGGCAAGACAGTAACGCCATAAGCTCTCATTTACTCAAAAACTTGTACTCATTATCACTTGAGGTAAAAAGCATTTCTAATATGCCATAAAGCAACATGTTAAGGACAGGCTGGACAGAACCATTGCTTTTGCATTTTTTTTTTTTAAATGACAGATGCAGACACATACAAGTTTAAAGGAGAAAGGACTTCTTTTTTGTTATGCAGACTGATTTGCAGGCCAAACCTCTCAATTATTTCTCTCTCACTGGCATCAACTCTCCACCAACCATGTAAATAAAAACATGTGGAAATTGTGTCATTGAGGTATACTGAAACAGCCTGCCAACGTCAGGTTACACAGAAGTACTACACAAAAGACTCAAGACTCAGAAAGAAAAATATGAACTTGCTGACAGACAGACTCTACTGTGATATTCTGGCTCTATCCTGGTTGTTTGTTACAAATTTGATGCAGTGTGGAAGCACAAGCAGGCATGTCTGTGATAAGTAAGGGAGGAAGAGAGATGGAGGAGAGGAAAGCAGGAAAATTAAGAGGATACAAAGAAACAAGAGGAGAAAGGAGCTGGAAGTGTGGAAAGGAGTTTAATTGGGAGTAAGGAGGGTGAGGGTTTTCTTTTCCGACCCTCATCCCTCCCTCAAGCTTGTCTGGAGGTCACAATGCATGACACTGCAGAGGATTGTTAGTGCTCATGCTGCTGCTGGTGTGCTGGTTATTTGCAGGCTTGAGTCAATGCAAAGTCATGCAAACAGTAGGCAGGCAGGTAGTTCATGCATCATGTGCCTCAGCCTTGCCCGGTCGGCGGCCAGCATAGGCCAAAGAAAGGCCAGGCCAGTTCATTGGTGTGCCAGTCATGCAGTGATATTGCTGTTAAGGGAGGAGAAAGAGAGAGAACGGTCAGATGGCCGTTACGTTAACAGATTCAGGGTTAATTTTAGGGCTTTTAAAGATCCGCCATGCTAACAAGAGATTATTCAGGATGTGCCTGTACAACAACGACAATGTAAACAAAAAACGTGTTAAAGGGGGAAAAAAACGGAACAAACATGTTAGCAGTCATGAAGATTCCTATTTAAAGTGACGTAAAAAGAACGGCAAAGTGCTTATTGAAACACCTTTTAACACACATCGAACAACCTGATTCTAAAATGATATGGAGAGTAAGCCCACTTCAATGTCCTACATTAAATAAACTTGAGTTATTGGCATTAAGGGCAAAATCTAAATTCATTTTTTGTGTATTGTGAGGGGAACAATCCTGGAGTAACACTATGGCACCTGATAAATGCTGGTAAAGCTTTAACTCCTTTGACACAAAATCTTACTAGCTGTGGATTGCACCTTCTGAAAAAACATCAACACCTCAAGCAGTTACTTTGCTTTGTTTCTTGGGAGACAATTACCAATCACAAATATTGCTACACAGTTATCAGCTGACAGTCAACTGCTTTTTTTTTTTTTTTTTACCATAACACATAATCTATTAAAGATTATCAAGCAAATGGAACATTTACATATGACGACTATATATCTTCCTATGCTTCGATGTATTTGTTGCTCAATACGGATCCCATTTCACAAAACAAAAAACACAACAGAAGAGCAACTTTTTGAAATGCTCTTCCATTTGAATAAAACAAGTTAAACACAGACACATGTAACTGAAATTTGTTCTTAACCTCCTTAAAGCTACATCATTAAGAGTTAAATGAGACAACGCAGGCCAGAAAGTCTGTCAACTCCAGTCAAAAAACAAGCGGAACCTCAAAAGTTATCACAGGTAGAGATGTGCATAAATACTGCATGAACAGGTAGAGCGGTTTCTCTCAACAAAAATGAGTTGTCAAGAAGATGCAATTCTTCTCTGTCTCGATGTCCAGACAACCTGCCTGGCAAAAGTGTGCCACAGAGTGCAGGAAGGTCAGTGGTTGAGAGGGAGGAAGAGAGGGTGTTTGGAGTGATTAGTCAGACCCTATAAATAATGCTGGGATTTAAAAAAAAAAAAAAAAAAAAAAAGTAGAAGCCTGCCATCACAGGAGTCAGGGTATAATATGCTTAGTCAGGAATAAAAGTGGTGCAAGATTTGGGCAGCCTTGCCTGGCATCTCTACCTCGTGGATCTGATCAAGAAGGGAAAAAAAAGGGAAAATCAATAGGCAGAATGCAGGGATACAAGAACTTCTATAAGAAATTAATGGGAACAGTGTGCCTAAAAATGCACATCTACTGTATAAAAGGTTCAGGGGTTTGTAAGGTAGTTTTAAAAAGGTATTTTTCTGCCTTGCTGCCATCTACCTTGCGGTAGCTGGTTGGACGTGGCCTGGGTAGGAGCGGCGTGTGCTGGTGGCTTGTCTCTGCCGGGCCAGGAAGGACTGACCAGAGCCGGTATTAGCAAGTCTGTCTTCAGCCGCCTTCTTCTGCTGAGACATACCCTGGGAAAAGATACAGAGAAGGAGAAATCTTAATGGTCTTATCAATGGTACGAAGCGTTAACATCAATAAAACAAGACTGTAAGTAGACGGAGACCCAACAGCACGGTACAGTATGAGCACAAAACTGTCCCATATTCAACTTTTCTTCAACACAGAATAAAAGACACTGGAGAGAAACTAAAGATTCATCAGTCCACTAATCCTGACGAAAGAAAAAGAGTGAAAATGAGTTTAGATATAACATTAGTTATTATTATATTATTACATTAATGACTTATGAATGTTATTAGGTGATGAAACATGTTACAGAGCAAACAGTCTATTATGCTTATAAAAAAGTATATAGTGCCATCTAGTGGTCTAAAAGGCTGTTAAAACCTAAAATTCAATGGATAAAAAATGTATGAAACCTTGTGTGACAAAAAAATGTATGTTAATCTATTAAGGGAAGAACTGACATGAAAAATTATTTTAGTAATTTTATTTAAAAATAATAAGTATGTTTTTATGTATTATGACTTATGTATTGTTATTCTCCTTCTTACCATATTGTACCAAGCTGACACAATCAGTTTCTCCTCGTAATCTCTCTGGCTCTTTGTTTTGTCCATCTCTTTCTGTTTAGAGGAAACAAAGCCACAAAAAAAATAAGTTATGCAACTATACTACAATGCTGTCCAAATATCTAACACTTAATTGATGGACTGATTACCTCCAATGAATGCAACATCCTCTCCTTCTCCTGCAGCTGGTTCTTCAGAGCTTGAACCTCTGGACCCGAACCCTGGTTCTGTTTGGGGTCCAGGGTCCGGATCACCTGTTACAGACACGTCCAAATCACATGAGATATGATTTCTTGCAAACCTCGAACTATAGCAAGCAACAATGGTTACAGTACAACATGCAAAACAAAGTGAATCTGTTGATCTTTAGTAACAAAAGTACACTCACGCTCTTTGCTTTTTCCAGGTATTTCTTATATCTATCCTCCATCTGTTTCATGTCTTCATCTTTCTTTTTCAAGGCCTCTTCCAGCTCCTCCACTCGTTGGACTAACAGACGACAATAAAAATAAGCATTTGTTTTGTTTTGTTGTCTTTTGCTATGCTCTTTCTATCCTTTTCGTTTTCGTTTCACACCTTTCAGTGACACATTTGTACAATGACATCACACTTTAAATCATCATCATAGATTTAAAGATGACAACAACAATAGATCGAGGACCAAGGTCGACAGGTTACAACAGCACACCCAATATTCAACAGGGCTGCAAACTCACAGCTGGCTGTGTATTTGGGCTCCATTTCATCAATAAAGGCATTTTTCTTCAGCAAGTCGTTGTTCAACTCTCGAAGTTTCTCCCTGATGAAGAACATAAAGCACCAATGTCAAAGATTATTTTGGTCAGTATTTCAAGTTAAATGCTAAAGGATTAAATGACAAAGACACTTGAAGTTCTCTTCAAGATGAGTGTTACGTTATCCCGACTCGGCAGAATAATATTAGCTATGTTATAGCTCTCGGTCTGTAAGAATATAACTTACATGTGCTCCTCGTATTTCTTCTTCAGAATCGAAGACTGTTAAAAGACAAAAAGAAAGATGTGATTTTACACATATCATACATCTTCAAAAAACTGGAAACATTCAAACAGCCACTCTGTTGGATAAATGCAGGAACTGCAGCACACTTCAGTCATCTTTATATCTGTAGTCATTTTGTGTCCAATTCTTGAAATAGTTCAGTTCCAAATAATGATAAATACCCAGTTAACTAATGACTGGGCAGCTGGGATAATATGCACCACATCCCCAAAATATAAATATTTAACAAATACTTTTATAGTTTTATAATTTCAGCATGGGTAGGTGTCTAGGTAAAGATCTGAAAAAGTTTTAATAAAGGGCTTGTCATGTGACAAAACTATGAACATTTCCCTTAGCATCCAACAGAGTAAATAATATTTGGATAAGATTATCATGATAGTATTATATTACATCAAAAATCTGGAATGAAAGAGGCAATCAAGAGAGAAGTAACACAGACCCCAAACCAGAACAGAGTCGGTAATGACATGATTTTCCAGATCAGATAGTTACAAAGAAAATTTAAAAATTAAATTATTTCAGTTGTTTTTTTTGATCCTGTAAATGTGTGCCACTCTCAAATATGGTACACAACAGAGTGCTTTGCAGCAAAATCATGTTAAAGAGGAAATCTGCAGAGTATTGGAAATATTATAACATGCTCAGATTGGCTCTAAACAGCATGGAAAAAAACATGGAGGAATCACGGACCTCTGGGTTCTACAGGGAGGAAAAATCTACATGATGGCTTTCTGTTTCTAACAGGAAAAGATTTATAGCTAGAAAAAAAGTGACTCTCACTGGTGTGTAGCAACTCAATGTAACAAATGCATATACAAAGGGAGTGAGATGCATAATACAAGGTGCCATGACTCGGTGTAATTCTGGTCATCAAAGTTGTAAGATTATTTAGAAAAAAAAAAACTAAATGTGTTTTGCAGTTATTTTATCATTTTAAAATAGCACATAGCACAATATTAGCATTACATTATGCACAGTTTTTATGATGTGCAAATTTCTTACATTCTGAGTTGCTGCACATTTGTCTCAGCAAGTGAATCTAAATTTACCAGGTCTTGAAAGAATAAAGTCTAAAACGAGGGAACTTTTCTGTAATCACAGGTATACTTACTATAGTCTGACAGGGGGAGCATTATTTGAAAAGAAAAGGTATTTTACTAAATGGCAAGAATAACAGACTTGCCAAATGTGGATGGTTTTACATCCATGCAATAATTTGTCAAGATGTCTTCCCATCTTTGCACACCAGCTACTTACAGAAATGACATTTCTTATATTAAACTGATGTTTGTACTCAAGAAAAACACCTGAGCACTTCCTCCATAATATTTTAATGTATTAAGGAAACTCTTTTTTTTTTTTTCTTATTGCATATGTGTATATTGTTTTTAACTGTACTGCATTTATACAATATTGACAACAAGCATTCTGTTTATCTCAAGTGAAAAGACGGATAGGTAAAGCAAGACTGATATTGTTGGTGATAGGATGCAAAATCTACGCAGGCTGGCAGGAAAGGAACCACAAACTCTACTAAAACAAAAGCATGTTTAGCGTTTTTGATTAGGTTTTTAATTATGTAGTAAAGAAACAAAGCAGCTCAAGAAAGATGACGATAAACATGCACACAAGCTCTCAACTCTCTCACATAAACCTTCTTGGGAGATGCTTCAAAACTCCTCTTCCTAAGTAGTTGACCCCTACTAGGAACTAGTTTGGAGGAGACAGGGAACAGATAAGAAAGTGATGTAATCTTCCCCTTTTTAGCATCAAAGATGAGACACGAGTTAAACATGTAGATATGAACTAGGATACAGTTAGGTTGATGATTTTAATGATGGTCTGAGGATCTCACATTTATTTTATTTACTGATATCATCTCTAATGACGTGTCTTCAAAACACATGACCCAAGAAAACCAATATGTTCTCATGCTATAACATAGAAATAATGTAAAAGCACACATGCAAATGGAAATGCAAGACCATGGCTCAATGCGTGTTAGAAATGGTTAATGTTAGGAAGAGTTAGTTAGTTAGTTATGGTTAGTTGTTATTGTATGCAAAACTCATTTTGCTTCTTCACAAAGGAAACTTGTTCTTCTAGTGGATCGCCTTCATCAAATACGTGTTTGATGGGAGTTTGAGTTAAAATGCACAGAATAAACAGTTCATTGCTTACATCGTCTGCTTTGGAACCTTGCTCTTGAAGAGACTTCTGTAGCTCCTCTACCTGACTCTGTTCCTCCATCAAGCGCTGATTGAGTAACCTTGATAAAGAAAACACAGAGACCAGTTAGACAACATAGTTAAACCAAAGCAATGAGCAAACTGCATGCTATAAAATGAAAGATAAGACTTCAGGGTGGCCGGCTTGTGGCTAAAGTGTCATTGATTGAAATTCCAATGGAGACAAAGAAAGTCTTTGTGGAGAAATAAATGGGAGATTGATCCATGTTCCACCACACAGTCACAACGTGGCTCTCAAAACTCATTGTGCATCCTAAAAGTGTATATGTAGTAAAATATTTCTCTGCTATACTCTCATTCAACTTGAATACGACACTGAGTGCACATTAGATTCAATGCTCTGTTTGCTGTTGACCCTGCTAGGCTGCATGTTTCTGTTCTCTTTGCTGACCTGTTCTCTGTCTCCAGCTCATTTTTTCTTCTGCTGGCATCTTCCAGTAGACTCTGCAGAAGTGAAATTTTTTCATTGTCTGACCCCTCCTGGGCCAGCTTCAACATCTTGTTCTCATGCTGAAGACGAATCAAATGTTCTCTGTAAAATACATTGGAGGTGACAGAAGAAGTGTTATTTAAATCAAATTACACCGATACTTGAACACATATAGTTGAAATAATCAGTATTGTTTGTTCTACACAAGTACTCCACAACTCTAAAGAATATTCATCTTGATATGTTATTCTAACATTAGTTCTGATATTATATTATCATGGCTATGCACCACATCTACTGGCTTAGTCTAAAACGTTAAGACTACAGTAGTCCTGCTGCACACTTCAATGTCAGACTGACTAACTGACACTGACATCTCCAAAGCTAAAAATATGTTTGAGGCAGCCACAGAGTTTCAACCTGTATTGTTGCACTTTCCTTGCTTCCTGATGATGATGCAACCGTATTTACACAACTTAATTTCAGGTCTTTTATCCAGTTTGCATTATTGTATCTGTCTCTTATATACCGTTTTAGAGTGTGGCTGGTGACTCCTTTCCAACAGCCTACTTCAGCTTTTACACTCACAATAGACACAGAACAGACAACAATGTGCCTGAATTTACAAGACATTTAGATTGTATTGCTCATGTGGTCCTTCTCTATAGATACTTAACATGAAATAAAACTGTTTTAACATCTTCTCTCCAACTATGAAAGCGTGCAGGATATGACATCACTTCAGGATACGGTTCCTTATTATAAATTTAGAAGATGGTTACATTAGTAGCTTTTAAGAAAACTAGGAATTACATGTAAATCCACATTTTCCTTGGTTCACAAAGGTTAAAAAAAAAAACCCGGGCAGGATAAGCTGCCAGCAGAAGTTTCAGCTCTCTTGGAAAGCGGCAGTTATGCTGTTATAACTCACACACCACTATTATATAACTCACAACAGAGGCAGATCTTTTTAGGCCAAATTCCTCTGTCATAACAGCAGAGATAGCAAGAGGAGTAGGCTAGAAACCATCTGGCTACAAAGTGGACAACAGAAATACACACTACACACACAAAATCAGAAACATTTACAGAGGCTCCAACTACTGGGCACCTGTAATGGTGAAATACCCCTCGATTTGTATCCTTTATCTTAACTAATGTGCTTATAGCATGCAGGTACCAACACTGGGTGCCATAAACTGTCTCCAAAATCTTTGATCTTGGATCTTTATGATATATTTTGTTGTGGTATTACTTAGTGTAAAACATGTTTTTTAATACATTTATTAACCTAACTAACGAATATGAATAAGTTACATGATCTTAATTAGATGTTCTTATTTTATGCTCCATACTTCATCAGCCACGTGAAACAAAACTGTGGGGTTCAAAGGACATACCGAATCTCTGGGGTGGTGATCTCAGCAGCCAGTGAATCAGAGCCGTCGTTGCTGGCCAATGGGAACAGACCTGGGCACAGTGACATTATTAAGGTAAGCCCAACTATTTAAGCTTGACCGTGTAGACTATACTTAGCTTAACGAAGGCCAACTGCTCATGTTTACCCTCTCTGGCAGACATCGTACCTGAGGTTAACTGTCCCTCTTGAGCTTGGACACAATGTAGCTCCTCAATAGTCTCCTTCAGAGAGTCTCTCTCTGTCCGCATTCGCTACAGAGGGAGACAGTAAGAAAAATATGTGAATGATTAATGCAGAAAGAATGAACATCCCCAGTGTGCTAAATGCCAACAGAATGTGTCTTATGTTTATCAGTTAGGAACGACTACCACTCCAGTAACGTTTTTTAAACTACAACATTTCAAAGTTATTTACAACCACTGAACGCAAGTTATCGTGTTGAACAAAATTCTCCTCTGATTTTAATACATATGATTTTATCTATACAACAGGACTGAAAACGGGTATTGTGAAATATTTCAATTTAAAATGTATATTAATCAGTTCCTAAATGAATGAATGAATTGTACATACATCTTTCTCTTTTTGTAGAGAGTCCACTTTCTCTTTGACACGTTTGTACTCAAACTCCATCTTGTCAGCCTTTTTAGACTCTTCTGACAGTCTGTTCTGGAGTTCAACCACCTGTGCACAGAGAAGACAGTTCAAGTGAAGACATCATTTCTTAGAATGCATAATGCACTGTGTGTGTGAGTGTTGTAATATAGTGTCATAAATTGGGTTACATTGCCCTGTCATGTAAATAATGACTGTACATGTGAGTGTCAACATGACTGTTGGTCGGGTACCTGTCTCTTGTATGTCTCCAGCTGGCCCTTGGTAGCATTAGCCTTTCGTAGCTCTTCTTCCAAACTGACGTTGGTCTGCATTAACACTGTGTTCTTTTCCTCCAAAAGCTTACTCTGAAAAAGAGCGACAGAAATGTATAAATCATTTGTGCTGTCTAATTTGTGTATTACATGCATCATTACACATTTCACCAGTTTTTAGATTAAAACAAGGGTTAAGAAAGTTAAGATACAATTTATATAACTTACTCCTAAACTTTAGCACTGTGCCTGGTAAAGAGATATTTAGCAGTACAGTAATTCCTAATCATTACCTCAAATGCACAGGTTGTACATTAACTCAACATAAGTAAGTTTGCTGCCGATTGAAACTAATCATTTATATCAATGTTAACTGAAATGTAAGATAAAAAATGTATGAAATGAAATGTAAATGTATGAAATAAAATGTAAGATAAAAACAAGTAGAAATCATTACAATAAAAACCAATATATAAAAGTATTTGATTTTTATTCTTGTCTGTATGCATGTGTGTGATGGCATACCTGTCTCCTGAGAAGTCCCATATCCTCCAGTTTCTTCTTGTAGTGTTCCACTGTGCCCTCCAGCTTTGACACTTTATCTGACGAATGCCTGGGAGGGAAACAACAAGCAGTTTTATTTTGTGATGGTATATGGACGGGAGGCAGAAAACTTTATCAGTCTATTTGTGTAACAACACATCTGTAATAACAAAATGATGGTTGCATGCACAACGCATTAATTGTATCATGTCCTGATTTTCTGACTCATTTTCAAGCCCATCAGTCTTTTGGTGTAAGACATGTTGCTTCAAATCACCAGATGGGCGTTTTCAACAACAATTTTGAAAACTTTCATGTCATATAGCCTCATATAGAACAAAACATGGTTTTATCACCGAACATTAGACTGCATCCAACTTACCTGAGGACGTCCATCTCATCCTTCAGAGACTGGGCTTCATCAGCCAGTGAGGTAAGCTCTTCATTCTGTGACTTTACATCCAAGAGTTCTTTTTCAAGCTCCTCACAGCGGATGCGGTAGTCATCTTTTGCTGCCTCCAACCTAGAAGGAATTCGATTTTTTTAAAGACCTTTCAAACGTGTTTGACACCGGCCAATTCAATTCTCACTTTTTACATAATTTTTCTACACACCTGAAAGTTTCTTCCTGTAGTTGCTCCAGTTGTGTCTGCAGCTGGAGGTGTCTGCGTCCAGCGGGGCTGTTTATATCCTCTATAGAGTCGGACTGGTTAAGTCTCTCCATTAAGACCTGGTTTTCTGCAAGCAAACTGCTCTTTTCCTCTTGTAGGGCAGCCACCTAGGAGAAAATGTGTGAAAGAGGAGAGAAAAGAATGGGAATGTACAAAAGAAGACAGAGAGAAGACAGGATGGATAGCAGGTAAGGTGAAACATAGATAAAGAAGAGACAGAGCTCAGTTGTTTATTTGTATCTCTCAAACTACTGAAATATAATAAAATATGTAACATTTTCTGTACAGCATTCAATCCATTATGTTATTCACAATCACTGCAGGATCAATTTTGGTAATAAAGCAAGCACACACCAAAACCTCAACATGGCAAACCAACACACTTCAACATAGCACAAAGGGCTATAGATGGTTTGATGTTGTCTTCTCAGTGTGACAGACAGGGTATCAAACTCCACACAAAGCAAAGCAGAAGCTGGTTGTTGGGTTTAACTATCTGTGTCCTGATACTAATATATGACTCACTGTGCTGCACCTCAACAAAAAGTAAATGGCCTGCAAAATTGTTTTACATGTCAAAATACCACCATTTAAGCAAACCTTTATATTTTTGTTAAAAGAAAATATAAATATTGTTATAAGCAGGGTTCTTTTCAAAATTTCGAATAAGTGCATGTAAAGCCATTAGCACATACGACCATTTCTCATCCCTAACTGTTAATGGATTTTCCAGGATCAGGCCAATGATCCCTCTTCTTATTTGACTTTTTTTGTAAAGATGTCATTCTATTAACATATTAGCTGGACTAACCCACGTGCCATAAACTATTTTATAAAATGTCATCTGACAGAACGTGAGTTATAATTTCAAGTGGATTATGGTGGAGAATCCTGTTGCCAAAAGAAACACAAACGCGCCATTGCCTTTGATGTTCGGCATTAGACTTGCTTCTCTGCACAGACATATGTTCAGTTCTTTTTTGCATTTTATAGACTATTACAATGTGGCAAGAGATGTCTTCTTATTTTGTTGTCTGAGTGTAAAATGTATGCTAATTAAACATAGGTAAAAATCATGTGGAGGTATTCTAGGAGAAATATAAATATGTGATCAGGACAACTCAAAAGGCAGAAAATATGGAGGGAATCATCTATATTCATTCTCATCAAACCCAAAAAATGGTGTTGCTAAAGACATATTTCATTCCAGCAGATATCAGTTGCAGTATGTGCAAGACTAAACGATTGTGCAGCTGATTGCTTGCTGACCAGAGTCATAAAACAGATCCGAGATAAACTTCTTCTAAAGGTTGTTTTTTTTTTTTATAAAAAAAAAAGTTTCTTGATGTGCACTTATTGTTTTTTCAATCAATGAGAAAAAAACCCAAAATAGTAGCACCACATATGAATACAGTATGTGTACATATTTCATATTCATCAGTTCCTTTCCTGGGTCCAAATGCAAATTGCGAATTTGTTCCCTTTTCGGTCTATTGTTGCTGTGGGAAAGCATGAAACACAGCAAGGTAAAAAAGGCAGGATGTTATGCAGGGGTGACATCTGACACACCTACACAAAACTGCAGTTGTGTCTGGTGTGCCCCAAGAGGACCACGTGTATACGTGTGCACAAATACTTGTGCACTAACGTGTACACACACATGCACACACGATTTGGAGAAGGGGAATCTGGTGCAAGCAGACTGAGAAAATCCAGGACCATAAGACACACCACACACCAAGGATGGAAGAAAGAGAAAGAAAAAGTTTGGATTTACCCTCTCTTCTAGCTCATTAAACTCTAACCTCAGTCTATCACGCTCCTCTTGGACATGGAGGGCCTTTAAAGCAAGGCACACAGCATTGAAATAGTCAGGAAAGAGGAGACTGATTGAACACAACTGGAGACAAGTTAACCCTTTAAATTACAGCTCCATTTTTCTGCACTGACTGTCATTAGTAAGGTTAAAAGGAAAGGAAAAAGGAAAGCATTTATCAGCAGTTATGGAAAAGGCCCATCAGTAGCAACACAATCAGCTGTTTTGAAATCATGTAATTACAATGCAATTATGTAAAATGGAGCTGCTTTTAAAGTGTAACCAAAAACAGCTGTAAAAGTATGAAGTGTGACACACACAGATAGTAAAAGTTAAAATACAGCAAGAATACAACAATGCTATATACTAAATGGCATTTCCTGACAATAATGATATTTTTAACAAACAATTTTTAACACTTTAAAAATGCTATGATGCAACTATCAGGTATCAGTCTTCTCTTTCAGATTAGGACATTTAAGTAACTTCACATTGTGATGTTGAAAACCAGCTTCTTCAGATCATAAACATGAGGGATTACAAGCCTGCATTAAACCAACCTGCATGTCAAGCTCACGACACCTCTGAGCAATTTCTTCCTTGGTGGCCAAAGCATCGTTGAGCTCCTCAACTGTCTTCTTCAGCTGAGAGAAGAAAGAAACAACAAATCACTAATTGCTCACTTACATTCGATTAAATAAGATTTATGGAGTGAGATATGGACATCGAACAAACGTGTTGGATCTAAAACGAAACAAATAAATTTAACCAAAAAACAGTCAGATGTTTTTTCACCAGTTTGTATATAGTAGAAATGGCATAGTAGCATAAAAGCTTCTACTGAAGCTTGCTTTTCCACAGATCCAGCTGTTTTACAGCTCTGTGGCCAGAAAGGAGGATGAAACATGGGTTGAGGGGTTTTTGGTTCATGCGAGTCACAAGCCACCACAGTCACATTTAAACTTAAATTTCTTTGAATACTTTCTGACAGAATGACAAAAATAAACAAAATCAGCAATCCGTGAAATTCACAGTATAGTGTGAAATTTGAGACAAATCAAAAATGTATTCAAATGAACCACGGGGAGGTTTCATGACATATTCATACCTGTCTGTCTAGATCCACGTATGAGTCATTTCCTCCCATCACCGGAGTCTCCTTACTCATCAGCTACAGACAAAAAACAAGTTAATGGAAGACATTTAGTGTACACAGCAGCAACACTGAACTGGTTACACCTTGGTTCAGGAATGATTACAATCAACAAGCAGGAATGTTTATCCAGTCATGCATTACCAGCAGATATGTTACAATCCCACATGTAACCTGATAAAAATCTGTCTGAACAACCCCACCTTAATATCATTATTAATCAATTACTATCTGCAAAATTGTTTGATTAAGGTCTAACTAGCGTGATGGTCTACCTCTTGGATGGCTGTCATGACCACGTGCTGCACTGATTCCTCCATCATCATTATGGTTTGAATGTATTCTAGAGAATGCAAAGAAATAAACAAAAGTATCAGGTTAATCTGTCATGTCTCGGTCAGTTGTTAATGCATGTGATGAACATTGTTTTTTTTAATATCATATCATACATTGTACAAAGTATGTCATATGCACCTTGTTTCTGTTCACAGTTGACAGCACAGCCCAGTATAAGTTGTAGCATTCTCCCAAGTTCTGCGGCGTCGGAGTGTTCTCCGATAAGGTTAACATCTGGTAGTGTGAAGTCATTAATGTGCTGGCCTAGGATCTATACAGGAACAAAAGATTTTTTAAAAATATTTTGTTAGAATAAAACTGGATTAACATGACACCAATATTTTATTGATATTAAAAATAGTCTTTCCAGTTTTGATAGTTTTACAAGGTGTCACAGTGCCTGCAGAGGATCATGTGGCTTTTTAATGCTGTGATTTTTAATGCTGTCAGTGAAATTCAACACTGACTTCTGTGCAAAGTCAACATATAGTAACGTCTTGTTTTCCCTGTTAATATGTTAATTACTTCTTAAAGGACTGAGGGTAGAGTAGGCAAGTCACAACTTCTCCCTATGAGCAAACACAACTGCTTATGTAGTCAGGATGGGTTTCATTATTACGGTAGATTCTTCTTACCTCCTGGTTATAGTCTAGGATGCCTTTCAGAACTTTCTTTAGATTGCTGATCTGAAACGAGAGATTTTAGGCACAGATTTTCCCAGAATATTAGAAATATCAAGACTACTGTGGTGATACCAATTGAGAAATACAACTAATAGGGTCTGTATTGAACCAGAGTACTACAAGTGACTCACAAAAAAGGTTAAGACACTGCTTGAACAACATAAAATGAATCTGAATAAAGATATTTTATTTTCATTTAGACTTGGATATGTCTTGGTAAAAAGAAAGTGGTCCCATAAAACCTAAGCCATACATCCCTCCTAATAAAACAAAAAATTAATGATCCTTACCTTTAACCTCCAGTTATCCCCAACCTCTGGCTTGATTCTACTAATCCAAGCATCATTGAAATACACTACATCTCTAGAAAATTTGGACAGACAAGAGAATAGGGATTTGTAAATAAGCAAGGCACAAACAAAGTGTTGTCAGCTCTTACAGGAATGGCAAAACACACTACCCATAATGTAAACCGCTGACTTAAGCATTGTACTTTTTAATACACAAACCTCAAGAATAAAAGCTTACATTTTCTGTAGAGCTTGGGCCATGACGACGCCGCTCGTCAAGTCTTCCACTGTCTTGCATGGAGCTTCCACTCCAAACGTCTGGATCTAAACAACAAACAAACACACACAGGCATTGGGTGCTGGTTGCAGGTCAGGATAAACTATGTAATTACATGGAGTTAACAGTTCATTTAGTCCACCCACAATAAAATGTGTTCAAAATATTCAACATAAAAAGCCACAACACCCTCTACCTCAAAAGTTTAGCAGTTTAATTGTGAGATTTCCCCCCCCCCCAAATTGTATCTTCATATTTTATATTGTTTAAATTTTTTTTTAAAATACAGTAACTCTCTGCAGGCCAAAGTAGGTACAATCACAAGCGTACAGCTCTCAACTTTGCCCTACCATTTCTCTTACATGACCTCCATCATGTTTTTTTTTATATTTTTTTCTTCCTTTCCAGCTACCTTTACTTGGCATCTCATTGTTCTCTTTCTACACTTTATATTGTTCTCTACTTCTTTTCCTCCAGACAGAAGTGAATATTTTTAAGTCTACATGCCAACAATCCACAGGCCAGAGCAGGAAATTGAGAGCAGAAATGTTGGAACGCAGACACACAAGAAACTGACGAAGTTGAAAAAATCTACCGGCACATGATTCTGCTCAACTCATTTTTCATTATGTGGCACAAATATGACACACAGCTCTCAATCCCCTCGTCACAGACTGACAAAACTACACCATATTACTGTCTCAGTGCACTGCTATGAAACTGCTGGCTGCATAACACAATTTTCTTAAAATACACATGATGCAATAACAAACCACCTCCTACTGCTGTTACACCAATGTGAGTATCTATTTTAAACAGGTATAGACAGGTTTAAAGGAGACATAAATTTACTGTGATTTTTAATTCTCAAGAATCTACAGAAAAGGATATGAAAGCATTTAATTATTATTTATCAGCAGAGACGGATGGCGAGATAAGTAAACAAGAAAACATTCAACACTGTACACAGTAAAGGACAAATTCACAAGACATGAGGGCAATATGACACTCACAATAACATCCACATTATCACTGAACAAATTATTCGTTACTAAAGTGTTTCTGTAGACTGCTGTTTTACTTTAGATTCACAGTTGGACATGATGAGAAATCTCACTGCTAAAATCTATGTCATAACAGCCACTAAATGACCTTCAGGAGGATCCATCACTCAAGACATAATGAGTAGGCACAGTGTTACTTAAATTTAAAAAATCTATTTTGTCAAGACTTTCCAAACACCAAGACACCTTGTATAACACAGATCCACCAACAAAAACAGTAGTTCAGCTTCATTATGCTGATGTATTATGCCGTTCACTTTTCTCTTGGAGCGCCACGGCCCTAAACTGAATTAAAATTAGGCCATTTTGAGGGTAAAATGGTTGCACTGAGAGTACTTTGGTGTGTGATGACTCTCCACCAGAGCAACATTTGATCTGCATCATTTCCATTTGCAGCAAAGAGGTGGAAGTAAATAAAATATAGGATGAACCAGACCCTCACAAATACTGACAACCCACAAAAGGCCTTGACAGAGTTATTCTCCTAAACATGATATAACGAAAACAACGTTACAACTGTCATGTACAGACTGTTACATAGAGTTTTTGAGAGAATATATTGATGGTCTCCTGCTTGATGTCAGCTTGGAAGAATAACCAACACTTATTTTGGTTAGTGAGTTGAGCACTATCTGTTGCATTTTTGAACATGACATGATTTTTATGGGTCTCTCTCTCTCTCTCTTTTTACCTTTAAAACTATTGTTCCCAAACAGCAATAGGTTCACATGGCCACGTGAGCTCCACATGCTTGACTACAACTACAAGTGTAGTCTACACAGTGCACTGCATTACAAAGCCTTTAAAAACTGAACATGTACCCATGTGATGTCTCTTGAAAAGCCCCGGCGGAGCAGTGCAGGTGAGCTGATTTATGCTGTGTAGGACACCGGGCAAGCACCAGTGTGAATGAATCTTTTGACACATAAATTATGCTTTCAGAAGATAATTATTTGTACATATATATATACACACACACACTGAGTGACACTGAGTCTGCATGCTGAACCTTTGAGCCATGTTCCTGGGCAAATGGCCTCCAGCCACAGTGTAAAAGGAGAAAGGTGAGCGAGCCACACTTGATCTCAGTTGATTTCAGTTGTAACATCAGAGCTCTCCAGATATCTCTGAGCTAAGCCAGGTCCACTGCGTCATCAGGATCACCTCCCAATCAGCTTATTATGACTATAGTAATCACTGAACCTTGAAGCACTGACAGAGTAAAAGGAGGTCAACAACCACTTTATCTATTGGCCTAAAATGGTCAGCACCTTTACCACTTGGCCATCAGGACACCCCACCATGCAGTATCTTAGGTCTTGTTACAGCCCCACCCATGTGTGTGAGCAGTAATGTGATGACTGAGGTCTTTTTTTCATTTGAGAATAAATCACCATTTATTTACAGGTTCTAGTTAAGCAAATGTTAATGTTCCAAGATCTTGCCAGATAACACCTCAACAATGGGAATTGTTAACCAATAATAAACTGGACTTCCTATGTTCAGTTTAAAAAACACACAACAATCATATTTTTAAAGGTGTTGGTTTAAGAACACACGTAAGCAAGATCTGAAGCGTGGACATACACAACTCAAACAGAGAGACCAAAAGAGATCAAAAAAGGAAATCCACACCTACGAGTTTGTGGAAACAGTCGGTTGCTTTCCCCAGCTGTTTCCACAGAGTTCAATTTGGGAAAAAGCAAGCGTCACATGATCAGTAGTTAAAAAAAAAAAAAAAAACACAGGCTGCAAAAGCATTCTTGTAATTCATAATAAAAGTGATCAGTATAAACTATATTAGCAAAGATCCATGTTAGGGTGCATAATATCAATCATATGTATGTAGTGTCTGATCAAGTGGCAGCACATGCACATTGTTATATAAACATGTTATCAATACACATGGTGAAATGTGACTAAAATGTCACAATGTGTGTTGGAAATTACACAGTAACCACTGAGTGAACATATTAGTTTGTAGAACAGGCTAGTACCATCAGATGAAAAAAAGGTGGCTGATAGAGCAGATATACTCTAAGCTACATCAAAGCATTTGGCCGACATCTGGTTAAGCTTTTCAAAACTGGCACCATTTAATACTGCATGATTTACAACTATGTTCCCCAACTGTAAACCCTAAAAAAACCCTTAAAATACCTTGTATTTGTTTATGTTTACTGAGAGCACTAAAGACATGAAGACAAAATTAAAAAGCAACAAATTACATATGTGGATGTGGCTACACCATTCATGATAAGCAGCTATTAGCAGCTATTACTTTGGTATTTTGACCAAACAGACTACAGTAATAAAACACATTTACGTTGGACTGTTGCTTCTCATAAGTTTGTAATCAAATATATTTATGAAATAATCTGTATTTCCTGTTTCTCAGTATCCCTGATATCCAAACTACTTGGGCTTCCTATTGATTTGACTTTAAACAGAAACAGTTGTTTTCAGTATGTGCACTGATATTACATAAGCAGAGATACAGTCTCAGGCGTACAAGTATCTATCAGAGATGCGACTTCACCGTCAACAGACATGTGGAATATTTGCCAGCAACATAAAGAAAAGTCATCCCTGTTCTCATATATAAGCTGTGCTTTAACAACAAGAGAAAACACTGATGCATGAACAGACACAGCACGCAGATGTGTGTATTGAACCTAGCAAATTGTTGTCTACATTTTGTACCAATTATAATTTTCAGCTTCAAAGGCTGTCTATCTTTCCACAAAGATTCACCATGAAGAAAAACTTTGTTTTTGTTTTTATATTCATTTCATATTATAGTGGAAATATTTACAATTTTTTCCAAAATGTTCATGTAAAAAAAGTTCTCAAAGAACTACTTCTCCATTTCACATTTGTGTGAATCCACAAATTGATTTTGAGCACGATTACACGACATATAAGTAAGCACATGACTATGCAGGAACAGGGTAGCTAGCCTGTGCTGAGCTCTACTATAACCACATGCATGTTTTCACTAACTAGTGACATTTATGCTGGATGTGTTTAGTGAAAACATGGACGTACCTATATGCACAGTTTCCATCACATGCAATTCATTCACAGTGATGTTTACACATCAGGTTAATGCTTTGTGATGCCATCTGTAGTCACAGACACAGTCTAAGAGCTCTTAAATTACATTTTCCTTGTCCACAAATCTAAATAACAGTTAAGAGATTAACTTTCTGAAGTTATTACACTCATGTGTGTGACATGAATAATGATCTCCTTGGCTGTCATGTTCAGAAGAGTAACGATTTTTTACTCAGGCATCACCATCTCTGTTTTATATTAGATGTTGTATCAACGGACATAACCAAAGCAGAATATTTCGAGCAACAAATACATTTGATCTATATTGTCCTAGCGCGACTGGTCACATTGCTGCAGTTCAACAATGTAAACATGCACCAATCGGTAGCACGTGATCCTGTTAGTCTGATGCATTTTCCCACTTGATGGATCTTTGTTTTCTGGATTCGGATATAACAATCTGGGGTAACTTTAAATAAACCCAAGGCCGGGAAGCTACCCTGTATTTCTCCATTTTGATCGAAAAAAGGGAGGATTTGGAAGGGAAAACGGACATGTCAAATTGAAAAAAAACAATGACAGGAATTCAGACTCAAAGCAGACACCGAGCTGTAACAGTACGCTAGGCTATATGCTCAACCCAGTGGGGGGGAAGCCTTCGCCAAAAAAAGCATTGTACCATAACGAGGCCAAACGTCTCTGCCGTTTGATCCACCCGATTCAAAATACGACAGGGCACTAGGAAAGTTGAGCTATCTAAATAATTGCACAGAGCTGGAACCAAAATTACAGTCTTGTCAGGGTAAATGGTGTACTGGCTAGCAAGCAACACATCAGCAGCTAAAGCAGCAAACAGCTGGCCTGCATACGTAACCAACGTGAGCCCGTGTCATTTTCCTCTCGCCAGCTAACGTTCCCCGTTAGCTCACCGAGCTAGCATTTAGCCTGATATGCTAGCTAGCGTCGCTGGCGCCTGAGAGCTGTCAGTGAAAATAACCCCCAAACTTCGTATTTTATAACTTACCCATGTTAATAGGCTTCCACACAGCTCCATCCGATCCAGGGACTCCGTGGTACTCATTGTTACCTAACGTAGGCTGCCTTTGTGAGGTGAACAGAGCCTGAAGTTAGCAATCGACTTCATATAACGTTACTCCCGAGATCTCTCGCTCTCTGGGTGTCTCAATCAGTCTGCCGGCGTCTGCCGGAGGAGGGCTGGGTGGGCGGAGTCTGCAGTGCATTTAAAGGAACACTCCCTCTAACAAATAGCTTGGTAAAATCATCCTGATCACGTGATCTTAAGATTTCAGTTTCACTCTGTGTATCATGATATTATGATTTTTTTTATGTATGTAAAAAGCATGTGCAAAAATTAGCTGTACCATCAGTGGTAGTGGCACTGCAATGATTGTGACAAGGGGTGGCCCATGGCATTGGCCATATAGATGGCCACCTAGGGCACCAGATGAGGCAGAGGGCACCGTTTTCCCTGAGGTGCTTTTGGAAATACCTATTATTCTCTGTGTTTAGTATTTTTCCTATTTTTTTCCTCGTTGACTTGCACAAGTTTTGATTTGGTTTGTTTTTCAAAGCCTTGTTTTTTCAAACCCAACAGCCACCAAACTTCACACACTACACCTCTATGCCACCAAACACTTTTGCTTGTGCTCAGGGCATGTCTGTATCACACTTGAACAGGTTTAGGTTAACACACTGTTGTGAACCATCACACTCCCAGATTCAGTCCCAGAGGATGTTTGATGTTTACCTGGAGTAAATCATGAATCACATGTGTCTTTTCAAACAGTTGAAATCACATTTAGGCAAAGCTACAGCATTTCTACCACTAGGGTAAGACTCTCACCCAACCGGTTCCCAGATGAAGAACAGCAGAAGCATTTAAGGGTGAAGGTTTCATCAACCCTCCAGACACAATGGAAGGGACAGTAAATAGGAGACAGTAAGACACAGCTTGGCATGTGCCACACCTCGTCACATTTCAGGAGAGAACCAGTGGTGTTTTTTTGTGATCTGGAGTTGTCAAACAGTGAATTTTACAGTTGACTGTTGATCTGCCACATGAAACTCAACCCCCTCCTCCTACTACTCATGAACATGAAGACAGACAACAGCTCAGCAAATAGAGCTCCAAGAAAGCAAGTGGCCTGGATACAGTTTCAGCTACCACTCGGAAGCAGCCATTTCCATCTTAAGGGTCAGGACCCCTCATGGACTCGCACTAACTTTAGGGTGACAAGAAAAGCTTGATAGGAACAGAATAAATCTTCTGTTTCTAAAACCTCACTCATTCATTTTAGTCAGGAAAGTGTTCTTTTTCCAAATGTGTATATACCATTTATGGGAAACATATGTAGAAAAACGAATTTGATATACAACATGTTTACTTAATCTTAATTCCTTTTTCTTAAATTTACATACAGATCAAAGTAGAACACATACGTTAAAAAAAAATTAATTTCAGATCCTGAAATGCTTTATTGTGTGCACTGAGTTCTTCACCCACTGATTGATTAGGACTATAAGCTCTGTACACGAGGCACACATCCAAACTCACAATTACCTTTAGAGTGGCAAGGTAAACTTTGAGGTTAGGTTAACACTCATAACTTGAGGGAAATTACATTTTAAAATCATACTCAATGACCCTTTCATACATTTGGTTTGGCTTCTTCTATGACCTTTTTTATTTCTTGAATAAAAATTGTCCAGTTAAGAAGTCATTATGTGACAGATAGGTTTACTGCAGTAAAGTACAGTAGATATTCACACTATCATCCCAACCCATCCATGTGTTGTATAGTTGTCAGCATTACTCTAATCCAACCTATGAATGGTGTACTCTACATACAGAGTCAACATTTGGAGCTCATTCATTTGTTAAGTCCTCACCAGTGATGAAGTGACACCCTGGACATTACTGATCAACTGTTTTTTGATCATTTATTTAGTCTTATATGTCCGCCACATCCTGATGTGAGCTAAGGCTTCTTTTACATGTAAGAACCTAGCCGTTCAGTCTTTGTGTCACCACCTCTCTGTACATGATCGAGATATACACGAAGAGGAGAAGGATTACAAAGAAATCGTCCATGAATCCCAGGAGACCAAAGAGTGCTTCGGGGAGGATGTCAAGCGGCGAGGCCAGGTATGTGACTGCACCAACCAGACAGAGGAGAATTCTGATCCTGAACATCCAGAAGAGGCCACCTACAGAGAACATCTCTCTAAAGGCATGACGGAGCAGGGTGGGCACGTCCCGTAGCCTGTCCATAAACTGAGGGGAGGCAGAGAGACAGAAAGACAGATAAGAGGAGAAAAAAATTATGAAAAGTCATAACAGGACAACAGAAATATTTCTCGTAGCTTCTTGAACCTGTTTATTTCAAGAAAAGCCTTTTTTGCTTATTAGATACATACATGTAATTTAAATATGAATACTGTATACAGCAAGCCCAGCCAACCTGTAATTGCTGCAGCCTAAATACTGCATATATCTATATCATCTTCTGTAGTGTACTCACAGATCTTGGCTGGCCTGAGAACCTGCGGTTGTAATCATTGATGTCTCTTAATATAAGTAGAGGTTCTGCCTCACCATCCTGGACCCTCTGAGGACTGGCATGCTCATGAAATAGTGGGAAGAGCAATGTTACCTGGACAAGGGTAACAATAAAGATTAAGGTAAAATTGAAAAGCAAGGGAAATCAACAGCTACAGCACATCTGCCATAGAAGAAAATGATAATAATGAAGTCTTAGGTTCTACAGCCATTATTTATTACAGTCTCACCATTTGTCTACAGATGGGGCAATTAATAGCCCCTAGCCAGGTGCCATACCTCCAGTAGGCTAAAATACAGGAACCTATGCAGGAACACAAAGACGTGACATCAGAGAAGCTCAGGAACAATAAGTAACAGTGCTAATTAATCTAATACACATACTTCTAAATTAGCATGTTCGCAACTAAACTTATATATTCATTACAATTTCTATTTAGAATTTAAAGATTAACAAATCCAGCAGGAGAGTCAATAGACGTGACAATAATCGTGCTAGCAAAAAGGGGAAAAAACAGGAAAAAACAAAAATTCCTCATGCAACAGTTTGGTTTTGCTTTGTGTTTATTACTAGAATCTATACAATAGTCGTACCACAGAAAAGATGTCCACAATTGGTTTCCACAGGCAGAACAGCCTGCTGTAAACACACGGGGCAGGACATGTCTGTGTAATACTGCTGCCTGGCCTCCGGCTGAGGATTTCCATCCTGTCAGAAAATACATGAGAATTTAATATTATCTGAACCACAAAAACTTATTAACTACCTGCAAAATATTAATTTAATCTGATTTTATGTAGTTTTTCCTGTTTGTATATTTTCTGCAACCATATCAGCCATATTTGGCTCGAAGGGTTACAGTTATATTTACCTGCTCTGTTTGGAGCTGCTGTCGGACGGCTCGAACATGCTCCTGATTCTCAGGATGAATGTTCTGCTCTTCTTCTCTGTAAGGTCAAAGGTCAGACATTTGACATAACAATAATCCTCAGATGAAATTTAAGCATGTAACAACACACAAAACTCAGCCCTGTGGCTTTATACTGTATCATATTTGGTCAGCTTGGCTTTTTCAAAAGCAAAACTATGTTTCTATCACACTGGACAAACAGAGGGAACAGTTCACCTGCATGAGATTAAGTATATGCAGTAGAATATACTAACTGGGCAATTTGTTCTTTTAGCAATTTTGTGTAAATGATCCACATTTTGTAATATTAGTATGAAACGTGAGGATGAATTTGCTTCTTACCGGCAAAGCAGAGTAAGAAGGCCTGCGAGGAAGGTGATACTGAGCACCACAACAAATAAGACCTGGTTGCTGACACCCTCAATGAAGGTGTCCTCATCTTGGATGAGGTAGTCCAAGTCCTCACACTGACTGTCCTCCATCACCCACACTCATGGGTGTAGCCTACAAACTAGAAAACACAGATACACAAATTGAGGTTTTTTTTTATTTTTTTTAGATTGTCGCATGATAACATTAAGACAACTTTGCTGTGTTTTTTGACAGAAATGCCAGACACAATATTCATCACCTGGGCTCACAGAACAACATATGTTGTTGCACCATCATTGTTTTCATTTCACAATAAGGGAATTCAAAAACAATAAAAAAATAAATCTAATTTAACCATTTCATACTTAACTTTATTAACGTTATTACAAGTTAATAGTGAAAGTGCAAGTGTTGCAAACCTTTTACATAAGTTACAATACTAATGAGTCTTGAGGCGTTCACTATCTTATCTTTAGCCCATCTAACAAACTAACGTAGCTAACTACTACTGAACAACACATCTAGGAAGCCATTATTGTTTACTTCTCAAAATTCCTGCACATTGTCAGCTAGCACTGACTGTCATAACGGTAAGTTCACACACTGCCACAGTAGCTGTAGCTATTTAAACGACAAGTAGATCCGGCTCGCTAACGATAACGTTCATTTATTTATCAATACTGAAGACGTTGTTTGCTAACATTAGCTGCTGTTATTACACCAACAAACAGCTAATTCTCTTAAAATCCGAGCTCAACCGAGCCGTGAATCTGATTTATAAACAGCTAGCTAAACTACCCGCTTTACATCATCAAGTTACCTACGACGTCTACCTGCTGCTGAGTTCACTGAGCGGCCAAACAGTCAAACTGAGCACACAAGCGGATTTTAACCTAAACTAACCACATTTCAGAGTACGACGGACGACCTCACCTTCGCTCAGAAGTGACTCAGCACGTCTCTCCCAAAGGCTCGTCTTGTCATCTCCATTTACTCTATCGAGACAACGTCCTTCCAGCAATGGCACATTTTAGTAGAAACTCAGATTAACGCCCCCGCTGCCTTGTTAAATGTTGCTTTCGTGTTACGCTCTCATGTCGTGTAGTCCGTCGCTCTCAGTTTGTTGAGTCTTCTTCTTCTTCTTTTGTCGTTAGATGGCGGTTGACAGCGTTTAGGTGCATTACCGCCTTCTACATGTGTGTGTGTGCATCAGACCGGTTATTATACTATCACATTAAATTCTCCCATTAATTCCTCAACCCTGATATAATACCCTCCTCCTTTCTATTTCTATCGTTTCCTCTCATTTCTCCTACTTTTCTTTGAATAGTATAGTAGTATCAGCCCTTATTATCTCTATAAAACTCATTCTGTCATGTTGTTTTTTATTTTATTTTATTTGATTATACTTCAAACCTCAGCTTTGCCATATTTTACAACCATACTTATTTATCTTCTTCTTATTGTTTTTTTTTGCACATTTATCCGCCGGCTCATAACATCCACACTTTTAATTAATTTAAATGAACACTAGATGGCAGTAGTGGGTCGTAAATTACATTTTGCAACGTGAAGAAGAAGTACTAAGACATCAGTACATAAAATATAAGTTGGCTACTTTCAGATAGTGAATATAGGGGCTTGACTTTATCACAGCATCTTTATATTGAGGCAAAATGCCTCGTTATGCGCAGCTAGTGATGGGTCCTGCTGGTAGCGGTAAGGTAAGTTACCAGTCTTAACCGAGCATTGTTATGCTATTCGGCTAAAGCGCTATGCTAAGACATGAGGTAGAGAAATAGACTTCCAAGTCCAAATTACATCTGGACACCATTTGTTTATTGCTTTGTGTTGTTGTTGTTTTTATTTTCAGAGTACCTACTGCTCCACTATGGTCCAGCATTTAGAAGCTTCAAACCGCTCAGTTCAGGTGGTCAACCTGGACCCAGCAGCTGAGCACTTTGACTACCCTGTCATGGCAGGTGAGTGGAAATGGGGCTATTACACCTTATTATAAATAGTAACTCTGAGTCCATTATAACTTAGAACAGGAATGATAAAGTAAAGATGTTATTACATGCTTGTGTAAGATCTAGATAGTGTTTTTTAGATCAATTTTCTATTATTTTTTTTAACACTGGAGTACACTGAGATGTGTTTTGCAATAGATAGAAAACTGTGTTAATGTAGTGATATCTACAGTAGTGTGATCAAGAATTTTTTTTAATTATTGACATACAACCATCTTACTAGTTTCAAAATGTAAACAGTGTGATATTGACCTCCTGTAGCTAGAGGAGAGGAGGATAAAATGTTAGTGAAATAAATGGTCTGAATCATGTAGTAAGTTTTGTTATTTTTTATTACATTCAATATACTTAAAGGAGAGGTTTACATTTCTCCAAGCCTACCCTGCTGTAATCATTCCTCCTGTTCATCCTGGACATTAGAAGATTCCTTCATTATGCACTTTTAATGTAAGTGATTGTTGTTGACAAAATCCACAGTCCTCCTTTAATGCAAAATGTATTTAAACATTCATTTAAACCTAATATGAAGCTTCAGCCACCCAAAACTGCAGCTGAACAGGAAAAGCAGCTGGAACATCATATTATTATTTCCAGATAAAGTTTAAAATCCATTTTTGTTGAAAATGGAAAAAAAAAAATGAAAATTTTTCCCATCACTTACACTTAAAAGCATCTTAGTTAGTATGAACCGGAGCAATGATTACAGTGAACAAAACATGTTTCAATGTTCAGTGTTATTTTGATCTACATGACCTAAATGACAACCTCATTGTTTCCGTGTTCTCAGACATCCGTGAGCTCATCCAGGTGGACGACGTGATGGAAGACGACTCTCTCAGGTTCGGCCCTAATGGAGGCCTGGTGTTTTGCATGGAGTACCTGGCCAACAACTTTGAATGGCTGGAGCAAAGCTTGGGTCATACAGAGGATGACTACATCCTGTTTGACTGCCCAGGTAAGAGATCTGGCAGCAAGTGCAAGCATGTGCTGGCCTGCTCTTGCATTTCAGGAGAAATTTGGGATTCAGTGTCTTGCTCATGTTAGCAGGAGGACTCAAGGATCAAATTGTTCCCCACTGTATCTTCTTAGTCATCCCAAACACAGTTTTGACAAGTAGCTTCTTTTTGCAGGTCAGATCGAACTTTATACACACCTCCCTGTGATGAGGCAGCTAGTGGAGCAGCTCCAGCAGTGGGAGTTTCGGGTGTGTGGTGTCTTCTTGGTTGACTCCCAGTTCATGGTGGAGTCTTTTAAGGTAACCATCCATATCCACAATATCTTCACATGTGTAATGTAATAATAACAGCAAGCCTTAACTCTCACATCTTGCCTCTTCTCTATCTGCAGTTCATCTCGGGAGTCATGGCTGCCCTGAGTGCTATGGTCTCATTAGAGATTCCTCAAGTAAACATCATGACAAAAATGGACCTGCTTAGCCCCAAAGCCAAGAAGGAAATTGAAAAGTAAGCTTCATATAAGTGTAATCTTTGTTGTGTTGTCTGTGTCACATTAACACAAAACCCATAATATTGTTACTGAGACAAATACAGGAATTGTTATAGTGACTAAATGTTTAGTTTGGCTGTCTGTTTTCACTAGGTACCTGGACCCAGATATGTACTCGATGATGGAAGATAACTCGGATACCATCAAAAGCGCAAAGTTCAAGAAACTGACAAAAGCCATTTGTGGTTTGGTAAATGAAGTCCTTGATTTGATTTTTTTAATTTAGTTTTACATCCGATTTTCTTTTCATTTTTCATTTTGTAATGAGACAATGTCCCTGTCTGTGTGTCCAGATTGATGACTACAGTATGGTGAGATTCCTGCCTTTTGACCGCACCGATGAGGAAGGCATCAACATAGTACTGCAGCATATTGACTTTTCTATACAGTATGGGGAGGACCTGGAGTTCAAGGAGCCAAAGGTGAAGAAAGAAACAAAGAAACTACATAATAAAATATTAATTTAACATTATGTATAGAGTGTGAAGTCATTATAATGCATTTGAATACTTTTTTCCATTGTTTCCTTTTCTACAGGAAGATGATGAAGAACCTGCTAACCTAAATTATGATGAGATTTTTCAAGACAAAGTGGACAGCTGAGGAGTCCAAGAGTTCATCACTAAAGAGACTTAACAGAGTTGAAAAACCATTTGAGGCTGATGTAGAACCAAGATACAGTATATGGAGTCCAGGTGGAGAATGGCATGTGACAACGAGAAACAGACGTGGAAAAAGACTGAAGATCATGAATATCTTGAGTCATGTATATGTTTTGTTAGTTAAATGTTTTTGTATTCTGTTTTGATGACTCAAGAAATTTGCGATTTCAACTCACTCACCTTCAGTTATTTAAAAAAAAAAATCTGAAGTATAAATAGTTCTTAAATACAGTTATTAATGCTATATTTTTAAATAAAATATTACAAACTATTCAACTTGCCTTCTTGTTTAAAGAACACTGTTGTGTTAGCGCCCCCGTGTGGCCGTTTTGTGGGTTGACATGTGGACACTTCCTGTAAAACTGAAGGGTGGAACAAGCGGAAGCAGCGTCCTGCGGTGCTAATATTTTTCTTTTGCTGAGCAGTTGGATTGATATTTGTCACTCAGGATGCCGGTGAGTAAATCCCACATTGTCATTAGCCTTGTCATAAGCTTTTACCGTGATGTTTAATATAGAAAAAAAAATGTGCACAGAAAGTCTACTTGGTGACACAAGGGCCTCCGAGCTGATGTTAGCTCTGAGGACGGTTCTCGCTAGCATAGTTGGCTAGCAACGTCAGCGTTTGCTCGAAATTCAGTAATGTTGGGAACGTCAGAAATCATAAACTCGCCGTTATAAACAAGCCACTAATGATGCTACTAGTTTAGCATCTGTAAAGTATGATATTCGGCACTGTGACAGTATAAGTTAGCCGGTTAGGGTAGAAATGATGGCACTGATGCATTTTGACGGAAAACTACCGAGTAAAGGTATGTGACCTGTGTATTTTCTGTCCTTTTCAGGCGTATCACTCAAACCTGATGGTTCCTGAAACCAGGCTGGTGGGGAATATGGCTTTACTCCCCCTCAAAACCCAGTTCAAGGGACCAGCCAGAGGAGACGGTAAGGCTGTGTGATCTTTTTTTTTTTTTAGTTTTTAAATTGCTTATTCACTTCCATAAAGTCAGTTTTGTGCAGGGCTCATATTTAGTTATGACACGTTTACTCAGTTCCTGATACATCAGCTTCATTTCCATATATGGCCTGAAGAGTGCAGCCTCAAGTTGAACTTCTTCATTAATGCTTTTTGACACTCATCTTATTATTTACACATGTAATAATTCACAGAATAATGATAAAATGAATGTGATATCTGACACAAGCCATTGGGTTTGTTCACTTTCAGTGGCTTCTTAGCAGCCTTTAAAAAGCAACTCAAACATAGTGAAAAAGATGATATGTAATGATACCTTTTTGTTTGTTTGTTTTTTGCATTTCAGGCATAGACTCAGACATCATTGATGAGGCTATCTACTACTTCAAGGCCAATGTTTTCTTTAAGAACTATGAAATCAAGGTAAGAAACGTTCTTTGTCATTTGCATTAACAGCTTGTATTTATCCCACATTTAAGACGACTAGAATGCGCAAAGAAAATATGTGCATAAAACTTTTATAAAAACTTATTCCATATATGTGACCCCAACTCTCACCACCGTTATTATGACTGTATAGTCAAAACAAATCAGGAGGCTTGAGATTATCTGATTCTCCAAAGAATGTCACTGTTTCACTGCTTGAGTTTCAACACATGTAGAATATGTTCACTGACAGTTCAGGGACAAGCATGAACCTCACTGTTTCAGTATGCATTTCTCTTCCTTATCTTTGTGTGTGTGTGTGTGTGTCATGAAGCAGCTGTGTACGTTGTTCTTGTACATGCCCCAGCTTGCTTCTTTTCATTCCCCTCAGCAGTGCATAGTTGCTCAGGGTTTAAATTGTGCAACCTGTCACTGTTCAGACCTGACTGGAACTGGACAAAATACACAATTTTATTCTGAGGTATTTTATATATTCATGTGTGCATATGTGTGTTTGTGTTTCTTTCAGAATGAGGCGGACAGGACGCTGATCTATGTCACATTGTATATTTCTGAATGCATAAAGAGGCTACAGAAGGTAAATGCATATCTCTTACTGCACAGTGGTTAACAGTGTTGGACATCTATATTTTATACTGGCTTCAAACAAATCCTTATATCTGTAGATAAGTAGAATATGAAGTGCCTTTCTTCACATACAGGAAGTAAGAATATGTGTTTGAATGACTATTTTTAATTTGAGCTTAGTTTTATTTGGTGATCTCACCCTCTACATTGCTGTATATGTTGCCCTTTGCAGTGTAGCTCCAAGAGCCAGGGAGAGAAGGAGATGTACACTCTAGGAATCACCAACTTTCCCATTCCTGGAGAACCTGGCTTCCCCCTCAATGCCATGTACATTAAACCTGCAAACAAGCAGGAGGAAGGTAAGAGCCAGCACCACAATCAAGGGTTTATAGCAGTCAACAGCCTGAGGATGTTTACCTAAAATAAAATAAAAAAAACAGTAAAATGGTATTTCACTGCTTTGTACTCTAAATCTAAATATCAACTAACTCCCAGCGTGAAGTAATATCAACCCAAAAATAGCAATACTGACCAGGGTCCATCAGCTTTAAGGATCTGAGGTTGGAAGTGCTGTATCATGCTTGTACAGTAGCAGCACTATTATTAATTCATCCTGAGATGAAGTGGTTGAAATGTGAATTATTCACTTTGGAGTAGTCACAATTGTGTTTTTCTTTACTTATGTATATGATTAACACATGCATTTTTCTGTGAAGCTAAGGAGATATTAAAAGTGAGAGGTCAACAATTTAACTTTTGATGTAGTCGTCATTAAGTTAATATGAAATACCCCGGTGCTGTTTTGGTACAAATTTTATCATATTAATGTTGTTAACATTTAAACAGTAGTTGATGTTGGTGGCTGTGATGATAATACCGGCTCTGCAACCTTTTCCAGAGACAATGAGGGCATACCTCCAGCAGATCCGCCAGGAGACCGGCTTGAGGCTATGTGAGCGTGTGTTTGACCCCCAGACAGACAAACCCAGCAAGGTCAGTCCAGCATCTCCAAAATAACAGTTTTTACATGCAAATAGCACTTGCAAAAGATAATTGGCAATTCTGACTTAAAAACCTGACAAGCAAGTCAAATCGGTTCTGACCCGCATTTCCTGTGTTGAGGTAAACCTGTCAGGGCTACATAACCTTGTACTGTGTTAACTGTATCCACAGTGCTTTAAGTTTGAACGAGTAACAAGACTCACCTGCAGAATACAATATATATGTAGCAGATAACTACATTTTAAATAATTACAGTAGAGCATTACACCCACTGTACTAATATAGTGTATTTCAACATGTAGAGTACAGGTTGCATGTTTGACTTCTAAATTATGTCAGCACTAATACAATATGCATCCTGTTGTCTTATGAATAATGGATCAGCGTCTGGTTGTTTTTTGCCTCAGGTAGGTTTGAGTGCAGAAGACACTTTTCTTAACAAATGTTTTTCTTTCAGTGGTGGGTGTGCTTTGTCAAGAGGCAATTCATGAACAAGAGTCTGTCAGCTCCTGGACAGTGAGCAACTTTGGACCTGTGAGATGGATGGATTTTTCTTTGAGTGGGCGGGAGGGAGGGAAGGGTCTGCTTTTTGTGATGCCAAGATGATTTTATACTCTTTGAGTTCAAGGATATGTCTTTGCTTATCTGGATATTGGTTGTATTGAGCTGGTGCTTAATTCAATAAAGCAATTATGGATATTGGAAACCTGTGGTACTGTGTTCTTACTGCACTAAATCAATACTCAAAAATTGCTTTGTTTTAATAGTGGCTCAGTTGTATAGGGGTTTTAAAAAAACCACTTTTCACCAAATCAGTCAAGTGTCCACACTGAGCTTTATTACTTGTTTTCACAATCTAACATTCATCAACCTTACAAATGGGTACAACAGTGTAACCTGTTAATCAACTTATTTAGCACAAAAACTGCTCTCACCACCGTGTCGCTCTCGATCAGGAGATCCTTCTGATTTCACAGCACCTGATGAATTGTCATAGTAGGAGTGAGCCAGCATGCACAGCAGTAGGATGCTGAAACCAAAGCAACTAAATGGAATTCAGCCATCATTCACTTTATTATGTGTACCTATGCTTTTTCATACTGTGACAATTTCTGTGAAGTGCTACAGAACTACACCAACACACCACCTGGTGTGTTTTCTCTGTACATGTGCAATGATAAAAACATCTACAGTTTTTCCCAGCAAGAACAAATACAGTTTATATTTACACAGGTAAAAAATGTAGCATGTTCATTACAAAAAAATATTGATGCGTTCTCTTTGGTTTGTCCACTACAATTTTATGGACTCAAAACAAGCTGTCGAATGAGTCCTTACTAACGATAGGTTTCCTTCGCTGGCAGTCAAAGTTAAGGCAGCGCTGGGTGATAAGTTTCCCTTTCAGGGAAAGAAGAGACACTTTCTCTGCACAATAATTTACATGTGCAGGGAAAGCCAGTGCTTGTATCTCCGTCTCTTATATGACTGCAAATACTCAAAGTGCATAATCGATGAAATAACTGTAGACTGGATGGCTCAGTGTGGCAGGTTGAAAATAAAAATCTCCAAAACAGACAATATGCATCTTCAAACAGTCTCACTCTAAATAAATAGGTAAATACAAGGTAAACCAAGTTTAGGAGATGGTACATATATCAGAGGGGATATTTTCTCAAAAGATCTGATCAGTATATACATAACGGAGAAAGTAGGCTGTATGTTCATCTTCCTGTGAGTGAAGTACAAATGCTAGACCAGAAATAGTGCCTTGTGTGTCTGATGATGGATTTCTTCTCTTTCTTGGGTCACTAGTTGACACTGCAACACGTCTGCCCCCTTTGCCTTCCTAGCTGACTTAAGTGTAACCAGTTCTTCAATCCCCTTCGCAGTTCCAACCTAAAACAAAATCGACATCATAATTTGGTCAAATCTTTATTTGTTATGAATGGAAAATAATTATGCATGAAACTGTTGCGCAATTATTTGCTGGTTCCTCTACAAATCATCATTTTTCCCAGGTCCAAAATACATCTCACTGTGACAGGTTGTCACACTTACTCTGTGTTGGTGGTTCGGAGTGAGGCTTTAGTCAAAAGCCATCTCTTGACTCCTTCGAACACAGCGTGCCACCTTTTTCTTAAAAACTCCCTTAGGATCATCTCTCCATTCTTTCTGCAGGGCACAACATGTAAATAATCTCATTAGTAAAACCTGATTTCCTCTTATTCTTTGTTTCTTGTTACTTTTTGGCCACACATTTTACACAAAAACCTCTCTGAATAAAGTGATAGGGCCTTTTAAACTCACAGTATGTAATTTCTGCTGCTAGGATCTTTCCATCAAAACAATATCAAAAGATGGAGTTTGATGATATGAAGTAGCTTTGGAATGAGTTGTTGTCTTCATTGTTAAATAACCACCATTGCAGATAAAAAACAATCCCATGTGACTTAGGAGAGGTGAAATCATGTTCATGGACTAGATAATGTATTAGTTATATTCACATTATGCCATTTCATTAGCTAATAATTAACATTAGCTAATAATAATAATAATGACATTAACTTACACCTACACGTTACCGTATGCTTTAGACTGGTCTTGGATATGATGCCATTGACAGGTGACTAAATGACAGCTTTCTCTGGGTTTAAACATCGCTGGAAACCTTTTTGTTGTGTGTAAGTACACAATCCAACAAAATTTATGACATAGGTCTAGTCATTTTTAGACACTTTGTCTTTAATCCTTCCGAGACTCAGCATGGCCTTGACAGGTTGTAATTTTCCCCTCAGGGACCTACGTCACTCAGATCACTTTCTGGGATCTCCTTTTAAAAAGCTAGGTTAAACATGTTCAGTTGTTTACTATGGTATTACAGATTTTGCAATGTGTTTATTCAAATGCAATAAAAGAGTATTTTGGTTTAAATTTAGTCTGTTATCCACGATAGGTATTACTTACAGCTGCATCCACATTGGCAGGCGAGTCTCCATTGGGGTCTGCCAACATGGAGATAACACTGATCATGATGGTCTCCACTGTATGGATCGGCAGCCAGCGCTCCTCAGGCTTCTCGTAGCCATACTTGTCCTCACCAGGTTCATGCAAGATGGAGATGCACACATCACCATTTTTTGCAACTGGCAGAAAAAACACAAATATACAGAAATTTGAATTTCAGGATTTCAAGATTTAAAAGTCAAACCAAATACTTTTATGGCACAGCGAGTTAATAGATTCTAGGAAATACCAATACAGAAATATGTAACCGCTACCATTACAAATAAGGTAAACATAAAGGAATAGTTATTAATTATTCCTCTTATAAAAAAAGACATATTTTTACATATATGACCACTGGTGATGTTCTGAAATGGAAAATTGACAGCACTTAAAAATATATACATAGCCTAAATTCAACCTGGTTTAGTAAAAACAATAATTATTTAAATAATTGTTTTCATACTAGCTAATTGATTTTGATTACTGTTGTTCAAACTGATAGATTTGAGAGACATTTTGAGGTCCTTACCATTTGGATGCCAGATTTCTGTGATGAACTTCATTTTGGGAGGCCTCAAAGGATAATCCTGGGGAAAGGTTAAGCTGGCTTTAAAGAAACCTCCTTCACTACAAATGAGAAAGAGGACGGTGTTAAGGTTGGGGAGGATGATATTGTGAGTGAACATAAAGATAATAAGAATAATAATAACAACTGCTTGCAAATTCAACGCTAAATAATTTCACCCACAATAGTGTATCTTGGGGTCCGATGACGACCACTTCCCACTGATAGATGTCATCATCATCTACCAAACCTGCAGAAAAGCCTTCCACTGGGTTCTTGTTGAGCTCTGAAATTTAAAAACATATACACTTAATCACATGTGCTTAAAAAAAAAAATAGGGTCAAACATACGTAATCAGTGCAGTAAACCCTGGATTTAGGGTAAACAAATATGAACTTACTGGCAGCAAAAGTGACGTATAATGTCATTTAGCCAAACACTGTGGGAAAAGCACTTGACGTGACGATGTTAGATACATACAGTTAAGCGCCTGTTTGTGTCACGGTGATGTTGAAATACCTCCAGTACTTGTTGAGCAACAGCAGCTAACGTTAGCATCGCTGTCATATCTTTGCTAACAGCTGTCTGCCACGCTATCTACACACGTGTATTTTAACTTTGTTGTCACTAGCTGTATCTG
The DNA here is from genome assembly GCA_036937835.1 of Pampus argenteus. Classification (NCBI taxonomy): domain Eukaryota; kingdom Metazoa; phylum Chordata; class Actinopteri; order Scombriformes; family Stromateidae; genus Pampus; species Pampus argenteus. The sequence continues at coordinate 10,247,256 of CM072877.1, forward strand.
AAAGCAACGTTACAAACATAAACATCAGCATATATATATATAACAATAACAGCCAACTGAAACCTTGCGAGATTAAATTAGAATATAACGTTGTAGTCAAATAACGTTACGCTACAAGTTCAGTAGCAACAGTTAGCTAACTTACCTGCTAATTGTTTACGTAGTAGTAACGAGGACTGCCCCGACATTTTTACAGTTATATCTTGTTAACGTTTATGTGTATGAACTAACGCTTACTCAACTGTCAACCTGCCAACGCGGATAAATAAAACATTGGGCAAAGTAGATAAAGCACACCGTCCACGTTTCCTCTGTCTGTCTCTGTCTGACAACAGCAACGTGAGTCAATAGAAAAAACTGAAGCTCTGAACAGTGAGTTAATATGCCCTCAGTAACACCTTACAGGCAACTAGCTGTTAGTATTCCGAGGCTGTGTACTGTCCCTCCTAATGGTCCCCCAACTAAATCATACGTTTAAGCAATATTTTAATTATGGGACTATCAATCTTGGCAAAAGAGTCGAAATTTATATCCCACACACGCCCAGCATTTTTTACCCGTTAGGCTATACTCAGGGCATAAACATCTCATATGTTCATCTTTGTGTGGCTTTGCTGCAGGCCACAAACCCTCATTTGTGCTTTGATGCATCAAATGGTTTGTAAAGAGCACTAGATATTGTCTTCACTGTAGGCCTCACATCGCTTTGTGCAGACCGGTGCAGACCTGTGTAGAAATACTACACTATATGTCCAACAAGTATATGGGAAGTCATGTCTGGAAAAACACATCTTTACTGACCAAAAGTGCACACAAATAGGTATTTATTTTGGTCAGAATTGTATTTTTTTTTCTTCTTTCCTGCCACATTAATCATCTGGTGACCCCTGAGATTTATCTTGTGTCTCTCAAATTGGAAACCACTGGAATAAACTACCTAACTATATATATGGTATAGTTGAAAATAGCTCCACCTCGAGCAGCTACAAGAGTAAAATGCTGCCTACACATTGATGCATCAGTGTTAATAATGCAGTGTGTTTATATATATATATATATATATATATATATATATATATATATATATTGGTCACAGGGACAGATTTTATTTTTTAAACTTTAAGTAGGCTCCATTCTAATGACAACGGCAGTTGTGCACAGACCTTCTTGTCTTTTCTAAACCTCATCACTCAGTTTAGAAAGATCTATTTCTGGTTTTGGTATCACCTGTGTTATAATACAGAGCCAGCAGGTTATGTAAACTTTCTCCAACTCATCACACACTCAACACCTTATATACAGGTATGTCTGTAGGCCTTTTTGGTATTTCAAAAAGGTAGCATGAATGTGGCTATGCACTTAGTGAATAGCATTAATAACCAATTCAATTGGCCTATATACACTTTTTGTTACACGGCATCTTTTTCTGGTTTGAAAAAAAAACACTACTGTATGTTTCCCCTTGGCATTTATGACCACATTATCTAGTCTCTTAAACATCCCAATTCCTAAGGTCATTCATCACATGATTTTCTTTCAGCTTTGTATTGACCCCCATGCAGTTTATCCAGAAAATAAATATGCATTCGGATCAAAGTTTTTCTCATTTATCACACATTGGATTCTCTTACAAATATATTCCTACTCGTCATATCCACCTCCCCAATATTTACCCAGTTCTGAACTGATTGATTTTTTTGATTTTTTCACCACTGCTATTAACCTCTTATACTCTATCATTATTTATTCTACTAGATATGTTCTCACAGCTCTCACAGCTTTATTTGGTCCCCTCACCAAACTGTAAATCTTAAATGCACATTTGCATTCAGGCTCTTTCATTCTATTTCAAATTATAAACCAACTTTCAATAAATGTCATGAATATGTTTGAATTCTAACTGGCACCATCACTCATGTCATGCTCTCCCCTGACAAAACCTTCTGCATTTTTCTTTCATATATTAATGCAACTGCTTTACGACAGCCTCAAACAAGGCTTTTATGACTGCCGTGAATGTAGCTGTCAAGTGTCATTTTATTTAAGGATGGTGCAGTACTTTTGGCCTGTTTGGGCCTCGACTAGTTATTCATTTATCCATCTGTAACATGTAAGCAGAATTAAAGTTTTTATAAAAAGCAGATAAAAATGTTCCTTTTATATATTTATCTTGCATTGAAGTATAAAAGCAGACAAACAGTGCAGTGTAGAAACATCTATTTTATGTTGGATATATATATATATATATATATATATGTATACAGGTCTCATTTATATTAGATAATGATGCTATTAAGTCCTGTATCAATTAAGCCTTGATATAGCACAGTGCTGCTTGGAATGCAGCATGCATATGTTTGTGTGCATATTATCAAAGACTGCACTGAAACAGGGCGAGAGGATACAGAGCCCTGGTCAGTGGCTAATAGCAGGTAATTTGTTGTAAGGATTAGAGCCGTCTCATTGCTGTTCTGAGGCCGAGGCCACATTGGACTACACAATTGATACTCCTTAAACTGAGAAAGTGAATGAGTTGCTGACCTACACCTCTTTACTTGAGAATTTACTATGAAATGGAAGATTAGACTTCTTTGTAAGTGGCTTTAAATGTGCCCGCTACCAGTGATTGAATTGCACCTGTATAACCTGAAAGAGTGGGAATCGTTTATGTGTTCACTGTATTTTCAGTAAGGTGACATCAAGCTTTAATGAGAAAAAAGATTAAGTGGCAGGATGTGACCTGGCTCTGAGAAATTACTTTAATTATTTATGTTACTTTCTGGTAGCCTGGTTGAAGATAGATTGTGTCAAAGCTAGGCACTACTCATCAATGAAGGCCTTATATTACTAGCTGTGAAACACAACTGACTCTCAAACCACACATCCTATGCATTGGGAATGGATGTATCACACAGCAGCTTTATCTCTTTATGGTCATGACCCAGACCTTTACTGTCTGTGTATTACTTTCATCTCTATATAACAAATAAGAGTGTATCTGATACTCATGAAGTGTCTGGCTCTTTGGCACTTGCTTATAAAAATAGTCCAGGTGAACGAGCCCTTGGCTCATCACACTGTATCATTTGACTGGTTGGTTAATGAACAGACCAGCATGTAGCGGATAACTTGTTTCTCTAAATATGTTTATGCATACAGTAATCAGAAGTTGCTGCTGTCTGTTAATCATCATTATTATCACAGTGCTATTGTTTGTAGACCTAACCTGAGATTCGTTTATCTAATTAGACTGCATCTTCATAAAGTTGTAGCAAATCCACTGAAGGTTTTCTTAGTCTGTTGATGAATCATCATAAAGAACCATTCAAAATATTAGTAGATAAGGGCTAAAAAAAAGTTAAGTTGTGAGCAAGTGAGATCTTTACTTATACTGCATTGCCAGAAAGTCACTGTCATAGTTCTAAAGCAATTAGCAAAAAGGTTTTTACTACTACTGCACTGAGAGCTAGTGGGATTACTCACTCTCTTGGGACTGTGATAGTGTTGTAAAAAGGGTCACAATGATTAATTGCCCCAAGCAAACAGTGGGCTTTTTTCTTTGTGCGCCTTATTATTCAGGAAACTAAAAGATGAAATTTGATTAGTGATTAATAGATTATAACCTCAGAGGTGCAGATGTTATGCTCTCATTTCCTGTTTTTTTTTTCTTACCTGTGACACACATATGTCAAAACTATTGCCATGAAATTTGCAGTGTGCACCACTAGGATGAAACTATCGATTCTTAGTTTACTCTTTGATCTGACCTCCGGCAGTGTTCGTAAAATACTCTCCAAATAATGCAGTTTCTATGCTTAGCACCAGGAGTCCCAGGATGGCTTCACTGCTTGTAGCCAGCACATGTGAGCAAACAAAATATAGAATTAATATGAACTTACTGATCTCTTGCTTTTCTTTCATTGCTGAGAAACCGAAGGGCTCACTATGCAACAAATGTCATCACTGCAGACCTCATTGAAGGGAAGACATCAGGGAAGTGCTTTATAAAACTGAATACATCCTGTTTGAATATTTCCACTCAATGGAGAGAGACAAAGAGGGAGGCTGTAGTTCAATGTTTCCTCATCACAGAGAGAGACTGTTGCCATGTCTATTCACAGTTTCACTAATCTCTTCATGATTAATGCTCAATACAAAATACACTCAGGAATCATCATCAATTTGGGCTATAACAGCTGTTGTGTTGCATATCACTAATTTTGACATGAACTCAAAGCAAAGCATTGTATTATAATTTTTACCAATAAATAGAAAATATAAATTTCAATTTTTATACTATTTTCATTTTCATCCTTGCATTGCCAGGAGCACTACACAATAGATACGCTTTGCATAGACTTGAGCAATAGTGACATCTATAAATAGACCAATGCACCAACTCAAGTAAACACCATTATCTTCCTAAAGTGGTTTATTTAAACAATTTCATTTCCTTTGTATGGGAAATTATACATTCCATAAATGTGAAATTCATTATTGGGCTTATCATATGCTTTGCATGCACCCACCTCAACGCTGGACAACCAGCAGATAAAATAAACGTCTCTGGCAGTAGGCAGACATCAAGAAAAAAAATACATAAATAAACAAACTGTCAAATTATCCAACTCAATTCTTTTATGATCAGCAGCCTATTTGTAGTGGCCACAGAATTGACATTTAGAAATCAGTTGTGATGTCAGTATACAATAAGGAGTAGAAAGATAAAGACACTCACTTTAAATTAAAAAATAAAAAAAGCACCCAGTTTACAGAAGACCTGCTGCAGCGTGGTAGGTTGATACTACATTTCAATAGATGGCAGTGTGACCCACATTTTAAACGGAAAGCTTCTATGTTTTCAAATATGGATGAGTTTAAGATTACAACCTGAAACTTCTGTGATATGAATTGTTTGACAGTTTACCTATTTAACCTTTTTTTTTTTCTATCCGGGCAAGGTTGCTGAGCATGCAACTTTCTGTACAATCTCGCTCAGCAAACACCCAAGAGAGCAGTCTACTGCAACCGCCAGTGATTCCTGTAAAGTAAATGTGTTGAGATAAGAACATCACTTTTCCTATCCAACATCCTTCCTGATCATCTGAGGGAACAGCTGCAATCTTGCGGTTATGGGACTGCTGTTCTGACTTCCAGGACACAACAAATTTAGACTAAACATTACAATGATTTTCTGGAGGTCATTATCCACTGACAATAATATTCGTTATAGCACACCTATAATGTAACAGCACAGTTTTATTGGACACATTCAGAAAAGTTTTAGACTGCATATAAAAGCATACAGCCTTTATTTTAGCTTAGCCAGTGTGATTACAGTACATGTGTGTTTTCTGAGTAAGTTGTGTAACCACAATTTTGGATAATTCATCTATGATAAGAACAATAAGTGCATTTTGAGAGTAAATGGCCCAAAATATTTGGTGATTTGATAACTCTGTGTAACTCTTGCCAGTGTATGTTATTTTCACATTGATACACCCCACTTTAAATAATGGATCATTAATCCCCCAGGGACAGCTCAACACCCTGCATGGCTGATTACATCCTGCTTTGATTTAAATGCACTCATCCCTCACAAACATCCTTGGAGTCCCCCTGTTCTGCCCGGAAATTAGCGGGCCAGTCAAAATGATTAATAAATGGCTGGTAAATAAATAATTTTGTCACTGTACAGCAAACACATCACACTCTGGCATCCAATATCTGCCCACCTTTCCATATTAGTGCAGAAATATTAAAAGATTTGTACGGTAATGGTAACAGTTTCCCAGTATTCACAGAAATCTTCAAAGAAAATAGGCTTTCAGAGGCAAAGTCCTATGATTTTTTTTTTTTTTTTTTTGCTGTTGTTGTTTGGTCACTTGATACTGGATTCCAAATAAAATTATTATGGTAATTCTTCTTGTTATGTTTTGTATTGTGAAAATCTGTAGTTCCATAACTTTGGTCCTCTAAAACTTATTTAATGTAACAAATCAGAAAAAAAACCTCACATTATAACATTAAGGCCATAGCCTATAAAGAAGAGTCACAAGTTGTCAACCAGTCTTACTTTAAGTCTAACTTCTAACAAATAAAGATTATATCTAATGCTTGACCTTTTCATTTCAGAGAAATTATAGATTATCCATATGACACATTATTCCCCTAGAGAATAAATGAATATACTCGTATGCAAAACAGACTTCTGATGTGTTTTTTTTTTTTATTGCCTGTTGACATTTCAGCACAGGACCTTTCAAAGTAAACACGCACTAGAAAGACACAGTGTGGAAAACCAGGACAATACTTGCTGCTTTGTTCATATAAAAAAAACCCAATTGCCCTATGACTGAACACTGTGAAAGTAAAGTAAATGGCAGAGCCCTCCACCCTCAGGCTTATGACCAGGAATAGCTGTCCTGATTGTCCTCTCAATCGGTGGTCATAAACGAGAGGCTTTGTGTGTTCAATGTTCGTCAATGTTTCCTTTTTATCCACTTAACGAGCATACGACAAAATCGATTAACAAGATTACAGGACGAAAATAAGACTGGCCTGGATAATACAACATCTAACTGGAATCATCCATACATGCGGAAGGGGGTTGAAATGGAAGCTGGGTGTAGTAAAAGTAGTTTAAGATCCTCCTGAAAAAAAGCATGGCACTTTGAAAGTATGATTACATGGTATAACATCTGGTTATAAGATAGAAAGTTCTTGACCTAAGGAGCACAAATGCCATAGATTTTAAATGGAAGACTTTTCTTTCCCTCTTTATTTCCTGCTTCTAGTATTTCAGACCAAATCTCTGGAGATATTCTAAGTTGCTGCAGTTTTCAGTAGTGATGCTTGTTCGGAGGCATTTCAATGTGTTTATTGTTCTTCTGTGAAAAAAAAAAAAAAGCCATTCTCTGTGTGTCCTAAAGAGTTATTTGCTCCACAATAGGCTCGGTGACCTACTCATGAAAATTAATTTACCATTGATGTTTTAGCGTGCACACATGGGAAATTCTCAAGTACAATAAGACTCGGGAGGCAGAAACAAGGTTACTGATAATCTCTGTCTGAGAAGCAGATTTTTGATTTATTACACTACGACATGACTGTAATGAACACAGGTGGTGCAATAAGAACAAAGGTTATTATAATTGCATTTCACCTCTCACGTTAATGTGTCTTTTTTTTTTTAAGAGACAAATCTGACAAAAATCACACATTTTTTTTAATATAATATCTTAGAAAAGTATTAAACAAATGTATATTTTTATTTAACACCTCTCCCGTTTGGCTCAGGTTTGGACACCTCTCACAGATGCATAGAAACTATGTACCAATCAATTCGCCAACCTGTTTGCTTCCCTCCTTTCCCAAGGCCATACTGAAATCAATCATAATGTGTAATGTAAAAGTTTCAAGTTTCCTCAAGTTTGCACCCTCCTGGCAACCTGTGTTTTTCACATGAACAGCCACTTGATATGGTTGACAGGGTAGATATGATTTACATATTTTAATGTTGTGTAAAATACTGAAAAGGTAAGAAAAAGTTACTTTAAGTCAGCGGCAGGTATTTATTTAGCTGCAGGTATATGCTATGTATTCTTTGCCTTTTCTTGTGAAGTGCCCAGCATACTTGCATGAAGCATAACATTAAGTTGTCCTACCAGACTTCCTTGACCTCAATTGTGCCAGTTAAAGCACATATGTTTCTAATTAGTAATGGAGACGTTCTGGGAATGAACAGAGAAGAGGATTGTGGTCCCGAAGGCGTTTGGCAATTTTGGGGGCTTGACTTCTCAAAATTGAAAAGATATATATCCAGTCTCCAGACTATACGTTTCTCCAGAGAATTCAGTCAGTATGCTGGTGCTTTTAGTGTAATTTGGACTCAGGAAGCTTGATCCCGGTTCTTCAGCAGTAATGGCGGGCATGTTCACCGTCCTGCAGGGCACAGTTAGAAAGGACTGGGCATCAAATCTGCTGATTTCTGATTTTTCCGACACTTCTCCCTACTTGTCATTAACAGTGTGAGACTCAGTCCAGAGTGAAGATTGAAAGGCGGCTGAAGTGAATCTTTTTTTTTTTTTTTTGTGTGTGTGTTCTTTTGCCGCAGTTGAATTGGGCTATTGATTGGTAGTAGTTGATATGCTATACTGTGGAGCAGACATTCATATGTTAAAACCTGACTGTTTAAAGAAACAGGATGCTTGTGATCAAAGACAGCCTCAGTCTTTGCCACAAGTCAGAGCAGTAATCCTCCACCGAGCTCTGTTTTTACTGTGCCTACTTTGCATTATGTCTTTTTTTTTCTCCCCTCACAGCCTTGTTTTGCTATGGATTGAGGAGAGGACAAAATAAAGGCGACTGCTGCAATTTCATCCCTATTGGCCCCGTGGCAAATTGGCCCTTTATCAAACAGGGGCCTCATCTATCAAGCCAAAGACGGGTATTGAAATTGCCCCACTGGCCACAAATCAGACCAATGGATCGGCCTTTATCTCAGACAAGGCCGTCATCACTCTGTAGTGGCTGGAAGGGGAGGAACCAGGCCATTTAAGAGTCTATCCTACGTCTTTTTGCTGATGGATGTGGCCTGCTTGACCTCCTCGTGACCAGGAGCAGCTGGACGAGGGCCAAACCTGCGCTTAACTCGGATCATTATCTGGCTGCATGTGCGCACTTGATTTTCTTTAGCTTGGAAAATCGTACTTCGTCTCACGCTTTTATTTGCCAATCCAGACACGCTGTTGCTGTCTGTTCTTCACCTTTCTGCTCTTCTATTACTGTTAGCTCTAGTTTTTCTAAACTCCTAATCTGTCACTGTCTCTTTCTCTCCTTCACATACAAAGCCTCTCTTTTTTTTTCCTCCAAAATCTTTCCTCTCTCTGCCCACATTCATTTTATGTAGTCAATGCAAATAGAGAAAGACCATAATGAAGGACAAGATAAATGGATGCTACATTGTCAGCCGTGCCTCCGTAGTTTTACACATTCTTATGCCTGCTATGATTGATGGAAAGTTGTGTTCAAGTAATACCTCACTCTTGCCATTTTCACACTACTACCTATCCATAATGGCAACATATCTAGACTGCGTAAATGTCAGTATCCTCCCGCATGTTGCTGTCAATATAAACAACTTAAATGGTATTGTACATATTATATTAAAAAAAAACTGATGTACGGATTCCTCTGCTGTTTCATATTGACCTCGACATCCATTTATTAATGGGTCAAAAAGTTATGACACAATTTCCAGTTGGCAACTTTAGATTGCAGAGGAGCCAGTGACAGTGATACAGAGCAATCTGTCTGACCTGTGATCTATCATTCACTGGCACCCTGATCGATTTTTGTGACTTATGGGTTTATCTAAAAGCCTGTCTACAATTTAATATTCTCCCTAATTATGTTTTAATTGCTCTGCTTTCATTTGATTAGATTCAATCACAGTGCAATTAACCCACTCTGATTTTATTCATACTCAATCAGAGACAGGGATATTATCTTTACATGCTGATATGCTGATTAATTAACATAAACCTGGTCTGTGTCATTGGACTGATTGGAAAGCATGTAAGAGATTTTGAAGGATCATTTTTGTCTTATTACAATTTGGGTCCTATTATTGTTGTTTTGGCCATCATTTCTGTCAGTCATACTCACAAATGTGATTGGTAATATTTGGGAACATTGCTACAATGAAGTGTCTGCAAGAAACATGAGCAGTCTGGATATCAGAGACATTTGTAAACAAGCCAGATTAACCAGATAATCACTTGATTTACAGGTCAAATTAAAAGTTGTCATTTTACAGGAAAACTGTGTGTATGCACAATTATGGCAAATACAGACGCTGCACCAGAATCTGTAAATTATAGATTTTAATGGTTTACAGCATTAGCAGACAGGAAATGATAAAGTATTGTACCAGAGGCTTAAAATGATCAAATTTGAGGAAAATTATCATGAGCGCGTCATAACCAAGAAAACAAATATACATCATGCTCATTTTCTTTGCATTTTTTTCACGTGGCTGCATCAATAAGCTATCTCTATTGCAACAAATGACAGTTGTGCCTGTGTGTCACCTTCATCAACAACACTTGAAGAGATGCGTGACCACAGATCCATAAGATCCATATTTTACTATCCGGATCCTGATAGTCTAGACTGATTACAACTGTTAATACTTAGTGTTACAAAATGATCAAGTTATCATATATTGTGGAATTTTTGGCACAGGTTATTGTACATTGTACAGAACATTATTGTACAAATACAATAATTAATGTACATTGTATTGTACAGCATCTGGCAACTTTGATGATTTGCCTTTTCTACTACACTACTACAGTTTAGGTTGTAATTTTAACATTTGCCTTTGCTGCTTTCCCAAATAAACAACCTGCATCACTGTCTGACTGCTTATGTTTCTTGCTCCACTAGACTTTTTTTTTTTTTTTTTTTTTTAGCAATGTTGCAGGGTTACAAGATCTCAGCAAATAATTTGTTGTGTATAATATTATTATTTGCAACAGAAAAGATATCAAAATGGGACCCAAATGATCATAAACTGCATTAACCCTTTAAAGAATAGGATCACAGGTTTTCAAGTCTTAAAACAACAGTCAGCTGCCCATATGAAAAACTGAAACAGGTTTTGCTTGCTGTAATCATTCCACCTGTTCCTACTGACCATCAGAAGATTTAAAAGTTGATCTGAAGATAACACGTGTCGTGTCGAGTTAGTCGTGTAAAGTAAATTTAAAAAATACCCTCTTTGTGTCTTAATGGACACTGAAGCCTCTTATCAACTTCAAATAAACTTTTAAGTATAGTTTTGCATGGAAGGAGGAATGTGGATTTTGTCGCCCGTCACTTACACATTGGAGGTGCTTTATGAAGAAATCTCTTAATGGCGAGTATGAACTGGAGAAACACGTGTTCATTTAGGCACCTAAACTGTGAACCTATCCTTTAAGTCGATCCGTCTGGTACTTCTGGTATTGTCTAGTGTATTTAACACCACCCTCCTGCTGCCCCCAGGTGTTTAAAATAAAGGCTAAGTACTTTTGCTAACGCTATTTTTACACACATCTGGCACGTATGAAGTAGACAGCATAATCTCACTGCTTACCCTTTGTGCAAATGAGAAAATGGAGCACCATGAAATGCTAATCAAATTTAGGGAAACCAAATCTAAATTCTGAAAGCCTTATCCCTCCCCATCCCCTTGACTCAGTATGTGTGAGGTGTTATCAGTCCCTTAGGGGAAGCAGGGGAACCTTGGCCTGCGCAATATGGAAAGGGAAAAACAGAAGTCTTCTGGGGGAAGAACACCCACACACAATGGACGCCTGCAGAAAGTAAAACAGGTCAGGACTCCAGTGGTCTGATAAGGCAGAGGACTCATGAATTAAAGAGTGGTGGAGGAAATATGACATTTTCTTTTTCCATTCTGTCTATCGGGACTACTCGCTTGCCAGTGAAATCACCTGGAGAGAAGCTGTTCCGATAATGGACTGCCAGAGACGAGATTCACTCTGGTAATTTCTCTCTTCTCGTAAGGGCAGATTGGCATTGGAAATTCAAAACATTTTTACTGCCTTCTGGGAAATTTGAGAGACAGGGGAGTTACATTATCATAATAGATCATTTGTATCTGCTTAAATACCTATTTTCCTATTGTAATAGGAGCCATTCTTCCGTAAATCATTCCCTATTGAATGAATATTGGATTTACAAGGCTCATTGCGCTTAATTAACGGAGCCAGTGGGAGCATGTGTTCGACATTACCAAAAGTTATATATATTAAGGTTTCACGTTACGTAACAGTTTATATTCTGACCACCTTCCCCAACCAATTTACTCATGGAGATAAAAAGGCCAAAAGAGCATTGAATTTTATTTTGGGGAGTAAATGAGGACTTTTGTTCTTCTTTGCTGCTTCTACAGAGAAGTGCATGATTAATATAGAAGTGGTAATGGCAGAGGAGGGCAGGGGTGCATCGGCTCTTCTTTCTCTAATGATTGGTTTAAGTGAGTGCTATAATGGGCTAGGTTGCCAGAGTCGGTGATTTACAGGACTTCTTTCTTTTTGTCATGTTGTTGAGGTGGCCTGGAGAGTATAGCTATTGTTTTGCGATAATATCTGTTCAAATACATTCACACAAGATATATACTATATGTATGTATGTATGTATCTAAGTAAGTCTTTCATATTAATGCAAAACCAAGTGTGGTTCTGCATATTTATCACAGAGTAAAAGGGAGAGGAGTGGCCTTGTTCTGAGCTAACCTTTAACCGAGAGTGTGGGTGATGCCATGGAGGTGTTTACCGGCAAATGATGAATAGTGCTCACAGAGAGAAAAATCTAGATGCAATTTCTTACCACAAGTCCTAAAGTTTAAACTTCAAGGCGATCGTCACTGCAGTGGTCCCTCAAAACAGAACTCCAGAGTCCAGCTTTATCAGATGCTTCTGGAGTAATATACATGAAGCAGTTATTTCTCACTTTGGAAAAGGTTATAATGTCCTCCATGGGGTGTTTTGGTGGGCAAACAAAGTGAAGGGGAGCCTGAGGGGAGGAAAGGCGGGTAAATAGCCTCTCTAATGGAGTCCTAATCTGTGGAGGCAATCTGCAGAGAGCTGCCCCTGGCTGTGTCAGTCGGGATGATGAGACAGAGGTGACAGCGTGGCAGTTATTATTAGTGGTATCATTGATCAGACAGCCGCAGCCACAGAGTTGGAGAAGGATGATGGATTTTGTGGCTCCAGCCCAGCTAAGACATGAAGGGTGTCAGGAGCGAGTCAGGGAGGGACTCACTGTGTCCATGAAGGGAAAAAAAAAAAGGAAAGTATGAGAAGTATGAGATGGTATTCTGTACTTTCATGCAAATCAGGTGGGGTCTTGGCCATAGTTCAGATGAGGGTTGGCTGTGTTTGACAGAAGCCATCGATCAGTGACATGTTCCAAATGAAAGAGTTTGTGTTGTTAAGTTGGAACACAGACAGACAACTTGTACTATACGAAGGAAACTATATTTGGTAAAAAGCGAGAATGATGAGTATCTTTACATCAGTCTACGCTAGAAGATTAAAATTGGGCCCACATCGGGGTGATCAAGCAATAATCCTCATTCATTTGTGATTACAAACAAAAGAAAAAAAAAATGAATTGACTCCAAGGTCATGCTAGCAGCTGTATATAATAGCCTAACATTATCAAGTATAATATTCACTGTGTTCATCGTCTTAATTAGTGTGTTAGCATGATAACATGTTCCTTAGCACTAAATACAAAGTACAACTCAGGCTGATGGAAACGGTAATGTCACAACATTTTGAAAGTATTTAATCATAAACCAAAGTACCAAATTTCATATCAATCCATCAAATAATAACAGTCAAGATAATTCAGTACAACAAAACAAACGATTATGAAAATTATGGGAGGTAGAAATATAAAACAACATCATCTCTGTAATTTATGAATGTACCAGTTCCTGCGCGCACGACAGTGGTTCATGTCATAGTTTGATTATGTAGTATCTTAAGTGTTTTATTATTTATTATGACTGTGATATAATGCCTTATTTTACCCTTTTTTCTTCTTTTCTAAAATGCCCATTTTGCCTTTGTTTGGTGTAAAGTTGAGTGTAAAGGGATACTCCTACTTAGATTATTTTTCACGATCAATCAAATCAGAGATTATTCAGATGAAGATATTATGAATGTCATGCTTTCTCTCTTATATCTTACAGCATTAATTATGAGGTACTATTAGTTTAGTTTTTTTTAGTGTCTTTAAATGCCCCCAGGTTTGCCAGCTGGCGTTTCTATTTGAGAGTCTCAAGCACAACCATCTCCCACTGAAACTAAAGGTAAAACAGAGAAGACAAAATGTATTGAAGGAGCAGCATTTATCCGCCATGGTTTCATGGTCAACTTCAATAGTGAACAATTTGTTTTGGAGGAACTCGATCTGAGGTTTAATGAGGGCTACTAAAGAATGTTGCAGACATGCAGACAGCTGTCGCGGGGTCGATCTGAAAGAGCTGTTCTTTTGAATATACGCAGTCTCATTTCAATTCATTTTCTTTAATTTTTGCATCATCGCGAAGGACTTCACACATTGTCCCATAGCGGTGTAATATCTTTTCATCTTTTGAATTCAGTGTGAATAACACAATCTTCTGCTGACAGCTTTGGCCCTCATGAATAATGTAGTTTCAAAAGTCCATCATAATAAATAAATGAAGTGAAAACTGAATTTCAGTGACCATATTGCTGTTATCAACTCTAATTTAATCAAGGTATAGTTTCATGGAGCATTGACCAAGTTCCCTGGATCCAATTTTCTAATCAAAACATTTTGAACTAGTGACATTTCTATATAATATTACTATTTTCTATATATATATATATTCTATATCTATATGTACAGAGCTAATGTCAGTGTTAGGTCAATGAGTCAGTGGTTTGTTGTAAATATTCTGAGACGTCAGGGTCTCACTGGAATGATTACAGCTAATATAATCTAATTAATGAGCAAAACACATTCAGTAAAATGATAAAAATGAACTTATTGCGCTGTTCTTAATTAAGCCTTTCTTATTTCACATCTTACAGTCTTTGCAAACTTACTTAGCTGCTGGTTATTGTTTAAACGCACAGTACTTAATTTGTAATATAGTAAAAATAATATAATAATAGTGGAAGTCCAAAAGTTTATATAAATAAATATGTTAGACTGAATAGAAATGATGCAAAAAGACATCTAGAATATTATATATATAGAATATTATACTCCAACACTCCTTTTTATAGCTAAATTATATAGTGCTGCAGGGATTGAACTCCAAAATGGCCAAATTTGGCAAATAAATGAATATTTGACATTATGAAACAAATAATATGAATCCAAAATAAATGTATAAATTAAACGATATATGGTGAAACTCTAAGAAATATTAGTTACTTCCAAAGGGAACGGCTCGTTGGGCAAATGCCAACTCTGCAAAGCTCACCGTCACATTGTGGCACATCGGTGTTAGCCCCATCCATTCTGCTGGCTCAAGACCAAACACATCTGGGCCACTTTGATGTGCTCCCTGTAAATTGTATTCTGTCGCCATGCAGGGTAGCAGAAAAGAGAAATCAGAACCATGAATGACACTGTTTTGTCTGTCTCCGCTGACCCCAGCAAACATTTTCACTGCACCGACCTGTGCACTACACTCATGACACTAAGGTCTTTACATTTTCTCTGCTTCGGAGACACCGTAGAGATGGAACTCTAAATCATCATCTGATCTTTGCCACTTTGCTATTTTAATGGTAAGCACCACATCTTTAAATAACTTGTGTTCCTTGCCCTGTTGGACTTTTCATTGCTGCATCCCCAGATGTTAGCAGTGAGGTTGATTAGCAAAATGTCACATTATTCAAACGAATGATGTCCACATAAACCTGGTTGTAACAGAAATAAACAAATAATTTTTTTCCTTGCCTTGCTTTGACACATCCATGCCCTCAATTATCCCTTTGTACCTCCCTTTGTCTCCTGCCTGATCTCCTGTAACTGCTCCTTGTCATTTAAGCTTTACAGCCAGAATTGTTTCTATTTAGAGCTTTTACTTGACAGTTTTCTTTTAAGAGTTGGTGAAATAAAGATACTCTTGAGTCAATATTTGGTTAAGGTTTAGGCTGTGATCCAATCTCTATTGAATTTACATCTAGAGTTTATGCAGTTTGTTCAGTAACCTTTTGTACAAAGTTCTGCATGTGAAATGATTTAATTAAATACGCCCTGCTGGGTGGAAGGTGCAACCCTCGCTGTATCCTTGTCACCCCTTAAAAACCCACTTTGATGGTCGAATGGATGCTGGAGGAGAAGTTGTTCACTTTGTTATGGTACCTATGTGCTGATGCGGCTCTTTTGTGCTAAACTATGCTATTGTTATGCACATTCAAATATTTTTTAAAAATATGCTCTGCCTTTATATTGCAAAGTCCAAGCCTTCCACAAGATGTTATGCAATACAAAGCTGAAAAGCACCAGCAGGTTCCACAAGTGCACTGAACTGAAGTGCACTGTGATGTACGCGTCTCTTTTCTCCTGTTTGGATTTGAAACCATGTTTGTGTGCTTCATGTGTCAATATAAAATCCTGGACAACAATACTGCTCAGTGAAGTAAATTCCATATCGTAGTGCCGCTTCACCACAACACATCATCTCATATTATCATTAAGTGGAAAAAATTGCCCCCTGTCAAACTAAACTATTTTTTTTAATTTATTTATGCCAACCTCTTATAATCTTCTATAAAATTCTCAATTTATTGTTTCAGCTTTACATAACCAGCCCAGCCCAATGCTGGGGGTCTTTTTGCATAGAAAATGTCGAGTCACAATTGAGTTTTCATGAGTGCTTCTGTGTACTGTTACTAACTGTTAGTAAGCATTTCTTTATCTGCTGTATGTCTTGACATATGTCTTAAGCTAAACATTGGAAGATTATGCATGTTTTGCCTTAAAACAGGTCACAGATGACTGCAATTCAAACATTGTTATGGAAAAACATTAGGTTATGGCTCCTTAGTGTCGTAGAACTGAAGTATGCAAACTTATTGCAGAAATGATTTCAAGCTACTCACCCAAGGACACTGTGCACATTCTAATTAAAGGTCAACAATATATAATATATACAAGCTGTAAGAAAACAATGCAAAGAATAAATGAAAAACACAGTGGATCCTTCAAAGATAGACACGTACATTTTATATATGCAGATTGAAAAGCTGGGGGAAAGTCTATTTAAAAAGATGAGTTTTCAGTTATGTTTTTTTTTTTTTTTAAAAACAACAAAAGATTTTTTGTATCTTTGCGAGACCTAGAGGAGTAATGACAAGGTGAATAGAGATGGAGAGATCTGGATAAGAATGGAAAACTATACTAAATAAAAAAAAAATAAAGGACAAGCCACAGTTAGTTGAGTTAAAAGATTCACAAGTGAGGAGGTTCACAAGTTTTTCTAAATACAATAGTCAAGTGTCCATACGAACATTTAAACTGTTTTATCGCTGTAATCATTCCTCCTGTTCATAATAGCTATTAGAAGATTATCTCCATATGTGCTTAAATGTAAGACTGCTTCTCTGCATCTCTGTAGACAGTGTTTTCCTGTTTAGCTGCAGTGGAAGGATTGTAACAAAAAGAGGGAATTTGGCACTAAAAAGAAAGTAACTTTGATTCATCTGGATGACTGAAGCCCAAAATAAACTTTTAAAAGCATTTTCTTGTGGAAGAAGAGGTGTAGATTTAAGTTCTTAATGAAGGAATGGTGAATAAAACCAGGAGGAATGATCACAGGAAAAAATTTTTTCTGTAGTTCTATAGATGAAAAGGCAACGTACAACATGTCTTGAAAAATGGCACATTAGTCAGTGGAGGCCACATGCTTTAAATGTGCTAAATGTTGCAATGTTGCATGTGAACAAAAGCACAAGAGAATTTCTTGCAGAATGCAAACTTTTATTTGCTTTAGAGCTAAAGTGTGGGACTTTTCTCTCTGCCGCCTGGCAGTGTAGAATAATCACACAAACTCTGTCGACGTCATAGGCTCTACCATAGCCTACTCTGTTGTTACTGTTGCGGCTGTACAACGATGGATAAACTGTATTTTGAGGGTCAATCCCTGTGAAATGACTCGCTTCACCATCGGAATTTTATTCCATACAGTCCGATGACGTTTGGAAAACCTCGAAGTGCCACACAATTAAATTATTTTTGATGAGCATAAGTCTCTTATGTGCATTCAAACAGCCAGTGCAGGAAAGTCATCGCACTACACTACAAGACTTAAAAACTCTGTATGCTGTGAAATACAGACAGATTTATTTATTTACTCTACACAAAGAAACATGGATGTCAGATACAAGACAAAAGTAATTACATTTAATACGCTTTGCGCCACTGTAATTAAATGTCTTATTAAGAATATATTAATGCATTGTACATCTGAAATGAAGCGCACAGGTAGATAAGTCCTCAAGTTACGCAAGCTCCAATAATAAGTGTTACCAGTGAAGATAATTGTGCAGGATGCTGAATAAACTGTCTGATTAAATCTCGCTCTCGTGTTTGTGTCAGTCTAAAGCAGGAAACCTGTTTCATCTTCCTCCCCCAAGAGCCTC
Source organism: Pampus argenteus (assembly GCA_036937835.1). Taxonomy (NCBI): domain Eukaryota; kingdom Metazoa; phylum Chordata; class Actinopteri; order Scombriformes; family Stromateidae; genus Pampus; species Pampus argenteus. Next base: position 10,265,462 of record CM072877.1, read on the forward strand.
TATTTACTATTCAGCAGGATGTTCCTCGTAATGAATGAGACTCTTAATTGCCCCAAATCCTCCAGAGCCAAATGAATCATAAAATACACCCATATGTTATTGTGTCACCACTGTGCTGACTAAACAATAGGCTGGCTTGGCTGCATTTATGTCATGGTGACATGGTGAGTGGTTGCATAGTAACTTGTTAGCTAATGAGCTGACGGTGCCTCTTCAGTACACAGATACAGGACTGTGTTTTTCTGTTTTTCTAGGTCGAGCCATTAGATATTTATCCTGGTTGAAGTGGAAACAAGACGTTTAAGCTGAGTATCAGGTACAGTATCACATTTAAAGGTTTATATGAACGAAGCAATAGCTTATTTTGCCTTTAAAAAACAGGTAAAAAAAAAAAAACAACATCTCAGGCTTTGCCCCCAAAAAGCAAGTGCAGATGCATATTTTTTTTGTCCATCAAGCATTACTGTAATGAAAGTAATTTACATTTATATCTGGCAAAATGAGAGACACACAATCTATTACTACAATACCAAATCCCTGCTCCTCCCTTATTTTCTTCTGCCCAGCAAAAGAAAAAAAAAAGATATATACTGTTTATGAAAGCAAACCTCGATGATTGTACATGGTCATTGGTTGAAGAATAGCAAGATCTTGGTGAATGTGATTAGCCGGAGGCTTTATTACCTTCGGTAAAACACTCCAGACTTTAATGTGCAATAGGGCTCTTCTTTCTTTATGCTGCTGCAGTGCGCCCCATTCTCTTTTCATTATAAACATGCTGGTCCTCGCTGAATACCTTTCTAACCACTTCTTTTATGGCCCTTTCATATGTTGCTATGACATATCCAGGGGCTGGAGGGTAAACACTATGGCAGACCATTGCTTCCACAGTTCAACATTTCACCTGGTACTGCTTGATGTTGAGATTAGTGTGGTAGACGGTGGCAGATTATCTTGACAAACTGACAGAATCATGCCGACACCGTTTTTTCCCCGCACTAACATCTCCTATTAAGTGTATTTGTGGTTGAGGACACATGTTGTATCTCAATGATTGTTTCCGCTGTCATGTTGTGCTGTCAGCAGCATACAGAACTGAAATATGTTTCCAGAAATGGTTGTTTGTTGCATCTGTTATGAGACTAGAAATTGTTTTAGAGACAATTTATCTCAGGTGACTACATAAAAAAAAAAAAAAAAACTAAGTGCAGCCGTGTCACAGACTGTGATCCGAATACAAATTACTGTTTACTTACTGTCTAACAGTATCTTTTAATGGCCGTGCACACATATTAGCAGAACATGTGAAGTCGCTCAAGTTGTGTGTGGGTGTCCACAAAGGTGATGCCAGGGCCTTGAATGACTTCACATGAATGTGAGGCTTCACCATAATATAATATAATATAATATAATATAATATAATATAATATAATATAATATAATATAATATAATATTTGTAATTGTCCTCACAAATGAATCCTTTTAGCACACCATGATTTTAATCACAGCTGGCCCAGGAAACATGCTCCTTGTAATATCAAAGATAATGTTTACCAATTACCAATAAAGCTAAAAGGTAATTGAAAAGATAATTGACTCAGTTTTTGAAAGTGCATCCCTGATTTGCACAGCAGGTTACAGGCAATACGTGTTGCAGTTAGCCTCCTAAATGACTCTGAGTGGATCACACAGCTCCTCAGTATACTGGAGGTAAATGAGCTGCAGTGCAATCCGTTGATCCGTCTATCCCACTTACAGAGGAACCGCAGTGGTGAAAGGGTGGGCTTTAGCCATCTGGGCAAATACAGTGCTACCCTCACAAGGCTGAAAATTAAATATCATGAATCTCAGATCATGACCACCACCAAAACTAACAGAAATGTTCTTGTTTTCCAAATAGATCAGCTGTTTTTTTCTTTTCTTCGTGTGATCAAAAAAACAATGAGCATTCCTTCACATACATGCGTCTGTCAGTTTGTCAAAACATTATTAACATATATTCCAGATACCTGTCCAACCCTTGTATTCACAGTAACATTGTCAGGGTGTCTTACTTGCCTTGCATGCAAATCAAACACAGATGATTATCTCCTCTGATGCTATAAAATGTAAGATGCTTTTTTATGACTCTGTGAATGACTTCACGACAAATATTCATCAAGCACTTTTTAATTGAAGCTGACTGATAGTCTCAAGGTGTGGAATCGGTCTGGAGATCTAATTTAATGGCTGGAAGATTATATGTCAATTCAAAGGTGATGGGTACTTTGTGCCCAAAAAATGATACCCTTGCTGGTCTGGTTAATTAATGCAGTTTTTCTTTATTGTCTTTAAACAGAGCTAGGTAGATCTCTGGTGAATATACATTAATTAAAGTAAAATGTGGAGAAATACTTTTCAGAGATTTTCTTTTTCTTTTGTTCTTTGTTAATTACTTATACGTATATTAGTTCTGCATGAATCTTTGGGGGCATGTGGCAACACAATAAAATCAGTGGTAATATTATAAAGGCTGCCACTTCTATTAGTAGCCTACTCCAGTTCAGATTGTCTATAATGCAAAGGGAACATCTAAATGTTTAAATTGTGTTTAATGGTCTGCTCAGGCTCAACCAGTAGCTCACCTACCTCCTATCTGTGTTGTACTAATCAATATTGCAAACATAGTGTTGAACTGACCTTTTGACGCTCATCAAATCAATGACTAAATCAACAGAAATCAGATTTCTGCAGCTACGATTTTGTAAATAAGCCTCAAGCCTAATTTTAAATAAGACAAAAAGCTGTCAACTGTTTAATCCTGCATTGAAGTGGTGATAGATGTACTGACTTTTACATGGGCAAACAATCTGATGTCATCACGAGGAGAAAGTAGAGGTAACATTGCACATGAAGCCTTCTTTTGACTTTCAGGGAACATTTTTACATACATTTGTCTGAAGTGCAAAAGCCGAGGTGTTAGTGAGCCGATTTATTACAGAGACAACAACAACAACAAAAAACCAAAAAACACTTCCAAGGGGAAGAAAAACTCTATAGCGATTATACAAAAATGATCAAAATCACTCCTTCGAGATAGGTGAAACTCAGGATCACACACACTGTGACTACAGACAAAACTTGGAAAAGGCTTTGGTGACCAAACGAGTCGAAACACTTTGGCACAACACAAAGGGAGATACAGAACCTATATAGACACACCCAGATGAGTAATGGGGAACAGGTGGAGACAATCAGGAATCATGCCAACAGGTGACACACAAGGGAAGGGCAAGTGATCTGAAATGAGCATTATAATGAACATTATACAAAATAACATAAAAACACAACAGCAATGATGTTTCCCCTTTTAACAAGCAGTCATTACAAACTTAGGCTGTGCAGCTAAACACATAGGCGTAGTTTCTATTGGTTCAGGGGGCTCACTGAACCTCCAAGTGGGTTATGCTGCCACCATATGTTAATAGATGCCAGCGGGTAAGTCTAACAACGAGAAACTAACTCTAACTTCTGTGAACCCCCAACTTAAAAGAGTGACTCAAACTGTGCCTATGTTTAAACCCACAGTATATTCAGATGTTTCCAAAGATACCAGCTGTGTCAGGCTGAATACTGGCTAAATGTACTAGATATTTAGATTATTTTCACTTGAGGGAAAGACACAGCCATACAAATCACAGTCTTGGGTTTTAATACCTTTCAAATAGACAAAGCTTGCTGGTTATTCATCCAGTTAATGATCCTGACCATACACAAGTGGATTGATAGAGTTGTGACTGAGCATTTGATAAAAGTGCGAAGATGAATACATAATGGAGAATAGTAATCACCATTGCTTGAACTAAAGTTAATATATTTTCAAATTTATACGTTTAACTTTAATTTGCACAAATACGTCTCATAGACTGTTATACTACATGAAAATAGTATGAGAATATACAGTTGGTGGAGCATAAAGTAAAATATTTACTTTATTTTGTTCATTTTTAAGATATCATTGCTTGTATTGGTGTACATTACATCATTAAATCTAGCAGCTGTATTGCTGGTTATGAACTTTGCAAGTACAACGCGCCATTTCAAATTGGCCAATCACTCAGTATTACCCACTCTACAGTGTATAATGGCAGCTGATGACAGTTGAGCCTTGATCCAAGCTCTTTCCACTAACTGCCTGTTGTTGGTAATGGCTGAGGGAGCTGTGCAGTGGGCAAGTAAAGACCATGGCAGGTTACACATCATTCTCGCCTTGTAAGGGGAAAGGTCTCTCTTGGAGACTGATAAATGTTAATTACTTTAGCCTGACATCAGAGAACACAGCCGAGGCAGCGAGAAGAAGGCCTGATGATGGGCTTGTGCCTGTGTTTTAGTTTGTATATTCATGTACATGTGTTTGTGATTGTAGTTATCATTTGTTTTCTGGGTCTAAAGCAGCATGTTATTACTCCCAACTTATCATATACATATAAGCTTGGTCAGGTCCCCTTGGTGTCAATTTTCAACGTGCAGTGTAGTCTGATTGATTTCTAGAAGTCCCACATCAGAAATAGATGCCATAAGACTGATTTTGTCTGAATAAAGTGACAAATGTCCATATTCAGAGGACAAAAAGTGGACTTAGCTGCAGGAGACTGCTATTTGCTTCCTGTTTTCCAACCATGAGTTGAGACAGTTTTTTAACAGTGATTTGTAACAGCTGGTTGAGGCATGAGCGATACATGAACCATGCTATAATACTGCATGACACCAACAGGGGCTTGTTGAAAAGTGACACTAAAGGGGTACCAAGTGTGTTAAACAAGCTTCCGTATGTGATGAGTTGGAACATGTTGGTCTAAAGTCACTGAATCAAAAGTGCAGGACCGGCTGTACTTTGCTCTCTGTCATCAGTCAGTTTTAGTACTGACCTCTCTGTTATTTTACAATTATGGTTTTCCGCCTGTCAGTTTTTCTCCAAGTATTTTATCTCCAAGTTGTGGTTTGTCATCCTTTATATGTCCCATTAAAGGACTGATAATAAAACAAGTACCGCAGTTTGTCTGTCAGGGGACATTCACCACAAACCCACAAAAATCAAACGCTTAAAAAATTAATGGCGAAAGCGTGGACAGGAGGATAAAAGAGGTATTTATTTGGTGAAGCAGCATATCCTCCACACATTTGTCCTTATTAATCAATATAGATCAGCCAACAGCCTCACTCCCAGTCTGCCCAATGGCAGTGGCAAAGTTGCGATACAGCTAATCAATACTTCAGTGATTTTGCCTGGAAGAGAACACATGCTCTGTGTGTGAAGAAGCTGATGTATCCTTAAGAAATACTAATCAGAGATAAGCTAGACTCACAGGAGGAGGAATCTTTCCTTCAAGTTATCTGAGTCTGATGCAGCCAGACAGTGTGTGTGTGTGTGTGTGTGTGTTCATGAACAAGAAAGAGAGAGACAATTAGAGAGAAATAAGTCGACAGAAAAATAAGATATATAGTTGTTTATGAAAAATACCATCAGGGCTAAATTGATGTCAGAGATATTGAGACCATTTTCGTAAAATGTGTTTATGGTGCCAATCAAGTTGTTACCAGGATTAAACTAAGTGTCATTGTGAATGAAAATAGCAGTTTGTTATTTTCTTTATCAGAATACTTAAGAGCGTATTATTATTACACTTATAGTATGGGCATTTATTAGTAAAAGAAAGGTCCATGTTCAAGTTGTCATCAATGTGTATTGTCAGTTTAACCCATGAACAGAAGGTCTGTTTCACTAGTGAGAGTTAACCCCTAACATGGCACAAAGCTGACGTATTGTTGCTATTGTTACCACTTTAACAGAGAGTTGGACGCTAAGATGCATTGACTCTGTACATGTCAGGGATCTGAAAGTAAAGGTCCTATTCATTTTCTGCATAAACAATGTTAGATCCATCCAAGGCTTGGATGGATCGGTGATTGAATCATCGCATACAGGGTTAACACTGTATGTTACAGCATGGGATTTACATTGCAATTTTGTTGTACTGTATGTGTCAGGTACCATAAAATACATAAGGCCAGTGTATACTCCAAAAGCTTATCTGATTTCTCTTTTTCTTTCATTCTTTTCACAACTGTTTCTGTCACTGTTTGTTTGAAAAACCAAGTGCAATACTATTAATTCTTTCCAGGAGCAACAAGGAGTTCACAATTCTTCAAGTCTGTCCTAAAACAACAGTCAGGTGCCCAAATGAACACGGACACATACTTTTCTTACTGTAATCATTCCTCCAGGTCATACTGTTCATTATGAGATCATAATGGACACAATCCACAAACTCCCTCCATGCAAAAACATATTTAAAAGTTTATTTGAAGCTAATGTGAGGATTCAGCCAAGCAAAAAACACTGTTGAGAAACAAAGAGAACATTTTTTTTACTAAATACTGTAACTGTGGAAGATATGCACTTAATTAACTCAGACCGCTGAATTGTTTTTCCCTCTTTGTAAATGGTAAGTGCATTTTAATGGTATGTATGAACAGGTGAAATGATTACAACAAAGAAAACCTGTTTTTTTTTTCAGTGGCTATTTGGATACCTGAGTATTATTTCAAGACAGACATGAAAAACTGTGAACCTGTCCTTTAACAGCAGTGTAGTGTTGCGGTAGTGACCTGGGGTACAAAGAGTTGTCCTTTTCTGAGAATGCGTCATCGGGAATCTAACACCACCTGTCACCATCAACACCAACAACATGATTACGTTCGTCAGTGAGTTGCAGGACTTTGCCCGGCACAGTCTTACAGCATGTGTCTTGTAGATAAAGTGCGTGTCCTGTACTTATGGAAATGCTTTGTGATGAGATAAATCAGCATGCTTGACAACATGTTTACTTCACTAATGGTTCTCTCCAGCTGTTCCCATTTCTCAGTAGATTTCAGTGACGCTCTGACTCTGACCTCTTTGGTCCTTCACATGCGTTGAAGAATATGTTAAAGGTACATCACATTGTGAGGGAAGATGTGTTTCACAGCGGCATCTGATATTTTATTCATAACATATTGCTGTCGGTGTGCTTCTGCCTTTCTACTCTCATTCATCAGCGCATTATGATATTGTTTTGTTTGTGTTGCCGCTGCCGCAAGAAGGGTATAAAACAATTTTCTTTTTTAATTTCTGATCACCCTATTAGGTCAGCCTCTGGTAACGACCCTTAATTATCATCTGTGTGTATATATGTATGCGTGTGTCAGGGGTGGTCGGGGTACATTGAAAGGAAAAAAGTGATTTAATGACTCATTGCTCCCTCCTTTTACTCTACCTAGGCGAGTTCAATACTGCATTATGAAGTAAACAGTTTAACTGCTAAACCTTTTGTTGTAAAAACTTAACAGTGGAGCTGAGCCTCCAGCTAACTTGCTCCATTTAACATTTATAGAGGATTTATAGAAGGAAGATGTGATTAATACTTCACTCGGCCTTTTAAGATTCCCTCCACACCACCACTTGTGCTGCTGTGTTATGATGTATGGATCACTGGTAGAGGAGATTTCTGTTTCTGGTTTCTGTTCATCCCACTGCTACAAATGTGGTGTGTCCAGACAAGCTTAACTGACAACACTACTTAGTGAACTTCAGCCAAGGAAATACCAAATCAGCTGTTTACCAATAGACATCTGCACACAGGCTCTTTAGTTGTTATGCCAGCAGTATACGGCAAACAGATCGAACGTCCAGTGCTGTTGGAGTGCTGTCAAATAGTGAGCTACAAGAAAACCTCAAGGTCTGTTTGTTTAACCTGTCCATGTCAGATGGAGGAGCTTGTAATGTACCAATGGGAAAAGACTTATGCTTTGTTCATGTAGATGGACAGCTGCAGACTTCTATCAGACACATTACACACAATGCACACTAGACAATAAGATCTCAACCCCACAGTGGCAAGAAAAACGAGCTCCTTTTGTTATTTTTGGCTGAACAACAAGAAAATATCAGAAAAAAAAGAAGAAAATATTGTGTAAGTCACACTTGCACCCACAGAAAAAGTGCAAAATACTATAAATGTTAGACAAGGTACAAAAACAGATGATACACACTAGACAAAGAAGAAAACATTAATGGGCATGACTGCCTTCAAGAGGTGATAAAACTGGTTGCACCTTAAGATATAGGGTCAATACTGACTAAAGGCTTTATAGCTCTGCAACACAGAAAAGAATTCAAGTCAGTTACTGACTGTGTTTCTGTCAGCAAATAATACATACTTCAGCAAATTGTCCAATCTAATACTTTAAATATATTAATGGTGTATGTTTTACATACAATGCTTAACATACAGCAAGGCAGGGGCTTCATAGAAATTATTTTCTAAGTATTAAGTACCGTTTTGGTTAGGTTTGCTGTACTCATTATAATCACCAAACTGCAGTAGCTGAGAGAAAATATCAACTAACTTTAACTTGCTGCCTCTGCAGCTTGTTAGGAAGAAAACACATGATGTAATCACAGACTCTCTCTCTCTTTCTTTCTCTGTGAATTAGTTGGGATAAACTGCAGATAGAGTAAATAACAGTTATGTCTGGGTTGCCCTTTGTGTGATAAAGAAAAGAGAAGAATGAAGAGATTTTTTTTTTTTTTTGGTTGTATGAAAACATTCAACAGTCAGCTCATTCTGCAAACCTCTGCACTATTTCGTAAGCTGAACGGCTGCCAAGAAGCATGCAGCCGTACAGACCTGTACCAGAACAGAATCAGGAGACGCTCAAAGCCAACAACAGACATCCCGTGGGACTCCGCTCACCAGGAGGTAGATGCCAGTTCACATTTCACAAGGAGGAATGTGTCTCCGTGCAGGGTTAAATCATTCCCCTCCTCTAACACTGCCATCAAATAATCTGTTTTAAGTCTATTTTTTGCAGCTTTCATCAGTTGCCTATTAAACACTTACTGTGGGAACTATTAGGTGAAATGGGTTAGAGAATTACTTCAGTCCTGTGAAATCCACCGCAGTCTGTTGTGTACAGTATGTTCATTAATGTGAATGAACACAATGTCCCTGGTTTCTGTACTGTAAAAGAAAAGTGAGTAAACAAAAAAGGGAGAAAAAAAAGGCCCTGCACCATTGCTGAAGACAGACATTACTCAACATTTTTGTATTTTAGGCTCACAGCTAATGCTCTCGTCAGTGCGACTTATACTGACTGCAATACACTTAAATTCTTAGATCACCAACACTACAAGCAGCCAGCGAGGATCGTAAAGGTCAGAACCACAGTGTCCTTGTCAGAAGATTTATGTGACTGTAAAAAGAAAGAGAGGCTTTGTGCACAGAAAGTGTAAAAGGGCAAAAGCAGAGGTGATATCTTAATGAGAGGCTGACATAAGAAACCATCTAAAAAAGTGTTTTTTTTTGGAAGATGACAACACTGTTTTTGTTGTGGCTGTTTTAACATGAATATCATAAACTGTCTTCTGTCTCTTATAGCTCTTCTAAATATTAATTTAGCATTGTTCAGACATCAAAGTTTCAGTAATAACATGCTGCAGGACATATAGTTCCATAAATAACATACAGGAAACATAATAATTATATGCTTGGATTTTCAGGAAAGCAGCTGAAGCCAAAACCTCATCATGGAAGTCAGTGTATAAAACAGCGACAATAAATCCATATTTTATGTCAACTCCATGAAACGGTAGTGTGTTATGGGGAACCTTTTTTCAACTGCTGTCATTTGAGAGAGAAATTCAGGATTTGTTTCTCCTTTGATATCTCATTCAACTTGAATAGTGCTGGTGGAGCAGAAAGCAGAAAGTGGAGAAGAGGATGAAGGGGTGCTCCTCTCCTCCAAACCCACAGGGTCCCTTCCACTTCTCTGCTGATGGCCTGTAATTGGTGTTTAGCACTGTGGTGGAGAGGCCTCAGCTGCAGGGTGGCTCCTCCGGCTGCCTTTCAATGTGTCACTGGTTTGTGTGACCCATTATGGCTTGTTCATTTGAGCCTTTCACCTAGCAGGATGCAGAGAAGGAAAGCAGTGACAGCTGTGCTGGATAGATGGATAGATAGATAGATGGATAGATGGATAGATTTTTCAATTTCATTGTTCTATTTCTCCCACTCTGTGCTCAATTTTCAGTCTTGTTTTTTTTCTCGCTCAGTGAGCTGTGAGCCTTGAAACCTGGATGCCAACCTTCTGCCAATTATAACAGGGGACATTTGAAGGGACTTTTATATTTTTTTTGAACAGTAGTTTGCAAAGCAGTTTCTGTTGTGTAAGTGCTGGCAGCTTAGGATAGTATAATTAAAGGATTTACATTGCCCTATTGTAAAATAACCTCGAGAATTATCTTTTCCAACACATACTTGAATATACCTGAAAAAAATGAAAATAAATTAAGGTAGTGGTATTATAAAACACTGTAAAATGCTGGCGTCTCTGCTTCCAGTAGATGGATAGATAAATAGATTATTTATTATTATTAGAATTAATTATGCAGCGGCACATCCTGATTCATAAGTTATGAATCTAGCTGAGGGCAGCTGCACGCAGTCAGAGGTGCCCTGTAGGGGGCACTGTTGATTCTCATGGACAACCCCGTGGCACAACAGGTTGCAGTGCTCTCTTCCCCTCACCGGATGCACACTAATGATCCGTATGGGAGTGTTAACATAAAAATGTATTGGGTGCTATTCTCTGTCATTGTAAGACACATTAATCTGAGTTTAGAGACATTTTATGATGACCAGGTAAAAAGTAAAAAAAAAAAAAAAAACAATAAAAGAAGCAAAAGTGTGCCTTTGACTTCATTATATGTCACAGACCTCTGATTTGTGTTGTGTGTATAGTGACAGTGAGGTCTATATACAAAACTGCTCTTTGTTTATTTTAAGCAGTGTATCCATATTAAGTTCAAGATGATATTGCAGGGCACCTCCATGTATGAGCTGCAGCTGCTATATAACCTACCCGCAGAGTCCCCCTGCTTTACTCTCATTTTCAACATCCGACTGAAAATGTTATTGAACTTGCTCCTCTCTTATATGCCGTCTTTTTCCAACGATGTGAGACCAAAAGTAGCGCAATCCCCATGTGATATGAGGCGGGAATTGGATGGCACAATACTTGCTGACGTGACGCCCGCAAACCCTCTAATTTGCCAATCCAGCCCCCCCTCAACCCCCACCCCCCCTGCTCAGTTTTTGCACCAGCACTCTCCACACACACACACGCACACACACACACACACACACACACAGGGTGCAGAGCTCAGCGGCAACAAGCTCAGGATCCACTTCGCCACGGTGCGCCACTGAACTGCGCACGCTTCCTCATCGCGTGAAAAGTTGGAGGACTATTTACTAGACGCATCAACCCCTACACACGTGAAACATCACATCCAGGTGACCTGGGACCCGCTGCAAAACACCGCACCACTCTATGAAAAAAAGGAAGAAGAAGAAAAGAAAATAGCTGCGCGTCATGACCTTTCTTTGGGAAAACAGAAATTGTTGAGGACTTTTTTTTCCCTCTGCGCTCTTATCGTTGATGAAATTAGTGCAGCCTGCCTTTATTTTGATGCCAGTGTTGGATGATCAGACCGCGGCGCCGTATCTCCCTCTCCTGTGCAATAATAGAAATGGTAAGAAGCAAAGAAACAACGGAACACTACATCAGTTTCACACACTTCTATTAATTTAAACGACGTTTATTTTTGCTTTTGGTAGCATACTGGTGGATTGTTTCACTCTATTTTATTTTCCGAAGCCCAGACATAGAGATGATCAGACTAATACATTGTTTACACGATCAGCACACATGTCAGATATTAGAACATCTTGCGTGCTGTATGGTGACAGACGGTGTGTTTTCACACACCCCGGAGCACCTGTTTTATCCTCAAAGATGAACACTTAACTCAAAACACGAAGAAGAATGAGCTCGATCAGCATCGAAGAAGCGGATTCATGATCTGCTTTAGTATCGTAATTAGTCATTTTTTTGAGAGTGAAAACGAGAAATGTCACTTTCCCCTGTTCGCTTCCCTATAGGGTGAAAAGCTAGTGAGTGTGTGTGTGTGTGTGTGTGTGTGTGTGTGTGTGTGTGTGATGATGATGCTGACCGTTTCCTCATGTCTGTGATGGCAGGTGCTGTCGTACGGAATGCAACACTTTGGTTTCAAATGGAGAACAGCTCAGAGAGGATAAATTGTGCACGAAGTTGCGAGGCTTTCTGCTGAGGGAGTTATCAAGAGGCTTCCCCCTGAATAAAGATGAGTCCACGGCGAGATATGGGACAGCTTCAGTGCGTGGGACTCAGCGCGCTTCTCCTGTGTACAGGTAAGGACCCCCCTCACACACACACACACACACACACACACACACACACACACACACACACACACACACACACACACACACACACACACACACACACACACACACACACACACACACACACACACAAAGAGAGAAACCTCAGCTAATATCAATGAGGACATGTTCACATAATAAGATTACATCAGCCTTTATTGACTGATTTCATTCAGTGTGGAACAATGAAATGCAAATGATTTCCTTTCAGCCAAGAGGACATATATAATTTATAAGACATATAATTAGCTGTAAGCTGTTGTGGCAGAATACAAAATGACTTGTAATATTAACATGAATAAACTGTGACAGTTGCCTAGAGAGTTTGTGGGTTTGGGTGTTGTAGCAGCACTGAAATGGGAGGCTGTGTGTGTGTGTGTGTGTGTGTGTGTGTGTGTGCGCCCGCCTGGCACTGCAGAGCACCAGGAATAACAACAGGCTGCAGACACAACAAAAAAAACGAGAAGTAGCATCTTTTCACTCAGTTTTGTTTTACTGTGAGAGCATTCATGTTTGGGTGTCAGTGTTCTTTTTTTTGCAAGTTGTGCAAACCTGTGATTATAAAATTCCATATTGGAAAGACTGAGTGTTTCTATCACATCACACAAAAAAAAACTAAACAAAAAAAAACTTGGGAGCTTGCAAATTGCAGTGTATGGACAGCCTCTGCTTTTTATATGTAAAACACTCAGACAGCAATCGACATCTCTCAGTTAGCTTTGGTAGACATAGACATAGACCATAAATTTATGTTCCAATGATGAAGAAATGAGTTTACCGTATGTACAAAAATGACATGTTTATTATTTGTAGTTTTGTCTATCACTCTGTTTGGTCATGACAACATTTCATCGCTGTGATCTGGGGATGCAGATAAACATGGGTCCATTAGCAACAAGCGCAAGTCATTTCCAGCTTCTTAAATGTGAATATTCTGGTTTTCTATGATACTGAATATCTTTGGCTTGTGGATTGTTCGCTTGCATCTTCGGCTGTGTGAAACAGTGATCCACATTTTTCTCCATTTTCATTTTAAGCCAAGTCAAACAACTAATCATATAATAGAGAACATAAATGCAAGATTAATCAATAATGAAAATAATCAACCGGTCCTACATATTAAATGACCACATATGTTATTTATACCTGCACTCCAGAACGACCCAGATGCATGTAATCTTTACACTTTGGTTTTTACAGTTTAGACGTGCTGGTAGGAATACTGCGTTACCTCTCTACAAAGCCAGACTAGGCTTCATTTAAGTGTATTTACAAAAATGTGTAACTATCCCTTTAATAGTATGTAAGATTGTTAACCTCTAATTGTTTGAAAAAAGTGAAAAACAGAGGAGAATATTAAAAATATTATCCAAATTCTTCAGCAGAACTGAACTTGAGTGTAAAGCAGTTTTATAGCTGACAGTTGCAATTTTGGGTAGATCCATCTTTATTTAAACTGTAAGCTTGTTTGGTCTAGACTCCTTTCTAGTCATGTTACCGTGTTCCTGAATTAAGTTGTCAAAACTGGAAGAGAAAACTATGGGGGAAAAAAAAAAACTGAGTAGTCCCTAAAACTTTTGGAAAACATTTTTCAGACTCTTCACCAGGTGAAGCCCACTGCACAAACAATACAGACAGACGACCAAAGATTGATCCATATCTCACTGGGTCTGGTCATCCTCTTAATCTTTGTGGGTGAAAGTGTAGAGGAGAGAGAGAGAGAGTAAAAAAAAAAACAGATTCCATCTTGCCAGTCAGCCCCCTGGTGTGCAGAGTCTCAGAGGATATTATAACTCTCCGGCCATCTGATTGCTTTCACCACGAGGTTCTGGGTTGTCTTGATGAGACACGTGCACTGACAGGCAGATACTGTAGATACTCACACACTGTCAGACTGGCCATCAGGGCATTTGGAAATACTCCATATAGCCTGGCAAGCTATGGGATGTTGTACAGACACTTTTTTTTTTTTTACACAAGACAGATTGAAAGCTTGTCATCTCAGAAAGAAAAAGTTTCGGGGGAAAAATTGCATAGTTACCACTTTACAAAAAGGAAAACTTATAAAAGTTGCTGGCAGTGGTGTAGTGGTGCCTGGAGAAGTGGGTATACTCTTAATTTATTTTTTTAAGCAGCCTGTCCATGTATTATACTGTTATACAGTGGCATGTATAAGACTACTCTTGCATATTTAGTTCACCCAAAAATGGGCCAGTAGTATTCGCACGTTGTCACTTATCTTCTGCTGCTCGACTTCAGGGAATAAGGATCATTATGAAACTAACATTAGCCACAGAAGAGATGCAGATTTTGCAATCCATACTGGCCCACAGACGACAGGGTGAGACAACTACATTATTATGCATTTTGAGTGAACTATTCCTTATTCCCTAGTCCATCCACATATGACAGTAGTCTATAGGCGAGTAGTTTCCTTTGTAATCACAGCTGTCTACAATATAACAACACGAGAGACTGAATAATGGGCTATAAATGTAACAATGGAAACAATTACCATAACCTGAACATTCATGAATTTAGTTAATTGACACAAGAATTTCAAACAGACTCACAAACGTAAGTTAATTGAAAATTACAGGTTGCTGCCAAAATAATGGAAGCATTCAAGTGATAGAGGGATGCATATTATATTGAAAGCAGGCTCTCCCGTGGTGTGTGATACATTTTCCTGGGCCAGGAACATATACAAAAAAAAAAAACAAGTGGTCACTGAATGGTTTAATGAGGAGAGGGGTGATACACATGCACTGCACTATCATGTTTCTTCCCAAATGTCACACAGATTATTTGATGGATTATTTGGCCCACCGTTGGACAGTAAGGCTATATCACTGGAGGAAGAGGGTGGGTCATGGCTTCACTATCCTAGGAAAAACATTATATAATAGCAATTGCTATATTATATAATAGCAATTGCTATTATACATTATTAATATTCTATATTGCTATAATGACCCTGCCCCAGTCAAAGGGATCCTTCACTTAAATTTGGGCTTTGAATGTTATGACCATATATACATATATATATATATATATATATATATATATATGATTGTCTTATCTGCGTATTGTATAGTTTTCAGAATTTGTTCAGAAAAATGAACTTGAATGTCTGGTATAGAGGGCATTGTGCAAAACTAGAGTGGGAGGTTTCTCACTTTTAGTTTTCTTGTTCTTTTGTGTGTGTGGGCTGGCTAGAGTGGACTGGGATGGAGAATTAAATAGTTATAAAACCAAAATGCATTTAGTCTTAATTTAATAATAGATCTGTTGGTCTCTCTCTGGTACACTCACAACTAAACACACGCAGAACCAAAAGCAAACTAACTAACCAGTTGCCACTTGAGACGTTTTGACAAGAACTGATCATTGTTATTGGGTAACAAAAATATATCAACTAATATAGCAACTATTAGATCACCACAGAAGTCACGAGTGCCCTAGAAGGAGTAGATGTCATTTTAAAGAGGCACTTTTTCACATTCCTACTTTCTACTATATCTGCACATGGCATCTACAGTATTGTTAAACTTAGGTAAAGATAGTGCTTAGCCTTAGGTGAACGTTAACTGTTGGTCTGTGATGGGACATGGAGTCCATCTACTGATAATCAAAATTTCTATGTGTCCATCCTTCACGTCCTGACCTCCATTCCCTTACTTTCCACCTCACTACATAATAGATTTAATGGAAGTTATGAAATATGGAGAAATGTAGAAAACACAAAAATGCATATAGCAACCATAATGTACCATTTTTTTTTACCATTATGACAATTGGAGTGTCTGGACAAAGGATAAGATCAAAGGAAACCACCAGTCCAGAGACGCAAAACCTCTAAGCTATAATCCAGTATATTAAACAGTGATATGTTTAAAACTGAGGAGAGATTCTTAAATTAAAAAGAGTCAATGAACCCCTTTAATGAGTTCCACATGAACTCCCAGCAAGATTAGCCCTGTTTACTGTAGCTCAGTAAACTGTGACACTCTCACAATATCCCACAATATCTTAAATCAAGAAGTTTAGCATCAGCTATCGTCGCATTGCTGTTAGAGGTTGTTGAGTCAGGGATGTTTTTCAGTCCCTGCTAACGAATCAAGTAAATGAACATCTCCCATTAACCTTTTCACTTGTACCGTTTGTTACCCTGATAAATCTTCTTTCACTCGAGAGGTAATTCTTTTACAGTTTCTGCACCAAGCGTCCCCTTCTCCTGCTTCAGTTTCCTTATGTCTCATCGGTTTAAAAATCACAAATGAATAAACTTATATTGTGGTAAACTGAAACAACCAGCATCTGCACCCTTGTTTCAGAGGCTGAAATGGATTTCACAGCACTGAAGTTGTTCTGTGGGCCGTTTTACCTCAGTTGCCACAGAGAATGTTTAACAGGCTAAAGACGAAACAGGCGAAAAACTTGAGACTTAAAACAGATTATCTCATGCCAATGTTAGGCGAAAGGAAGAACCCAGAGTGACCCTGTGCACTTACATTAAGGCTGTGAAATGTAAACTGGCATCTGCCTCCAGGAGAGCAATGTCTCATGGGATATTACTCGTTGCCTCTGAGCTCCTGGTTTAATTCAGGGGTTGGCAGGGCTTCTCGATTCCTGGGCAGCGATTCGACTTAAAGAAGAAAGAGCTATAGAATAAGCTGAATTTGTAGAAAGCTCACCCCTTCTCCCCTTCTTTCCTTGTTTTTCTCATTTCCCTTTTTGTTTTTGTTGTTCAAAAAGCATTTCTGTGAGCTGAAATGTTCATTACCATAAAACAAGTGCTAGGATACTTGCTACTGGAGGCCTCAGTCGAGAAGCTAGAAACTTGTGTCAGTCTCTTAAACGTTGCATGTGTGTGTTTCCCATCTAAACAAAGTGTTTGACTACCCTGGGGCAAAGTCAAGGTTTATCATACTGAAAAGCACAACATTTCATCTGTAAAGCAATAGCCCTCAAGACAAACAAACATTTAATAATTTGCCAAATCCAAATGTAAAAATGTACTGTGACTGAATAAAACGCTGTATTATGAAGTGATGGATGAAGCCTGGCTTGCCCTGCATGGCACTGTATTTTACACCAGGCTCAGGGAGCAGCAGAAGCAAACGCTGCACCGTGGAGCCATATGTCAT
Organism: Pampus argenteus; assembly: GCA_036937835.1. Taxonomy (NCBI): domain Eukaryota; kingdom Metazoa; phylum Chordata; class Actinopteri; order Scombriformes; family Stromateidae; genus Pampus; species Pampus argenteus. The sequence continues at coordinate 10,282,957 of CM072877.1, forward strand.
ATTTTATGGGTCATAACGCAGAGGCACAAGTCATAAAGTGAAAGGTAATAAGTGAAAGGAATAAGTTGTAGATCAAATCCAAAATTTGTCCATGCTTCACAAAGCCTCCATGGGCCATTGAAAACAGTAAATTGAATTAGATTTAATTAGAAATCGAAGTGAGCAGCTTGTAGTCCTAACCTGTCAATATGAAGGAAGTTTGCACTGGTCTGTTTAATGATGAAGTGAAAAAGAGTTTTGTTTCTTTGATGTATTACATGCTCTGTCACTCTATTTGACAAGAAACAAATAACAGCATGGAAGCTACTCTAACATATCCCAGTGGGAACTCAATTATCCCTAATCTTAACACAAGTAGTGTTGATATATTTATCATGCACTAGCACAAATTTATCTCCACTGAGATACTAATTACAGAAGAGAGGAGAGTATATATATACATACATACATACACTGTATTATGAAATAGTTTGAAACTGAATTCATTGTTTAGGGTTTTTTTGGTGTGCTCTATGGGGTTTTCAAAGCATCACCATGCTGCCATTGATGAGTGAGTACTTTGAACCAGAAAACTAAAACAATGAACTAAAAGAGGATAAAAGGCTAGAAGGACAGAGACAGCTACAGAGGTGGATGATCCTTGCTTTCTATGTTTTTCACTATGATCAACACCTTTCACATTACACACAGTCATTTGGTGCATTGTTGATATAAAAATATCAATTAGCGCTTCAGTGGAAGAAGGGGAAAAAGCTTGGATGACTGAATAGCCACTGAACAGTTTAGAAATGGCAGATTTTAATTGGAGAAGACAATGAAAATATGCTAAGAGGGGTACAACACAACAGAGAAATCCCAATATATACTTACTAATTAAGAGCCACTATAATTGCACATTATAATTAACATTTTCCTCTGAGTTGTGATACAGCTATTATCACACTCATTTACTATTGTTGTAGGCTATGCGAGTGGATTCTTTTATTTCAGACTTCACTATAGAGTATTCATACAGTGGCCCGTTGTCCCTGCAGACCGTTCGGAGCCTCCACAACCGATTAAAACTAGTTGAAATGTTTGCTGAATACATACAGCAGATGTACCTGGTGGTGAGAGATGATTGGTTGTAGTCATGGTAGATCAGCAGTGGTCGCTAATGGTTATCTTAATTTTACTTTGTGTGCATTTGTTAAGCAACTTGTCAGCTGCATCTGCAATATTCTTTATGTTTCTATTATCTTTTTTTTTTTTTTTTTGGAAAAGCTGGTATGGTTGAAAAAACCCGGTCTCTTTGGAATTACATTTTGTAGGAAACACAATTATGTTCACTGGCAATTTATCTTCCAATAATATTGTATCTGGTGAGGGGGAAAAAAAACTGTATTTGATGTAATATTCAAAATCTTTTCTGAATTATTTATTGCAACATCCTTTATGTTTTTCATAGGAAAGACCTTAAGTAAAAAACAATCAGGGAAAAGGTTAAATTCTAACACAGGCATACAGTATATGAACTGTGTCTGGATGAACAAGATAAACAGCTCTTCTTAGAGGTGCTAACACTGAATGCTTTTTTTGGCAAAGAACAATTTTTAATTGATTCAGTGGATTTGAAGCGTTTCTGGACCCCCCACTGATACCCATTTTTTTCCCACCTGGCACGTCTTATGTTTTTGGAGAAATGCTCAGAGCAGCCAAAGTTCAAATACAAGCTCACATATGCCGCTAGTTTGATTCAAGTAGAACTTTGCTTTGTTACGTCTGTAGTAAAGACAGAACATTTTTATAAGGAGAGGCTGTTTCATAGCCTCACTTACTAAAAATACAGAGAATATCATAAACAACAATGAAAAGATGTAACTCAAATGGGTGGCAGCGTTTTTCTTTTTTCTTTTAGTTAGCTAATGTAATTAGCTGTGCAAGCTAAGTGATTGACAGCAACTGACTTTACTATACAATGATGGTCCGGCCCTTCGGTCTGCAAAGTCAAAAGACAACAAAGTGTGTCCTGTATGACCGCTTGTGTTGCTTTGTTTGTGTAATAACTTTTTTTTTTTTTTTTTTTTTTTTATGCAATCATTGAAAAAAACACCAGTCACGTTTGGTGCCGCTCAGCTCATGAATATACTGAGGTATACTTTGTGTTAAATCTTTGAATTCAGAAAGGCGTGGGCTTTAGACAGCATGACAAATGAAAGGATTTTACTCTTTAAGTATTTCTTCAGACATAGGACATGGTCATTTGCTTTCTCAGAAATCCATAGGATGTAAGCCTCTGGGGGGAAACGAAATGTAAAAAAGTATCATTTATTTCCCATAGGTTTTGATTTACTAATAGGATCAAAGACGAATGAAGGAATAATCGATATATGACAGCAATAAGATGAAACATTTCCCTTCTTTCTCCCTTCACTGTGGGTGTTTGGAGGTTTGGGAATACAACACGTCTAACCATGGCTGGCGCATGAAGATCCATGCTGATGCACCCCGACACGCATAATCACACACAAACGCACGTGCGCAGCATCACTAAAGCTTTTGTGACACATTGTAGCTGCGCACTGTAAACACACATACACACGCAGTCTCATCTCCTTGGGCAAACAACTTCACAGTCATCCAACTGGGTAAGGATCGCACATTGCAGGAGGTCTGGAGACAATTAGCATAACTAACAGAACTCTCAGGACACACCCAGCCAATCTGAAGGAAATGAAAATAAACCTACGTAATTGGAGCAGAGAGAAATTGTTAATAGAATTTTTGTCACTTCCTCCTTGAAGGTTTGACAGAGAGAGATCACATATTTATCTCGCTTCACCGGCTTGGGTCCCACAAGACACTTGCGGTACAGTACATACTCTCCTCTCTTCCAAGTCTGTTACTTGGGCTTCAACCCCCTGCTGATGTGGCCTTGCACTGCATCACTTCACAGAAAAAAGAGAAGTTTTAGTTTAAAGTGACAAAAGTGATGGGAGAGTTTTCCGGTATTTGGCTGTTATCTGTCCAGGTCAGAGCAAGAAGTTATTGCCAGTGTTTCAGTGTTTTTTTTGGGTCCTGCAGGGGAATCTGATTGATAACAGTGGAAATAGTCCTGATGGGCGGCACTGTCATGAAGTCTTTTTCTTGTTTTTCTAGGTCCCCAAAGCCACAGCATACAGTGTTTCTCAGTCTGTATGTCTATATCTATCTGTCTCTTCATTGCCTGGGTTATCTGAGTGTCTGACTCTGCTTAAGAGCTGTTCCTCATTGACTGATTTAGCACCCAGTTCATCAGATGTTAAGGGATGAGGAAAATAACCACTTGAGAAGTTCAGCAAACAACAGCAGAAGAGAAGAAAAAAAAAAAAACCCTCCTCACACAGAGAGGTGAATTTTAATTTCAAACTTGATAGACACTTCGGAATTGAAACCTGAGGGGAAACTATTCCACACCTTCAGGAATTGGCTTCCCTAACCAAGACTCAATTCCCTTTACCAATTTTCAGCAACACTGCCTCAAGAGAGGTAAACATTGCTGAAGGCTGCAGCCAATAAAAAAAATGTATTAGCAATAGGGCTTCCATCTTCCAAAAACCTATATCTGTATAGGCGTTAATACTTTCATGCAGCAAGCCAAGTGTGGCTCAGAACAATTCAACCATAGTGATAAATAGATTGGACTAGTATCTGTACTTCAATAATTATGTAATATTTGCCTGAGATTATCAGAAATGTGCAGTCGTGCATGCAACTTCTGATAGGTGAAGCCAACTGAAGCACTGACAGTTTGTATTCTATATGTTAATGTGCTAACTATGCACAGCACAGACGTTTTAACAGTATAACTGAGTAAGAACAGAATATAGGGTCAGGCACAGTTTTGTGGATTGCTCTTCAGTGGCTGTGTGGTTAACTTGGTTCGGCGATACATTGGCCAGGTTAATGAGACATAGATATTGATCAATTTGCCGGCTTCAAGGAAGACCTGAGCTCAAAATTGTGAGCAGTGAAAAAAAAAAACCAACTGTTATTTGGTCAATTTCTAGTTAACATTAAATGTGCTCATGGGCAGTTGGTAGGCCCCTATTAGGTCAGCAAATTGCAATCTGTGCAGCCGTGGAGCAGATGTCATCCCTGAATGAGAAAAATCTGTTTTTGAGCCTCAACAGTTCAGCGTGTGTATGTGCGTGTTTGGATTTGTGGATGTGTGTGTAGTAGCAGTGTTGTCATACAAAGTGTCAGCCTGTCAATTCTCACATAGCTTGCCAAAATATGGCTCTGTAGTCAGAAATGTGAATCCTCACATATGGTCTATGTCACGTATTCTGCTGCCCCCTTTCTCGTCTCCCCACCCCCATCCCCCCGGTCCTCCATCCTCCCCCTCACCGTCATATTTTCATCATCTTTCTTCTTCCCCTTTCATCGCTGACAACCTTTCTCTTGCCCCTGTTCATTTAACTCTTTTTTTCCTCACATGTTCCAGTTTCTTCCATCAAAGAGCAGAGCTGAATAGACAAATAGAGAAATATTATGGGCATATAAGCTTATGTTTAAGAGGATTTTTGCTGGAATTCTTCAATATCACAAGAAAAAAAAAAAAAAAAAGAAATTATCATATTAGGATCTCCATGCAATAAGTTTTATTTCAAATGGTTCAAACAGGCAGGATAGAAGAAAATATTCCCACTAATAATTATAAAATGTTATTATGATAAAGTAATTTTCATTTAAATACACGTAATAATGCTATTTTAATCCTTTCTAGGATACTTTGTGCTTGTTCTGTATTAGCCTATATGGTATAGTATGTGGAAACCTAATATCACATGTAAAGGTTCAACACAAAAATTCTAAAAATATGTAAGTATAAACTAGCCATCATCAGCCCGCCTGCCTTTTGCCACCAGTTACCTGTTTCATACTCTTTGCCCTTCGCTATTATGATCTGTGTCAGCTATGCTGTAAATAGTTTCCCTCATTTTATCAGTCGACAACAAGGCATTGGCCTCTGCTTGCAGACTCTGCTGACCCATTTGTCATGCTTTACTCCTGTTATCCACGATAAGATCCTTTATCCACATCTCCACTTTGTCCATTGCATCCTCTGCTCTGTCACCATGAAGCCATTACTTTTACTCTTCAGCCATCCGTGGCCTTTCTTCTCTTTAGAATTTAATTAACATGGGTAAGTAGACCAACCGATGTGCATTCTCACCAGCATCCATCTAAATAGAAGAGGAACAGCCAATCCACTGTTTGCTTGGCCCAGTTGCACAAACCTGACCAACAGACAAAATGAAGAAGGCAGAGCTTGTCGCACTGAGCTCTGATTTTACAATTTCCTTCCATACCTGCCTCCTGTGTTGGGCTACCGTGTTACATATAAAGAGAACTAAATCTTTGCCTCATTTTTTAAGGCTTTTGCCTGATCTGGTTCCAACACATGTCAACACACGGGAGATTTGAAGGCTTTAGAAAACTGGTTGATCAGATTACCCTAAATATCTAATCACTTATAGGCCATAATGTGTATTTTCAGTGCTTTAATCTAAGCTTAGCATGTGTCTGCAACCCATCCAAGGCAGTGATTTTACAATGTCTCTTATTTAGTCATCCTGTCCCTGTTTCCCACATGATCATACTGTGCTGCTCTTAGCATCCTCAGGGCCAGATGTAGGCCCAGTGCCTCAGTAATAGAGGATAAAAGTTCAGTTCGTAAAAGGTCCATATAGGGGAGGAACTGAAATGTATCCAAAGCCGAAGGATTCAAGCAGAGACATTAAATCCCATTTGTTTCGCTGTGGGCTTGAAGCTGTGTGAGTCTTGTGTGGGCTCTTGGTACCAGTCTGGGGCCTCTTGAGTGCCAGTATTTTCCAGCAGGTAATTGGGCATTTCTGAGCTACTATGTGTGTGTGTGTAATCACCATGAATACAGTGTTTCAGGCTGTACTGAGGATATGCGCCCCTCGCTACACTCTAACCAACGTAGGCATGGAAGGACACATGCCACTTTTATTTAAAGTAAGTGATGAGGTAGACAGCTGGACTGATGTGGTCCACACGTCACAACAGGCACAGCCTGAGGTGTGATTACTATCCACACTTTCATTTTCTTTGGCTTCTCATCCTTCTGGTTTAGTCCCCATGTGAGTTTTCTTGATGGCTGCCCAGGAGATTCACTGACTGATATTGATTTTTGAATAATTTAGTATTAAAATCATTGCCCTCCCCCCTCCTGTTCTTTATATAATATACAATATAAAATATGCCATGACGATATTCACTTGACAACTTGACAAAATATTGTCTCAGGAGTCAGAAAAAGCTGAGAAATCCTCTAATATATTTATGTACAGTAAACAGGAACCAACAGTACAGTATGTACATGCTACATGTTTGTCCTTGTATTGCAGTGCAGTCTCATCATGCATACATGATGTAGGATCAGATAGCTTTCCTTTATGCAGGGACTGCCTGTCCAACACAGTTATCTGCAAGAGCAGATGTGTAGCCTTTGTTTAAACCACAACTGTTGGTTAGTAAAGACAGATATCACTGACTCAATATCAGACACATATAGTGTAAGGTTGCAATATTATATGATTATTTTCATAAATAATTGATCTGTTCGTCTGATTATTTTTGTGATTAATCGATTAATCATTCAACAGTTTTAAGACATCAGAAAATACAGCGATAACTGCTTATAAGGATCAAAAAGCTTGGGACACAATCATTTCAATATGAATTCTGTTTAAATTATTTTCTTAAAGTAATCAGATAGTCTGCTTACGATATTCATTTTGGGTCTTTTCATACATGGCAGCGTATGGGAAAATAATTTTAAACTGGTATTTCCATTTTATTTTACTTTATACTTAGCAGCTGCGGCACCATTATTGCCTTGCAGTAACCAGTCTGCTGCCGGCTGGCAACCTGAGGCTGAAGCTGCGTGCACATTGAAAACATGACAGAACAAAGAAAGTAATTTCTCTCAATGAAAAACATAATCTCCTCGAAGCAATCTGTGTTGTCATGGCAACAGTAAACACCACAACACCACATTTTTACGTATTTAAAAAAAATAAAAAAATCCTACAAAATATACAAATGTCAGTTAGATGGTAAGCGGTTCCACTGTAGTGAAAAACTAAAAGTGATGTCTTCAAGTTGCATGTTTTTGTCAATCCATCGAGTAGATGCTTAGATATTTAACTAAATAAATTAAAATTTTGACTTGTTGGTGGCACTAAATGCAAAGTTGTTGGATCCCCGAAGTCAGCAGGAGAGCAAGACTCGATGAATTCTCTCTGAGTCTCTCTGATGTTGTTCAGATAATAAAGTACAAAAATATATATTATTCAGGTAAAATAAAAGGAACCTGAGCTTAAAAATAGTAGTTACGGATAAAAAATTGAAGGAGTGAGAAAGTAAAATAAATAAATCAAAAAAACAAATTAAATCAGCTTGACAAAAACAAAATACAAATTATTGAGGAGCGCTTGCTATAACGAAATTGTACCTCTAAGCTCACTTTCACTTTCACTCTCTGTATTACATTACTTTGTCTACTTGCCTTCAAAACATGTTTGCTTTGTTTGATTTGCCTGCATTGTGAATATGAATAAGCACTGCCTTTCTTAGGTTGGATTTCCTCTCAAGCCGGGATATACCTCCATTCTGTAAAGCTAATTACTACCACTTCCATCCTGATGTTGTACAGAGCAGAGGTTCTTTCATATGTAGATTTGATTAAATTATACTGTGGTGAGCTCATTAGATTGGATTTACATTTAGAGATGTTTTTGTGCTCTGTCCTTCCTCCCCTGATCCCTCTCAACGCGAGTACTGCAATCACAGGATTCTGATGACCTGACATTTCCTGGCCAGCTTTGCACCACTGCAGCACTGCACGCTCACAAAGTCGTGTTTCCTCATCAAAGCTAGGGAATGGCACCATGCTGCTTTTAAATTCATGGTTCACTTTGCTATATTAAACACTCTCATGGTTTTGTAATGGGTCTAGCTGGTTAATTAAGTGGGCCAGAAAGCAGATCAAAGGGCTCTGCTAGATACAGTCAGTATGTTGGACCATATTGGCTGTGTAGAGTCACACCAAATTTGTGTCAGTCTGTCAGGAGTGGATCACTTTGCCCATCCTGTGTAGTGTCAATTTTTGAGGAAATCATTTTTTTGTTTGTTTGTTTTTTTTATCATACAGTAACCGATAAATCCAATAAATCTGTCAATCTGAAATTTCAACCTTAAGCAGAGGTCTTTACTTTTTCATTGAGAACAATGAGATGAAACACAAGTTGTTTTGCTTATGATTTTAAGCTGGCCTGTTGACAGATAGCTCTACAGTATGACTGACTGTTGTAGGTTAGCATGTTTAAAGAAAGCAGTGGATCTAATTGAGAAAAGAAATAAAATTAGAGCTGTAGCCATCAATCATAAACCCCCGTTTTTCCTGCTGTCAAATTTCCTCTGCACCATAACGCCCCCCCCGACTGAACTTTTATAGAAAAAGAACACTTTATCTTTCCAGCTGTCAGAGTAATGATTGGCTCATTGATTATGATGTTAGCATTACATTATGCTCAGTAAGTTTCACCACTCAACATTTAGGTATGAATAACCTGCTACACACCCTTCAGCGCACACAGCATGCAAACCATAGAGAATAAAGTAGGCCTATGTGCATAAATATTGGCATCATAAATTCTTGCACTATATCCATTTGCTCAGTTTTTCTTTCATAATGATTTTTTTCCCTTTTTTTTTTTGCTGATGTGATATTACACAGGAGAATAATAGTGGTCGAATAAAAAGGAGGATTGAGGGCTTATCTGGCTCTGCAGGTGTGGTATTACAGCCTTCTCAATGGGAATCAGACTTGTGGTGTGAAGTATAAGCTCCTGCACTGCGCAGAGCATTCTGTACATAATCCCAGTGCACTTTCCCATAACTGGTAGCTGGGACAAAGTGAAGGGCACACAGTCTGTTGGCAGCATGACACTGACAAGTGGCCACTGAGACAGGGGGGGTGGGGGTGGGGGACGATGGGCGGCGGGGGGTTGGGGGGCAGCTTAGCACTGCCACGGAGAAATCTTCTCCAATCCGATGTAAAGACTGCTCCTCTCTCCCTTTCAGTGTTAATAAATACACACACACAAGAGAAAAATAAACGATGGTCTAATAATGTTATTAGAGGAGGAAAAAGGCTTAAGATGACTCATTTTACTGTATTGAGAAATGGGTTCAGTGTGGCCAAAGCTAATATTTAATTAATTATGGCATTATCTTTTCAAACAAGCTCATTATATATTATTAGTGATGTAATACTTTTAGATGAATCATCCTTCAAAGCAGTGCAGGAAAGGAAAGTGAAATGAATCTTTTTATATTATGTATACTAATCTATTTTTGTGCTGCACAGTGTTTGGCTCAGCTAATCAAAAATCAGTCTCAAACTTGTGTTATGTACCCATCTATTTTCATTCTACATTGTGGTAAAATGATACAGTGGATCTGGACCACTGAATATTCAGTGAGTCTTTGTAGACTCATTAATTATAATGTGTGTCTTCATAAACTTGGGGACTGCATGCGGTGACTGAATAAGGCAAAGCATAAAATAAATTGATTCCTTGCTTTGATGCAGCTGTGTTGTGTGCATAAGTGGCTGTGTGAAATAAAGAAATCTTGTTCTTTATTTCTTTTGTATGATAATTCAGGCCAGCTACAGTACATCGCATGGTGCCGAATCCCTGCTTCAGCACAAGGATTGCAGTGAATCTATTCTGGGCAGTGATGATATTAATGGGACATTTTATTGGTGCGGGTCATGTTTGTGGTGTTGCGGCACTGTAATGAAGAAGAATGTTGAGGAATGTTGAGGAGGAGGAACATTAAAATGTCCCCGGCAGGCTCTGCTCGCTATTGAATGGGAAATGAGTCCATCATAGGGAAAACTTTCTCGAAAAAAGTAATGATTAATGTGAGTTTGGACCTGTTTGCACACATGTTTGCTGATGGAGTGTGTGTAGAATGTGAATACGAATACACAAACATCAGAATATGCATACATATACACTCATATGAACAAATGTGCTCAGTGTTAAAGTTATTCAAGCATCCACGCACATCTCCCACCTTCATGCACACAGACACACACACACATGCCGGCCACAATCATAGGTGCCAAATGTGTAAGCATTGTGAAAAAAAAGGGTCTGTGCAAATATTTCTCATGATTGTGCCTCAAATTTATATGTTAAATACTTCACTTGTTTCAGTTTTTCTACAATTCACAGGCTAAACGTTTGGGTTGCACTTAGAAGTTCATTTCTGAACACCTTTTAAGATAAAAAATGGCCTAATGGATAAAGAGAAGGAACAAACTGCTCATGTGTGTCCATCTATGTCAATGAGCACAAATTGAAACCTTAAAAAAATTTGACTGAAAACTTTAAAATTGCGTTTAGCAATTTCACACCAGTAGAGCTTTTAATGCAAACAAATGAGACCATTAGATCGCAGCTACTATTCCGTTTCTGTTTTTGTATTTTAAAAAGCGAGTGAGTAAAAAGTAGGTTTTGTGGAACAAATTAAATTTGCTTGATTTAAAAAGAATCATCACACCAGACCGCTCCTGTTTGTTTAGTCATTACATTATCATCTTTACTTCTCAGTTTAACAGCCTTTCATGAGCCACAACTATCAGCCAATCATAATTAGGGGCAAAGATTACCTCCTTGTGCCAAAAAGCACAATTAAGTAGTAGCCTGATGAAAACAGGAGGTGTACTAAATGCAGACAAGGCCTCCACTAAGCAAAGAAATAATTATGAACCTACCAGTAACATTTTGCTTGTCTGCAGCAAAGGAGACCTACGGACCAGCTAAAAATCCAAGTAACTATTCCTTAATGAGCCCTGGAGACCTTTGTTTTAGCCTCACAGGACCTGCACTAAGTAACGCCAAATGTCTTGCTACCAAACACATAATGTTCCAGGAAGACTCTGTGACGACGGAAGAAAAATCTGAAACTTACTAAAAAACAACTAAGAAAAGATAAAACTTGAGACAAACAATTACAATACAGACTAAAAAACTGAATCGTTTGTACCTGATAATAGAAGATGGAACTACATTTTCATCTTAAATATTATTTATCGTATTAAATCACAATATGTTGTCCGCAATATTGTTTTGTTTCACCCTTGGAGGAATTTTGTTGTGTCCTTGGCATAAGAACTGTTTATGAACCCCTGGGAGAAAGGCTACAGTCCTGGCCAGAGTTAAAGTCAAATCCAAATCAATTTTAAATCTGGCCGGTGTAGTGTTTGCTGTCATCCACTGGATCTTTGCCCTGTGTCTCCTGTGAATCTTCTCTTCACTAACTATAATGTATCAACAAGAGCAAAACCCACAAGCATACATCTAAAAGTTCCACATTTGAGTTTCCAGTATGAAGAGATATTTACCGCTCAGCTTTGTTACACCACTATCTTAAGGATTTAACTGCCGTTACCTCTCGGGAAAGAAAAAGAGGAGTGACTTTTCAACTCAGTAGAATAACTAAAGTTGGAGTGATGGACTTTTGTTGCTGAGTCAGGTCTGTCTGGTTCACCAGAGGGCATCCAGTCAGAATATGGACTATATATAGAATAGAATATTGTACAAGCGTTTTTTTCTCGATTTGGTGAAATGGCCACATGACTTTACTACTTTAAAGACTCACTTTAGTCAAATATCACTCTTATATATTATCACATACAGCACATAAAGGTGAAGTCTACAGTTCATACACGCCATGTATATTGGCAGACAGAGTCAGGATATGCAGTAACCACAAAAACTGAGTGGGCCACCTGAATGATTTTAAAATCACACCAACAAATAAACTGGATTAGTCACATACAAAGGCTGTATATAAAGATGGGCGTAGCCAGGTGTGACATCACCCATTGGTTTGCATTGAAGCCTAGAATTGCAGGATATGGTTGGCTCAATCTTTTCTGTTTGGTGCCAAGACCTTCCAAATAATGAGTGTGGATGAGGCATTACATGCTCTGGAAAAATACCAAAGTGAATGTTAGCTACTTTAGCTAAATTGTGCTAACAAGGAAGGTATCATAATTAAGGAACATTAAACTGGCAAGCATTTCAGCTTTTTAATTTTATAATGGAGCAATAATTTCCAACATGACCACCACTACATTTATTAGAGGGCCTAAATTTTGTGATTGAGACCATAATTGACAAAAAGATTGACTTAGTGATTCTACAGATTAGTTGACGTTTTTTTTTGAATGGGAGACAATTGGATCCAGGGATTTTTAGAGCCAGCATCTGAGCTGTACTAACTGCTGCTTGGTCACAATGCGGCTGACACCAGTAGGTCAATAAAGTTAAGTTAAAGTGTGTTTAGCTTTTTCATCACTGGGCCAGGACTGTACACAGCTGAATCTACAGTAATAATGGTATATTTTAAGCATAATCTCCGTTCAAAACCGAGACTCAAGGAAATCATGCCGCAGCATGAGCCAAAAGAGTCACGGGAACTGGTTAGCTGATGGCTGAAAACTTGAGATTCAATATCTGACAATGAAGTGTTAGAAAATGCATAGTAACAGCATTTTAGAGAAGGTTTAGAGAGAATGTGGTAAAGTTTGAATGTTTTGACATGGGGTGGTATGAGCTACTCAGCAGTATTAATGCATGGATACAATCTGAGGATACACAGACTATAGCTATTGGATCACAACGCCAGAAAACAGGACTGTGCTAACAGAAACGTCTATAAAGTTTTAAGAATGCACGACAGAGAAGATGTCTTTCGTGTAGTTCAAAGAATTGATTCTCTCAAAGCTTCAGGGTGTTTGGGAGAATGTTGTGGAATCTTTTTTATTTCACACTATTCATACATGTCGTAACTTTTATCTGACAGACCACTGCTGACACTAGCTGGGGAATACATAAACAGCATCAACCTCTGGTGTAAGACAACAAAAAAACAAGGGATGACCCTGCATGTTCACACACACACACACAAGTACATCATTGAGCATCCACTTGCTGACTGATCATGGCTTGCTGTCAGGTGAGAAAGCTTCACCTTTACAGGAGTGTTTGTTGCAGGGAAATGACCAACATGCTGCACACAGACTAGAGACTGAAGCCGAAGAGCTGCTCAGTGACACGTGAAAAGATATGACAGTGTCGTAACAGCCATCTGGTCTCCCTCTATCGGTTGCATTAATAAATCTCCTGACTAAGCGGAGAAGGAGAAGCAGATGAGCTGCACATGCAGAATAGTTACATGTCAGGAGATTCTCTTTCTTAATTTTCTTTCTTTCTTTCATATTCACTTAATCACACACACACAGACACACACAGACAGTATACACACAGACTTTGTCTGGGACATTGCAATCAGTCCACAGAGGCACCGAGGACTCAGGATAAAAATATCTGGAATAAAACGCCTTCTATGTTCCTCAAATGTATATTTCTGAATATTTCATACTTTTGTACCGCACCACTTTGGTTTTGAGTGCTTGTTTAACTACAAAGAGATAAATAATTAACTCACTGTTGAGTTACCTGGAACAAAATGAAACAAGCAAGACAAACTTTGACATGAATCTTCTTATGCAAACAAAAACTAAATCCTCAGGATACAGTGGATTTTGAACATGAGACATGAAATGTAAGGTACAGGTTACAGCTGGGTGACAAAATCAAATGTCACAATATTTCTGACTAAATACCTCAATATGGATATTGCAACAGTATTATAGAGATGATTATTGGTGCTTTCTTTTACACAATGAGCTTTTTGATAAATAATTATCAATAATGTGGATACAATAACTAAGTGAGTAAAGACAAATAATACAACAGTTAGAGTACATCACTGTACTGTAATGCAGCCGTTAAAACCAGGAAAAGAAAACACTTACGCACATTAATATACATTGGGAAAAGGGGAGATTGTTCCTAGTTATATATGCTGTATATTCTCCATAGTCAACCTAATGCAAATAGGCTTTGAATAGCTTCATTTTTTTCCCTAACAATCAAACTTTTATTTTGATTCGTTTGCTCATGGGCCCGTCACCCGGAGATTGATTTCAGCAAGAAAAGCGGGGAGGGAGTGGGGTGAAAAGGATTGTAATAGGAACTAAAACAGAACTGTGTTTTTGCCACACCATAATTATATTTCAATCATGCAAATGAGCTTGGTTTTGGTAGTTAGAGGGCTGTTGGAGTGTGTAATTGAAAATGCAAAAGATTGTCTCGCATCAAAATGTCGAGGAATGCGCTGGCTGGCTGCTAATCAGAATGGCCCCCACATCCTGCGCACACGGTATCGCAGCCTCGATCTCTCTAGAATTGAATCGTTTTATCTTAATTAACTGTGCAGAATCCATCCAGGTTTGTGAGAGTGCCATTTTCTTTACCCCCCACCCTTCCTCCGCTTCTCCATCATACACATAGAAAAAAAAAATTGTGATATCGACTTGGAGCAGTGATCGAAGGATGGGATGCTGTCATTTTACTGTAGCTTCACAGACTGTATCTTAAACAGATTGTCTGTTTTGATGCTGTCAGCGGAGCTGCAGTCATTTTGCCTGGTAGCGTAATTGTGTCCTCTTCCTTCATCTTTACCTCCGTCACTTTTGTGTTGTTTTTTTTTTTGTGAGTGCATTTTATGCCCTCTGCTCAAAATACCAAATGTGTTATTTAGATTGATGGAAATACTCAGTCAAGTTTTAAAGCTGAAGAAACAAAAGTAAAACTTTCCCCTCAAATCACATCAATGGGAAACTCTTTCTAACATGTAGGCATCATTTGTTTTGTCTTTTTTTATGACTACAGTTTTTCTTCTCTATAGTAATTTTTACTAGCAACATCTTTCATTACTATCATCCCTATCAGTGTAGTTATAGAGTGTGTGAGATTTGTGATTTCATTAGTATGTTCTATCCAGCTTCAGCAAATTTAACTTGCAATTACAATAATTAATATAAGAGGCAAAATAAGGGAAGGTAACATACATTTTGAAAATGCAAAAAAGTACTTTGGTCTTTAGAGTTGATGTTTGACATGATTCTTCCTCCACATAATTTTACTGATTGATAACCCTGCGACACTGCAGATAATTTCCTCAATCACGAGCAATTAAATTAAATCATGTTCCCAGAGCCCAGCATTTATTTGAACATGTAATTTCACAGCTTTAATTACTTGCAGCAATTAAGTAGCCTCAGCTAACTGCCCCATTATGGACACATTGAACATGAATACAGATGAATTTCATTTTAATTCAGTTTTTTGCCTCGCCCCTAAAGATAAATTCAAAGAGGTCATTTTGTCATAAAGGAAATTTGGTCCTAAAGGAAAGTTTGCCCTCTCAAGTATATATGCATACTGCTAGTGCCCACAGCTCTAACCTCAATTGGAAAATATTTGAATATGGAATGTAAAAGTAAAAACATTTGGGCTTTAGGGCTACATTGTTGGATGTAGAGAGATAACAGAGAGTATATAGGGGGAAAAGTGGACACAGAGACCGTAGCCCCTGCAATCTCAGCATGATCACTACACAGCAGAACCTGCCCATTTGTTCTCCTGAACCAAGGTCACGTCGGATGATTTTAACAGTAATTCTACACCTGACTGGACCATCCCAGCATCCAGGGCAGATTATCCTGTAGTGTGAAGAGGCTCAGGACTGCAGACTGTGGCACTGCAGGCTGACAAGATGTTTTCAAACATGTCTGATTTTATATGGCTCACATAGTGTGAAGTGCTAGAAGACTCAGTGAGGCTGAAATCTGAAAGCAACATTGACAACCAGATAATCAGAGTTAAGACACAGGGGCAAGAAATGAAAACGGGGGGGGGGGGGGGGGGTTAACAACGATGATGCTCACTCAGGCAGACAATTTACATCACAGACACTAAACTCCTGCTTGTTCTACACACGTATGTTGCAAATGGATTGTAAAGTACATGGAAATGGTGAAGTTGCTGACACAATAATGGTGTGCAATATAACAAAAATGGCAAATTATATATCGTATAACCTTATTGATGTCAAACTTGCAATAATGTTACTTTGTAATGTAAACCATAGCCTCTGTGTAATGAGGTGTGAAACAATAGCAGGTTTATCTTGTTTAGTGTTTATCATGTTTAGTATGAGTTGCTTGATGGGATTAGAGCAATTGGGGGATCAAACCACAAACCCTGCAATTAATGGCTGGCTCACATTTATTTATTGAGTGACTTTACAAGTGATTTAGAGCACTGTATTCTCCACTGAAGATGAACCGTGTATACTCTACATCAGCACTAGTGACATGTTTGCCATGGGTTTTTTAGATTGACTTGCTCCCTTTCATGGCATGTGTCGATTTCAGCTTATTTCAAATTCATCTTGTATGCTACAGTAATCAATATTTTTATATTAGCAATTATTAAAATGACCATGCGTGATATGAAAGGGTCACTCGTGGTGACAAACCCGCAGAGTATTATCACTCAAGTGTGCAGTTCAACAAGGCTTTTTAGCCTCTTTTACCTTGTTGTTTGTTATTCCCACCTGAACATCTACCAGTCCAATTTTCCTGCTAGGCCCAGTTTGAGCCTCTCATGTATTTGCATACATTTGGGTCAAAAAAGTAACCATTGGTTTCTGATTTTGGAAAAACTCAGATCATAATATAAAAAATTATTATGGTATTTTCAGAATCCTCAAAGATTCTTTTAACCATCCAGATGAAAAAAAAAAATCCATCCTCTGTACAATAAAAGTGATTTTTTGACCCGTTTCCCCAAGTTGTGTCTCTGGTTTCTGAATCAAAACAACAATGGTATCAATATACAGTAAGCAGCTGTGTTCAGCAAAAAAGAAGAACAGACTGACAACCCTTGTACCAACTTTTCTTCTTCAGAAACGGTGAAAAAACAAACATTTTTTTTTTTTTTTTGGCATAAGACCTGACTACAACCGAAAATGAAGGATGTTCCTTTCATGCCTTTGATGCCTTTCCCACACTTCAAGCTTGGCTAAATGAAAGACAAATGCATCTAATTAGCCAGGCAGCAGGTGCAGTAAAATGGTTGGTTTTGGCGGCGGGGAGCATCTCCTCTGGCGGGTTGTAAATATTGACTGTTAAGGTTGTATGGAGCAGAGCGCAGCAGGAAAGGCAGCTGACCGTGACAGTAGCTGTGACAGCCGCTGTAGACTTTCTCTCAGCTTGCCATACGAAGTCAGTGTCGCCTGTGTTTGAGGAAGAATCCAGTGTTCCACGGTGTTCCTGTACGCATGAGTGTGTGTGTCTGCCTTTGTCTGTCTGTCTGTCTGTCTTTGCGGTTGTGAGTATGCCATACAGAGGGGTTTTATGATAACGCCTGTGGTAATTCTCTAAGTCGAACTTTGTAAACTCTGTACATGTGGTCCCTCTATACATACAGTGCACATGTACGCACATGAATGAATCAACATGCATTTTTTTCTTTGTCGTTTGTGCGTGTGTGTGTTTGATTGAGACTGACAGGGTGTCAGGCTTTACTGTAGAGCGGTGTCACTGCAGAATCTCTGTGATGTGGTGCTGACGGGGACCTAAGGGAGTTGAGTTCCTGTTTCTCCAGGGTTTAGCTGCAGGCTGAGGTAGAGAAGGAAGGCAGGAAAAAGAAGAAGAAGAAGAGACAGATGGAGGAGGCAAGGCTGAAAAAGATAAATCGAAATTCATAGGGAGGGAGGGGTGGACAGATAAAATAAGAAAAAGCTGTTTTGATCAAAAGTGCTCCTATTTACTCAGTATGAGCTCCCCAAATGAACTTTATTTCAAGATGAATAAAAAATAACGCACTTCATGAAATGAATGAAAATGGTGTCAGCTGCAAATGTGGCAGAGTGGAAAGATTTAAACATTTATTTAAAAGAGCAATGTTGCTCAAGACTATGCCCAGCTGTAAATGCCATACAAGAGCCCTGTCTGCCAACAAAATGTAATAATATTTTTAAACAAAACATCCTCTTTCAGACTGTCCATGTATTATTTATATATCAAAACTCTATTTCGAATGTTAGCTCTTTCAGTTCAATGAAGCACCTGAAAGGGAAAGCGAATGTGTGCGTGACTCACAAGCTGGCATTCGCTTTCAGCCACTGCGTACTGCCATAATCAATCATACAAAGACTCAGACGGGCTTAATCTGATATCCTGTTATATCTTCATTAAACCTTTGCTTTTGATGCTGAATAGTGAAGGCTCTCTTCAATCTCTCCTTAATGTCAGCAAAGACTGTAGTTCCTAATGTTATTAAAGCTGCTTAGATATCAGGACCCACAATTACACAAACGACTCAATTATTATACGTTTTGCACAGCAGTAACTTAAAAGAGACAGACTATTGTTGAAGCCATGTCTTTATCAATAAATTAGTTGATTGATGGAATTTTATTTTCATAATCGGCCGTTTAAATGATATGGTTGGCAATATTCTCTATTTTTAGATCAAAACCAACTACCTCTCTACTTTTTGTGCCTAAAACTTAAAGCTGTCTGAAACATTTTAAGTTCTTCCATTGTACCAATCTAAAACATCAAGACCTTTTCCAGTTTTATCTTTGTTCTGAGTGGATTTGTGTCTGCGTTGTGGATTAACTCTTCTTCCTAGATGATGGACCAGCCACCGTGCCCCTCGTCTGTAGGAGGTAGAGGTCCTTAATTCTGAATTAATTCTTAAAACCAAGTTAAGCATTTCAAATAACAGTTGTCTGAGGGATAGGCTCTGGGGTTCTCCTTATGAGATATACTAGGAGATTGAGGTTAAGCCTTTATCATCTGAGATGCATCTGAGAGACTTTTCTACAGTGTAGTTCAAGACAACTGAATCTTTCATGTCTTTCAAAAATGAAGGTATGGATATTACCAGGTCTTATCAGAAAAGTCTACAAACTCTGATAGAGGTTCAGTAATGGATCGTATGCCTGCACCAATTAATTCTAGAAGTGGACATTTATAAGGCAGTTATACCTGAAGGATTTATTTTACCCATCTCGAGGCTATGCCATCTATCTATAACAAACAAAACTTACAACCATGCTTTAACATCCTCAGCATCTGACTTACTCAAGTCCAAAGACATATCTCAGTCCAATCACTGCCACCAGAAACTTTGGGACATAATCAAAAACACTGGTATACCCTAATTGCATCACCAGTGGATCACATGACTATTTGTTCCTCTCATCCCTATGGCGCATGCATTTTCACTGTTGTGGTTCATTCTCACCTCTCATCAGTACCGTTTCCAGATGTGAAAATACTGAAAATAATAACAGTAATTGTGCTGACAGCTTCCACGACCACTAAGAGGCCAAAATATCAGTTATTGCGGATTTAATTATAGAGATGACAGATCAGAAAAGAGTGAAGGTTTCCTACACACATGAATTAAGACATATACAAATACTCCGCTTCAAACAATAATCTGTGTCTCATATGCTTTTTCCACAAAGAGACTCAGTAAAATAAAATATACTTAATAAAAGGATAACTGAAAGTTTATTAGATGAGGAAAACAATTATTAGCTACAGCCCCAGGTCACACACACGCACAGATTCCATGTAGTGCAATCAAATTAATGGTGAACTGCCAACAACATTTCTCTTTTCTTAGTGCACACTTACTCTATTTGAGGACTATAGTTACAGACAAAGATAATGGCTGAAAAGTTCCTAAACTGGAGATAGTAAATGATGGATAAAGAGGAGGGTAGAGAGAGAGCTAGTGATAGATAGCGAGAGAGTGAATAATAAAAAAAGGGGAGCCAGGTTTGGGTAATTTTTGGGTGGCGACAGCTTTGTATTGCTACTTGGAGACCTAGTGGGTGATTGCGTAACTGCACTTTTGTCTCACAAACAGTGACCAGGAAGACAAGGAGAGACACTCTAGTAACTGGAACTGTGTGTGTGTGTCTGTATGTGTGAGACCCCCCTTGAGCCGCCCAATATTCCTTTTTATATCCAAAGCCACTGAACAGTGCGTGCTGTCAGCTCAGCAGCAGTGTGTACTCGTAGGAACAGGCTCTCCTCGATATGGCCCACTGATCTCTACAGGGGGCTGAACACAGATCTGGAACACACACACACACATACACACACACAGGCACAAATCCCATAAAGCAGCTCCATGTTATGTTTTGAAGTATTTGTGTATGTCCACATTTACACAAACACTAACAGACGGCATTTGCACCATCCTCTGTATATTTACACACAAACATATATGGTCCCCACGTGCATATACATGCACAATCGCCATTCCTGAGCACACCAGACCCCTCAAACAGAAAACAGTGTGACCTTTGAAGCCATCTCATCACTGCTTGAATGAGGAGCATGAAACATCCTGTGTGGTTCAGAAATGAGTTCACAGTGATGCCATGTTGAGAATGAGAGCCCTGGAGAGATTGCCCAGCTGTGAACGGCACCCTTGTGGAGATTTTCGAGGTTTCGGGTTCTGTAGCCGTTGACAGACTGTAATATGCTGTGATAGATAGGTGGTTTGGGAGGTATGCATGGCTTGAAGTCGCTGCCTTTAAAACTGGTTAAAAAGATCTTGTATAGTGTCTTTGTTGGTTTTTTTTTTTTTTTTTTATCTCTTTCTACTTTTTATTTGTAACATATTTGAGGTCAGGACTTTTTGACTTCATACAGCAATTTGAAGATATCACTAAATCCGAAAAAGTGTGATGAACGTTTTCTATACACAATTTTCTGATATTCTATAAACTAAACAATTATTATTTTATTTTATAGTTTATTATAGAAAAATAATCAACAGATTAAACAATACTTTAAAATTATTTTTAATTATCAATATAGTACATCGGTCATCTGTAAAGGCTATTTTCTGTTCTTGTGATATTTAATATACAGTCAGCATATCAAACTGTTATTGATATGCATTTTATTTTTCATAAAGAGACAGCATACTGTAACAAGCCTAATCACTTATCACATTAACAGGCTGACTTCTGCATTTCATTTGCTTGAATTTGAGTTCTGCTCAGGGACAGAGTTTGTCTCCACTGCTAGATCAGTAGCTGTTAAAATTTCATGACTGTTGTTTCTGTGTGACAAAGAGCAACTGTGCTTTTATCTTTGATGGCTCTTGCTGCTGAAGTGAGAATATAAAAACAACAAGTGCTCGCTTGTGGCCAGGGGAGCTATGCCAAACTGCCAAGAGTTGCAAGGCATGATGCCCAATATGATGCTCATGAACAGTTGGGTTGTTAAAGCACAACTAACCATTGAATGTGTGCTTAAAGTAAAGACATTGCCAGTAAATCAGATGCAGTTACTGATGAAAGAATAATAACTGTTGTTTTTTTTTTCTTTTTTACCTCAGTGGACCTCCTGTGTTGCTTGGCCGGCCACCAGCTTTGGTTTTTATTTCGTCCTAGGAGCCATGATCAAAGTCAGGGAGGCTCATTGTTTTAACAGGGCTTGTGTGAATACAATGAATTTGTCCATGGCCACGGACTCTGTGTCAGATCAATGCAAACTAAAATAAACAAGCAAGTTCTCTTGTGCTGGTATTTAGGGAAGGCCATTAACTTTAAATGGAGAATCATTTTGGGTTCCCAGTTTGGTTGGAGATGATAATAGGCGGCTTAGATATTGATCTGTTATCATCAACAGAGTGCTTTTCTCTAAGAGCCTGCTCTGCTTTCTGGACACCCAGATGTGTGATATGAATACCAATGAATGTAAGCACAAATGCGCTCATGCACATGCTAATAGATAAAATCAAGAGAGGAAATAAGTACACTCATTAGTGTTCTTGTTGAACCACAGCCGATTATAGCTGTGTGATGCTCTTCTAACTGCATCAAGTTCTGATCATTTTCATACCACTAATGTTTTTACCTTACTGATAAACAGGTTAATGTTAATGTTGATAACTGAGGAAAGGTTAAATGATTTCCAAATTTCTAACTTGGTGGCATCTGAATGATCAGCAACACGAGAACAAAGCAGTAGGGAACACAAAGATAGTCTGTACATCCTAACTGTGGCTACTTGTGTGCTATACGTCGTGTAGACTGACTCATACTGTTTAGCGGAGAGCAGCGGATGCTGTGGAGAGCTGAAAGCACAGGCCAAAATGAAGCTAAAGTATGGCAGCAGAGCTCAAAACAGATGTGAAAAGAAAAAAGAAGCAAAGCAAATGCTTCATAGCACATAAGAGGTTGAAAGCACTGATGGTTACTCAAGCAAGCACACCACAACATTTCATTCCATTTAAATGAAACTATATATTTTAAATCCACCAGCACACATAACCGTAAGAAGTGAAATTAGCTGCTGAAACCATAATAGATATGAATGAATGGAACAGATAAACTACGAGGCTTGTATACACAGCTTACGTTTTTTCCTTTTAGGAAAAGTCAAAGGGATTGCCAATGTCATCACAATACATCACCTGGCAACAATGAAATCTGTTCAAAGACTTTTTTTTTTTTGTGCCAATCGATTCAGTAGATGTTAAGATAATTAAACCGACTCACTATCGTTTGCCATCTCCAGAACTATGCACCTTGCATGGCCAAGAAGAAGTTGGCATCTTTTGAATGGAGCTGGAGACTTTCAGGATCAGCAGCAATTTGTTGT
Source organism: Pampus argenteus (assembly GCA_036937835.1). NCBI lineage: Eukaryota > Metazoa > Chordata > Actinopteri > Scombriformes > Stromateidae > Pampus > Pampus argenteus. Next base: position 10,305,647 of record CM072877.1, read on the forward strand.
CCTTGAAGCACTTTCAAATTGGATAGCTTTCAGCCATGATAGACGTACCGACCTTTACAGGGTGGCACTTGTCATTTTTGCTATATATGATGTCATAGTGTGTCATTGCATTATAGTTCAAAAACCTATTGTGCCAGAAAAAGAAACTGGTTATAACCTCCAACCGGTGTCTTCTATGTGTAAACGCCATCAAATTTAAAAGTTTTGGAGGTTTTTGCTGAAGTAAAATGTCATTGCAACTGATCAACTCAACTGATACATGCATTCAGAAGGAATACATGATTGACAACACATGAGAATTTTTACTTTCGATGAGTACATCTCACCTTTGCGGTGACATCATCCTGTATTCATACAATGCTGAATCAACACACATGCACCAGTTTTAGATTTAAACAAACTCCATAAACAATATCACCTCCATTAGGGGAAAAAACAACCCCAAATACTTGTTATTGGACAAATAAACAATCTTATAAAGGTTGTTAGTCTTAAAATATACTTATGTTTGGCTCTCATAGTGTTATAGATGTATAAGCTCTAATTGTTGTAATGTATGATCATGTGACCTTACTTCATAGTACGCCATCTAGCATCTCTAGCAGCAGGCAGCAATCAAAGGTCACTTATGAAATGTTTTAAAAGCAATGACACAATTGTATCAATTACGCTTTGAAATCATTCAACAATGCATTTTTTTCTCATGTTGTTTTGCAGGGAGCCTCAGTCTGTCCTTGGGCAACACATACAGTCGTATGCTGTTGCCCACTCACTTTCATTAGAGACCAGTCGTTGAGAAACTCTGTGAATGGTATTAAAGGTTATCCCGCTGAAGTAATGAATCTTGATAAGACTTATTCAGGAATTTCACCTGGCCATGGGCTCTCAGGTGTCTTGAAAGAAATGAGCCTTAAAGGCTTTTTTTTCACTCAACAGGGAGTCTTAAGATGGAGTTTTCAGTGTTTCAAGTATTAGGGAGGGATTTAAATTACTTTAATCGTATCTTGGGTTTTAGGTCTGATGTAGGGAAAGTTTTGAGGGTTTTTTTTTTTCTCAAATATACCCCAAGAGTACCTTTTTTCAGATGCATACTTTGAGAATATAACTACCTCACAAGTACATTCATTGACTCATTCTTCTGTAGCCACTCATCTTTGTTTCACTTTATTTTCACTGCAGCTTAACTACAACGTGCTTCAAGTTTGTGTCCTTTTCTATAAGATAATATTCAACTCAAGAATAGCTACCTCAACAGCCTTTTCTTTCCTGTGATTTTCACAACCTGTTATCAGGGAGGACCTGCAAGTTTGTCTTTTGGCTTGTGTGAAATGGGGACAAGGAGGGTAAAAAAAACCTGAAAGATAACTCTCTCAGAGTTGTACCATCTAGAGGAAGTTGAAATAACAGATTGTCAAACATTCACTTAGATTTATTCTAGATCTATTCTACTTGTTGATAGAAAAGGTAACCTTGGGTGACTGTATAACACATATTTCTACCATGTGTGATGTATCAAAGAGTGATGTATCAAAGAGTGCCATGGTGATGTAAAGAGATTTTATGATGTGCGGCAACTTATTTTATGATTGTTTATAAAAAAAAAATAAAAAAAAGAATAAACTCTGAAAAGATTTTTCTCAGCAAAAACCCAAGGCAATCACAAGGTAATTATCTGACTAAACCTTTCACAGCTTTCTGTTAGTCACAAAATCTAAGAGAAGGATGAGGTTGACAAAGCAGCATTGAGCATTGAGTGAAAATGATAGACAGCCTTTCTCTCGGCATCTTTAAGCGGGACATTTCCATTTCCCATTTATTCCCCCAACTACTAAGCTCACTCATAGACTCAAAATTCTCTGTGGCAGTTTTGGTGGGGGGTATGGATAAAGAAATGCATGCCGCGAGCATTGCTTGCTGCAGGGAGAGACCTCTGAGTTCATCTCATTTCAGAGTTTCTGAGCAGCAGCGAAATGACTGTCTGTTCTCTCCCTCTGCTCCTGCTGGAGCGTGCAGTGGACTTCCTCAGGGCCATGAGAGACCATGGCTCCTCTCTTCCATGCTGTTTACCACCTCACTGCTGTCAGAAGCCCGCATCCCTCCTCCAGTGCCACCGCTCAACACAGTCCACTGTATCTGTGCCAGAGGCATCTCACCGCACACATTCCTCAGCACTCAGAAAAACGCATTTGGAACGTACTTACAGATATTACAGATAAAGCTTTAGAGGTTAAACTTTTAATCATCTATATATGGTTGACCAGTGGACTGCATGCTGGCTCAAAATATAAGCTTCTATTGATTTAGTGTGCCTGAGGCTGCATGACATTTGTTTCAGAGTTCCAAGTGTATTCATGCTTAGACACACACAAGACACTCACGCATAACACTCAGACACACATATATACATACTAAAGTAACAGAGATTTCACATTCACGCATGTTATGGCCTGCATGCACATACCGTACATGCATTCACAAATAATCACACACACACACACATGGAACAACCACATGTAGAATCATCATGCGGAGCCGTTGGATTTTCGAATCCCAACCCCTTAAACCATTACACATATGCTGTCACACGTAGAGCAGTCATTATACCGTAGCATACAACCTCTATCCCCCCCCCCCCCCCACACACACACACACACACACATTTTAAATCCCCCTAGGAAGCAGATACAGATCCTTGAGCTGTAAAACAAAAAAGGATTTCTGCAGGAGCTCTGTGCAATTACAAATGTCCACAGATTCTGTGTTTTCAGCCAGTCCTTCTGCACGTGTGATATGAAGACAGAGGGAGGAAAAGCACTTAAAGCAAGATGAAATCACAGATTATCTATGGGATAAATAAACTTGGACCTGTTTGGTAGAAACTGTCGAGTGTCCTGTTGTGTCACGTTATTAATTCACATTTGAGCGCCTGTGTTTTTATTTTTAATGCCCAATTTTTACTTTCTGAACATTGATCCAGCGCCACTCATCTACAATTGATTTTTCAAAAACAAATCTCTATCCCTTATTTGACTGCTTGGGCAGTATGGCTTCAGTTGTTGGTAGGAGGTCATTCCTGCTAAGCATTCAGTACATTATACACAACAAACTAAAGGTTTATGTATTTCTTTACAAGGAATTATCGGTTGTGGATTTTCTTGATGATTTGTAGGAGTGATTACTTATTACTAGTTGAGACATTAAACATATTAAACTGCAGTCTGATCATAGCCAATATCCTGAATGTTGTCATTATTTTAATTTGATTATTCAAGTTTTAAATGGTGAAAAATCAATTCACATTAATGTTAACTTAATTGACTTACTAACTTACTATTTTTTTCAAATAAAAATTAGATTTTTTGAGAGACTTGTACAGATTGTGAAACTGAATTGTATCATTAATGCTCCACATGTAAATCGAAATATAATTAATATTGATGTTTGCGTTATTTGAGTTCCTGGAGCAGCTGCGGCGCCTTATGTCCAAGGCCCATTGAGTTTTTTTACAACGTAACCTTGCTGGAAATGCCAGAACATTACTCACCCTGCTACTTTTTGCCAACTCACTGCATTATTCTTACCCACTTAACTGCGTCTGATTTCATATATTTGCACAAAAAACCCCTCCCCAGTGTATATTATACAGTATACCAGAAATGGATTCACTTGGATATGATTACCATGTGCCGAGAGTCATTGTTATTTATGACACAGGTCTTCCTCCATCTAAGCACACCGCCGCATCATCAGTCACTGTCACTACTTTTATTTGACTCACTTTCAAAGTGTGGTTACGTCGCTGAGAGAGAGAGAGAGAGAGAGAGAGAGAGAGACAGAGACAGAGACAGAGACAGAGAGAGAGACAGAGACAGAGACAGAGAGAGAGAGACAGAGAGAGAGAGAGAGAGAGAGGGACAGAGAGAGAGAGAGAGAGGGCTCTCCGAGGCGATCTGTGGTTTTAAATGACAACTGCAAAGTCCACATAGTTAAGCTGAAGCCTTCGATTACCCCTGTGGGTGCCCTCATAGGAAGGCTAACTGCTGCATTGCTCTCCTCAGCGCATTTGGCCCTGTTCCTTCAAGAGCTCATCTCATCTGAACAACCACCGGCTCCTTAGTGAGTCCCTGCTCCACCATTCCCCCCTCCATTCCTGACACTGTACAATGTACAAAACTGGGCCCACAGGCAATGGACAGAATTGAAGTGTCATAAAAAACCTATTCATGTCCCAAATGTGTCTTCAAGGCAGAAAAGCGCTGAGATTTTTTTTCCTCTCTGCGCAACTAGCAAAGAGCTGTTCATTGCTGTAGCTCAGTACCCCCACCAGGGAGACGTGATGCCTTGCAGAATGAGCGAGAAAAATGTTCTTAATGCAGACAAAGAAGTGTTTGGAAGCTGCTGCAAGTTTTTCCCCAGTTGGGCATAACTAATGCCCAAACGGGAAGTTTATCTTTAGGATTCCTTTAACACTGAAATCCATTATTTCCGAGTGAGCAGAGACAGAGAGTGGATTTTAAATGTCATTCAGCAGCAGTTACCTTTTGGATCTAAATTAGCTAGCTGTGGCGCAACACATTGGCTGTGCAAGAAATGACAGCTTACAAACAACTCATTTTCATCATTGTTTAAACTATGTATATAATTACTTTCAACATTTCCATTCCAGCAGAGAAAAGGAGGAAATTTGAGCTCTTTTTTTGCTGTCCTTGATGATAATGTAGTACTTTTCAATTTTCTCTTTACTTTTGTAGCAAAGAATGAATGAATGAAAATACATTTGGGGTCCATGACTTACAACCCCCCCCCCCAAAACAATGAATAAATTAACCCATTAATAGTAGAAAACATGATCAGTGAATGAATGGATTTCCAGGCTACTTCATATATTTTATGTAATTGATTACTGAAAAGACGGCACAGGCAGCAAATGTTCATTATTTTAAATATATTAACATATCTCACATAAAAAGGGATTAATCACAAAGGCATAATTTTTGTGTCTAATAGTCCTACTGAACCCACAATCAGTTCTTTTATTAATTATAACAAGAACATGTTAAAGTATCTATTTTTAATACGCAAATGAGTAATTATGCCTTTGTTATAAACCCGTCTTTACTGATACATTTACTTGTTATTATTTGATGTGATTATGTGTGTGTGTGTGTGTGTGTGGTTAGATGAGACGCAGGTGTTGTGGAGAAAGAGAGATGTCGAGAGCTATGCTGTAAATTGCTTATGTTCAGTCTTGGGGAATTTTATTGACAGAAATGACCCAGAACTAAGGAAGGCCATAAGAATTACCAGAGATGAAAACAACTCAGGTTTTGAAGGAATGCGAGGCCAAGACTTATTGCTGATATCTGTAAGGTATGAAGCCTGCCCCATCCATCTTGGTCGGGTCACAATACTTCATTTTCCCTCATTTCTCTGAAAGGGGAAAATATGATTCCACCTATCGATTGTTGCATAAATGTGTTGCCTAGTGATGAAAGATGAGGTGTGCTTTGCTTTTATGTGATCCGATTAACCTCCAGCTGGGATTGGTCTCTCCGCTCTGCCCTGGTTCTCCTGTAGTGTCAGGGTGCATGCGATGGGCACTTAAGGCGATTAGTGTTCCTGTGTGTGTTGTGTTTGTGTTGAGAAATAACCCAGGACATTTCACTAACCAGTGGATTATATTACCAACCATTGAATGTGATTTTATATTTAGTAGCCTGCACTGGATATAAGATTGATCTCCTCCTTGTTTCTTAAATTAGGTGTTTGTTTTGTACAAATTATGGTGTTAAATTTCACAGAATGAGTGAAGAGCTTATCCATAATGCGTGATTAAATTGGTTAAAATCAGACTCCAGTCAATATAGTTTATAATTGCTGTGCTGCTCAGTGGTTGCGGAGACGTTGAGCTGTCTCTTCCCATTGTATGCACACAAGACTTTATCAGAAACAGTCTTTGATAAGGTTTTTAAACTTCTTGACTTTGCCAATGGTATTTCCTCCTTAAGCAGCAGCTGACATTTATATCCAGCCCTTCATGAGCCCCCCGAAAAATACCCTTTTCATTTCATTGTTCTGTGGTTGAAAAGGGAAAAAGTTACCTCTCAAACTGATCGACAGTGAGTCTATTGATGGTTACTTCAAGGTCCCCTAAGCAGTTTCTCTACAGAGCAAATGTTTAACAAAAGAAATGCCACATAAAGATCACACTCGATCTAATGTTTTACCTCGTGGACTTACAAAAATATGTGATTTTTTTTTTTTTTTAAATGTCAGTATTAGAAGACACACAACAAGGTGGGAATTTCCTCTTTAAACCACTATAACTGGAGTAAAAAGTCAGGTAAAGTCAAGTTTATTTATATAGCACATTTCATATGGCATAACTGAAAATATCTGCTCAGGTCCATCATCTTTTCTTTTTTTAAGTCCTAGAGGGATTGAAAAAAAATGTTTAAAAAATGAGTCATATTAGACAAACAGTTTAGGTTGAAAAGTGAAAGTAAAAAAAAAGAGAACTTTTTTACAATATTTTATAAAATGTATTTAAGGATGAAACTTTTTTAAAGTCAAGTTCAATCTTAAATTTGTGAAAAGTTGTAAAGCTTCATTTCAGCCTTAGAGGGACATTATGTCTCAACTCAAATCAATCCACAAATGTCTACATCATAATGGCTCAAAGGCCATGGAGTTTTCTAAGTTTTTAGTTAGTTTTACTCAATTAAATGCAAATAGTGTTGAGGACTATTCTGAGTCGTGGTGAAGAGGGAACGTGCCACGCAGTGCAACTGAGTCGCTGATCGATGTTTTTTTAGTAGTAATAGTTTTTGCACTACAGGGTTTGTTGACAAATAAGAAAAGTATTGATTATCACCAGCCTTTTCGTTTAAGTCTTTCTTGCACCAAAACAGAACTGTTAGGGACAAATCAAGGATGGACAGTCAGATGCATCTGATTTATTTAGATTTCAGATGCCAGCCTTGTCAGAGACCACTTGTGCTTATTTTTTCAGTGAGAGTCAGTAAGAGTTGTATGAGCACGCTGAAACTCTTGTCGCAGTTCACAGTTTAACTCTGGAGTTTCTTAAGCAGGCGAGAGCGATGCTCTGCCATGTTCGTGATGTCTCCACGAGAAAAACAAGTCTAATTTTAAACTGAATCCTGCAATGAAGGAGACATGTGGGCCATGCACATCATCCCTTGCTGTGCTGTAATCTTTGATTTTTTTCAGAACACTTATGAAAAGACAATCCACCATCATAGCTGCCTCCAACTTCCCCCAGATCCATGTCCTGTTGCCGTTTGTCTTCCCATCTTTTACCTCGTTCACTCATTCCTCTATATATTTGATAAAAGAAAATCAGTTTGATTAATGTGTTACTGAAGTCTGGCCAACTTAATATGTTTGATCAGGGAGTGGTTGCATGATGCACACATGGTGGAGGATAAAGATAGGATGAAAAGTGGAGGAGGAGGAGGAGGAGGAGGAGGGAGGCAAGATGAAGGGATTATATTCCTTGGGTGAAGTTCCACTCAGGTCGCCAGGGATGAGAACAGGTGATTATAAGAAATGGATTGATTTGAAGCCAGACATGGCTGTCTTGGGGACATAACAGCTTTAATACCATTTTTAGAGTTTATTTTGGGAGTTGGTTGCCGCATGTTGAAGGAATTCTATGGAAAATGCTTTAAATGCATTTTAATTTGGAGTCCCATGCTCCTGTGGGCCCCGGGGCTCACACAACATGAATATAACATCAAGACATTAAATCCTGAATGTAACATCTGCCTAATGATGAGGCCAGTCCACTTCAGCTGCATGTTTAATATGTGATCAGACTCCACGGCCTGCATCCTGAGGGGTTGGCAGTGCCCAGAAATCCACCATGAGGCTTTACAGCCAGGATTTACCACAGGAGTTAAGTTATCTGCACAAATCATTCCCTTTTTCATTTGCAGAAACAGTCCTGCAGAGATGATTTACAAGTACAGTAGCTGCAGACATGAAATCCAAGGACAACTCAGGGCTACAAATCACGCCAGCTTTGCCTCTGTATTTACAACATCATATTGGTGTCATAGGATAGACATATTCTAAATCTGAAGTTACAAATTACAATATTTTGTTTCTTCTGTAATGAGGTATTTAGTTTCATCTGTGTAGTAAGTAGAATCTAGGACAGTGTGTCACATGCACCTGAGAAACGGAAAGACGGGAAAATCCTCTGTGTCCTATGAGACTGATCCAGCACCACATAAGCACCTGGTCCCCTCTTGACGTTGCTCTCAGTTTTCTCTTTTGTTTCTTAAAAAACAGGGGTAAACATTGTTCTTTCAATCAAACTGTGTACCAACGGCCACTCACTGTCTCTCTGAAGGTCTTTTAATACTTTAGTATTATGGCTTTGTTTCTTATATCAGTGTCAGACCTTTTACTACTAATGCATATTAATAGAGAGAATAGAGGTCTTAATTAGGTTCAGCTGTGGGCTTGTTTTTCATCTCGACAGCCACAGTTTTCAAAGCTGCAGTGGAGACAAAGGCCATATTTTCAACATTTTTCTATTCATTTTGGAATAAAATGGGCTGAAGCTGTGTGGCTGACTTTGATCTCTTGGATTGAAGCTTCAATCCAACTCCTGATCAGTGTAATGTACTAAGAGAGACTGAGCTACCCCAGTATACCCAGACTAAAAAGTTATAACAGATACACAGGGATCAGATAATAGCTCTCCGATCGATTCATTAACCCATTTGGCTGGGCTACAGTAAAAGACACTATGTCTTGATAAGACATACAAATGAAAAGGTAGATAATGAAAATGTCATTTCAGCGCCAAGAGCTGGCCATAGTACGACCCATTAAATAGCCTGCTGTACAGCACAGAACAAGGCACAGTGGCACTTTACTTCTCTCCTAGACAAACTATTGATCAGTGTAAATAAGCCAAATAAATATTACTGAATGTACAGTAAACTTATGAAAAAGGTTTAAGTGTTTTGATGTTCCATAAAAATAGAAACTTTTTTAAACATCAAGGTAAAAACTGTCAGGCAGAGTAACCCTGACTGTAGAGCTGTGATGGTCCTTTCATAAGTGTTGCTCTTGTGTTCATTTGGCTAGGTGGTCATTGCTCTGTTGTCATGGATTCTCACAAATCACTGCCACATCACGTCTCTCCCATAGCACAGAGGGTAGGGGACAGAAAATCAATGAGCTCTCATGGGTTACGCCATCAGTCCAAATATCTTGAGCGTGGCTGGAAGAAGTGGTGGGGCGGATTTGCAGGATGGAACGAGGGAGGAATGGAAGCATGTTTTAGAGCCTTGATTGGTCTGATGAGATTGGATGGGCATGCTAGTTGGGTCTGCGATGTGAAAAACAAGGAAAGCCTGGAGACATGAAAGCCTGGGTTTCTTTTTCTTATTGTTTTAAAACTGTTGCCAATACAATACCTGAATATTAATATGTTTTTCAGGAAAAATATTCTACCATTTCACAAAATATGACAAATTCCTCAATGAATCTTAATAGAAGCAGAAGTAAAATAGTAAAACAACCCTAATGAAATTCACTCCAAAATCTGAGAATTTTTCAGATTTATTTTGACTAGAGAATAAGTTAAAATGTTTTTCCAATTCCACAGAGTCATTGCTATGCACTAATTGTCATAGTATCCCATTTCTGCTGAAGTACCATTTTGTACCAACAACAACAAATAATGCATTATTTATACCAAAGGACAGTTTATTTTAAAGCTTGTTTCTTTTGTTTTCCAAGATCTTACTTAAGTTGTCTCACCATCATCCACAATTTGATCGTGCACAACGGCACATTCAAAATTCCAGTGTGAATGTGAACTCTATAATATGAACTTAACTCAGAAATAATACGGTATGTAGTATGAAAGTGGGTCAGGGCTAAAGAATCTGACCAGGATTTTAATACTTTCCATACATAGGCGTGAAGCATAAAAGAGGACTGAAGCAGGAAGGAGACAGGAGATCAAGTCAGAAGATAATAAAAACAAAAAGAGAAAAATGAAAAGAAGGAGATATCGAAGGGGAGAAAACTACATACAGAGTTAGTTTGTAATAATGAAAAGGACTGAGAGCAGGGGGAAGGTGGACAAGGCTGATAAGCAAGTAACTCAGAAAGACATAAGTGTTTTGGATTGAGTCTAACAAATTCTTTTAAATAAGAGCAATGGTTCATGAAAGCGATATCATATGGAAATGTCTCCAACAAACCATTTCACATTCACTGCTAGAACTGACTGTAGATATGATTGCCTCAGGTTGCAGCCAATGCATGCAAATGTTATGTTAAATGTGAAGATCGCTGTCCAGGCTGAGCTATTTCCTCCAATTTTCTCTCATTCTACTCTTTGATTTCACGCCTGGCTCAGGCTTTGTCGATAGAGTTTAGAAGATGAGTCGTCCTCATAAAGCTGAAAGTACCACGATGACCAGAAGTGTTCGGGGTTATTTTAGGTGTCTTTACCACAGTTGTTGAAACAAAGGATAACAACTCTTTCATTGTCATTTTCTCTCCCTCTCTCCCCCCCTCTCTCTTTCTCTCTCTCTCACAGTTGTGAACAGCAAGGTGAGCCTCGAGGGCCTGCAGAGGTACGGCCCCATGCCCATCTATCTGCCTGTCAGCTACCGGATCCTCAATGCTGAGTCAGCTTTCTTCTTACAGGAGGCAAACCAAGACTTAATGAGGAATTCCAGCCTGCAGGCCCGCACAGAGTCCTTCTTCATCCACCAGGCTCGGCAGATGCCCTTTGTCAATGCTAGCTACGGACCGCTGTCTGTCCAGCAGCCTGTCCCTCTGGAGATGCTGCAGACACTGCCAGGGCCCTTCAACACACCCACCTTTACTACATCATCTGCGTCAACATCAGCGTCATTGTCGCCCCTTTTTACATTCAACTGGAAGGTCCACACCTATATTATCAGTGAGAGGATTCACCCAAGTTGGCCAAAGGTTCAAGTGTTGTTCTATATTGCAGGGAGGGACTGGGATGATTACAGCGCCATCCACAAGCTGCCCTGCGTCAGGATGTTCGCCTTCCATGAGACTCAAGAGGTGCGTGGAACATGCAGGCTAAAAGGTGAACTAGGCATATGTGTTGCTGAGCTGGAGCCTCTAGCCAGCTGGTTCAGCCCACCTACTGTCAGACCAGGTAGGCAAAGGTTTTCTGAGCAGGCCCAGGGTACTCCTGTGGAGCTCTACTACATGGTTCAAACCACGGACAGCGGAGACTGCAGCTCAGAGGACTCAAGAAAAGGCAGTTCTGTTCGCAAAGACCAGCAGAGGCCAATGGGCTATTTTGCAGGACACACACCGATGCAGCGCATTGGGAGCGTCAGGCTGTTTCAGCCACTGTCAGAGCTGAAGCTAGACAATAACTTTGTGGTGATGGTACCCTCCAAACCCATCCGGCAGAGAGAAACTGTGTCTACTTTTCTGGCTCTATCTACACTTTCTCCAGTGCAAATCTTTACCCTCAGGTGAGTCTGCCTCCTCCTAATTCAGTTTACTCTGTGGCTCTACCAAGGTTCTCTAATTCGCCAAACTACAACAAATTGGAAAAAACAAGCAGTTAAAAAAAGGCACTGTTCAGCAGCGATATACAACTACAACAACCACAATTGTGACCATGCACAGCAACATTCAAAGTATACACATCTGTCCTATGTGTGAAATTGTGCTGAGGCACAATGCTTACGTACAAGAGAATGACTCATACAGGATATAACTAACATTATTGTACAATGTCTCTTTGTTCCTAACATACTGCACTGTAGCAAGAGTTTGTGGGCAAGAGTCAAATCATTGGATTTACATTTTCTACTGATCAGATACAGTTCAGTTTGGACATGTTACTTATAATAGCTTGTTTAATTGAAATAATCGGCAGTTGGCAAAATCAGGAATTCATCTCTGGCATTAGAGAAAATGTGTCTATGATAAGCTTTTGATTTGCCACACCATAGTCCAGTGCACAGATAATGTTGCCATGGCACTATTGCAGTACTCTAATGCCCAGCAGCAGTTCAGTTAGTTTACAGTATTTAGGTCATTTGTCCACTAAGCAGGAGAACATAATATTGCAAATGAAAAAATAAATGTAAGTAAGACTGTGCTAATGAAGAGTGCGTATAATCGTATAATCATCATCATCTTAACTTTATTGTGTGAAACAACAGATATTTTTCCTGATTGTGCAGAGTAAATCATTTGGCAGAGATTTACAATAATATATATATATATATATATATACTTAAAGACCTTGCCACACACCAAATATTGGCTCTGGATTAACATGAAACCTCTTGGTACTTATATATAGTTTAGAAAGTAGAAGCACAAGCTATTGCAGTCTGGCATTGTTATTTTCTGGTTACAGTTTAGAGGTAATTTTCATGGTTTTATACCACCATTAGAGTCTTTCTTTTCAACCTTTTTTTTATTTTTTATAAAGCACTATTCTTGCATACCCGAAATAATGAATTCATCACTGAATACAATCTCCGAAACCGGAGTTAAACAACATTGCATTTCTGCAGAAGAAGAATTCTGTCTGCTGTAGATGAAATATTTGCAAATCTTGTGATGGGTAAAGTAGAAAAGATATGTTTGTGTTTTTGTGACCTTCCAAGTTATTTTAGAGCTGTACTAAAAAGATATTGTTATGCTTAACATCCCTTCAAACTGCATTTTTACAGTCTGCAGGGGATGATTTTTTTTTTTACTGAAGAACAGATTAATTATGCATTTGTACCATTTATGAAGATTGTTTAATGTACTCACCTTCAAAATTGCCTATTGGAGGAATATTCTGTTTAAGATGATTCCACACAAGAGCAACATAGTTGTTATTGATTCATTGAGCCTTGTCTCATACAAATTACTATTCAAAGTGACAGTAATTGCTCCAAGTTGTGCGATGCAAATTAAGGTGTAAGGAATATGCATTTCCACCGGGCTACTTTTATGCCCGAGATCTAAATCATGGAAGATGAAACAGTTAGCAGCCTCAAAGTGGAGCTGTGACAGAGGGCCTTGGCAATTTGTCAACCCTGGGTGAGCAGGAAATCTGCCAAAAAGCCTCATTGCTTTTTCTCTCACTCCAGTGATGATGAACTCCCATGAAGTATTAGCGCTCGCAGTGTGTATTTATCACATTTGTCAGCATGTGTGTAAATGGGAACTTTAAAGGCAGTGTTTTTTTTTTTTTTTCCTTTAGTTCTTTTTGCACCAGTATTGCACCCGAATCGTTCAGAAGTCCATCTTTTTATGTTTTCCTTTGGGATAGAGCTGACTTAAAATTTACCCAAAATACCTCATTAGCAACCAAAAGATTAAACCTCAAAGTGTTTGTAAATCACAGGCTACTTTACAGTACTTGACTGCCATCTTACCAAACTCTAAAACTGAATATCCAAAAGCTGATGATTAATTTCACGTCAGCTCGATTGCACATTGCTTTTATCTTACAGGACTAAACCTGTGGTGCCATATACAGTATGCATATCTCAGCTTCTGGATTTCCTGATAATAAAAAAAACTTTCCTTTAATATACACCCCCTTCAAGTGCTTGATATCCCCTCAGTGTCTGAATCCCTGTGATGACGATATGTTGGCACTGTGGCCGGGCGGTGTTAAGCTATTCTAGATGGGAGTTTTCAAGCTGTTAAATGCCAAGTCTTTTCTTCTATTTCTTGCTGTATGTGTTTGCATACTGTCGGCCAATGTTTGACTATACACTGGTGTGGGTGTGTTTATGGACGGCTTACTTTACAAGTAGCGCTGGTGTTTCTCCCAGCGGCTAAGACATCATTAACTATTTATGTTCTCTGGAGTTACTCCCTACTCCTCCCTATTATCTTTTCTCCCCCCCAATCCATCTCCTCCTCCTCTTTACCACTACAGTCTAACTTGTGACAAAAGAATACTGGGAATCTTTCTGGACAGCCTTTATTCTTCTCTTTATACTCGCGCTGCTGTCAAACAGAATCAGTTTTACTTAGAAATGTTTTTAATACAGGTTTTTGATAGTACTGCAAGTGAAATGGTTTATCTGAACTTCACTGCATTTTGTGAAGCAGATTTCAAAAGGGATTCCCATTCAAAATCAAGATGCATCAATTTATGAAATGTATGTCTACTTTGTTTGCTTAATTGTTTATGAGCAACATAAACAATCATCTGTGGTCACAGATATTTTAATGTTTTAATCCTGTGCAGAAATCACATCGCAAATCAAATGCAAAGCAGTAACTAATTAGTGGTGGTGACATTTTTCTTTTGTTCTTACCCATATAATACACATTTTTTCTTACACTTTAGTAGACGTAGTCATTTTTCACTTAACATAAGAAACATAAGTTCCTCTATTGCTTTAAAAATGTCATTTAACTGATTTTAATTGAATAATTAGTTCAAAGTTGTCCCATGAGCTGTGTAAATGTAGAACTAACTGAGATAAGTTAACTACACTAGAGATATCAAGTTCAACAAACCTTGGTTATTACTAAGTTGAATCAATAACTGTTCAGTCACAGTGACAAAAGGTCACAGTCGGATTTGCTTTCCAATTACATTTTCTGTTTGCAGCGGTAGTTTTTCATTTAACACAAAGAACATACAGCTGCAGCTACAGTTGGAGTCATTTTGCACCAGAGTCAGTACAATGTCAACATACAAGGGTACCCTCAGGGACACGGATCAATTATATGAGTACACCATAATGAATTATTGTTCATTTTTAAAACTTTAACCACGTCTCTTACATTGTGTGTGTACCGAAGTCTTCTGCTTACTAGCAGTGTCTAGCATGGTCCACTAAGCTTTGACTCCAACAACAGAAGACTGTTACGAGGACTGTCATGATAACTATATTATCGACTTATAGTACGATGACAGTTATCAATGTTATCATGTCCATAATTGATTTACCATACAAAATATGGATATATGGGTACCCCCTCCTGAACCCACTGAAGGCCACCACTTCCGTGTTTACATGTGATGTGCATGTGTACAGGCAATCCCAACTACTGTCTGAATATTCATAAGAATTAAAAGTTTCTCTTTGAGAGGGTGTACTGGCATTAGTATGCTATTATATTGTCAATATATCAGTAGCATTAAATGGTCTTAAAATGACAATAATATTGTTTATCGCAATAATTTCTGGGACAATAGTTGACAGGACTAATTATTACATCTCCACAAGCAGAAAGACTCTAGAAAACAAAAACTTTGGACTTCAGGGGATAATGTTAATTCAACATTAATGTGAAATGTACATTAATTCCCATTTTTCATAAAGATAATTAACATATTGTCTAAACGTTGTCAAATTCTGCTTTTAAAGCTTAAAAGGCCACATCTTAGTTACAATAGTTACAGCAATATTCAATAATGTGGACACGAAGTGGCAACAGTTTGAACATTGCTATTAATCACAAATAAATCACACATTTTTTATCTGATCAAAATTTTCTGTAAAGGAACATTTTTCAATTTATTTATACTCTTATAAACAAATAAAGTGAGCAGAAAAAAAGGATAGGGAATATAGGAAAGAAAATTACTTTTGCTTTTCGGTCATCATATAGGTTATGTATCTTCGAAACACTGGTGGCTCTAGTTGACAAGTCAAGTGCAGCCATTGAATGCAATTATCAGTTATTAAAACAAATTATTTCACACAGACCCTCATCCTTCAAACGCAATTCAGAAACTTAACTGCCGGACACAAGAGCTCTCCGAGTCCATTTTCACTATTTGTGCATTGAATACTTCCAAACTATTTGTAATGTCAGGAGAAGGAAAACATATTTTTGAGTGGAGGGGTACTATAAAAAGTCAACTTAATTTATTTATAGTGCAACATCACTTAATGAGTCTCTATATACTTTAGAGGTTGAATAAAAACATACATTATGTCTAATTGATTTGCTCATTTCAAATATTTAGTTAAGCTTGCTGTGGCTACTGGGAGACTGAAAATGTGCCATTTATTGGCTGAACACCCCTCCCTAAACTGATAATTCACTATCAATCTCGCACTAATAAGGAGGATACTTATTTGGTCAATTTTAGCTCATTTCTAAGTTTGTGAGACAAGCTATAACCTGGTTTCTTAACTGTTTGAACTGTAGACCTTCCTAGAAAATGGTTAGCATATATGACAAATGTGAAATGAAAGATGAAATTATTACAGTACCTGGCATCATCTTACTTCCTATATAAGTGCAGGATATCATTTTAAGGAGTAATAATTGAGTTTCTTCATGTAGCATAACATATTTGAATTCATATTTATCCTCAAATTATCATGCATAGTAATGACCAGGTAGCTCTTTACCAGGTTTTCCTCAACATCAGCACACTTAACTGAGGGGGCTATTTTACTGCCCATTTTTTTCTCTTTTACTGTCTAATTGGAGGTATTTTATCTGATCGAAACTAATGTAATTATTTTAAATGTAATTAGGCGTTTAATTTCAGCTGCTATACAAAACACACGTGTGTACCCAGAGTCATGAATATGCACTTGCTGATATGTGTGTGCGCACATACATGCGTGCATGCATGCGTGGACCTGCTCTGTGCCAATTGTACAGTCACAGCGTGTTTGTCATGCTAAAGGCTCCCAGTGGAATCAGTAATTCCCTGCTTCCTGCCTCATTAGCCATGGAGAGAGTGGTGTAACAGGTTGGAAAGGGTTCTCCAGCTACTCCTTATTCAACATGCAAATGAAAACACCATTTCCTCCTGAACAAATTAACAGGCTTTTCAAAAGATAAATTGCCCCAGCTGTATTGTAATTTTGACTAAACAATCCAACATATTTTCACAGACCCCCCCAAGGGCCCGTGTTGCTGATGAATGCAAATAAATTTCTAATATCTGTGAAGGTATAAGTATGAAATTCTTCATGCTGTGCCAGCCCAAAACAGTAAACACAAGTTGTTTTACTATGCAGAGATTTAGAAGGTGAATGAGGTGTTGGGCCATGAATAAAGAAGTAAAATTAACTGAGGCCAGTTTGGTGTTTTTCTTATGACACGATGCAGTGCTTCACGTCAGCTGATTGTGATCCTTGACACAGTTCAGATTTGCAGATCATGTACCTTGGTTGTTTGTTATTTGCCTATTGTTTGCTAAAATATCAGCAGGAGAAAAGGTTGGAATAAAGATGTTCTCCTCAGTGTATTTGCTTTATCTTGGCTGCACTCCTCTGTGATTCAATTCTTGGTAAAGGTCACCCAAGATAGGTATGTCTCTGTTCCATTTCCATTTCTGTACTTATCTGTATGTTTTTCTTGTATTTTATCTGCTGCTCTGTCTTGGTTTCCTCTTCCATATTTGTGTTGTTTAATCTTTCTCTCAGTACAGGCACTCTCTCTTTCTGTCATAATTATACTATCCCTGAACTCGACATGCTCCTCCCCCGTGTACAGAGGTAATAGGGAAAAAAAATCTCATTGTTTTTTATATATAAATATCCAAAATTGGATGTCCAATCTGTCTCAATGTAGTTCAGTCTCTTTACCCTCTTCTGCCCTTCTTTTCCCAGCTCCCCCTCTCCTTTTGCTCAGTTGGCCCATTCACCAGTGTTTACTTTGAAAGCACAGACTTTCCTCCTCAACTCATTAATAAGTAATTAGTGATTTGCAGCCCGGGGAGACTGCTCACTATGTAGATTCTGCTCTCTGTTGGACCCTGCCACCACAAAGCAATCACCAGTTGCCTGCAGCTAGTAATTTGAATCCTTGTATTTTCTACCATAATGATTTTCCATCACTTTTCCTCTCTTGAATCTGTGTCTAAATTGATGAATTTATTGGACATTGGAAGCACAGACTGTATTGCTCTGCCACTTCCCTGTTGCCTGTTCCCTGTCTTCATTTTTTCTGCACTTGCTCTGTCCATCTGCCTTTGGAAAAGCTGCATGTCCCTGAGGGAGTTTTGTGATCCCACTGCTTGGCAGTGTGTCATATGAATGCACCATACTATTCAGAGTGACACATGCCTCCGAGACTTGGAATATCGATGAGTCAGAGGTCAGCTCATTTTTTTTCTCTCTGGGTGCTTTGAACTTGTGAAAGTCTTTCAGGCTTCTTATACAGTAAGAGAGAATAAAGGAAGCTGCAGCCCAGGAGAATGGTGCTCCATATCTGGACTGGTGTTAGTATGGTGTATGAGTGTATAACTTTGATTTCAAATGAAGAAAGGCAATATGATAATCTTCTAATAGAAAACTGGCCTTGCGTTTGGCATCCAGAAGTGTTAATGTGTCTCCATTTTCTCCTTTATAGAGCTATCCAACAATAAACGAGTTACTACAGCAAGTAGTGCCTAAACTACCAGAACCCATTTTCACTGTCAAATAAACTATAAAAGATGAAAACATTTTACTTGTTTGCACTGAGGTCAACCTATTGCATATTGCCACAATAACATGAGCCTCAACCACTGAACTAAATAGTGAAGGGAAGGTTATTTTTAAAGGCCTCCGACTAAAACTGGAATCAGTTCAGTCTTGAAACAGTCTATGATTCATCCTGAAAATGTAAAAAGACATTAAATATGCTCAAGCCAGGTGAATTTAATTTAATTTAAATATATATATAATATTTAAAATATTAAAATGTATTGCACTGTTCAAATTCAGGTGGAAATCTATTGAAGGTTGTGAAATTAATAGTTCACTGTCTTTAAGGTCTCATTAAATCTGCTGCATTTTGATTCAGCTGCAGATGAGAAAAAGCTTTGTGGCTGAAACAAGAGAAGAAAAAGACCAAAAATCACTGACTCATATAGACATGTTTCTCAGATACAAAAAGAATCTGAGAAGAAAGTCTGAACAACATTGTTTTTTACTTGATTCATGTAATTTAAACCAGACTGCAACATCTCTCATATTTGTTGTGATGTTCTCAGTTTTCAAGAATTTTCAACTTTTTCAACTGTTGGACAGGACTTCCACCAATAATGAATGATTAAATTTGTGGTGTGCAAATGGAAAAGCCCTCTGGGACAAACTTGATTTTGGGCAATAAAAATAAACTTCACTTGACATGACAGCCCATTATGGTCTGAATGCACTGTTTCAGCTAATGATCAGACGTCAGCTTTGACATCTAAAGTCTTGAACCAAACAACTTTGTTACAGTTTTGTTAAAGCCAAATGGGACACTGCTCTCTACATTAAGAGCTACACTCAACAGTAATGACATAAATCTACTGGAGTACCAATTTAGTGTCCCCATCATGAACTAGGGGAGAATATCACAAGGGATTTTCTTCTGAATTCCTTTACTCTTGTCATGCTGTTATTAACATCTTCAGGCGACACTTCTTCTATAACTTTCTGCAACACTGGTAACTCCAGCCTCTAATCTGAGTTAAAGATGATATATGTAGGGCTTGAGGGGTTGACAAACATGGTAGGATTAGGTAGTGAGGCAGTCCTGGCAGAATACGATTTGCTGGCTAACTGTGGGTTGGTCCCTCCCTCTCTCCTAGACAATCACAGACTTGCTTATTAGTTTTATCCCACAGACTTGACAGCTGTAACACAAACTCAAAGTCATGCATATTTTAATGTGGATTCGAGGCAAAGAAATGAAGAGAGAGAGAGAGAGAGAAATGATAAAATGTTGTAGTTGTCATAAATTGGGAGCCCTTTTTTTTTAGAAATTGACAGCCATGCAAACAGAGAAAAAGCACCAAACTCATCCCAACAAATTGTTTCACCCACACTGTGGTTAAAAAGGTGCACAAAGACTGAAACAGTCAAACGAACAAACCGCCAGAGAACGTGAGAGGGTGTAAAAGATAGTGAAGCAGCTAAAATGATTTCCCTAGTTAATTCAAAGTAAAAGCATTTGCTGTTCTGCCCTACGGTAACAAAATGTGCTCAAATAATGTTCACATGTGTGCACACAGTTATACTCTGGGTTGTAGCTATTCGTTAGCGCAACACAAGCTGTTAGGCGGTCAACGCATACAATGGTATTAATTGACACTGTATCTGTTCCAACTGAAAAGCTGAAGACAGCCAGTTTGGCCAGCAATCCTACACCCTTTAGAGAAATCAATAGCGCCTCTATGTTGCACTGTAACAGTAACATGTGAATCCTTGACATTTTCTATGCTTTTACAGACCAACATGCTGCCACTTCGCCCCCTTTTACTCAGCCAGTATGAAAAGTTGAATCACCCTTTTCATGCAGCAGGACAAACCTTTTCAAAATCTTTACAGCCGAGTTGTTTATTGGGCATTGTTCCTGTATGGACCTTAAAAAGCTATGAACAGTACACAGACTGGAGGAGAGTTTGGAATAATATTCCACTCACTTCATGTAATTATAATCATCAGCTGCTAAATTAAAAACGTATTCATAATTTTTATTTATCTCTAAGAAAACATAGCCAACTTGAATTGACCCTGTATGTTTACAAAATTAAATTGTAACATACATACATGGGGGAGTATGGGGTATGAAGGCTGCAGCAACAAAATAATAAAGTTATAATTAGGATCATGGAGGTTTGAAAATTATTTATAATAATTATTGCAAATTTTATTTGAAAGTTTGGCTAGGCTTTTGTACAACAATGTGCTCCTGGGTATACATTTTTTCTCTGTATTATTCACATAATTTGTTTTTGTATTTCATTTCATCTCACTAATGAATGTAAATATATGTACAATTATTATGCATATGTGATTACTTTAGTGTATAGATGTAGATGTAGATATGATGCAACGTCAACAATAGTTCAGTTACTTGATTTTGATATGCAATGTGTTCTTGAAAGGAAAAAAAAAACAGATTTGGTCACAAAAAAGATATGACCATACAGGCAGAAAGACAACATCTTCACCTCAGTTGATTTAGAGTTTGTTCAATCTGCAAATTCAAATTATTATCCTTTGGTTTAAGGCCTCTCTATGTCTGAAAGAAACCCTACATAGTCTCCAACAGCGGCAGTATAATTCCTGGTGTCGTACATTTCAAAGCACATTCTCGACTTTGAGAATGGCAATTATCTTACAGAATGCTAAAATTCACCTTCTACTACTTCAAATATATTGCTCTTTTATGTGTTTTACTTTCATTCCCAGAACATGTCGCCTTCCCTTCATAGACACAGGCAAAAATCTAGAGTTCGAGGCAGTAACAACAACAAAAGGGGGAAAAAAAAAACTGTGACAAAGACCTAGAGAGAGCAACAAAGAAAAAAAAACAAACTGACAAGCTGACAAAGTCTGCTCTTCTGGGGAGAATCATTAGACTGATATAAAATTCAGAATTGGAGCCTGGAGCAGTGCCTTTGGCGGGGCTTTAAGCTGTGTAGTGTTGGGTCAGTCCAGCTATGGCTGGCTGGGAGGTCAGCCATTGATCTGCAGATATAAACTGGTACTTTGGAGCCAAGCCCCTTCATCATCCTGTGAGCCTACAACCACTGTGGGTGGATAAGTCTTCAGGGTTTGCGTGTGTGTGTGTGTGTGAGTCTATAAAGAGAAAGATGCAAGTGATTACACGTATGTGTGTCCACATATGTCTGCAGATGTGACTGTTCACACCTGGTATTAACACGTAGTTTATCTGTAAATGGAAGGGGGACTTTAAAACATCTCCAAATTAACAAATTAAATAAATGATCAGCCTAGAAAAAGTTAAATGACATCTAAATGAGAACTGGAGCAACATGAGAATAAACCTCACAAGATAACATTCATAAATTATTTGTGATTAATTGGCAGGTTAAGTGTAAATTTACCACAGTTGATGGATTATTTTTCTGATGGGGACCTGACAGTAAATAATTTGGAATCTGTGAGATTTTGATTTGAATTTATAGGGCTGTAATTTAAAAGACATGACATGTGATATGATATGACTCTAACGTCTTGTGCATTTTGAAAGTGGCATCAAATTTATGCCACTCACTGCCATTCAACTCGATGACTCAGCTGTGTAGCTGCTGCCTTTTTCAATGTGATTTAGTAACTTAAGAGAAGCGGCCCTATCAATGCTTTATTTAACCCACATTCAGAATGTTTAATGGGATTAAAAGTATATTAAATAGTCAGTGCAGCTGCAGAAATCGACTGATTTAACAGAAACATATGAGACAAAACAACACTGCAGTGAGTTAAATGAGTGTAAATCAATGCGTGAAAAATTAAAAAAGGGCATTTACTGCACGATGAACTGAAGCACTGGTTTCACTTTTGTTCCTTCAATGCAAACAGGATGTACAGTACGAGTGTCAGTGCCAGCTCTCATTTGTCAGGACTAATGTTCAGTACAGCGGAAGTCTTTTTCCTTTCTATTTTAGGCTAGTACACGGTATAATTTCAAGAACTGACTGAAATGCTCATTGAAAATGCACCGAAGGTGATGCAACAATCCCTTGTGCTAAAAGATTAAAGTACAACTTGGAGATTTCTTAGAATCACTCCAGTTCCCTGTGAATTGGATATAATCACTGCTGCCAGCGGTTTAATAAATGGAGGATTATTTGCTCGAGATGAACTGATCCCATTATATTGTGTTGCTAATTTTCTCACATTGTATCAGGACCTTCCTTTTCAGTAGGAGGATCAAAACTCATTAAAGATATCTTTGTGTTAATATAATATCAAGGAGCCATTACTATGATTAATCTACATAAAAATAGATGACCCTATAAACAAACACACAGATTCAATTAAAAAGCTTAGGGTGTAAAAAATGAATTTGAAACGTTTCTATTTAATAATTCCAAGAGACACAATGAAAACAGGAATAAATATGCATGCTGAGTAGTTGTTCTTAGTGGTGATTAGTGTGTGTGTGCATTGGCCAAAGTAAAACCTTGTAAAATAGGTCACAATCATACAAACGGTTAAATGAAGCAATAAAATATTTTATATGACTGAAAATGTCAATGTGGGTGTCATGTTTGACATTATGTTAAGATTTAGATATAAAATGCAGAACATTTCTTTCATTTTAAGGGGTAGCAGCCTTGAACACACTACTTATACAACAGTGCTGTAAGATATAGCGGTTTGAAATGAGTAAGTACGGGGTTGTAGAGTATGTAGTGGTCAAAAAAAACATTGTGCTTTATGCTTTTTATGTACAGTACATTGTGTTCAAGAAAAATATGAGAAAACTCTTGAGTTTATACACATACACACACACACAAACATTTTTATGTTCCCTCATTTGAGTCCAATATAACAAAGATGGTGCCTTCACTCTGGAGTGAAGCTCCCTTTGTGTTTTGCTCAGCAGCCTTTCAGTCTCCATTGTCATCTGTGTCAGGCACTTGATGAGCATCTGCACAAGACTGCTTTTCTGTCATTTTGCCACTTATCTAAAGGCCTGTGAAGTCCTGGATGACCATTTCACCTTGTTTACTCTCCAGTTAGCCATCGTCTAGCCCACAATATAGTGGACTGGAGGAGATCTGGCACTATCTCTCCACTACTCTCAGTGCAGCTGAGCTGTGTTGTGCCCTTAAGGACCCTCTGATTTTCTTTGTCTCATTTCCTGACATGCAAACTGACACAAATGCGCAGAAGTGAAAACCTAACGAATCTTCTCCTACTATTTACAACTACCTCTGCTTTAGTGGCGTCATAGCGTATTCATGAGAATCATGAAATGTAATCCAGTCCATTTACAAGCCATCTCCCAGTGCAGGGTCACAGCTCCATAACCACACTGACATGAGCATTCATGTAGCTCAAGCACCAGCTCTGTGGAAAAACTGACTCTGAAAGGAAACACAAAAACTGTTTGTGTGTGTATTTAGGCAGGCACATGTCCGACTGAAGGACCAGTGACAGTTGTGATTTGGGAGTCACGAATAGTGTTGAAAATCTTTGGAAATCTCATGATTGATTCTTTTACAACTCTTAGTGTCATGAATCACAAATGCTTAGAATCAATATGAAACAGACTGTGGACCAATTTTTTCTCCTAACGGGGTTGGCTGGAAGTGTTTTTTTTTTTTTTTAGAAACATGGTGTTTAGGTAATACTCCGCTTTTCTAACATTAGTCTCTGGGTTACTATGTACAAAGAATGTTTAGACTTTTTTGACTGGATTTGTGACTGTTGTCATGACATGTGAAGTAATAATAGTAAAAAATGGCCAAAAATAGCACACAGACAATAAAATAGTGCTTTGAGCCACAGACTTCACTTGTCTTCAACTATCTCTGTGGAATTTGCAGTTCTTGTTGCTTTCGTCTCCTCATCCACCATCTCATCCAAATTTAATTTTTTTTTTCTCTGTGTCATTTTTCTCACAAACTGCAGAATAAATTAGTACCACAAACTGTATTTGTTGGATATAGGGTGGGAATAGGTGCCTTTGCAAGTTTAAATAATTGTAAGATCTGTTCCCAGCTTTAATGAGTGACATACAAAATGTGAGTGAAAGCTGCAGACATGCGTCACTGTATGTGTGTTACACACCTACCTATATTTGTGTGTGATGATGATGTATCTTGATCTGTTTACATGTGTCTCTTGCTCATTAATGTGCCTGAGAAGAAAATTACAGTCCTGTCTCGGCCACTTCCTGCTAGTTAATGGCATGAAAGAGACGTGTAGTGAAAATGAGCAACAGGGAGCAAAAATAAACTAAATGCAGTTTTACTGACAGAGTGGCCAGCTGATACTTCAATGTGCAGCATTAGTTTCTTTCTTTTGATCAGTTAACTAAGGTTTTTTCAAGCATTGGTGCTACTGAATGTTACTCAACAAACTCAACAGCACACGTTGAGTTTGGTCCATTGATCCACACTGACCTATGACTCGGTCATTGCGCAGTTTCATCATCCTGCATCATTAGCACTACATGGTCCGGTGGGAGATAACCAAACAGAGTTTATCAGAATTACTGAAAGCATGTCATGCTGCACCTCATTGCACCTTATGTGTTCATTTATCTTCTCTGGTGTCACTAAGTGTTCAAAAAGAAATGGCTAGCTAGAAATAGGCTTTTGGACCATTCTAAAATTACATCTACTATTACACAAGCCTGCAGTTTGCCTGGTTTACATTAAAGGGGACATTTTCTGTCATTTATACACTCTTATGTCAGGTGTCACTGTTTAACATGGTCAAAGTTCCAAAACATGAGGTGAACATACATAAAAATACTGCCTTCAAGTAAGAAAGCCCAGGCGCCGCGTTTGCAAAGTTACCATCAAACTGATTATTCTTGCATGCCAACAAATGGTCGTCTGTTCCATAGCTTTTGTTGCTAAGGTTTTCCACGGGTTGTTTGTGTTGCCCACTTGCATATTTTTGGATCAGATTCAGGCTCAAATATGTATAGATGTATTTGACTTTTAAGAGTAAAGAACAAGAAAAATCTGGATTTGCAACTGATCAATCAGAATGTATTTGTAAGTATGGAGCAATTACATTTTACTTATTACTTTTTGCAAGGTGCTTCAAGCCTGAATGACCACTTGTCCTTGTTCACTCTTTCATCGCACATTCCCTGGTGTGCAGTGCTTGGCTGTGGTCTGGAAGAACAGACCCGGCATTGTCACTCCACAAGGCTCAATGCAGACAAGCTGTGTTGTGGCCCAAGGGAGTCGTGTGCACACACACACACACACACACACACACAAACAGAGAGCAGCCCAAAGGAGCCCTCTATGAAGGGATCAGTGTAAACATCCAGTGGCAGTCGAGGTGTTGGTGGCCCTGTGAAGTAGAAGCAGTGCTCAGGGCATGTTGTGAGCTGATAAGCACTACTAACATACAGGAGAGAAGTGAGTCGGTCATCCCTGTTAAAACATCGGCAGCCACCCTTCCCCCAGTGCTATATTACTGCTACAACACACTGCTCAGAGGAGAAGGAGGGCGCAACACACAACAACGTGAGCTTCTGCGTCTTTCTGTATACACATAGAACCATCAATTCAATCATACAGTATAATAAGCTTGGTGGGTCAAATAACATATGTACATAGCGAAGTGTGACATCACCCATGTCTCACTTTTAGACTGGAGACCCTCCTACTAACAGCCACCATTGTTTTCTTATAACCATTATCTCAATCTTTTAACTTTAACTAAGACGTTAAAGTTGCATAAACCAACCAATCCTTAACCACAAAGGTACCAGATCACAAAATAGTCATATGTATTTTGAAATGCACTGACAATGTTGTCCTGATGATAGGAGTGTTGGATCAGAAAATTATTTTAATTATATTTTTTTTTTTTTGATGGAAATGGACTTGTTTATATTTATCATTTATCACAGCATTGCACTAATAATACTTAAGGAATTGTGGGAGAGCAGGGAGCTCAGGTCTTACTCTCATCTGAGAAAACAGAGAGGCTGAAAGTTGAAATGTTTAACTTTATGTGAATGAGGGCAAACGTCTCCTGAAAGCACTGCAGTGATTTGCCAAGTGACAGTGACAGGAAGCCAAGAAATGTTGTCTTATCCAGCTGTTGAAAAATCTCATTGGAATAAAATAAAAAAAAATAAAAAAAAAACATTATTGAAAGATCATTTTGCATGACTCGTCTCCAAGATGGAAAGGGCAAAAATGGAGTGCTGCTTGGCAAAAAGTCACATAAATTATTATAGAGAAAGTGGAGGATTGATTATTTACACAATGCAAAATACTTGCTATGACTGCAAGCACTGACACAAAGACAGCTACAAGCAAGAAGTGGACGCAAGAGACTCAAAAGTTGAGCAACTTTATATGTCTTGTGAGCTTGCAAAAAAAAATAAAAAATTAAGTAAGTTTTGATGAAAACTATAATGAGAAGTCATGTTTTCTCAGTACTTGGTGTGTTACCAATACATGCAAGCCCTGAATTTCACTTAAATTCCCCTTCTCCTTTGGTGATGTAAGGCATGCACTTTCCAGTAAGTGCAACATAAGTCGCTACAGCTCCTCTGAAATGCTCACCATGAGCAGTGCATGATGAAACCATTTGGTAAGGATAAAGTTGTCTTGAGAAGGTGGTTTTATTTAGAAATCAGGCATCAGACTCCAAGCTTTACGGCTTGTACCAAGCTACATTTAAAAAAAAGTATGTTAACATAAATATGTGCCATGAAGTTTGACATCTCTGACCAGGTCCTGAGAGAAATAAAATAATCTGTAAATCCTCATGTGATTTTGAATTTTTTTCTTGCTCGTGAGGAGAGCAGTACAGGTGTAAAAACAAACACCCGTTCCTCACTTTTTCGTTATAGCTGTATAGTTTTGTAACAACAGAAAGGCACAGCAGCCAGTAGAGATTATCTGTTGTTTTTCCATCCAGACCCTCATCAGAGTAAATTATTCAACTCCTAAATCATCCCTCTATCTTCTCTTTGATTATTTCTCTTTCTCTCTGTTCACATCACATCTTTCACATTCATTATTTTCTTTTATAAACAGAGATTTACACAGACAAAAACACATTTTAAACCCTGCCGGATGATTCTGTAATGACTTGGGTCCGCTACCTCTTTGCCTGTATGCAGTGGAGCCTGCTGATGGTGAGTTTTGAAGACTTGATACACAAGTGTTCAGTATACTTGTGCACATAATGAAGTGCAAATTGGACTAATATACTGGTTGACATGCCAGCTTTTACTTTCACCTCAGCAATTTAAAGTAATGTGCACATGGTTGTGTGTGTGGACGTTTCAAACACTTTCAGAGGTTCTTTATTTCATGTCTTAAGAATGGCTGAGATTGTATGTCAACATAACCTTGAGACTGAATTAACCCAGGGTGGAATTCATTTTAAGTTCCCTCACTAAGAGCCAATTCTTCTCACACTGACAGTTTTTCAAAAGGACATTGTCTGAAATGTTTGTAGCATGGTAGCTGTCATCTTTCTTGTCACATTGCTACTCCGGCACTTACTGTACTGCCTTCCCACTTCTTTGCTCAAATGTCAAAACACTGACATGTATGACAACAACAACAACACGACATTTAGACCAAGAATGTGTCTATACTGCTGCCAGGGCTCACTCAGCTCACTCACACCAGCAGGTAGCATTTAATCAATTACATCAGAAATATTTATAGTCCCCAACCTCAAGACAGCTGAATGACATACTGTAACATTTGACCTCTGATCCTGATCAGCTGACCAGACATCTGCATGCTCAAACCCCCAGTCAGTCAGTCAATAAATCACGTATAGATTAAATCAGGAGGGAACAGGCATTTAGTCCCTTCTCAGCAACCCCGACTCCCAGTGCCATTAATGCGGCACACTTCATCAGTCCTAGCTGGCTTTTGTGTTTGTCCCCAGCGTGTCACATCCTTCAAAACCTCCCACAACAGTATATTCACACAATTTATGATCTAATTAGAGGGCATAATGAATAGTCAACCATTTGTAACGATTGTGATTAAAATGTTTTAGGGATTGCCAAAGATTAATTGTTTCAGTAATAGCTTTAGATTCATGTAATTTGCATACATATGGCAATTATGCATTTTTGTTCTTCATCTCCTCGATGTGCAAAGCTGCAAAAGCTCTATTCTGACAGTACTGGATATTTTCTCATCTACCAGCAGCCCCATTCATTGCTTCATTCATATACATAATGTTATTAATATAGGCATAGTAGACCGCCAGATCATGCAACTGTAATAAGAAATGCTAACACATCTATATTGTTGTTCATATGTCTTTGTTTACAATGACAGAAAAAAACAAAAACAAAACTAGCAAGTATGTTAACACGTTTTATCCTAACAGTATGTAACTATTAGTCTTTACACTGCCATCCCTCTTTTGTTGCGCTTCCTGGAGTTTCTCAAGTCTATCTTTAAAAACTCTGGAAAACATGTCGTATGATGTACAAATTACAAAACCCTTTGAGGCGATTTTCTCATTTTACGCTACTTAAATAAATGGACAGCAGTTCTACTGTATGTGCCCAGTTGCTGCTACAACTAACAGCATCACCGTTAATCTGCACAACTCTTCCTACATCAGGTTTACCAATTTGCCATAATCTGTCCAGCTACATCCTGAGATTATATAGCTTGGCCCCCTTCTGTGTCCATCCAAATATTGGATCAGTCCTGGATCATCTGTTGGACCCAACAGATCCAAAACGAAGTCTAATGTTTATCCCCTGGATGCAACCTTATGTCAAAAAGGTTTTACTGGAAGCAGTGTCTGCATGCGTTTGCCCTGACCCCTATTTAACTGGCTAGGCTTCTATTCAAATGGCAGCCATAGGGATCAAGCTTCTGTCTGCTGCAACATGACCTCATTCCTTCACATAATCTACAGCAGCAGTAGTAGTTCAAGTTCCTGAAATCCCAACATTAAAGCAAATTTAAAAAAAAATTGGAAATTGTTTAGTACACCGCTGGGCGTACATTTCTGCAAACATTACAAATATAGAGGAAAACCATAGTGACACATTTTTCAAATTTGTCTTAATCTAAAATCCCATGTTTTCTCGACAAATCCCATGACACAAATGAGGGTCGAAATATCCCACATGTAGGGCACCAGATTGGTAATGTTCATAGATTTTTACATGTCAAGTTGTGAGCCGAGTTGCGATTTACTGGAGGTGACTTGCTTTTGGCCACAGTGGGTGTTGCGCTGTCACACCCCTTAGTGTCATCATCCTGGTTTCATGTAAACAACCGCTGCACACACACGAAGATCCTAGTCATTTCAATCAATGCCCACCCACATCCAGCCTATTTTTTTTTTCAGAATATCATGTATTCTTTGTTGACTTACTCTGACAGTTTTTTTTTCTTACATTTTTGGAAATAAGCTTTAATATAATGTGACATATGGAGATAATGATATCTTAGGGCAGATTAAAAACAGTCACCGACTGTTCCAAGCTGTAAGCTTTTGATAAATTCCACTTTATATGAGCAACAGTTTCATTTTCTATAATTTTCTTTCTCATCCTCTGCTTCCCATGTTTAAGTAAATAATGCCTTAATTACATCTTACCCCTCACTATCATAGCATATGTATGGGTTGCATTCTGGCCCAAAAACAGCAGCCATGCATTATGCATAGATGGGCTCACCATTAGTACGATCTCATCATCTTATAGCACTCTTGAGGGGTTTGTTTTACGGATTACATTAGCCTTATTTGTTTAATGATCAATACTGTATAGCTTTGTAAGATTGATTTATTCTTTTTAAAATTAAACCCTTTATATTGTATGACATTTCTCTGAAAACCACTGCTGAAGTTATAATATGCTTTTCAGCCATTACCACAAGGACTCTTTTTCATTTCCTTACAGGCATGCAGTACATAACAATATCCATTTTATTCATTGCTTAGCTGTTGCACAAATGCTCTCATTTAATGAATGAAATGAAAAATACCAATTTCAAAATATCAAAATTCAATATTATGTTCATCATTTACTGACAGAAATAATAATTTTCTCACCACCAAGATGTATTTAAGATGTACTGTATATGTATGAAACCTTGCCCAGGTTTTCAAATGAAATGTTCCTTTCCTCTGAGACGAAGCTCAGGGGCTTCTCTGAATTCAACTTGAATTCATTTCTCAGTGCTCCTGCCCACATGATTGCTCTTGATCTGTCATGGATTCGTTCATGTCATGAGGCTATGGCCAGTTCACATTTTGAACCTCCTCTTATTCGAAGTCAAACACATTCAAAGTCAATCCTTACTACTTTTTTTTTTTTTTTTTTAAGGGCACAAGTTTGCTTTGACAGCTCAGATTTCAAGCTCCATATGTCAGTCATCTGTCTACTTCTCCTATTAATTAAAAAAAAAAAAAAAGACTCAGAGATGTAAGATGAGGCATCACCACACACTGTGTTTTTCAGGCACTGAGATATAGATGAAGAGAGAATTTGGCCGAAGGCAATCAACTCCTCTCCAAGTGAAAAGCAGATCTGTGTTTTTGTTGGACAGCACCGTTTCTCGTATAGCTACCTGACTGCAAATGTGCTCAGTGTTTGGTGACAGTCAGCATCTCCTCAATTAGGCAGCACTCAATACAATCCACTCCAGGTTGAAATGACTAAGTAGCACTTTAAGTAGTACTCCCTTTGATCATCTTTGTCCCTTGATAGATGGGTTGCTTTTAACCCTTCACAACTCCAATATCCACAAAGAGTAGCCATTCACTGTCTCATTCGGATCACATAGATATTGATCTGTAAAGAATGGTGAGATGAGGAGGTGGTCAATGGCAGTGAAAAGTGAAATTGACATTTCACAAGACTAAAGCGAAGGACCAAATAAGCTTGTAACATTTCATTTTCCAACAGCTCTTTCCCAGACATCCAGAGGAAATTAGAGGGTGTGGAAGACAGTCAGATACTTGAATATGAGCTGAAAGTTAAAAAGTGAAAAATTCATGGATTCATGTACTGTACCCACAGTCACACAAGCTAAGATATAGTATTTAATGTCTTCCCCTCAAACTAATTTTGCTTTTTCTCATTAAGGTTTAAGATTCAGTTAGACAATTTACATAATTAAACCAACACAATTGGATTTTGCATTAAGTTTATTAGTATTGACATACATAATTACACAGATTTAGTTTTTTGTATTGTCAGCATTAAAGTTCTGTTATCCTTAAGGTGGATTAATATCATTCTCTATCTTGTGAGGTGCTGATCCGGGGGATCCTGCTCTGGGCTATACCAACCTCCTGCCACAGCAAGGAGGGTTTTGGGTAGAGCCTTTTGTTTGTGTGTTGTCCATCCCTCATGTTTGTTAAATGGGTTAAACAACCAGTATACAGTATGGTCCTCTCATGTGTCATTTGTTAGGTCAGTTTTGTCTTTGTTGAAGTCAGTTAAGTTATGCAGCTCAGTTTTCTATTTTTCAGTTTTGTTTTATTTGTCCTATTTTAGTGCCCAATTTAGTTACACTTTGTAAATCATAATTTGGGGTATAAAAAAAAAAACACTTCTTTGCATCTTGTGTCTTGCTGTTTGATCCTTAACAAGCACACGCAGGAATGAGGATTAAAAATTGTAAACAGAAACAAGTAGAAAATAAACAAGGTAGCTGTATGGTACAGCCATGCTAGTAGTAAAGATAACCAATCTGTTAGATTAAAAAAATAATAATAATAATAATAACAGTATTGGATCTTAAAGCAGTGGAGCAATAGAAAGTTAATCAGGGCATCACCAATGTAATTAGAATTCATCCTCTGGGGACCATGAATGTTTGTTCAAAATCTCATTGCAATCCACACAATAGTCATAGAGATATTTCTGTATGGACCGCCCCAAAGCACTGGTACTAGCTTGGATAAAAAAATCTCAGCAGAGATCTTCTTCACCATGAAATCTTAATGACAGGTGCTTACAGGAAGAATCCAGAAATCCTGCACACTGCGACTCATTTTACATAATTATAGTGTGTGGGTAGACCTACAAATTGCCTGATAAAGGTTTACCACCTGAAATGTCACAATAAGGTAGTGAATAAGAGTGACCTGGATATTTGGTTCCTTTAAAATAAATAAATAAAACTAAACTGAAGGGCACCAGAAATAGATGCACGGGCTCCAGTGAAAGAGGAGAGAGTGATTTGAGAAAAGCTTGTGTAGATACAGTGAGGGAAGCAGAATGTTTCAGTGGGAAAAGATAGAGGCAGACAGCAAGATAGGGAAAAAAAGACATTTGTGAAAGTGAGACAAAAGGCTGAGACAGAGGCAAATGCAGCAGAATACATGGGTGGAGATGAGCTTTGTCTAGCGAGCACTCTTTATCTGATCGTGTTAATCTTGTCCTATGTTTGCAGCGTTGCCACGCACTAGCACTTTTAACTACCTCTGATAATGGGAAGAACAGCATCAAACTCATTAATTGAATTAGCTCTCTCTTTATCTCGGCATCAGCCTGTGTCTTCTTGCCCCTAAAAACACTCAGTTGAAAACTATTCCTCAGCTAATTGACTCCGAGGATTTTTTGTGCAGCCCCGTTTCACCTTACTAATTTATTGGACCAGTCCCCAGCCTGGTTCACCTGCCTGGCCACTATCTAATCTAATTTTACCCCAAAGTGTTGGAGATTATTTTGTTTTTTAACCAAGAAGGATAGAGAGAGGGGAAGAGAACATAAAGGGTTACCATTCCCAACAGCTTGTGTGTGTGTGTGTTTTTTTTCATAACTGGATTTAGCTGCAGGTGTTTGAGAATTAAGGGACACGGGCCAGCTAAAGTAGCTCAATGTGATTTGGCCAATTTCGCCTGCTGTCAGTAAATTGAATTCAGCTAAACTGCCTTTAAATTAATTTGGAAAATGTGCCCAACCACGAGTTTGTGGTTGCGTGTTTCACATTTATCTAACTAATCGCCGGACCAATTTGTCATCTAAGGGAGCTTTTTATTTTAGTGGTTTCAAGCATTTCAATAAAGTTAGTTAATGATGCCTCAGAACCTGGTAGTCGGTTATGTATGAATGTGCTGTGGCTCATCTGTATTACAGTCCTGACTATTGAGACAGCAGCTTTTCCTCATCCGACTCTCCCTTTGCAGGAGCCGTTCTGTGATGTAGGACCCAAAGGTGGTTTCTTTGTGGCGGAGCTGATATCAGAGCAATTGTTCTCACTTTCATTTATCTTCACTAAAGGTTAGCTTTGTCCACCAGCCCACTTTCTGCCAATGTATTAACATTATATCAGATATAGACACAGACCAAGGTGTTTGTGTGTGTATGTGTAACCAGTGGGCTTATTAATATTAAGATTATTACTTTTATTGCTATTATTATTATTAAGATTATTACTATTATTATTATCATTATTTCTACATAAAATTTAGTGGATAAAATTACCTAAAGTACAAATGGCCTCTTCAGGGGGACATTAACTGTATCTGTAACTGTGTGCATTACTGTATTTCTCCCTCTTTCAATGTTGGAAACATTAGACCAAAACAGGCACCAAAATACCAGCGCTGACTGTTGCTTCATATTCTTGTCTCTTAACCAATAAAGCCCTCTTCAGCTACTCTCCCCTACTTAATATTTTCCCCCACCCTCTGTCCTCCACCCTGATACAATGTCTTTTCCTTTTTGCCTGGCCGGTCTCTGTAAACTATCATTCTTGTTCCACTCAAATACCTTTAACACCCTGTGATAACTACAAAGACCTTTACACAATCTACCTCTACTCAACACTGACATACCAACAAAAAACCAAGGAACATGTTTTTGAATGACAGCATGTACTAATTCCCGTAATGTTGCCTTATTCATGAATGCCACCCACTCATTGTCATCTTAAGGGCCACTGAAATTGGATGCAGCTGCTTTCAAGAAACGGATACTGCTCTTTACTTCATTTGTCTGAGACTTTTTTATTTCTATTGTTAAAGTGCTTTGCAAATATGTCCTGTCCCAGTTGCATGTATTTGCGTATGCTACTAATGTAGAATACCTATGTAAAAATTCCACCGTATGTTTTAAAATCCTAAAAACTACCTGTGTTTCACTCTGTCTGGACACTACAACAATGTTTACTTGTCTGAGAAAACTAAGATCAAGAAAGACCAAAACACAGCAGTGTAAACTGTAACGATAAACTGTAATGACTTGTTGGTTCAAAACTAGCCAATACAAAAAAAAATGAAAAGGATGTCAAAGAAATACTTTAAGGATGACTGGACTTAGAAATACAAAAGTACGAGACAGTTGTGCTTGATTTGTAATGAAACTGTGTTCATAATGCAAAGTGGGAACGCAAATTGCTACTACAACACCGAACATGCCGTTTTGGGGAAAATTATCCCCAAAACACAGATGAAGTTGTGATATCAAGACTCCGGCAGAATAAAATCAAACATGTTCAATATGCAGTAAAATATTTATACTGCTTTTTTTTTTTTTTTTTTAAGTGGTCATCTAGACTTTTATTTGAGTACCACTTATGGTGTCTTAATTTGTCTTCACACAAAACTCCTGGTCTCGTCTTCCACTTCACTCAGAATTGTTTATATTCTATTTAATTTCCTGCTGTGTAAAGTGCATTAATATTAATGTGAATTGCTGTTTCGTTTGGCATGCAAGCGGCATCATAGAGTGCAAGGTGTGTTGACATGTTATTTGGGCAGTGGCCATCCTGGGGTTTCATTTTGGAGCATCAATCAGGAAGAGCAAAAAAAAAAACCTGTCTTTTCTGACAACCTCATCTCATTTGTAAATACTCATCACACTGATGCAGGTTTTCATGGAATTAATGAGGCAGCTTCATGTGCTGATGCATGTGAAAGGAAACTACCCTTCAAATTGCTTTCTTTTATTGCCCCACCCCCACAAATCATATTAGCCAATCTGATTTACAACATAGCGTTTGTTTATTTTGCCCCTATACTTATTGGCTATAGCACATGCTTGGGTTTGTCTATCAAATTGGGCATGAGTGCGAGACAAATTGATGGAGTATGATGCAGGAGCAGACATAGGATGAGAGAGAAAAATCAGGAAGGTGTGAAACTAAGAAACAGACGGAAAGGAATGTTAAACATTAAGACTGCAGCGTATCAGGACCTTGAGGCTGCACACAGACATTGTAGTTCTTTGTTGTACAACAATATTGATCCATCCATCAATTGACTAGTTAATTCACTGATTAACTTATATATG
This sequence comes from Pampus argenteus, assembly GCA_036937835.1. Lineage (NCBI taxonomy): Eukaryota > Metazoa > Chordata > Actinopteri > Scombriformes > Stromateidae > Pampus > Pampus argenteus. The sequence continues at coordinate 10,341,317 of CM072877.1, forward strand.
CAACTAACAATTATTTTTCCGGTTAATTTGGTCTATAAAATATCAGCAAATACTGAAAAACGGCAAATTTTCTAAGTTAATGTATTCAAATATCTCTATTTTATTTTCAGGTATGACAAAGAAAAACTAAAAATTTGAGAAGCAGGACATTTTTTGTATGATAGACTAAAGACAGTTCGATTACTAAAATAGTTGCAGATTAAGTCGATCAACTAAATTAATCTACAGCTCTGGGTTGAGAAATATTTTACAATTGCTGGCTTAGTTCTCACCAACAGCTAAAAAAACCTCCCAAAACTGAAGTTACTTTCATTTATACAAGTTTTCTAAAAAGCTGGGGGGGGGATCATCGTGGGACTGAAAGAATTCCTACTTTCAAATTGGCATTTGATATTTAATCAATACAGCAGTCAGAGTTTAGTCCATATTTGTTGATTGTCGTTCCCCCTGCAGTCCTCTGTCAGTGCTAAATGTGCTTGTGAGTCTGCAGTAATTACTGCGCCGTGGCTAATGTGACGACTGGGAAACAGGAGGGCAGACGGCAATCAGTCGCCTCCTCCTAGTTATTGTCGGTGTCTTCCACACCAGCAGCCTTTATCTTGGCTCGTCAGGAATAGCGACCAACACAAGGCCAGTTATTACTGCCTCAGCAGCCTGGATAAGATCAAAGAAGACCGGTTGAACACGGAAGATGTAATGACTGTGCTCTTCTAAGGACTGCTGCGTGGTTTGTCATGTCATTATCCCTGTTAACGCTCAGTTTTTTTCCCTCCATCTTTAACAAGCCTTTTGCAGATCCAGAACGAGGACAATTTCCAATTATTTTGATGTGGTGAAAAATTACCCAGCGTTCATTTCACACTGAATAGAAATGTCTCTTTCACCTCACCTTTTATGTGCCATTGGCATTGTTACCTTAGATCTATCTGCCTTCCCTTGCCATCTCTCTTCTTTCTTTTTCCACCACATAAATATTCTGCCCCATTGGTGCCAGCAGTTTGAACAAGAGCAATTTGTCATGTCAGAAAAGGAAGTACTGAAAGGCGTTCATGTTTTTCATGGTAATTTCATGTGACAGAGAAGGAGAAAGAAAGCAACAGTGTGTCAGTACACTGCAAGAGGAGGAGGTCATGCTTCTTTGGCACCTGTACAGCCTCCCACAGACTGTGACCGAGAGTAATGGAAGTGATAGATGGACGAAGAGGGCAGGGCAGGGGCAGAGGTAGGCCGGAGGCTGAAGAAGTGGGAATTCTTTTAAAACCTCAGGTGTGAGGGGAAATTATCAAAATTGTCTGAGCTGGAGCTTGCCAGCTATTTATTGCTCCAGAGAACCCTAATGTTGTGATATGATGGTGTGTAAAACAAGATCTCTCATGTAAGGCATCTCCTGCATCCAATATGGATGCATCATTTTGGTTAAACACACTTTTGCAGAGGTTAATTTGAACTTGCTAACCTGACTTGTGATTATTTCAATTAAGCGAACATGCCATCTGTTGTCCTGATGCTCGGTTTTATCACTGCTAATGAAATAATTTGGCTTGTACCTGCCAGCCTGACTTGGCTAAAGCAATATTGACCCAAGCAAAAAAACATGAATAAAGGGCATTTGAGACTCTTTCACTCTATATACTGCTCAAAACAGGTAAGCTCCGAAAGTAGAAAGAAATTATTTTGTCAACCTCATTTTATAAGAAAATGTATGGTAATATATCATGAACAAGCAACTTCCAAAATCTGTTCAATAGATTGCCTCTTAGCTCCAGTTTAATGTTCTTATAATTAAAAGCATGCTTTTTATCCGTCCATTACCATCCTCCTACATAATCTTATGTTTTTGTTAGATTCGTGATGTGTGTTTGCAATACTGTTTCCGTCCCCAGGTCTGTGAGGCATCCTATATATTATATTTAACTTGTGCATGTGTTTCAGGGTCAAGCTGAGGGATGGCGTGGCTTTCCTGGGGGCCAGGGCCAGTAACCCGGTTGTGTGGACGGTGAGCCAAGATGTCAGAAGTGAAGGTCATAGGATTGTCACCCTTCACTGTCGGAGGAAGGAGAACAGTTTTAGTCAAAGGTATGTCCGACTCACTCCTTCTAAACAATGAATCAATGCGCGAATGAAATATGAACTCCACACCCTGCTGAACAACACAAAAGCAGCGGCGCAGTTGTTAATTTTTCAGACAGCTGTCAGTAGAGAGTGATTGCAAAGTAATGATGAAAAGAGGACATGACTCAGCATTTGAGCCATTCGTTACGTGGAACTGCTATGCACGCAGGTTGTCAAGTGTCGTCGATAAAATATTGCATTGTTCAAGGAACACAGTATTTCTTTCTGTCAACAAATCTTAGTAAAGTATAACACCAACGTTCATTTGATCCTACTAACCAGTATGTGTAGGCACACCCTTTTATTCAGTAGCCATTTCCTCTATTTCGTAAACCTCCATTGTTGTCTATGTGAGCTACACCATTGCATGTTCCACATTAGGATGTAATTTTGAGTCACGCCCATATACACAGTCCTGGCTGCTGTAAATACTCAGTAGAGGGTCAAGTATCAAATCTGTAAAAATAAACAATACAAAACTATACTATCTTGTTTGAGTACATGACTGGACTATTTTAGAAAATGATTTAACCTTTCCTGCCAAAAGAAAGTATACTGTACTGTATATTTGTGACCTATTTTTAAAGATTCATATCTACAGGAGGTAGACTGACTCAATGCAGTTGTGAGCAGGGACCATTTACAAAAGTATTTGTGATGCTCAGACATCTAACCACTTAAGGTCTGAACATTGTTAAGCTGAGTTATCAAAAATCTATTCCACGAGAATAGCAAATAGGAAGATATTGCTGTTATAAAAAGGATTAGAAAGAAGAGTCTGATGCAATAAGATGATACTCAAAACTGATGGCAGTAAGTCCTTGAATCTTCCAATCATATCATACAAATGTACAAATAGCTGCCTGGAAGGTCGGAAATCCATCTAAAAAGTTTACTAAATTCTTTGAAAATTTGGGTGTTAGTCAGACACAAAGAGCAATTTGAAGAAGTCATCTTGGGCTTTGTGATATTGTGATGCACGTTAGATGCAAGGAACAAAAAAACAAAAAAAAACCCCACAAAAGTATGGGTTGTGTACAATTACAAAAGGGATATAAGTCAAGTCATTCAGATTTGATTGGAATGGTAAAAAGTCTTTGCCAGCAGAGTTTTTGCTCACTGATATAACACACACTGCCCTACTTGCTACTATGGCCAACATAAGCGGTTAAGTGAGAACATATATTTGGCAAATAATAAGAGGTAACGGAACAATTAACCCAGAGACACAGGATTAATATCATTTCATTGTGTCAATATAATCGATAATGAAGGTTGAATGAATCATGAGAGAACAACTGCAATTTAAAAGACTTTAAGGGTGCACTGTATGTGTGCTCATGTGTGGGTGGCTGTTGTTTATATGATCGTGCTTCCATAATGAATAATATGTATGCGTGTGTGCTGTATGAGTCAACAACGTACGTAGACATTCAACTCGGCAGCACGCAGGAAGTGACACACCCTGGCTGGGTTGTTATTTTCTCCCAGGTGTCAAGGTGACAACAGTGATGAAAGACAAGTCCTCCATCAATTATATGCATCTCTTACATCTTCACAGCCCTGCTAAGGGGAAGATAAGTAGAAGAATACAGGGTTTCTGTAATCAAGGTCATACATGTTGGATCTGGTATTATGCCTTACAATTCTTTGGTCAAAAGACTACCTTGAAGTGTTGAAAACACATTGTGTGGCCATGTGCATACAGGTTTCTTTAGCTTACATATCAAATGGAATGAATAACTGTAGCACATCATCAAAACAGTTAACTTTATTAACAGTTAAACTTTAATTGTTACTAGGAGGGTTTTCGGGGTTTCAAGAAGTTCCCCAGTCACGTGTTTGACCGGGAACTTCATTTACATGGTCAACACGGGAACTTCTGTGGAGTTACAATGGAGGATGATTTTCTCAATTAAGTTTACAAGTCTGTAAGGATATCTGCTACTCCTCACTAATACTAATCATTTTATTCACCTGCTATTCTATGGGCAGTAGAAAGCCCATCAGTCAGGTTAAGTTCAAAAAGATCTTCAATTTTAATTTGAATGTGGGTGTTTGAAATATGTGGAGATAGAAGACTTTGAAAGACTTCAAAAAACTCCTAATGTCTACTGAAGCTCACTTTGTCAGTAATTAAAACAGCATCACTGCCAGAACCAGTAAGACACACACTTGGGACAGGATGTGTGTACTCAGATTACCTTTAGAAAGAACAACATTTCAATGGTGTGACCACCAGGTGACAGACAGGCCTGATGACCTCACTCTCAGCATCAGTATCAACTGAGGATATGCAGACTTTTAAGTCACAATAATGATGGATCCTTTGATGGAACTGTGCACAGAGACTAACTATACACAAATGTATTATGTGTGTACACAGTTTTTACATAATGATCACTTAGGGGAGGTCTAAAAACAAGTAGTCAGATCCCAGAAGTGCGTGTCTCTGCAACTTCAGTCCTTTTAGCAGCCATATGTTCTCTGTACAGATCCACTCTGCTCTGGAGAAACTGGGGCAGATGAGAGTTGGAAACGGAAGAAGTGTGAAAAGAGAAGCAAATGACAGGAGTGGTGGTAAAAAGGTGAAACCAAGTTTAGGAAGGCACAAAGCATTACATGCAGTACGTGCTGGGTTTGCAGATAGTCTGGGTCTACAACTAAATGTATAACTAAAGGCAAAGAAGTCCATGCTGCTGCACAAAAGACTAGTTTTATTCACATTCATTTGCATTTTTGGCTTTATCACAAAGAGTGAAATAAAGTAGAGACTGTAGGAGACTGACCAGTCAAATGCAGGTTTATTAACTTATATGTATCATTTACACTAAGTAACTTTTGTCTGATAAGCTCTGAATCTTAGTATGTTGGTGTAAACTACTAAAAATTGAGATATAAAAATTGTGATATTATTTTTGTCTATATAACATTATTTCAAGTAAAGGAACAGACCCATTTGGTTAACTCTTAAACATTTACAGCTAATTTGCCCTTGTCACTTTTAAAAAAGTGATACTGCTCATTGTGTGCAATGCTTTCTTTCCCTAGTAGTTGCTGTTCTCACTGCACTTAATATTTTGACAAATGATGATATAGCTGCAGTATTTATGGGAGCCTACATTGGTTTATATATCTTTAGCTGTCTGTGTTTCAGTTCCATGGCTGCTCTAATGAATTGTCTTTATTATAGTTCGTCTGGTGTGTATTCCCTTTTTAAATAATGTGAACTTGGCATATAAATTCACAGTCATCATAAGGTGTCAAAATGCTTTGGAACCGTTAGCATCGAGCTTTAGTGTAAGAAGCACTTTAGGAACCGATCTAGCCATTTTCTTTAATTTTTAAATGATGATCGGTGTGGTCAACATTTGTTTTTATTTGAGGGCTTTTTATACAGACTGCAAGGATTGCAGATGTGTATGAGAAAAAAAATCCTATAGTGACCTGATCTTAACTGTACATGCCTCATCATCATGGTTGCAAATACAGTTACACAACTTTCCCAGTACACAGTGGTCTTTCAATAGATGTTATAACATAATCGTAGCGATTCAACTTCTGACAGCATGTTTTTGTGACACATCACATCCCCTATAAAGAAATTACATATCATCCAATTTAGAAAACTTAGAAGAAGCCAAGTAATCTAGGCTTTTGTTTTGTTTGTTTTTGTCCCTACTAACAAGAGAATCTATGTCGAGCAGAGTTACACAGTTACTACATGATTGTGCAAGTCTCCAGGCTGTAATAAAACTGAGTGATGCATGATGAAAGTGGCACAATGGTCATCAGACAATAATGCCCGCTCTGTTATAAAGATGTATTAGGACAGTTAAATGCTAATAGCCGTCCTTCACCAGCCAGTCCTCTGTTTCTGTGTCCGTACGGCTCTGTTACCATGCAATGAGAGAAGGCTTCTTCCTACCATCAAGCTAATTACTCATATTCTTTTTGCTGCAAGTGCTCTTGAACTCAAAATCTCCATCAGCTGTTGGCATAATTAAGTGAGGAAATGCACACACGGTAGGGAATCATGAAGACATTCGCTCTATGTCTGTGCAGGGTATGGGCCATTGAGGTTTCTATAGGATAATCACATTGCAAAGTTTAAAAAAAAAATGCTTCTGGTTCCTTTATTTCTTTTTAATGAAAGCTAACACAATTTGGAGTTCCTGTTTGATTGAGGGGAAAGGAAAGAAATTAAGGTTTTGTTGCTTCAGTAGCAGCTCTGTGGCCCAATACTCAGTGTGTCAATCAGTAGGTTGTCCGAGCCACGATAGGAGTTCGATTTGTAATTGCAGGAGGTGAGGCATGACATCTAACAATTAATTAAAGTAAACTGAATGTAGTGGCCAACATTTCTCAGTCTGCTCTGAAATTAACACATGCACAGAAAGACATGTCGACTTCAACAGCAGTAAAGCTTTTGACAAACATAAGCCCCTTTTATACATATTTGGTCTTATTTATCTATTAAAACAGATATGTTAAAGACATAAAACACTCTGCTTTGAATAATAATTTGTTTGATTATTTCCCCCCCACAATAATTATAAAAAATACATCTATTCCTCCTCCTCCATTGAAAAATCCAGACTCTATGCATATGCATTCTGCAAAGCGAAGCTCAAACAGCCAACTAAAGTAGTACTAAGAAAAACACTTCTGAGAGAGTGGGAAGTTGAAGTTTTTCCTTTCACTCTATTCAAACATGATAGGACCGTTATGGCAATATTTGGCATCTGGTACACCAAAGAGAGTAATGGTAGTGCTAGAGAACAGCAGCGGGTCACACAATAACTTTCAAGTTTTAAAACTTATTTTGTAGATAAAAGAGAGAATTCGGCCACATATTTTATGAAAGTCCAACAGCAGCCAAGCATAGTAAAAGATGACGACTTTGTGACTTATTTATACCTTCTTTGCTCGCACACTAAAAGTTTGCTGTTTAATCAAACTGTAAGCAGTTGGCATGGATGAAAAGTTGAAAATTTAGTGATGAGACTAATGGTCTAACCTTTTATTGTAGGATTGCTTTGGGACTGACTCAGACAAACACATGTGAACAAATGGAACCCTACAACATCTTTTCACCTTCAAAATCTACGGGACCATGAAGCATGCTACCATATTCAATTTGTGTGCTATTGCTAGAGAGGACTCCTGCTGTGAGCAGGTGGGAGTAAGGCTTACTCTAAAAGACTGACAGAAGAGCCTTTCAACACCTACACAATGATGTAAGGCTGTAAACCAAAGTTCTTAGGGCTGCTGTCTAAAAACAACACCGCAATCTAACATCTGATTGAAAACCCAACAAGACACCAGGATAAATGGAATTATATTTGAGCCAACCTTTAATGTTTGTTTTGTCATGTTTCCATTTATTAGAGCTGTAGTGACATTTATTTTAAGGTTAGGATTTGAAAAAAAATAAAAAATGTTGCAGTCAAGTTGAAGAGTCTAAAAGTTCTACTGAGCCTTTGATGAGGAAAATCTGCTCAGTGTGAAAGCTATGGTATAAAATAGGTTAAAGATTTAAATCGTTTCTCTACAGTTGGTGAAATCATGTTTTAAGCATGAGTGAAATCGAGACTTGTCATTATGTGTTTGCCCCAGCCATCTGCTGAGGGAGGTGACATGAACCTCTGAGGGTCTTTTCTGTGAAACAGAGGAAGAAAGCATCAACGGGGGAGGGATGGAAACCCCCAGCTTGTTTTAGACTGGAGTAATTAGTATATTCTCGAGTGTGCAGGGATAGAAGAAAGCTAAAATCCTCGTATAAATAGTCCACAAAGATTCTAGTTGGATAAGATTGCCTCTGTTAAGCATTGTTAGCATGAGATTTCCTTTCAGTACAACTATACTTTATTAGAGATTACCCACAGAGTCATAGATAGCTTCATTTCTTAAATGATAATTTATTATCTTCAGCTGAATTATATCATGATAGGATCTCATGTTTATGTCATACATATTTCTGCTGTCCAAATTAATGATTTTTAGGAAGCTGTACAGTACTTAAAAACTAAAAAGTTAGATACTGAAGTTTTTCTCCCTATGCTTGTGGCTTTTCTCTCTAGCCCTGCGGCTCCAGTATTTGCAATGCCTGTTTGTCCATCGACTCCAGGGTAATAGCTATAGAATAATGACACCATCAACATTTAGACTGGTCCTATACAAACCTCACTTTCACTATGCAATTCTGTCAGCCAGCGGGTATGATCTCCTGGAAAAATGAAAGCTCGATTTACAGCAAAAAAAGGAAGTGTTTCAACCATTATCATGACAATAGTTTTCTCTGAAAATTTAGACTACATTTGAAAAAGTGGGGGTTATGTGTTTACAAGATCAGATATTCTTTATGAATGAATAGTACCAGTGTAAAACCAACTTCTACATTGAGCGTTGCATTATGGGTTGTTTGTAGCCTTAACGTTGCTAGGCTAGCAAGCGTGTTAGTCATTTAGCCCTAGAAGTGTTTCGTTAGTCAAGTTTCACCTGCATGAGTTTCTGACTCATGTAACAAGTTTTTCTGCCACGGAGTAAATAAATTCATGACAAGTGAAAGTGAGTCCGAAGATTCAAAGACGTCTCCACTGCAGAAATGGACTGTCGCTGTCAAGCTGCCAAATACCACTGTCACAGATGAAAAACAAACAATGCTTATAAATGCTAACCACCGGAGTCAATCATTTTTGACCGCTTTACAGAGGCTTGTAGGAGACTGTGTAAGTATGTAACCAAGTTATACTATGACATACAGTATGAATCATACATCACTTAGAAACACTAGTGCGGACAACCGAGGGAAAGTTGAAAAGTTGTCTGTTTCCACTTTAAGTAAATACAAGTATTAACATTGCGCACGAGCACACACAATTTTGAAGGAAAACTCACAAATTAGTAAGATTATTGCACAGATATATTTACGATTTAAACAATAAAAGCTCCCAGTGAAGATAGTCAAAAATTGCAAAAAGAAAAAAAAAAAAGATTTTTCAAAAGTTATAGAAAAACTTTTTAATTCAACTAACAGGCGTTATATGGCCAACCGAGACTGAACATAGATCAACAAAAGCATGAAGGGACATTGGACCCCGTATTGCATGCGTGTTCAATCACACATACCGTAGGTTACACGGGGCCTCAGGAGTGTGAACAGCCCACTTTTTGCCACATATGGAAGCTGTGTCGTACTCATGATCTCATTATGCATGTCTTAGTGGCCCTGAAAGAGCATGTACATTTTAACCCAATTTGATTGATTGTTCTCATGATATGGTAATAATAGCCTAAGGCCTTGTACGGGGTGCAATCTTTTTCTTCTCTCATCACTTCTCCGTCCCATCTCAATGACAGGTTCCCTCACTTTCTCCACCTCTCATATGAAATGCAACACATTATTATTGGCTTCTCTTATATGGAAATCCTGTCATTCTAAAAATAGTAGAAATTTGTCATTTGTCAGAAATCCATTTGTTATTATGAGCCGACAGCAGATATGGTGATTATATTACATACGTTTGCTGTGCATGTAACTTGATAATTCGCATATGTAAATTTAGCATGTAGAGCTACAGTTTAAGCATGTAAATACTTATAAGAGCTCATTTAAAAAAACAATGGTTTGTTCATCCATCCGTGACATGTGACTACACCCTCTTGAACTGTGAGCTCATGCAAATGTACATTGTTTGGGTTAGTGAATATGTGTCTATAAGGCAGCTTTACTCAATGCCGGAGAGTCGTTAGGAACTGGAGTAATTGACAGAACAATGATGAGTGAAGATTGAACGAGAAAGGAGCTCGATATTCAGTCCTCTTCAGTTCATGGGGAGAGGTCAGAGGGCCTTGTGCTGTTCTTTCTGATTGCACTGAGCTTAACTCACATGGTGAATGAACACATAAATCAATGGCTAGACCAAGCAGGACCAGTGGGATCGCATTTACAACCAGAGTTAAATCAAAGGTCCCTTCAGCGCAATCTGATTTCAATAGGGGAAACTCTCAATGCATCAGCGAGATGCATGGATGTTAATGACCTGCCAGCTTAGAGTACCCGTGTGTGCGTGCACATATGCACTTATTTATTTGTGTTTGATTAAGTGGGAAATTAAAGAGTAGACTTCCATTAGTTTGGGCCTTGAAGAGAATGGCAGTTTCAATTCTGTGTTGTAATCTGCTTAATTAACACTAGTTCAAAATTGTGCATATATATTGAGATTTAGACCATGTGTGTGCATGTGGTACGAGAAGGAGATGAAAAAATAAAGCGTAAGAAAGAGATAAGATACATTTATGTGTGTAGGTGAGTGTTTGTGCATGTATTTTCCTGCGTGTCCTTGAATATGTGAATGGTCTTGAAAGTACAATGTTATGATGGATAGGGGAGACGAAGCAATTACCCTCCTATGTGGTCTAATTTGTGTGTGTGTGAACTGCTGTTTTCTTCAATTGGCTTATCACAGGTAGCACACAATTTGGTATGAAAAATATTTGAATACGAGTCTTAATCCTCTTAAGCAATCATCCAGACATCTTATTATCCCATGTTTACCCGTAGTGCCACTAATGCATTCCTGAAATGCTCGCTGCCTCCCTTATATTAAAAAAAGATTCATACGGCAGTCCAAAGCAAGCAACTATGTTATCGTTCAATGGATCCACAATATTGACCGGATGTAATTTAATTTGCATTGAGTGGCGTACTAATCCTATGTGCTGGTGGGGTAGGATAGGTTAAAGATTTAAATCATATATATATATATATATTATTTTATTTTATTCCACTCAAAACTAGCATCATTAATGGAAATCAAAACGGACATGATGCCACTGATAAAATATAATTAATTTATTTTGGGGGATGATTTATACCTCATCCTGCTAGTCAGAGATATCACTATGCTGTCTCTCCCACTCAGCCTTCTCGCTTAACAGCTCGAGACATGAATTAGATATTTACTGTCGATTCGATCGTATCCTTGACCTGGTGTTATCAGTGAACTACTATATCTGCCTGTGTGAAGTAAAACATCCTTGATTGAGCCCTCTGGGACTTTGAATCTGGCCTTGGCTCTGTGGCTAATTCAAGTAGTGTAGCCAAAGACGAAGATGCATTACATCTGCTGGAAACCAACAGGAGGTCTACCTCTTCGGCTATCTTTTCCGTCTGTCTGTGGTGTTCACGGGCCACATTTATGTAATGGTCTTGGTGTCAGGTAATGCTGATGTTGTCAGGTAATGAGTCAAACAGAAACCCACAATCAGATAGGGAAGGGATTTTCCGCTATAACAGTTTTTTTAAACCAGTCCAAACGTTCCCCGTGTGTTAACATTTAAGTGAATTTAGATTTTCTTGTTTCTTTGAGCATTTGTTAATAAGTCAATCATATGGGGAATCTAAAAGTAAAAGTAATATAAAGTCTCCTCCTAAATCCTCAATCTGACTTATCAGCAATCAAAGCCAGCGCTGGTGGGTAGTTGCCCACAGACGAGCTGGAGATTGGCCATGGAGCCTGGTGGTGTTTGATAAGGCATGCCTATTGGCCTTGGGACCCTAGGCTCAGACCCTCTGATCCACTTCATCTTCTAATAAATCATCTGCTGAATCCTTGGTCCCAGTTAATGCCTTAGCATTTTCTTTGAGGTGTATTTAATACTTGAGGTACTGCAGGAGCTTGTCAAGGGATTTTCACCGTGCAGCATGCGCCAACAGTTTCAACATATTGTATACAGTGGAGTTAATGTTAGAACCCAAACTACATTGGAAACAAAACAAAAAAATATGTATAGCAGGTACGTGTAATTTGGTGCTTTTTATTGACAATGGAGGATGGCAAAGTGTATTTAGTTTGCGTGTGTAGGTGAGGAGTGGAGACAAATCATAATTTACACTATAGAAAGTTGTTAAACCGTGTTTAAGATAGCAAGAAATGTAAGGGAAGGCAAAACAAGGGCTAGTATGCTTCTCCCTCTACAAAAACAAAGTGGGTGAGGATGAAAGCAGTGTGTGTATAGATTAATGAGGCAAGGGAGCAGAAGTAAGGGTCCAGGGTCAGCAAGGGGTCATGGTCGGATTCAGCATTCTTATTAACCTCGTCCAGATACACCAATCTAATAAACTGAAACAGGGACCAGTTTGTTTGTTCAGGTTTGTGTTGGGACGTGCACATGCATGCAGGTGTGGTGACTGGTTTTATATTGTATTTGTTCCTCTAAGTGTGTGAAAGAGAAACTGAATAGGGTCACGCCAACATATTTTTTTTAAAGCCCACATGTTAAAATAGGGTCATATTGATTTACTTTGTTGAAAACAATGAAATAAAACATGAGATTAAAATGTCACGATACAGTGATACGAGTACTGACACTACTTAACCCAAATAAAAGAAATACCTCATTAGACCTCATTAAAATGTGAGTGGCAAATAAGAGCTAGACAAACATCAGAGGGCAGCCAATTAAACCTGAAACACAGAGTACTTCATTGAGGACACAAACAAAATACACTTTGTGCACACATGGGCACAGCAAATAAAGCCACCACGTAAAACATTTCATACTCTAACATTGTTTATATAGCAGCAACAGTAACGCTGTCAACATCAAAGTACAAAAAGAAATAATAAAGAACAATAAAATCTCAGCGGAAACAAATCCAACACATCAATGAAATAAATAATATTCCTGAAATCAAGATACCGAGTGAAGTTTAACAAGAACAAAGAACACAGGAACACACTGTTGGGAAATATGGACATGATGTCTGTGATATTGCCCATGTGTTTCTGAAAGCATTAATTTGTGTTGGAACTTTGAAAACATGTAACCCATAATTCTAAACAACTGTTTAGAAAAAGGAAAACATTTCACTAAGATTCACATTTTGATGCACACAGATGTAATCCACAAGGGAATCTACATCCTATTGACAGTCAGCCATGGTTGTTTCAGGCCTTTTTTACCAGTACACCCCTAAAGCATCTTTTGGAAAATAAATGCAGAGTGGCAAGACCCTCTAAAAAAAAAGCAAACAATGTAGTCTCTAAGAAAATACACAACACTTCATGCTCCAGCTACCTTTTTAAGAATAAATGTTTTGGCATTTTTGATGTTATTGGATAGCAGACAGTATACAGGCAGACAGGAGAGGGTATGACTTACTGCACAGGTTATGCAATATGGGATTTAATCATTCAACTATCAGGACGCCACATAGTTTAAGACATCTTGCTTCAAGTTGACATCCCCTTTGTCTGAAAATCTTTAATACGTCATCTGGTAATACGTTGTTGCCCACTCTTAGGCTATATATGAAAGAGGCCTAGTGAAGGGTCATCTATTCAAAACAACCACCAATCCCACGGAAATGCTGCTTTGTCTTTGTAGAAGTCTTGCATTTTCAGCCAATGTAAATGCTGCTTGGGCTTCTGTGTGTAGGCGTTTCAACCAAATATATATGTTGAGGAAGAGAAAAGGCAAGTGAAGTGGGGAGGGCTGAGGTTATTACTAGTGTTGCTCAGATCGATCGGCTGCTGATCATGATCGGCCGATATTGTCTAAAAATAGCCTGATAGGCGATCGGAAAAACATGCCGATCAGGAAGCCGATCACGTGACGTACATTATTAGCGACGTTTCAAACATTTTGAATGGAAAGATTCATATTTTTATTTTGAAACATGGATATTGTTGATATTGGTGACATGGATATTGTTCTCAAAGGCTACAGTAAAATAAAGGCATTCTGTACATTTGAAGATTTTGACTGTTTTTTATAGTTAATTATTTAAAATTTTAAATTCATTCTTTGATCGGCAGTGATCGGCAGTCGGCAGATCAAGTTTTTTGGTGATCGGTATCGGTGATCGACCCAAAAAAATGGTGATCGGAGCATCACTAGTTATTACATGGCAAATTTCTTCTGTTTCCACGACATTAAGGCACACAAAGATAGATTGACATAAAACAAGAAAGAAAGACATAAAACACAGAGGGAAATGAATGAAGTGATTGGAGTGGCAAGCCAAAAGCAAAAGGAAAGATGAAAAGATGGAAGTATAAAAGAAAGCTCCGGCGAGTGAGATCAAATAGATACCTCTCAGGCTGCAGTATACAAAGCCTAAAATCATCCACATCATAACAGTAGCAGGCAGCAACTGAAAAGCAAATAATGGGAAGGACAATTTAATCCTACCCTTTGACATCTATCCATGTGTATGTGTGAGTAACAAGGGAAAGAAGACGAAGCGTCATTCCTGGTCGAGAGTTTAAACTCCAAGGGGGAGATTAGCCAGTCACACTCAGTTGATCTTATTGTCCAGGATAAGAGGATGAGCACCAAAGCCCTCTAGAGAATTTTACTAACACCCCTAAAGCTTGCAGAAATCAATAAGGGGATATAAGATGGTGTTTATACAGTGATTGATTGTTCTGTATTGTATTCACTGTATTAAGCATGGCCCGTAACCCCCAGCTGGTCTTTAAGAGCAGTTGAGTGGCCAACAATTCAAAGGCCTTGGTGGATATTGGGTGGCTCTCAAGTCAACGTTGTGTGGAGCCTGACAAGGGATTCACTTGTTTGAGAAAATAACCAGAAGGAATGCATTTCTTCAAATCTCATTTTGCACGGATATTCTTACGCACCTACAAACATTTTTTAATTACACAGTACAGTGTAGCTGACTCAGAGGTAAACACTTATGATCAAAGACTTTAAGTGCATTTGTGGGTGCATTTATTTCTGTTTTTAGATGCATTTTATAATAACTTTATTACCAAATGTACATATATTTACCTTAACAGTACATCAGTTAGACCTCAAGGAAATTCAATCGAATGCAACTGGACTTGGTTATTTGTCTTTGAAGACATTCAACCTCTCATCCAAGAGGCTTCATCAGTTCATGCTAGCTTGACTAGGCTGGGACTAAACCTAACCCAGTCTGGACCAGAGAGATGGATCAACCAATCAACTGACTGTGGCTAAAAGTTACCAGGAGCAGATGTTGTAGGGAAACAAATTGAATATGATGATGGTAAACAGTTTGCAGATATATTCAATATAAATGTCTCCATTTTGTTGATGGAAAAACAGAATGGCATATAAATGTAATTTTGAAGAGGCAGGACTGTGTGTGAAATTCATGGGTAAGGCTTTTACCATTTTGATGAAACAGTTGAAACGTTTCCTTGAGATATATATATAATTTTTTTCCCCCCCCCAATCAGTTTACATGCATTCTCAGGCACCTTATGGTATGTATTTAGAAGGGCATTTCAGAAACAGTATGTTGAAAAAACCTTATATTTCATTTTAGAAAAAATTATGATAGAGAGGAATTTAAATAATATGCCATCAACTTTTAACTGATTATGTTGGCATTATGTTTAAAACAAAAAGACCCAGTTACTGTTTTGTCATGGCCTTTCAGGTCATTATCTGACTCAAGCCCACTATAGAACAATGTTAATATGTCCAATTTCCCAAGAGATGTCGTTTTTCCTTGGCTGCTCTTTAGGCTTTGATTGGCTTTTTCTACGATACGGTGTAGAGTGGCGACACTGCCTTTTGATTGGTTGATGCATGGAGCCACATCTGTTTCATGGAGGAAGCCCGAATCCTCTCATTTCACACACCGTTTGAGAGGAATATAGGAAAAATATGGCACAGAGAAAGACCGAAAATAGACCAGCAGGTATTTGAGAAAAGGAAAGATGGGTGGAGAAAGCAGAGAGGAATGGTGGAGAAGGAAGGTGATAAGGGCTGAGGAAAGAGGGGAGAATGAAAGGGGAAAAAACAGAAGTCAGGGAAGGAATGAGCAGGAGAGACAACAGAACACAACTGAGGGGATTATTTCAGAATATATCGAAGGCGAGAGAGACCAAAAAGGCAATTTGGGAGAACTGCAATACTTCTCTTTTGTTTTTTCACCCTCCCCTTTGCACTCTGCAGGCCTACTGTGAAAGCAAACTAATCTGTAGTGACGGGGACAGGGCTGACGTACAGGGTTTGATAGATCCTGGGGGAAATCTCCAGCATACATAAATTGGTTATTCTACATTTCATCTGCTTCTTGACATGGTTTCATTTTATGATCTCTTTCATTATCTGTCTGTCACATGTCAATGTTTATCGCTCCATAAACGCATCCATTCCACACAGATGGAACAGGCATTGCTGGATGGAAATTTACCAGTAACCCAGACAGCACAAGGTTAGGAATATAAGTGTTTGTGCAAGTGCTTTATGGGCACCATACATTTATAGCCAACAATTGTGATGTGGATTAGTGAGCTGTCTTATAGTGAATAATTTTGGTGTTTCACAAGAAATAAATCACATTTTGGAGTTATTTTAACATTTATGTTTTATACTCTGCACAATCTTTCTCATTCTTCAACCTTCCCAAGCCCCACAGGACCTCCGAATGGCTGAATAAGTCACATGTAAAAACCTACTCCAAACTATCACTATCAGGTATGCCATGCCATTTACGGATTTACGGTGCGGAAGAGGACGAGTGCCATGGCAAAGTTCTTCCAGTTTCAATAGGAACTCATTAGCATAATCGGAAAGAAGAGACAAGTATTAGATATGAGATACTGAAACTCATTAGAGAGGAGCCGGGACTCCCTTGGGATGTTTCTGCTTCCAAAATTTAATTTATTGATCATAAAATTATATTGATCCAACTACAACACAAACTAATTTAACACGCATTCACTGCGTTTAGCTTCTGGTGAACTGCAGCAGTCGGAGGTAATCTCCACTGTTAGCGCGCAGTGACCTTTATAACTACAGTGTAGTAAGCAAGCAATGGAGCTCCTGCTGACACCAGGTTTTATTCATCAGAGATTTCCGATTCCCCATTAGGTTTTTAAACCAATTAGAATCAAAATTTAATTCTGTTTGAAGAGACATCAAAAGTTCAAATACAGATGACACTCCGGTGCACAGCTGGACAATAAGTGAACTACAAATAATCAAAATAGCTGCAAAATCAAATTATCTGTGTTGGTGCACACAGGACACTCAGAAAGCAGGACAGACCAGTAATAATTACACAGCATGGTCACTCGTTTTCAATTTCTGATTCCTTTTCAATTTTTAGACTCTCCAATACTTGTGAAAGTTTTAGCTGTGAAAAGGTTTGATTAACACAAACAGAGAGATCATACCAGGAGGTTGAATTGTTGGTCTCACAAGTCAGGAGACCAAGCGAATGATGAAAATCGCTGGTTTATATCATTGTAAATAAAATGTGGAATTTATACTATTTTACATATAAAATGAGCCATCTGATGACATCACCATGCACTGTGACACCCACAGCACATCAAACAAACAAAATCTCATTGGCAGAAAAATCCCCCACAGAAATCTGGTCACACAAAAGTTCAGCCATGCCCAACCTTCTCCAATCCGCAAGTTTATAGCATGTCCTCACCCTGGGTGAGAAATGAGTTGGACTTGTAAATCTCAGTCTTCCTGCTCCAGTAATGTGCAAAACTATATCTTTTTAATTGAATAGAGCTGTTTGAGGTATTAATCCTACACACAGCTCCCTCTGTCTCTTCTGCTCTTGCAGGATTCACTGTCGATTCACTGTGTTGAAATAGACTCAGGTCTTTGATGTATCATTGTTGTCAGTGCTAACCAAATCACTGTTGTGCATGAAAGGAACCCCCTCGAGTCTCCA
Organism: Pampus argenteus; assembly: GCA_036937835.1. NCBI lineage: Eukaryota > Metazoa > Chordata > Actinopteri > Scombriformes > Stromateidae > Pampus > Pampus argenteus. The sequence goes on from CM072877.1 coordinate 10,359,135, forward strand.
AAAGAGACAGCAGACTTTTCTTTCACTACCTTTCTCAGAGCCAGATATCCACAGAGGTGTTAATAGTGAAAAGAGAAAAACACAGCCTCATGTTTAACAGGGTTTTTGTTTTCCTGAGCTCCACTTTTCTTTTCCTGTTGTTGAAAATAAGGAATTTCATTCTTCTTTTTTTTTTGTTGTTGTTATGCCGTGTGCATACATTTTCCTCTGAGTGGATTCCTTTACTCTGTTCTGTTTGTGCTTTCACACCCAATAATAGGACTGACAAATGGAGATACCTCAAAAGCCTCCTCAAAATGACACGACCGATTTTCCACCTCATTTCACCACAACAAACCTGCTATGATACCGGGGCATTGTCATTGTTCGCTTTTGAAGAGAGTAGACAGTAGACATTTTGCTTTTAGTGTAGCCCTTCTAACCCCGTTTCCGCTCAGTGTCTTGTCTCTGTGCCCACCCTCTTGCACTCCTCCCCATCCACGTGTCAGGGCAGAGTGATAGTTGCCAGTGAGTGTATTGAATTGTATGGTAATTGCACTGAGAAAGGGCACATGGTGCGGTTATGTTTTTAATGAGACATGGAGGAAGAAGGCTGACCCCTCTAACTGATGGACTGCAGACATTCATCATCCCAAACACACACTGGATAGAGATAGAGAGAGCGAGATAGAGATTGAGAGAGCGAGATAGAGATAGAGAGAGAGATATGCCCTCTATCGGGAGCAGTATGATGCTGCAGTAGAACAAGAGGAATTAGTTGAAAAGGGAGGGAGAGAGAAAAAGACCAAAGACAAGAAAATGACAGCAGAGAAAAAGATTGAATTGGGACAGTTGTATTGTTGTGGCTGTAGTGTTCAGCACTAAAGCTCAGCTTCGTTGTAAAGCAGGACTGTCTGTTGTAGATAATTGATTTGGCTGTAATTGTACTCCATAAGCGTAAACCACATAATCACTGCAGTCGCTACGCCTGAGCCCAGCATGTTGTCAAGCAGTAGAGGATATCCCACTGTGGCTCTGTAGCACTCCAGATTTTTGTCTCAGAAAGAAATTTAAAAGAAAAAATAGGGAGTGATGGATGGACCTGACGTATAAAAGTAGGGCTTTTCAACAATTCTGTTAGTACAGTAGCAGTGAGCATGAGACTAAGTGGGATGTTTTTCTTTAGATGTTTACCTTGGATTAAAAGGAAATGGATTTCAAAGAGTGAAACCTCACCTAAAAATTCACAGCACCATACGAGGTGGTGAAAAAAAGCAACATAAGATATAATGTGAATGTAATGAGTGTGGAAGATATGTCTTGATGGTATACTGAAAAAAATACCCAATAAATACTAAAGGATACGGGTGGTATTATTCTATAGTCTTCCTATAGACAACAATGCACAAGTCCATTTATTTCTGATTTGTATTTTTAACGTAAATGCGTTTTTTTTTACTTTAAATGGGTCATATTCTTTAAAAAGATAAATTAAATTTCTAAAACTGCTGAACATTCTTCATAATTTTTAACATTATTTAAGCAGGAGTAAATATTGCATTTGAACTTTTAGCCTCATGCTGTATTGAAGAAGACTTGAAACTAGAGATTGAAACCATAAACACATTAGGAAAATGTTTACTGAGGTAATTGATTAAGTAAGTCTCAAAGACACTTATTGCAAACAGTCGATTTGCCCCCTGCTGGCTAGAGAGAATGCAGACTTGAGTCACTTCTGCATTGGCACACAAGAATAAGCTATGCATTAGTAGAATGAATTCATAGTTTATGTCAGTCTTTTCACTGGACACTAACAAGTATATAAAACTTTACCACCCTTAGCGTTTAGTGTACAGTGCAAAATAGTGTTAAGCATGTGTTTTTGGTTTAAAAAAAAAAACAAACACATATATTAAATTAAAAAATTAAAGTCAAAGGAAGTCATTTTCTACAGAGGAGTATTCTATTTTTAGCAAACAAAACTCAAACATTATTAAACATTGCATTTATTGAGTATTATTTTCAGCCATGGATTAATACACAGTTGATGCTCTATTGAGTATTTACAGGTTGTGTTGTCTACTGAAAATAAACAATGGTACCCGTGTTCCTGTGTCATGCGGTGTAACAGTTTGACTCTTTGTGTGTTTTTAATAAAAATGGAGCTCTTAAGAATAAACTGTGTCAGTAAAATAAATGTGTTGTTGATTTTAGTCTTTTAACAGACTTTGTGGACAACAGAATACATATATTTATAATTTTGCTGTATCCTTTAATGTAGTAAAATATTAATTTGTACTTTTGGTAGGAAAGAAATGTATATGTTTATGTTAGAAGAAGACAAAGCTACATCAAGAAAAAAAAAATAGCAACTGTGCTCGACTACAGCTCAGTACACCTGTATACTGTAATTCCTGTGTTCAAACAGATTTGTTTCTCCACACTATGTGGCCACATTCACACCAATATTCACCTGTGAGTACCCCAAGCTAAAGCTTCTTGGTCTGTGGGATTTGGAAACATATTTAGTATAATTCTGAACATTACCCGTTGAAACAGATAAGCTTTTTGTGCCTGACCCAGAACTGCTGTTTAAGATGATTTCATCCACACTTGATTTTCAGCCTCTTAAAAAAAACCAAACTGTTCTCTCTTACACTTTTCTAACAGAGTGGATCCTTCTGTACAATTTGTACTTTGAAGTGAGCCTAGCGTCTGAACTGTGTACACAGAAGAAGTGTGAGTGTGTGTGTGTGTGTGTGTGTGTGTGTGTGTGTGTGTGTGTTCAAGGAAAACTTGGATTTTACCCCACCCCTCAACCCCCCTTCCTCATGCTCAATCTGGGCTCTCTCCAGCCTTGTTTTAATTGTGTGACAACAAGATATAAAAAAAAACCCATAAGAAATATAAAGAGAATGGTCAAAAAAACATTATATTTAGGTCTATAATTCCTCCATCTTGGTTTAAACATATACACAACCCAACTGTTTACTTCTGTGTGACACGTCCAGATTTCCAAGTGTGAATTTTATTTTCCAAGACAGCATGTACCATACTGTATATCTATGTGTGGTTGTTGGAAAAGGTGCTGCATCGAGTTTTGTGATAAAGAACACCTGAGGGAGATGCAGTAGCCTGATCAAACCAAGCGCTCAACAAGTCAAATACATTGGAGGTTTTTTGTGTGTGTGTGTGTGTGTGTGTGTATTATTTTTATGCTTTGTTTTTATCCCTATCAGCTGAGAGAAAAATCATTTGCTTGGCGATGGCAATCTCTGCAAGAGAAGCTCCATGTTTTAAGAGGAAAAATAAATTGCTTTTTTTTTTTTTGCCAACATCATGCTTCTGTGTGGATGTGAGAATGAATTACAATAGTGCTACGATTAGTTTGATATCAGATTTTAGAGATGATGCTTCAATCATATGAGAGAAAATAGGCGTATCCTCACATGCTGACAGAATATATGTGTTGTTCATATTCTGATTTAGACTTTTTTTCCTCCCCATTTTCCTAGCAGCAAATACTCCTGTCAATGGATGGTAACAATTTCTCTAAATTAAACAACACAATACATTGTTAGTGCATGCCCTGCAGACACAAAAGTTTTCTGATCTGACGTAACTATTGAGAGAACAGTGCCTTTCAAAATTATTATTGGAAAGATAAACCCCTTTTTTATGATCCAACAATGTTATTGTTCAAGTTTGTTCTAACCAAAACATCTAGGTTAGTGTTAGAGAAATATGTTTTGGGGTCAAATGACTACATCTTTAACATTAGGAAATTATTAGAGCCGTAGTAAAAAGAAACCAATGTTGACTTTTAGCAGGAAAAGTACAGCAGTCTCTTATATAAATACTGTTAGGTAAGAGAACCTTTATTATCATGGTTACAATAATAATTGCATCATTAAAGTTTTAAACGTAGGGAACGATCGTGTTTTAAAGAAACAAAAGGAAAGGAAGCAGAAATTTTTTGTTTCCTGTATTAAAATCTGCCTTTTGTTCTCCCATGCATCCATAAACTCCAATATCCTCACTCTGCAAACCTTTCTGCGGCTTTATAGCGATCAGACACTAGTTCCTCCTTTGCTCTGACAGAAAACAGTCTTGATGGAAAAAGACCAATTTCTCTTCTGTTATCCTTTTGACTTCATTCTCTCCACATACTTTAACACTTTTCTTTTATTCCCCTCATCATTTCAACCTTCTCTGTCCTTTTTCTACTCAATATCTCATGTTTCCTTCCCTCCACTCATAATCTCAATGTTTTCATCTTAACCTTTTCTTGTCCTTTCCTGTTGCCTTCCTTTAAGCCATGGCCTTATTTTTGCTCTTACCTCATCTAATTCCCTGCTTCTTTCTCTTTCTTGTCGACACCCATCTTATTTTTATCTCATTATCCTTTCACTTTTGTTTTTTCAATTGCTATCTGTTTCTTTGTCTCTACTTTCCACCCATTGTCTGCTCCCCCTATTTTATCTAAATCTACTCCTGATACAAATCTTTTACGCGTTTCCCCATCTAGAGTGGAGGCAGCAGGCTACCAGCGGATCCTGCAGATTGACCTGGAGGTGAACGGGCTGATGGTGACTCAGGGGGGAAGGGAGGTGGCGTGGCAGGTGGAGTATCCACTCACACGCACTCTGACCAGTGAGGTGCAGACCTTCATCCGCCTGGCACCGCAGGACCTGGGTGGCATCGTGCCACTAGCAATGGTGAGAATGTGTGTGGTTGAGCTGAGAGAAGTTGAAGGCTTTTGTGCAGACATTTGTGTTTTTTAAGTGTTGCAATGGCTCTTTGTGGTATTGATAGAATTGCATCATGATCACTGAGAATACTTGATTTCGATTGGCTGAAGTATGTGTTGTAAATATACTTTTTTTTTTTTCTCTATACTTCACAATTCACTTGCCTCAAACCATGTTTTTCTTTGTTATGACACACCACTTAATCAGAGCAGACAGTGGGTACACTCAGAGTTAACGTAACTGGGTCCCGGGCCAGACTCCGGTTCTGGGTCAGGTCTTGGTTACTATAGGAACCGAGTAGAAACATGAATACCTCTAACAAAAACCCTACAGTCCAGCAAGCCACCATTATTTCACCATTACTTTTTCATCCTTATTCGAAGACCAGAGTGAAGGAAAGAACAGCCGTAAAATTAGCAGAAAGATAGTGGCAGTACATGTCTGGATGAACACCACCAGGGAAGATATCAAGTGTCCGCTGATGTAAAATATTAAAAACCTAAAAATTGGACTACAATCATATTTTGACAAAATTAGTTCACCAGAAAATAGAACTAAACTTTGTCAAACATCCATATTATATCATCTATTTCTAAGGATATTAGTTTTTGTTACTAGGCAACAGTTAATGTAACTTGTTGGAGTGCAAGATCCATAACATTTAAAGGATAGCAGATAGTAAACAATACAATGCTTCTACTTAAAGAGCATTCTAATTGAAGAATATAAAATAATTAACATGCTGTGTTTAAGTAGGCATGCAAGGTGGATAATCTACTCAATGACCGACAACGAATATCATTTTTACTAAGAACCATCCTGTGATCTGTGCCAAGTTGGTCTACTTAGTTTCTGCATAACTGCAAGACTCTTTGTTGATGGTCTGTTGTGAGCCTTTGACATCCTCATGGTACAATGATAAACCTGATAAATAGTCAGGTCTTGCTTCTGGCTGTGACAAATATATCGGAGCATTTAGACTCTTTATTAAAGAAAATATTATATTAATAATTACTATTATCCATTGTCCATGTATTCTTAACACAACGTTTGCATTTTTTAATTGTCGGTAATCTGGTTAATGCAGCAATCTTCAGTTAACTGACTGATAAGTTAATTGAATTTGGATTTAGACAGACTAAACACAAATTAATTGGCAAGTGTCTTCAGATTGCTAATTGTGCTATGATAATGGCGATGTAAACGTGCAAAATTTTTATACAATTTTTTTTCCCCTAAATGAAAAGATAAGCATTCAGTATGCTGCAAAGAGATAAGAATAGTTTTAATTTTCCTTGCTGATAACAGCCATGTAAAAATCAAATGCCTTTAAGGACTTAATAAACTTTTATTATGGCAATTTGGTTAGGGAGCCGTTCGTCACTGATTTATGGTTTTTGGCCAGTAGAGTAGCCTGAAGACATTGGTTTCATTTCTAAACTTTTAATATCTTTTTCAGAACGAACAGCTTTCTTTGTCAATGTTGAAATAACATTAAGACAAATAACATATTAGACAACAGGTGTATGTGTAAAATTATGCTAAAAAAAAGTTTTGAATGACAAATGTATCTTTGATACAGTTTTACTTTTCTAGTAAACTTGGCAGCGTACAAGTATTCAACTGTTTCTATTTAATGATTAGAGAAAAGATGACAAAACCTATATATTTCAATGATAATTACCATTTTTAACAAAGTGCAGCAACATCTCAAAACCAAGGCAACATCGAAAGAAAACTACTGCAAAATACTGCACACTAACAATACTGACAGTCAAAGATCAAACCATCTTGAATAGGTATATAAAATGTCTTGCAACCAGAAAAGATTTCCTGGATGAAAACAAATATTAACCAACATTAACCAATTCATAACCAAGTTGCAACTCGTAAAATATAATAAGGGACAAGGTTTCTACTGGTGTATATGTAAGAGTAATAATAATGAAAATAAATTAGTTTTCAGGCTGGATATCAATGCATAGTGTAAGCACAGCGTGACACTCTATTCACAAGAGAGGGATGTTCCAAGTAAAGAGATCAAGAAAGAAAAATATTTTCTGCCTGCAGCTTTCTGTATGTCTGTTGGGACACATTGAAACGCAGAGTCTTGTCATCTGTGGGTTTGTGGAGGTGTACATGGTGCAGTGCAATCTGAAACACCATAAGGTTTTATCTAGAGTCAGTTTAGAGAGGACAGGATAAGCATTTGGTTAGTCCAAGTCCAAGTTAGAGCAATTTATCATTTTACATTGTTGCAACTTTGTAATTTGTACTGTATACCCACTTTCCTATTTTAGTAAATTTAATTTATTACAATATATACACAAGTATAAAGTAACTTAAAATAGTACATAACAATTGCATAACAATTAGGATAACAAAGCAGCAGCAGAATATAACCAAGTACCAAAAGCAGCTGTTGGAGATAAATATAGAATATAAAGTAAATAAGCTTATATGCACATTATCTGGTCTGTAGATGACATTTCATTGTAATACATAACCGCAATGATGTGATAGATTTTATAAATATGACACTGTATGCCCCATCATATTGTCTTTGGTTTTAATGCACAGAAAGTTAAAGGGAGCAGCTTTAACTTTACATTAACCAGAGAATCTTTAAGAATAAATAGATCTTTGTCAAATTGACAACTACCTGATGTATTTGTTGTTTCTTCGCACGGTATAATTGTGCCAAATTCCTCTGTAATATTGGTTAATTTGTCATAACAATAACAAACCAAAGAGGCAGTAAATAGCAAGAACAACAGAATATGTGGAAGATAAAAAAAGACGTGAAAACAATAAGATATGTAAAGGATAAACATAAAATGAGAAAGAGTGGCGATTAGTTAAAAGGAATGTTGAATAAATAAGTTTAGCATCTTGAATCTCATGTCCTTGGGTAGGAAAATCTATAGTTTTGGTGCATAGATACAAAAAGCTGAAAAGAAGATTTTCCTATTTGTGTGATAGTTGTGACAGACGGCCAGAAAAAATGGTGAGTGGGGCCTAAACAGTTTTGGGTTTTGAGTAGTTTAAAAGTAGTAGTAGTTTCCTTGTGCCTGCCATCAATGCATAAAAGCAAGACAGATAAACATTGGATATCCATCCTGTAGCAACAGATGAAGCCCATCATTTCAGGACAAATCCTTTTCCAGTACAATGCAGCTAACAATTTGCAGACAAAAATGTGTGTAGATTTAGGGTCATGTTTAGGTTAGGCAGTTAAGGTTAGGGCTTCTCCTTGTTGTTGGTAGGAATGACTTTCAATCTGTCTGGTGCTCTTATGCTGATTTGACGGGAAATCTTCAATTCTGTTGTTGTTTATTGTGCCAAAAAAATATATAAATACAGCAAGATTGAGGTTGGTGCCAGCTTGTCGCTGTGGGCTACTGGTTCCTAGAGGTGCGTTATGACAGCAAATGATGAAGAATGTCCAACAAATCAGGTTCAGACAAATCTTACTGTTGTGTTGTTTGTCAGTATTCTTTCAGAGTTGAGGAAAGAGACTGTTTGTACCGTCTGCATTCGAAACATGAGGGGACTTTCCCTCCTGCAATAACACTAAAAAAGGTAGATGGGAAGAGAGATTTTGATTGCGTCTTATTAACAAGCTTGAAAGATGGCACATGCAGAGAATGTGTCAACTGAGAGCGCTCGCAACTTTTACTTAGTTCTCTCATTAGAAGAGAGAGCCAGTGGGCACCCATTGCTTTTTACAGTACATCCCAAATGCTATCATTAGCATTTTATTCATAGCCTCTGAAACTGACATCATTTCAAACTCAACAACATTAGCTTTGTGCTCAGAGTCGCATAACATTATTATTATCAGAACCATTAGCAGAGAGCCCAGCATCAGCAGTGTTTTTTTGTTTTTTTTTCTAGTCACGGGTGAGCGCCTTTGTCTATAATAATTAGAGTTTGGCCAAATGCGGTTTTCTCCATATTGACTCCATACCAGCATTTGACAGGTCGTGATAGACTGAGGCAACACAATAGAATTAATAAGAAAATGTGACCTCTGTGGGCAAGAGAGACAGATAAGTCCAAAAGAAAGCACTCTGCATATCTGTAATTTATATAGAGTGCTATCACAGCATCAGGACTGGTCAATGGTATTCTAGCAGGTTGTCATCAGTCACACTGTCAGGAATTGTATTTAGAAATGGCCTAGCAAAGTGCTAATAGGCTGTGCAGTGAGGCCATCGGTTGTCCTCAAGGCGGCATTAGCCATCTGCATACAGACACAATGCCCCTTATAGCTGAATTAAGTGCTCTTGTGCACAGACCTCTAATTTTTACCACCATCTTTCTCATATGCATTTTGACAACATTAATTCTCTCTTTTGCTCCTACTCCTGATGGATTCATCTTTATGCACCAAGCTTTTTTCTCATGCCTGGTCTTGATCATCTACTGCAAAGTCTGAGAGAGACAGACAGATGAAAACAAGGAAACTCTGAATTTTTATAGCAACCTCTAGAAAGCGGAGTTTCATTTTTGTAACAGTTAAATTGTTTCTAAATGTCTGTATTGTTATTAGGGATGCAAGTAACCTTGTCAAGGAAATATCTAAATAACTAAATGTCTGCTGGTCTTTCAGATTTGTAGGGGTAAACCAAGAATATTTGTGATGGACCGTAATGTGAGGAATATTTAATCTAAAAGATATACCATGTATAGATTATACAGTAAGAAGAATGTCAACTTGTAACTCCTGGGACTCCAAATCAGAGAAAGATTTTCTACCGCAGTCCGATGGATCGGTGGGGCTCTAGCCAGCATACATTAGAGACAAGAAGCTTGTCTCTGAGCAACAACAATAACCCTTGTTTGTCCCAATGCAGCGGCTGTGTCACCAGCCATGGCATCTTCCACATGTGAATGTTTGTAACTGTGAGCATGAGGCAGTGTTGCAACACACATACTGAAAGCTCTGTACTTTATACACACGCATACATAAAGATAACATTCATTATTTCACCATTTCCACCCAACCTCTCTCCCTCTCTCCCTCTCAAGGCCCAGGATGCAGTTTCCATGTATGTCAGTCAGGCTTTAATTTGAGGCTAAGCCTGTCCATTCGGTAATTTGTTGTTGTGTGTTTGTTTATTTTTCGCTGGCTTGCCTTCTCTCACCCTTTCCCCCATTCTGTCAGTCTGGCTTGGTTCTTTTATTTGGCCAGCTAGGACCAGGGTCCAGTGCAGTGGAGCTCTCTAGCTTAGTCTAATCAAACAGCCTCCAGAAACAAGAGAGAGGTCCTCAGAATATGGACAGGCTTTATCAGGGACAGTCGATCTACCACTGCTGAGCACTGCATTTCCTCCCCTAATGTTTAAAAGTGAGAAAGTATGAGGCGAGAAAAACAGAGGCTTAATATTTAATCTCACTAAAAGTATCCAGAGCTCACAGTACACAATAACAAAATCCAGCAGATTGTCAGGTCAACAGGTTATGTAATAAATCAATATCTAATTAATGAGGAGAGTATAAATCAGTGTAGGTCCTGATTTAATAATCAATAGTGCTACTTCTTAATCCTGGTCATGGCAGAATGCCCCCAAACTGCCCCCAACTCTTTATTGGCCAATACTGCAGTTGTAGCTGCTTTGCTAACTGTTAGATCAGAGGAGACACAGGAGTTGACTGTTCATCTTATTTTATTCTTCATTCTTTCAAACTTCTGCTAATTTAATAAGTTTCAACAGCAGCATCTGAAATGACTGAAAAACTCCATCGCTTGTCAAAAAAGTAATTTTCCATCTTTTTGACCGCTCTATCACATCCCTCTTCATTTCATTTATCAGTACATTGCTCCAGCTTATACACTCCCCCACTCCAACCCCCTGACTCCAACATGGTAGGCAGAATAACTTCTGTGCCTTTTTCCCCTCAAATCCATAACCATAAAAAGATTACTTTCTATGAACACCACTCTCCTCTGCTGTCACCATTTCAGAAAAAAATAAAAATAAAAAATAAAATCCTTGCAGGTGTCGATTCCCCTGCCCTTGCTTTCATCTTATCTCCTGATATAGGCTGTGAGATGTATGGATGTTTGCGAGTGGCAAAGGAGACTGTATAGGTGCTGAAGGGAATAGGTTTTTTTATTGATAATTGATATGAACTGAATAGCTGAGAGTGCTGTGGTGGTAATATAAATCCAACTCGCAAGCGTTGTAGGCCAACACAGTACAGGACCTGTGTGTGTGTGTGTGTGTGTGTGTGTGTGTGTCGGCTTCTTGGCTATAGCTATGAATATATGAGAAGAGAATATATTCAAGGAATCTGCTGTTGTGTTATTGTTGCATATAATGTTATATAGGGATGTTAACAAAAAGTGCAGTTATTTCATGTGAGAAGAAGAGTGTCAAAAATCATGATAAATGATAGAGAGATAAATGGTAAACATGTGTCCAACAAATTCAACGACCACTTGGCTAGATTCACGGAAAGATCATGGTTTGACCATATCTTTTTGTTGTTATGTTTTTTTTCAACGGTATGTGTAGCTTCCCCATGAAAGTTTGTTTTCAGGATCAAAATGCACTAATGCAAACTGGAAGATAAATCCCAAAGTCCTTACAAAACATCCTCCATGGCCACCAAATCACCAGTTACTCAGCAATATTTTAATCAGAGTTGTGTGCCTTTAATTCCGCAATAACACATTTTGTTCTTGAGCTTGCAGACGTGCACAGTAACTATTCTTTAAGTAGTGCTACTGTAGGCTGTCTGCTACCTTACACATCAATCATCCACAAGCATATCAGCCCCCACACACACTCCACCCTTGTATCCCAGCTGCACAGAAGCGTAATGGCCTTTTATCGATTCTTCCTTCTCTCAGTGTCTTTTCTTGCTCTGCTCTCTGCACTGCAATGAGAGGTTGTTAAGATAAGCTGCTGTGTGAGGAGGGAGCCATGGCTCCCCCCCACCCCCGAGCTGGGGAGCAAGGGTGTGCATTTGTTTAGCTTATATGTGGCTGTGTATTCATATGTGTGGGTTGATGTTTATGTAGCACATTTAAACCCCATAATAATAGAGCCATTTGGTAACATGAGTATTTATCTGCTGCTGTGTACAACGAGGCTCCATGAATAAGACATGCAGCACAGCCTTTCATAACCCCAGGAGGCTATAAAGCAGCCACACATTGCCCAGTGAGAGGTAGGCAGATTTCATGTGCCTTTTGTGCCTTTACGTCACTCCAGCCTTCTGATTAAATTTCAGTCAGGAGAAGTGTTTGTGATTATTATATGCATTATTATTATTATTATTATTATCTGTGTTCACTTAAAATTCAATTCTTTGTGGTGAAAACGGCCCATAATACACATGTTGGAGCTCATTAAATAACTCCTTTCATAACGTTGTTCCATTGTTAATGGATCATCAAGTGAAATCAGATACTTCACATCACACGTAGATACAGAGAACACACACAGTTTATATTTGGCACCAGAGACTGTACGTTCTGTCTTTATTATACAATTATGAGCAAATGTGTTCAGTGGTCACTGAGACACAGGGATGAGAGATGATGTGAAGGTCTCAGATGGTGAATTGTGAAAAGTGTGTACTCTTTCTTAAATTCAGGTTGAGAGAGGGAGGGATGGTACATTTGCCTTATTTTTCTAAACTCTCAACATACATATTAACTTCATACACTCACAATTTCGTACAACAACATCATCATTAGTCCTAAAATGCATTAAAGGCCCAATACATGTGTACACAGTGACAAAGATCCGGGATAAACTGCGACAGTCATTTCAAATATGTGAAATGTGTGAGGAAAGCTTGGGATCGCCTGGACGCATTTAACAAGGCAGTTTAAAAAAGCAGATGTTCAAGGTGAAACATTTCCCTGAAAAGCTGAGATTGGATAACATTGTGCATTTTAAAAAGATCCTGAATATATGTTTTAATAAAAGCCACGGTGGGCAGGTAATAACATCACTGTCAGGAAACGGCTCAGGTTTCTTTCAGCCTTCTCTCAGGGATTTTTCTGTTTCATTTCATGATTTTTCTCTACACTCACCTGCCCATATTTTTGGTCTTCATTTTTAAGTAATGGAAAAGACAAGTTTCAGTTTTACTGTAACATCTTCCTTTTGTGAGATGTTGGCATCATTTTGGACTCAAAAAGACATAATATTCAGGATTTTAGGTCTTATGAGAAAGCAATGCCAACCAAATATGGATGGGAGAAAAAAAATACTGTATGTTCTGTCCTTTTTCTCTACCATCATGTTTAATTCCCAAATTCATTCATATAGTACTAGACAGGTTGATCATCCTCACCTTCCTTTTTTACAAAACGAAACATGGCCATTACTCCATCAGATATACTCCAGTGTTGTTTTTCATGTATCCATTTATTTTTATTGAATCATTGTCTACCAATTGGTCATTTTTTCTGCTCATTTTGTGTGCTTCTTGTTGCCATTCATCCGTTATATTTTCCTAAATGATGCTGCCTGCCCCTTGTTCAGTATCGTTTGTTTTTCTCCTTATATTGGGTTAAAGTCTGTTGTACAAGCACGTGGCTTCTTGACCTCTCCTGATACTACTGTAAAATCAATAGATTCTATGCAGTCTTTGCAAATAATTTTTTTTTTTAAATAAATACATGTAGACTATAGACAGTGTGCATGAAATAGCCATCTCTGATAATGCTTAAGTTACCAGAAAACTATGATGTACGAGAGAAAAAGAAACAATATGACCTCTTATCAATAGGCTTGGAATTCCTTCTTCTACAGCTTTATTTATTTATTTATTTATTTTTGTTTCTCTCAAAAGGAGCATAAGGGTGAAGAAATGAGGCAAACAGACATGCACCAGCTGTGAAGAATAAAGAGCTGTTTTCCTTTTACTTTCAAAAGGTTTAGGTGTCTTAGTAGTCTTTTATTGACACTAAGCTGTGATGAGCAGGAGCCACCGTTAAAGCAATTCTGCAGTATAACCAACACGCTGAGAGCTCAACACATTACCAGACGTCGTCGTAATTGATCTCATTATCTTCTTCCTGCTCCTCAAAAAGGCCTTCCACTCTCAAGTGTAACTTGTGATATCTCTCGAACGCATACAATTTGTTATAAAGTATTATTGTCACAGTTGTTTCACTTTCACTTCAAGTGAGCTCCTGGGAATAGCTTTAAAAAGACTGAAATGGCTGTAGTGTGATCCCACATCACTGTAAATTATTCATTGACTTAGGTTAAGACTACATTGCAGGGGATCTCAAATACAAGGCTCAGAGGTGCACTTACCAAATTTCCACCACATTAAAAAGGTCCAGCAGGGGTGAGTTAAATGATGATATTTATAAGTAAAATATCTGCACTGTTATGTGTACCTGAACAGCATTTTTGCTACTGGCAGAAATTAGTTCCTAAACATCACATAAACAGTGCGATACTCAAGAGAAACACCAATTTAAGTATTCATCAGGTCATTGTTGAAAATGTAAGATTTTACAATTATTATGCTGGAGGTTCAATATGGCCAGTGTTTCACTGCTAATCAGATTTTTTTTGAACAAGCCTTTGAGCCAACACTTCTACATCTCACATCAACCTTGCTCGCTGCAGTTACCACCAGGTGGCTGAATGATGACAGCTGAGGTGATGCGATAGTGATGTGTCACTCAAAAGCTGTCCTAGTTAGGTTGCAGTGAAATTTTAGTGTGTATGCATGCTATATTGGCCATCTATATGTTAAATGTGTAAAAATAATGAACTCAATGCCATGTGGATAAAAATGTCACTGATGATGATGATGATTTATATTGTTCAGGGTAATAAACATAAAATAATACTATATTACAATGATTGCAGATTTGCTGGTTTTGTTTTTTAAAAGTTGGCATGTAAAAACCTTTTCATTTCACGGTGAAACCCTCAGATATTAAATGGAAACTCAGTAGTGATGAAACAATTAGACCTTTAAATGAATTGGTCAATCAACAGAAACTTTTTTAATGATGTATTAACTGTAAAAAAAGTCAAAGATTTGCCACTTTTTACTGTTACATATTATTGTATAGTAAATTGAATCTCCCGACAAAATGGAATTTGAAAATAGCTCTGCAAAAAGGCAATTTTCTACCTCACAGATTAACAGCAAATAACTACTTAATGGTAATGAAAATAATCATTACTTGCAGCCCTAACTCTGTGTGTATATCTCAGACTGACACTGAACAAACACCTGTGTGCTTTATGTATAATCCATGTGGCAGTAAATATGACTCATGGATGCTCATCATCATGTTGGACTACTTGAACATGTTTTAGAGGCACACATGATGGAAGGGCCTGGTTCCATGAACTCTACTAAACTAAGCTTAACAAGTCCCTGACAAATCTGAATACAGTGACATCAGTCTCTTCATCTAAGACCTGGCAAGACAGGAAACAAGTCCTTAACATTGAAGTATAATTTCAAAAGCCATTATCCCCATAAAAATGTTCCTATCAGTTAGTTTGTTAGTATAAATAGACCAAGACTGCAGATATATTGATATTGGCATACGTCGGCCAAATTGGTATCTGCTTGAAAAACACAATATCAGTCAGGCTACAGTTGATTTAAGAGCAACACTAATGTGCATCTTTGTCTTTTCGTTTGCAGGACACTGAGATCCTCAACACGGCTGTCCTCACTGGGCGTACGGTCGCTGTGCCAGTAAAGGTAGTCACCGTAGGAACAGACGGAACGGTCTCCGATGTAACCGAGTCAGTGGAGTGCAAGTCAACAGATGAACAAGTTATCAAGGTTAGTGGGGCAGATGTTTTGAGCAGCTGTTTTTTTTAGAATTTTAGAATTTGTCTTTGTTGCTTCATGGTCATTCTAGTTTTTTCTAGTTCTACATAGGTTGGTGAGCAGAATGAATATCAATAATAATAATAATAACAATAATAATAATAATAATAAATGTAACAATTAGCAATCATCTGGGGGGAATGCTCCCTTCACCGAACATGTTTCCAGATGCAACATTTCTCCATGCAGTTGTGCTGTACAACTGTTTAAGTGCATACGCCTCTAGTGTCTGGTTATGCAGACCTTATTCAGCAAATATACAATCATCAAAGAGATCGTACTTCATATTGGACACATGAAGACATAAAAATAAAAACAGTATATTTAATACCTTTAATGTTGGTCCACACAGAAAATAAAGTGTCTCAGACGACATTTTAGTAAACATATGACCTAAAGTAATTGAGATATTTTCTGATCTGATATGAGGAGCCAATTCAAGACAGCAACTCAGATTAATAGTTGCCGTTTATGGTTATTGTTTCTCATAGGATATAGAAAGCTGGCGCAAAGCCATTATATATGTGAATAACTGATTTTCCTCCACTCATTTTATTTGCCTCCAAATAATGTTATTGCATCACATATACAGTTATTTTTGCATTAGTGCAGTTGCTTGAAAGCTGACTCAATGCACCAAAAATATGGATTTGTAACATCATCGCCACTAATGTAGCTGACAAAACAAAAAAGGTAAGAAAATGTTCACCGATAGATTTCCATTGGCTCTCTGAAAGGTAGGTAATTAATCTAAAACCTAAAAAAGAAAAAAAAAAGATATGTACACAGGCTTTGTTATTGATCTAGGAAATACAAACACATGTATTATCCAGTAAGTATAACATAGAATTTAATATTTGTCCTTCAACGTGTCCATATTGTATTAGGCTGAAGGAAGTGAGTAAAGCCAAAGTGAGAGACCGGTTTGTTATTGCGAGTATGTGCGAGAGGATTAGAATAATAGTGATGCAAGTTATATTGAGCAGTGGATATTGTGTGTGCTGTGTGTGTTTCTGTGTACCGTACATGCATATGAGAGAGAAGTGAAGAGGCAGATCTCTCAAAGGGTTTAATTATCCTCTGAAGGAGCACCACACATTGTGACGCTGACCTCGGTAGCGTACTCCCCTGCCCACACGTCTTGTTTGGGAATCATAAGTGGTACCCCTCCTCTCTCCACCCTACTTGTAAAAGGAAATTTAAAATAAAAACACTTTTTGATCAGGAAGCATCTCCATCTTCCCTCACTTTTCCATGAAGTTTGGAGGGTTAAGTCCTCATCTTCTAAAGAATGGACCTTAAATGTACCCTACAACTGCTACTATTTTTTATGTTGTACATAATGAACTATTCACTAATTTTCGAAGCATACTGCACCATTATTTCTATATTAAAAGGTAAGCGGCAGAGCAGTGAGATAATGAGAATAATGTGCAGATTAATTGCTGCAATTTCCAAAGGTCTCCTTACCATTATGTCTTGTAAAAATATCCTGAATCTTAAGGTTTCTCAGTTAAATAATAAATCCATAATGAAAATATTTGTTAGTTGCAGTTCCCATTAATTGAACTAATGAAGACTTCAAATGTTGTTTGAGATAAATCTATCAATTTTTCCATTATTTTCGCTTTTAGATTTCAATATAAAGTTAACAGTAATAAGCCAAAAATTAAAATTAAAACAATTAAACCAAAGAGTTTTGATTTTCTATTTTAACACGAGTCATGGTTTTGCTTTTATTACAGTGTTGTAGAGCATTACAGTGTATACAATAAACCACTGAACCTCACACTAGGATATACTTCACAGTATTTATAGGTTAGAATGATAGATATTGTGTATACTTGCTGCTGTAAGCAAGACTCACATAACAAAAATATCACTCACGCTGTCACTGAATTCTCGCTAAACGTTGAAACGAACAACTGCAGAAAACCATCCAACGCAGTATTATCTAATTACCAGGGACTGAACACTCAACGATTTAGATGATTGGTCAAACTCATCTCATTCAACTCCATGCATGACACATTTTGAATTTTGTGGCGTTTTGCTCATCTGTGTTTGTACATGTCATTCTGGCTAAATTACAAAAACAGGCCGACTTGCAACACAATGGATTGTTTCCATGGAGAAGTGACATTGATATATGCATGTTTTCATGACACATTCATTGGTGATAACGGAGGCTGCAGAGATTTTTCACGTGGCAAAGAAGATGTCACCTTCCAGAGATGTCAATTAAGTCTTTATGGTTATCATCTCAGATACCTCTCATAACGAAAGATAAAGATGGTGGGAGAGGGAGAGCATACGGTGAGGAAAAAAGGAACAAAAATAGATATGAGGCTTAAGAGACTCAATGAGGAGTGAAGTGGATTCTTTCTGCTCACTCTCTGGATGGTTGCCTTTAGAAACCCTGTATATTAGTGTGTGTGTGTGTGTGTGTGTGTGTGTGTACACTTGCTTACTAACTACATAGTGAGAACCAGAATACGTTTTTTTACCAACAAAATGAGGTCATACTTGAGAGATGGGGACATTTTGGCCACGTTGAAATTTAGATTCAGTTTAGGGTTAGGGTAAGAGGCTGAGCAATACATTACGCCAGTGAGGGTTCTCACAAAGATAGTAGTACAAGGATGCTCGTGTGTGTGTTCCTGAGACTTAATTTTAAAGTGTGCACATGTCACAAATACACTCATTTAGATATATAATCCATTATGACAATTCATCACACTCACATTAACTGCTCAGCACCAACAAACAGACAGGCATAGTTCTTCAAATAAAGAGACAATCTGTTTTAAATAATTTAAATCATGGATACCTCTTGCACACTGAAGTACACAATACTGTTTTCATACAGTTACACAGTAAAGTGAGAGTTTCAATTTCCATAAAGGCTTTATATAGCCTACTCGAGAGTTAAAATATTCTCTCCAGTTAAGCTACACTAGAGGTAGCTATAATAAGCATTAGTATAGGTATGAGTATATGTATATACTTT
Source organism: Pampus argenteus (assembly GCA_036937835.1). Taxonomy (NCBI): domain Eukaryota; kingdom Metazoa; phylum Chordata; class Actinopteri; order Scombriformes; family Stromateidae; genus Pampus; species Pampus argenteus. The sequence goes on from CM072877.1 coordinate 10,377,720, forward strand.
CTAGTGCCTGTGCCAGGTTTATATAAAAGGCAAGTTGTGTAGGACTATTTGAATTTTCCATTTCTCTGTTAATTATGTTTTACCAAAAAAACAAAACAAAAAACAAACCCTTATTTATGCTCCAGGATAAAAAAAAAAAAAGCTGAAAACCCAGAAGCAGGAAACAGTGAATGTTTAGCTTTTATTTAAAAAACGATTTAACATTTAACTGATTATCAAAATGTTAAACTAATCGAATAATCATGAAACATTTTCATGTTTTCAGTTTTTAAATCAAGCAAACCTCAAATGTTCACTACAACCATGAATTTATGTAAATTCATCATTTCACTCACACAGTTGTCCAAATAAACATGAATAAATGAAACAGTGTTTTGTTGTTGTTGTAATCATTCCTCTGCTTCATACACTGACAATTAGAAGATCCACTCCAAATGTGCTTACAATGCAAGTGACGTGAGCCAAAATCAACAGTCCTTGCTTTGAGCGGAAATGTATTTTAAAGTGTATCTGAAGATAATGAGCCATCTGAGGAATTTGGCTCTAAAAGACAGTAACTTTGAAAAATCGAGATATTATTTGATTAATTTGAAACAAACATTTAAATGCATTTTGCATGTAAGTAAGTGGTATGGATTTTGTTTATCATTCATATCATACCATATTTGATGTCAACATTACTTTACCTCACTTTGATTTCAGCCTAGGAAGCTCAACCTGTTCTGCTTATAGGAAGACAGAACATGTAGGAGGTAGTAATACTGTAGTAGACTGAGGGTTAGAGTGAAAGAGTGGGAGAGGAAGAAGAAAGAGGAGGAGAGAAGTGACAGATACCAAGCTGTCAGTTTTGCTCCTCGGAGATAGAGGCTGGCCTGACATAATTTCAGAATAAAGCTGCCAAGCTTTACGCAAAGAAGTAGAGACATGACAGTCTTTTTGTAAGTGGTTTGTTATAAAGACTGTCAGAATGTCAGTATTGTGGACATAAAATGAAATTACCAGTTGTGCCAATCAAGCTTATGATGGTACTTGAAATTGAAATAAATTGAAACGCAAGTGATTACAAACAAAATTCAATGACAGATTGTTAGATTTTGTCCTCAGACTTACACGAGGAACAGAGACAAAAAGAAAAAAAGTTTGATGAGGAGATTCTGGTGTTTTGAAGATGATGACAGACACTTCCGATGTTCCTGCTGTACGATTTCTCTATGTTGGAGTAACATCTGATGAAACTGTGTGACTGATTGGAGTTGTACTCTATCCAGCCAATCATAGTTCAGCTTGAGCTAGTGTTTTGCTTTCTGCTTGGATGAAACGGGTTTGTGTCTTTTTCAGCTCCATCTGTTAAGTTGGACCAAAGTCATATTAGTTTATCCTGCATGCACACACACAAAACTGAGCAGACCTGACACTTGAGGTTTCACTGAAGCTACGCCAAATCTTTCCACTCTCCAGCATCTCAAAAGAGGCTGTTGATTGAAAAACGTCCAACTGGCCAAAAGAACCTAAGATAATCATCCTCAAAGGAACAGCATCCATGATGAACAGAAACGTTTATTTCATTTTTAGAAATAATTTAAATACCAAGTCTTCACCTCCAAATTCTTTCTTTGTCTCTATGTCCATCTTTTTTTTTTCTTTTTTCTAAACAGGTGTCAGAGAGATGTGACTATGTTTATGTTAATGGTAAAGAGGCAAGAGGGAAGACCGGGGTGATGCTCAACTTCACCTACAGTTTCCTGAGCGCCCAGCTGGAGATGAGTGTATGGATGCCCCGCCTGCCCTTGCTCATAGACGTGGCTGACCCCGAGCTCAGCCAGATCAAGGGATGGAGGATCCCTGTCGCTACCGGCAACAGAAGGTAAGGCTTGATTAAAACCAAGCACCGGTTGCTCCAGCTTGTTTTACATTCAAACTTAGATGAGTTACAACTTTGGGTGTAATGGTTCTAAAATAGGGACCAAAATCATGACACAAATGTCCGCGGTTCCGTCTCCTGTGTTGGAGTACCCTGCTGTAACATTCTAGTTTGTAAATATGAAAGCAAAAAAACCACAAGAGCAGAGTGCCTCAAACCATCTTAGCTGTTGTAGAAACACTGTAAATCATGACCTGTGGCCTATTGCTTTTATAAACAGTTACTACAAACCTGACAAGGTTTCCTCAACATAGACACACAGCAACACAAAAAAAACCCCCAAAAAAACAAAACAGTAATTTATTGATAAACTATTTTGTCATCAATCTGCAACACAGACGCAGTAGAAAGCAATAATTGCGCATAATTGCAAGAAGCAAGGATATAGTTCCAAACAGCAAACGGACCACAGTCCATTCAACAGTCCTGTCCCAGCTTCGGTTCTTGACTTTTACAGCTCATCAATTTCTCACTTATTAATTTCAGCATGTATCCTTTTTGATCTTTCGCGTCCATCTCTTTCCACCACTTAGTCACGCTCAGCCTGCACAGCAAACCGGCAAAAATCACAACAAAATCTGACATTTTAAGACAATTTGCAGTCACAGTGTGGGTTTTTTTACAACAACAACTCAGCCAATCATAATCAAAGACCAGAAGTATCCGTTTCATAAACAGAAATTAACACTCACCAAAATAAATTTTCCATTTGGCAAGTAAATATTTGTACCAAAAACAGTCATGTGTTGCAGACAGAGACTCTGGCCAACGCTGGGCTAAAGTAGACCTTTAAATTTAAAAAACAAAACAAAACAAAAAACACTAAACCTCAAATTATAAAACTTTATCCCAACAACATAGCACTAAATGACTAAATAATGTTTCTCAGACTGGCATAATCAGATATTTCTGTCTCATTGTAAACTGCATTATTATTACATTTCCATAGGTATGCAGATATAAATAAAACCTACCTGCATTCATTAGCAGTTAAATTTATTTAGCCTTTCTAAAGTTATATTACAGCTTGTGATGCTACAGATGTTTCCTGGCAGGATAATTTACACATTACTTAAGCGTTTACGAGCAAAGACATTTCTTAGTAAATCAGTAATTTTTAACTAGCTAGTAGTCACTAAAAAAAATAGTGATGGATTTACGAAGAGCTGGTGCAACCCAGCACTAGGGAGTAATTACAAATGTGGTAACTTGAAATGTTATCTGTTGCATGCTACAACGCATTAGCGTATTGTTAAACTGACATATTTCTTAAGTATGCAAGACTCAAGCCCTATATCATCAGCTTAAAAGGAAGCTGTGCTATTTCAAAGTATTTCCAGCTCAACAAACTCAATTCTTGGTTCTTAAACGAAGACTAACCAACCATTACACCAGACCAAAATTGATTTTTATTTGGCGTTTACCCATAAAACCAAGGCACACACTGTTCATTTTTAACTAATTTTTAGGGCAAGCCTAGATTTCTTTATTTAGGTCATTAACCTGAGAACTGTTTGTGGAGACATAGCCATAAAATGCAGGTGCAGCTGCAGAGGTGTTATAATGAGTGTATAATAATTCATTGGACTTCTCCCAATAGGTAGTTATACTGAATAAGAAATGGAGTAATAATTTTGAACATTTGCGTGGACAGAAATTCCTGAGGCTGAAAAGGGACACAGTGCATGATCTGTGTAGCACATTGTCTGTTGTTCAAGACAGTTCTAATAAAAATTTCAATATCTTCTAATATGAATATAGCTGATTAAAAAAGTAGAAATAAACCCTATTCAAATTAAAATAGATGACCAGCGAAGCACACCGATTATTATAAAAAATATATGCTATGATCATACAGACAGTAACCATGGTGAAGACATGAAGCACCGAAACACACTAGAGTGTTTGTAATATAAAAAGGAATTAAACTTTTTTATGTGTCCAGTGTTTACCTTCAAGGATAGGATATTAAATTCATGCAGAATTAATACCATGGAATCAAAACAGTAATTACATGATGTCACAGCTGACATGTGCATCCTCTTTGCTGCCGATTAACTTAATATGCTGAATGTCAATATTGCTGTGAAGTTATATTTCATGGGAAACTTCTAGATATTTATTAACTTCCAAGTTTTCTTCTGCTGATTATATATGTCGTTTTAAATATACTCCATATAATAACTTTATATATGTATGGGACATCTATACAGAAAATATAGTTGTTCCAGTGCCATTTCCCATTGACATAGACCCCACAGGGTGGCACTCTAACACAAATGCCCCCTGCTTTTTTTGCCTGATCATATCAGTCTTGTCTGTTTAGTACATCAATGCATGAAGAATGCATAATATGTGAAGTTTATTTGCATATTTGTAGGACAAAACAAACAAAATAGGAAGTGTAATTAATAATTTTCTTGGGATAGGTTTCAAGAGTATGCGTTCACGTTCACATAAGCACGTAAGCCACCTCATTACACTCCCGACACCTTGGCTGACCTGTCACTCACTGCTGCAAACATGACCTGACCTCATGTTTCTATTGCCGGCCACAAATGTCACCTTGGTCTAGATTGCTGTCCCTTCATTGATGTGGAATAAGGGATGGGGAGGGGATAGTGAAGGAAGGTTAGGAACTAAGCCACGCCATTGGGCCACAGCATGTTAACCTGTCAGCCCCTTTTTCTGCCTACCGGCAATGCCTCATTAAACCTAATGGGAACTGTCACTGTCACTTCCCCCAGCCACCTGACTGGTAGACGGAGACAGATGCAGACAGAGCTTGAAAAAAAAAAGAGTGAGAGAAAAACAGATTGTAGAAAAGTCAAGTTAGAAATTGATGAGAGAAATATAGAGTGAGAGCTTGACTTGCAGTGTGAGCAAGAGAAAAAAAAAGACAATGCACAAGACAAACAAACCTATATTCAGTGAGAGAGTGATGGCAGATGAGGAGTGGATGAGTAAGAGTGATGTATATGCATAATAGTAATAGCAATGTTTCTTTGCAGCGTCAATATGGTTGACTCTTTGGAGCAGATCTGTGGCTTAAGGCCACATTTTACACATCATTGCAGCTCCCACAGCTTGGCCTCAAGATCAAAAAATACAATATGTTGTTTAGTTGTTTATGATGTATTATATACTGTAAGCCAAGTGCGCGGTTTGGGTCTATAAGCTGTTCAAATGTGTTTTTAAAAAGAATTGAAACTCTACTACTTTTGTAGAAGTAAAGTGAATTCCAGTTAATAATGAAGTATGACAGTGTTCGGAAAAAACAATACAGTATAGCAGAATAGAATCAATTAGAGCTTTAATGCAACCAGTTGGTATATCACTTGTTCTAATTTAGCGTTTCAGAAACATTTTTAATGTTGTAGAGTTCAGTAAAACAGCAGAAGTTGTATCAAACATCTGGATTCCAAAATAATAATACTTTGAGACTGAGTATTTTATGTTAATACTTTATTCTCTTTCATAATGCTTTACAGCATTTTTACAAGGATTGCTTTTACCTTTCCTTCCTCTACCTGTGCTCCAGTCTAATGTGGTTCTGTTAATGTGATAAAGGGTGATATAAACTATATGCACGTAAAAAGAAGGAACAGAAAGGAACACATGTTTCACAAAATCATGTGCCAGGGTTTGCAAACATTCATTTGTTACAAAACGTATCTTCAGAAATGGCTATATCTGCAAAGTGTATGCCTTGGGCCAAATAAATGGCAGACATAAAGCAAAATGTCATTTGCCCTTTTAAAGAAAACGAGAAAGCAAGCAAGGCAGCAGTTTGTCTCTGCAAGCTGTTTAATAGATTTTTGAAAACCCTGGAAGTCTTTGACTTTTGGGAGTTCGGGAAAACCTGCAGCAGAACAGACAATGAAAGCTTAAAATGCGGTAAATACATCAGAGGGTTTAGACTTTTTTGGCGTAAATGGTGATAAGAAAAAAAAAGAATTACATAGAATTGCGATACGAAAAAGATATTTTGTCCCCGACCTGAATTATACTTATGCTATCCGTTTCTATTCCTAACCAAAAACTATCAGCACTTTATTCCCGTTGCTCATCTGCTCCCCTTTTCCTAATGCCTTAGGTATGAGAGGGTCACTGATGACAAGGGCGAAGATGACGCAGCAGAGGAGAGAACAGAGAACACCTGCGTGGCCCAGTATCAGAGCACCAGCCTGCGTGTCCTCACACACTTTGTGGCAGATAACGGAGGAGTCAGAGGTGCCGCAGAAGAGGACGTACAAGACCAGCAGAACTTCCTGCTGGGTAGCGACTGGCAGGTGGAGGTGACACAACTGGTCAAGGATTCGCTAAGGGTGGAGGACCCAAAGGTTGCCCAACTGCTGGAGGGCCAAGTTGTAATAGGACTGAGTGCTGGAACCACCAAACTACAGGTGTGTGCATGTTGTGTGTTTTAGTCACTTCATAAATCAGACTACATCACTCTGACATCATGCTCATTTTAGCAGTTTTGTTTTTTTTTTGGGTCACTTTATTGTATTTTGCTCCAACCAATCAGTAGTGACGAACATATCTATCCAATAAGCATATTTTTCAGTCAGCACGGAGGTTGTAATTACCTCGTCCTGTCAATCAAAGAAATATGCTGATTTAAAAGTTGTTTTTTTGTGACATAAAACAACCTGTAAGGCTGTGTCTCAAGTATCCTTGTTGCCTTTTTTTTTCAATTTTTCTGTCACCAGCTTTCTATGGAAACTGAAAGATGACGTCTCCATTCTTAATCCTCCCCAGAAAACTGCGTTTTTAGTATTAGGAAAGAAAAGAAAAAAAATCACAATATACTGATTTCAATAAAGTATGTACCGTGGTTCTGTTCTATGATTAAATGAACTATGAAGTGTCCATTAATACAAGTCAATTAACACCAAACTAAGAAAGTTTAATTATATTTCAGGCTGCAATTCTAAATTACTGCAATGTTATAAACACAGCCATTAAAAAAAAGGTATGTTTTCCTTACACAGAAGTGTATTTTTCAGATAACTACATCACTGCATAACTCACATGTTCAGACAAGCTTAATATTGGTTATTTGTAATGATATGTATATATGCAGTTCAAAGATATTGATATAAATCGGTTGAGTTATAAGGCACAGGGCAGAGCTGTTTTGCAGGCTGTGATGTACAGGCATAAAAGCAGCTCTGTGCAGGACTGTGCATTCAGAGGTATATAGTATTTCGGCTGCGCTGGCTGCCTACAGTCTGAACAAATATTTGTTCATATTTATCCAGACCTGGAAATGACTGAAATCAAATTCTATACTGCATAAGAACCTTTTGTGTCTGCTTGATGCCTAAACAGACAATTCTTTGCAAACATATACCAGAACAACTTCCTAAAGCAATGATAAATTAAAAACATGAAAACAGATTCTGTTTTAACAGATTAAAACAGAACTGATTTGGCAGTGGAAATGTAAGGTGTTGCGCAAAACAACTACACTGAATGCAGCATGGCACAAACTCTTAAGCCTATCATGAGCTGACCGAGCGACATGCCTTCATGCCACATGTAATAAAGGCTTGAACCTCTGCGATCTCCCTGTGTCTCACACACACACGCACACAGAGAATCCTATTTATTAATACTGCCACCAGGTCGTTGCTGGGGACGACACGTGTACCTGCTCCTGCTGTAACTCAACATAAATCTGGCATTTACAAGATAGCACAACACACTGTTTGAAACAGTGGACTGGAATCATAATCCCCCCCTTTTTAATGTATCAATTGCTGTGCGACTGCAGGAGAGATTGTGTGTGTGTGTGTGTGTGAGATAGAGTGCTCCTTTAGTATTTGGCAGAACATGGTTTAAATAGAAGGAGAAGTGACAGGAGAAATGTGAGATTGCTTTGCATCAAGTTGCATTGATGAATTGGAAAATGGAGGAAATGAAAACGTGTGTACAGACATTTGTGTTCATTTTACTTCCAAGCTATCATCTGGCAGAATTATGTCCTGCTGATCTGTGCAGACTTGGTGATATAAAGGGTAAAGGGCTCTTTTAGGGCCATATTTCAACCTGTAGCTCAAACAGACACAGGAAAACCACATAATACACACATTTGACTTCACACGCAGCTTAACCTCAGATATGGATCTAGCTTTGATTGTCAGTCAGTTTAGACCAATTCACTAGTGTACTATGTGCATGGTTACACCACTGGGGGTGGGATCAAATGTACAGGATAACAAACAAAATTATACAATACTGCTGTTTTGCAGTTTCTACAGAGTACATTTTTAAGCCGCAGTGTGAGGTAATTTTGAAGCTGTAGGTTGTGGCGTTGTATGGGATTACATTACCATCTTGGAGACTGCGTTTTGAGAGAGGTTGACATGTTTAGCCCTATTATGTAAAGTATATACAGTATATGAAAAATAAGTTTTAGTGTACAGTCTGTAAACCCCTTTGAAGCAATTAATTAGTGATTTTGAGCTAAATAAATAACTATCACTTACAATTCCCTACAATTGCATTGAGACTGTGACATTTGTTTGAGTCGGATCAATTTTAGGTACAACTTAAAACACTGGCACTTTCTAATTGTTGACATTGAAATCCAAGTATAAAAGTACAATAACCAAGGGAGGAACATCGGATTTTAAGTGTTATGTTACTGCATGTCTCTATGGAAATAAGTAAATAATTTCAGGTATGCTTTCAGTCACTATCAAAAGTGCAGCTTTATCTAGAGCTCACTTAGCGAATTATAATTGCAATAAGCTATAAGTGAGATTTCCCTCCTTAAAATCTAATTATGTAACTCAACATAAAGGTCAATTCTTCCACTGAATGCATGATTTGCTATTAAATGTTTGAACTATAATCAACAATTTGTACTCAAAATGTCAGTTGTGTTTTTGGTCTAGTCTTTGGTGTGGTGCTCAGGTGATATGTGGAAAGGTTAGGCCAAATCATTCTGAATGAAAACATGCTCTTGATTTAGGACAAAGCTTTTGGGCTTAATCCAGAGAAATCATGTAAACACTTAGTGAAATAAATGTACAAAGCGAAGCATGAAATCAGCTCAATGAACCACTGGTGTTACGTGTTCGAGTGGCTTACCTCATTTTCCTAAAAAGTACACAACCCATTTTAATATTGCCATTTCCTGTGACCTTTATTCACCTAGTATTTCATTCATGGTTGATGTGAAGAAAAGCTATATTTGGCCCTTGATTGGCACCTTAGCGACTCAGCCACACAATTAAAACATACAGCAATATCCATACAAGTACAGATAAGTCTTCCTGAAATATACGGTCTTGAAATTTTCCAGGATCTGACTATGATAATCAGCAAAGCACAAAGATTTATAAGAAAAAATGTTTTGTATTTTCCAATATTTGTTCTGCTACAATATAATTATATTTAAAGACTGTGAAGCAAAAATAATTCAAAAGAAAACTGCATTTTATTTGTTCTTCAAATATATATGTTTTTAGGAGCACTTCAGGAAAATACTATATAGCCATGATCTTGTAAGACACTACATGCCTATAGCAGTCAACGGTTTAAATTCCTTGACTGTAGGTTTAAGTACTCCACAGACAAGGATAATATGAACTTGAGCACCGTTTCATTTCAAAAGAGAAAAAAAAGTTTGGTTTGGATCTTAAGGAGTTGTAGCATTTATTCACATAAACCACACACCCACACACAGCTATGTTTAACTTCAAACTCTTTATTCCAGTCAGCCAGACTCTTGCATAATTCAATTTCAACTAGTGATTTTGCCCATAACTAATTTCTAAGTCAGTTTTCAGTTTTCTGATGAACAACATTTTGTCATTTTGCTTTCCATTCACCAGTAGTCTGTATTTTTAACCTTCACCCGCAGCTAGGAAGTAGATTAAATCATATTTCCTATCTTTTGATACCACACTGCTTTTAGCTGTGTTTAACATTCAATGATACCAGATGATGTAAAGGAAAATGGAAAGAGGTAAACCAGTGGGAAGAAAACAGGGAAAGTGGTCTGTACAAATGATGGCGTGATCAGTGTTGACAGTTCATTATGGCTGGTAAGTATGGCTGTTTGGGGGCGGCTGGAAGAGAGACTGGCGCCCTTATTGGAGAAGATGGGAGGGATTCTCATCTCATAACAATATCACAGCGATTTACATGCTTACACCTCTGGAAACTCACGGAGGCGGAAAATGTGTTAGCAGGTTGAAGATAATATGTTTTTCTGTGTATTTTGGAGCTTTTCTACAGTTTGTCTTTGTTTATACAGTATAATTACATTATTCCTTTATCTGGGGCGAGATTTTGCTATGTGCTTTCCATCACTTAGAGAGTTTCGAATGCAGAAGCCAAAAAGTACTTTTGTTTCATTTATGTACATTTCTTTTGCAGCAACCAAAATTATTAATTATTAACTCAACTATAAAAAAGGTGACAATCCATTTAGTTGATATGCATCACTGTTTTTGTTTTGATATGAGTTTATTTTTGCTTTGTAAACCACTGGAACCTAAATTTACTACAAAGGCCTTTCTTGACATAACTCCATTTAGAGTGCAGGTTCTGTCTTGCAGGGCTTGGACATTATTGACAATAACATCCACTAGCAAATTAGCTCTTCCCGTTCATTCACAATAACAATGTCGTTTTGGATCTTAGTGGACTACAATGAGTAGCGCCTTTGTGTGTTACAGGTGCTGTCCCCTCTGACATCATCGATCCTGGCTGAGAGGAGCATCAGGGTGTTGGATGATAAAGTGAGTGTGACAGAGTTGGGGGTTCAGTTGGTATCTGGACTCTCTCTGTCCCTGCAGCTCAGTCCGGGGAGCAATAGGGCAATCGTCGCCACTGCAACCACAGAGGAAGTCATTGAATCGCTCAAACAGGTACAAGTTACATTATTAATCATTCTTGAAGCTGCTGGAAAGTCTTATTTTTAATGTATTAGCTCAGTACTGTGCATTGTATTTGTCTTACAAGTCTGGGATTGGATCAGCGTTATTATGGAGTCTGATATGTATTGTAATTTTTCCCTTTTAAAATTAATTCAGTCTTGATATAGTGAAGCCATCCCTTTGATTTGCATATACAACCACTGAACAGCTCTGTTATTCCTGTAATTATAATTTCAAATGGAAGAAGGCTACTGTCTCTTCCCTTGGAGAGAAATTAATATTTGGCTTTCAGGAGAATAGTCTCATATCCACTCCATCATATTGTCTCTTTTCTACTGTAATTAAGGATAATTCTTGCCTGCTCCATGTTCATTTGTTTTATTTTAGTAGGAAATGTGCAGAATACCGTTTTTGGAGTTATTTTCAGGGTTGTTTGCATACTGGGTTACCTCTGCTGTATGCTGATTACTTTTTGTCTGTGTGTCTATTTTCATAGGAATCACTTATCAGTGCTTGGCTACAGTTCAGTGATGGCGCCATGACTCCCTTAGACAACTACAACCCTACCCATTTTACTCTGTCAGCCACCTCTTTAGATGAGAAGGTGGTTGCAGTGGAGCGCAGTGCAGCATGGAAGTGGCCCATCATCGTTTCCAAGGGAGAAGGTCAGGGTTTGCTTGTGCGTGTTGAGATGAACCCATCAGAAGTGTGTCAGAAGGGAAAACGACGCACTGTTTTAGCTACTGGAATGGCAAACATACAGGTACGGTTTGGTCAGCCAGAGGAGAAATACAGACAACCAGGAGACCGGCGATCACGACCCGATCCTCCTTATTATGGTGGATCTATCTCTGACATGGAAACCGGGTTAATCAACCGTGGAGCAACTACCATCAGGGGCCATGTCCCAGTGAGGTCTAACGGTGGCCGTCTATCAGCAGATAGCGGGACAAATGTCCCAAGTGAATTCTCTGAATATCCAGACCAGGCTGAGCTGCCTCGGAGCCGCAGCACTGATGATGACTTGTTGCCATCCCGACGAGGACTGACAGACCTGGAGATTGGTATGTATGCCCTACTGGGAGTCTTCTGCCTAGCCATCCTGGTTTTTCTCATTAACTGCATCTCTTACGCATATAAGTACCGCAGCAAGCATCTGTCCTTGGAGGCTCCAGAAGCAATGCCCCATGCCCATGACTGGGTTTGGTTGGGCCAAGAGGAGGGGCTATGCCTGCAGCAACAGCAGCAGGATGAGCTGGGTGGTACCCTTGAGGAAGGTAGTCAACTATTAAATGGAGGCATCCAGCGTGCTAACGCCGCTGTGGGAGGATGTAGCTCGAGTGGTAGGGATAATAGGAATGAGTCACTTAACTCACCCACCACTAAGAGGAAGAGGGTGAAGTTCACTACTTTTTCCAATGTCAAGTCCAGTAATGGATGTCCTGTTCTCAGCCCATTAGCACTAGTGCAGACCAGTGAGATAAAATGGGTATGTCCAGACATTGAGCTCGGGGACTCAAAGGATCTTAGGGACTACATGGAAAAGCTGAATGAGAATGCAATTAAGAACACTGCATAGGGAGTACTGGGTGTTTTCAATGAACTAAAGAGAAACTCACCTGAATGCCTTCAGAATAAGGAGGGAATGAGGGTTTGCAGGAGGTACCTCACCATAACAACTGGATAATGTGCTGAGTCTCACAACAGTACTCAAAAACACAACGATCAACGAGAAATGATTTTCCAAGATACCACAGCATAGTTCCGAAGGGGGATATGTGATCTTGATATTGTTGCTTAACTTAAATGTATGTTCTTTGTCTTCAATTGAGGTTCAGTTTTATAATTTAATGCACCATGTACTTTGTTTTGTTTTCTTTTTTAATTCATCATGTTTTGATGTTGTATTTGTTGTACCTTTTGTGCTTAGTTGTGGGTTTTTGGTTGCTTTTTATTTTTTGGTTGGTTTTTTTTTTTGGTTTTTTTGTTGCTGTATGCCCTGTGCCGCAAGTCATTAATTATAGATTCTAGGAGAGAAGAGTTGAAAGCAATTTTGTATTGTGCATATATAAATCCAGAGTTTGATTTGGAGGTATGTATAGTAACATTTTGTAAGGTGCCATTTGGTTTGGTTTTTGTTTTGTCTCCAGAAACCAGATCCATGCATGATGTTATTAAAGAGGAGGCATGCATGTTTGATCTGGTACCTGAAATGAAAGGGTGTAGATAATGAATACCAACACCTCTGGAGACATGTCAGTTTAGTATGACTGCTTTCATTCTTTGTGGAGCTGAGATTTGGGTTGATTTCACTATGTTAATATTGGTTTTCAAATTTTTAGACCCTTCGTGTTCCCCTTTTATGTTATTATTTATATAACCCCCTGTGATTCAGTTACAGTTTACATAAAGTAGACTTCTTACACTACTTTAATTCCAGTCTGACATTAACACTCAACACAAAAACACTGATATCCATTCAAGAGTATCAATAGACAATCACATAAATAATGTATGACTCAACCCTTTCATTTATAATGTTCTACAAAAATCTGTCCAGTTTACAATTTGTATGACCTGAATTAGGTGGAGATCGGTAAACACATTTTATTTCTCAACTACTGTATATGACATCTTGGATCGAAAAAAAAAAAAAAAAAAGGTCATGCCAATGAGTGAACGAATGATCATGAACTGTGAAATCAGACTTCTTTACACCTTTTGTCATATGTCAGTATTAGTCAAGTCCATCCTTTTCTATCTGTTTTAAATTGACTGCTGGACTAATTAAAACTGAAGGTGACTCTTCTCCATCATGTTGCTGTTTGATTCATTGGTTTGGCATTTTATCCCCAGTTTGTCTAGTTTTAATCATCTGACTGGTTTATATGAGTACACAGACAGTGGCTTCATCAAATATCAAAATGAAGTGCCTAATGTTGACAGTCATTGAAGCTGCCAGCTGAAGCAAGAGAAGTTATCTTGCACTCATCATACCACCATATTCAGATATTCATGTAGCTTCTCTACCGAAGGTGTTTAGTTTTTATCTACATGAAAGATAAAGGGCCTTCTTATTTGTTTTTTTTAAACCATACTGATGGATGCAAGTAATTTTTTTTTACTTTAGATTTATTTTTGGTGTTTTTGTCCTCTACACAGTGATTAGAATGAGATAATAAGCAAAAACTAAGGGCAGAAGAAAGTGTCAAACGTATTTGCTACAAAAGTTCACCCAAGTGTGTACTTAATTAAGAAAGGCTTCTTATAGAGGACAGGTGTTACTGTGCCAACTCAAGCACTATTAAAATGACAAAAACCCTTTAAGTTAATACAAGTTGTCATCACAGATACTAAATGATAATTCATGTGCACCATCTGGGGATGAAAATAGGCTTTGAGTTAGGGGGAAAAAAAAAAAAACCTATCAAAGCATAAGTCAAAAGGATAAAAAGCCTAATGCTGTACCTGCTCATAAGCAGAAATAACTTTAAGCATAAAGGCACATTGATATCAATCATCAACATTAAGCACCATGTAATAATATCTATGAATATCATAATCTACTGTTAAAAAGGTTCTAGGCCAAGCGCACCACAGCCCCAAAATTCTTATATCCCTCTTTCACAAATAGTTTTTTTTTCTCTACAAGATCAGACATGCTTCCCTTTTTCAAAGGGCAGACTAATTAGAGATTACTTAATTAAGTCATATTACATGTTAATGTGGCATTTCCTATGCAATGTGTCTATGTAGTCAATAAATCTCAGTAGGTGTACAAAATGAAAGCCTGTGCAACATTGAAACTAACATTCTGTATCTCCATCAGGATAGCGTTATGATATATATGGTATAGTCAAACAATAAATCAATTTGCAAACATCTACATCTTTTTAACTATGATTAAAAACTGAGACACTGGTGGTACTCCACATTAACTGCGAGTGGTGTTTTTTGCCCAATATCTGAAAGATATAGTTAATATTGTTTGTATTAAAGTGTTCAAGTAACTAAACTACTATTAGTGAGCCCCTGGCCTTTTTGCCATGCTATGTCTTCTTGTTACCCTGAAGACTGTTACACAGACGGCTCTCTAATCTCTACAGATAAAGTGCCACAGCTGTTTCTTCCAGCAAGGTCAACATTTGCCCTCCTTTTCTTTGTTTTTGGTCCAAATAATTAAATAAATTTAAGCTTTTCCTTACATCTCAATAGACATTCTTATCACAGTGAACCAGCACCAGCACACTGTCTTTTCTCCCCGCCTCTGGGGAACCCCAAACTGCTACAGCTGCCTTTCGCTCCTCAGTCTTAACCCTCCCAGACCTGTGCCCGTGTCATCCACAGCGAACTGCCAGCTGCACCTCTGCTGACATGGGGATCTCTTGGTCTGCACTGGCTCTTTTTAACCAACTGACAGCTCTTGTCAGGTATGTAATGGACTCCTGTCACCTTTACGGACCATCTCCACTATGCTGAAACATCACTCGTCATCCCATCTAGCAAATTGTCTTACTGTTGCTATGACAACAATCCTCAACACGACATGTCCTACTTTCCTTTTCCTTCCATTTCTTTCCGTTGACATGCAGGTTGAAGTGAGAATCACCAATTACATTGCTTATGTCAGTAGGACCCATCAAACCACCACCTAAAGTCAAAACTGCAGTGAATCACAAATTGACACAAAGTAACAACATCTAGTGTGAATCTAGGTGGTAGACACTGCACACATCATCTGATCCTGTAAGTTTGCGCTCTACAAAAATTATTCTCAAAGTGAGGTCTGAGAAAACCAAAAGATGCTTTCAGTGGGATTCCAGCGAATTCACAGGAAAATTTGAAAGTGTAATTTACATTTCCATTTTTTACTGGAGATTTGAAAGTACACAGCAGTAACTATTCCAATAACAGATTTCTCTATACTATATTCTTCATACTGGTATTTATAGGAAATAGGAAGAACAAAAATGTTTGAGTTTACTTACAACTGAGCTGTAAATTAGTCATTTTTATTACTAATAAACCAATTTAGGTCTGTAACTATTATTTTGATTAGAGATAAATGTGTAGGTCATTTCCTAGATTAATGTTAGGTCTCTAAAATGTCAGAAAAATGGTAAAAAAAATTTATCACAAAAGCCCAAGAAGAAAAAGGGAAAATATTAATTATATTACATTTTGCAATTATTTGAGAATAACTATAACTGAGTAATTAATTATTAAATTAGTTGCTGATTAATTTTCTGTCAATCATGATTGCTTGTTTTGTCCAACCAACACTCCTAAAGCCTCCAATAGTCAATTGACATTGAAATAAAACAGAAAAGACAAATTTGAGAAGACAAATATGGGATTTTTGTTTGATAAAAACTTAACTAAATAGTTAATTGTCAAATTTGCTGCAGATTAACATTCAGACTATAATAAGTTAAAACTGTATGTTATTAAGGTTGTGGTAGGTGGTCTACGTCTCTAGCAGCTTTATGCTGAATAAAAACAAAAAGAAATATTGAGACAATGCCCCTACCTTTTAATCCCACAGACCAATTTATTTTCTGCTGCGTATATCATCCATGTGCATTTTTTTAACTACTGCCTGTGTTTAACTGTTTGCAGATCTGTTCTGTTCATTCAATTTATTTTGGAAGTGGGTCCACTCTAAAAAAAAAAAAAAAAAAAAAAAAAAAAAAAAAAAAAAAAAGGTATGAAATGAAGGCTTGCAAGACCTGTGAGTCACTATTGTTCATGTGTGTGTGCACACTGACTGGACATTGTGTTTTCTGTTTGCATGCTGCATGCTTGTCTGTCATCCGGTGGGTGTAGATAAACTGAGAAGAATTATCCTGTGAGAGTGTGTTTGTGCATGTGTGCGTGTGTCAATGTTATTTATGGGTCAGAATAGTGCAATTAAAGCAGGTTTAAATGTGGCATTGTTTTTTTTTTATTCTGCTGACATTGAAACACTGCTCTGGGTGGGGATGAAGACAAAGAGTGAAAACCATTTTTTATTTATTTTTTGCTTTTATTTGAGAAACCATTCATGGCATTTTAGCTACGTGCAGTTGATCATTGGAAATCGCTGTGGTGATGGCCTTATTGAGCTCCAAATAAAGAAGGGCTGTAGCTGTTAATTCTACAACTTTCATTAAACAGAGCGCCACTTCTACTCTCCTCTAGAATGCATGTTTTGCTTATTTTATCTCTGATGGTATTTTTGTTTTTAGGTCTGTTTTCCAGCGTCCTGGGGGAATGTGTATTCTGGTCCCTGATGTGATAATGATGGCTTGCTAGTTGCTTTGTTCTGCAACACAATGCCATTCTGACAGACCAGGCTAAAAGTGCTGCTGTTGGAAATAGTTTTTGTGGATATAGGAAAGGTTCAGGAATCAAGAAAGCAGACAAATAGCTGCCATTTGGTTAACAGAATACTGAATAGATGTTGATGTAATAATAGGTTACTGCTAACTACTTGAATATTTACATGTCTAAACAACTGCTGTATTAAATGAAAAGGTAATTGAAAGGAAACATGTTCAGTTATGTTCATCCTCATGTAAATACTGGCTGTTGTAAGTTGTCGATCAACAATAACACACTGGAGTTCACAGGTACAGTTTTCTGTTTTAGCGTTCTCCAAAAGAAGAAATTACAAGAAAATGATTCTGAAAAGTTTATGTAGGATATATGACAATGTTTAAATTCTACTTTTTCGTCCTCCTCCTCGGTGTATTATGTCTCTGAGACGTATGAATAAATATTTGCCCCTCACAAGCAGTAGAGGGGAAGAAACAGTTGAACATAGCATAAATTAGATGATGGACTGCTTCTGCTCAGTCTGTTAAACAGCCGAGCCTGGCTGACTGGCTGATGCAGGACCCTCAGTGAATGGGCAAGGAGTATTAGTTATTGAGGGGTCCAAACCCTCTTGGTGTACAAGAACCATGGTTGCCAACTTTTGTCGCCCAGCTTGTTTGTTTGTTTGTGTTTTTTGAGGGACTGGGGGGTTAAATGGGGGGGTATGCTTTGTAAAATGCTGTAATGCTTCCTTACTTTCTTATGTCATTCCACATTTCTTTCCCTCCTTATTTTCTTTTCTCCCAATTTCTTTCCTTCCTTCGTTTCCCCATTTCATTCTCTCCTTTCTTTCTACCTTATGTCCCCGTTTCCTTCCTTCATCATTTCCTTCCCACCTTCCTTATTTCCTTCCTTCCTTACTTATTTAGTTACTTCCTTATCAAATGGCACTAACAGGACAAAACTCTGTTTTTGAGTCTACAGTAGGTTCATGGGCTCATAGTCTCACATTGCCAGACCCATCTCCACCCGCTGTGCCACCACTGGAGAATGGTCTGGCTGCACCCATATATCATCCTGATAAAGAGGGAAAAATGGTCTGACTTGTTTGTTTTTCTGTAAACCACTCACAATCATCTCTAAGCCTAGGATGCAGCAACTGTACCCTTACAAAATGGTCACACAACACACATATCATGATGGGGGAAGAGTTTTTAACGGAAATGGTCAGCCAATAACAAGCTTAAAACCACAGTCTACATCCAGTGAGCCAGACTAATGTCTAATAGAAGATACAATAGACATGAAGGTGGAGAGGCTGCATTTTAAAAAGAAGCATACAAATTATTTAGATTAAAATGATTTTATGGAGTTTGGTTCTTTATCATTTTATCCCGTCTACTATGTCACTCACTCCCTCCAACACCACTGTCAGATATTTATTTTTACAAAAAGTAAACATTCTCAATTAAATGCAGTGGTTCATTGTAATCATACACTGTGAAAACATTGTTTAAATTTATAACTTGTAAAATGATCTCACAGATCACTGTGTTCCAGCCCCTCTACATGCAGAGTCATCACATTTGTGCCAACTGTTATCAGTACTGATGTTCTGCCTTTACCCAGTACTCATCATCCTAAATTGTTTGAAAGAGTTACACTCTACATTAGTTGATTAAAAACGGCTTCATATATCTAGTAGTCTGATGCAAAAACTTGTTTGCAAACAGCACCATAAATAAACATGCTCTGCTAAAGCGGAGCATAGTTTCTTTAAAGTATTTCCCATTTATGTGGACACACAGCGTCACTGAATCTGCAATTTAACTACAATTTTTTTTAAAAACCTACACAGAGCATTTTCGTCATTTCTCCCTGGATAAATGAGGGTTGAAACAATCAAAAATTGTATAATGAGACAAAGCTGCTTACGCTAAATGATGTTTGTCAAATGTTCTTTGCTACTGTATTGCAATTGTATTGTATTTATATTAAGTAGGCAGCACTGTACATGTGTTTTTTTGTTTTTATTTTATATAGAGTCAGGGATAGAAAAACATTGGCCAATGCTTTTCTAGTAAAAGATCTACAGAAAAAAAAAAACTATGCCAGCAGGAGAAAGCACGCACACACATTTTACAGTTTGGTATGAGCACTCTGGAGGAGAGTATATGTTTAAGCTTTGTTTCTAACAAGATGCTTCACTTGCAAAGAAATATCTTTTCTCTAATTACAGTATGGAACAGAGAAATACCAGTGTGCCGTCTTCAGACATAAATCTCTCAACTCAGTATTTTTTTACTCATATTTCCATAGTGCAGTGTCAAAACTGTTCTCTTAGAGTTTATTATTTGAGCAACATACAGCAGTATTGCTGGACAAGTAACAATGCAACAATAACAGGTACTGGAAAAAGGAAATGCCACAAATATACTGAATGATAAAAAAAAAGAAAATGCATTGCCACATAGCTCACAAAAATACTGATTTTGACAGTTTGTTCTCTTTTCACTCATTAACACAAACTAGATTACATATGATTTCACACATTATTAACTATATGCCTACATGTTTACACTGTGGTAGTTTAGAAAGAAGCAGCAGCAAGAGCAAACTGTAGATACAGAGGACAGATACAGTTATGGTTAAAAATTTTCTTCACTGGCATGCAGTTATATTTTGAGTATAATCAATTTGCCAAAAGAAGAAAAAAAAAGAGACAAAGCTCACAACAAACTAAGTAACTAAGTTAAAGATGAATTTACTTTTTACCATCATTACTTAAAATGTTCTATAGATATTATGATAATATAGTTATTGTGAATTCTTTTGTCCACAAGAATCATGGCAGAAATCTACTACTGTGACAGCTCTAGTGTACCCACACATCTTTAAATGTGAAGGATGTCAAATTGTGAAAATACCTGACGTTCCTCAAATATTGCTGTCATGTATACTTGCAACAGTATTTTGACAATTCTTCTCATTACCATTTTGTGCAACCAACAGCCCAACTGTTTAATCCAGCTATATTAATGATGTAGCTTAATTGAATTGAACAATTAATCAATTGTCAAATCTGTTGATTAATTTTCTGTTGGTTGACTTGTTTCATCAACTAGCCTAATCATTTCATCACACCATAAAATACTGAATTTGATGTCTATCTTCCTGCATTATGCAGGAAACAGAAGCTGTATAGAGCAGATTCAAAGGTTAACATCGTCATTTATTAAAATACAGACCTGGAAAAATTGCATCAGCAGCAGAAGATGCATCACAAAGTTCTAAAATAAAAACCATACAGTGTGGATGAGGGGTTAGGTAGTATGCCTATGCCACATTACCTTTTGAAATATTGTCTCCCTTTCCTTTATTTTGCTATTTAAGTGGCTAGCAAAAGCTTTGGGAACAGGATGGATGTACATATAAAAAGGTAGGTAACAGTACAGACAGACACTAAGGTCACAAAGGGGGCACTCAGCATCTCAAGGTTTAGAACGTCTTACAGAAATCTTTCCTGAACAACATTACATTTTCCTCGATCAACGACATTGCAAATATTGTAAGAGGATACGAGGGATAGTTACCACAAAGCTTTATGAGTGTATTTGAACAGTTTGGTCAATGCTTGATTCCAGTATTGTTTTGTGTTGGATTGGATGATTTCTTGATTTATCTTATCTTGACTTATCTTATTGATAAGAAACCAGAAAATATTCACAAGCTAAAAATCTGAGAATTTTGGTATTTTTTTCCTTGACTGTTGATTGCCTAATCAATTAACTAATCATTGCAGTTCTCATCAATATTACCCACTCCTAATTGTCTACAATAAATTTCATTTTTTTCTCAGGTCGACTGCACTGGGCAGGCTACAATACAAAAGCAGAAGTGTGATAGCGTGTATGGAACAACCAATCCAAACTACTGTTTGAAATCGATGAATAACTGTACCAGATTTTGACCAATTTAACCTGTGGCTACAGACCAGCACTTCCTCCATCATTCCATCGTGACAACTACTTCCTCTTGCTTTTCAAACCCACTCTTTTCCTGGCAACACAAATTGTTAATATGTCTCTTAACATGAAGCCAAGGGAGAAAGAGGATCTATATTTAATGTGCTGTGAAAAGGAATCAGATGATCGGTGTCAGATGATAGGAGGCCCCCCACAATGTCAAGCCCATTTTCACTTCATCTCAGCCCAGTGATTTATCAAATTACAGCCTGTTTCTCAGAGTTGACAGGGGAGATTACCAGTAGCTACACTGAGAATGAGAGGTGTTTTTTCAGTGAAGCCCCTTGGTTTGGCCTCCAATCAATGAAGCAACCCTACTCACGTTTCCTCTCCCTCTACCCGTCTCTACTCTCAGGCATCCTTTTCTTAAAAGAGCTCAATACAAATCTTGAGTGTACGCATGTGACACACCTGTGTATGTGTGTGTGAGTACTGGTGTATGGGAGTGCGTCTGCATGTGCAAGTGGATGTGTTCCTTGTGATTGTGTTGTGGTGAGGTGAGATGTAATGTAAGAGAGGCTCTGGCAGCTCCATTATCTGGGTGGTGTCAGCCTGTCTGGCTGTGCACGCTTCCTTTCTTTGGGCCCACGCTCTCTTTCAAACATTTATTTGCTGCCCTGACATACCCCGTCAAGCCCCTTCTGCCTCTCTGTCAGTAAGCTGGGCTTACCGTACTGCTAACTCTGCAGCTTTGAGGGTGCCTGCACTATTATGTGGGCCCTTTTCTAAAAGCATATTGCAACATTTCTCAAACTAAAGTTACTGTAGTAGTTTCTCTTTTTTCAAACATGAACCACCACAATACGGGTAAATGTTCAATGTCATTTTCTTCACACTACCACCTGTCAAAGATATAGGGTTTTAGGGTCTTAAATGCAGCTAATTCTGGTGTATGTACCTGTACTGTACAAGAAACTGTGGTTTTGGATGCAATAAGTGCTAGCCTTCTGCCTGAATGTTAGCAGACCTCCACAATGACTCTTTGATTAAATCAGTAATTGAGGGCAAAGTGTAAATAGATTACTGTTCTAACCGCTTTCCAGTAGACAGTTCAGATCACAGCCTGATGTTTAGCCTTCCCAGTGAAAGCCTCACAAGCTTGCAGATGGCTTTGGAATATAGATAACCAGACCAGGGCTTCTGCAGCACACAGGAGAAACACTCTGGAGCACATGGTAGCCCAATTAAAAATGTTCAATGTGGAAATAATTCTGGGCGCCATTTTACCAACCACCTGGGAGGAAGCAGCAGCAGAGAAAAGTCATTTTACTTATGCAGAAAATTAGAGCACGATTAAGTGACTCTTGAGGCCGAAACAACCTGCTGTGTCGCTTGAAAATGAATCGGGAGCCCGTTAGTGGTCAGTCAAGGCTTTTAGATACAGCACTTTTTCAATTTGGCAACAGTTAGCACCTTTCACTTGAAATTACTGTTATTGATGGCCAGTATAAGTTTGGATAATGCCAGGAAAGGTCAGAGTCCCAGTTCCTTACAGGCAATTACTGTATCTCCACCTGAAATTTATGTTGAGGGCACTGTGTTTGAGAGTAATAAAATTATTCAGCATACGATCACAATGTGCCACATATTGTAGACATCACTTATCTCATGTATAACTAATAATACAACTGTGTTGCAAGACAGAATGACGATATTGGACAATTCTCAAATATCCCAGACTCTGCCCAATGTTAATTTTATTTTTAAATAGCCACTCTTTCTTATAGCTAGAAATCTGGCTATAAAACTGGACTTAAACTTATGGTAACAGTTGTGCGTTTTTAAAAATCTGAATCTCCAACAGCGAGCTCTAGATGTGAAGAATGATCTCACTTCTTTCCATTTCTCTCCCACTGCCCTTCTACTTTATTCATTCATTTCTCGCTAACTCCCTCTGTCTCCCTCCTGGCTCCACAAGAAATCTGCTTCAAACCATCTGTCTCCCAGTGCAACACATGTCTCCCAGTCACTAGAGAAAAGGAAGGGTGTGTAAGAGACACAATAGGCCTATTACAAGAGCAAATTCTCTCTCTTCTTTCTTTCCTTTCATCCGTCCAGATGCCAGAAGCCCACAAGTCAGGTGTCGTCAGGACACTGCTGCATTGTGGGATAAAAAGTACCAGCGATGGCCACTGAGCACATGTTACTGAAATGGTAATCAAGGAAATGAAATTGTTTGGTATAATTTCAGACGCCAATAAGAAACACAAATACTAAAAAGTGCTTTTTTTCAGTGCTTGTGTGTTTATCTTCATTAAATTCATTTAAATTTCCATCTTTAAAACAAACTGCACTGTTGTTCCCATGATGGCTATCAGCAATCCTGCACCTCGCTGCAGGGAAGTTGGCTGGGGGGGATCCAACAAGTTATTTTCAGAGCTGCATCAATAAAAAGGGAATATTATGTTCTTGTGACAGTAGGCCTACCCAACGCTGTGGCATTGATAAAAATCATGCACACTTCTCTTCAGAACAGCAATAATATGCTTTTTATTTACTCAGAGTATATTTTTATTTTCTCATATTGGGTATATTTTTATTTACTCATATTGGGTGGC
The DNA here is from genome assembly GCA_036937835.1 of Pampus argenteus. Classification (NCBI taxonomy): domain Eukaryota; kingdom Metazoa; phylum Chordata; class Actinopteri; order Scombriformes; family Stromateidae; genus Pampus; species Pampus argenteus. The sequence goes on from CM072877.1 coordinate 10,401,421, forward strand.
ACTGGGTGATGATTACTATATGCTTTTTGATCTAGGCTCATTTCAGATTACCTTTTTTTGTCTTTAATAGTACCACCCAAATTTTGTAGATACCCCAATTTTTTTTAAATTTTGGAGCCAAAAGTCCCCCCCCCCCCCCAAAGAAAATAATTTGTTTAAATTTCTGACACCGGTTACTTTGGTCCTAGAATAGCAGTTTTCACTTTTAAACCTCAACAGTGTTGTATATAGTATGCAAGTAGGTGTGTGTGTGTCCCGTTTCTTATTTCAGCAGTGTCTGCTCTCTCACCATGACTCTGCTTGGCCTGATAGAGGTGGTCAGAGATATTAGCAGGACATTTGGAAGCTGTGATAGCGGATGAGGGGAAAAAAAAAAAGAAGAAAAAAAAAAACTATTCATGTAAGAATCTGGATTTTTATCTCCAGTTCAGAAATGTTAAAAATCTATTTTCTATATGTTAGGTAATGACTGAACAACAAAGGCTGAATTCAACTGCAATTGCACTGCATCACCGGGACATTATACAGCCCAGTTATCTTCAAGTAAGGCATTGAATGCAAGCATTCTTTCATTTAATGACCAAATAATTAACTTTACAAGAGGAACCTGGAGTATGTTGCGAATTTGCTACACCGTCACTCAGAGACTATGTTAATGGAACAGCGAATTCCAGCAGTCACAAACGAGAAACAAACGAGACCAGCTGACCAACACACAATGCAGCATTAAACAACTTCAGTCAACTTTTTTATTTTAAGGCTACAGACCATTATACCCGAGCAAGAGACAGAAAATAGCTCTTTTCTATTAGAATCATTCTGAATAGATTCAGACACCCAAGAATTGAAATCTAGTCCCGAAATTCCATCATCAAGATTTTCAAGAAATTCCCTCTGGAAGGGTTGTCAGGAAAAGTCCGGCCGACACAACTCAAGTTTCTTTTTTATTTCATACAGACGGTATTAAACATCCACTAGTTAGCCTGCCTGCTACAGGTGTGCTAGCAATGTTACTGGTGGTTTCCAACTAGGTTGTAAACCTATGATGTAAACACAAACACAATCCCAGAATTACCCGTTAAAATTATACAGATACATATAAACATAAAACATTTTAACAATAACAATAACTTTATTAGGTGGTAGCAGTGGTGCTAGCAAGTCTCTGACTCCACTGTATAGAAGGGGTGCAGGTAAATAAATAAATAAATAAATACATAAAAACTGGTTAGCTGCTCTGTGGAATCACTCTTTCATCCTCTGTCCTCCCTTTGGTGATAGAGAGGACGAGCAGGCTGGTGTCAGTCTACAAGAATTCAACTTATTTTAAGATACTTAAATTTGACTCAGTTCATAACATACAGTGAACATTGATGGATGAGAAGGGAGCAGGAGTCGACTTCTGGAAGTCAAAGACGTCATATTTATGTCCTACTTGTCCAACCGTTGTTTGATAATTTGCTCATCTCACCTTACAGACGGATGTTGTTGCACTTAAGGCAGCGAGCAGTCGAGTCAAGTAAAGACAAACCTAAAGTCTGTTTCAACCTGTCCTGTGTGTGTGTGTGTGTGTGTGTAGCTCAGCCCTGCACTCGTGCAAACAGGAAATTAGAAGCAAACATCCCATTCTCTCACCAGCTCCTATCAGTCCAATTTTGCCCCTTTTTGGAGAAGCCTTTCAATAAACTATACAGTTTGCTTTGGCAGTCAAGGAAACATCCTGTTGCTGTTGTTGCACTGGTAGCTACCTAGCAACAAAACCACTGCCAAAATGCTTTTCCACTTACAAAACCCCAAAAAAAGAAAAAAAAATTATGATGAAAATAGAGCAGATATATACACATGGTTGTGCAACTAGGAGCCCATGTGTCACATGTATTCCTCTGAAAGGACACATATGGTGAAATCATTTTCTAGGTTTTATTATTAACAGGTGTGTTTTTGATACGTCAAGCGAGTAAAGTTTAAAAAGATCACATGTGATACAATAAAACAATAAACCTGAATTTTGCTATTGTTGACATCTGGGCACAATGTGTACAGTATCTGTGCATCTGAACTACATGAGCTCATCTAAATTCAAAGTACCAATTAAAAAAACAGATACCAATCAAGCAGAATCACATGCCCACATATTCCTGAGAAGAGGTCTAATGAGGCACTTATGCCATTGTGAAATTACAGCAAGTAAACATCATTTATAATATGTCAGACATGAGTTAAAGTGACAGGGAACTTGATTAAGAATCATGTTCTCATACTTTTTAATGCATAGTGCAAAGCATCTACTTTGATAATAAATCATTTCCGCCATTTTCCAAGTAAATATGTCAATGTTTCACAAACAACAGTTTGATGCTATTGTTTGTATATGATAATGAAGTGGAATAAAACAAATTTTTTTGAATACATTAATTGAGGTTTGGGGAAATCACGATGGGCATCTTTCACCATTTTCTGAAATGTGAAATTAATAATGTGAATTAATATTCGACAGATTGATAAAATTGATAGTATAAAAAAGAAGGAAAAGAAAAAGGAACAAAGTGTATCAAGACATCTATAGGCACCTAAAATGTTTCTTAATATTGTTGACAAATAGCAAGATTTTTAGCAGGCTTGCTAAAAATAGTGTCACCTATGCAATTATTCCTTCCTGTTACTCCTACTACAACACTTCAAATACCCTGTTTATCTAATGTGCATCTCATCTTTAAAAAAAAAAAAAAAAAAAAAACAAGCTGACATCAGACATTTTGATTTATTCACAACTTGAGCAAACCTAGATAGTGCCAGTTTCAATTGAAACCACAGTGTGAAATCAAGTCCACTGCTGGTGTAATATGAAGCCCACCTCATCCTTTGAAAATTGCGTCCAATGTACATTCAGATCGGCTCTGTTATCTCAAAGATACGGTAAATTAGAAGGAAGCATTGCTGCAGAGAAATGCCTCAAAGACTATGAAGAAGAGAAGCAATTAAAAACTGACATTTTCTGTATTTTCAACCGTTTGATCTCAATATGTAAACCTCCTATTTTCAGCCAGAGAAAAAGCCAGCATTGCCTACTGAAACAGGCAGAGCAGTTAACATGACTAAAGTCAGCACGATTCTTGACACCAATCACAAAGAAAACACTGCTCCCACTTGTCATGTTTCGTTATGAATCCCAAAGGATTAAAGCACATACTGACACATTATATAAGCCTGTTAACTTACAGACTGTTTCATAGGAAGAGACTTGTTGGCTATATCCTGGATACAATTTATTTGACTAAATGTGTCCTAAACCAGGTCTACAGAACAGAAGAAAGCTGAAGTTCACATAATTAACTCCTAATCCAAAAAGAAAGAATTAAGAGTCAGATTCCTTAAGATGTCAATGTTTTTAATTCATCTGGTTATGAAACAGAGTACTGAAAATTTCTCTTGTGAAATCTGAGTTTCCCATGCTTATTTTTTGTCTGTAGTCATGCGTTTTTATCTGTGCTGCTGGCTGTCTTAGTCAGCCCACCCAAAAAAAGAGATTCTTAATTTCAGTGAGACTCTCCTGATTAAATAGAATAAATAAAAAGTTCTGCAGAACTTATAAAATAACTTTATAATAATTATAAAGGAAAGTCCTAACAATCTTTTATGCATTTGCAGCAGGTTTAGTGGTAGACACCATTAACCTGAATCAATGTCAAAAAGTTGTACTTCTTCTGAACTGAATGAATAGTAAATGTACCTAAAGGTAGTACATGCACCAACACTAGCCATTTGCTAAATCAATGCAAGTAGTTAATGTTTTCTGATTCAAATAGTGCTATTCAAATTTACATATGGTATAATTCAAAGTAGATTCACAAATGAATGGTAATCCAGATAACATGTGTTTTCTACAAACCCTCCTTATGATAATGCGAGCCGTTTAAACACATTCTCACGTCGATCACTGCAGTGCAGCACACTTGCACTTGATGAATTTTGCTTATGGAGTACAAATAAGTGAGACTCATTTACCTAATATTATAATAATATTTTAGGCTATATAATCATGAGTTATTTGTAGTGTCTGTCTTTGCCCACAAACATTTTGGGTAAGCTTTTGTTGTGGTTTGTTAAGACAAACTGATGATACCATCAATGCTTTGGTTGCTGTTTGAGCAGCAGACATCTGGACACTGTGGTCTCAGTCTCAGTCTGTTCTATATTTGCGCTGCATCTAACTAGCTGTCAAAACGAGACAAGTGAGATTTCAGACACATTACGGAGTTCCCCATCGTTACCAGACCATCTCCTTGTGTGTGTCTTTGTGTGAGAGAGACAACAATAGACATGGGACAGTAAACAGAGAGACCAAATGAATGTGACAACTTCTTCCTCTGCAGCCAAATAAACCTGAGACAATGGCGGATACAAAGAAATTATTCAGGTACAATTTAACCGCTTTACAAGCCTGAGGCAAGCAATACAAACAACTTAGCCAGCCAATAAGCATTAGAGATGCAGACTCATGAATAAATGATCCTCAGATCCCCAATTTGACATCAAAAAGATACGAACTGGGCCCACCATCAAAAGCCCTCCATCTCTGCCAATGAGTTGTCACTGCAAAAGGTAATAACTTTCCATTTCTCTCTCTCTCCCCCCTCTCTCTGTCCCTTTCACTTCATTTTTCATGCAACACAATGTAATTACATCTCTCTGCCACTGAATCCAGGGTAGCAACGTTTGATACTGTCACACCCAACCCACAGACATTCTGTGGGTGTCAAGACATCAGACGGCTGTGGAAGTCAACCACCTGCTGGGTGCACCCCCACACGTCGCTGCTTGATCGGCAAAACCAATCCTGCACGACTGCAGACACGTAGTAATACTGACAATCAAAGTCCCATGCCTCAAAATGACACCATCTTCCTCATCATCTAAAAGCAGTGCAGCACAGAGCAGCACAGTCATTAGCCGTTGGCGACAAGCGCACCGATGCAGATGCTGCCAGATGGAAGCCTGAGGTGAACATGTGGGTTTCTAAATACGCTCTTCTTCTGAAGAGTCTCTCCCTTTTGTTTTACCAGCACCACTGAGTTTTACAGCTTTGTTATGAAGTGGTTGGCATTAATAAATGCATTAAAGTGCAGTCAAAGAAACAGTTTTTCATGACTTCATTATGTTTGTCGCCGTTCAACTATAAAGGGAAATACTGACAGAGAAATTATTTTTCTTACTGTGCATTATACACATAAAATAAGAACACACACACACATTAACGGAATATGTTATTGCTGACAGCAGAAACAAGAAACAAACTACGCTGGATACACACGAAAAGTGCAAGATTATTGCTTTTATGTTAGAACATGTGACTTAGATGGTTAACTGTAAATAAATACAGTTAGATTAAAAGGTAATCTGCAATATATTTATTCGATACCACCACAATCTGTAATTTCCCCATTTTCATTTACCAAAAAAAATATCTTTGAATTCAGTCAGGATTCATGTTATTAACACTTTTGCTTTACCTGATGACAAATTGTCTCCAGTGAAAAAAAAGTCTATTCAATGAGTCATCAGAGCATGAATGATATCAATAGGTGATAACATCCTTCTGGACCTGCTTCTAGGCCGCTATTGGCCCATATATCTGGGACAGATGTGTGATAATAATAATCAAGAGAAATTAATTGGCTGCATCACTACAGACCTGACAAACATGATGTACTGCTGCAGTTCTTGTCCACATCTTGTGTTAATGGTTTGACACCAAGATATTGCAGGTTGCTCGGTTTTGCCCTCTCTAGAGAAATACAAGTTTATTACAAGTCCTGATTGTAACTGGGGTACTCTCTCCTGCCACTGAATGATAACGATAATGTGGCAAGAGAACAAGGTATCGCATGTGTGTGTGTGTGTGTGTGTGTGTCTGTGAGTGAGAGAGAGAGAGATTTCTTTTCTCATTTACTGCGCAGGTAAATTAAAGTAACCATGTGTGTGCACGCACGCACGGGTAATTCTGATGAGAAATTCATATGATGTGTTTCAAAACAGGATTGGTGATGATGTATCTGCTATCAAAGTTATCAATGTCACTTCAAAGTCATTCACTCTCCCTGCCGCAAATAATTAGCATGAACTGTTGGGGCATCACAGCACAGGTGAGGTCTGACACTCGCTGCCTTTGCCCCCATGGAGCTGTACTGCCAACCTCAATGCAGCAGAAAAATGAATCAAGACAACTAGTGCAGTAAACAGACCGCTGCTGAATTAGTATTATCTAAATAGAATCACCTTTTCTTCTTGGCCTGGATAAGACGAGTTTGGCACAGTGGCACAATTAACATGGTGGCCTCCAGCCGAATGTGAGAGAAAGCATGAGAGAGATAAAGCATGACAGAAAGACAGACAAGAGCAGCAAACCTATAAATCAATGCTTCACAACAAGCTCAGTTGCATAATGCTTAAATATGAATAAAATATATTTCCAGCTTTTCTTTGATTCTGCAGCAAAATGGCTCATTTCTGTCAGCCACCGTGCAGAGAACAGATGTATTACGTGAAAACAGAGTAGGTATCGGGATAATTTGGCATCAAGGCTCTGACCTTATCATCACCCACATGCAACAAGCTCAATAAACTTTCTATGTGTGCAGACTACATGATGAATGTACTTTGAGATGGATAAGCAACATTTTAAAAACACATCAGCTATGCAGCATCATTATCATTATTAACATAGGTGTATATTAAAAAATAAATAAATCACAAACATTCATGGTGAGGAGCAGACAAACATCATGAGCAGCAGATGACCATCAGTGCAATTACAACTGCGACAATTGCATGTTAGTAAACAGAAGAGCAGGAGCAGTGAAGCAAGTCCTCATATAAACCCACTGTTTCAAGATGAAATATCTCTCTAATACTGAGCTAAATATTAAGTGAATGAAAATGTGTGATAGAAGACAGGAGGAGTCCAATGAAGTCAATATTACAGGCAATAATAAGAAATATGTAAAATGACTGAGATAACCAGATCTGTAAACACATCCCATCAAGCAATATACCATATTATCCTCTACTTGATGCTAACAACTAAAAACAACGCTGTGTGTACATTAGCAATTCAGCCTCATGACAATGATATGTGCAGGCCTATAAATCATGTAAGTAGCCGTTTAAAAGCATCATAACACACATAATATGTCAAACAACAACAGCAGCCATTAGCTAGCTCAGTTAGCCAACATACCTGCTATGCATATACAACGAGCCAGGTGATAGCAGCGCCAAAAAAAAAAGCAACAGTAGCACAACAAGCACATAAAAGACAGCAATACCACCAGCTAGCATTGATAGACCAAACACATAAACACATACATTTACTGCGCAGAGCCAATATTAGCAAAAGCAGGACACTTACCTTGAGGCCTGTAGTAGCGTTTGAGGCAACAGCGGTGGTACACATCATTATTCCTTCACAAATACGTCTCGAAGTAAAATAAACCAAAAACAAAAGAAGAAGAAGAAGAAGAAGTGGCGGTTGAAAAGCACAGCAACCATTATACCGACAACACGGACTGTAAGGTGAAGGCTGTTTAAATAACCGCCTTTTAGAAAACGGTGCGTTTGATTTATTGTTCGGCGCCTACAGTCTGTACAAGGCCGATCTGAACAGTTCAGGGAGGCTCAGTGAATAAAATATAATAAAACTATTACATTAGTTATCAAAAGGAGTTCACATAGAATAGCCCAAATGTATGTGGTTTGGTTAAAGAGATAATTTAACTGTTTTTTCCCTCTTCCTTTTTATGTGTTTGGTGTAGTCTGAAGTATTTTAAACAGCAATATCAGGTTAACCTGGGTGTATATGGGATCAAATAACATCATAATCTGTTCAATTTTTAATTCCGTTCAGATTTAATAAATGAACTGCAGTCGAGGCTCCATTAAAGAGTCGGTTCTGAATGAATCCCAACTCGTGCAGTTCATGCAGCTTCACCTGGTGTGTGACACTGAGGTAAATCGGAGAAAGTGGAAAACACAGCATCAGCAAAAAAAAAAAAAAACTTGAGAGAAACAAATATCAAGAGAATACAGTAAGAGTGGCACGTGTGAGGGAAGAGAGAGCAAGGGAGTAAAAATAGCAAGACATGCAGTTTTTCTCTAAGGGCTGTAGGCAAGATGAATGCAGCATGTGTAGAGTGGAGGCGAAGAAGGCAGAGATACGACGAGGCATTGAGCGAATGTGGGAAAATAATGGTTGACAAGGATTAAAAGGAACTCTTTACCGTACACAAGACAAGACCTCATTTCCGAAACAAATGAGGGTACTGTAGATGGGATATCGATGCTTCCTGTTGCTTCAAAGTGTTTGTCAGCTAAACAAAAACAAATATTTGAAACATCTTCAAGAAACTCCTCCACAGCAACCTCGCAACCCGTCATGTTTTCCTCATTACCTCCACCACTCATAGATCTGGAGAGGACAGTTTGTTTTAGTTGTATGTGTGTGTGTGTGTGTTCAAGTCAAAGTATATATAGCATAGTATACATAACATCATAAGATTATTAATATTGAAGCATCAGTGTGTAAATAGCATTTTACTGTTGTAACTATTTATATACATTTAGCTAGTTTATTCTAGTGGTTCCCAGCCTCGGGGTCAGACTCTTCTAAATGGTCAGTAGATAAATCTGAGGGGTCATGAGGTGAAAGAAAGTTCTGATACACACATCTGTTTTCAGTTTTTGGACTTGTTCAAAATGTATTGAAATGAAACCATGTGAGAAGTCTAGAGAGAAAAAAGCACTATTTGTTGGAGCTGTTAACAACTCAAAGACGTCTGAAATTTGATGCTGACTACACACTGTGTTTTTTGGAAGACATCAAAAGTCAAAGATCTTGGAAACCACTGGTTTCATCTTTAACAATGTTTTGTAAAAGCTGGTTATATTATACAATGTGTCAAATCTGCATTTGAAAAAATAACTAAAGCTGTCAAATAAATGCAGTGGAGTAGAAAGTACAATGTTTCCCTCTGAAATGTAGTGGACTGGAAGTACAAAGTAGCATCAAATGTGTGTATCTGTCTGCAGCTAATCTCGCATGCCTAATATTTTTTTTGTGCACATTTATGAATGTATGCTTAAGAACCTCTTGTGGGTGCGGTGATTCACAAATTTTTTTTTTTTTTTTTTTTTAAATTAAGACTTTTGTCTGGGCTGAAATCAAACCATGCCTGTTTCAGGTAACATTTTGGTCTTTGTTGTGGTTCAAAAACTCGCATACATAGAAAAGTTTGGTCCTGATCTTGAACCGTAGCATCTGCTGATTAATTCCATATCCAATATATATATATACTAGTTTGTAGCGTGTGTTATAACAAAATGTTCCAAGTGTTGACATAACATACTTTTTATTGCTTCCTTTATATGTTTATATGGTTAGATGAGCTGAGGACACGGCGCACCTGCCCTGGACACACCTGCCAGACATCTGCAGTCTACTGAGTGCACTTTTCTTGTTTCTGCTGCTTCTGACGGGCCAGCTCTGTCTCCTGTACCTTCATCCTTAACCTGCATACATGCACAATAAGACACAATTTCTCTCTCTGACACACACACACAGACACACACAGACACACTCTTCAGATCTGAAATGAGACGGAAAAGTAACTGCAAAGCCAGACGGGCGCCTGCAGCTATCTCAGGGATGAATACAACTATTCCATTACAAACACCTTTAATGTTGCCATGGTACGTCTGACTTGCTCCGCAGTCCCATCATTTCATTTTTCTTGAAGCTACCAACACTATTATTTCTGGTTGCATCTTTGTAGCGTACACTTCATAAAAAAGGTCCAAACAGCAATCAGCCAGAATGTTTTCCTAATGAAAAGGCATAAAAAAAAAAATCTTTCATGGCGCTTCCAAACCGAGTTTATTTGTGTGCACATTAAAACACATTAAAAACCTTAAGAAATAAATTCAGATTACTGAAGCAAGGTGCTGGAGGTGGAAGAAACCGACTCTGCTGTGATGTGTGAAAGACTTCTGTGGCAGGACTGCTATGAATGCAATGCTGCTATTTTAATCACTGCTGTGTAATCTAATTTGAAGTTTGTGATGGATTTGTATCGCCTGTCTTACATTATTTGGAAGATGATATTCCTTCAAAAACTATGATTTTCTTTAACTGTATTATTCTTATAACTGGACATTTAGCTTCACAGAAAATAAACTGCATTTTTATAGCACTGACAAAGCTCTACTATTTTGCCTCTCATACACACACACACACACAGATGCCCTGCCCAACTTAGGGCTCAATGTCTTGGTCAACAACATCTCAACATAGCCACAGCCCAAAGTTGCTGTAAAAAACAATACATATAAGTGAGTATATTCATTCACTATTTTCATCCACCTCTCTTCAGTTCTATACACTCAACAAATTATACATTTTATATAATATTGTTTTCAATATTTTTATACATATCTCTAGCTAATATAATAATAATGTTTACATTTAGTTTGAGTGTGTGTTAGGAAACTCAAAAAAGAAATTACCATCAATACATTTATTAGAACACAAACCATCCTTACTCACTAATATCTTAATTAGCTGCAGGTGTATTTTGCACACGGATGATGAGAATAAAGAATAAGAGAAATGATGAGAACAAAAGGCCACAAATGAAGATGTCTATTTTGTCTTTCTCACAAATTCCTTTTTTTGTTTCATAACAATAAAAAGACTATTCACTTAAGAAATCTTTAAAATAAGCAGACAAAATCCCAGCTCTCGATAACAACCCCTTGGTATATAGTACTTTGCATTAATAAAGAACAGTTTGTTTGTATTTCTGTATACATACATCATATTAACCATAAATGAAATACTACTGATTTACCAATTACTGATATTTGTTGTTGTCATTTTAATTACTTTAATTCATTTAAAATATTAGGGTCATAAAATCATTTTTATTCTGTCCTAAATATACACATAGAAATTACATTTTATTCCTTTAGGGAACCACTTCAAATTTGATCCAGTCATGCACATGCAGAGACAGATATGTCTAATATACATAATATTACATATATAATATTACAGTAACCAAAAGGTCACTGTGCACTTTTAGTTAGGGTAATTAATGCAAAAATAACCCAAACCACTGGTGGCCTTGCAGAAGGCTCTGTGTATGTTTGCTTTGACTTTACGTTACTCTTTCATTGAACAAAGTTTTACACAATGACATGAACACAGTTTTTTTTTCTTGACAAAATGTAACTATCATCATGTTTTAAATATGCTAAACGTGTACACATTACTTGCACATTTTAGCTGTACATGTTATATGTTGCATTTGGTATCAGACCATTTTGTTATTGAAATAAACAGGTTTGTCATTTGTGTACACACTGCTTCATCGACAGTGTTTCAGTCTCCTCCTTTGGCCGCTCTTTCTTCTGCTCTGACAAAGCTGCTTCCTTCAATCTGTCTCATTAACACAAAGAACTTGTCTTCTGCTTTTTGTCACCTTCTCTGTAAAATCGGTGACACCATCTTATGATGCACACCGTGCGCTGACACTCTCCTGACAAGGAATGACAGCGAAGAGAGCAGCGGGGAAGCACGAGATATTTTGTCATAATGAGCTGCCATACAGTCTAAGTCCCCCCTCTACCTGTGATGAGAGAGTTACCTCTCTCATCTCCTTATTCATCTTAGGACTGACTTCTGTGTGTGCCTGTCGTCTGCTGTCTATCTTTGTCTACATAAATTTTTTCTCTTTATATTCTCCATTCTAAAAATCAAATAATAGTACTTATTTTAAACATTCATTCAGTTAAACAAACTAAACAATAGTTGTGGTTTTTTTTTTCCATTTGCAGCCACACCTTTCCACAAACACCTGCCTCCATCTGTGACCATGAGCACAACCTGTGGGAAAGCAGCCTTGTGAGATAAGCGACCGTATCTCTTTTGGCCTACATTATCAGGAGTGTGCCATGGAGAGGGTCCACTAATGCACACTAATCCTTCAACACAATGACCCCAATCCCTTAAATCTGTCAATAGTGAAGCTGATGCTCCAGATTAGAGATCCTGCTGTAATGATACCGAGAGACTTCACTCCTGTCTTGTTTTTTTGTTTTTTTTGCAAGACAATTTCACATGGTTTGTGACTTACATACTAGTAGCTCTGACTATGACTATGTTAATGGACCCATATATTCACAATGGATTATTTCCAAAATAATATAACTGTAATTTTCCCAACCACTCAAGACAAACTCCTTTTACAGCCAAAGCCTGTGTGATTAACTGAAGAGCTCTCCCAGAACTGTAATGAAGCCAAATAATTTACTGGACAGCATAAGTCATATAAATGTGGGAGACCAAGGGGATGAAAAATTTTTTGAGTTTGAATTCTGCATCCTGTATGATCAAAGATGCCGGGCCACGATGCACCACAGAGACAGCTTTGAATCACTGCTTATCTCAGAGATGAGTTTGTTTACTCTTCCTACCGCTGCTGGACAGATAAATCGACTGGAAAGGAGAAAGAGTTTTTTACACACACAAAAATGCTGGGCCTGTAGGTAGAGAATTTGGGAGAATGTTATTAAAATTGCTTTTATCAACACTCTAAATCCACCCCAATGCTTTTGTGCAGCAGGGAGTGATGATGCGTGCTGTCATATCCACAGCTGCCAATTCCTGAGGTGCAGGGCATCAGATTATCTAGGTTTCTTTAAGCTGGGGATGCTGTTTTGCATCACAGCTTCTAAAATGTAATTTTGAGAAGTGTAGCTGTGGTCACCTCAGAGTCACGGGAAGGATGGGGGAGAGAATGCAGTGCCTCTAATTCTTTGGGGACCAAATACACAAAAATGAGGATGGCTTTCGCTTTCTGTCTTGTCCTTTCTTTCCCTTGTCAGTATCAGTGTATTTTGTGCAGCTCTAAAAGCTCCAGCAGCACAGAATCCTAATATTGGCAGGCACATCATGTACATTGCTGTCAGTATGACATTTTACTGAATGATGACAACAGCTTTAAATCACATTCAGTAGTGATTAAACATAATTAAATCCCACTGATTCATAGCAGAGCTTTAGCCTATAATCCAAACCATTCAATGTGCTTTCCTATGAATGATACTATTTTAAAGACTTCAGAAACAATGATTGAATTAAATAGAATTTAATCTGTAACAAATGTATCCAGTTGTTCTTTATTGACAGGATCTCATCTCGGGAAATACACATTACATTTTGGTTTAAAAATAAGAGGACGTTACATAGAAAAGGCATCGTCATTTTTCCATTTACACATGAAAAATCTCACAGTTGAATATGTATTGTTCTCTGTCAAGAGGCCAAGATTAGACATTTTTACAAATTGTAGAACCAGACCCCCCAGGAGAAGCCCGAAGCCCAAGGTACGTTTGTTAAACCAAAAAAATGTCCACTTCAAACTCTGCACAGACTACATCTGCATAGCATGCATTTGATTTGAATAAATATTCTGTAAAGAGTTGCTGTGACAGATTGCTCAAAATAACTTGCATGTTACATATTCTCTTACAAATTGCACAAACTCTTCAGGTATTCTCAAGAGGAATCCTAGAAAGAAAATACATACAAAAGGCTGGAAAAGCATGAAATAATCCCTCCCATACTGCATTTACCCTGACAACTAACAATATCTAGAGCTGTTTCTACAGGGGAAACAGAATTGTACCTAAGTGAAAGGAGGTGAAAATTAATTTGTTAGAATAATGTAAATAAGTTATCCCATATTTACTCTTTTGCATTCTTTATATATCACCACTCTTTTTATTCTTTGTACTCCATACCATATCTGTAAGTTTGTGTTTCGTTCTACACTAAGTTCTCTTTCAGATGGACATTAGAGTTTGCAGCTGTTGGTGTCAACTTCCCACCATCATGTGACTGATGGGACTGGCACCTTTTGTAGAGTTAATGAGTTGTAGAGTTAATCACCATACCATGTTGGAAAGTAAAACAAAAGAGTTAAGTGTAGAAGAAAACAGACGTTGTTTATTGGTCAAGGAAATTGTGCCTGCCTGAAACAAAGCAATAAAACCATTACGTTGTTACTGACCTGTGCCTGACCTATGCCCCTCCCCTTTAGAAGCAACATGTATTAGGGACATCCTAAATAAAAAGCAAGAGGGCAGGAGACGAAATTAGAGTAGATAGGAGATTCTGCAGAATGTGCACGTCTCCTGTTGCTCTCCTTGCAAGTAAAACTTAACTCTGTTGTCTTCTCTCCTCTTTGTGTCTGTGAGTTTGATATTTTAGGTTGTTTAAACCTGACATTAATTTGGTCCTTCGAGCCGGAGGCCAACAGACCTAAGGATTCCAGCAGGTGAGAGGAATACTGGAAAGCCCGTGGCCACGGCAGGCTGACTTAGAAGCAGCCTAACAGATCCTTTCAAGGACCGGACTTCAACTCACCTGCTGGGATCCAATGGTTGACGGTAATCCGAGAGAGGAGACATAGACAACAGTGGTGAGTTAAATTTTGTTTAAAAAGGTGAATGACTGTGAGAGAACAATAGAGTAAATAGGTTTAAACCGTGAATAAGAGTAAAATTTGGACTGGTTTTGGAAAGCCGGAAATTTCCTGGAAAAAGTAAAAGTAAAACCCTGAAAATACTAGTCACTAGCAGGTAACAAGGTGAAATAAAAGTAAAATTTGGACTGGTTTTGGAAAGCCGGAAATTTCCTGGTAAAAGTAAAATTTGGTTGGTAAGGGAAGGCCAGAAGTTCCCATGTTAAAAGACGTCAAAAGTATATGTGCATTTAAATGCTGTGTGAATGTGTATGAGAGTGTGAATGGAAATAAAATACCACTAGGTATTTTATTTCATACCAAAACAGTAGGAGTGTAAGCAGTCAACTGTTGTGGATGCAGAGGCAAGAATTCTCCGCTCTCAATCACAGAGAGTAGAAAGGAGAATTACCACAACAGAAAATTTAATTACTGCCCTACTGACCGAAAACCAGTTTTTAGAACACCCTAGGTGTTGACAAACTGGACCAAATTCTTTAAAATGGGGAAAGGAATAAGTAAACTAAAACCCAAAGATACACTGCTGTGTAAAGATTGGAAACTTATTGAAAGACAGGATCCTAAAAAAGTACAAAATTTAGATAGATGGATAACAGAGCATAAATTTGAAGGTCAATTGAACACACAAAAAATAGCAGCACTTCAGGAAGCAATAATACAAAAAACAAAAAATGATTCTAAAAAGATGAAAAAGCATGGGTATGAAGATACAGAATATTGGATGAGAGTAGCAACAAGAAGAGAAGAGGAAGAGAGAAAGAGTAGAGAGAAAATAAGAGAAGGTGCAGATAGACAGAAACAGTTAATGTATCATAGAAAGGAAGATGACAAAACAGGGCCAGTGAGGAGAGGAGTAGAAGAAGAGTACAAAATTAGAATGACGACAGTCTTTAAAATTCATAGTGGGCTGGAGGAAGATGTAAATGATAATGGTGCATTCCGACAACAATTAAAGAATGCTCTCCATGCAGGCTCAAAAGATGCCATTCGAGCATGGGTAAACAAACATTACATAGGAATGTCCACAGGAACTTTGGAGGAATATGTTAATCATGCTTTACATGCAGAGAAGGTAGTGAAGGAAAAGAAAAATAGGAAGCTTGTAGAAACCTTCTATCAAGAAGAAGGAGAAATATTCTATCAGGGAGGTTTCAGAGGCAGAGGTGGTTTTAGAGGAAGAGGAAATTCTAGAGGAAGAGGTTTTGGAGGTAGAGGACAGAGAGGAGGTTTTAGAAGGAATGGATTTGGGTCAGATATGTCAGGATGTTGGTGTTGTGGAAAGGAAGGACATATGGTCAGAGATTGTCCTGAGATGAAAGGGGGACACCGTGAATGACTAGGATAGGAAGGAGAAGAGGAAGATAAACAGAGGGCTGTAGAACGTGAGGAAGGAAATAAGATAGAATGTGAGACAGATGAAGTGTTGATAAACTTTCATAACTTGTTAAGTTAAGTTAAACCAGAAGTGACGTTATTGATAAACGGAAAACCTGTAACTATGCTATGTGACACTTTGGTACAAAGACACACCAGGACCAGATAATGACTTTAACAATGCTCTAACTAAAGCTACTCCAACTAGAGTGACAGTGACTTATGTCTATTCAGATGGTGAATCTAATGCAGCTGCAGCAGTAACACTATCAACACCAGAGCTGGTAAGACTGTTCAAGATGTGGACAGCACCTCACATTTCATTGTATAAAAACAATATAATAAAATGGAAAGATATGGGCAAAATGATAATAAAAGGAGAAAACACAAATGATTGGGAACCCATATCTAGTACTACAGCCACTAGTGCATCGACAGGGCTAACCAGGAAAGCACTATTTTGGATGATTCAGGTGCAAAAAGGTGTTCATATGCATATGGAAAATCTTCTATCTAGACACTGACTGTTAGTGCTCACAGAAGAAGAAACAGAACTTTTAAAAGAGGTACCAGATAAATTATGGTCTAAAGGTTCCACTGATGTAGGATTAATAAAAGGAACCCTACCTGTACAAATTCGACCCAAAACAGAATATAGACCACGTGTAAGACAGTATCCATTAAAACAAGATGCATATGAAGGCATAAAACCAGTAATAGACGATTTAATTGCAGCTGATGTAATAATAAAATGTGAGGATTCACCGTGTAACACTCCAATATTCCCAGTAAAGAAACAAGCACCATCCATAGGATGGCGTATGGTACAGGATTTGCAAGCTGTAAACAGTGCTGTGATACAAAGAGCTCCTTGTGTCCCCGATCCTTACACTCTGCTAAACTCACTCAGACCTGATGCTAAAGTATTCACTGTAGTTGATATCAGTAATGCATTTTTCTCTATACCAGTAGATAGAAATAGCCAATTTTGGTTTGCATTTACCTTTGGGGGTCAGAGGTATACATATACTCGACTGCCCCAGGGGTATTGTGAAAGTCCAACCATTTACTCTCAAGCAATGAGTGCCAGTATGGCAAAATTCCAACCTCCAGGAAACAGCCAAATTTTAATTTATGTCGATGATGTATTGTTAGCATCACCTGATGAAGAAACATGTAAAAAAGATACAATAGCACTATTAAAACATTTGGCTGAAGAGGGACATAAAGTGAGTAAAAACAAATTACAGATGTCTAAAAAGCAAGTGAAGTATCTGGGACACAATCTGAGTGCAGGAGGGAGAGTAATAGTAGAAGATAGAAAAACTGTAATTCTTCAAGCACCTAAGCCACAAACTAAAAAGCAAATGATGTCATTTTTAGGTCTGACTAATTATTGTAGAAATTGGGTACCAAACTATGCAGAAATAACAGCACCTCTGAGTAAAATGATGTATGATGAAGATCTTAAAATGACGTCACCCTTAAAATGGACAGCAGAGGCTAAAGATGCTTTTTGTAAAATAAAGCAAGCTCTGGTATCCAGCACTGCAATAGCCTTACCTGATTACAGTAAACCCTTTATTCAAATGGTTGATTGTAAAGGTCACTTTATGACTTCAGTTTTGGTTCAACAACATGGGGATAAAATGAAACCTATAGCATAATTCTCATCTAAATTGGACAGTGTAGCAAGTGCACTGCCGCAATGTGTTAAAGCAGTCATTGCAGCATCAATGGCTGTGGAAATAAGTGCTACTATAGTCTTATTTCATCCATTAATTCTAAGAGTACCCCATGCTGTTTCTGCCCTGTTGTTACAGACTAACATGACATTTTTATTGCCTGCAAGACATCTGTCTTGCATGGCAACATTGTTATCTCAGCCTCACTTGACCTTAGAAAGGTGCACAACATTAAACCCGGCTACGTTGTTACCACTTCCTGAAGACGGCATTAAACATGATTGTCAGGAAGTGGCAGAAAAAACAGCAAAAAGTAGAAGTGACTTAAGAGATCAACCACTTGAAAAAGGAGAAGTTTTATTTGTAGATGGTTCATCTAAAAAGAACGAACTAGGAAAGACTCAAACGGGATATGCAGTAGTAACACAAAAAAAAGTGTAGTTAAAGCTGAATGCCTGCCATCAAATTATTCAGCTCAAGCAGCTGAATTAGTAGCGCTAACTGAAGCTTGTAAACTAATGAAAAACAAAAATGTGACAAATTATACAGACAGTCAATATGTGTTTGTCACAGTACACACATTTGCACAATACTGGGAAAATAGAGGTATGGTCACGTCCACAGGCAAACCAGTTGCACATGCAGAGCTATTATCTGACCTTTTAAAAGCTGTACAACTGCCGAAAACTTTAGCTATTTGTAAGTGTGCAGCACACACAACAGGGACAGACAGTGTATCCCTAGGTAATGCATTTGCAGACAAAATAGCTAAAGCAGCCGCAGCAGGCCAGATACATGTGTTAACTGAAGAAAAAAAAAAAAAAAAATTTAGATGATACAATAATAAAAGAAATGCAACAACAAAGTCCTGAATCTGAAAAAGATATTTGGAAAAAGAATGGAGCAATTCTGAAAAATGACACCTATGTATGACCCAGCAATAAACCTATCCTACCAAAAAACCTATATAAATGGGCGGCAATATTGAGCCATGGTGTTACACATGTCTCAACAGGAGGGATGGTAGGACAGGTACAACAATATTATACAACCTACGGATTTAACTCTTATTCAAAAAATTTTTGTAGAGCATGTTTAACATGCGCTAAACATAATGCACAAGGCAATTTGAGACCACGTAGAGGAAGATTCCCTACGCCTCAGTATCCATTTCAAATTATCCACATGGACTTCATAGAATTGAATAAAAGTGAAGGGAAAAAGTATTGCCTGGTCATAATAGATGCTTTTTCAAAATGGATCGAGCTTTTTCCAACCAAACATCCAGATGCATTGACGGTGGCAAAAGCGCTTTGTAAAGATATTATTCCCAGATATGGCATCCCTGAAAAAATATATAGTGATAATGGTGCTCATTTTGTGAACCAAGTCGTAAAGAAGATCGGCGTAATGTTTCATATTGATTTAAAAAATCATTGTGCTTACCACCCTCAAAGTGCTGGACTGGTGGAACGAATGAATGGAACGATCAAAAATAGATTAAAGAAGTGTATTGAGGAAACAGGAAGATCATGGACCCAATGTGTAGATTTAGTGAAATTATATATTAATATTACATGTACTTCAGGGCTCACACCCTATGAAATATTATTTGGCAGACCATATAGATTACCACAATTCAAAAATCAATGGGAACCTAATGATGAAGCCAGTTTAGCTGACTACGGTATATGAGAAGTATGTTGGAAAAACAAAAACAAAACCGAACTGATGAAATTCCTTTTGTCTCCCAGCAGGAAGTTCAATTAGTTGAACCAGGAGACTGGGTGTTGATAAAAAGTATAAAGAGGAAGCACTGGTATACACCTAAGTGGGAAGGACCGTATCAGGTACTGCTAACAACTCCCACTGCTGTAAAGATAGCAGAAAGGTCAACCTGGGTCCATTTAACGCACTGTAAAAGGGTCATTTCGGCTGAAAAATCCGATAGGGGAGGTGAGCCAAAGACTGATAATAGGGTGGATCCAGACGTTTAGAGACTGGTGAGACCTGAAAGTCAGCGAAGTTTTTTCCAAGACACCAAACCAAGTAGAGGATACTTAATTTTGACCAAAATGACCCTCAAGCGGTAAATGCCATTAGGTGCTGGGCAGTGACTCTCTTCTTAGTACTGATTTTCTTATTAGTATGGTACCTATGGGAGTTACCTAAACAACAGCAAAACCATACTTTCGGTAATGACTCCATGGTGGTGCGACTTGCCACTGATACATCCCTAACACAAAAACACAAAAGACAAATTGGACGAATTGACCTTGTGTGGATGTTGTTGTATACCTTGTCTACGTTCTCTTGTTAACCGTTTGATTACCACAGCTATCACACCTATGGAAAATCGGATGACCCAAGTGTATTTTTTCGCTTGCTGATGATTGTTATATTGACGATGACAACGAAGATTATAAATTAGACATATAAACATGATCTCCAAGTGTAAGTGTGTTTGGGCTCATAAAAATGATCTGGCAGCTGAAAATCGTCATGGAGTGGCTGACACAGTGAAATGAGAATTTGAGCAAATATGTGATAAACAGGAGGGAAATGTTAGAATAATGTAAATAAGTTATCCCATATTTACTCTTTTGCATTCTTTATATATCACCACTCTTTTTATTCTTTGTACTCCATACCATATCTGTAAGTTTGTGTTTCGTTCTACACTAAGTTCTCTTTCAGATGGACATTAGAGTTTGCAGCTGTTGGTGTCAACTTCCCACCATCATGTGACTGATGGGACTGGCACCTTTTGTAGAGTTAATGAGTTGTAGAGTTAATCACCATACCATGTTGGAAAGTAAAACAAAAGAGTTAAGTGTAGAAGAAAACAGACGTTGTTTATTGGTCAAGGAAATTGTGCCTGCCTGAAACAAAGCAATAAAACCATTACGTTGTTACTGACCTGTGCCTGACCTATGCCCCTCCCCTTTAGAAGCAACATGTATTAGGGACATCCTAAATAAAAAGCAAGAGGGCAGGAGACGAAATTAGAGTAGATAGGAGATTCTGCAGAATGTGCACGTCTCCTGTTGCTCTCCTTGCAAGTAAAACTTAACTCTGTTGTCTTCTCTCCTCTTTGTGTCTGTGAGTTTGATATTTTAGGTTGTTTAAACCTGACATAATTTGTTTCGAGTTAGAAATGTAGAAATAAGTAAAAGTATAGATATATGTATATTTACAGAATCAGATCTGGAGAGCATATTTAATACAAGGTTATTGCATTTAGAGAATGCAAATCAATTTGAAACTTAAAGAGACAAACACAGTATTTTTAATGTTGGTCATCATTACATCAAATACATCATTACATACTGTATTTACAGGCTTTCACTGAGCACACACTTCGCTAAAATACATTTTTGTTGTAATCTCAGTAAATACATCCTTTAAAGTAATCTGTCTTTTATTGAAAAAAAATGAAAGCCAACGTCTTACCTTTCATTCACATTGTACACCACAACATGCTGTATATCTACATTTTTGTTATATCTCTCTCATTAACTCATACTCAAACATACACTGCAAAGAAATCACTGTGGGTCCCCTAGAGGTTTGACTACAGGCCATGGCATGTCAGGTAATGGTGTCTGGGGCTCAACAGGGGCCTGGTGTTGCTGCATCTGCTGCTGGTTGGCCCAGTTAAAGTCCACACCGTTCTTCTTCAGTGCAGCCAAGTGCTTGATGTCGAGTGTGGTGAAGGTGGTGAACTGCACCTGGTTCCTCTTACTGGTGGGGGAATGAAGTGGCTCGCTGCGGTGTGGCCTTGCCAGCAAGGTGGCTGAGCGGTTCACCATGGGGTCGATTCCCTTTCCCTGCAGCTGCTGCTGCTGGGAGCTGGTCCTGCTGCGGCCTAGGGTGGCAGTTCTTTCGGGGACAGCAGGGGCGCTCACAGTGGGAAGTGCGCTCTCCATGCTGTGGTGGCCCATGGAGTCAATAGAGTGACGGGACTCCAGAGGGCGATGGGACTCACGTTTTAGTGTGGACCCTTGAGCTGGGGCACATGGGGCTGGAGCACTATGATTGTTGCTCCCCAACCACACCCAGTCATGCTTATGATCCTTTGGGTCTCCATTTGGTGGCGGGCCTGTCTGAATAGGGGTCTTGTGATTACGGAAACAGACGTTATATGAAGCACAATTGAGCAAAAAAGCCAAGATGGCTACACAAGAGACCCCCACCAAAGCATACAGACCAATTTCTAAGTCTGACATGGCCCGGAATGTCCGGATAAGGTCGCTCTCGATTACCTTTGGGGTTTTAGATTTAGGTGGTTCCTTCTTGGGTGTCACATCTGCTTTAGGCAGGTCTTTGTTAGGGGGTGAATTGGGCTTGTCGAGCATGCTTCCAAAGCTTCTCTTCTGCCCTTCTCCTTTACTAACTACACCCACAATTGTATCTATAGGTCTGGCAGTGCTCAGTGGTGTATTTAATCTAGGTGTGCTCATAGTTGCAGTGACAACTGTGGGAACGACGGTATATGTGGTGCCACTTGTAGCTCTGGTTGTGGTTGTAGTTCCAATCCACACAACATGTGGCTCCACATATCTGGTTAAAAATGTGGCTGAGGTGGTAGTTTGTGTCTGTTGCTGGTCGGGTACTGTCCTTCTGAACAACCACTTATCTGAATCTGTCACATCACGCTGTGATGTCACTGTCATTTTAACCTCCCCTACCACTTCTGATGCACCACCATCATAATCTTTATTTCCTTCAGTGTCAGCCACACTTCCACCTCCTCCTGCTATGGCTCGGCTGCTGCTCTGAAAGTTGATCCTGAGGAGCCCTGTGCCCACTGCCAACTTGCTCTTCCTCTTGGATTTCTGGCATTCCTCACATATCCTCAGTTCCACTCTCACTAGCGCCCCCTGGCCCTCACCTTCACCATGTGCCACTACAAATGTGGACTGCGGGGTGCGGCGTACTGTGGCCACCCCCTCATCTGGAGTAGAGACTGTCAGAGAGTAGATACTGCGGTCAAACACCTCCAATGGAGCGACTGCACCGTCGCTGAACTGGACCCAGCAGCTGACCACAGCCTCCTGAAATAAAGAAAAGAAAAGAAAGAAAGAAAGAAAGAAAGAAAGAAAGAAAGAAAGAAAGAAAGAAAGAAAGAAAGAAAGAAAGAAAGAAAGAAAGAAAGAAAGAAAGGTGCAATATAGAGTTTATATGTAGAAAAGCAGGTCAGAACACATACAGGAAATCAATATTAACCCCCTGGCTTCACTGATAGCCATATTCTCATGATTGTTAATAACATTAAATTGCCTATGCTAATCTCTTTATGATTGCACTCAGTAGGGTGCTATTGTACCATAGATTATAGTCCTATAAAGTTATAGTATGAAATATAATTTAACCAAAGTGGACAAAGAGTGTATTAGAACCCCCTTTTAAACAAGAATAGAAAATACAGTGACAAGGGTCAAGCTAAGAGCAAAATTAGCCAGTTCAATCACATTAATACATAATGACCTATTTCCTGTTGCTAATGTAAGCCACTGGGTCGCCACAGACCTAACCTATATTTTGTGTTTGAATACATTATAAATCGCCTTGAGCAGAGCATTAACAGCTTGCCACTGCAAACACAATTGGCTGGTCATCTGCTCTGGCATGGTTCTAGTAGTTTGTTATTGACAGTGGCTGACCGGCCACAGTAACAGTGTACAAAGTACGTTGTCATTCCAACAGCTATAGACTGCCTAATTGCTGCCCCCATGCCTGTGCCGGGGAGCTGGTTTAAAATGGGCAAGCTGCCATGGCTAAATGTGTGAACGAGCTTTTAAAATGATGATCTGTACCCCCTGTCTGCCTCTTCTGCTCTCTCACACAGCATGGTAAAGCCAGATGATAGTCGGGGATGTGAACATAATGAGTTCACATTCTGAGAGGCAAAGAGAAAACAAATATTATCACACCCCTAAGGTTATTGTTGTGACAATTCTTATAATTCAGTTCTTCTCTGAAGAAGACGTCGGTGGAAAAGGCACATTGAGGATATGTCAATAATACACTATTTTATCATAGAAAGTTAATAGTGTAATTTTAAGCTCCCTTCACTTTTTTTTAAAGTTATCATTGGTGGTGCATTATAGTACTTCTGCTCACTGTGCAGGAACAACTGACCTCTCACTGGAGAAAACTTAAATGAATGTGGAATGGTGTGGATTTTACCTGAAATAAAATATTTATCCTTGAAATCTGGGCTTTTGTGCTTGGAGTTTAGACACTGATCTTGCACTGTTATCACATTTGGATGTTTCACAGTACAAATAATAACACATTTCTCAAATTGATTTCTAAATTTCTAAAAGAATGAGGTATCAACCAAAACAACTCTCTTACTTTTATCCACGGTTCCATAATATTGAAAGTAAAACGTTTCATTGAACGTAATCTTTACTTTCCATATACTCTCCATATACCCTAGTAGATTTAAGATATAATCTAATGAATCTAAATTAAAATCAGTCAAATCAATGAATGGTTTAACTGCACATGCAGTATAGGCAATTTCTTTGGCTACAGCCAGACTTTGATAAATGTAAAATCTAAAGACTAAAATCAATACTTAATTCTTATATACAAGGGTTGATTTGCATGTGGTCAAATCAAAGAGTAGCGCCACAAATCATTTTTTTTTTCTAATCTACTAACAGTGCAAGAAGCATGTGTGGGTCTATGAAGGTGGTGATGTTGCTGCTGCCTTATTATACATGAGTCTGTGAGTGTTTCCAGGCTGGTGTGCATAATAAAAGGAGGGAAATTGTCAGTGGAAGTCATTGATGAATGCCAGGGGCTTGCTTGTAGAATGCCCACACTATTACAGAACAAGAAAGGGGATGTTTTAAGAGTGTGGAAAGAAAACAGTAGCAGCTCATTAAAAGGGGGAATGGCTTACTTGTTGAAAAGCCAATGAATAATTACACTGTTAGAATAAATTCAGATGCGCACACTTTGTGGACTCACACCTTTGCTATTTAATCACAGCCTACAGCAATCTGAATTCACCATTTGTGCTTGTGCTCTTTGGTATGCTAAGGCTGCTATGCACATGGCAGTGGACCAGAGTTAGTTACAAAGAGAGAATGTAGAGGGACATTTGGTCAGAGAGTATATTTTATGGCGTGCTTTGATAGATGTTTATGTAATAGATCTATTAATCTTGTACAGAATTATGGTTCTGTATCACATGAAAAGTCTATAAATCTATTTTGACAGTTTCAGTGTCTGAATATGAGAGAAATCCATGATTAATTCTTAATAAATAAATAATGAACAAACACACTTTTATAATTGCTTGAAATTATTATGAATATTATAATTAATGATTTTAATTATTATTAATAATTCATTATTACAATAGTTTTCTTGTTTATTTCTTGTCCGTGTGTATGGTTTTCACACTCACAAGGAGTCTAAAAATACTGTTATCGTAAAACTAACCTGTTTGAGCTGCGTGATTGTCTCCCGTGTGGTTGCCATGGCGACGGTGGCTCTGGTGCTCACCGGGCTGAGCTGCAGGGCCAGAGAGAGTCCTGAAACCAACTGCACACCCAGCTCTGTCACACTCACTTTATCATCCACCACTCTGATGCTCCTCTCAGCCAGGACCGATGACGTCAGAGGAGACAGCACCTGTAACACAATTACAACCTTATCCAAACTGCAGATCCATATAAATGGACATATCACATATATAACTGCTGAAACCAAACATGCAGTACGCACACCTCATGACTCACCTGTACAGTCGTAGTGCCCACAGCCCGTCCCTGCAGCACCACCCCATCCTGCAGCCTGGCTACGTCTGGGTCTGCCACTTTTAGAGAATAGCGTACGAGATTGGTCACGTCCACCTGTGAGTCAAAAGAGAGGAAAATGCTATCATCCAACTGTTTTTGTTAACTGTGATAATGTATTTTGAATGGTTCAACAAATACTTTAGCTTGGAAGTAAATCACACTTTTGAAAGTAGTTTGAATGTTTTTCTCCCAAAAAAAAAAAAGTCTAGCTGCAGTTGGTCAAGACTGGACATGTCAAACCTATTAAATCTGGAAAATGCTGGCAGGTCTGTTAAAATTTTTACCTGCCAATCAGGACCAAGGAAGTAATCAACAGGATCCGCTCCAGTTAGCGGGTCTGGCAGAATTTCTGAGTCAGCCTGGGCTACAAAGGGTGTGAGCACCCTGAGTGTAGAGTGCTGATACTGCAGCATGCAGCCTCTGCCCTTCTTCATCTCCTCCTCTTCCTCACTGTCCCATGTCGACCTGACACACAAAAGCAGTCAAACATAATTAGTAACATAAAAACAGTCAAAAAGGAATATTTTGACATATGTATTAATTCACTTTCTTTCTGAGAGTTAGACCATTATGACTGCACACTAAATATGACGTTGCAGCCAGCATAAGCATAAAGAGGTGCAAACAGCTAGCCTCCAAAATTGTAAAACTCACTAATTAACATGTCTTGTTTGTTTGATCTGTAAAAAGCCAAATTACAAAGAGAACAGGTTTATGGGAGGGTATTTACTGAATTTTGTCTTGGCCTTGTGCAGTGAGAGCCATGCAAGCCTTTTCCCTCTGTTAGGCTATTCATTTAAGTACACAATTATTTACAGATATACAATATATTCGATTTTTCACCTAAGGGTAAACAATACAAAATCATGCTAATCCTAAATTATTCCAACTGAATAACAATACTGAAGAGGTGGCATAACACAGTGCCGCATTGTGACCTTTCCCTCTCAGTGGCTATAAGTGAAATGAACCAGGATCTCATGGCTGAGACGGCTGAGAGGATGGTTTGTAGGTGACAGAGGTTAAGCTGTGAGCCATTCTCAATGATCGTATAATTATCATAAGCACATCTGCTCTTCCACACACTGCACCACAGGTGTGCTGGAGGGTTGGTAGATATGTTTTTATATGGCAGGGGAAAGCTCCTGTCAAGAGCTACAGTTCAAATAAACATCATTACTATATAGCCTAAGGTTTGGTCATGTCCTCCTGAACACCCGACAAAGGCCATTCTCCAGTTTGACCCGAGGGCCGCAGCCTCGAAATGACCACGAGGCAAGCTTGATGTTGGCTTGACGTAATCACGGGTGACCTCCAACAACACAGAGTGGCTGTGGAGGATGCCACCCGGGACAGACCCCCCCCCCCCCCCCCCGCATATAAACGCACTCATTAATACTGTACGGCTTTCCACCTGCATAGAATAACCTGTACATACTGAACATTATATTCATTTGTCTTTGATTTGATTCAAGTATTTAAAAAAATAAATTATAACAATCATATAGTAGCATCAGTAATTTGTTTAACTGCATTTTTGTAGCAGTAAATTTATTCAGTGATTTCCAAAAATACTTTTTTATATGAAGGTTTTATGTTGAGCGTCTTTTCCATAGTATCTTAACGTTTTTTTGGTTTTTTTTTATTGGGTTATCAGGCTGTTATTTCCCATGACCAAATATACTAAAATTGTAGGTGTTAATTAAACAGTTGCTGTTAACTGATTGACTTAAGTGTTTATTTCATTTCACTGGAGATAAAAATGACATTGAAATGTTTACTGCTAATCAACACCTGTTACATCTGAGGGTACATAAAAACGTCTTTTTCATAGGCCACTATTTCAAGAACAAAAATAAACACAATTTAGGAAAACTTTTGTTTATGAAGGTGAAAAGGTATTATCAGTCTGTGCTGTGATTGTGCTAATTGTGCCAATTAGACAGAAATTCCAGTTCCTTCTTTGTTGCATATACTGTATGTACATGCATCTAACACAGTGGCATACAGTGACATCAGCTGAGACTGTCTGTTACAATCACACACCATAGAAATGTCACATTCTGACCTGGTTCTGTCTGGAAGTGGATATTGAATGTTTTGGGAAATGAAAGCCCCAAAGAGTTTTTACTTTGGAGAAAACAACCCAACATTCGACCATCATCATTAGTATTGAGTGAAAAATAATGATCTTACTGCAGTATATTGAGTGAAATTCCACTAACCTTTATCTTCAGGGCAACTGTGTCGCCACTACCCTGCCCTACTCACTAATGCACCAAAGATAGATGTGATGTTGTTATGACTAACTACATATGTAGTGTTTCTAGATGACTAATACAAGCACACCTCTCAATATAATGCAGTCCAATTTAATATCGCTAATAACAACAGACTCAAAAATGAACTTAAAGATCCAAAATGTTTCTCTTTATACCCGTTTCTCTCTTAGACATTTCTATGGCCTCTATACCTACTGCTTTGAGTGAGTGCGGGTTACATCCATGGTGCTATTTATAATGCTTGGCCATGGAGTAGTCTTCATTTCCTGTGCAAATGGTATATTTGTATTAAGTAATTCTCTCTTTTAGTTTTTGTTCTTCCCACATACAAAGAGCCATATGGGCATTGTAGGTGGTATACTAAATGTGTAGTGTAGGTTTTATTTGAATGTCTTTGAAGTTGTTAGTTGGTTGCATGGCCTATAATAGGGGCTCTTCTGAAACTGACAGCAGATGGAAGCACATCTATAAGAGGTGGATCGCTTTCTATGATTTTCCTATTCTTGTAATGATTTGCTTTATTGTTGTACTCTGTCACAACTTTTTTTCCTGATTCCTTTTGTTTCTATTGCAGGAGATACTGTCTTCTCATTTTTTTTGCGTGAGTATTGTTAATAGTATTGGTTTTGCAGCCTCTATTTAGAAACTGTGTTTGTATTTCTTTTGCCTTAGCTTCCAAATCTGGCTCTTGATCACAGATCCTTTTAAGACATTGAAATTATCCGTACGGGATGTTCTTTTTAAGTGCTGGGAGATAAAAGGCATCTGCCCAAAGCAATGTGTTTCTGTCAGTTTGCTTACAAAAAAACCCCCCACTAGAATGGAGGCACCCTTCATTGTTTCATTATAGTAAGAAATCGATTTACTAGAGGAAACTTTTTATATTCTTATCCTAAACCTCTCTTACTTATTCTCTGTGAGGCTTGTTTGTACGAATGTTTCAAGTGAGATTAAAACTCTTAACTGGACAAACCTCTTGTAAAATTATTTGTTTCAGACTGGTGAATACCATGTTTTTTTCCTGAAATTACATCATTACTGTAATTGATATCACTGACATTTCCGTGTTTGGATGTTTCATCTTGGAAAATCAACAACCAATTATATAAACAAATTAGATCTTATTAAGATTAATATATTAATATTATGATTTCAGGTCAAATTAATGTTCCAAGTACCAAGGAAACTGGTGAATGCTACAATTTAAAAAACTCAAGCTTATGGGACCTATAAGCAACACCAGATGTATAGCACACATAACATGGTCAGGGCTCACCTCCTGTTGCCGGTAGTAACAGGGACCCTCCAACCCTTGATCTGGCTGAGCTCGGGGTCGGCCACATCAATGCGCAAGGGAAGACGGGGCATCCATACACTCATCTCCAGCTGGGTGCTCAGGAAACCATAGGTGAAGTTGAGCATCACCCTGGTCTTCCCTCTTGTCTCCTTCCCGTTTACATATACGTAATCACATCGCTCTGATACCTGAACATGACCAAGAAGAAAAAAGAGACAAAGGTAAGGTGAATGAGGGGCTCAAAGGTGATATCTTGCGTTTGACCTTAAAACTCAGACAGGAATCCCTTTCTTTCTGCTGGTCTGTCACTCTATCATCATTTTGAACAAACTTTTTCCAGATGTTTTTTTTTTTCATGTAAAGCCCAATGGAAAATAAAAGTTTTAGTAAATACACACTAAGAGAGAGGAGGGAGTGAAGAGAGGCACTGATACATATAAGCTAAAAACACCAGACACACATGTTTTCATTTAATAGCACTTCCAAAGTCTGGCCAGGGAATCGCACTATGTTCCTGTTTATGTCATGTAAATTCACAACTGCGAACCCCATGAAACTGTTACTGAAAATAAATTAGCTCTGCCTTATGACTGTTCATGTAGCGCTGTACTGTAGTTGGGAGCCTTGCAGTCGCCACCAGTGAGAGCAATGAGGTGAGACACAGCGGTTGGTGTGTTTTATTTAAGATTGGAGGCCTATCTCCACTGCCGCCTCACTTATCTTAACAAACCAGTGGCTCCACGGAGGTAATTGGAGAGCACTAGACTGGAGAATAGAGTGTAGGACTGGAGAGAGGGAGGGGGAAAAAAGTGTGAGGTAGAAAAAGTAAGGAAAATGCAGGGTTAGGAATGACTTTTAATGTAAGTCAACTTGAATTCCTTTGGAAATGCAGTGGAGGTCAGTGAGTGAAGATCTTTTCCCAACATGCCAAATTATTCCCACTAAAATTCCCACTCACAAAAGTAAACTCCCTTAAACCATCCCAATTAAAAAGTGTAAGTAATGTTTTATTTTCCTTCAGTATGTTCACATTGATCAGGCTTTACAACATGTGACATGCAACATAATGTATGCACCTTAATCATTTAGCTATCAAGACGCTCTATACAGGGCAATAACAGCATGAAGTGGCAGGAAAAATGCAACAAAAATATCTAAATGGTCACGAAAAAAATATAAAGTATTTAGATTAGATAAAGTCCTATTAGAGATTCAGCCACTGGAAGTTATAAAAGATAAAGTCTTTTTTAACTTCGTCTGGTTGGTGGCGTTGCTCTAAGAGGGGTCAGTGACCGCAGGAAGCATAAGAGTCCATTCAGACACAATAATAACTGGATTAAGTTCCACTACTGATACGGAAAATCATTACAAGTGTGTTGTCCCTCTCTCTTCCACTTTGTCACTCTTAAGCCTACATGAGACTTAAAACACACTGCCTCACATTCGTAAAGCCAGCGGCTGGCATGTCATCAAATGGAAAATAATATAAGTCCTTTTTCTTCTCCTCTCTCTCTTTGCTCCTACTGTCCTAGTAACATGGATCCATTACTCAAAGGTCAAACCACTGTGCTCATGGATTGAGCGGTGGGATCATGAGCTCAGTCTCTAATGCTTTATGGAAGAGGCTCCTTTTATCTTCGATTCTCACACACACACACACACACGCACACACACACACATACACACACACACACACACACACACACACACAGAGAGAGAGAGAGAAAGACTACAGTGGGAGCTGTTAAGTGTGGAATGTCTTGTCATACACCAGAATGAATCTTATTATTTTTTTTAAAGTTCAATTTTATTCAGAAACCTGCTTTGTATGTAAAGGATATATTGAATTCACATTGGTATTGGTATATGAGAGAAATAAATGCTGTAGTGGGGTTTTAGGCAAAGTTATGTTCCTATTTGTTTAAAATGCCTTTAAGGGATTATACATTATTTGTGCATATTATAGATCTAGATCTGTGAAGACTGAATCATCAAGCTTCCTAGTTTCACCACGTGTCATTAATGCACTTACCTTATTACTAAATACGTGCAAGGTATGTTAGAAAGTTAAATAGATCAAATATTTCGTATATATATATATATATATATATATATATATATATATATATATATATATATATAGATTCCAATAACTATTTCAATCCAGGTTGTCTGGGGTTGTAATGGCTTACCTTGAGTACATCCTCCTCCGTTGATCTGCAGCTGGTGTAGTTGGTCACATCAGTGACTGAGCCGTCAGCTTCCACAGCCAGAGTTTTCATAGGGACTGATACGATTTTACCTGTCAGCACTGCGGTATTCAAGATATCGTTGTTCTGTGCGCGAAGAAAGACAGACAGAGAGTAGATTAGGATTACAGTGTCATAGTTTTATTTAGTGTCCTTTACAAGCAGACTGAAGGACAGTGCACTGGGTTGGTTTTTCCCCTAGCTTCATAAGAGCAGGTCATACTTCCAGATGATATTATTTTTCATGTAGCTTGAAGGTTGAAGGCTAAACTTAGCACAGCTTAGCTCAATTAGCTGATGTCTGAGGGATTCTCTGGTGTTTTTTTTTTGTTTTTTTTTTGATGAACGGCTGCTCTGACTGAACCATATGCTGCAGCTTGACAAATGAAATGAGTTTGTCAAACATCCAGTTCATTCACTTCATAGCACTGCAGCAGGTACAGTAAGATACTCAAAAACATGAATGTAGAGTTGTGGGTGTAATTTCTAATGCTAGGTTGCCATAATGCAGAAAAAAGGTGTATTTTCTTGTTTGGGAGCTGCTTTGCATGGACATCCAGTAACTGAGCAAGGCTATAGGTCAACCATAAGTTGATATTATTATGTAGTTATTCTGTTTAGTATACCCTCAGTATACTAAACAGAGTTGTTTATTTACTTTACTTTATACAGAATACTGGTCTACTGTCTTGTAGTAATGGTGAAAGCAGACTACTATATTGCCGATTCGTTTTTAAACACCGAGTTCATAAGAAACTTGTCTAAACATCCTGCAGGGCTAATACATTATACAATACAATCAACACTATTTGTATGGGGGCAGGGGCGACAGGCAGAGAGTGGGTGTTAGCAAGACTAACATGGATTAAAGCACTCGCAGGCGGGCAAATTTGATTCATTTAAATCACACTGATGCCGCACACAAAGCGGACTAAAAGAGTCAAAACAACATCTCTGTGTTGATAATATACAGTGTGTGTGTGTGTGTGTGTACAGCAGGAGTGTATCTCTATCTGTGTCTCGCAAACACACACACACAGACGCACACCTGGATGAAAATAACGAACTCTGCTATACTGTATTATCCGTAGATCAACACTTTCACTCCTACTAACACCTAGACCTGATTACATTTCTAATCTTCCAACCTATGCTCCTACCTTGTACTCTACATCTATGTCAATGCATTGCAGCTTAGCTATTGCAGTATACACCCAGTAACTTGTCATTAAGCCTGACGTAGTTTAATAATTGATTTAAATACTTTTTAACTCCTCCTTCAAAATGAATTTACAACTATACTTTCCAGTTTATAAAATCTCTGATAATGTCTTTTTAATCTATTATCGGTAGCGGCAGTGAGTAAGAAGCTCTGGGTGATCGGTGGTTTTTTTGTTTTTTTTGTTTTGTTGTTTCGTCTTCCTGATGCTTGCGGAATAAAGCATCAGGCAGTGGCTCGGCAGATGTTCCCTGGCAGCTTCACATTCTGAACTCAGTCGGCTTGACAGCTGCTGACCGCAATTTCAAAAGGACATGCTCTAGTTCAGACTGCGACACTGACCCAAACATAAGCCACTGGATCAGGGGTAGCACGAAATCAGAAAGCAATATCAACGCTCTGTGGTGCCGGTAGTGTCTCACTGAGAGATCTTGATGTCTGATATTTCCACAAGCTCAACAGTAATCTGGCTTGCAGCGATCAAGTTCGGCTCAACTAGTTCAGCTCTATTTTAAGTGTGTTTGTTTTTTTTTTAAATGAGAAACACTCTATGGTAAGCCTTCACATTGTTTGTTCATTCATTTATTTAACTACTTGTTCATTCAGTAGGTCTCCCGTACAGTAGGATGAGTATTAAATCCTTTATATGGTCTTATGCAAGGGAGACAACCAACAGTAATGCGGGGGAGAGCATGAAAACACAGCAGGATATCTAACACACAGCTTTTTTTTTTTTTTGCTACGGGTTTACCCACAATGCCTTTCTCTCACTTTCTATCAATAATCAGTGTAAAATGTCTAGTGAAATTCATTGACATAAAAGCATTACATGAGTTTATTTCCCCCTGCAGCTTTAACTATTTGGTGGCGATTCACATGTAACAGTGGTTTGTTCAGCCAGAGCCTACTCATGAAATAGGTCTATTTACTCCACTGTTTCAGGGAGGAAATGTTTTTTTTTTTCTTCTCATGTGAATCCTGTAACTGACTGAGATGATACATATTTGCTCCCCCAACCAACACTTGTCTGAGTCACGCTGACTATTCTACCATGAAATAGCCTACTGAATGTCCTGTCAAAGACGGGCACGGATCTATCTTGTGACTGTCCCAAGATGTAAAAGGTTTTTGAGACCAGCGAGTGGAGTAGAGACCAACAACGTCAGATTTTTACCACATCCAGCTGGCTAAACAAAGATGGCAACATCTGTTACCGGATTACAACCAGGAGTGCAATACGGACACTCGCTTACAGGTGAAATGACAAAAATGAACCCCTTATTCATGATATTATAAACTCTCACCACCAAGGACACCATCAAGTTTAGTTTATAAAACTGTTGACTGCCAAGTAGAGACGGAGTGAAATAGTAGGAGACTTATGCTGCCTTCATGTTTCCCTGTGACAAAGCCAAGTGAGTTGGCGTGAATCCTTTCAACAGATAAAAGATGCCTCCCGTCTTCTCTCTCTCGAGTTCTTTGTATATACAGTACTTCATTTTATAAGGCTTTTGTATTCACCTCCTACCTAAAACATCAGGATTAATCAGGCTATAGGGAATACACTGCCATAAAGTAAAAATATGAATGCAAAATTACATAATTACAAAAATTACATAATTACAAAGAAACAAAATAAAATACACAGACCATGACTCAAACAGACAGATACTATGTGAGCTGTAAAGTCAACAGCACAACAGACGGTGACAAAGTTACGACTCTCACCATGACCAGAGGTGCCAGCCCCACATAGTCTCTCTGGGTGGTGTAGATTCGCATTGTGCCCACATCTTTGACGTTCCCCGGCAACTCCAGACGCCAGGAAATTGTCTGGCTCT
Source organism: Pampus argenteus (assembly GCA_036937835.1). NCBI lineage: Eukaryota > Metazoa > Chordata > Actinopteri > Scombriformes > Stromateidae > Pampus > Pampus argenteus. The sequence continues at coordinate 10,435,791 of CM072877.1, forward strand.
CCGTCTGCTCTGAAACATCTTTCGGTACAAAGTCCAGTTGTAAAATCTCCAGAAGGCCCCTGTTTGGTGATAAAATGGTGTAATTATGGTTAGAGAGGGTAAAGGTTTCATTTAAACATAGATATTATGACATCTTGTACAACTTTTCCTATGAAGGTCTATGAAGTAGAACCTGAAATTCTGTACACAATATAGGTGATCTAAGAATTACACATTTATTCAGACTCACTTAGATGGTGAACAAACCTGCACAAAAACACAGTTAGCACGGCGATGTTAGCATTTTGCTCAAAGCAGTGTGCCACAGTACGGCCTCACACATCTACTAGCATAGCTGTAGACTCTTAAGTCAGTAAACACTGTCTGGTGTCAAGAGACAAAGATGGTTAAATATAAATTATGAAGAAGTGGCTGAGATGAGCTGTGCACTCCTTCCGTGGGGAAGAAAGAAATGAGAAATGTAAGCAATTGTACAGAGACACTGTACAATGAAAGAAATAGAAATTACTTGGAAATTTGTGTAAAACAAATGGTAGACTTTGAACCAAGCGTGAACTCAATACACAAGAGGTCTCATTTCCATCACCGGAATGAAGTCAAGAGTGCGGAAGGAAGATTAAGTGAGCTGGCAGAGACTTGGGCCAAATATTCTGGTCAAAGGATTGTCAAAGAAAATGGCATTTGATGTTATTTGATGCTGGAGAGAGTGTGTAGGCATACCTGCCAGTAGGAACAGATCAAAAGGAAAATGGAGCACAAAGTGAATGGGGATGTAGCACTTTTGAAGTAGCTAGAACAAAAGCAAAACACTGAATCTCTACACGGCTAAAAAACTCTCATTTAAAAAGGTTACAAATGTTGAAATCAGCAGCAACACGGACAAGCGCAAACATATACAGTATACTGTATAACAGAAAATGTTCATGTTGTAAGTGTGTGTAAGATTACTACTAAGCAGTAAGGAATGAATGGCACCAAAAACACAACGAAAGAGGCCATTATGAGTTCTGCATGGCACAGGATGAAAAGCCACATGAAAAAAAGAGAAATTCATTTACATTATTTATATAAGGGGCATTTTGGCAAGAAACATCCAATCACCAAGCTTAAAATGAGTGGAAAGCTAAAGATTACAATCAGCATAAATCAATCCACTCCACAAATTTTTTTTGTTGAATTGTGCATTAATTCAGCAACTATGGTGCTGTATTTTGTTCTCAACTGCCGTCATTTTGGCATGGCGGCATTTTGGCAAGCATTTCAATGTAAACATTAAAGATACGGTTTAAAGAAAGATTTGAAATGGAACATTGCGGAAGTCACGTGTAGTTTGGGCAAATGAAATAGAAATGTGTGCGTGACGGGGAAACAGAGAAACATAGAAGAGTTTAATGCCCCCATTTCCTGGAAATCCATCCATCTATTAGGGGGGACTTTAAACCCCATCACTTCAAAGCACAGTGGTGGAAGTATGTGTGTGTGTGTGTGTGTGTGTGTGCTTGTATGTGTGTGTGTCCTGGTGAGAGCTCAGTACAAGGGACACGACTTGGAATATCTCTCCTTCCTAATCTCCCCTTGTGAACGTGCAAGTGCTTAAGCCTGGATAACGTAGCTGTGATTATGGATGATTACGGATAAGTGGGTCGGACGGACGGCGGGTGGCGTGTCTGTGTGGGCGGGAGGTTGCTGGGCAGAGGTGCCTGCTGGTGTGCTCCTCCAGCTTCAGGCAACACAAATGCAATCAAATGGTCTGTATCAGGTACAACAGCCAGAGAAAGTGCTATGAAATTATTATTCATATACTATGAAGCACTTCAACAGAGTTGATGGTAAAACTAGTTTTCATACAGGAGACAATAACCCCGGGATTAGGAATTCAGTCTGTTTTCTTGAAGTAAATAAAGGTCCTAGTTGACCAACTATATGTATTAAGATTGGATATGAAATCAGACATTAAAGAAACTGAGATCATATAATTCCACTGAGAGGAAAGAAGAAGGTCCATTATGAGGATAATAAATCTGAAAATAATTCGGAGACATTCAGACCTTTATTCCTTTGTCCAATTCTTCATTTTGATGGCATAATTATGACTCTATGATTCTTTTGAGAATAAATTACAGGAATGAATAATGATCATTAAATAGAGTATATTTTAGTCCATTGTGCCATGTAAACTAGAATGAGCTGAGCCATATTATGCTGATTTCTCCAGAATTGTGAGCAACAGGAAGCCTCCATTATTCATATTTTAACGGTATTTTGTAGCATTGCTTCAATAATCCTAAAGAAAAGAAAACAGAGCCATACAGCATTTATGGCTGACCAAATGTAACCAATCCAGAGACTGAGGATTAAAAATGCTATTCTCTGCAGTGTCATTATTCTGTAGTCGCTGGACCCCATGCTGATATTAGAAATGAGTCTGTAGAGGTGATTTGTCAGAAGAAAAAGAATTTGCAAAAAGCAGAGAAGGTATGAATTTATAAAACTCATTTCTTAATGTTATTATTTATTTAGATACACGAGTACTCTCTTCACTCTACATATAAAGGCAATTATACTCCGTGAAAATTGATACAATAACATGTTCATTTACACAGACAAAAACAATATTTTCAAGTTTTTCGCTTTCCGTTACAGTAGCAGCAGAGATTATTGAAATCTGAGAAGACAGAGGCAATAGAAAGTGATTTAGGATGAAAGGTGATTCAAATGGGGGCTGCTGGGAACAAACATAAAAGCCATTTACACTGTGCTAATGTGCTGCTGCACATGCAGTGGACTGACCTCTTTGCAGTGACAGCGACTTTCCTCTGGCAGACAACAGTGACGGTGTTGGGAGTCGCTCCACTGCCAGGCTCCACGACAACATCCCACAGCGCTGAGTCACTGGGCCGCGCTGCAGTGAAGGACAGGCCCGTCTTCACTGTCGCTCTGCAGCAAATACGAACACACACACACACACACAGTCCAGTCAGTACGAAGCGTGAATTTTAATCCCAGCTAAAGTAAAACTCTGAAGAAGGTATTTCTTGTTTCTGAAGCGTTTATTTCCAACATATGTTTTTATAATAACAAGCTCATATGTGAGAACAAACATCGTCACCCCCAGTGTCTTTTGTATAAGCAACACTATCCGAGCTTTTGTAACAGATGTCACATCTTTCTGTCGTTTCTTGCTGTCTGTACACTGAAACATATAGGTGCGTGGGAGAGGATGTGTGCATTTGCCTGCAAAAGTATGTGTGTGTTTTGTTTGTGTTCCTTTGTGTGATGCGGATGATCATGTTGTGCCTAACGAGGTGAGTCACCAACAGACCAACATGTTGAAGGCTGACTGGCAGACTGAGAATTAGCAGGGTATTTATTACCCATTAGCCCTGGGGAGAACTGTGAATCAGCTAATCAGACGTCTGATTCAAACACACACACACACATCACTGTGCTAGGAGAGCGCTTATAACAAATAATATGAATTGAACAAACAATCCCAGAACTCCAACAGCTGCAAGGTTTTGGTCTTTTAGAGCACTTTATGTTCTTTTCCTCAGCTGTTGTATAACAAGAGTAGCCACATATCATTGGACAGGGTTATAGAGCAGAGTCATTAGCTGAAAAGTGATGCAAGGGGCATTAAATGCTCATTAAATCCACTAATCTTCACTCATGCAGACACCTAGCTATGGGGTGGGAGCCTTGTGTGTTTCCAAAACAAGCCAATTTCCTCATGCCAAAGATTCAATGAGGTGCCGGAAAGGTTCCAAAGTGAATCTAACTCATGCTTACTCAAGACCATCACTTAGCCCCTGCAGATTTTTCATCAGGATATTCATGCTGAGAGTAATTTGAAAAACCACAACCCCAATAAGGTGTTCTATTAGGTTTGCAAACTGCGAATGCCACCAGCATAAAGCAATCTTCAGATGATGTGCAATATGCCAGAAGTATCCATGTGACAACGGGTAGCTGGATGCTTATTTTCCAAGATAACAGAAGGGTGAACACAGTCAAAACACTGTCGACACTAGGATGGATCCGCACGTTCATGATATTCATCACAGATTCATGTTTCTGCCACACTAGAATAAGGGTCAGTATGCATGTGCTCATGCTCAGCACACACTACACACACCGAAATACTGATTTGTAATCAAACAGCAACCAGACAGATCGATAACGGTTGAGACAGGGTCAAGGTCAAAGTTGTCTGATGGACAAAATACAAGTGGATACAATTCAAGTGGTCGTGCAATTGCTGAAAGTTCTACCAATGCCGGATGAAGACGTACTTGTGTAGAGATCAATATCTAGATCAATACCTTATAGTCACAGCAAAAGCAAAAACTCCCGGTTACATTTTCATTAAGGTTTGCAGCACATGCAAATATTAAATCAAATAAAATCCTCCAAAAAAAGCTCCAAAATCATCAAACGGTTATTTTCAAATTCATGACAGTTATATAGTTCAGTAAAAATGTTTTTAAAGTCTTATATGTATTTTCTACATTTTAAGATTTAACGTAGCCATTTTTCCTGCTGCTTGTCTGAGTCAGTATCACAGTGACAACAGCACCCTTTTCCAGCTGTAAACCACTTCTGATGTCTCCTGTTGGGTGTGGAGTGAGCAGTAAGTCAATGCCAGGATCTTCCTGGATCACTGAGTTTCTCGCCCACGAGCAGACTTGAGCCACCCCACAGAGAAACCTCATTTCGGCCACCTCAATCCTCGCACTTTGTCTTTGTCAGTCACCATTCTGTTTCCCACCTGTGGACATGAACCACAGGTGGGAAACAGAATGGATATCGACCTGCAAACTGAACAACACTTCACCTCTGTTTTACCAAATTCAGTCAATCTTCTTGTTTAAACATGTTACAGCTGGAAAGCTCACAACTCTGCTGTTTTTCATTTCATTTAATTAAGAAACACTGTATTTTACTTTATGTTCTTTCTACCTTAAATGCAGCTCACAAATGTATACGTTTCGATCAGATGAAATGTTTCTGATTCCATCTGATGACCATTTTGAAAAAATAATTTTTTATATAACAAATGTTGTGTTTACAAGCTGCCTGCACACTTAACAGGTGGGTGCAAAAGGCCCTGCAAAGCTGCACATACGAACCACACGCACTCACACAGATGTACACGGTTAATCCTGGCAGTCAGCCCAGATCATCTCTACCCCAGAGGGTTAACCTCTCGATTCATTTCCAATCAGAGCCACAGATTATCTGTCCTAACCCTGCTGGAGTGGACTAAATCTTGGGCCAAAGAGTGAAGTAGAGCAGGGATTTCTCCCAGGAGGAATCAATCATTTTTGCCAAGCTCCTCAGAGCTAGCCTTGACTTGGACTTAACCACTGGACTTAGTCCCCTGTTCTTGTCCAATCTCATTCTGGATATGGTCAGAAATACACGGACTGAAATCACTGACCTGACTGGAGGAAACTCCAGTTGCACAGTCAGTGAGCAGATGTTAAAGGGTCAGCGTCTCTCTCTACCGAATCTTATTCAATGTAATTTAAACAATGCAAACAGAGCTACATTCAGGTCATTCTGGGTCTACTGTGTGTGTGTGTGTGTGTGTGTGTGTGTGTGTGTGTGTGTGCGTGTGTTTTTACAGACATGTTTGTGTTAGTGGATAGTGAGTCACTGGGATTGACTGTTACAACCACGGATTTAACTGTGTGTCCTGTGTATTAATACACATATCTTAACATTTCTCTCTCCACTTGCCTGCATCCCAGCACAGATTACTGCTGTATGTTTGCAGCATGATATCACTAAATCATGGGATTAGCGAGAAATTTGTGTTGCGTTTCAAACAAAAACCATTAAACTGCATAAAGACTGGAAATGTTGCCATGATGGTTTTACACTTTACTGATCCGAAGCATTCTAATAAAAAAAAAATATATATATGCTCAGTGATGTACATCAAACGGCAACAAGTAGAAACTTTGAAAACACATTGAACTGTGTGTTTTAGTGTGACAAGGCTGCTTTTATATTAAGTTCACTTTCACCCAAAGGAGTCAGGAAGATGTTGGTTATTTGTTTTCCTGCTCCATTAAATATATGCATTATTCATGAAGTCAAATACCCAGAGAACCTTGCTCAAATGTTAGTGGGATGTTGAGATATGAAAACCGGTGAATCATTTGCCAATTATTTCCCTGCTTATGGAAGAGTGCTCTCCATAACTCCCCCCACTAACTGAGAAGTTGAAGTAGACAGGATATATAACATGTCAGTAATTTATGAAGCCAGTGATTCCCGGCAAACAACACAAGTCATGTTGGCGCTCGAGCATTTCAGTGTGTGGCCTTCATGTCAAGCCCCATCAGTATTCAAGTGCCTTAAGTAACCATTTAAATGCATGGAGCTTATCCTTCATTAAGACTCAAGTATACTGTACATCACGATGATTCAACATGGTCTTAGTCTCTTTTTCTGCTTCACGTGTTTCAGTGACGATTAAATTTTATGTGACTCTCCCCCTAAACTCTTGTCCTCTGCAAACTCAGCAACATAGATGAATAATTATAATGTTTTCTGGGAATGACACTTTAAGTTCAACACCATCAAATGTGATGTTGGCATACGTACTGTGGTTCAGCTGGTTCAGTGTGATATTAGTTTATTCCCTACCAAAAACTGGCAATAACATCCCCACTATGCATACTAAATAGCCATCTAAATACATTTACAAGGAGTCTAATATCTACAGAAAATGTGTGTATAAAATATAAAAAATATTAGACTGTACCAGAGATTAAGACTTTATTACTAAGGGTAAATGTAAAGGTAAAAAAAAAATAATAATAATAATATTGACTGCCACTAATTTATGTGGAATTTGACACCCTGAAGACTTTACTTCAGACCTGCACAGACAGATTGCAGATACTTGACTTGTACTTAACTGCCAATAAAAGCTTTGTATTGTACCAACACAAAATGGGTATATAATGAGCATGTGCTATAAAAGGTAAATATAACACTGTATGTATAAAAATAATGAAGATCTCTTACCCAAGCGTGAAGCTTTCCAAGGTGGATGTACTAGCCAGGAAGACATAGAAAGTTGCCACATTTGTGGTCTTCAGAGGTTTGGAAGAAGTCTGGATTACCACGGCACCTCCCAGTCTCAGCCGAAGGAAAGTGGGGTTTCCTGGAGGAGTTCTGAGCAGATTGACACTTCCTATCCGCTTCATCGGTGTTCCTGAGCCGTGCGGACCTCCTCCTCTTCCAACGCCTACTCGCTTCAGGCTATCCTGTGGCGTACATTGGCCTGTCTGGTCCCTCCGGCTTTGAAAGTAGACTTCTACAAGGTTACCTGGAAGCCCCTTAATTCCTTCGGTTCTTCCTGCTTCCCTGCTAGAGCTGCCAGACCGGCTGGCTGAGCTGAACCAGGCTGGTTCTGGCTTTAGCTGAGCCACACAGAATCCACCTGGAGCCACCAGGCATGCCCCGCGGACTTCTCTTGTCTCCCAGAAGGCATAAGCTGTCACACAGTAAGCTCCATCCTTCGCCTTGGCTGCATCACTTCTCCTCCCGTTATCTTCTCCAGACTCCATCTTTTCTTGCCCAACAGTGATATTACTTTCTGTGGGCATGTGGAAGAGGATCTTAACAACGGGGGATGAGGAACGAACCTGCCGGACCAAAATGACTGGCAGGATCCTGCGGCCGCTGAGGAGCAAGTCTGGAGGAATGGGTGCATCTATAGTCAGAGGGCCGTATGAAGCGTTGACAGCTGGCTGGAGGAGCCCAGCACCTGGATCAGTAATGAGAAACGTCTGAGATTGAACCTTCGGGCTGGAGTTCCCTGACGGCTCTGGACTGTCCTGCTGCAAAAACACATGGTCCACGTTGAGAACCTTGAAGTTGACTGTGGGATAAATGGGAGATGGTGTGGAGGATGTCCCAGTGTCTTCAGCAACCTGCTGGCTTTCAGCCACTGGGAGACATTAAGGAAGAGAGATTAATGCACAAACGATACTGCACTGCTGCTTAAACTCTCAAATCTATTTTAATTATAACATACTTAGAGCACCACTTACACAATCAATCAATTACTGGAACTCAGAACACAGAGGAGGATGGAAGGAGGATGAAGGGTTGAAAAGGACAGGATCTGAGGTCGGTGACGGGTTGAGGGGGGGGGGGTCAAAAAGCTGGTGAGGCCATCTCGAGGAAGCCAAGGGTGGTGAGACTCAAGGTAAAAGGTAATGACTTGCTGATGCAGCAAATATGGTTCATGTAGCTCCTGCAGTGAAAAGGAAAAGCGAAGGAAAACAAAAAGGTATAATAAAAGAAAGGACTTGCACTTTTCTTAACTTTAAAAGTAACACATTATGATAATTCATTTTTTTAAGGGCTATACAAGTTGGAGACAGTTCACATGACAACACCATATGCAATTTATTTCAAGATATTATGAAGAGAAGATTTAGCTGCCAAACACTGTTATGTAGTTTTGTATGATGGGAAAAAAAAAAGACCACATGGTGTATTTTCTATTGCCCATAATCCAACCAGATGGTAATAATTATAGTGAGCCCACAGGTCTCAGCCAAATAAAACTCCTACCACATGGTCACCACTGCTAAATAACGCCATCTTCACTGTACTTGTTATTTCTAGCACTAAAACACAGTGCTGTTCTGTGCACCAAAGATTATGCTGGTTCTTTCAACAGAAACACTACTCCAAGTGTTACTGCTACGAGATGCAAAAAAAGGGAATAAAAAATGTGGCGTCTTGCGGGATTACTGTTTGTCCCAACAGGATGCTGTATGCGACGGCTTCTGCTTCCTCCTGCCAAAGACACTCGGTAAATTTCTATCCTCTATGTTGAAATGCTTCAAAATTAATGTGTGAGTTAGCTTGACAGTCCCTGCGTCATTAAAATAACTTCTGTAAAAAGGCAAACGGGCACAGCAGAGCCTACTCCCTTCCCCCCGCCCCAAAAAAAGCTGTTAGAAGTGATATATATCAGTCTTTTCTGATTTTCAAACCATATTTCATGAATATATCTACATTCAAATCAATATTCTTTTTGAAGGCAAAAAGGGAAATCTGTGTGGAAAAAAAATACAGCTGTCAGGGTTGATATTAAAATGTGATGTTTGGAAAAGCACACAGGAAAGCTTTTTCAGATAAGATGCTGATGCTGCAAAGAGTTTTACTTTAAAAGGCCAAAAAAACATATTGGCTGCTATCACTCCATAATATCCGCACATTTAAGGCAGATCTGATGTGAAACGAAAAATAATGCAAAGTGATTTCAGTCAAACATCAATGTTTTATTCCCCATCTACTGCTGTAAATCACGACGGGAACGATCAGGCACCATCGATATTGTCAGTTTGTCTATGAGCAGACTTATTAAAGCCTATAAATGGATTTTTGTTTACTGGTAGACAGCCAGGCCAATGATCAAATAACTCAATTTTGAGAATGATTAAGATCTGAGACTTACTGTGATTCCAGGCTTTTAGCCATAAACAGAAAATCATGGTTGAAACACAATAATTAAGAGACTAGACTCCTTGTCCTACAGCAAGTTTTATACAGTAGGATGAAGGAATAAATTATTCTTTGGCAGATGTTTGCGATCTCTACTTCGAGCCCTTCTAATTTATCGCCTGTATTCCTCTACAGCAATCATGAGAGGGATGTCTGAATATTTTACATACATTTTTTCTCATCTGTTATAAAGGAGCCCATGTAACACATCAGTCTGCACTGGCTGAAAGTCAGAAAATTTTGTTTAAAGAAAAAAAAGGAAAATGATCTTCAGTGTAGACAAAACAAGTCTGCAACAATGTGTGACCCTATAGGAAAGGACATACATGTAGTTTCTGGTAAGCAGTTGACTGTGAGACAAATATTAAAAATTTAAGCTTTCCCGCAATTCTTTTGTAAAAAAAAAAAATAATCAGCGTATTTCCATCTCTGCTGCAGCATCTGATCCGAGGCTCAGAATGAGGCCACCAACAGATGGGACTGCTGATGTACACCGGTGTGTTTTAGTGAACTTCTTATTTATTGATCAGATATTAATTTAGTGATTCCTGGCTGCATTCCCCAACTTATCTTAGAAGAAAAATGAGCAATTTTAAATATTTAAACTTGTTAAATGTTACTTCAAAATCAGATGGACTCACTGACACAACAGGCGGCCCATCTGTGACTGGACTGAAAGATAAGGCTGTCATGCATATTCATGGATACCAAGCAGAGCAGATATCAAAGACTGAACTCTATCACTTAGACATGCTTTAAGAACACAGTCAGCTGCACAGCTGAGTCCTGCACTCACAGAAATACAGCGGTCACACATATATGTATGATGAAAAATGCATGCACACTGATACCATGCGCAGATATAAACCCAGCCAATCTCAGAAAGTAGTCCTTTATATGATTTTGGTATCACTGAGAGACAGGCGGCTTGCTGTGACTTCATAGATCCCAGTGCAGGTTATCTTTAAACAGGGAGACAGCTGTGCAACCTCATCTTTAGGCCTCTTTAATCCCACAGATGAAGCTCCCCGAAGCACAGCGATGCATACTGGAGAACATTTAGACACTTTATTTTAAACAGAGGGGCAACGAAACGGACAGAGGGCATCGGTGGTAAACCAGAAAAAACACAACGCAACATGTCCAAGCACATGAATAATGTTCAGTTTTTAGTTTTTAAAGCTTTCCTGATGCACACACAACAACTGCCTTGTCTTTTAGTGGTCTCGGGGCCGCTAATAAAAACTATTAATAGAAGGAAACAGGCTTCTGTACTTGTGCATATATGAATGTGGACACCAGAATCATGACTTTAATGAGGATAATAATAAAGCAAATCTAGTAGCCTATATCCAATGTGTGTGTGTGTGTGTGTGTGTGTGTGTGTTTAGAGAATTAGAGCATACACTAGAACACATATATACTCATTATCTTTGTTAATATTCCCTTGTAAACACAGCTGAAGCCTTGGAGCTACATCCAGCCTAGTTATCTTCATACGTGTAAAAGGTTTCCATCCTTGCATCTGCTCCAGCACTAATGAAATCAATTAATACATAACTGAACACAGAAATTAATTAATTAATACTAGTCAGAAATCTCACCTTCGGCAACAGCTGTAAGAACAGCGACAACTGGGAACAATGCGCGGAGGGGAAAGTTGAGCATCATTTCAGTGAAGTTGCAGGATGTAACCATCCGCGCTGCAGTGCGCACGTACCCAAGTAAACTTTGGTGACTGTCTGCGCAGGGATGAAAGAAAACGCTGGAAACAAATCATTACATCTTCTGGTGTCCCGGTGGAGTTACTTCCTCTGACTGTGGAGGTGAAAATAAAAAAAACCCACAACAACCCTCACTTCCTTATCCACATAAAGCGTCGCCTTGTTGTTTTTTAACGTCTTTTCTCTAAGTGATGAGAGGGATGTTTTCCTCTGGTGGCACGGCTCTGGCTGGCACTGCAGGACAGCAACAGGCACGGCTATTCCCACGATAGGAATCAGTAAACATGTGCAGTCTGTCAGATTAACGAGACCCACGTGGGTAATCGTCGGTAGGGGGAGAGCTGAGAGCAAATTGAATGCACATGAGGTCAAAGGGATCAGTGGTTTCTGTACATGAGTCATTTTAATGTTGATTTAACAAATTAAGGATGTGATTCTGGGTTAAAGGGTGAATTTATGTGCATTATTTATTTATCTTGTAAATAAAAAAAAAACAAGTTATTCTTCTTTTACTATATTTTATAAATATAGGTTAGATAAAGTAATTTTTAAAAATGTGCAGAAGTTCAATGCACCAATAGGGCTTTTTTTTTTTTTTTTTTTTTTGCTCCTGACATTACTTCAGCCAGTTTTTCAGGAAAAAAAAAAGTTCATTGCAGGTTTTGCCAGCTGTCAGCTGCATATTCTCAGTCCACAGCATCACTTGGGATCATAGTGGATGCCTAGGCTGGAGCAGATGGATGCGGGCACTATAGCTAAAGCCTTATGGTTTCACAGGAACTATATATTTGGCAACATAACATAATGGGTCAGCGCTCATATAAACTCCACTTTAGTCTTGTGTGTATGTGTGTGTGTGTGGGGGGTGGGGGGGGGGGGGGGGGGGGGTGATCTGCCCTACTGTAGGCCTTCGGGCCACATTTAATTTCTTAATACTGAGTAATTATATATATTTTTCCTCTTTTTATGTGTATCACTTCATCTGCCTTGACCTAAAAATCTACACACTCGTTATAATGAGGAACACACTGAGCACCGAGTGTGAGTTCAAAGCTTGAACTGAAATAACATGATGTGTTTTTGCAGTGCACCCTACAACCAAGGAGAAGCAGTTTAAAGTGTTGTGCAGTTAAAGCACAGAGACATCGGACTAAGTGCTGACATCAGATTTACGGTAAAGAACACCTAGTGGGTTTAATGAGTTTGGTCAGACTTGTCCTCACTTCCCTCTTCGCTCTCCAACATCCCCCTAAATACCTCTTCTTTAAAAACAAATCTGCTTTACTGACAGAACATGTCTGCACGTTAAACCCACTGTGCCCAGTGCCTCAGTGGCTGTTTTATTGCAAGGTAGCACCAGTGTCAGGGTGACAGCATTATGCATGCAAGCATCACTGGTGAATAAACATTTTCTCCCCTGACAGCAGAGGCTGATTAAAATAAATATGTGCCTTAGAGAGACATTTAGGATTCTCCAAATGCCAATAAAAACGTTGAAGAACTAACAGAGTCTGTATTATCCTCAGGCAAGTAACGTGATTATACTATCTAGTGCTTACAGTGCAGGGTTATTATATGCATTGCGTTTTAAAGTCACTGAGCTGTTTGTCCGTGTTTTTGGCTGGACTTGATTATTAAAACTGACAGTGGCAGAGGCCACCGACTATTGAGTCTGGGAACGCCTCCAGATCTCAGTCGTTGTTCCAGATATGCAACCTGCTGCTGGCGCCGTTAGTCGATAGGAGCCGAGATGACAGGTGGTTGTATTTACCGTGTGTGATTCTAACACTGTATATAAAGCTGCTACCAGGTGGCACAAAGGTTTTTGGAGGTTGTTTGATGTGTAGCGACACGGGTCAAGACCTAAACGCCTATAATGATTTATGATTTTCTTTGTACTACTGGTCACATTCAAAGCTTAGACAGGAATCCAGCAAATAGACCATTGCCTCTTTATGAGTGGGGTGGTCAGTCCACCACTGTTGGATGTCTTGCCATGAAAGTACAGTACAGATATTCATGTTCCCCTGAGGATACACTATGCTAGCATTGTGAGCATGTTAGCACTCTTGTTCTCACACGTTTGAGACTAATGACTTCATTTTTGTTAAATATCGAAATAACGTAACTTTCAACAACCGTTTTCCTTTCTTCCCACATGTTTTAGATGTGCGCACCTCTTGTTATTAAACATAAAAAAAAAAAAAAGACGATTCAAGCTTGAAATTAAAATGTTCCATATATTGTATAAAATGTGCAGAAAAACTATTCACATTTTAATTATGTTCAGAGGGAAATGACTTCCAAAAACTGCTGTAAAAATAACAAATAAGAGGAATACAACAGACACAAGAGGCTTACATTACTTACAGTGTGATTGTTGCATAGCTGCCTTCTTTTTTATCCTGCTAATGATCATGATCAAATGAGTGTTTCATATAGCCACATGTTCAATCACATAATTTCCATAATGGTACAAACCAGGAAAGGTTATATCAGAGATCACATGAGGTATTTTTCACCTGCATCGGGATGAACTATGACCAGCCTATAACTCCTCAGTGCACACAGGGGTCATTGTATGATTAGTAGATCTATTAACCTTTACCGACAGTAATCCTGCTCAGAGATGGACTTTGAACTACACCACTGTTACATTTTAATATTTCCTGCATACCTCTTACTACTACTTACTAATCAGTCAACTGGTGTTGAGTTAAGTTCCATCTATCGGTCAAACGATTAGATCAACTCGGCTCAATTTCATCCCGTTGTTGCTGCACGTGAACAGCGGGGTGTCATGCAGTATGAACAGAAGTGATAATAATAACTGAAAAAGTGGTTCAAGAGCGCGCAAGACAATAGGAGCCACAAGATCAAATCATTGCAAACTGCTTCACTCTGATCCCCAAGGAGTGCTGGAGTCCAATCTCAGAACATAAAACTCTTGCTACACCTGCGTAATAACTTAGCGCTACAGCCAGCCAGAAGGCAGCATGCCAACCCAGTCTTTTCAACACTTGTGGTGCTAAAGCTCTGAGGGCACTACAGCCAAGTTGTGCTTGTGGATGTCTTCCACTCCAAGCAGCATGAATTACCAAAGTGAAGCCTGTGCCCTGGCTTCTTCCCCTCTGCTGACGTCAACCAACATTCCCCTCCTGCTGACGAATGAATGCTCCTCTCAGAGCGTGGCTGCCATAAACATCAGTTTTCCATCCCTGCATGACGCCTCGAATGAGTTACCAGCCAGGTAGTATAGCCTCCCACAAACAGCTTGCCCTCAGAGCGCCGAGATGGACAGGTACGAAGCTTGCCTCCAACCGCCTGCTGGGAACTGCATTAATGTTGGAGTGGATGGATGGTCACGCAGGTGAAGTATTCAGTCTGATCTAGCTATTTCGTTAAGAATTTCTCTTACCTGAGCTGAGAAAGAAAATTATGCAAGAACTTGTTGTAGACAGCTCCAGGCCATATCACAGCATCAGGTCTTATTTTATTGCCAGTTTCCATGTATGTTTAAAGATAAAGTGTGTCTCATGATTGTCATTTTAACCATGCAAAGAGATTATTTTTTATTTTATGTATGCAAGACTAGAGGCAAAGTGAACAACTCCCTCATGGGAGAGCCCCGGGGGAGCAGAAGGCTGCAGGTTGCACAATGTGGCAATCAGTTTGTGGTAATGTGATTAATTGCAGATGTGTTTGTTAATTAAATATGCAACACTGAAGCACAATTTAACTGAAATGATAGAAGCCTTAAGGCGGTTATTGCATGTTTACATACATTTTAATAACTTTATTAATTCAGTTCCATTAAAAAAAACAACACGAATTTATGTGAGATTTATTTAGACCACATCTCACATGTTAAATGTGATATTATATGGTACATTTCTGTTTTCCCATGTCATGCCGAGTTATATAGGCCCAAAATGCAAATCACAAATTGGCCTCGAATGTCTTTATAATCTGTACAGCATATATAACCCTCTCTCATAAGAACAATATAATGTATTGAAGGTACTATGTCTTTGTGCACTGTACTTAGGTTAACAGAATACAAACACAAAGTTGGACAAATGGGGAGTCATCTTTACCCTGGGGACCCAAAGATGATTAATCCAGCTCCACGCAGTATAGACATAGATATATATATAACATATAAAATGAAAGAATGCAGTTACACACTTACAGTATGAACTTAAGCCACATTTTTAAAACTGTTGTAGCCCAGAGACTTATAAAAGAAATCTCCAACTCACCGGATGACAAAAGGTCAAAATAAGCTATTGTACCTGGGAGATCCCTGCTGTGATACTGAAGCAGGGGGAGTTGAGTGTTTCACTGGCGCCATGAGATTTTTGTGAAATATTCAGAAAGGCCAGCAGAAGATGGATGTCTCCTTATGCCCCCTCTGGTGGCGTGGCAAAGCGAATGATAGAGAGATTACAACTAGCAAGAATTTTAAACATCCACTGGACCTCAGGGACTTCAGAGACTTACAGCTCAATATAGATCTGATGGACAGTGAAGGAGAAAAAGGGTGTGAGCAAGAAAAGAAGAGAAGAAAAGGAGGTGGAAGAAAAGGGGAAGTGAGGGAACGGACAGCAAAAGAGGATGGTATAGGGTAAATATATTAGAAGCAACAAAACAAAGAAACTTTATGATTCATTGTTTTTTTATTATTTATAGTCACTGTCTCGACATCAGCAAATTCTCATCAACTGAATACATGGCTGAGACCTGGGTTTGTCACTGCATGTATTATTTCCCTGATTGCTAAACTCCTCTCGTACTGTCACTGCACAACTGAAAATCACTGCTGCCCTCCTGAGGCTTGTGGTGTAACAGCACGACAGCAGTAACAGTTACACACATCAATATGTGAGTCATATGAGAAAAGATTATCGAAACGAACAATGAAAAAATACATGCTAAAATAATTTGGCTGGTGTTTCGATGATTATTTGTTGTATGTGTAATAAATCACCCACAACACTGACATCAAGTTCGGCTTCCTCTCATTTGAGTTTCACAGAAGAAGAGGTGGCTCCTTACATGACAAAACCACAGATGATTTATGTCTCTTTTATGGATATAGTGAGAAAAATTTAAATAAAATATATATATCCATGCTGGCAATATTCACAAGCCAGAGAAATGGTTTTAATTATAAATGCATACTCAAAGAGACTTGTTGTAGCAGGTTCACTGCTTTGTGTTGATTATATTTGTGCAACATACTTGTTGGATATCTTACTTTTTATTGCAGACTAATGAAATAAATTAATGGTGTAAACAGCAAATATATCTTTAGTGATCTAAGGCAGTTTCATTTACTCTTTGTGGTTCAAATCTCATTCAACAGTCATGTCTTGTTGCTGCTGTGTGTGTCTGTCTGTCTGTGAACTCCCCACTGTGAACCATCTCTCTAGCTTTTTGTTGGAGTTTAATGCAAAGATTGGAATTAAGTTGTTGTGACATTTTTGGCTGAATGACAGCCCACTAGAGTACTGGTAATAATTAAAATTTAGACAGACATGAACGATTCAACTGGTAGCAACATCAACTTGACATAATATAATTTCTCACGTATTAAATTATAATAATCAGTGTCATCCTGTTATTGCCATTTGTTAATGAGCGTGAGCAGATAATTCTGTAAAGCTGATTTAGGGATTTTCTGCGCAAACCACTGGCTGCAGCTGATTACAATGCGCAGTCTTTATTTAATTTTAACAAAGCGTGAATGTACTATTTAGCTGCCTATATGTGTGTGGAGAAGCTAGCAGTCTCAATACTGTGAGATCTGACATAAATACATTTGACTGCACCCAGATGGACACCATCTCCATGGGCAAACCTTCTTATAATTCCCATAGGCACGAATAGTCTTTTAAGACCATCTGTTCATTCATTCAAGAAGAAGAGAAACATATTGCTCTGCAGATGGCTGTAAAGCAGCATTGCTTTGTACAGACATAAAAATAAATCCTGATTCAGAATCAGTATTTTCTTTGTCTTTTTTGGACATATTCAAGATGGCATATATTGGTCCTTAAGCACAAGTTAAGTCAACTTTATCCCTTCAGTTCAAATAGTTCTTGATGAATTAATGATGCCTCAAATATTTTCACGACAACATGACTACCACAGTCAGAACACTGATTCAATAACTGTATGATAAATGACACATATATGACAGCTGAAGGATGGTCTCCTTTGATTCTCCTTATAACATCTAGTATCTTTCTGCAGGTTAATATTTCCTGAACAGATCTCTTTCCGACTTGCTCAGAAATAAAACACAAAACAACCACAATTTTTCTAAAAAATATCAAATTTAATTTGGTTATAAAAGTTTTATTTTTTTTCCACATGCACACCCACACATAATCCATTACCATAAATACTGTCTAATGATTTCTCTTTTTTTTCCTTTTTTTTTTCCTTTTCTTAAACTTTGAGTCACAAAGCAAGCACGTACGGTGGACTGATACATCTGATTTCAAAAGGACACTATGGAGAATGCTTTTTTTTTTTTACAGGGAGAAAAAATTTCAGTGCACTAAAAAAAAAAAGGCTGTCGTAAATCAAGTAGAATCATTTATAAATTATCTACAAATGGATCAAAGTACAAAAGAGCTACAGCGTTTTAGAGACACTACACCCATTCACGAGTGAATGATTTGGTATTGGGACACCATATTATTTAAGCTTTGTGACAGACTGAGTGAGAAACTATGTATAAACAGCTCTGCAACAAAATAATTAAACCTATTGCCAGCTGAACTTTTCCTTTATTCCATTACGGCAAACCCTCTCCTGTCATTGCATTTAATTAATAACAGTAATAAATAGCACGCAGGAGCACCCTGTTTATTTTATGTCACACACTTACTTTAAAACCAAATCTGACTCATCTTTCAAGTGCAACTTGACATAAATGACAACTGGAGATTAATAGGATAGAACGAACACTTAAAAGAAAATGAAGAGAATAAATGTTTTTAAATCATTAAAGCTATGAGACATACTATCCCCTCCAGTTTAATTTAATTCTTGGGGACTTTTAGTCACCATTACAGCACACATAATGTTGGTACAGTATGCAGGCCTTTCCTCTAAGTAATCCTAGTGCTTTTAAAAATAAAAAAATCCACCTTAAAATGTTCTTATAATCATAATCACAATTAAAAAAGATCTTGGGTTAAATAATAATAATAATAAATGAAATATTTCAACTTCGTTTCTGCTTTTTTCCGCTTGCATTTGAAATTCTGGCTGCACAAGAATTATGTGAAAGTTGACAATTTTTGCTTGCAAGAAGAATTTCAGATAAATTCATGAATTTAATTGAAACTGAATATTGGCAGAAACCCAGTGAAACACAGTGTTTGGAACTACAATGAATTAGAAACTGTCAGTGTGATAAACTGCAGGATATTAAAGGTGCAGTGTGTAGGATTCAGTGACATCTAGGGGTGATGTTGCAGATTGCAACCAGCTGAATACCCATTTCTGCCAAGTCCATTCAGCAAGCTGTCACTAAATTCTACACACTGCACCTTTAAGTAGTTCCTGCTGATCTGATTACATTACATTACATTACATTATGGTGTAAATCCTTTAGTGGCATTATGCTAATACTGTCAGTTTGTTGGTTTTTGCAGACTCAATTTAAGTCTGAGTTAGTCAACAAAGTGGAGCAAAAACAGAAAATTGGCATTACTTTAATAAACTTATCCAAGATCATAAGAATAAAGTAAAAAAAAAAAAATTCTTCTGCCAGAATATAGAATGAATAGAATATATAAACTGTAATATTTTAAGTTGGTTTGGTATAGTTCTTATGTACTGTAAGTAAAAGTCATGTCGACGTAAATGCGCTGGACATAATAACAAGATACTAAAGTAAAAATAAGTTAGTATTCTTTCCACAGACTTTAGGCAGAGAACACTGTATGCAATTGACGTTTTGATTTGAAGTTTCTATGAGGCTTCGACGTGGCCGTCTGTATTAACATGAGACAACAAAACTAAACAGTGCACAGGCAATGGAGGTAGCAGCACATCACTAGAAAGACTGATAATTATATGGCCTGTCCTTCAGAAAACAAAACAAAAAACAAGTGAAGCAGTAACATGAGAAGTGCAAAACATGAATGCATCACGCACTGCCTTACATACACACACACACACATTTATTCAATCAACCATCACCCACCTTTGTGCAATAGGAAGACAGACACAAAATTTTGTCTTGGACTAAGTGTTTCATGACAGCTTGACAGCGAGGACAACAAACATTTCTGCTCTTACTTGATTTGACAAAAACAAAGCACAAGCAACCCATTATATATATATATATATATAAAAAAAACAAAAAATAAAAACCCTGGTATAAATCAACCTTGTAATTAAACGAGGAATGTCATGCTCATACTGATTTCAGAAAGGCCACTGGGACAGGTAAGCTCGCCTGTTATTTGTCACATTAAAGCCCTGTTGCCAATCTGCAACTCTTTTTGAATAGTCCCACATATGCTACCACCTCTCAATGATATTGCACTAATAAAGCCTTTGTGTTAGCAGCCAGCATTACTTCAGAGAATGCCTCAATAACAGTGTAGTCTATTTGAGATTTTTTCTTAGAGGAGTATGGTCTCTGTTTCCTTGTAATGACATCAAAATTCCTCAAAAATGTATGTTTTTGTTTGTTTGTTTGTTTGTTTTTGCTGAGAAAATCCTGTTTGGAAACGTGTATGTAACCAGATGCTTTGTTTTCACAGCTACCCTGCTTGAAATAAATATACCAGTATGTATTCTTTGACTAACGATAAACAAAAGAGGGAAAAATACATGTCATGAAAATCCTAGTTTTTTTTTTTGTTGTTTTTTTTTTTTTTTTCATCATCACCCCTCGATTTAAAATACATCACAGTAATATGTTTTTGTGTCAGTAGGTGACCTCCGTCTTGATTTTGGCACTGCACTGTACATAATTTAGTTGATTTGTATCACTGAACATGAATAATTGTATCACGAGTTATATTCAATCAGGCTCACGCAGTCCAGGAGCCAAAGCTCGCATCCTCTCTGTCATGTGTTGTTGTTGTGTCAGAGTTGATTGTATGGATGCAACATACAGAGCCCGGCATGTAGCCTACTGTACATGTACGCCTTTTCTTTTTTTTTATCCTTTATATTTATTTTATTTCACAGGGGAGAGTCTCTTCAGCAGTTTCTTCCCTTTGGAAAGCAGTCCTTTCTTCTTCTTGTTTGCCAGATCATGAGGGTCCCGGGGGTCCAGCGGAACGTGGTGGCCCCTTGAAGGGCTGAGAGGTCTCATGGTGCCCGGGAGGAGGGGTCGGACGATCGGGGATGGTGCTCGGACAGGCGTGGCGTCATTGTCGACCGTGTCAGTGGTTTCTGTGGTAACCTGAGGAGAAGAAGCGATGGGGAGGTATGGACGCATGGGGCAGCGTATTACAAGAGAAGCAACACTTTTACAGTAGACTAGGTCTCTCTGTCTGTCTGTCATCAACCGCTTAAGATCTGGCAACAAACAAAAAAAACACCTGAGAGCTATGCTGATCGCAGTTAGCATATGCATACTGCATATGTGTACCTCCAACAAGTAGGTTATGCTGAGAAACTTTAAATGTGTGTTAGATGTGTATGTATTTTGATGCGGATCTGGATTCATGCATGCAGATTATAACTTCTTAACATCCTCTTTAACATCTAACAGTTAAAACTATATGCACCCTCTGAACAAATTACCTGGTAAAATCCAGTAATATTCTCTACATACTGTATTAAAGATGATTATGTACAGGACTAGACTGAAATGTTTCTAATATCTAAATGTTGGCTAAAAGTATTGTGTGTCTTCCTGTTCATCTGTATTCAATTTACAGTAGCTTTCACACACACACACACACACACACACACACATACACACACACAGGCCATATGTAGAAGAAACACTGAGGATGAAGTCATAAAAAGTTGAGCACGACATTAGCACACCACAGAGCTGGAGAAGTCCACCATCAGTAGGCCATGAGGGAACATAAAGTACAATCATATACAGTACAACACCCAGGGACGCAACTGTAGATACCAGGCTTCTTGTCTAATGCGTCAGCAGGATACACAGTTATGTTTTTAAGAAGCAATGCGAGTCTAGATTTCTCTGGTTCAAAGGTCAAAGGCTTCAACTACCAATCTAGCAACCTTGAATGACTAAATTAATGCCGTACATTATCGTACAAATTATTGAACAAACTCAGGAGAAATGATGTGATCTGTCATCACGAAACAAAACATTACAGAAACACTCAACGTGCTTCTGTAAGACTCGGTGGCATTCGAAAGCCTTTTGCTGCGGCCGCAAGCTGTGCGCATTAGAAATGCAAGTTCGGTATCTTAAGTTGCCAACTTACTGTACAAGGCAGACAGAGCCATTTATGGTGTGAAATGAACAATCTTCTTCTGTTTGTTTGTTTTGTTTTGCCAAGCGGGTGAGGAAAAACAAAAAAGAAATCAGATGTGGCAGCATTGTCACCGTTGGTTAAAAAAAAAACCCACACCACTATGACAACTGAAAACAACCACCACCACCACCACCACAACAAACAATACCACTGTCAACAACAACACCAACACACATGAACACAGAGCGCAAAAAAAAAAGAATGTTTTTAATATCCAAATTTTTTTTTCTCTCTCTCTCTTTTATTGTTCCATTGTAACAGTACAGTATGTATGTCTCAGTGCTGTGGTTAGTTCTAGTAGTTGTCTTTTCGAGCTCAGAGCAAACATGGCATATCCACTGTCAACAGGGCTGAAAAATAGATTGTTTGATGTGTGTGTGTGCAATATACATAAAGAAACAAAGCCTTCTTTAAGGAAACACAGCAGTCGAGCCAAAAAAAGGTATTATAAAATGTATCAAGTTTGAAAAAGGCATGCGTTTCTCTGTTTCTTCAAAGGATTTTTCTGTGTCATTGGATAGCAATTGTTAAGTGTTAATAAAGCACTTATCATTATCATTATACACAATAACCGCAATTTGATTTTTGTGTTTCAGTGCAAAGAGGTACCAAATTCTCTTGTGTAGGGAATGAGTTGAGCCTTTTTCAAGTCCTTCTTAACCAGTGCTACATGCATAAATCACCCGCCGAGCTCCCACAGTCTATCCTCTCTCTCTCTGTCCGTGTCAGGCTTTGCTTCTTCCTTTCTCTGAGACTCAGAAAGGTGGATTTTTTTTTTTTTTTGTCCCCTTTTCCAAAGGGTGAGAGGGTTAGAGGGGGGGTTGTTAGTTTGTATAGAGTCACCACTGTCACCACATGGACAAACACACACAATGAACAGCACACAGACGGCAAGTGGAGGAAGCGAGAGACGGAAATCAAGAGAGAAGAGGACGGAGGATGGATGAACACAGGGCCTAGTGCTGAGAGCGGCGATGATGGTGTACCCGTTTGCCCTCTGAGACGGTGGCGGCAGAGTTGGCAGCGGGCCGGTTGGCAGGTTCTTCCTGGGGGTAGTGGGACGGAGTATCGGTCAGATACACCTCCACGTCATCAGGCACTTCTTCCAGGAAGTTGGAGGGAACCAGACCACGGTGGCCATTCATCTCACCCTGGAGGAGGAGAGGAAGGGAGATTTTATTCATATATATCTGTATGGGAAATATGAACACTGCTGGCTGTTAGCTTAGCTTAGCATAGGGCTGGGAAACAGTTTACTAGGATCAGTCCAAAGGTAAAAGAAAATGCCTGATACAACGGAGAAGACTAACAAACATCAGCAGCACTCACATAATAGAACCCGTCTTCATCAATATCTCCAAACACAGCGATGATGTCACCGGCACAGAAGGTCAGCTCAGCCTATCAGGAGACAGAGACACAGAGAGGGAAATACAAGGAATTATGTCTTTTCTACACCAAGTGCAAACAAGGACATGTATAATAACAATTTGATTATTAAAAAAAAGATTTTATACTTCTTTGTAGAATACACTGGTTTCAGTATAAATATAGTTCATATCATATAGATTTTAGCGGTACCTCGACATCAACATTAGGGGAGCTCTCTCGGGGGTCGTAGTCGTACAGAGCCACCATCCTCCTCGATGCCTGATCTCGACGGAGGCCTCTTCTGTTCTGCTCTGGAAGTGATAATAAACAGCATTATAACAGTATTTCATCTTGTGCTTTGATTTACAATATTTACATTTTCAACCCCACTGCCGCTGCAGCCCTTCCTTTACTTTGTTCAAACTCACAGATCTTTACTTGTGCATGAGAGTGAGCATGCTTATATTTATATTACCTATTCTGTCCACAGGGGTGCTGAGTGGCAGGAAGCCCTGCTTGATGAGCTGGTCCATGGTCTCGTCCTCTGCTTGTATCTCTGACACAATGTTACAGGGGATCAGCCCCTTCCTGCCCCTCACTTCTCCTCTGTAAAACCCATCTGTGTCTTTATCGCCATACACCTGATGACAAGAGAGTGAAAGGGTTTTGTTTAGAGCTCTAGCTTTAAAATATACACTACCGCTTTGATTAGAGGTCCCTCGAGAGATAACTGACATTTTTTTAATGATTTAGTTAACAAGCTATTTTACTGTATAATAGGATAAATATATGAAATAGATGAAAAAAAACTGTCCATACACTTGATACATACACTAGGGTTGGTTAACATTTTTACATTGTACTCTTTGTCCTATAGGCAACTCATTCAAAGTCTTGCTGAAAACAAAATACTACAGAATTTTAAGAGAGCTGTTAGTATAAAACATATACACATGTACATATACAACAATATTATAAAATAAAGGAAGGACACAATGATCAGGAAACCAGTTTCTGACCATCTTTATTTGAAAACGCCCACCCTAATGATCTGCCCCTCTTTGAAGGGCAGCTCCTCATCAGCAGCATCTGGGTTGGGAGACATAGACAGAGGATCGTAGTCAAAGAGGCCTACAAAGATCCGGAAGGACTCCTCAGGCTCTGACTCATCATAGTAGGTGGGAGAGCGGCGATCCCGATCCCGATCCCTGTAGCCATCTTAAACACAGATGAGACAAAAAAAAAAAGTGCCATTATCACCACAACACTAGACAGAGCAATTAATATATGTGACCCAAAACACAAAACAGGCATTTTGTAGGAAACAGCAATTTGTAAAAATCATTTGGTACGTAGTGATGCAACTTAGCCATGCTCAAATCAAAGAACATCATAGGGAGGAAATTTTGTATCTAAATATCTAAGTCTAATTGATTTGATCATGCAGTATTGCATGATGGGTTAGAATTTCGTCTCTAACCATACTGATGCTTATTTGTTATTTGTGTCAGCATGCAGGAAGTAATCAATAACCTATTTAAATCATTTAATGTGGCTAATGTGGCACACACACACGCACGCACACACGCGCACACGCACACACACTAGATGTTACAATTTCGGCCATTTGTTTTGAATATGCTGTGAGAGACAAATGAGGAGCAAGACAAACCATAGTGCAATACACAGACAGTGATTCATGGACATAACACAACATTAGCAACATACAAGACACACATGCTGCAAAAAGCCCAAATAAAAAATGCACCTAAAGATAAAGATTTAACTCCCTATTATTATATATAACTCCCTTTATTTTCAAGTCAGAAAAAAAGAAATCTAAATCAGTAATTCATAACTTGTCACACCTTGTAACCCTTGCAGCAGTGAGAAGTCTAATAAAGACTGCAGAGTTGTTGTGGAAGCTTGTCATTTATTTGAATTAGGCGTTGCAGTATTGCAGAAAATGCACAAGCTAGCAACGTGTAATACTATCTGGTCAATGCTTTGATTTGATGCTTGAAAATACAAGCATGAAGCGAAATGCATAGCTCCCAGGTATGCATATGTCAGCCTACAGATTTTGGTTGTTGGTAATTGTTTTCTGTGGTGGTATGACACAGATAAGGGACAACTGCATTTCTGATCCAAATGTCCAAATAAACTCATAAACATGAAAGCAGTGACAGTGTAGTCATTCTTTAATGTCTTCTGCTAATACGTTTCGTATAGTCATGCACAAATTCTCCAATAAGTGCTGTAGGTGTGGTTGTACCACAAAGGGAAGGGGTTTAGCAGGCATCTGAAGTTCAGTGCAGTGAGTGAGGCATTCTCTGAGCAGTCAATCAATCATGTATCATCTGCAACTGTGGAAACGTTCACCCTGGACCCCAGGTATGGCTTGCCAGTGGGTCCACCATTTTTAGTGCAGTGCAGTCATGCTGTTCAACTGTAAGCATAATAATAGCTATTATTATTTAAGACAGAGAAACAGGCGCTTGCAGGTGTCGACAGCTACTTCTTGCCATTTGCCACTTGCTTGTGGCATTTATATTGCCGTGCTGTGGTGGTAAAAACAGGACTGCAGGCAGCAGCACATACCATGGGGAGACCTGGTGTGCCTGCGGGATGACCACGTCCTGTGCCGAGCTACTCTGCCATAGTAAACATCCTCGGTGATGGGGGAGAGGTTTCCCTCACTGTTATTCTCAGAGGTTACCTCTACAGGAAACACCAATCAGAGGGTGATGGGGTTATAACGCAAAGCTCAATCTTCCTCTCCCAAAAGGTTCATTCAAGATGTACGTTACGACCTAAATCTTCTTATTGTTTAGACACAAAATAATAGACAGATCATTAACTTAAAATCCTAAACTAGATTAGTCGTAAAATAAGAAAAACACACAGGAAAGCAGCTATAGAGAACTACTAAACTGTCATGTTTCAGAGTAGATAGCGTATTGATAGCGTGTGCAATAGTGCAGAGCAGTTTAGAAAAAATGTCAGCATCATTAATATTTTTTGCTTGCTCTAACTTTTGTTCAGGTAGTGAAGGGTATGAGCATGGTTAATAGACACATAAGTGATCTGGAGACACAGAGAAGCTCATGAAGGTTTCAACAGAGCAACACACACTTGGACTATGAGACTGAAAAAAAATCTCCTTTCTCTTTAGCCACTTGTCCATACTGACCAATGGAAGGGACCATTAGAGGTCGCCTCTGAGGCTGGGGACCACCATGATGATTTCTTCTCCCGGTCTCCCGGTCATGACGGCCTCCAGCAGGTGTGTTTGTCTGAAATGCACATAAACACAGACAGCATTCACAAACATCAAATATTCACGAGTTGCTCACAGGCACATGGGCATACTCGTGAACGGTATGTGAAAAAAAAATAAAAATACATACATCGACATACTTGTACAAATTGTATGTAAAGAAAGTCATGCAGCACTTACAGGCAGGCACACTGAAACACAGACACATAGACACACACTCAAACACACACACACACACACATAAGCCCACAAGAAATGTTAACATTCCAAAATTAAGAAAATGCTCATAACATATTACTGAATTAAAATGTGTAAAATAAATAAATAAATAAAGCTATGTCAGAAATACTGGTGAGCACAGTGCGTTGTCTCCCTTCATCGTGCTCAACTACTCAAACAGACTCTCCCTGTGTCTCTCTCCAAGGTGCTGAAACCTTCAACACTATTTCTCTGTGTCTCACTGCTGAAACACTCAAACCCGATATACAGTAGCTCTCTGTGACTCTATTGTAAGGAAACATTCAAACTCAGTCTTTCTCTCTCTTTGTCTCTCTCCATGGTGCTGAAACATCCATTCCCAGTTCGCATATATGGACTCAGTGAAGCGGGCTGTTACACGCCTAAATCCTGCAGGCGTTTACATACTTAACTCTGATTAGACAAATATTTTCTCTTGTTTCCACGATGCACATAGTTGAGTGGGAGCAACTGGTACAGAACGGTAGAGTTCAAAACAAGCACCTATTGACTGTTCCTTGGTTGTCGCTCACACATGTCAGACGAGGTTTGGTTGTGTTGCAATGAATGGTAGTCTGTCACACTTCTTGTGTTTGAGTCCGTATGTGTGAACAGGGGATTAAACACAGTTTATTCCTCTCTTTTTCTCTCCATGATGCCAAAAGTTTCAAACCAAGTCCTTCTCCTTCCAGTCTACTTCTTTCTTTGTCTCTCTCCGTGATCCTGAAGTAGTCAAACTCACTCTCTGTCCCTCTATCCATGGTGCTGAAACATATAAACCCACTTTTTCTCACTAATCTTTTTTTTTTTTTTTTTTATCAATATTTTGATTAAACTCAGCACACACTAACAACACATATCAAATGCAAGTCAAGGCAGCAGTCTCAGTTGAAGTATCTGTGCCTGTGCAGTTCACTAAAGGATAATAAATTTGGGAAGGATGACTCTTGATTTTAGAATAAGTGCAAAGAACTGCACCTTGGGTGTGTTGTGTGAGTTGCGTCGGCGTCCCTCTTCCAGCTGCATCTCAGAGTACAGCTCCTCCTCATCCTCTTCCATGATGTCAGACAGGTCAGAGCCCCGGCTGCTTTCGCTGTGATAATCTTCATTGTGACTATAGTGAGGCTTTTGGCAGTCACACACACAAACACACAGACGCAATTGTTTAAGTCCACATACATACATACATGCACACACCAAACACACATGAGTGGGCACAAACACACGCAGCATATGAACACACACGGGGACACAGGCACAGGAGTGTATGCATGCAACCACCCAGACATGCATGCACGCACACGCATCCAAACATACACACACATGTGAAGAGGTTTTCCATTGAAAAACACATTGAAGTTCAGGAGGCAAATGATTCATCACTCCTCTTGTGTTCTTACCGGCCTCCCCAGCTCAGAGCCTCTGAGGAACTCATCAACTGAGGGTCCTCTCCGACGGCCATGCCCAAACCCTTCCTCATCTTCCTCTTCCTCATCAGAGTGATGCTGGTGAAATGACTGACCCTGCTCTCCGTACCTGGGCTGCCTCCTGTCACCCTGCAGTAACAGAGACATTGTTGGTTATTGTATTTTCCAGTATTTTAACTTGTATACAGTCTTCACAGTCTTACAGTTTTTATATGATATAATGTGATTGGATTTTGAACAATGTTTTCATTTCTATCAGACCTTGCCACTTTCTGCTGCCACCCTCTGCGCTGCTTCTCGGGCAATGGCTTTGGCCACAGTGTCTGGGATTAGCGTGCCTCGGGGCTGCGGAAGAATCCTCTGAGGGGAGGGGGAGCGTGGATTGGCAGAAGGAGGAGCCTCAAGGGTGTGGCCTTGCATGGGCAAATGGGGCTGGGAGGATGGAGAGTGTGTAGGGTCCCAGCCAGGTTGGCCAGGTGGAATCGCTCCCCCATGGTGCACCTGCTCTTTGGCATCCAGGTCTCTGGCACTTACTGGTCTCTGAGGTATAGGGTGGGGTTGGGGGTGGGGGTGGGGATGGGGCAGCAGAGGCAGTTGGTGCTGGGGCCTGGGACCTTGTTGAAACGGGTGGGGCTGAAGATGTAGGCGCTGGGGATGAGGATGCGGTGGTCGAAGCTGGGGCTGCGGGGGCTGCGGGGGCATACCCGGGTGGGGGAGTCTCGGGTGAGGTTGAGGGTGTGGAGGATGGGGTGGGAGTGGTTGTCCATGTGCCTGGGGTGGAGCAGGTAGCTGGGGTGTGCCATGAGGAAGGTGAGGGGATTGGAGGTGGGGTTGAGCATGGGGGTGTGGAGGGGGGCCTGTGTGGGGGTGTATCGGTGGAGGAAGGGGAAGTGGAGGTAGAGGCACGAGCAGGTTGTTTGGAATGACGGCGACTTGGGAATCCTGGGATTCTCCCTGTACTGACAGCGTCCTGACGATGACCTCCCTGGCCTCCAGGCACTGAATCCTTGTCAGCTCTACAGCAACATAGTCTGCCATTGGGAACAACACCTCAGCTATCTGGATTTAAAAATTGGGGAAAGATATACTCACATCAACAAAAGAGGAATCATCTTCTTTTTTTTTAACAATACAGAGGAGAAGTTGTTTTTATTCCCACAGTGATAATAACTGGCAAGAGAGTGTTAATTTACCCTTTCAGATATAGTGTGGTGATTTACTTTGGCAGTCACCAGAGGGAGCGAGAGACCTTTCCAAAACATTCACAGATTGAGAGACTTGCATTGATATTGAATCACAAGTAGGTGGCACTGCAATGTGCACTGAGGACATTGATGACATAATGCTGTACTCAACAACAGAGGCTATTAGCAGCCCATCTGTGATGTATGTTCTCATGTTTCAACTGGATTAAACATGATTAAACAATTTATAGTGTCATCCCGTATCTTTGTACTGCATATAGGCATTTGATATATGGAGCCTATGTGCATATTCCTCCGTACTCTGCATGTTACTGTACAAAGTCATTGATCATGTTTCTTCTTATCATGATGCCTTTAACCAAAGATATGCTCACCACTCACTTACAATGTCTAACAGAGTGAGACAAAATAAGAATATACTGTAATGACTCCTAATATTAACACCTGCTGACTCACCTTCTGTCCTTTAGTGCAGACTGCATAGCCAATAACATTTGCCCCATTAGATGTGCCTGTGGGAGAGAGGAGGGGAGGCTTCCAGTGGACTTGTACAACCCCTGGAGCCTGCCCACAGAGCACCTGTACGTCTTGGGGAGGCATGGGAGGACCTGGGAAGTAAGAGAACATACATTTTTTTTTTAAAAGTGTTGAAAATGTTATGTAATAATTCACTGTTTTAATATCACTTAACTTAAAAACAAGAGGAAAGGGTGTGAAGCATTCATCAAATGCACAAATGGGTACACACACAACCATGCACAGAAATGCCGACATACAGGAGAAGGGGTGTGGTGGATTCAGGAAACAACAAGCTGGTTTTATTTATAAATTGCACTTCATATTTAAATTTGTGAAATAAATTACATTACCCTGCATTAAAGATACACAGTTCATGCGGCTACTTGTGATAATGCGATGTTGCTTATGGGGGACATTCACAAGACATTGTGTGCTGTGTGTTCATAAAATATAATTTTACTAGATGATAAGTTATTATAGCAATACACTAATACTGATTAATGTAATGATACTCCATAATCAAACATAAGCATATGTGTTGCAATATGAAATCGTCTTAGTATAGTAGTATTTTTGCAAAATATTTTTAGTACTGTATTTTCAGTTGGTATTCCTCCTATATTATATATAGATTTATATTGTACTATTACCTCAGAGTTAGAAGAAAATGTGCTAAATTTAACATTGTGGGCTTCTGAGCCACCTGAGAGAAACACTGCTGTCTCTGCATGCAGGACACAATCCAGAGAGACTAACTACAGCCCATTCTTTGCCCTCCACTCTCCTGGATCTCTGGATAAAACATGCACAACTGCAATCGAGCAGAAGCAGATGCACACTGATACAAAATAGTAATTTCAGGGAGCAGTGGAGTGGTACTGCTTTATATAGGTGATTCCAGGCTAGGCTATAGGCTGAGGAAATGACTCATCAGAATAATAACTAATTATATCTTGTGGTTCTCTAATTAGTGATGTGCTGTGAGCAAACTTGGGCAAAATTGCATCTGAATACGGTTTCAAATAACAACGTGTGTTTAAATTTGAGTTAATAGACAAATGGACATAAACATTGTCTGCAGATGAAAAATGTACCGTAACAAAATGCCATTTTGCCCACATCCCTTAATTGATTGCTCACATTGAGCAATTTGTCACAATCATTCTCAGTGTTATGACTACAACCCTCTTCTAAAAGTATTACAACACTAATATCATCTCTTCCAATTGGTTCTCAATAGAAAAAGATCATTTAGTGCTGGGACATATGGGAAACTCAGCCCAAGACTGATGTTTCATTCTGACCTGTTCTGCAATATGGTGTTGGACCTAGACAAAATACAATACACAACAATGGCATGGTAAGGCAAAGCTGTACTACATTCTTCTACAGCCTAAAATTGATATAGCATTATGTTACGTATAGTAAAACTGATATTACATTATAATCAAATAAACACAGCAGTAGCAGTCTGCAATCTCCATCTTTTCTACATACTGACTAGAAGCTTGTTTAAAATAATATTGATAGTCCATCGTCTGCTATGAAGCTATGCATACATTATTGACGTTGTATCTCTATGATGTACAGTTAGAAATGAGCTGACCTGCAGCCTGAGTGCAGAACTCCACACCAGCTTCTTTCCTCTCTCTCTGCTCCAGCGGCAGTTGCCATGGCACCTGGTGCGGCTGTGCCAGCACCGTCACTTTGTACACCGTCAGGGGCTTGAGGTTGAAGAAGCGTAGTCTATACCTTCCCGGCTTTACCACAGCATGTTCTACCCCATCCAAGAACACAGTGTGGCCGTAATTACTGTTGCTAGGCAACCAGGAGAGCTCGGCAGTGTCACGCTGGATGTCGTCCACGCGCAGACCGCATGGTGCCACCACTACGTTGGCTCCCACCAGCAAGGTGCAGCGCAGCTCATCTGACAAGCCCCGGTCGGTGACACTCTGCACCGACACGCGATGGACGCAGCCGTCCAGGTCCAGCTTCTCCAGCAAACACTTGGTCCGGCCACCGTATGCTATGCTGGCACGAAGCTCCCCATCTACTAACACGTTGTAGCCAGAGATGTTCCCCCAGTACAAAGGCACTAGTGGAGGCTCCCAGGCCACTATGACGCTCCGTGCCAACTGCTTGATCAAAGTGATCTTTCGGGGATAAGGCACAACATCCTCTGCCAGGTCCTCAGGGTCCAGAGGTCCCCCTGTCCCATTACTACAGGGAACCAAAGCATTAGTTGAGCCCAAGAGACCATCCTGGGAGGCGCCTCCATCCATTGCTGTCAAGGCTAGGGGTGGATGGTCCAGTGTGCCCAGGTCATCTCCTCCCTCCCCAGCAAGGATTGCTGGTTTTTCCTTGTCCTGGACAAACTCCACAAAGTTGGAAGGAACAAGTCCTCGCTGGCCATCCAGCAGCTCCCCTGTGAGACATAAGGGGGAAATATGAAATTTAATTAAACTGCCTAATTCATGTTTACCTACTGCAAACTAACCTGAAAACACCACCCTTTAACAACTGTCTTTATAAGAAGGTGAAACAGTCCCTCTGTGATGCCTCCTGCAAATGTTGAAATTAGCCTTCAATAATGGTTCCTTACAGGACAAGAGTAACTTGAATACACATAATCATCACTGAGCGCTGTGTATTCCTTGCAGGGAATGAGTCAGTGAGTGAGAGGTGGGAGATGTGTAAACATACAGTATGTACTATTCCCTAAGATGTAAGATTTACCACTGGCACTCTGATACTCTCTTTTATATTCTCTCCAGTAAATACAGAATTGAGAAAAAACTCATTTTAAACATTTCAAAGAACTTTAGTTCATTGCTTTTGAGCATTTCCAGGAAACCCCGCTGAGCATCTAGATTACCATACCATACCATCAATGCAGAAAAAAAAAGAAATTTTAGATTTACAAGTTTTTTACCAAAGGGAAGAAGTTTCAGAAGCTTTTCCTGGGAGAATCTTGGGAGACCTTAAGACCATCTGTGTGTGTATTTGTGTTTATGTGTTGTTTGTGTGTGCTGATGATTAAACTGAGCCCCACTGGATTAGTCATCAAGCTAAAAGGGACCAAGGTCCCATCTTGTCAACAGCTTGGTCATATGCCCAAGTCTCCCTCCTTCGTGGTAAACACAAGGCTCCTTCACGATGCCGTGCAAGCTCCCCGCCCACAGCTAATGAATCACTGCAGCTGAGTACGACTGTTTCTGCGGCAGGCGGCACTGGCTGCAGGATTGCTTGCTAGTAGGGATTAGGATTGTCTCTGATCGAGAACCCATTATAATTCTAGAGATTAAACAGGGAATCATACTGATAAAAAGCTGAAATACTGTTATAAAAAGTGTGCAGGAATTTTCTTGGTGACACTGGTGTTTGAAATAAATATTGGGTTGACAAAATAATGTAATTATGGAAAAATAACCGTTTTCATTTACAATCACTGATAAACAAAAAAGATGTCTGATAACATATTGAATGGCACCTGCATCATTTTGTTAGTTATACAAGAAATTAATATTGACAAGTAGTAGAGCAACAATGAAGGCACAATTATCTGTTCCCAAACTGCCGGTGGATCATAGAAAACTACAAAATTATTTGATACCGCATGAGGAACATTTTATATTTGTTATAATCCTGTATGAGTGTGAGAAAAGCTCTAAACTGTAATGCAACTAAACTAACAAGAGGCACCTCTGTAGCAGTGTTTACAATGATACTTACATCAGCATTATAGTCCTTTTACACTGAGCTTTGATTATGTTGTATTGTCAGATACACACACATATGAGTACAAAGTATTCTCAACATATGATAATGTGGTACAAAATAAAATATATATTCAAGAGAATACTATAAATAAAATAAATTCACCGGGGGGTAATTGGGAATAATTTATGCAGAAGTAATACGTGTTGATGCACAGACTTCTGCTGCAGGAGTGAGGCGCCCACAGACTGCGAATCAGGCAAAACCACTGAAGTTGAAGAGTGACAAAGAACACCTCCTGCCATGCTGTAATATTTGATCTTTACACCTCAATATTTTCTAGATATTTGTCATATAAGTGCCTGCCTAAGCTTGACTTGCTGCTTTTATTGCTGATATTATTTGCCATGTCATCTCCACCCTAAGGACAACATCAAACACAACACTTCGAGTCTCGTTTCACTTTTCACCTTCATAGAAGCCATCATCATCCATGTTGCCATACACATACAGATACTTTCCAGCCACAAGGGGCAGTTCTGCTTCTGGATGCTCGTTTGGTCCATCGTACGGGTTGTAGCTGAAAGGAGAGTAACAGTTAATTTTTTTAAATTTCTAAAAATAAAAAATAAAAAATAAAAAAAAGAAACGCAGTGATTTTCAACCAGGGGTACTTTAGTTTCCAGGCAGTACATGGAATACTAGTACTATAAAAAAAACTGACTTACTATACTTAAAAACATTATGTGCAAAATAATCAACAGACTCCTCGTGCTGGTCTCATTCACCTGTAACGGGCAGTGCAAAGGCGGACCTGGCCTGTGTAGCGAGGCTTGGACCTGGTTGATGGGGTGGCCTCATCCTCCATCTATAGATTATATAAACAACAGAACCAAAGATAAATGTTCACATTCACATTCATAATTAAGATTCAGCCAAGAAAAAGCAAAGTACACTTTAACCAATAAATTTGAAGATATGAGTATATGTGAGTCAACCTAAATAAAGGTGATGTTGACAAATTTAATCTATCTTGATGATGATTGTGATATAAATGTATTGACCGTTTGTCACTCAGTCCCACCTCTGATGGGGTCAGCTGTCGAGGGCTGCTGGGTCGGTCCGTTGTCACGGTGCTGGTTTTGACAGACAGCAGTTCTTGTGTTTCTCTGTCTCCAGTCTGCGGTGAGCAGGGCAAGAACTGGGAGATCAGTAGTGGCGTGTTTGCCGTGCTCTCATTGCCTGGGAGACATTGATTTCCATAGCAAATAAAGAGCAATTGTCATTCCACCTGCACCCATTTGCTGCTCACTGCACAGCTATCGATCGCCTGTTGAGGCGAGTGTACAGCACACACCCGTCATGGCAAAGGCTATTGCACCCCCATCAACACCTCTGTCTGCAATACATTAAATTGTCATTAAATACCACTGACATCCTCGGAGTTAAAAAAAACAAAAAAACACACACACTTGAAAAATACAGGAAACACAAAATATAAACTGCAGACAACGAGCGGGAACAGCTGAAATCCTTGAGGAAATTAAAGTCAACAACATGGATCCACTGTATCGGGGGTTCTTGTGTTTTGTTGAGTAATATTATGCATTAACACAAAAGCATCAGTGAGTCCCCACTCTGTTTCAAGTGAAAGATAAAACAGGCTTTCCAGAACTTCAAAGACCTTTGTTCTGTGCCAGACCGTATAAATCTACATCACTGATACGGCTGTATCTGCTGGCCCTGCAGGTCGGTGTTGTTAGAATACTAATGTGTTGAACTACAGTCATGTCATACATCAGGCCTGTGATCAATTAGGGTAGTTATTGATCAAGAATAAGTGCATTGCCATTAATAGTGTCCACCCCTGGTCAGTACTGACCTGCTCCAGCTGTTATGTGAGCTGTCTGAGGATTAGATGACTCTGACTCTTATTTCGTCCTGATCACAAGCCTTTTGATCGCATGTTATTTGGAGATGCTTTTATCCAGCGTGTCTAGAGTGCACAGACGGTTCGACCTCGCTGGTAGTAGACCATTTAGCCCTTAGTAACATGTTCCCATTATTAAAACACACACTATGAGTAAAAATATAAAATCATTATTAAACCGTCACCACAAACATTACTACCAGCACCAATGATTATTATTTTAATATTGATTATGATTTATTGAAAATGTTTGTTGTTGTTGTTTGAAGTTTGGTTACGAGCTGCGACGACTGACCCACCTGTCTCCAGCTGGGTTTCTTGTGGTAGTTTCCACTCTGATGACTGGGATTTGAAGGTGGGATTAATTTTAAGGATGTCCACAGTATCTGATTGCAAACGGAAATCCAGCAGCTCTTTGGACAGCTGGTGGAAGTGTTTACTCTGTGACCTGCATTTCTGCTCCAGGTCACAAACCTTGACCTTTAAGAGACAACGGAAAGACAGAAGGGTTGGTAACGTCCAAGACCTGACGTATGAGAGTGAAACAAATGGGGAAAAAAAACACACAAAGCACGGAGTGTACTTCATCACATGTACAGACACAAGTCCTTTAAAGAATAGCTGACCTTTTATCTGTTAATGCTGATCGAACACAGTAGCAATTAGAAACGAATCCCTGAAGAGTCATTTTAAAGCTTATAGCAGCATGTTATATACGGAAACCACTGCAGTCTAATGAAAGCATATGTAGAGTCATCTGCGCTGCTACGGCTGGTGAAACATAACACTGCTTAACTCTGATAAGAAATGCTAAGCGCTGCAAAGAGTTAAGAGGATTATAAAACTAGACATTAAAGATGTCATATCATAGACATCATCAGAGGAAGTCGAGGAAGATGTATGGGGTGTGCATGGAGAGAGAAATATAACAATATCTTAGTCAGTCTCATTTAGTGTACATATAGATTCTCAATTTGCACAAAAGTCCCACTAAAAAGTTTGGACCCTTTGGTGACTGAAGGGAGATCAAACTAATCAGGAAGGAAAATAAATACCTGAAACATTCTGTCCTTATTGTTCTGTTCAGACAAAAGAGGAGGGAAACAGGAAAAAAAGTAAAGAAGAAAAATTCAAAGAAAAAAAAAACCCAAACACAAATAAATTATATTATAACTAATGCAAAGGAGGAAAAGAACAATGCAAAAGAATTATATTTATCAGTGGCGATAAATATATAGAAGTAACACAAATTTAAAGTGAACTAAAGAGAAACACAAGTACAAAATGATAGATGTGGAAACAAAAACCAGAATGTTTATTTGACCCTTCAGACAGCGGCACTGTTTTCCTTCCTGTTGAAGAGGACGAGTGTCCATTATTGTAGAGAAACATGCCTATAAAAAAAAAAGACTTTTAATTGATTCAATAGATGTGTAAGAAGTAGCTCTCTGAAGTAACGCTTTGAGCAGTGGAGTTTCCATTTGTCTGACCAAACTATTAATGTTTGCCTGAGCCAAACTTGCGCTGCCTGCTCAGTAAAAATCGCATTATAGATGGATAATAACATGACCCCTCTTGAACTACCCTCAACCGAGTCTACGCCCATAACAGTCGTGACAAAAGGATTTAGAGTGAAAAGAGAAAACAATTTGGAGAAGATGAGCCGACGACAAGCGTCTTAAAGACTGTGATGAAAACACCACAGCAGGTCGGTAATTTGATCTGGAAAAATGGACGAAGTATTCAAGATCAGCCTGGAGGTGGAAATAATGGAACGGTGTGAGTCTGCAACTGTTACAGGGTCCTAAACGTTGTCATTTTGTCAGGAAAATAATATGACAAGAAGTATGGAGAACTACTTGATGTTATAGCATTTATTCACAAGTACAGCGTACTGTACTGTATGTTCCTGATGATGATGACAGACTAGTATCTTACTGAAACTGTATTAATAGATGCTGTACTGTATAAAAACAAGCAGATATAAGTGCACAACCCATGGAATTAAATCAAGACAAAGCCAGAGAAAACACATGGGTTTTAAAGCGCAGTTTTTGAGGACACTTAGTGTATATATATATATATATATATTTCAAACTCAGGTGATTACATTACATGAAACATTCTGTTTAACTGTATCATGAAGCCAAGTAAAGATCTGTGTTTGTTTGCGTTACTGTACCTCTAACAGGTGTACTGCTTCCTCATGCTCTTGGTCAGCTTGAACCCGAGCCTGCAGGGAACACACAGAAACACACAGAAACACATAGTGACAGATGACACTGTGATCACAGCCCATGAGGTAGAACAGACAGCGCACAGCTGACATATTGTCAATCCAACACCCTGGCAGAGGCTCACTGGCTGATCAAGTACGGGTATCTGAAGAGATGCCTTCTCCTGATGGCACCGCTCTGATGAACAGTAACAGATTTATTTTGGGGGTATGTTAGTGTGTAAGCAGTGGCTACAGTTTTCAAAAGTAAAAAACCTCCTGCGTGGCTGACTGTTTCTCTTTGAACAAACAATAAGCAGATACAGACAGACAACCGACACTATTCAGCCCTTTTATGACTATATCAAAGCCTGAGTGCTCTAACCCACTACATATTCTGATTTTGGCAGCTTTTATCTCCTTATAGTGCATAAACAATTAACATGAAATAATGCTGAACCAAGACAAAGACACAGTCTAAGTATATAAGTATTAAAATCACTTATAATTTAGGTGCCCCATGTGATATTTGAAGTTTTATTTACCTAGTTAATTTAATTTACCAGCAACTAGAAAGCCATCATTTTAAAGGAATAGAGCTCTTATCACATTATCAAACAATATGAAAGGAGAACCGAGGTCTTTATATTTCCTGATACAAGCTATAAATGACCACTCTTTTCTATTTATTTTTTTGCCTTTATCTACCTACCTTTTGCAATTGATTGATCTCCCTCTGCTTGGTGTGAAGAGCCACCAGGGCTTGCTCATGCTCTATCTGCAGCTGCTGCTTCAGCTCAACAGTGTCATGCATATGCTAGGGAGGAACAAACAAAGAGAGAGGATGTGGTAATGATGAAAAATGTTATGTAGGTTTGATATCTGACAGCATCCCTACTCTACTGATGGTGACAGGTACAATACTGCTAGACCTTAAAAAATATATGAATAAGAATGTTGCTGCCACCATAAGCAGGATGTATTGTACTATCCTGCTGGCGAGGAGCCTTTGAAGAACCTAATCCATCTGAATGAAAATTAGCTGCAGGCAATCCTGACAGTTCTGACACTAACACACGCATTTTGTGATATCGAGATTGTCAAAATCAGCTTTAAAATTATAAATTCCACAAATTAAAACAAAAGTATTCATCAAAGTAAATGAAACCAATCAATAAGATTCATTTTTGAGGTATCATGCTGCACAGTATTGGCTTTTTAGGTAATTTGTACACACACCCAACCTAACTGTATTCCCCCTGAACTCTGAGTCAGACAAAGCTGTCACACATGGTCTCCCACGCCGAGCCCAAATCTACACTTTCCCAAATATGGCGAGTCATGACTATACAGTATCTATCCACAGAGTCACGACCAGCTGCCGCATCTTGCAGAAACAGAGTTAAGACCATAAGATGTTTCTGCAGGCTTAAGAAGAAAAGACAGCTTAGAAAGCTCTGACATTCATCATTTCCTCTCTGTGTTCTCTCTCCCTTGAGAAAAAAGAGAGAGAGAAAAAAAAAAGAAAGGCCTCTTTACCTCCTGGAGTGGCTTTGAGGTGTCCTGAGCAGGCAACCACTGCTTTGCATAATCAGGGAGAAGCTCTAAGCTTGCAGGGAGGACTGGGCTGGCTGAGGGGCTGTCACTGGAGATTTTTTTTAACCCTTGGATATTCAGTAAGGACTTTATGAACTCACCAAAATTTTCAGTAAACACCATGTTTTCATGCAAAACCAAACTCTACCTACTGGAGCAGCTGAATTTCAAGAGCTTCGTGTACTGATTATGTTTTTTCAGCTTGTCATTGGGTTCAAAGCAACACCCTTCTTTAAACAAGGTTGCCACTCCAGCTACAAGGCTACTGCCAACCTTTTCTATATCCCTGAAGCATCAGTGCAAGCAGCGCTACAGCATGAAAAGGCTGTTTGTGAGCTACGCAATTCTGTAAAGATAGAAACCTTTGAAACAGATGAAGTCTCGCCTGGCAGGAGCTGTAGACTTGAGATGTAACTTTAATCAAGACTTGATTGAGATTGAAAGCAAAGATTCCACATTTATTTCTTTCAGTCACTCTTTTCCTCAATTTTAATGTCAACGTGTATTTTTAAATGTCTTCTAAATGTAATTAAAAGCAGGAAAGAGGTCTTTCTGTCTCAACACAGTTATGAGAATAAGACCCAGGTGGGTAATGCCCTGCACATCCAGGATGATGTTGTGCTGACTGGTGTCTTATTTCTCCATAGAATAAATCTTTTCTTACCATATTATATAACTTTTAAAACCAACATTGTTTTATGTCAGTGGCTTTGACTGAGAGTCTTTTTTCTCTTTTTTTCATGTTGTGTTCCTCCATCTCTGCTTCCTCCACCCACAACGACCCTGTGTAATTTTCTCTAAATAGTGTCTTTGTCTCCATAATCAATACACAATGAGAAAGTGACAAACCTTTCTTTGCTGTATTAGGGAGCGGGTCAGTTTTTCTCAGATGAGTACATTTCTCTCTCAAATATCCTGACAAACAGACAATCAATAGGAGATGCGGGGAGGTGAGAAGCGCAGCAAGACTGTGTCTGATTACTATTGGATGACCAGAGCACCGTGAAAAAAAGAGCTTTTCCATGAAACTGATGACACATTCACCTCATGCTTTGCACCAGTTTCCTTCTAAAGTATTCTTAGAAAACAAACACATGGGTGATGATAATAATTTCCAAAAGCAGCAGAATATCTTGGTGTGATCACTGAGGTGAACGGAGTAATGAACACAGTGGCGATGCAAATGAACAAACTGACATCTAGTGATGTGTAGAGTTTGCTCAATGGCCTCCTCCTCCACCAAAGAGCTGGGAAGATGTGGAATAAATTATCCCAGCTGTATTCATCAATCTCTATTCTAAATTCAAACATGTATTACATTATCAAATCCATAAATGCAGATAATCAAATCTCTTGTGGAATATTTGGGGAAGAGAAAGCTAAATTATTTCACTATATAAAAAAAAAAAGCAAATTAAAATCCTTTGATCAAGTAGTCTATTTTCAGATCCAGTATTTGGTAAAACTCAGCACTAAGGCACTTACTGACAAGCTTTCCTGAGCTCTCTCTCAACAGCTCGCCATGTGGTTTCTCTGCCATTGGCGGATGATTACGGAGACATACTGAAAAACTTTCAGCGATTTTATTGAGAAATCAGGGAAAAAGATCTGTTAAAAAAAAAAAAAAAAACTTAAAACGTCATCAAACTTTAAATTGTACCATGAGAGAAGGAGGGGGAGGGGGGGAATTAGCTCCTGGTTTCCTTGATTTTCCTCTAAATCTAAATCAGACTACAGTGATACTTGTAATAAAGGGTACGTAGGATGAATGCACACATATAGACCTTTAGGACCTGTTCCAAGTTATCCACTTTGCCTTGAAGTTGGCTCCTCTGCTGCTGGGCCACGTCTCTCTCCTGGCTCACCACAGCAAAGGT
Source organism: Pampus argenteus (assembly GCA_036937835.1). Taxonomy (NCBI): domain Eukaryota; kingdom Metazoa; phylum Chordata; class Actinopteri; order Scombriformes; family Stromateidae; genus Pampus; species Pampus argenteus. Next base: position 10,476,931 of record CM072877.1, read on the forward strand.
CTGTCTCAGCTGGTCATAGTCTGATCGCACCTATGTGAAGAGACGGAGTCCGTGTGCAGAAGAAGGGAGGGACAAGAAAAAAAGACAATGAGCGAAAGAAAAGAAGAAAGAGAAAAGTCAGCAAAAAAAAAACAAAAAAACATTAAAATGAGGAAAAGAAAACACGTTAATCTCCTGTACTTCTCTTAAAATGTACCAATATTTCTGTAGAGGAAAAGGAGGTTTGTCCTTGCAGTAGACCTACTTTTTACATTTATGAATAGATGTGGCTTTTTTTGGCTAGAGGGTTGATTGGGAGTTCACAGTCAGAAGAGAAATTAATCAGCACATTTACATTTAGCCTTGATGAGACAGAGCTGCTGATGTGAGCGCTCTGCCTCTCGTCTTTAGGCCTTGAGCTAAGCTGATTCCTGTAAAGGTGGCCTCATAGGATCAAGCAGAACCATCCCTCAGCTGTACGCCAGTCATCTCGTTAATTAACAAAACACATGAGCGCACAACAGATAAGCCCGCTTTACTCAAAGTGCTCAAAACTAGACTGCTGCAAAGAAAATGTGTTCATTCATACAGAAGAATTTATGACGGGAGCTGGAGTCAGAGGCTCCTGAGACCCGTCTGAACAGGCTGCATAATAATAATGTTTTTTTCTAACATGCCTGAAATAATTCATATTTATATATATATATATATATATATATATACAATATATATAAACAAAAATACACTTTCTAAGTACAGTTTTCATCAGTTAATGCTCTTAAACTCTGACAAAGATTTCTCTTCTTTTCTCTCTTGTTCAGCTTCTATCTATCTGTTTCCCTATTTCATTCCTTCATTCTATCTCTATTCACAGTCCATATACATTTTCCTTATGTCTTTGCCACGATTGCCCTTACAAGCTGGTAACATTCATTCATACTGTATGGCTGGCGGGGCTAGACCCCACTTTCCCTTTATATCTTCGTGCCCACCTTTTTGGTGCCCAGATGGCATCTTTTTGTGCGGCACATTGGAGCAAAAGCTCTGAACTGACTCCCTGGACATGTGTCATATCTGCCCCCTCTGTGAAAGTCACTATTAGCACCAGAGTAACTAATTGCCTACCATCACGGACGGCCACTCTCTCCGTCTGTGTCTGTTTTTGTGTGTGTGTGTGTGTTTATGTATGCACACTGGAGAGTGAGGCTCAGGGTGACTGGGCACAATGACAGGAGAGGAAGGAGGAGTGTGTGTACGGGACGCTCATTTAATTTCACACCAAACACTCAAAAATTGAGCTTTAAGGCTAAAAATACCAGACATGACACATAATACCACATGCATATATACGTCCTTGAGTGATGAAGCACCATAAAGAACATGAAGAAGTGTGTGTGTGTGTGTGTGTGTGCAATACACTCTTGTACACTACATGTGTGAATGCCAGACCTGGTCATACTTGGATGTCTTCAGGTGGTTGTTGATCAGTTCAAGGTTCAGGCGATTTTTTTCGTGCAAGGCAGCATTGAGCTTAGCTTTCTATGGAAAAAGAGAGAAAAAAAATAGAGTTTAGTGTGTTATTATCGTCACCAACCATTTGGTACGTGGCATTAGGTAAGGGAGGGGAAAAGAAAAAAAAAAAGAAAGTGATAAGGGAAGAAAGGGGATGGAGGGGTTACAGAGGGAAGGCTGGGGTGAAAGAGAAAGTGGGAAAAGGTTTGATATTTAGGCAAAAAGAAACACGTAGAGGAGATGAAAGGATGGAAAATAAGACTGATAGATACACAAAAATCTAGCAAGCTCAAAACGAGATTAAGTTGCACACCACGTAGAAAGGACTGAAAAGAGATGTGCAGTTCCTGTCTGCACTCTCCACTGCTCAGATTCACTTTCAGAAGTTGTCATGCCGTTGGTGCTGCAGGTACTCAAGCATTACATAATTACGCCAGACTCAAACTAGGGCAATGCTCTCCTCCTATCACAGTTCTGAGCATTCAAGAGTGATTTCACTGTGACTGGTCATATCCTGGCACATAATACCGCTTCATGCTGCTGAAATGGGCTCAGATTGTTGATTGTCATTCTCACCATATTTATAATAGCGTTCGGGCCTTTTTGTCTATTCAGCAACAGGAGTCGATGATCTTTTATTTCCCTGGTAATGGTGGCATCAAGACCAGAAGGATTTTGGTGCAACATGCCATATTGACCTGAATATATTGCCTCCAAATACAGATATGTGTATTTGTAGTCTCTAAAAGAGGATTCTATTCAAGTACCTTTTAAATATTTGTAGATTTTAAAGTGGAAAAAATGCCTACAGTAAGATCAGTAAGACGATGTTCCAAGTCTACTACTGTATACTCTGATATTGTCTCTTATTTTCACAAGAAAAGACGATGCAGCCCAGAGGTTTATGATCAAATTTATCAGCACAAATCAAGGAACTCAATAAACCCCAGAGGAAAGGAGGAGGTGGAGAGAAAACAGACAAAGTGAGGGGCCAGCCAGGTTCATCCATCTCTCTGTGTGCAGGCAGGGAGCCAGCCATGGCTGTCAGAGAAAGACACAATCAAACCAAGACACAGATAGAGAACAGACAAGGACAGGAAGACACAAAGACTGGTGAGTGAGCTCACTCGCTGCTCTTATTGTGTAACGCTGTCGCCACAGCACATCACTGCAGACGACAGTGCGGTGGACCAAACCACACCTAGATAAAGTGGGGGGGCCAGAAATGGTCTTGTTCCCCTGCCTTTGAATGTTGATTATAGAGACACGGCACAGCAGTTGTCCCCTGTGCTGACTGACACCTCAGGACACAGCCTTGTAGATGACACCATAAGGAAGCAGGGCGGGTAGGGATATGAAGATAACTGGAATGAACGAGTGTGTAGAGTTGTTTTTACGGATGGAGAGAAAATTGACAGATGGGAAAACAGGAAGACAGGTCAGGAAAAAGAAAATGTCAAGGTTGGTTGAGGTTTCCCGAGTGTGACAACAAAAAAAAAGAAAGAAGGAAAAGAAAATGAATGACCTTTTAAAAGGTTTTTCTTTTTACGGGCCTCAGGAATGATGTCTCCGTCTCCACTTCCTCCCACTTCCACTGAATCACACATTCACAGCTCTCCTTAACACTCCATAACATCTTGTAAACACAGTGCTATACTGCAAAGCCAAGGGATACACACACACACACACACATTTCTGTGCCAATTTAAACCTTCAATATGCACAAATAAACAGCAGAATCCGATATGATATGATAATTAGGCCTTCTTGTAAGAAAAAAACAACAACAACTTAACGTCAGATTAACAGCACTCCAAGGACATCTGTGCTGATCCACGTTTGAGTGAAAGTGTGGGGTGCATGTGTGTGTGTGTGGTGAAATTTGAGATCCATACGTGTGTGCAGGGAGAGGGGGAGAGACCTCAACTAATGACTAATTCACTCTGACAACTTCTTTCTTCTTTCCTCTTCTGTCTTTTCTTTCTCTCTCTCACACATACACACACACACACAATGATGCATGTACTTTCCCTTCCATCACAGCCATGATTATCATTCTCTCTCCAAACCCACTAATTTAGCTTCTGGCCAGAAGCTTTCTCTCTGTTCCCTGTGGCCAGCCTCTTAGTGATCTTAGAGAGTCCTAGAGTTGACTGTGGATCCATATGAGCAACTTGAGTATCTCAATTCATTTCAGCGTCTGTATCAGGAGTATTACTTGATCTTGTTTTCTTGATCTTGTGTGACTCAGTCAATAACCTAACAACAGTGGTGTTTTTTTACTATATAGTTCATATCATATCTGACCTGATCATGAAACAGTCTGGATCATGATTTCATATCAGGCAGTGATGCTTTAACCAGACTTTAACCAGTTCATTTCCAGACCGGCGTGGACGGGAGGGGATGTACCGCCTGATGAGTGACACAGTGTAGGAGGGTGCCGTGTTTATTGGTCACCTTGAAGGCAGGCAGGCATCAAACCTTTGAATCTGATGCGAGCCACCGCCAGGAGCCAGTGGAGGGAGATGAACTGAATCGTGACATGAGCTTGTTAAAGTTCACGTTGTTGATGAGGGTATACGCATATTATCTGTATAGTTTTACTTTTGCTGTCATTTAGTATGATTATCTCTAACAGCATGTGTTGTGGTAGATGTAGTGAAAAGCATTTAATTTTATATTTTTTAGTCCTGTGTAGTTTAGAAGGTTTTTACATCTTTTTTTTTTTCATGAAAACTTAAAAAAATGATTATATTATTTTATATGAAGATTACATTAGTTAGTACTTGGCTTTACTCTATGTGCACATGTATCAAGTTGCATTTGAGAGCAATCCTAAAGCAAGTAAAGCAAAGCTCACAATGAGATGCTGATGTCTCAACAAATACTCCTCAGCAACATGTTCGCCTGTCAAAACACACTGTGACATAAGTCTACTGAGACTCGGTTAACAAAGCTGGACAGAGCAGATCTCCTGGCCAATAGAAGAGCAGCAAAACACACGCACACACATCTCTTTACAAGCTTGACATGCTTGTGTAAAAATATTTTGGGAGGCGCATCACTCGTATTGCAGCAATCATTTGTTTCAAATCAAATCAATAATTGTGATCTGGTCCCCGTTGAAATCATCTTCACACCATATTGTTAGTTTGATCTGACATCAAACTACGAGTACTTGCCAAAAACCCTGGAAGGGCCTCAGTTGTACCATGAATAACACAATTATGACATATTAGATTTAAGCATTGCCTGTGGTCATTGCAACATCATGCGTCATTGCATCAATAAAAAGCTGCATCATGTTTTCTGTCATGTGAACTCTCTCTGCTCTGGTCCAAACCAGACCAGGATGTTACTTTGATTTGACTGACAAGATTTCCCACTGGGATCTGTTGGCCTAATTTAGCAGAATGGCAAGTGCTTGAACATGATTTAGGTAATGATTTAATCCGACGTACTGAAATGAATCAACTGACATGTGATCATACTGATCCCATCTTAAAATAATCTTAATACTTCCCTCTGTTCATCGCAGAGCACACCAAGCTTTGTTTGATCAAATTTCTGTCCTCATAGCCGTTTTTTGGCAGTAAAGGCTGGATTTTACAAGTGTGAATGCTTTCAAATTGTCGATATGCCTATTTGGAATACATTTGATCATTAATGTGAATTAATTGCAACATCCAAATGTTGCCACTTGCAAGCCAACACACGGATAGGATCTTGGATTATCTCAAATTTGGAAATACAGACGGCAGAAATGTATAACATTATTTGAGAAAGAATGAGCCAGTAGCTGCTGCAGTCACAATGAAGAATACATGAAGGATGAAATCATGGTTGCAGATATTTCTTCGATGGCTACCACTGATTCTAAATGGGATGCTTGTGTGTAAAAAGGATTGCTACTGTCCGCTCTCAACTACCAGGAGTATTGTGATTAATCAGATGTCATGGTGGAAACACTTTGTTCCATTTAACTGTAGGTGGGAAGACACTGATGACATCCGCCGTCTTTAATGGGAACACTGGGAAAACAAACGGAGTCGCACCATGTTTCTGTAAATTTAATCAGTGAAGATATGACAATTCAATACAATATTAATATAATCTAAGCTTTGTCAAATTTAAACATACTATTTGCACCCACCACTAACAGCAGCTGCAACATCAGCTGTCTGATCAGAAGTTAGAACCATGGATAGCTCCTTTAAAAAACTATTGTACACCAGGACAACATTTACTAATAACTAAGAAACATAAGCATCTGACAACATTTTTTTGTAACTTGTGTGAACTGACCCTTTAAAAACATTGATTTACAATAGCTGTTGTACCATTGCAGTCAAGTCAAGTCAAGTTTACCCATACATTTAAAAACAACACGACCAAAGTGCTTTATAAAGTTATAGAGAAATATAAAATACAATTAAATAATTAAAATAAAGAGCAGTTTTGAGCAGAGACTTTTGAGCATGGCTAATGCTTTTCAAAACGTTATCTCAAAGAATATTTTCAAAATGATTGCAGCCACAAAACACGACTGTAGCATCACATTGCATAAGCATATTTTTACAGTGACGGATCACCCACCTACAGCACATTTCATGAAAGCCATACTGAAATAAGAGGAAACCAGTGGCTGACTGGAGGGGAAAGAATCCATCTTAAAACACATAATGTTTGAAAATGGTTATAAAAAAAATCCAAAATCTCATGTAATTTAAGTATCAACATAATGCATTCAAAAGAGGACATGCTTTCAAGGTTGATGTCAACTTCAAGGAAGTTGTATGTTGGCACCTTACATCCCCACTTAAGGAATTGGTTATGGAAATGGGGAACATTTTGGAGATTTATTGTATTGCATTAGCACAGTCTTCACTGCAGCATAAAAGATGATATACTGTATATAACACAGACTTTGTCCTCTGAAGGGCTTACTAGGGGTCTTTTTCACAAGAGAATGCATAACTTCAATCCCACTTGGTCTTCAGCCAAACAGCGGCTTCCTTGGCAGACCGCTGTGAGTATCAAGAGCATCTTGAGATCAATCGTTTATAATGTTGTTAATACTGTCCATTACCTCTGGTTTACAACATGTGCATGACACCTGAGCAAGTGCTTTATAATAGCTGCACGGTACATTCGTGAGCAATTGTTCTTTCAGTCACATGATGTTCATTTAGAATTCCACCTTTAAGATTTGGACTGCACCCTTTTGTATTATGTATTGTATCTATGTATTGTAACCTCATGAAGTGCAGTTATTCTTTATTTAACGGGGCAATACACAATATGTTGCACATATATCTTATATTCTTCAGTATCTATCCATTAACCGTTACTATAATGCCATCGATAGATAATTCATCAGCATGCCATTAAAATATACCTCTTTAAGTGTCAAGATTCAAAGCATTATCGGTGCCTAAAATGTCGTTTCTCTAACCTGTGCCACTACTGTGTCTCTACAGGTGCCTGATTCATAAAACATAAAGGAGTTGCTAATCTAGTTTTGATGATGGTGTGTATATGTATGTGTGTGTGTGTGTACACATATATGTTTATGTGTGAGCACACATTATTGCACGTATGTCACATCCTTTAGACCTACGAGTCAAAGTGGAGACACAGATGGCAGTGGGTAGTGCCGATATGGTGAAGAGTGAAGCGTGAGTGTGTGTGTGTGTGTGTGTGTGTGTGTGTGTGTGTGTGTGTGTGTGTGTGTGTGTGCGCAAGCAAGCATGAGTTGCATAACTAGCATCTCCAGGCATACATTAGGCTTGTGCACCCACAGTGCTCCAGACTTCTCATCTGAATGTTAAGATTCAAAATCCCTAAAAAATTAGTGATGTGGCAAGAATTACCTCACATAATAAACACGCATACACACACACACACACACACACACACACACACTCTATCAAGTTAAAACCATGAGTAAATGTAGGCTTAGACATGGCAGAATACAAAAGACATGACTCACTCCTGCAGATTTCATAATGTGGATCAACTGAAGCTTGAATGGAAACCCAGCCTACACAGTCACAGACATTTAATATTAATATTAATATTATATTAATATCTCCTACCCAAAAGACTGCATTAGGTCAATGTGGCAGGCGAAATTCTATGTGCATCCAAAAAGGGAAAGAAATCAAGTCTTTTGTGCTTAAGGGGAACATATTCTACGATTTTATCATGAATGAAATATTAAAATCTGTGCACAAATGAAGAGGGATTTCTGTGCTATATAGTTTAGATTATTTGCCCACCTCTCCTGAGCAAAAATCAAACAGCTAGTGTTTTGTTTTAAGGCCCTGTTTACTCTACATCCTGTCTTGTGTGCTCTGGCATGTGTGTTTTAGTGTGCATGTTTTAGTGTGTGTGTGCATGTGAACTCCACTGCCTGACTCCCACTGAGCAGGAGACCATCCAGAGTTTTATGAAGGAGAGAAGACAGAGGAGCGGCAGGGAGAGGCCGGCGCTACCGTCAGGAGAGATTAACTTCTCCACGTAACACACATCCTCGTTCGACTCACTCTCTGACCTCCTCTGTCGCTTCTTCAGTTATTCATCTTTAGCTCAGCTAAATGAGAACGTTTGCGCTCATGCATGCGTCGTATACATATGTGTTATTCACTTTGCGTTTGTTTTTGAGTCTAATACGTCCTTGATTTATAATGACTATGCTATGTGGCTGCTTTTATTTTTTGTCTATTACTACACATATCTGTTTACTTATTTATGTAGTGCATTCATTTATCTCGCTGTATTTTTCATGAAGCGCTTTTGAGATGCATCTTGGGTGAGCCAACTGCGAGTGTACCGGAAACATGTTAAGAATACATTGTGATACGATTGCTTGGTCACATTCATAGGTGCTCATGGACGCATGTGACTACACAGAACTAAAGCACAACTGATGTCAATATGTTAAACTAATATTTAACTGATTGATCACGACAGGACAGATTCAGCAATGATTTAAAGATTTCTTAATTCCAGCCTTAAGGCAACAATCTTAGTTAGCTGAACGTAAAAATTGTGAGGCAGTGGATTCTCCAATAACAACGGTCACACTGTGAGATTTCAGTTCTACATTTCTGACATTAAGAATTTTGACCCAGACTGTCTTTGGCAGATGACGGATTTGACTCGCAGTGCAACATAAGACCACTGTTTTTGCTTGATGACCAAAGATCGTATTGTCAACTTTTATCTGGGACAGACCAAAAATCACACAATGTTACGGGGCTTTTAGTGTTAGCGCCAGTAGATGTCATTCACATATTCGAGGCACACTATGATTCCAGATGTGAACTACAAATCTGTCCCAGTTGGATCTAGATCCAATCTGGAAGAGGTCTGTACAGGGCCAGAGAAAGAAAGTGTTCATGTGTGCATATTAACTTTGAGTCATCTGTAGAGGTGCTGCAGCTATACACTATATGAAGGACTCTCCGGGGAAAACTGGCTTCTCTTGAGAATACACATGCCCCTCGGGGACAAGGGACAAGGGAGTGTGCATAGTGAAGTGCGAGTGTGCTGTGTGTACATTATTGTGGGAGCAGGCAGTGAGAGTGAAAAAGGGCTCCCATGACGTGGGCAGCAAAGCTTCCAGTCACATTGATGACATAACACATTTGATGTGAACAGGACCTATTGTTCCCTCAAGCCACACAGAGAATATCAGAAGGCTGGAAAATAAGTTCTGAGGAAGATCAGTGTAATGCTAATGAGAAGCCCAAGAGCTGGTTAGGGATTACATGTGCTTGGATGGACCTTCATACTCAGAATACACAAGTGCAAATGCTCAAGCATACACAAAATCTATAAAACTGTCTCACACACACACACAATCCAATACACGGATGCACACATGCATGCATCTGTATGTTCGCATAGAGACACACCCACACACAAATACACATTCGCGTGACCCCAATCTCGAGCAAAACATACTGCACAAGTGCTAAATAATTTACATCTGACCCCATTGCACAGTCGCGAAAATGTACAGTACGCTAGAAATACTTTGACAGAACCTTCCACTGTTTCTATGGAAGATTACAATCTAGATTCATACATTTTTATCTTTAAAATCAAGCCAATTTTATTTGTATAGCCCAATATCACAAATCACCCCCAGGTGGCTTTATAATCTTTACAGCAATACAACATTCTCTGTCATTAGACCTTTGATTCGAATAAGAAAAAACTCCCTAAAAAAGCTACAAATAATGGGGGGGGGGGGGGACCTCAGGAAAAGCAACAGAGGATGTGCAATAGATAGTTGTGTGCTCAGAATATAACACAAATAACAGAATACAGCACTGAACAGGATAACAAAATTAGATTAGAATAGAATAGGACCTGAGCCATGTGACCTCCATCAACATGCAAGGACAAGCTAAAGTTACTTATGCAATGCTAAACACTGCAAAATTTCCATTTTATATTCATCAAGGAGATGCATCAAAATGCTGCAGACCATCTTCTAACAGAGACAAAGCACAGGGAGCATTACTCCAGTGTTGGACACTTTCCATTAGCTCCAAGGGACGTTTAGAATTGAAATCTGTTGTTTTTACCATATTAGTTTTTACCATATTAGTTTTTACTGCGAAGTGAAGCCCTTGAGTACATTTCTGACTTGTTTCTGAATTAAGTTAAAGACTCAGGATGTTTCGAGATCTCAACTTAAAATGAAGGGAGATCATTTGCTGTCTTTCTCTTTAAACTTGATTTATTGTTATCCTGCTTGTTTGACATTTAATGCAAAATGCTTATATCGTGAAGCACTGTGTAACCTTTGTTTCAAAAAGGTCATATAATTGAAATTTATTTACTACAGTAGTAGTGCAAAGCTACCAAATGGTTCCACTTGAGAGAAAAAAAGCAACACTGTGGCTGCATATCCTAGTTTTCTGTTTGGGTACGAAAAAAGGTTCTCCCAGCTGTAATTTTACTACGTGCAACAACAAATCAATTTGTATGTCCTGCATTTGTGCTTGATTTTTTTTTTCAGGATATTCAATGATACAAAAGTGGAGAAATCTATAATGGCTCCAGTAATACTACACGGCAGATACATATGACCGAGTTTTAAGTCTCAAGTGAGCGAGACTCAGTGGCACAGAGCAAAAGGTGACAGTTACAGGAGCACAGGACCTGTCATGTCATCTGTATCTGAACAGGCTGGTCTGTCTGACATTGTGTACTCTCTCTCTCTCTCTCTCTCTCTCTCTCCATTTTGTTGCCCTTGGTGTTTAGTCCACTGAAGGCTTCTGTCCTACGTTTAATCATTCAAGCCCTTCTAGACATAAAGCACTGGGGGAACTGAAAGAAACAGAGAAGAACGAAAAGGGCTAAATGAATGGAGAGAAAGACAGATAATACTTGACAGGTACAATTTCAGGTAAGAGAAAGTAATCAAGATGTTATTTAGAGGAACAGAGAGGAAAAACTGAAAGAAAAGTTTGATCATGAGAGAAAGTCTAGGCTCTATGGAGCAGGACAAAAAGGATGAAAGACAATGGGGGACAGTGGGAGACGATTAGTGATGTGGAATTAACAGGCCTTCTGTCAGCATGTGTCTTTGCTAACGGGCTCACCTCGTCTGGCGATGTCGTGGTGAGATTATGTAGCGGTACAAAACCAAATAAGTTTTTGAAAGGGCGCTTTGAGCTTCTACACTACCTTCAGGTGTGTCAAAACTATAAACAACATCGTATGTGTCTTGGTTCAGGGTAATGGAGGCTTTTAGTGATGCCATCCACAGGAACTTAACTGATACTCAGTAAGATGATGTAGATGGCAAATGAAACATCACATAAATGCATGACAAGATAAATTAAGCTCTGCTCATATTAGTTTTTATTGAACTGGATTTGTATTTTGACTGCTGACATCTCCCTCCTCTCGCTTTCCCTCTTTTGCCCCGCCCTCCTCCCTTTTACTTTTCCCCTCTGCAGTGCTCTATGTCTTTCCTTTAATATAACTTCTGTGTACCTTGAAAAGCTGCCAGGAAATGCAAAGAAGGAATCTTCCTTTACTGTTCCCCTCTGCTAGCGATCAATACAGCACTCGCTCGTATTCAGGCTCACGTTTGGAAGCTACACATGTTGCATGCACACGTATACACGCATAGATGCACAACTGAGGTAAGGGTAAGGGGAGAGGATGATGTGGCGTTGCTATAGAAACTGTTCTCTTTCAGGTGCGGAGTGTCAGGATGATAAAAAGTAGCAATGAACTATCACATCCAACATATCTGATACTCTCTGAATTGTCTGAATGTAAGCCTGAATACAACCATTGCAAACAAAAGCTGCCTCATTTATTTGCCATTTTAACCTTCTGTATGAATGAACACTTAGTACACCAAAGAATCAAAGTGAGTACATATTAAGCAATACAATACTAAATATAAAAATCACAGAAACAACATACCACCATAGAATAGACTATAGAGTATATATGATGTGCACCAGAGATGCAGAGCATAGTAAGTGTACGCATGGATACGCTCATAAAAACTCACTATGTGTGAATATGTGTGGGAGTGTGTATGAAGGCATGTAATCCGGAGTAAATGCGAAAAATGTGTGTGTGTGTGCAGATGCATGTAAAGTACACAAAGATTTGCTGATGTGCAACTCTGCTGTCCGAATGCTTGTACAGGCGAACTCTGTCTCCACATGGTGTGTGTTTATTTGTATGTGCTGCTGGCACACCCATACAAGGCCGCTACTTGCAGTGACTGTATGTCCTGAGGAACATTTTGATTAGTCAAGGAGGTTGTCTTTTGGCTGCCAGACTCGCTAATAATCTCAAGAGAGAAGCAAGGAAATCAGCCATGAGACTGAAAACACAAGTTTCATTTCTCCTATCTTCTTCCCTCTCTCTCTCCTCTCCTTCTCGCCTTCTGGCACCCAACTGAACGTCAGCTGGCGCAGTCAACCAGTCTGCCGCATGGAGATGAAAAAGTGGTAGAAGAGAGGCAAGATTAAGAGAGTATGTATGTATTTAAGACCATCTATTCTACAACTTGATTTTCATAGCATCACAGGGTAAGGAGAAAGAGGAGGGATGGATAAAGGAGGGTAGACAAGGAACGAGATGATGAGAAAGAGAAAGTGACACCACTCAAGCAAAGCAAAATGCTGCAAAATGTGATTTCAGCAGAGCTGTCTGTGCACCAATTTTTTTCTCTCTCTTCTGCCATATTTCCTTCTTTGGTTTCTCACCCACACAGCCATATATTTAAACATATGTATGTTGCAGGCATTTGAACAGTAGCCTATATTTCTAACACACACATACGGACGGATGAATAAAGACACGCAGTTGTCTTGATAAAATTCAAAATTCTTTGGAGTACCGTGACTTCTGGGACACTGGCACTTCTCACATGTCGGTACTCTCGCTCTTCTATCCGTATCTGTCTGTTGTGTGTGTGTGTCCTAGCAGCGGCAAAACTATATATATATGCAGATAATGTAGCTGCATTGGTGCCTGCAACTCCTCTTTATCTTGCCACAATCATATCAAAAGACCTCAAGCACTGAGTCTACAATACAAACACAGCAATTTGTTGTAAGTATTCATAGTACTCAGTGAGCCAAGACATCTAACTCCATGGTGTCATAAAAACTGGTGTCACATCAATGGCAATTTGATGTTCAAAAATGTGAAAAATTCTGGAGAATTATTGACGTGTATTACTGTGTAACAAAAGCCACACATCAAGTAAGTTAAGAGGAAGAATGAGAAATGTAGTAGAAATACAAATTTCAGAAGTGAAAATTTAAACAGCTGAGAAAGAAGCTGAGAAGGCAAAACTTAAAAAAATAGTTAAACAAATTAATAAATTAAAGACAAGATAGATTATTTCATCGAGCAAGTAAGCAAATAAGACACCTGCTAATGTTAACACTGGAGCGTGTCATCCACAGAGAAAAGCCTGGAGAGTGCACCTATGATGCAAGTAGAACTTATTTATTATTTATCTGACTAATAATCAACCTATACACTGGTGTTATGTGTTTATAAGGCGCTTTGACCACTGTTTATACTGCTGTAGGTGTGTCTAATAAACTGTATACAGTATAGCATCGATGAGGATAAACGGCCGGCGGAGATCATGTGTCAATCAGCCATGAGTGGGTTAATATTCATCACCAACACCTGGCAACCCCTCAGCAGGCAGAAACCAGGAAAAGCTCAGGTTACCAGAACCGATAACGTCAAAAGCACACACACTCAACACACGCAGGCGCGCACAAAATCAATTTGTTTGACAAAGCACCGCACGTTAAGTCATTCCCAGTGTGTCTAAGTGATCATGTGAACATGTGTCTACATATGTGATTTTACATATAATAAACCTTACAATGAAGACACATGGAGATTCAGAGATTCAAACAGGATCTGAAAAACCCATGCACACACATACACATTTTCTCACATGCACATACTAACCTCTCCAAGCCACTAACACACCATTAAACCCCACCCCCACCCCCACCCCTGAACACACACACAGCACACACACACACACACACACCCACCCACACATCTCCAAACAGGTGGCTTCTGCTTCAGTCAAGAAACAGAGAAGCTGGATGTTGTTTTTTTCCCCCCCTCATTAAGTCCCACAAAAGACACAATGTACAAATCCTCGGCTCCTTCCCACCTCTCTGTGGACGTCTGTCTCCTCCTGCAGCAGCTGCACAGGTTTTCCCCAGCTGCTTGGCTATGCTAACCCTGTGCACTATATATAGGACCTAAACAGAGCTAAATCAAACACTAACACACTGGAGCCAATGATGCAGAGACAGAGATATACAGCGGCAATAAAGAGGGAGCAGAGTGGTGATAAAGGATTAGTATTTACCGTGCGTGTTGCCTAGCACAGGAGCATCTTGACTGAGGTGCCGCTTACTCCTTCTTCCTCCTTCCTCTGATCTCCTCCCTTATTCCCTGCTCTCTCTGGGTGGGGAATTGTCAAACGGCTGCAGCAGCAGCATCAGCATCAGTAGCAGCTCCGGGGCCTGCGTGTCTCTCTCCCTCTCTCTCTCTCTGTCTGTCTCTCTCCTCCTCTTCCTCCGCCCCCTCTCCACACACTCTCTCTTTCCTATTCTCCTTTTCCTCTCACTCTGTCCCCACCCCCGAAGACCCTCCTCCTTAACACCCTTCCTCCATAATTTTCTCCTTTTCTCTTACACACTCTATCTCTTCCTCTGCTCAATTTCCCTCCTTTCTTTCTCGCTTTGTACGCGTGTGCAGTGAGCTGCGGAAATCCACTCTGTTGAATTAATCAGCCAGCTCCACTGCTACAACCATCAGCTACATCAGTAGGGCTACTGTTCGGAGGTGAAGTATCACTGGCAACAGGAAACAGACATCCTGGAGTCTGGGATACAAATAAGGATGCTTTATTGGAAGACTGCCCTTGTATAACCATAGTCTGGACGTTCCTGTCGAGCTGTCTGCCAAATTGACTGAGATGACAGCATCCTGCATGATGCTGGCTGCTGTCGTAGACCCAGACCCTCCCTCTCCTCTTCTCTTCTGCAGCCCAATTCATGTTTTAAGCCATGACACTAATTGAAAAGAGTCTTGACTGATGTCATATTTGCTTAGAAACACATCTTGTGTTTTGTGGTATTAATTATAGCTGTAGCTGGTAAATTCTGTATTCATCACTATGCAAATGCCTGCCATCAGATTATAGAAAGAAGGCAGATTTGTAGTGTTGTTTGCTTGCACATTTAATACACGTTGACTGGCTTGGAAGTAACATGTCTAACATGCCTATTCTGCAGAGGTGATACAAATTAAGATTCCTCGACGTCACCCAGGCAAAATATAAATGTGTATAAATCTATCAAAGGATGTTGTTATTGAGAAATAGTTGAAATCTGTAAGATCTAAGTTTTATTTCCACTTAGTCATCTAATTACATGCAATAGTTGCAAAAATATGCCTGTTTGGAACATACCGAGGATACAGAAACGAGAGAGGGAAAATAAAAAAATCGAGGCAGAAAGGAAAAAGGAGCATCAGGAAAGACAATGTACACTAACTTCAGAGAAACTGTGGGTGTTCCTGAGATCACTGCTGTCCTCTCCTGATGCGTGACGAGAAGTTTTTCTGCAGACTCGGGCCTGTTGCTGCCAAAATAAGAGAATATGGACATGTCCACAGAATAATCCACCTGTGTAACTACTGCACATGGATTTACAGCGTTTATCACCATTGTCATCCTGGAGACTCTTTCACCGCCACAAAAGGCAGCTAGTCCACGGGATAATCCGTCATTGCACTTTTTTTTTTTTTAGTTTTCTTACAGTCTAACCACAGTGAAAGTCAGCATCAATTCATGTAAACAAATATACACAGTGAGGTTGGTTTAGCCAAGAAGCTGCCCGGATGTAGATCTCTATATGTGGTTAGCTATAATGCAGTGGCAGGCGGCTAGTTCCTGTGTTTAATGTCTATTTTTATTGTCAGACACTTAATAATACTTATAATAACAATCAAAAGCTGTTGTCCCTATTAGTCACTTAAGATCCAAAATGATGGGAAAGCCGGTTGAAAAACTCCAAAGTTTCACTTTAAGCACAGCAGTGCTTTTAATTTAGCGTGTTAGCATGCTAATTAGCCCTAAAACCGAGGTACGGCTGAGGTTGATGAGGATGCCAATAGTTTTGCAGATATTTAGTCATAGGACAAAGCATTGAACAATTTGAAGTTTTGACCTAATGATAGCACATCAAAATGCATTGCTAACCATGAACATTTCGTGTCAATCCATGTAATGGATGTTGTGATATTTTAGTTTGGGCCGTAGCGGCGGACCGACATTCTACATGCATAAAATGTGGGGTTAAATTTTATCCCCATGCAACCAATTATTCCATTTTCTCTTCCAGCACTAATCCTCACAGTTTCACAGCTTTAGCCCTTAACTACAACACAGAACACACTTGCTATCACACTGCCTACACTGCCTTGTCACAATGAGTAATTATATCATATTGACATCAGCTTATGTGTGGGGGCTCATGCATGTGTCAGTGTGAGTGTGGGTATAGCAATGTTAGACCTTAAAATTATTTAATCCGGTTAAAGGGATTTTCAATTAATCCAGGAGGGCCCTACATTTTGACAGTACCGTGTTTTAGCACATTTTCCTTCTAATGCATAATTTATTTTCTCCCCTCTCCAGTTGTCAGGATAGTATACTTCAATTTATTTTAAATTTGTTTTATTTTTAAGTTGTTGTATGTTCTGAAATCATGACAATGCTGCACGTTTATGTAACTCTCTGTCTCTGCATCTCTGAGAAGAACACAGTTTTACCATTATTCACAGATTTTTGTTCTGCTATTTCTATAGTCAGCTCCGACTCAGAGCACACTGAAAGCAGCAGTTGCCTTGGAAGCAGCATCGCGAGGTTCTTTATGTCAATAACGTCGTTGGGTGGATTATGAGCGATTGCCACTTATATTCAGGACAAATTAAAATCTATAAATATATAAACTATAAATGATGTAATAAGGACACAATAACTAGTTTAGTTAAAAATGTTTAAGGATTTATTTGTTCACTTTCACCATATCTATGTCATTTCTGATTGTGGCTGTGACTTTTGATGTTTTCTAAGCAATAATCACCACAGAGAGAACTTAAATGACATTGGTGTTATCATTTAAATATGGTCTACTCACAAGCAGGGAGAAAGTATAACTCATAACAGAGTTGTGTCTAGATTAAACATTCAGAAAATGTCTGAAATTTGATTCTGGTTCTGGCATTGCCCTCTCTGATATAAATCAAATCTTCTTAGATTACAGCAGGGATGAAGCTGCACAGAGCTTTGGCCTTAGTCAACTCCTCTGTCTGGGTGTGAGTGCTAAGGAGGTTAGGACAGGAAGTAAGGGGAGAAGAAAACTGATGGAGACAAAAGGGAGGGCAAATGTATAGACAGAGTGGAGACAGGGTAAAAGAGGCAAAGAAGAGATGTGAGGGGGGGGGGGGGGGAATAAATGTTTTTAAAAAAGGATGAAAGAGCTACCAAGAAGATAAGAAATGGACTGGGAAAGATAGGATAATGTAGTTAAATAGAGACAATTTGAGTCATCTGAAAGAACACTGTCTGAAATAAATTCAATTAAGGAAAGATTAGATACTTTAGTCTAAACACAGCCTATCTAATGCCTGTTGTGAAAACAGCATAGTGAATTTTCTGAATATCCTGTGGGTGGTAGTAATATTGTTTCAGCTAAATTGTGTCACATTACACTGGACTATTATTAACCCTGGATGGTCTGAACATCTTTAATTAGAGGGAGTTAAAACGGGGATAATTTGGTCAACTCAGAGAGACTGACCCAGCTGCCCAGCTATTAGGGGTTATTGATTAGACGTTGTTCTACTTCACATTGGGAAGCCTGTATCATCACGAGGACTATCGTCTGAGTGGGCCAGCTGCTAGCAGTACATAATCGTTGCCATAGGGATGGTGTCCAGGGAGACAGCTGTGGCCTTTTAGCAGCAGTCACACAGCACACAGAAGGTCATCCCTCACCTAAGGTACCTTTCTCCAACTGTCCATCACTGATTGTTTCCAGGCAACCAGTCAGAGGCTTTTTGTTGTAGTTGTTTTTCCTAGGAAGTAGTCTTTGCCTTCTCTATTTTTCTTGCCAATTAGATAGCAAAATAATAAATGAAATGAAAGAACAGACAGAATTACAAGAATCTAATTAAAGTGCACCATGAAATTCATCCTCGCTGACAAGTGTTAAATGCAATAGTATGAGGTGTTTTAGGTATTTAGCTCAGCAAAATACATTACAACATATTCAACATTTTAGTCATAACATTTGCTTATACAGCCACCATTTCCCTTCCGGTCAAAATGCAGGGAATTTGACTGACACCTATTCTACACAGCTACACAAGCTGTAGCTTCATACGACTTCAGGAGTCCCTGATATGGGTGTAGTCAGTCTTTCCTGAAGACCCTGATTCACAGAGGTGTGCTGCTGCTACAACTGCCCCGGGTCCACCTGTTCATGTAGATTTTAAAATACATATTTTGTGTGTGTATGTCTCAGACTAAACAAAGCAGGTTTAAATAAAAACCTTAATCTAACTGAACCATAGATGATCTTTGCATGAATTGCCATATAATGCAGTCAGTGAGAGTGAAGGTGTTAGCAGCGACAGCAAAAAGACTGCCAGGCACCCAGCTGGGCTATCTCCAACAGGATCTATTGTATATACAAAACATATGAACACACACACACACACACACACACAGACAGATGCCATATCTGAACGTGGAAAAATGATGCTGAGTGCTGTGTTATATAAATTATTTCTAATCTAATGAAAGGAGAGTGCCCTGTGGTTCCTGAGTAGGAGCTGGAAAGTGGTGGTCATGGTGCTTCTCAGTGGGAGAACTTTTGTATGGTTATTCTTCATTTATACTTTATCTATTTTTTATATATGTATATATATATGTTTCTAATATGACATCTCGTATCCTCTATTGTGTCAACAAGGAAAAAGGTGACAATACTTTCAATCACAGCTTGAGTGGAACATAAGATGTCGATAAGATGTTTTATAAATGTCGACTGATTGAAACCAATTTCGAGCCGTTGAGG
The DNA here is from genome assembly GCA_036937835.1 of Pampus argenteus. NCBI lineage: Eukaryota > Metazoa > Chordata > Actinopteri > Scombriformes > Stromateidae > Pampus > Pampus argenteus. The sequence continues at coordinate 10,496,115 of CM072877.1, forward strand.
CTTATAACAGAAGCAGCCATTATGCTTTGTCAGTTCCCCGTTGCCAGTCTGTCCACACTTCTGCAAATGGGCGTGTTGCCAAGACAATGGCTCGCACGCCTTGCCATCAGTGACCACCTGGAGGAGTCCTTCAAAAGGACACATTCACTAAATACACAAATACATGCATGAACATACAGTGCAAACAAAAATATACAGCCACAGCCCCACCCCCCAAACACACGCCCTTCCTTATCTGTTTCACACTACATTACACATGCCCGCATGTCTGCATAACCAAGACCAAGCAGAGCGAGTTTACGTGCATAGGGCCATGCGAGTCACACCGCTATACACAGCTGCGTCCTTGAAGAATAACAGCTATATAGATATAGAGCACTCACTGACATTCTCTAAATATATACAGTAAGTACAACATCAAAGTCGTTTCGATCCCTGAGAGTGATAAAAGAAGGTTCTCTGCAATATATGTATATTGTGTTCATAAGTACAGATATCAGCAAATCTGGTATTTGCAGGTCAAAGACATCGCAGATATTGAGAGTCTGAAAACTGAAGAGCATCTTATAAAGACTGAGATTATGTGTGTGTGTGTGTGTGAGAGAGAGAAAGAATAAAAGACAGAACTGGGGTGGAGAGAGGATGAAGTTTTACCAGTTTCCTATACTGCTGTTTCTCTTGGCGCAGCGTGGCTACTTCAACCTTCAGAGCTCGGTTTCTCTCTTCTAGCAGTCGAAAGCAGTTCACATTGTAAATTGAGTGGCCTGCAGCTTGCTGAGATGAAACCTCATATCTTGACTGGAAGACAAAAAAAAATAAATATGAGAAGAATGACCCACATTATACATATATTGTATTATTAATGCCATTAGTAGCTGTCATAGTATGTCACATAAAATATATCTATAAAACACTAAGGTTTGTCCCAATACCCACACATGCAGTCTGAGTATTTAACACTTTCGTTAGTAGGCAAATGTGTCCCACCAACCTACTATACTTAACCCACAGTGTCACACAAGTAGCAACTTGACTACTAGCAAATTTACCGCAGGTGTGGGTGTAGGGATGAAGTTTACAGCCAGGCTGTTAACCCAAATTGCTTACGCCAGCATGCTAACATGCTCATAACGACAATGCTAACATGCTGATGTTAAGCATGTGTTATGTTGAACGTCTTAGTGTTAGCATGCTAATTAGAACGACTGAGCCCGATGGGATTGTCAATAGTTTTTTTGCAAGTATTTAGTCAGGATTTTGACCTAAATATAGAGCTAGCTAGAGGTAAAGTCAGGGGATCACCGAAGTTATTACAATCCACCCTGAAGGGGACACAAAGTAAATGGGCGAACCAAATGTCATGGTAATCCATTTAATAATTGTCTAGACATTTCACTTAAAACCATAAATGTGAACCTCATGGGGAACCCTGTGGGAAAAAAAAATGAGAGGACAGCAAAGTCATTGAGACACATTGGCTGAGTACCAGAAATGTCCGAAAATTTCATGGCAATCCATCCCATAACTGTTGAGATAATTCAGTCTGGACCAAAGCGGGGGCCCATCTGACTAGCTGAATGATAATCAGGTCAATATAAAAAATGAAACATATGGAGGAGGAACAAGACCTTGATTAATATAATTTATGAGAAAAGGACATAGGGCTACTGTCAATCTTGCTTACAGCGATGAACTCAGGCATTAGTTCAATCCCTGCGAGGTCAGTCAAAAGAAAAGGATTACCAGGCCTGAAAATGAGGCTGCTACTGCAATAAGTTTTGAGCCTCAGCTGGATAAAAAAATTTCTCGATGGGGTAGAATAGCTTTTGAAACTGAATTTTCTAAACTCTCTGTGGAAATATACTGTATATCTGTATTCGACAGCCTGGAAGCTTCTCTTAAGGTCTACAGATTGTTCCTTATATTGCAGTTAGTTTTCCGTCATGGTACATGACTTTTTGAGTTTGCAGTTTTGCTGCTTTGCTGTCAATCTTGTATTTAAAAAAAAAAAATCCAATAATTATAAGGCCACTAGAAGGGTTGCAGATAGTAGAAGAATTGAGCCGCTGTTCGGCTGAGGTAACAGGGAAGCTGATTTAGGATAAGTGGATGTAAACGCTGCCTGTGCTTTCTAAAATTGAGGCACTTTTCAAGTATGTGATGATGCGCTTTGCTTGTTCTATATCAGAAGAACTCTTCCATATAAGTTAATATAAAAATGGATTTGATGCTCTGCTGCAGGTTATATACTGTACTTTGAAATCCTAAATGGGGTATAGTCTTCCCATTTGCCTCTCCAAAAAGCTCACTTAGCCAGCTCAGCCTCTCCAGTATTACCACAGCCATACAAGAAAAACATCACTCTACGGTAGACAAACGAAACTTGTAGCATACTGCTCTCAAACATGTTCTCTTTTCACCCCACTATTTCGGCTCTCACGCCAATTTTTTCAATTATCTTTTTTCCACTTGGAGAAAAATTAAGGGAGAGGTAAAAAAAATGTTCTCTTCCAGCACTGGTCTGATTTTTCCTTGTAGTAACCCTTGACAGACCAACAGATGGTTCTAACATCGGTTTATATTATTCTAATATTTCAATTAGCATGTTACCAGAACATTTGGTATCTTGTCAGGCACACAAAAGAACCCACACACATAAACAACAACCAGATGCCCCGACAGCAAGCCAGACTATTATCCTCCACAAAACAAATACAAAAAAAAAAAAAACAAAGTTGCAGGCAAGCTGTCCGTTTAACCAGACTACTAAAGCTACAAAAGCCAGTGATGATGGACCTGCCAAGCAGATAGAAAGACAGCCAGATCCACCTGCTTAAACAGGAGACTTTCCAAACAGACAAGCCTACAAACACACCCGCCAGCTAATATGGTGCACTATCCAAGAACAGACAGAGAGACGGATACATCTGCCAACCAGTACTGTGGGTTTTTCCAAATAGAGTAACACATTCAGTCAGCCTATTTAGAGCAAGAAATTAGGCCGTATGGACATTCATGTAATAACTGATTTACAAGTCATGTAAAACAGACTGCACCCCACATGCATTCAAAAAAAAATTCAAAAACAGGTAACCAACTTTGGTAAGCCCAAACTGCTTCATTTAGAAGCAGAGTAGAAACATAGCAGGATGGAAAGATACAAGTCATTTAGACATTTCTTATTCCACACTAAATAATACATGACTAAAATTAACTATTGCATTCGGTCGACTGGCATTTGCAGCAAATTAAAAGGACTGCAGTCAGTTGTGAGGGAATCATTATCTCCGTTCGTCTGAAATATGCAGACTCCACATCAACGTTAATCAGTGGCAGTTGAGACATCTAAGTGGGGATAAGTTCAGTCGCCAAATCAGTCAGTCAAGTTGAATAATGGCACTAATCGGGTGGAGTGTGACTGCAGCCATTCCCATGTCAGGCAGGTCCCCGTTGTGCGGTCCACTTGGGAGACATCATCCTCGTCGTGAGGATGACAGGAGCTGCGTCAGAGATGGGAATCCATGACGCACTCGTTCACTCTGGGGCCACAGGAAGTACCGACGATGTCTCCAGGAGGCGCAGCGAAAGGTACAGAAGCATTCTGTATCGTAGATCCACTCCTTAAGTTGTGTACTGTCTCACATTTTCACAAAACCTGCCACTTAATTCAGTTTTCATAATAAATGACCATATGTTGCTCTGATCCAGTGCTGCCAGGCAGGTTATTGAACATTGTTTGTTTATTTAATAAGAGTAGTGTCAATCATAATAGTGTCCTCAAGCATTAAAAAAGAGTCCATCCCAAGGGGTCAGTCACATGAAAAGGATTACTTGAGCTGAAAATAAAGCGTTGAGACGGTGCTGAGACAGCATTTAGGAAATATCAAAATATACTATATATACTGACACCTGGAAAAAGAACTGGTAAAATATTATAAAGACAATTTCCTATGCCAAATTATTTATTCTAATTAAAGCAGCACCACCTGTAACTTGATTTGTGCAAATTGCCTGACCTCCACCACACTGTTGACAACACTGATGATGGGTACACTGTGCATGGATTATCCATTTAGAACTGATAAACAACTGGAGGCTGGGGTAACTGTTTATTAAGCAAAGCAGATAATGTGGGTAGCTATTAAGATGTTACAGCATATAATTATGTAATAGCAGCTTTTTTTTTTTTCCTCTCTATTTTTTTGCCATGCACAGTTACGCCGCCACCCACTTTTATGGTAATTAACAGCTCCCGGGTTTTCCACCATGACACAGAGATATTTTATGTGGGTAATCATTCGTACACTTAATACTATCTTAATTTTTGAAGATTTTTATGGCAATTCCTGCTTTGTTGGATGATTTATGTTGGAGGTACACAGTAGAATTGGATTAGAAAAGCAGCATGTGGTGGCTGGATAGGAACCAAGGGCATTGTGGTTAAGTGGCATGTGCTCAGCCAACCGAACCACTAGGATACCCCCAAGGCAATCTTACTTTGACTAGTAGTAATTTAAATAGATTGTCACATCGCCATCTGGTGTGTGAGTGAAATACTTGCATCAGTGCTGCCCTGATGCAATCAGCCATGGATGGACAGATATTGACTTACTATTAATCAGATTTTTAAAAACAATCTTCAATCTTTTTAAGCCTTTTAAGATACTCTTGTTCGGTATAAGTGTTGTGTTTAAATCTTGAGTGGGATTTAGTGAGAATATCCTGTCAAACTGCTATAAATCCAGACTCAACTATGAAATAATTACTCCCGCTTACTTTGTCAGTGCTCCTTATAGGGGGAATATATGTTATCTTGTCTTTCCCATAATGTCTTAAATCACAGCAGTTACGGTGTATAATCTGTGTGTTTTGAGATTAAGAAAATCAACAGTATCAACAGTAGTAACAATCTAAAAAAGGGGGAGTGGGACAGCAATGCTAGTCTGATGATTTTGCTGTTGCAGATAATGTCAACGTCCCTACCTTAAAGACAGTGCCCCCTTTGTCCCAAAATGACTCTTTTTCCTTTCCGTCACATCACAAGCTGGCAGGTGGATGACAGTGTCAGTGTGTGCAGTTGCAATGAGTGTTTCCAATCTGCAGCTTTAATAGCTTGCCTAGTCTGTACGCGGCTGTGGCTGGCTGGAAGTCTCACCCAAGACAGTGAGAGCAAGAACAGCTAGAGGCTTCATGGCACATACACGCGCGCGCACACACACACACTCCCCCAGTCTCGTCTCTGCATGTGTTAACACTTCTTCTCTCTGCTGCTGCCTCCAGTCATGCTTTAAGAATCCCCCCACCCTCCTTTTCCTCTCTCTGTCTCGCTCATACGTAGACATATGCACGCCCGACTCTGACCAAAAACAATGTCACACATGCAGACAACAGACATGCATGGCTGCTTTCATTAAAATCTGTTGAGCAGTGATGTGTAAATCATTACGTCATAGATTAGCTTTCTCTTCCTCCCCCCAAATGTAATTCCCAAGCAGAGCAAGCAGAAAGAAGAAGACGATTTACTGTTTTTGCTGACAGAGCCGTTGATCCATACATCTTTCCACTCCACATTCAAATGCACCTCTCGGTTTTGTCCCTACGCCTCTCAATCAGCTCGGTATTAGTATTTGTAACTTTCCTCCAGCCTCAAATCAAATCTAGATTAGCATGTACCTGGACAGACCTCGCATACGCATATCTTTTTGCTCTCTTCACCTAAATCCCTGAGCAGAGGACTCAAATTAAATCAGCGCGGCTGTTTTAGAGAGGCAGGAGGTAACAGTCATTCTCTCCGTTCAACTCTGGGTTGGAGGCACAGGACGGAGGAAAAGACAGAAACAAAGAGACACTAATGTGTGAGAAGAGAAAACAGAAGGGAGGCTCAGTTCCACTCTGTTGCCTAGCAACACTTGCTCACTGCATCTTCCCATCCTCACTGTCGACGCATTACTCTCGCAGTGAATTGGTTTTTAGGCATGACATGAAGCCCTGTGAGACTGGGGGTTCAGGAACAGATGGATTGGACAGAAATATGTAATGACCCCTTTAAATATGTAAATGGCTGAAGGCAAATCTTAACCACTTAAAAGTGCTGCTACCTTTATAACACATCCTGTCCTCCCCTCTTTCTCAACTTTGTGGATTTTAAACACTGAAATCTGTCAAAACTGTTCTCAGAAGTGCTGCTGTCCTCTTCTGGACAGATTCGTATGAGGTTGGAAATGGAAAGAAAAAGGCAGAAATATCCAAAGATCTGAGATGGTTTAAACAATTTCTTTACACCTGAGGATACATGATGACACCTAGTTTTCCAGAAAGCTAACAAATTAGATTTACTGTACTAAAAACACAAAAATGATGCTGTATCTGTATTGTTATAAATGTGCATGGTACAAAATAAGCTAAAATATTTGTTTTGATGTTTTTTATCTCAAAAAAAGAGTAACAAGCCAGGAAACATGGCCTTACAAAACAAACAGGTGTGCGTCTGTCAGATTCAGGTAAAAGATGATTGAAAACAAGGGATTTATAGTCAGAAACATAAAACTCTCTGCCTTACAAAGCACAGCTTTAATGAGATTAAGTAACTTTCAGCAATAACAATGCAGCATACGCAGATGTTGAAATCATAGTTGTGTTATACTGTCAAAACATGGTCAGGAAAATGAAAAATGAACTCCTTGTTAAGCCTGCTGTGCTTCATTCAAATACAGTGAAGTGACTTTACTCATAATTAATGGCTGAATGGCAGCAATTAAGCAGCACTTAAGTGCAAAATTGAAATGTTTTATATGTATGATAAAAAATATTTGTTATTTTTAGTCATTTAATTTTCACAGTTAATGGCACTACATATTCCAACTTATGTGTTGTATAGAAAATATCAGAGACCTCCAGAGACAGAAACAGATAAGAGGTGAGGGTGGAGGAAGGTTCATTACTCTAACAACTGTTAGGTTAGGTCATAACGATGTATAATGACAATATATCAGATTAAGGTGAGCAGATGTTCTTTTTTTTTCTAAGGACAGCCCATAAATTTAGTGCTTTGCCCTCAGATTCCCTCCCCTCCTGTGAACTAGTAACAGAGATGGTCTGTTTTTATCATAGTACTTGGATAATTTTATCAAGGCTAATAGGAATGCAGCCTTGTAAAGATAAGATTATTATTCAAGCACTGTGTGTAGTTATTATGATGTATAATCACATTTCAGGCCTTCTACCATGCATTACTTGCACATTATTATCAGCATCAAGCATGCATTTGTATGATGAATCAAAGACAACGATGCAGACCATTCAGTGCTGAGGTTCATTTTAATTCCATGCTAGCCTTCTTGTTTGGTCTTCCATGGACAAAAGTTGCGGATAGTACTTGCTTTTGTTGTGGTGTCACCTCCATCAAGGTTTCTAGTTGAGCTAAGTCGATACTAAAAGGTGACGTAAAAAAACACTGCAGAATGAAAATGAAAATGAAATGTACCGGCCACTAAAAGCTAAAAAAGTAGAGTAGAGCCAAACTGATCTGATATCATGTAATGGAAACATGGCTTTCGCTGTAGTAGCAGTAGTAGTAGTAACACAGGCCTACAGTATGATGGTACCTTGCCCTTGGTGTGCTGATGGTGTATGTTCCTGGCAGCGATCATAGCCAGCTGTCTCTGGATCCACTGTAACTCCATCTGAGACTGCCTCAGGAGCTCCTCTACGTTCGCACCAGACGTGTGATCCCGCATTGTCACCTGTAAAATCCACACAACCACAGAGATTACACACAAGCAAGCCTATACTAAACCCCCCCCACACACACACATAAACAAAGCCAAAATATACTGAATGTGTTCATTATAAATGTATAAACAGACACATACACAGAATCACACAGAAAAACATGCATACAATGAACTTTGACTAGTATCCATCCATCCACCCCATTAAAAAGTACTGCATTCGCTACATACTTGGTAGAATAAAATGCATGTAAAAGTTTTGAAAGCAATATTTTATCTGATTGACATTCTGTTCAAGTAACTGTGTTAATTTTTGCTCTGAAACCCAAAACAATATATACCAAATTCATTAGCAACAATGCTTAAATTGTCAAATCACCATCATTTCAAGCAACTAATAACATAAAGTGTACATGTGTACACATAATAAACACATAATACTTGCAATGAAAGAACAGCAAATACAGGACATATTTCACGTATGAACACAGTACTAATGAATCTAGCAAAGAGCTATTTGTACTTACTGTACAATTCCTTCATCTTCTTTCATGAAGTCACATAACTTGTTTGTAACTTTGTAGTTCTCTTTTAGGTACATGATCAATGACAGCAAAATCAGCAGCAAGTATTAACATCATTACCCCTTTCACCCTGCTTCAGTTCACCTATGCGTATTTGTAGGTGCTGACTGAGATGATTGATATATACATGCGTGTGCATGTGTATAAGGGTGTTCAGTGAGAGAGAGAGAGAGCTGCACTCAGTTACATAAGAGAGGATTACTGTAACACAGCAAACCAATGACGGGGCGGGAGGGCATTGAAAAAAAAACATAACTGCTATTATCGGTTGGCGCTAAATCCCCATCTATGTTGTCCTGCTTTGTACCTTTACACACACACACACACACATATTACACATGCTCGCATACACATACAGGAACGGTGTATTCATAGTAACTACAATACAGAACACTAACATGTGGAAGGTTAAGAAGGTTAATGCTGCTTGTACTTCAGGAGATTTGACTCATCTGACTCTGCTGCTGGATCATAATAAATACTCTCAACAGCTGACTTTACTGATCTGTTTTCCTGAAATTTTAGATTGATGCATGTGTTTTATAATAGAAAGAACTGTAGAACATTTTTTTTTATATTTTTAAATGAACTATTTTTGATTAGTGATGCTCAAAAAGTGTCAACAACGAAGTATAAATAATTAACAGTCAAAGAAGGGTTATATTTTCGTATCTTCATACCTGTACAAAGGGAAAAAGCAATAGAATTAATCAGCTGCTTCTTCCCCTGACTCTCTTAAAGCCTCAGCCAAATGCTCAAACAGCCTCTATGTGCTGACTCACCTTGGACAGCTTCTATTTCCTTTCGGGGGACTGTGGAGGAGGATGCACACAACAACACAAAAGGGCTCAAGAGTCCTTATGCAAGAGATTTATGCAAATATGTCCAATCCTGCCAAGCCCTCTATGAACCTACAGTGCCAAAGCATCTCTCTCACAGGAGTTGTCAAAGTGAGAAGAGAAACCGGTGCCAAAGTCATTATCCAGGCCTGGATGGGGTTTAGTTCTAATCTACCAACCTATTACAAAGAAAAATGTCATGATATCACTGCTTTATTGTGAAGTATATATTTTTCTGAAGAAGACGTTTACACCAGTGTGCTATACTGCTGTGACCCCATGTCAACTCATCACTGTCACAGTCATTGTTGCACTGTTTGCATTTAAGTGTGTTTCAGAAACTGGAACATGTTGCACAAGAAAAACTGCAAAATATAAATATTCTTAAATATCCCCTCCAGTCATGTTATGTAAAAATGCATTGCTTGGAATCATAAATTGTGTGCAATAAGGTTTTTCATATTACCTATTCTTATGATGGCAAATCCTCCTCCACCTTAATTTAAAAAAAAAACAACAAAAAAACAAAGATGCAAATATTTTTGCAACGTTCATTCTCTGGATGGATAGTATTGTTTTAAGTTTCAACTCACATCACACTTTGATAAATTGCACATTTGACCAGGTTCGGCTCCAAGCTAAAGGCGCAATATTACAAACCATGCTAATAAGTTCACCTCTTAAACTCAGATTTAGGTTAAGTACATGTAGATACATGAGATAACAGCCGTTTAGTGTAAAACTCTGCACATACATTATTTTGCACAGTGTAGCTCAAACTCAACTTAAACAAATTTTTGATTAGAGGGTGACTTCAACATGCTTACATTTCAATAAGGTTTCACTTAAAAAGATACTTACCCTTCCAAGTGATGTTCTTCGGTTTCTCTCATCCTCTTGACAGTCATCCTCTAATTTACTGGCTTGTCAGCTTCTACATTCTGGTAGATGCTGCTGCCATGTGCCAGCTTGTAATCCTCAATAAAACAATAAGCTTTACAAATTTAAAAAAAGAGATAAATGCAACTTAAAAGCAAGAACTGCTGGTGTGCTGTACATCACTGCACTGCATAAAGACGGTTTCAAGGGTGTTTAGTAGCTCCTTCGCAGTACGTCAGGCTGTAAACACATTTCTAGACAGCATATCCCTGGTATGACTTGCTCTTTTGAAACAGAAGTCAGTTATGATTCAGATTTTTCTCTCGCACTGCATTCTTGTACCCAAGACTGCCTGCTGTGTGACCATATGGCACACTTAACAAGAGGATGAAATAAGAACAGAAGATGGAAAAAGTGCATTTAAGGCTAACCTGTCACCTGTAAATAGGAAATGAGGGGATAACTCACCTCATGTGGAGATTCTTCGCAGCTGCGTGGTATCAAGGTATGGTTGAAGTGCAGACACTACAATAGACATAAATATGTCTGTTTGTGACTCTTCCTTCTGGCAGGAGGCTGCAATCCATCAAGACCAGAACCTCCCGCCATAAGAACAGCTTCTTTCCATCCGCAACTGGTCTCATTAACAAGTCCTGAAGACCCCCACATATGGATCTTGTTGTCCCACATGGCCTGCATGGCAATGTATTGCACTACAGACTCACGTTTGCAAAGTGCTCATTTTTTTTATGTTACATAGTGACTGTAGTAGTCACACACATTTTTATATCTGTATATATATTTTCTTGTATATGTATAATCACATTTTGTTTAAATTTATATCTGTAGATATATTCAGACAGCGCAACACTGGCGTTCATATGGGGGTTCTGGCCACCTGATGAATGTAGAGTCTAGTGTTCACTCTCTTGTTAGCTGTTTCAAAGAAGAAAAAGGAAAGGAAGGAAAAGGACTGCTGCGGCTGGATGAGAGCAGTGAAATTGAACCATACAAGTTGGTAATAAATCTGTGTTTATCATATCGGTCCTCCAATTGCACTAAGAAAATCTTGAGTTTCTAAAATTCCTATAAATCACGTTCCATTTATTTGTTCCTTTAACAGAATGGAACAAATAAATGAGATTTAGTCAGGTTTGAGCTTCGTAGAATATTTTTATTGATGTACAAAACACATTAACAGTCAAAATTTAACAAGAGTTTTTGTTGTTGCTGTCAAAAGGGTATTTATATATGTTTTTTCCTGAAGTCTGTCTATATGCCATGTATAGGCCAGGTTGCTGTAAACCATGACAGATGAACTGGTCCCACACACTGATACCAGCCCTGTAAATGCGCTCCCTTGTTTTAATCCAGACAGAAGTGCTGTCCCAACACATCTCCCCCTACTTTCAGCAACTGTGTGGCAGTTTCAAACTCTAGTGGGATGCTCTTGGTCTTGGTCTGATTTAGGTCCCTCTCCATCAGCTGGGAATAAAAACATGGGACACAAAAATATCAATAATGCTTCTCAGATTGTTATGGGGATGAGGTTTGTTGAGTGTTGTTGCTTTTTTTGAATATACAGGCAATGAGAGTTTAAAAGTGACAAGTCACCTCATATGTTGTTATCTCCAGCACCTCACTGATGTCATCCTCTTGTTCTGACAGCGGCGTGTTGATTAATATAGCAGCTTTGGACACATCTGGATGGAAATGCTTCTGTAGAGTCTGCAGGAAAGGTGGATGAAATAATATGCAGTTAAATAAATAAAAAAGGATTAATTAAAATCTAAAAGATTAAAAATTAAATTAGACTTAGATTAACATATATGACATTTCTTAATCTTGTTATCCAACCAACATGAGAAACATGTTGGTGACACAAGTCACAGCTCACTTCTAGTCAGTTGCGGATGGATGGATGATTCATTTGTGAATCCAAAGCATCACATACGCACCTTAATTTCCCACAAGCTGCTCTCTAAGGCACGGCACTGAGCAGGATCCTCTTCATCCATTATATACGGGTCCTCCAAAGGCTCTGTCATTGTGAACACAAACAAATACTATATTTCCAAAGATCCCCCACACACATTTATCCCTATTTAGAAGATTGTAGGCGCACTGCAGTGAAATTGGAAAACACCTGACATTGTGAATGGTTATAAACTGATGCATGTGCAAATGTTGAGAAATCCCAACCATAAAGAGAAGAGTGACTTTAACTTACCATCTTCTGCGCTGGGCTTGTGAATAAGGACTCTGCACGACGGGTGGCGACGGATCAGGTTGTAGATGAAGGGAAGCACTATGAGGAGCGCTGTGGGCGGTGCGGTGAGAGCCAAGCGAGCCAGGCGTTTGGCAAATGCAGCCACTAGGTACACTGGCAAGTGACTGGAAGTGAGCACAAACATGCATACAGCACACATTACTAATGTATAGAGGCTTTTTGAGTTTTTATGGTCACAGTTTACAAATCCTAAACAAAAAGAGTTTGAATCACAACGCTGGCTTTTAAGCAAGCATAAATGATCTCACCTGGAGCTGAGAAAGAGGTTGGCTAAGTGAAAAAAGCGTGCTCTGTACTTCACATGGAAAACAGAGGGCTCAAGCAGATTATACAGCTTCTTGTAGAAATCAGGGTAATCTCTGCAGAAACACACACACACACACACAGGATGTAATTTAAAAATATCTCAAGTCTACCATTGTCATTTAGAGATTCAGCATGGCCTCTCACTGTGTTCATATTTCTTCTACATATTACAATAAATGATGTGACTATTTGAAATTGGCAAATAATTAGATTTGGCATATACTCACAGGTTGTGTTGATGTATCAGGACAAAAAGCCCATTGAGTGCCAGCAGACTGATTGCCCCACCTGTTCAATGAAAACATGACAAAATGTCATATCATGATTACCATCACTATAAAAAAAATACAGTTTTACATCCCACAGACCAGATGTGAAAAATGTGAAATGGACTTTGAAGAAGTTACATGTACAACTTACCAACTTCATAGGCAGCAGTCAAGAAGTCGATCATCAGTGTGGGTTTGCTCATGTGGGGCAAAATGGAGTCATGGAGGATTACCAAGACCTTTTTATACATGTTGCTTGGCAACTACAGAGACACGAGAAATTAATGAGACATTAATGAGGCAGAGCATATGTCTTGACAGCAAAGAGTCATAAATGTGGAGAGACAAAATACTGGAAATCTGTTAAGAATGATTTAGAATACTGTATATTAAGACATGCTTGTTTTTGTAGGTATGCTACCTTATACTTGAGAAAGCCAAGCCACATCCTCTCAAAGACACGCTTGTGTTCCTGTGAAAAAAGGTAAAACATGAAACTCTTAGTCAAGAAACATTTACACTGCTAGCGCGAATATTAGTATGTCATTAAAAAGATCATACTTACACCCAGTTTTGCAGCTTTCCAGTCCTCATGCTTAGCTGGGGGGAAAAATGAATTGCTTTAATGGTGTGCAGACAATGAAAAACCTTTGTACAGTAAACAAAAAATACCAGACATTATTAATTAGAACATCTTAAAAAAAAAAAGCAGGTCTCACCTTCCTGCTTGACCATGAAGTTGGTGAACTCTGACTCCTGGCTTGGGATAATGATGTTGGATATGAGGGTGAACACATTGTTCTGATATATGGGTGCCACAGCCTGACAGGAACAAGACAAGCCAACATTATTCAGTCCAGTAAGTGTTACGCTACTGGAAAAACACAATGTTAATGTGACAATAAAAACCAATAAACAACAATAAACAGCTACAGCTGAGCAGAGTTCTCCTACCCCTTTGTTTTTGTCCATGACTTTGCCCACATTCTCGCGGATGGAGCTCATGACATAATAGCGTACATCCTCCATCTCAAGGAACTCCTGGAACCTGGAGATTAGCAGGGAGTTGTCTGTAGTTTTGGACAGCAGACCGTCCACTACTGCCTGAACATGAAATAAAGAGAAATATCAGTAACAGTTGATCTTTAAACTGCCTTATTTCTTGTTTCAGCAAATAGCTTGGAAAAATGACTTCCCACAACAGAACAGATCAATTAGATTATTATTTATTACTGCAGATGTGGCGGTCACATGACACAAAATCCTACCTGGATAAGTTCCCTGGGGAAGCTGTAGTGTTCACTCCAGTCCAAGTCCTCAAGGGGATGCTGTCCTTCTACTGCAGCAAACTTCATCAGGCAGCACAGGGCACCCTCCTGTATTTGGACACATTATTATTATTAAAAGAAAAAGTTAACTCTATTTACTATTTACATATTACTTTAATGATAATTTTCTGTTTAACAGCTAACCGATTAATCAACTAATGTGCAACACCAGCTATCAGTCAACTCACCTTGACTCCATGAAGTTTATGGCTGAGGTGTTCAAGCAGCATCTCCACACAGCTGTTGTAACGGTGTCGCATGAAAATGCTATACTTCTCCTCAGCACTATACCCACCTGAACAAGGAAAGGGACAAAAAGCCTGAGAGTTTGCAACCAGTCTGTCTGATGCACTACAAAATGAAGTGGAACCAGTTTCTACTTTTTATGAAATGTATATGTTTATGAATTTACTAATTCTGAGGATAATTGAAAGTGTCAGCATCGTCCAGCACACAACCATAGAGTAAAAATAAAGTAGTTATAGCAAAATAGAAAAGGTTGTTATTAATTAATGATGAATGTAGGTACAGCAATGCTACTAAGTAACTTAACAGCCACCTCCTAACCAGGGTTCATTATAATGGGTTATCTGCCTATACTCACCACTCAACGCCTCCTCCTCTCCGGGCAGTTTTCCCATAAACAGGTCTTTTCTCTCCAACAAGGAGCAGAACAATTTGCTGCACGCATTGGCAGCACTGACAACGTCTTTCTCCTTTTCTGACTGCAAAAATAACATGGGGAATAAAGCACATACAGTGCAGGTTATCCTACAGAAAGACCGCTTGCTTGGTAACCATGATGCTAGCTCTACAGCTTGTATTCACTCAAACTAATAAGTATAGTTGTGTATATTTACCTGAAGGAACTCGAGGATGTCAAAAACGTTGTTGGCATGTTTCTTGCTCTCAAGTATACTCTCGACTTTACTGTTCATGTTGATTTTAGCTCTTTTTACACTTTCTTCTGTTTTTCCAGAACTCACGTTGCGTTTTTTGGCCGGCGCCATGATGAATGAATGCTGCTGCGTTCAAGTCACGTATAAAAAATACGAAAAGAGCGAACACGAAAAAAATCCTGAACCTGATTTTTTTTATGAATTTACAGTCATAATTAGTTCAGTTGTATTATATGAATATTGCTGTATGGGGAAGTGTCCTATATGTATGATTTGCTTATTTATAGTTTATAGTTTATCGTACATCCAAATGTTTGTGAATGCAACATTAGTCCAAAACTGTTATATCGCACCCTAGAGATCGGAGGGTGAACTTTCAGCCCGTGAATGGATGGATAGGTTTGTGTCAGACATAGATGAGGGGATTTGTGATGGATCTTATTGAAAACAAACGTAATTTTCAACAAAGTGCATAAACTGGAAAATTGACAAATGCTCATTAATTTAGGTATCAAGTTATATAAGCTGTTGCTATATTTGTCCCCAATCTCTTACAGAGTCATACTAAAGTGAAATTACTTCATAGGCAGTAAGGACATGAAGAAAATACAATGACTCTTTCGCATGAAAGAATTAAATTAAGATCAAAACTTTTTTGTTTGAAACAACACTTTTGTTTTAGTACAAAAATATAATCAAATAAACCAGATAGAGATCCCATATGTGTTGCAGGGTGAAATAACAGAGACAATCAGACTATTAGTATAAAATAATAAACAGAGAAGCTTTTATTATTTTGTATTATATGTATTTAATAACATTTGTATAAGAGAAACAAATTATTCCCACTAAGAAAATGTCAATCTTAAAAGATTTACTTCCAGACCCAAAAAGAAAATCAATTCCTAACAAAAGAGAGAAAGTTTTGGTGACCTCTTCTTTCAGCAGACACCGTGACCTAATCAGAATCCTTTCCTACATCTGCATTGTCCTGAAGAGACAAAAATGAAGGCAACAATAAATAAGGTTATCATCAAGGTTTCATATAAATTGTGTTACTCTAGTAAGACTTCTCAGATACCTGTTTCTGGTCCTTATCGTCAAGTGTTCTAGCAGATGTGGCCTGAAAGTTATGGATCGGGAGTGTGGACATCCAGCTGACCATAGAGCCCTCCTTACACTCTGTATCGACAATGGTGGGGTAGATTTGAGCCTCCTTGAAGGCCTTGATTTCCTCCTCTTCACTATCCCATTCCAGGTCCTCATGCAGCCCGTCCCCTCCAAAGCGTTTATTGTACCTGTCAAAGTGAACCCTTTCCAGGACCAACCCAAGTCCTGGAGCTTTGGGCACATCCACCTTCTCTTGTCCCCAGGAGCGCTCGATCACTTCCTCCTTCACGTAGCCCTTGATCACCGCAATCACCAGGCCGATCATCTTGCGGATCTGATGCAGCATGAAGCTCTGGCCTCGCACAGTGATCACTGCAAACTCAGTATTACTGCAGATAAAAGGCTCTCCGCAGGACATCTCTATGATGTAACGGCGGGCACTGGGGTCACTCGGAGCCTTCTGCGAGGTGAAGTTGTGGAAGTTATGGGTGCCTTTGTAGAAAGCGAACACACGGTTGACGTTTTGGAGTATCTCTGGCTCCAGGCGAAAGGCTGATATATTCCCTGTATCATAGTCTTTTGGGGAAAAGGCCACTGTTGGAAGCATGTAGGTGTATGTACGAGCGCTACAGTTGTTTTTAGAATTGAAACTTTGGGTCACCCGTTTCAGACCTGCGGGTACAAAAGTAATACAATTCATTTCTGAATACTAAGTCCCTTCTCATTCTCTGGTCATCTCAATAAAACTGGATTTTGAGAAACAAGCAAGCGTCAACATCAATGTAATTTAAATTTTAGGCAGATTCTCTCCAGATATTTGGGATCAATGTCTTACCAAGCACTCTGATCTGCTGTGGAAGATGCTCGTTGATTTTCTCAATGATGTTTTCAATCAACCACACCTTTAGAGATACCACTTGGCCAGCTGCGGACACACCCTGAACAGATTAAAATAAAGAAAAACACCAACACAGTTCGTTATAATGACATACCAGTAATAAAGATCTATGCTAACTCCAATGGTGGCTTATTATTATTATTATATTAACATTTCCCTCAACCGAAGAGTTTTGCTTTCATTAGCACCAACATGACAATGCAGAGATACGTTACACTGAAAACAGGTTGGAAGTACAAATTCTTTTTATTGTAAATAACTAAATAAAATTAACTAAATGCACAAATCCATACCTTGTCTGTTCTGGCACATCTTTGGAAAGACATCTTCTTCATGTCATCACCATGGTTTTCAGGAATGCAACCAGATTTAATAAGTGCAGTGACCAGTTCATCTTCAATGGTCCTAAACTCAGAGCGGCCAGGATTTCTCTGAAAACACACAGAAAACATTTTAATTGAACACAGACATGAGAGAATGCAGTGCTTAAAAACACTAGTTACATTATAATCTGTACCTGCATGCCATAGTATCCCTTTCCACTGTATCCCATGAGGAGGGCCACTTTCCTTTTGGGATATTTCTTTTCATCTTCAGCATGTTCTCCCTCTGCTTTTAGTCTTTTTGTAGCGTGCACCTTCTCAGCAGAGTCTCCATCTTCCTTATTGGCTCTTTTCAACAGATTGGCTGTCTGCTCATCTTTGGATCCTTCGCTCATCGTGCAAAAACACTTATAAAACCCACCTGTAAACTTAGCAGTATGTTAATAATATGTATATATAATGGATATGATGATATTAATATAACATACCTACTCTGTGTTACATGAGCATTCAGTTTGCACACATTCTAATACGACATATAAGAGACATATAAATTCACACGTTGTC
This sequence comes from Pampus argenteus, assembly GCA_036937835.1. Classification (NCBI taxonomy): domain Eukaryota; kingdom Metazoa; phylum Chordata; class Actinopteri; order Scombriformes; family Stromateidae; genus Pampus; species Pampus argenteus. The sequence goes on from CM072877.1 coordinate 10,514,137, forward strand.
ACAATGTTGACTTACCGTTTCTCTCTGACGTCAGTCTTCGGTTTATTAAGGCAATTAACAGCGGTCGGCTTTTAAACATGCCAAACTTAATTACATTGAAACTGCAGCTCAAAGATGTAAACCGCATATGAGCTGAAGAAAGCTAACGCGCAGCAGGCACAGGATATTCAGATAAAACCAACTCAACGGAATAAAGGGACAACGCACACTAATCTGCTAAGCACGTGAAGTTGTGAAATTTTATAAGTGTATTCATAAATAATTATAAATGTAGCGCAAACTGGAGCTAAATGTTCTGCAGTAGATGCGGCAGGAGTCACACATGGCTAAAGGTTAACTTTGACCCCCTGGTGGAAATCTCGCGCGACTTCGTTGTCTCGTTTTCTACGTCATAACAATAACCTATGTTTAATTCAAAAAAAATAATTAAATCAAGCGCCAAGGATGTTATACTATGTAAAGTTCAGCCGACTGTCAATTTATTAATTTTACTGGTAAAATTTCATATACATAAATCCAAGAGGTTTAATTAATAGTTTAACCTTTTTATGATTGAATTTAGTATTTTGAGTCTTATAAACATATAAACAATGAAAAATAAATAAATGTGCAGCTAGTATGGTCCAATTTTTTTTTTAAGAAATCTGATTTCATTGTCCACCCTTTCTGTTTCTATTCAGTGTTATTACTGATCTTTTATGATCTCTCTTAATATAGGAAAAGGATAAATCTAATGTTTTGTGCATATTCGAGAAGTGAAATACAGAACCAAGGTATCAAAGCCAAATACAGTTGACAAAGAATTGAGACATAAATCCACATGTAGTGATATTTTTGCCCACTTGAGTGCAGCAAAAGTACACAAACGGAAGAGAAGTGGTGATTTGAGCAAACACTTTGCCTCAAATCACCATATCATCATACCATAATCAGTCACCTGAACTCTTCATAATGTGCAGATAAACATGATGATAAATGGGTTGATTGAACGAACATTTGTGCCTTTCTTCATTATTTTTAGACGATAAATAAGTCTTTTAAACTTATTTACAGTAGCCACTCATTACAGTACTGCTATAACTCATGAACTATCATGCATGTGGGTATATAAAAAGTCACATCGTAGTGGCAGTTCAGCACTGCTACAGCAGCAAGGTATCTGTGTTATTCGAGGACAGCACAGACAACAAGGAGGAATAGTGGCTGCCAAGAGGCCAAACCTTTAACCTTCTCATCCTGGGATGTCCTCAGAATGCACACCTTATAAGGTGATCATCTACTTTTCTCCTAAAAACCCAGTGCCAAACATAGGCATGCTATCGGAAAAGGGCCTGGGTTGTCACAATCCCATAACATCACACAAGGCATGTGCCCATTTCCTCTACAAATGCAGATTTTACTGGATGCTGGTGATTCTAAATGTGAAATAGAGAGACTTTTAAAGACTCTGTACTGTGATGCAGCTGATAAGCTTCCACTAGATGAAAAAAACCACCATATAGTAGGTGATGAGCAAATAGGGGGTTTCATCTCAAAATTTAAAAGCTATGAAATCACTGACTCCATATCTGGAGAGTCTTTTTCAGTTAGCAGATTGATTGATGTTGTCCTCAGACAAGTGTCTCTTTACTTGGTAGATTAAAAAAAATGTTTTCTTCTAGTAAATAACCATGAATTTTCTTGTTGACCAAGAAAACCTACACCTACACCACAGACCTACAGCTTTCTGCAAAGCTTGTACTCACCTGTACTCCTACACAGTGCGAGCTGGCCTCAGTCTCAAGAACAGCCACAGTGTTTTCTTAGTGCTGCCTCCACATGTAACAAAAATTATTCATTAAAAATGATTCTCAGAGAAATCCACAGCTGTTAAAGCGGGCTGAGTTCTATAAGCTATTTTTTTTAAGTGAAAAGGTAATAGAATAGCAAATTGACAAATAATAAAAAATGCTGCATATGAATTATACTAATAGGAGAAAATGTCATTATCAACATTTGGGTTTTTTAAATTCAGTGTACTACATGTTACTGTATCAAGCAATAATGGTGCAATTCCACAAAATAATGACTAAATTAAAGCTTTAAAGCACCATGTGACTCTTAAAGTTTTGTATATTTTAAGGCTACAACCAACTACCAGAGACTACTTAGTGATGACTGTCCATCCTTCTGCTATTTTAGATACTGTAATCAGTTTTTAGCACTGCATGAAATGAAAGAGGACTATAAAATGTTTGATTGGCTTGAAATAGTGAAATACCACTAATATTACTCAAACAAGTGTCTTTAAATGGTATTTTTATTCCCTCCTCTATAAATACCTTAGCCATAAAAACCTGGAGAGCCATAGACTTCATTTAACTTGCCAAAGCAAGTCTCATCAGTGGCTAGTGTAGATTATCTGAAGTATTTTTGTACCGGTGCAAGCTACAAAACGTGTTCTGAATATGGACTCAGTTATTCACATCATTTTTATTTCAAAATGATGAACTTAAACCAATAAGAAATGAGCTCACCCTCCCAATGACTATATTCTTCATATACATAAAATATATAAAATATAAAAAAAGTCCACTCCAATAGATAGATGTTACAGATGAAACTTTCTCAAGCTCTTCCAGTATCAACTGTCCCCCACTATCGCTATAACTGCACAGATTTCCTCGTCAGTTAGCAGTCTGCCTATGGCAGTATGCATTAATCAAAGTGTCTGAAAACGACTTGTCTCTCAGATAGACAGCAGATACTGTAGGCTGCAAAAAGACAGGAACCATCTCACGCAGGCGCCATCTCACAATGTTTATGGACTCTCTTTGTTCCTTATAAGTTTTGTGGAAGTCAACTGAGGCACCTCTGCACTATAGGGTTAACTATTTCTGATTGTTTTCATTGTGTGTGTCTTTCTTCTTGAAAACAATGAGCGAAATGTTAGACATGATGTCACTGCTCATTTTGGCTCTATGGTATCATTTCCAAGACAACTTTTAGGGCTACTTAAAAAGATAAACTCTGTGATAAAATGCCTGGGAGCAAATGATAAGGTTGACTGTCTTGTATCACTGGCACTATTGCTCTGTCAGTCTAACAGACAATGGGATTCCTCCCAGCCAACTCCAATAACACTGACAAGTAGAAGATAATAAAATGGGTGTGTACAGTATTGCCAGGTCCTGTGCTGGCAGCATGTCTTTGGGGCTAGTATGGATTTATTAACATATATTTAAAGTTGTGTCTTCTTGCTACTCAAAATAGAAGAAAGGTTGAAGAATGTTTCACTTTCATAAAAAAAAAAAAATCAGAAACGAACACATTTTACTGAACAGAACAGATTAGAAAAGCCAATGAATCCACAAACAAATCAATCCTTGAGCAGCTAAACAGCTTAGAAGAGAGCAAAACTGAAGATGTGACAACATAGTTAACTATTTACCTTGCCATCTGTCTTATAGTTAACTTAAATGTTATAAGTTTGGATTGTTTTTTTTTTTTTTATTTGGCTATTCCTTTTACACTATTGTAACATTATGAAACGTTTTATTCATAAAACTGGATTTTGACAATTATTCCACTCAAAATAACTGTAAACTCAGGCTTCCTATTTGTGTGTCATGAGTGACTTGTCTATTGTATTTATATATATATATATATATATGTTCATATGTTTTTGGTTTTTTTTATTTTTTATTTTTTTTATTTTATGTTTTTATGTCCTGCCAGGAACTGCGGATGTAAATTAGCCTGAGGCTCTGGTACAATGCATGAAATGGCAACATTTATGTTTTAATTGTACACGGTCCCTAATAAACGTAAACTACACACACACGCACACACGCACGCACACACACACACACACACACAGACGTCGCTGGTTGGTTGAGAGAAAAGAAAGACACAGAGAGAAAGGATTTCCGGTACTTTCAACCAATCAGCGCATTCCACATGCGGACACTGAACGCCGCATTCGACGCAGCAGACAAACGCGACTGGTGATTCCGCAACACACAAGCAGAGCGGGCGAAGGAGTTTAAATTCGTAGTTTAGATAGATTTATTCTTGATAAAAGAAAAGGGGGAATTAATAACATATATTTGAAACTGCCATGTTGATATGAATTTTTCGTTCGAGGTCTCTCGGGAAAGAAGAGCACAGCCGGCGAGTTCAAGCAGAGCCGAAGCAGCTCAACTAGCCTGTTAGCTTGTCCGTTAACGTTAGCACAGGAGCCGCTAATTCGTCCACTCTCGCTCCGCACCTGTATGCCGAGCTGTCCTATGTTAGAGCTAATTTGCCATTAACAGTCAACGCTGTGGGTTCCTGCTGTATTATTTAAGGTTTTTTTATTTAAATACCGCGGCGACAAACCAGAAGGAAGAAAAAAGAACCCCGTGACAGGTTAAGGTTTGGGGCGAAATCAAACGGTGTCCTCAACTGGCCGTTTCACCATGGATAACGCACACACAAAGACCGTTGAAGAAGTTTACAGCTTTTTTAACGTGAATGAAAGCACGGGTCTGAGTTCAGAGCAAGTGAAGAAGCAACGGGAACGATACGGACCCAACGGTAAGGAGCTCGATTAGCGCCAGTTTGGTCAAAAACAAGTGCTCATATTATTGCATGTAGCTGGCCCGTGGCTGCCAGTTTGTAGCCGGCGACATGCTTGAGCAGAAAGGAAGGCTGCTGACGTCACTAGCTGAGCTGTTGAAATACTGGAAATCATCACGTGTGTTGCTCAATTCAGCATCCTCCATCTGTGTGACATGATTATTTTATATAATGTGTTGTCATTTAACTAACTGCTTGTCGTATCTCTCTTATCTGATCTGATTGGGATGATCTGCAGAATTGCCAGCTGAGGAGGGTGAGTAATCATAAAGTAATTATTATACATTGTTAATAAATGCAGTCACTTGTAAATGTTTAGAGTTTATTTCTAATTGTGCAACCAATGAAACTTTTTGTTTTCAAGGTAAATCCCTTTGGGAACTGGTGGTTGAGCAGTTTGAAGATTTGCTTGTGAGGATCCTTTTGCTTGCTGCCTGCATATCTTTTGTAAGTATAACACACGTGTTTTGTTAACTGAACAGGTGAATTGTTCAGTGTTCATTCAGTCGATATGCACCAAATAGGGCTGATTTGATAAAACAAATTCAACTGTTCATATCTTACTTGTGCACAGTCAAATTCTTCCCATACTGTATTGTTAGAGATTGGTAATAAAGTCTGAGCAGGTTATAAGGTTAGTTAGTGCCAAATTAGAAAGAGGGTGAGTCACACTGTGATCTTCAGTACAAGAGTCTGCTTAATTTCCTCCATTAATGAATATTCCCTTGTTGAGAGTAAAATAAAATGGTAGAACTATGTTTTTTTTACTTTTTGTTTCACTTTTTTGTGATGAATTTAGAGGATTTTTTAAATTATTTTCTCAGCACAGGTCTGTCACCCTACAAAGTGTATATACTCTGTTTTGATTGATTTTAGTGCAGATCTCAGCTTGGTAGGAATGCTTTTTAAAGTGGAGAAGAAAGGCGCCCAGAATCTGTCTGGTGACACAACCCAGATGAAGGTTTTTCATGATTCTTCCTTAAGTTGTTGTTATGTCGGTGATTGCAAGCATTTTCTCTTAAAGCAAAGTCATTGTAGCTTGTTTGAGCCTTTGACATCCCATAGAGATCATGTAACACATCAGGAGTCAAGCAGTCCTCGGTTAAAAAGAATCGCTGACATGTTAATCAAGGAACATGTTAAAATGTTTGTGTGGTATGTTGGTGAAATGAGCAGCAAGATATATATTTGAGAGTGAGACACCTGAGAAGATGTGTTTCTCTGATGATGGAATACGTTAGTGTTAATAGTCTGTCACAAGTCTTAACATTATATAGATGTCCAGCATACATGTTGTAATCACGGTGACGGTGAAGAGTGAGTTTTATGTTGTGCCCAGAGTTAGGTTCACTATCGAGTGACCGTCTTTTTTTTCTCTAGGATTGGCTGTTGGCCCACTGAGAATATTATCAGTCACCAATGCATTGCAATGACAGCTAGATATGGTTATGAAGCTTATAAATCATTGGCTGTAGTATGAGGCGCACTCCCAGTCACAGAATCACATGTAGACACATTTACATTTATTTTAGCATAGCAGCATTTTGACAACAAAGTTAAATACAAATATTTGTTGGACTTTGCATTAGGTCAGCCAAGGAACTGAAAGATGCAACATAAACAACTTTGTTTGATAGACGCTTTTGAATTTGAGGTTGTATTGGCCATGCTTAAATAGGCTGGAGTAGGAGATACAGAGGCGGTTGGTATTTCATTTGACACACTTTGCTTCTGGCACAGATTCTAAAAGAGGAGAAAGTGGTTACTACGCCCTCAGTCTCTCTGACATGACTCTATAACACACTTGGCCCAGTTTCTGCAATAGTAGCAGAAGCTAATTTTATTATTAGGCCTAATTATTAAATGATTTTTAGATTCTTTAATTCTTATGCCAAGTGGTTTTCTGGCCTCTTCTATAATTGTATTAAAAAACTGTTTGTCCTAGGCCACTCAATAGACAATTAGCTGAAAATAGCGTTGACCTTTTTAACCTCCTGTTTGTTCCATTCATGTTGATGACTTATAGTGGGCCACACTGAGTTGATATTATCTATGACCTATTGCGGTAAAAACCTGTGTATTTGTCCAGTAGTTTGAATGTCAGCTTCCATGGAAATTGAGCACCAAATTTCAAAGTCAAGTCTGTAAACATTTACCTTACTAAGAACAACCGCGTGTAAACACCCATTGGTGTGGTTATCCAGCATGGAGTATTAAATTCAAGTTCTTTATTGGGGGTGCATTTAATGTTTTCCCATTTCATATTTTCCCTCATGTATCTCATGCTTCAGTATTGATATTTACAGTGTATTTAATGATTATTTTTTTCTGTTTGTGTGTAGGTGCTGGCCTGGTTTGAAGAGGGAGAAGAAACCGTTACAGCCTTTGTGGAGCCTTTTGTTATCCTACTTATTCTCATAGCAAATGCTATTGTAGGAGTCTGGCAGGTAAATACACATCTCATTGGACCCTAAAACCAATCTTTTACATTTCTCCTCTTTCAATCATTCTGAGACCCTTGCCTGCTCTCCTTAATCCTCATTTGATATATTCTGGTCCTTATTCATTAACCTACATATCTAGGGAAACCTTAGCTTTTACTCCTTAACTAAGCAGGAAAATATTTAGTCTTTATAAGAGATGAGAAATTCAATTCAAGACAACTTCATTATCCCTGTAAGGGCAATTGTATGCAACAGCTCACCACACAGATCATCAGGTACAGTTGATAAGAAAGAAAGAAAAAATGCTGTTATTTAAAATGGTGCATGTGAGGAAAGATTGTTTATATGTGCCTGGGTCTTGGCTTTTCCTCAGGAGGAGGCAGAAGTGATTTGTCAACATTCTCCTTAATTATAGACAGGAAGCAAAGGCTGCAAGAGTGAATGGATGGAGGCACTCATTTGTAAACGGGGAAAAACTAATTACCCTTTTTTCCACTGACACACTCTCTAGTCAAATCAGAATGGCCCATCAAACAGCATGTTACCCTGCACCTGCCCTGTGAATGCTGAATTATTGCACCCACAAACAATTCAGGGCTGATTTGATTGATTGTGTACTTGGGACATCCCAACAATCCTGTGATGGACATGTGTCTTTGGGACTGACATACCTGGTTGTTAGCATAACCTGCTACATGGTAAAAGGGAAGCCGGATAAAAGTTATTATTTAATGCCCCCATTGCTACACCTTACAAAAGAGAATGATGTACTGGGATTGCTTGCCCCTTCTTGCTATGTCTTGACTGCTGGCTGGCCACTCTAAAATCCCCCTCCCACATCTGAAAATCAAGACATGGGCTTTCATTTTTTTGCTTAGCCTTTTACAACATATAATAACATATTGAGTGTTTACATGATTATTCTCCACAGTTGGTGTCTATCCTAAACACCTGTTTTTTTTTGTATTTTTCATTTGTCACTTTGCTTAATGATAATTAAGCTAAACCTTGAACCCAATGTAATAATTAATACTCATCTATCTGTTTTGAGTATCTCATACCGGTGTAATACATGTAATTCATTACTGTATATTTGAACAGGCTGTACTGTATATAACCACCTATTGTGTTTTTAAAGTAACTTTTTAACCATTCGATATTAATCTCAGCACTCTGTACACTCTTCATACCTTTGCACTATTTGTATCATGTTGACAGAAATGGTTGTATGTAGACAATCCTTGTTTATATTTCTGAAGATTGTTGTGTTGTGTGTAAATATTTTGAGAGCAACTAAACCAGAGTCGCATTCTTTGTATGTCATTCTAATTCTGATTTTTAACTTATGTTCAGGAACGAAATGCAGAAAATGCCATTGAAGCACTTAAAGAGTACGAGCCTGAGATGGGGAAGGTGTACCGCCAGGATCGGAAGAGTGTCCAGAGAATCAAGGCCAGGGACATTGTGCCTGGAGACATTGTGGAGGTGGCAGGTAAGAGGAAAAATGTTAGACATGCACAGACAGGATGCATCCTGATAATATGAAAGTTCTCACTGGCTTGTAATTTGTCACAGAAGAATGGTAGATCAACACCAAAATGACTTGTATTCAAAAGATGCTCAGTATAAAGAATACTTATTAAAGATAGATTTGATTTCTTTGTTTTGCCACATAGTGACATATTGACTTTTCCGTGCAAAATGTAACTAGCTTGTTTGCCAAAGCGTTCAACGTGGTATCTAGTTTATTTGAATTTGTATTTCAATGTCTTTCCTTTGGTCTGTATCCGTATGTGTAAAATATATGTGATTGATGGTTGTAGATCAGTTTGCAGATATATACTGAATATAGAGCTTAATGCCACATGAGTTAAGCAGTCTGGGGGAGTGAACTGAGGATGTTATGACTTCAGTATTTTAATTAGCCCTGAGCTATTGCGAACTGTTAAGTGGGATATATACCACCGGTGAGACTGTAAGATTATGGATAACATTGATCATCAATCTGTATCCATCAGCAGTGTTATGATGTACTTTCTACACAGTTATAAACACACAGCTGATCCCTCATCCTGTTCATCCCCCTTGACAATGTCAAAATAATTGTTGTACCGAGTGAGTAAAGCAGTTATGCAATGTAAGAGCAGAGATCCAGTCTGTTCCTGATCATCTTTTTTTGGATAACCTCAACTTTGATAGGGCCGCATATGTTTTTGCTTTTTGTGTCACTGCTTCTCATTTATTTGTTGTTTTTGGTCTTTTTCCGTGGGTCTATTTCTTTCTTTCTTGTCTTTTTTGTTTGTTTGTCTTTCATTTATTCTCTCTGTCTGTTGATCATGTACTGTCCCTTTTGATAAGATATATTTCTTTTTCCAAAAGAAGGGTCAAAGGTGTAGTGTCACAGATTAGATTTCTTTGGTATCTTTTAGTGTTAATAATCTTTTCAAAAGCTAAAAGAAAGGGTTGTGGTTTAGCAGTCTGTTACCAGTGTCTCATCAACACTGTATTACACTCCGGCACCATTTTACAAGTTGTACTTAAATAATTAACTGTTTCAGACTATCATGAGCCAGATTGCCAAATTATCAGCATCAGTGGGGTCAAAACTATAATCAGCACTTAACATAATTGCCTGGCACTACATCATGGCTTGGAGACGGATGCTTTTTATCGCAGCTGCGACACAGCTAGGGGAATGTCTATTTTCTAAAACACATCCTATAAAATTAACAATGTGTTAAATTAGATTAAACGTTCTTAGACAAGAGAAAGAATTCCAGTTTCTACTGTGAGTTGGACCTACTGTGATCAACTAATGAGCACTTAAAATTCAAATAATGACAAGTTTAAAGCACTGAATACCAGTAAATGAGTCTTTATTGTTATATCCCTGACATAGTCTGATATGTTGTCTTATCTTATGAACATATCAGATTGTATGTGAACCAAAAAAATATTTGTGCTTGGCAAAATGGTGTTTTTTTTGTTGTTTTTATTTGTTTTATAATTTTGAGCACTGCAGTAATGTGAACGAAGGTTCAAGAGGATGGATGGATGGATGGATTGATAGATATTGTTGAAAGTTAAATGTGGAACCACAGTTTGTGTTGCTGCAACTATTGCCATATTCAGAGTTTAATAGATTATGCAACCTGCCTTGTTGGCACGTTTTAGTGGGACAGTAGTTGAACCAAACTGTTTACATGCTTTATATACACAGTTACATCAATTCACTGTCTGTTGTAGCAAGCTGTTTGCATAAATAAGGTCTTAAATCTCATAGATGGGCCTCTGAAGGGCACAAGTAATGAGGATAAGGCTGATTAACATATTTAAGTTGTACAGTATGGACCTGCCACACTAGGTATGCTTTGCCAAAGAGGTATGAGTGCATGTGTTTGTGGTAGCAAAACTAGCCGGGAAGCCTACTTGTCACCCAGCGGGTTGCAGTGTGGGGGGTTGATGATAAATGGGTGTAATGCCAGCCTGTAAAGCACATGGTTTATGTCCCTTAAAGACTTGTAGATCTGGAGCTAATAGTTTGCCATTACAAACACACACACACTTCCCAAAGAGTTAGTCCTATCTAAAAGACTTTCTAAAAGATTTTCTTATGAATCATGTTTTCCTTCAATGTTTTTTTGGCTGTGTTGTCCAGTTTGCTTTGGTGCAGTATGAATTGGGTACCATTGAGCACAGTTGGCTTTTGCCTGTCTTTCCGGGCAGAGCATCAAGCAACACACCTGTCTCCTTTTGCATCAGTGGCATACTTCTGTTCTAGTCATGAAGTCACCAGCTGAGTGGAAAAAGATCTAGCTAGTAGTCACCCAGTGCAGTCACCTGTCAGAAAATATTTTTAGACAATATCAATATGGTGGCCATTGGTGCAATATGATTGTACTATATTAAAGCAAAATATTTTTATGATTAATTACATGGTGCTGTGTAACCTATCTGATTATGGATGTACTATCTGATCCCTGTAACCTAAAATATACTACAGAGGGAGAGAAAGAGGAGGGTGCTCTTAGTATGTAAACTTATGTGTCCTTGCCCTGTCTAGGCAGCTAGCGCTAGCACAGTGATATCCAAACTATTACCATCTACTACAATTGGGTTGGCTAATAATACACAGAATAAGTAGGAGTTCCCAGTGGACACAAAGATTCTCTTCTTTGGTTTGTCATGAAATTGGCTAGAATACAGGATTTACAGACACTGAAATTCATTAACAATTTGGATGTCTGTCTGCAGCTGAAGCTCAAAGAAACCAAGGCACAGTCTGTAACCACGCATACTGTGGTTTTTGGTTGAATTTGGTAGTTACTGCAATTTTTACAATAATTTTGATCTAAGATAGAGCAAGACTGAACATTATCACACACACACAGACATCTAAAAGTTTGAGTCATAAGTCAATTTTGACCAAAATTGTAGTTACTGCAGTTTGGCTTTGTGGGGTAGTATAGTCTAATTCACATATTGGGTATAGCAACACTGTTTGTGCAGGTTTTGTGGTAAATGAAAACAAGACACAGTGATTGTACAGGACATACCTCTTTATCTGTCAAAGAGGTTTCACAGCATTTATGGTTATCTTCAGTTATGCTTTAAGTTTCTGGCATATGTCACCCACATCATAATGACCCTCTGTCCCCCAGTTGAGTCATTCATACACTGTTTGGTCTCTTGAGTATTACCTGGTTTCATTAAAAACTGTAAGTGGTTTTATTTACTGTCAGCACTCTGCTGAGGAAACTGTAAATGTAAATCTGTTGCCAAAGTGATGACCTTGACCCATGAAACAGCAGCCTGTGCATAAGGAATACTAAGCATGTTGTTCACTCTTGCTGCCTGTATGTAGCTATCCGTGATAGCTGTGATCACCTCTGTTCGTCCTGGTTTGTTGTTTTATCTCATCAGTCTGAGGGCAGTGTTGCCATTAATGTTCCTCCCTGTGGGGAGGCAAGATGGGATGAAATGTTTGGAAGGGGTACAGATTCTATTTGATAAATAATTTTTGCTCCAGATGCCCTTTCGTCTCTTTTCCTCTCCTGTGTTTCAAGAGTGTAGGATAGTCTGTCTATTGTCTTCACCCCAAGCTATTTGTCTCTGCCTGTCTATTCTATTTGTCCCTGCTCAGCACATGATATGGAATGCAGATTGTCATGTGTGTTTGTATGCTAAGGTTTAGTCTTATGATCTCTACATTCATAAGAGGAGCGGAAGAGTCTCTTGAGGGCTGGAGGACCTCATGAAAGGTCTCTGAAGGCTGTAAGACTACGTGCTAACTCACCAGGAAGCTTCAATCACTAGGAGAGAGAAAATATACAACTCCCTTAAGGCCTCTAAAGTTTCATGGACCCCCCATGATGATGGATAGTTGGGTGCTGTGTAAACGTATCTTCACTAAAACTCAAATCCACATTTAAAATGCTGAGTGTGCTATTCTATGTTGTACTCTTGAGATTGGTTTTATTGGTATGGCTGTCCTTTGCAGTTCACATTTCCTGTTATTCTCACATGAGTCAGGATTTATACATTCAGTCACTCAGAGTAGGGATTTGGCCCTTTGTTAGGATAAGGGAGGCTGGGCACTCTGAACAGAGAATGAAAATTACTTGGGGTGTTATCACTCAAGTGTATACAGCCTGACATTTGTCCCTTGCTCTAGGGAACAGATAACACAGATAAAACCCTTTGCTCACATGGGAGGAGGAAAGGTCCCTATCCCGCAGGCTGTCCACTCTTTCCCAGAAAATATAAGAGCTAAAAAGAGCATGTTCTGTAAGATGGAAGGAAAGATAATGTCACTCTTTAGTTGACACAGCTGCAAATTTTGGATCACTGCAGCAAATCTCTGAAGATATTTGTGAAATAACTGTAATCGTTGTGTGCAAAATAGTGACTTGTAGCAACATTAGTTCACAGTAACAGTAATTTAAGAGGCTTTGATAATTGCAGCTTTATCTCTGGAGTCATTATCGACCAATACATGAAACATTCTTTAAACCTTAAGTTCCTTATTGCCCAGAAAAGTAAGCTTGTGATAATGATGAGCATAATATAATAAATAAAATAATAAAGATTATTATCATGCCTATTAGGGATGTGTTTGACCTTTCTAACATCACAGTTAACTGTTGTGTCTAAGATGTTACACACCCACCCACCACCAGCCCCTCGACAAACAAAGTTTGGTAATATTTTGATCTAGCAAATGAAAATAAGCTTGTATGTAGGTCAGAATGAACTGGCGCATATCCGCATTTAGCACAAACGTCTGCGTATTATAATGTTCAGCGCAAAGTACCACACATTTCAGCTGCAATGTATTTATTTTAAATGTTATTTGTAAACTTTTATTTAGTGATTTGTTGTCATATATTTGTAGGACAATGTGCATGTTCATAATGCATGGCAGCAACAGCACAAAGAGCCATACATTTCAGCACAAATATGATTTGGTTATTGAAGAATGTAAATCTAAATTTAAATTTTGAGGCAAATTTAAAAGCCTTAATAATCAATAGATCAATTTTCAGCTCATTTTCTATAAGCTGTATACACCAACAGTTAACAGTAAATTCTTTGCATTTTCCCACAAGTTTTTTAATCTTTAATATTTCAAAGCTCTTATCTGTTAAAGGGGCAGGCAGGTGGTAAAGTGGTTTCGACATCTCTAGTCAAGTAGAGGACCAAATTTGGTAGTGTAGCTGGTACTGTCTCGTAGCATTATCACTCAACATGAACTCAGCATTTCCATGTTACAGTAACAACACTGAGTTTTTAAAATATTAAAGGTACAGGGTTGTTTTTTGGCTGCTTATTTATGGAGTGGAGGTTTCTCACTTCAGCCTCTGTATTAAAGGCTAAAAGCTGTTACAAACTCACGAGAATGGTGGGAATGAATGAACAGTCTGGATTCAAGGAAACGTCATACTGTTTCTATTTCGATCCACATGACGTGTAGCGGATTCTCCTTGCTTAAAAGGGTTTTCTTTTCTTTTTTAATATAATTTCCCTTCCCCCAAATCCAGCAGCACATGTTTGCCACTGATCAAAATAGTTTTCCCATTTTTGGATGCGTGTTTTGCAGGACTCATCTAATCCCTCTTCCCATTTTCTCCTCCTCCCCCTTCCCCTTCCTCTTCGCCTCTGCTCTGAAGGGCACTGCAGAGGCCCCAGGGTTGGTTTACATGTCTGTCATCACTCTCCACTGTCCACAGAGGGATCTCTTACGAGCCTCTTGGTCAAAATTTTATATCGCTTTTACCTTCGCTTTGTGATGTGATGTCTTACTGTAAGTTTAAAAGTAATATTTCAAGTACGGCAGTGGCATTTTCTATTATGCATCAGAATTTCATTAAAATGTCAGCCATCACTTTCGGCAGCTAAGGGGACCTGTATTACTGTATATGTATAGTATAATATGGGGAATATAATAATAAATGTGCTGAACAGACTTCTTTAAAAACATAATTTTCTCAGGTATTTGTAAGTTGTTTATCATAGATCTGACCTTTTTAAGACATGTTTGGGTTTCCAGTCCCATCCCATAGAAATTCTTTGTACTGGAAAGCTGAATGAATAATGAAAATATCGCATCCATCTGAACGTAGTGTGACGCCTAACGTTCGTTCTTCAAACCACAAAGCTGAAAGCTTCATTACGCTGGGGAACAAGTTGAAAAAAATAGAAAAATTCTGACGAGTTACCTTTTTATGCTGATTAAATCTAAAATTGGCATGCTGATTCCAAAACTGCATTCAGTTTTTTTCTCCAGATAAGCAAAATTCCATTGATAGCTGTAGTAAGACTTGCCAGCTGATTGATTGGACTTATCTACAGCTACGTGGCAACTTGTTGGGGTAGTCACAATCGAGACAAGTGCAGTGAGAGGTGTGTGCAGCTATCAATAGTCAGTACATATGTTAAATACAGTATTTATATTGTTTAAGAAAACAGGGATTCTTCAGTTCAAAAACTTGACATGATAAAGACTGAGATCAGTTTCTGATTCTGCACCCAAAAATTAGTTAGACAGTCAGACTTAACTCAACAAAAATTGTGTTCCCCAGTCTTATCATCACTTGTTATCTGGTTCAGAACCAAACTGCATGTGAAACAATACAAAGGACCATAAAACCATTTATTCCCCTTTTAAGCAACGCTAATAAATTCTCAGTGGTTTTAACTGTACTTTTTGTAGAGTAAATTTGGTGTATATTTACATTTTAAATTTGTTTTGCTGGAGGATCTCTTTAAGCCTTGTGTTAGTGGAAAGAATGAGAAGTGATCTATTTGCGTCCTAATATTTGAATGCATGTTTCTCCCCGAGCCCCTCTCAAACAAATAGCTTAAGTGATTATTTTAACCCATTACTTATGAGGAGAATGGGTTGGGATAGCATGATTGTTTTTGTTTCGTGTGTGTGTGTTTTTTTTGTTTTTTTTTGCTTGTTTACTTTTTAGGGGTTTGAAATGACTCAGTTATAGTCTTATTGAATTTGAGCACCACGCCGATTTTATCACTTGTCACTGTTTGTACACTTGTTCAAAGTTAACTTAATCCAGTTATACAAGGTGTCCATCCACCTGTAGTCAGCACCATTTACAGATGCTTTTAAACTGTGAAAGGGTGTCTAAGTATCTCTTCTACTGTTATTTCTGTCCACAGTTGGTGATAAAGTGCCTGCAGACATCAGACTGACCTCGATCAAGTCAACTACACTGAGGGTAGACCAATCAATTCTTACAGGTAAAACTATTCATTTCTAAATTATTTGGATCTTTTTGTCTATAAGCTTCTTTTGTTTCTTATTCTTATGCATCCTCACTCATTACATGATTATACATTTTGTATGTTTACATACAATGTTTTTTGCACAGCTTGCATATACAGTATACGGACACGTATTACTTGTACTTTATTTCTTACCCTGCCACTGCAACAGACGTAACACCCTTTTCAACAAAGACACAGTATAGCATTAGAATAATTTCAGCAGTTTCCCTTTGACGCACAGTCCCTCATGCCAACCTGTAGTCATGGCTGCTCAGTCAATACAAAACAAATATAAGTGAGTGAAGAGGTTGAAAGGAAATGTGAATGGATGAAACTGCGGATGGATAATTGAGATGGACAGAAAAGATTAGGAGGGGAGAATATTAAAGGATGGATAATGCATGAAAGGAGGTTTATGTGAATCAAGGCCTTAAATCTCTTGCTCAACTGCCTTAATTGGTAGCAAATTCCATGGGATATTTAAGAGTTTCAGCTATTTTTCTCCCCTCTTCTCTTCCCCATTCATGGCCATACTGCCTGTCAAATGCTCGCTTTCAGAACAGTGCAGACGTTGCATCATTAATTACACACTCAGACACATGGTGCAACCACACCATCAGATATGGGGTTTGAAAGGCAGTGGTAATGGAGCATTTGGTAATTGTCAGGCCTGCTCAGTCAGCTGTAAAGCATTTTCCACACATATCTGCCTTAAGTGTCAACTAAGTATCACAACTATTACTTTTCCCTTATAAAAGGAGTTTTGTCCTTATTTGAATCAAGGCTCTAACGACAGAGAATGTTTTGTGATTTGTGATATTGGGCTACACAAATAAAAATGACTGGACTTGACAACTACCGTTTTGCTCTGCAATGTAGAAACTCTCCCACTTCTCCCCTCACTCATTTTTGTTGTTTCCTCTTCTGCAGGAGAGTCTGTGTCTGTGATCAAACACACAGACCCAGTGCCTGACCCACGTGCTGTTAACCAGGACAAGAAAAACATGCTCTTCTCTGTGAGTGACTCAGGAGTGTCTGTCTACACCCATCTTTTTCTTACTCATATATGTAAAAAAAACAACAACAACATAGTTAATGAACAGCAGAGTCCTCAGCAGTTTGGAAATGTAATTAGTTGAAAGGATTTATGTTTACTTTTATATATAAAAAAGAATTTTTGGATTTCCATTGTCATGGCAGTCATTACTGTATCCAAAATGTGTTTAGCAAGTAGATTATCACTGCGTGTTGACTCTTGCCGCATGCTGAATCTCCTGTGTGTCTTGAAGACGCCCGTCTCAAAATAGTTGTCCAACTAGTTTTTCCCCTTTTTAGATAGAAACCTAATGGATGATTTTTGTTTTCTACTGTCTGTTTTTTTTTTTTTTTACTTATACCCAGGGCACCAACATTGCAGCTGGTAAGGCTGTTGGTGTGGTGGTGGCCACCGCTGGCAACACAGAGATCGGCAAAATCCGAGATGAGATGGCATCAACAGAGCAGGAGCGAACACCGCTGCAGCAAAAGCTGGACGAATTCGGACAACAACTATCCAAGGTGCTGTCACGCTGTTTTTTGCCTTTTCTTTAAATGACAGCAAAAAACGATCTCAACTCCGCTTTTTAATTAAAATGCATTATGCTGTTTTCAATTCAAATTGATTGATTGCTATTAATATGATCTTTTAGTTTACTAATAATGTCGTCTAATTGAAGGTTATTACACTAATCTGCATTGCCGTGTGGATCATAAATATTGGACATTTCAATGATCCTGTCCATGGAGGCTCCTGGATCCGTGGGGCTGTCTACTACTTCAAGATTGCTGTGGCTCTGGCAGTTGCTGCTATCCCAGAAGGTAAGATGCAGAGTTGTTAGTTTCTCTGAGGCAGCCTTGCTTTGCCATTATTCAGACTGCCGGAACAGTCTGATAGAAACGTCTATATTATCGGCTATATTTTAGTATTTCATGATACAGGGACATTGGATAATATTTTTTATCACTTGAGTATATTAATATAAATTATATATCAGTGTAATTTGTTTGGGGCTGTCTCCAATTCTTTCTGTAACTGTTTATCACCTCTTTTATGCCTTAATCCTCTTTTGTTTTCTTTTTCCCTTTGTGGTTCTGTTGCTGTTTTTCTCCAGGTCTGCCTGCTGTCATCACTACTTGCCTGGCTTTGGGAACACGACGCATGGCCAAGAAGAATGCCATTGTCCGCAGTTTACCCTCTGTGGAGACCCTTGGCTGTACCTCTGTCATCTGCTCTGACAAGACTGGCACCTTGACCACCAATCAGATGTCTGTGTGCAGGGTAAGAGAGGATTGAACAGCAGTAGAGAGACGAAGGAAATTATAAATCTTTTTGTTAGTACCTGAAATATTGATGGTGGATTTCATGTATTTATTCATAAATCTTATATTGACACAGACCACCAGCTAGAGATCAAAGTCATTCGATTAATTTGATTTTCAAGGAGCATACTTGCCAGCTTTGCATT
This sequence comes from Pampus argenteus, assembly GCA_036937835.1. Classification (NCBI taxonomy): domain Eukaryota; kingdom Metazoa; phylum Chordata; class Actinopteri; order Scombriformes; family Stromateidae; genus Pampus; species Pampus argenteus. The sequence goes on from CM072877.1 coordinate 10,532,471, forward strand.
AAATGACAATCAGAAGTTGAATGTTATCTTGCAGCTTAAAAATGAAGGTAATAACATCATTAGATTTAAGATTTTTTTAGTCAAAATGTAATTGATTTGAACCACAAAACTGTTGTAAGCCTGGTCAGCTATTGAATTGCACTTAAACTAATTTAACAGCGCAAGTCAAATGTTTTTTTTATTTCACTATGAACATTTGCCTATATTTTCCTATATTTACTTCATTATTTCACATATTTATTTTGGAGACTATTTGTTACTATAGAGTCATTTTAAGTTGGCTCATTAACCTTTAAGACTCGTCTCAGTTCACTTAAAGCGATGTTGACATTGTTGGCTTATCTAACAGCATTCACGTTGGTGTCATAGTAACCAGTGTAAATGTTAGCATGCAGCCTGTAGAGCAGACACAAAAAACACAAAGTTCATATTATACTAACGATAGTCATTAAAGAAATTATCATTTATCAGACAAAAATACTTGATCACTCATGATCATGACTACACAGATTACTTGGCCACTCAACATTAGTCCATGTTGTGGAATACTAGTTAAAATCCTTGCCAGCGAAATGATAAATGAGCACAGAATGTGCTCACTGTTTCCCCCAAGCGAGTTCATTGGAAGTTAATTGCAAATGGGGCATCTGAAGTTAGTGAAATAAGTGTCCTTTTTTAGAAGATGATTGGATTGTAGAACTATTTAAGTGTCACATTGTAATATTTAGACAAGCATTGTGCCCTAATGAACCTGTGGAGCTGAAGCTGACAGTGATTAATCTGAGTGATCCATTGCTTAAATCAACATTTTCTGGTCTCTGACTTAATTTTGAAGTCCCCAAAACTCTCAAGAAACAAACTGTTAGTATTCAAGTTGTAATGTGAATCAAGTATCCATGACACTATGGGTCATGGAGGTAGCATATGGCTGTCTATATTGCCTCCAGGGCAACGGTGAGCAGTGATAAGAACTGCACTGCATTTAGAAGTGGTCATTTCAACCTAGAAGGCAAATGGGAGAAAAGTACAAAATGAATAGAATACAAAACAGTGGCCATACAAGGACAGAGCTTGAGCTGGCTGCTTTCCTGACATCTGAGAACCTTTCAAGTGTAAACTTTTTACTGAACAATGAGGTAACGTTGACAGGGATTTATTGAGCAATGGATAATGAAAGATTTAGTTGTACAAGATTAAATAATATTCAAAAGTACATTTGTATAAACAGTGTATATATTTATTATCAGATTCCTTACAAGAAAGAATAGCTTTAGGCTATATGAACTATTATCTGTTTACTGTCTATTTTAGTCAGAGTATGCATGATTTCCCAGCGTTTTTTGTTCCCATCAGGCTCTTTTTCTTTCTTTTTTTTTTGTGAATAGAGAAATTCTATTCCTCCATCTTTTTCAGCGCTATTCCTCAGGCCTTTATCTTGCTGTCTCCGGTTCCCTCCTCCTTTCTTCCCCCCTCATTCTTCTCTCCTCCCCCTTCTTGTTCAGGCAGCATGCTGATCAGTATGCAGTAGTTAGTCACTTGCAGCAGAACCAGCAGTAGAGTTGCATAACTGACCTTGTCTTGAGAGATTCTGTCTCCTTTCCCTGTCTCTCTCTTGTTCCTTTGTTCATCCTGCAGAATTTCCTTCAACTCAAAACTGTACTGAAAATGTTTGAAAAGCCTCTTATTAAATCCCACAGGATGCCATTAATGGCTATATGATAGTCACTGTCAGAGGAACTTGTGCATGATGCATCTGCAGCATCCAAGCTGCCCCAGTCCGAATAGGGCAGTTATGAAATTAGGTGCCCCTGAGGGATTTCATGTTTCTCCTCAATTGCTTGGGTTTTTGGTAGGAGCGCCATTGATATCACAGCTTTTTGTAGACTTGCTGGTGCCTGAGGGTACTGTAGCCATAATGCCAGCTCATAATTTGATTTAGATATTTCTATTTTCATCTCTCATGTATGTATCTCTCTCCTACCCTGGTGTTTGTTGCAGATTTCCCTGTGTCGCTGGTTTGGGAAAATGAACAGCCTCTTATCTTTTGAATGGAGGACAAAATATTAATGTGGATGCTTTTTGTATTAAATGAACAGATTCCTCCTAATGTGCTTACAATTAAAAAAAAAAAAAGTTTTTCATACTGAAGGTCAAACTATTCTACCCTTAGTGTATTGGTGTAGTGTGACTGCACACACAGTAATTCTGCGTCTGCATTGCTGTAAGATGACATTTATTGCTCCTCCCCAGCAGAGTGATCATTGTCTGCTTTGGCTCAGCATTTCCATATTGTATGCTGTTCTATGTTCAACTGGACTCATGATATGAAGGTTTATTTCCTGCGGATGGTAGTGTACTGTTGCCACCTGCTGGATGTGTCGGTTAGCTTCTTGCTTTGCCTTGTGCATTGTTGCTCTCAATATATGGTGTGTGATTATGAAATATTATAATTTATCTCTACAATGTTTTTGTTTTCTAGATGTTTATCATTGACCGAGCGGAGGGTGATCATTGTTCCTTAAAGGAATTCACCATTACTGGCTCTACATATGCCCCAGATGGACAAGTGTGAGTATTCAGTGTATTAAGTGTGTGTAAAATGAACAGAATGCATCCAAAACAAAATTTAAGTTTCACACCATTTGGAAAGAGATCCTTCTAAGCGAATTTATCATCATTTATGCTATGTTCACACCCTGTTTTAATGGCATCTGCACAGTTGGCTCACTGGTTGTTTTCTGTCTGCCTCTGTTTTGTTTAGGTTCAATGATGGCAAACCAGTCAAATGTTCCCAGTATGACGCCTTGGTGGAGCTGGCCTCTATTTGTGCTCTCTGTAATGATTCCTCATTGGACTATAATGAGGTTGGAATCTTGTCTGCATGTTTACTGGCGCATAATACTTAAGGACAAGTTTTGTGTGTTTTGTTTAGTTTTTCTTATGAAGATTTGACTGGAGAATTTTTAATTTTCTATCTTTGTTTTTATGTTCAGACCAAAGGTGTATATGAGAAGGTGGGAGAGGCCACAGAGACCGCTCTCACATGCCTGGTGGAGAAGATGAATGTGTTCGATACAGACGTTAAAGGCCTGTCCAAGATCGAGAGAGCCAACGCATGCAATTCTGTATGTAACCTTTAGTACTTTGCAATACAAACAGGATTTTTTATATACTTTATTTGCACAGGGTTATAGAAACTAAATGTGCAAGGATTAACAAACCTGTTAAGAGAAGAAAAAAGTGCTCATTGCTGTTGTGGTTCATTATCTTAAGGTGATCAAGCAGCTGATGAAGAAAGAATTTACCTTGGAGTTTTCCAGAGACAGGAAGTCTATGTCTGTGTACTGCACCCCTAACAAAGCCCGCTCTTCTGTTGGCAAGATGTTTGTAAAGGTAAAGCATCAGCATGGATCATATCGCAGTTTTTTTTCCTAGATTTTGATCTTTTTCATCCTGCTTTTCTGATCACACCTGCATTTTAATTGTCTTGTCTCTGCCCGCTTGCAGGGTGCCCCTGAGGGAGTGATTGACAGGTGCACACACATTCGTGTCGGCAGTAATAAGGTTCCCTTGACGCCTGGCATCAAGGAAAAACTGTTGTCCGTGATCAGGGAATATGGAACTGGCAGAGACACCCTGCGTTGTCTGGCCCTGGCCACCCGAGACAACCCCATGCGCAAGGACGACCTGGTGTTGGAGGACTCCACTCGCTTTATTGAATATGAGGTGAGAGCTGTGAGGGATTGGTGTGGTTACTGATGTAGTCCCTGGATTCCCCTAAAACCTTTTCTCTAGATTTTTGTTTTTCCAGGTTCCTTAATGTGGCATGACTATCTGTCAGTGTCTGACATGGCATATCTACTCAAAAAAATGTTTTCACCACTTTTTACATACTTTATACAGTTTGAATTGAGAACAAGAATACTGCGTCTATTTTACTTTTTTTTTTTTTTAAATCATGCAGACTGATCTGACATTTGTCGGCTGTGTGGGCATGCTGGATCCTCCCAGGGCAGAGGTGGCAGCTTCTATCAGACTATGTCGACTTGCAGGCATCCGAGTAATTATGATCACCGGAGACAACAAAGGTAAGTAGAGAGAGTAAACTTGACTGGCACAAATCATTACAAATCCTTCAGTGGTAATTCAGCAGTGCAAGAGAACATTATACCACTACACACGCATGAAAAACGGATCAAATATAGTTCACTTTCATTCCCGGAAGCCCTAATAAGTAAATAATAAGCTCTCATTTCTGTTTTAGGGACGGCTGTGGCGATCTGTAGGCGTATTGGTATTTTTGGAGAGGATGATGACGTCTCCAGCATGGCTTTTACTGGCCGAGAGTTTGATGATCTGTCTCCTGTTGCCCAAAGAGATGCTGTGGTCAAGGCCCGCTGCTTTGCTCGTGTTGAGCCTTCCCATAAATCCAAGATTGTCGAGTATCTGCAGTCCTATGATGAGATTACAGCTATGGTAAGAAGAACCTTTAGCATTCTGGAAGTTGTTTTCAGGACTTGTTAGTTTGTATCTTTTAGTATCGTGTGTCATTGTCACAGTTTCTAGTTGGTATTGACCTTTTTGTGTAAAGAAATAGAGACTGGACCCCAAGTAGAAACTTTTTTTACATTTATGTTTTTATGCATTGTAAAACACAAATCATAATGAATTAGTGTCATTTCTAATTACCTGCCCTGGTTTTCACCCCCAGACTGGTGACGGAGTAAATGATGCTCCTGCTCTAAAGAAAGCTGAGATTGGCATTGCCATGGGCTCAGGCACAGCTGTGGCCAAGACCGCCTCTGAGATGGTACTAGCTGATGACAACTTTTCCACTATTGTAGCTGCTGTAGAGGAAGGCAGAGCCATTTATAACAACATGAAACAGTTCATCAGATACCTCATTTCTTCTAATGTGGGCGAAGTTGTCTGGTAAGTTTTAAATTTACTCACAACACAAAATATATGCAGACCATTTGTTTTTAACTCTGTTCTGATCATAATTGTACTTCTTTTTGTGTACAGCATCTTCCTGACCGCAGCTCTGGGGTTCCCTGAAGCTCTCATTCCTGTTCAGCTGCTCTGGGTCAACCTAGTGACTGACGGTTTGCCTGCCACTGCTTTAGGATTCAATCCTCCAGACTTGGACATCATGAACAAGCCTCCACGCAATGCTCGTGAGCCCCTCATCTCCGGATGGCTCTTCTTCAGATACCTAGCCATTGGATGTAAGAGAAGAAAATAACTTTCCTGATTGTTGAAGGAAATGCGTGTGCTGTTTGTGACACTGTTTTGTTTATTGTTTGTTTGTGTCACCAGGTTATGTGGGTGCTGCAACTGTTGGTGCTGCTGCCTGGTGGTTTGTTGCTGCTGAGGATGGTCCAAGGATCACATTTTACCAGCTGGTATGAAAAACAGGCAGATCACTATCATGTTAACTCAACACACAAACCTTAAGGCTGAGTCATTTTTTTTCCAAATAATATTAATATGACTGAATCCTTTTTCAAACACGTAGTGCACACTAAATACAACAATATAACAACAGCTCTATGCATTAATTGCTGTTTTATATTGTTTTGTTTTTTTTAACCACTTCTTACAGAGCCACTTCCTGCAGTGTGGTCCAGAGAATCCGGACTTCCAGGATATGGACTGTAAGGTGTTTGAGTCTCCTTACCCTATGACCATGGCCCTGTCGGTGCTGGTCACCATTGAGATGTGCAATGCCCTGAACAGGTTAGTTTTTAACAAGGCATCCTCACAGTTGTTGGTACTAATAAGTCGATTGTTTAACACGATTGTTTTTCAGTGCTCAGTATAACACAAAATGTCCACAGGATTCCGCGACAAACAAAAAGTTTGACAAATAATTGCCAATAAGTGCATGCATTTATATACAATTACAAGTGAATTTCATGCTTCAGAGACACAATCTGTTCCAGCAGAAATAGCAGGGGAAAAACCTATTTAATATGTTACTGCTGTTATTTATTTTATGTTTAGCCCTAATGTATCTCCACTATGACTTTGAGACACAAACCCTGTCTTTTGTTTTATATGTAATCGGTAACCCACTTTACTGTGTATCTAAGTACTGACTTTCTAAATCTGTGAGTGGTTTTTTAATAAACATGTCCATTTGTCTTTGTTGTTGCTCAGTGTGTCAGAGAACCAGTCCCTGCTGCGTATGCCTCCCTGGGAGAATGTGTGGCTGCTGGGAGCCATCTGCCTCTCCATGTCCCTTCACTTCCTCATCCTATATGTGGAGCCTCTTCCGGTAAGAAATATGTCTTATAGTTTCCCTTAGCGTTCGTGCACGTGTGTGTGAGTGAGTGAGAGGATATACAGAATAAAGAGGGTTGTCGTGACATGAACATGAAGCTAAACTGGAGAGCCTGATTTGAATATTGGACCGTGCACCAGATAATGTGACTTTTAATCTTTTTCCTCTCTCACAGATCATCTTCCAGATCACCCCTCTGAATCTGACACAGTGGCTGATGGTACTCAAGATCTCACTTCCTGTCATCCTGCTAGACGAGGTGCTCAAGTTTGCTGCCAGAAACTACCTGGAACCGGGTAAAGACCTGGAGAAGCCTGACAACTCCAAAGGCTGCTCCCTGTCTGCATGTATGGAGGGCATCTCCTGGCCCTTCGTGGCCATCTCCCTGCCCTTGGTCCTCTGGATCTACAGCTCCGACACTAACATGGCCGACATGTTCTGGTCCTGACTGACTTGAGCACAACCTCAACATTTCCATTTCCCTCCCTACCACCCCCACATCGTCATCACTTCCCCTTTTCCTCACCCTCTTCCCCCTCTGCCTTTCCTACATGTGTACGTTTGTAGAGTTAGTGTGTGTGCTTGTGCATTCCTACCTTGTGCGTGTGTGTGTGCGTGTGTACGAGAAGGACCAACTGTAACACATAAAACATAACAAATACTATAAAATGTTAACATTGAGAAGTCACCTGTTTTGAGCTGGGATCAGATTTGTGAACGGGTGAGGCTTTAAATGCGAGTGTTAGAAGACCATCACTCCCACATTTGTGGACTTTGTTGCTGGTTTATAAGAAAATATACTGTTGGCAGTTTTTTTTTGTTATGTCAATAATGCCTTTAAGGTTTATATTTTTAATTATTTGGGGAATTTCAGATGTCTTATGTCACTACAATAACTGCAGCAAATTGTTTTGTTCAGCTTCCCTCTTCATGAAAAGAAAATTTGAGATCAGAAATCGATTGATCTGTACAGAGATTGAACACTATTTTATGCAACTTTTTTTTTTAATGGCTTTGTAAATTGTGTGACCAGCGTGGCTTAGACATACCGCCTTGATTTATTTTCTGATGTTTACCATTGTGTCTTCAGTATAAACTCAGAACTCTTTCAGAGAAGAGAAGCTCCGTGTGGCAGAGGAGGACTGGGAAAAGGTTTGGGAGTGAACATTTGAATGCTCCGCTTTAACAAAAAGAAAAAGAAAATTACGAAAAACAAAAGCCGCATGTCCTGTGATCGAGCATGAACTGTATGTGGTTTCTCATTCCTAATTTAATTGTGTGTCCCCCTCATGTTAGAGTTTAAATTAATTTCATAGATGTTTTTTTTTTACTATTAAGATTTGAAAGCCAGTTTTTCTGCACTGGGCAGAGAGCACAGCTACCTCAATATGATAAAAAGATTTATTTTTTTTTGCTCATGTCTAGATGCTTTTCCTCATGGCTTTCCCCAGTCTTGCTAAAGCGTAACATCTGAGGTGTGCCCCTAATTGCTTGTGCAGAAAACCGAGAACAAAATCTTCCCTTCTCAAAAAATTTTTAAGGATATATTTTGTTTGTGTGAATTTCTTTTCTTTGACATTCATTAATTATTTGTGCTTTGCTTTAGAGACAGAACTGTTTGGGGATGCTGTATGTTAATTACCATCTCCATTGCGTTTGATTCAAAGGACAGTAATATTAAAATCTTTACAAAACCATACTAATACAGCAACTTGGATTGCAAATAAACACCCAAAATGTTTTTTTTTTTGGTTTTTTTTTTTTACTTCAAGGAAAAATACACTCTTGAACCCTTTGAATCAAAGTGTTTTCTGTCTTTATTACAATTGAGGCTGAATGTTAACAACATTATTCATATCCAGTGTTTTCTGTATGTGCATATGATACTTGAATACAAATCATTTCGGACATATGAATGCTTCAGTTTCCTTGACGCAACATAACAGGAGATATTCATAACGGTGAAACAGATCTTTGTGCATATTTGGCTCTGACAGGCTTTTAATGTTTAGAGGTCTTAGTTTGTGTTGGGCGTACCACACATATAGTCACCTGCACTAACTTCAAGCATCATTTTGAATGGAAATTTCCATGTGTGAGGAAAACCCCGTCTGAAGCATGCTTTTAGGGGTAGAGGCCTGGGTTTGTTCGCACTGTGTGTGTGTGTTCCACTTGACACCAACTGTGTGCTTTTTTCCTCAATGCCTTCCATTGGCTCCCCTGTCACTAGAGTGAGTATCATTTGCTTTTTCGCACTTTTCACTTCCTAGAGTAGAATCTAATACAAGACGACAACAGAGACATTTGACTTTCACAATTAACTTAAACATTACAGGAAATGATGTCCATGTAACTTGTAGGCTTTACGGTAACTGAAAGAAGTTGAAAATTGTTCATTTAGAGGTATGCAAGGGCGTCATTATGGGAGAGAAAATTAGAGAAACTTGGCTTTCATGTTGACCACATGCCACTATTGTCAATGCCACCGTGTGCTGTTCTTTTCACCACTCTGACACATGCTTATTTTCACAAAACCTACCATTAAAATATTGGGGTTAAAAAAAAAAGCATTTTAAATGTTTTAATCTGTCTTGGAATTGTGAAAAGTCAGTGTTTTATTCTAACATATCCTTTTCTCTCCCTTCCAGGTTGTCTGTCATAAAAGCTTCGTGTAATTTTCAGAGTAGTCTCAAAGGCTGGAGTCGTCCTACCATCCAGCATGTGTGCTCACTTTTAACATCACACACCTCAGACATCATGATGACCAGCATTGTGTGTATCCTTACGCAAACAAAAATAAAGGTGGTTGGGCTTTGCCCTATGCACCACAACAAACCACACACACACACACTCTTAACACACTTATACCTCTGTGTGCAGATATATCAACATAACACTATTCCAGTTTTGTGTGCAGGGAAATTCGACACCCTCAACGTTCCTTCTTGCATGAAGAACTTGTTTCTGACTTTCATAGTAGCTCGTCACGTAGAGAATCTTTAAAAACATTGGGTTGATTGGTCTTAGCTGTACATCAGTGTACAAATATCATGCATGCGTTTCAGCTGTATGTAGGCTTTGCAATTTATATTTAAAGATTCTAATGTATTATACTCAAATGACATTTTGATGGTTTTAAGATGGATATATCGTAGATATTGGGGGAAATCACTGTTTTTATTCCAACAGTTTGGGGAATTTGCACAATATTTGGACATGACAGAAACGACTCATTCTGAACTTGACTGTGCTCTACTTGAGTTTGTTTTTTTTTTTTTTTACTTAAACTATCCCGCTTTTATTAAACTTGAGGCCAATAACTGTCCCATTTACTTTCTGGTGAATTAGTCCTTTATAATTAGGACAATGGGCTCATAATGATAATCCTGCAATACAACAGTGTTCTCCTGTTTTTTTTTATTGCCTCTGCATTATTATTCTTATCATGTATCTTTATCAACTGCTGTAAAACTGTGATCAATGTGAGGAGGCCTGTGCAGCCCCCTCAGTGACACCTGATTGAAGAACAATATTTACCATATGTAAAAAGATGATCATTATTGAAGACTAATAATGATTGTACATGCATTACTGAGGTTGTGGTTTCAGGTAAATAAAAACATATAGTATTTGAACTCTGCCATCATTTCCTTTATTTCATTTAAGTATAAGTAAATTATTCTTTTTACATAGTCATTGCTCTATTTCCACCATTAGCAATTTATATGATCAAAAACAAACTCCTACCACCATTTACAACAGTTTATGAATGCTCTACATTGAGATATTTAAATATATGAAATGTTGCTGTCTGTAAACAGCAAATACTAAAATGTACAGTAGATTATAATATTTCTCCACTAGGTGGCAGTGTTGAGTTGAAGATACCAAGAGCAAGATCTGTAGCACCTGTCTGAAAGTCCATCATTTGTGGGTTATATGTATCTATATGTAGCTGCCTGGAAGTGCACAAGACAAATCAGTAGTCATGAAACTACAGTAAAATAAAAACCATTTATGTCATGTTTTCCCATACATTAAAATGGCTATATATATATATATATATATATATATATATATATATATATATATATATATAAAGTAAGTCTTGGCTACTGTTATTAAACAATCAGTGTGTGAGAAAGAATAAAGTGTGAACAGACACAAACCCTCAGCAGTATTCAAGAGAGGCGTGACTGCATCCCTGCTCTGTCTCTTTAACCAGCAGGATCACTGTCACTCTGGTCCCTCCCCTTCTTGCAGCCCCTCCAGTGTTGCTGGCCTGAGATGGGAGCGCACACAGCCGCACCATCACGGCCGAAGAAACGGGAGAAATCTGGAAAAGAACATTTTAAAAAAACCCATCAACAGTACCACGTATTCGCCGTTAGGATAAAAAAAATGGGATAACCAAACAAGTCGTATACTTTTATCGGATCCCATCAGCTTAATCGCGTCCTTTGAGAAAGTCAGATGGTGTCGTCGCTTGTGTTTTGCGCTTTTTATCCTTTCTCCTTGAGCGCTGCTGGTACAAAGGCGCTGGGTCCGGAGCAGCAGCAGCAGCAGCAGCAGCAGTACCGGGGATTACTGCCGTATGAATGGACAAGAGTGAAAGCTCCGGCCACCACGTACAAGCCTGGACTAAAACACACAGTCAGTGAGTAAACTGAGCAGGATTTAAACACTTTCTTCTCTTTTCCTCCCTGGGAGCCACATAACCCCGCGAAGACAGATGCTGTCATTGTACCGAGGCTGGGATTTAAAAAACAAATTTTTTAATTTTTGTTCTGGATCTGAAAGTGGTCTTTTCTGGAATAATGTATGAGGAAGATGAGCTCAATTATAGCTTTCTATTCCTTTGTATGTGTCGCTCATTCCCAGCTAGTCCTCTCACTGAGCAGCCGGTTTCTCTTCAGGATGGGATGTATTGTTGCGACTGCGCAAACTACGACAAGTGTCAGCAATTAGACTGTGTGTTTGTGAACGGGTTACCTAAAGGCCTGTTGTAAACACTCACTGTTTTCTAATAGTAGGTGCCCTTTGTTGTTGATAGAGACTGTCGTCAGCTGGACTAGAAAGGTACAAACTGTGCGCCCTCTGCTTCATACTCCCCCTGTGTGTGAACCAGGGTTGGTCGCAAAAAATAAATTTGGCACAATATGGTGGAGCCAGTTGGATTCATTGAGGCGTGGAAAGCACAGTTCCCAGAGTCAGAGCCCCCCAAGATGGAGCTGCGGTCGGTCGGTGGCATCGAGCAAGAGCTAGAGAAGTGCAAAGCGTCCATCAGGCGCCTGGAGCAGGAGGTGAACAAGGAGCGCTTCCGCATGATCTACCTGCAGACCCTCCTGGCAAAGGAGAGGAAGAGCTATGACAAGCAGCGGTGGGGTTTCAGGAAGACCCCCCTGAATGAAGGGGTGGACCCTGCAGCTCCGCAAGGCGCAGAGTCCCAGTCCCAGCAGCCACACATGCAGGAGACTGGTGGAGTTGGAGTAGTAGTGGGAGGAAGTTGTGGAGGGTACGCTGGTGTAAGTGGGGGTGTTGGGGACAGGAACCGTTATCAGCCCCTTGCAGATGGAACCGGCAGGTCCAAACCCAGGCCTCCACCTGCCAGGAAGTCAGCCTCCCATGGAGATGGCCTAGAGTCAGCCTTTGAGGTACCCCAGCAGGTTGAGTCAACGTCCTGCGACAACCTGGATGGCCTCTCGCCATCCAAGCAGAGAGGCAACATCACCGTCTCGCCCCGCAGACCCAACCTCCCACCGCCAGACAAAGAACTGCCCTCTGACCCCAAGGACAAGCTGGGAATGGGACTTGGTGTGGCAGCCCTTAGGTCCAACTTTGAAAGGATCAAACGGGCCAACTCTCACTCTGCGGGTGATGCAGCTAAGGGCCAGGAGAAGCCGCTGCCACCACCGCCGTTCTACACCAACATGGAATTCCACCATGAGAGGGGTCTGGTCAGGGTCAATGACCGCGACGTCTCCGACAAGATCAGCTCCCTGGGCAGCCAGGCCATGCAGATGGAGCGAAAGAGATCCCTGCACTCCCTCCCAGGTAACCTGGCAACAGTGGCAGGGGAGCTCCGTGCCAGGCCAGTGTATAGAGGGCGCTCCACTGAGAGCACCTGTGGCTATGATGCAGAATATGAAGATGGAGAACCCAACCAGCGTCATTCAGGGAGGGCCAACGGGGGCAAACCTCCACCGCCGCCTTGGCAGCCCTCCGAGTTCCAGGCGTATTCCAGTGTCTATGTCGGTGGGGTGATGATGGGTGAAGGTGGGGCTGGAGACGGGAGAGGTGGTGGCGGTAGTGGCAGTGGAGTCACAATGAGAGACCATGGGGGAGGTGATGACCATCTCCTGACCTGGCCACGTCGTTCCTACTCGCCAGGGAGCTTTGAGGATGTTGGTGGAGGTGGCGGATACACGCCGGACTGCAGCTCCAATGAAAACCTGACGTCCAGTGAGGAGGACTTCTCCTCAGGCCAGTCCAGCCATGTCTCACCCAGCCCTACCACAGCCTTCCGCCGGCCTTTCAGGGAGAAGAGTCGCTCGCCTTCCCAGAACTCCCAGAACTCCCAGCATTCCTTCGACAGCAGCAGCCCTCCGACACCGCAGTCACAGAAGCGTCATCACCGGCAGCAGGGAGGCCACGTGGTCATGTCTGAGGCCACTATTGTGAGCGTCCGCAAGACTGGTCAAATCTGGCCACCTGCTGCCCATCATGACCTCGTGCCCCATGGGAGAACATCACATGACAACAGTTTCCATGGAGACCATCTAGGTAAGTGGTGGCTGCTGTATCTAGACTGTGTTGTAGTGTAAAGCCGGTGGGCTGGAGTGCGGAGGACATTTCAGAGCCCACTCAGAAACCGGGTTTGCATGGATGTGTGTAGAGGAAGGAAAAATGAATGAAATGCTGAGTGAATGAGTGTAATTTACTCATCCAGGAGTTATGTTGGCATCTAGTCTTGTGCATTTTTAGACTCCTCTTTATGCCATATGAGTTTCCCTTTTTGAAACCACACAGCAGCCATGTTGATGTGATTGATGGTATATGTGTGATGGTATACGTGTGTGTGTGTGTATACACACGCAAGCACTTAGGACTACGTGTCCTCTGGACGGCCTTGTGTGGGAGACAGATAAAAGATCCACCTCTGCTTATTCCTGGAATGTCAGTTGGGTGGGTGAACAATAAATGCGGTCAGTCTGGGTTGAAACTGCAGGTTTCTCTCAGACGACTCCTGCAGCTCAGAGTATGGTATTCCAATCACAGGGGCCTGTCTGACTGCCGATCTGTCTTCCTTTCTGTCTGTCTGTCTGACAGAGTAACAGACAATTCCCCTGAATCTCAAGCTGAAACACTAAACTAGCATTTAGCACAGATCAGGACAAAAGAAACCCACTCTTAATTGCTCCAAACAATTAGCCACACTATCCTTAACCACTAAATTGCAGCCTTGGAGCCATGGCACCTGTAATAGACCAACAGTTAGCAGATAAATGTGCAGCCTGGAGGTAAAGACACAGTTCCAGCTAACTTTGCTGTTGGCTGACGTACAAAAACAGCAGAGCGCGTTGCTTCGAGGTGCACATTAGGAAGGCTTAGTTTACTGCTCCCCAGTAAAGTTTACATTGTAAAATCTGTGCCAGCTTATAAGAAAAAAGACACTGCTCAGGCAGTTCAAATATATATGACAACAATTTTTAGGCATGGAGGGTTGTTTACCAAGATGTGGTTAGGCGCAGTTGTGCACATTGTGGTGTGTTGTCAAGGATCTCGTGCTGTGGAAGTGATCATGTTTTAGTGGCTCTCTTTAGGGTAACAGATTTGGGACGGGTGCCCTACTAGACCAGACAGGCAGCAGGGTGCTGGCATCTCATCCCTGCTGCAGTGCCAGGATGAAGTAGAGAGAAGGATGTAGCCAGATAGATGGTGAAAGAGAGAGAAACGGAGAGCAAGATGAAAAGCTTAATGCAAAGACTAATATCATTAATGTTATGATGTTGTACTATATGATGATTCAGTACTGAAGACATTACTGTCATCGTTCTGACTAGCATTGCTGTCTGAAACCCGACGCCGCTCATTGCCTAAATATGTTGGACAGAGGACAGGTCTCTGTGCATCTATAATTCATTTATTTGACACAGTTGGCTTTGGTAGAATCGACTAAAATGTTTTTTCCAGACAGGATTCAATAGTCCAAGTACAGGATCATATTCTGTATTTAAAAAAAAAAAAGCATCTCAAACATATTTGCAGTGAAATGGTAACTAAAAAAAGTGACATCTTTTCTCTTAATTACCACCTCGGTAGTGACGGAGTACGAGGCAAAGCGCTGTCAACAATTTAGAACGAAGCTCCAACAGCAATTAAGATTGTGCACCGTTTGCAGCGAACCCAGAGAGCGAACAGCACCCAGCAAATGGCTAGCTATTTCCCCAGCTGCTACGTTTGGGATTATCGCTGCTCTGTCTGCTCTCTTTGTTTTAACATCTTTTCCACAACAGTGAGCCCTGTGGGGAGTTAGGGGAGATGGAAAAGCATGGACGGAGATGGAGGATGGGGGGGTGTGTGTGTGTGTGTGTTGTAGACGGCGATGCATTTAGTGAGATAATCTGGAATTTAAGCATAAGAAGTAAAATGTTGGTTAGAGACACCCTGCAGAGTGGTCCTGTTTTCTATTTGGGCTTTAAGCTGAGTGGCAGACAGGCAGGATGTTGACAGAGAAGGTTATGATAATTGGTATTGCTTTGTTGTTGTTTTTTTTTGGGGGGCTGGAACAGAGATAATAGTAAGGGAAGTAAGAGTGTTTTTGGTGGGCGGCTGATGATGATGATGATGATAATAATGAAGAGTGGGACAGTGTTGTGAGGAAGACTGAGGCAGGTAGAGCTGTCGTTTCTCGCTTCATTGGTCAAGGATGCGGGGGCTGCAGAGAGGCACAGATGGGAAGAACTCTCCTGTTGCGTAACAGAAACACCACAGACTTTGTCTCACACACACGCACACACGCGCGCACACACACTCGATGTTTACTTTTATACCTTGAGGCTGCTTTGCCTTCAGCAATAGGTGTGCATGTATGTGTTCCTACGTTGCAGCTTGAGATAATGTTCAGACTAAATCGCAGCAGAGGGATGTTTCCTGCCAGCGGCTGCCCTGAGTCTGCAGACGTCTCATCTGCCAGAGCTGTTCTGATCTATTGCAACGTCTCGTCTTTCTCTTTGTCTTCCTACCGTCTGCGTGCCAAATGACAGTAGTAATTGCTTCATGGTGTCTTCTGTTTATTTAATGGAGGGGGTTTTCAGGATGAAAGGTCTCCATGCTGAGCAGAGACGAGCAGGTCCTTGTGTCTATGACACAGAATGAAAGATTTAAAGTGTCATTCAGTGGAAAAGTGGAGATGCCTGGTGAGTTAAATAGCAGCAGAATGTGTTTGGAGGCAAAAAACCTTCAAGTGCCAAGATTTCATTTTTGAACTCTGCTGAACAAACATGAGTGCAGCAGTGTTACATAAAGCTTTGGATCATTCATAGTGCGTTAAACGACCCGGAGTCTCTATCACGTCCCCGTGCCTCAATTTTTCAGCTCTTTTGCAAGTGATACCTTTTTGAAATGGAAAAGAAAAAGTGGGAAAGGGTCAGATCTCTGTCCAGATATTTGAATAAAACCAGTAGAATAATAAACATGTTGCTCACACGTAGGCCTGTAGGGAAAGATGGAAGTTATTTCAGATTTGTGGAACTTTTGAATAAAGATCAGACAGAGTTTTAAATGTTAAATCTTTCATCTTAGGTTTAGCAGTGTTTGCAGGCCTGCCCAGAGGCCCTTACTCAGACTGTAAGTTCATTACGATCAATCATAAACATTTCTTGCTGGAAGTTTTAGCGAGGTCGGTTCATTGAATAAAGGGAGCTTTCACTAACTTCTGTAATGAAATGGGTGGTAACTGAAAATGGCATGCGCTTTTTCCATTGATTCATTTGAAGTGAAAACTTCCCCCTAAACTTTTGTGAATACCTGTGGGTTTGTGTCTATGAGGGCAGGGATGCCAACAGGACAGGCCTGAGAAGCTTCAATGGTTGTATTGTCCACAACCTTCGCCTCCTTCAGCAGGGACAATATAGCCGTAAGTGTCAACTAAACGGAGATTTACACGTTACAAAAATAAAATGGGTTGTTTCATGCAAACTAGTTTTAACGTAGAGATACGTTGGGAAGAGTCTGTACGTAGTATGTGTTGGAAAAGATGAAAAGCAGTCGCTGAGGAACGAGTTTGGTGTCCCTGACCTCCCCATGTCAATCTAATGATGTCATCATATCCACTTTGTGTGTTTCCAAGTACAATATATTTGCACTTTCACTTTACTTCCTAGAAAATCATAGGGTGTGTGCGCGTGCGGGTATACACTCAGGGGATTTTCTCAGCAAACATAAATCCTGTAACAAGTGGGCAATCAGAGTAGATGACGGACTGAGTGTGAGCTGGCAGCCAGGCAGGATCTGAGGCTGTGTATGTTTCTTTCTTTTCTCAGCCTTTTGCGTGTAGTTGTCTCCTTTGCATGTGATTCACAGCATGTATCTCCATGTGTATGTGTGAGGGGAAGGCGGGGGGGGGGGGGGGGGGTCCGAAGATGAAAAGGAATGATGGGAAGAGGCGGCTCACAAGACACTGAGAGAGATTTTGTCAATGGTAACTCCAGCCAACCCTCCATGCTCTACAGTAGTCCGGCGTGGCACAATGACCCCCTTTTCACACTGAGCGAGGAGGGGGAGTGACTGCAGCTCTTAAAAAGGCTCGTTCAGTCTGTGCTGTCGAGTGAGCTTGGCAGTTAAAGCCTCAGTTACCTCAGCCGGCACACAGGAGCTGCAGGCTTACAATCGAGCCCTGAGAGGTGGAAAAGGAGAGAGAGGAGAGGAGAAACACCGGAGGATAAGAAGAGGTGGAGGGCGTGGGGGGGAGCGGATCTGCCCTTCTTGCCAGCTGGGTGCTCAGCTCAGCCTTTCATTGGGCTGGTGCAACCTGCTCAGAGCAATTATGCAGGCACAAAACGGCCTCTTTGTTCGCTTCGCTGGGACCGGTTATGGAGGAAGAAAACTTCCTTTCTAAGAAAAAGTGAATGTGGGTTTAAAAGTCTGTTTACTCATTCTAAAACGGAGCTTGTTGGCTTGTCTGTAACATTAATGATGGACTTGAGTCTTTTATATAAATACATGTTCTACTTTAAGGTCAACTGTGATGGTTTTTGACCTTTACTCAACACCCTTTCTATAACACCAATGCAGATCGCGGGACAGCAGTTGTGTATCTACGATGTACGATGTAAAGACACATACAGTAATACTGCTGTGTATAGTGTTTTATTTTGCACCAGCTTTCAGCTATTTCAACTAAGTGATCATATTCCAAAAGTTTCTTGCAAGTATGCAAAAAAAGCAAATAATCTAAATAATTCAAATGTATGCACCTGCTGGTGTGTGTAGTTCCCAATACCAGCCTGACATTACATTTTTTTCTCGTGGTGTTGCAGTATGTGTTTGTGCAGTAGAAGTCCAGCCTGGCATCGAGGCTTGCGTGGCGTTGCTCAGTTGGCAGAAGGGTGGAGCAGCTCCAGCAGCTTCTCAGTGAGAGTCAAACCGCCTGGCTTGGTTTTGTGAGGCTGGAGCTGCCAGTTTCAGCCCGGCACTCGACTGCGGGCCTGTGTGTGTGTGTGTGTGTGTGTGTGTGTGTGTGTACGTGTACGTGGAAAAATCATGTTGAAGACGAGTTTGTATGAGTGTGTCCACTGGTCATTTACTTTCAGGCCTATAGGGAGAATATCAGACATCCAGTCTTAAGTTAGGGTGAAGGGAAACAGATTGGATGATCATCATTGCACACTGCTGACAGACACGCAGATACAAACACACACATAAATGCAAACATGCAGCCCTCCAAAGGGTAATTATTCTTCCATGCTTGTTTATTTCTTCTCCTTTGTGTGTTTGTATATTTCCTATGCCAAGAATCCAGCCACAGTCTTTCCTCTGGTGACTGACAGCTCTTGTAAGGAAAAAAAAAAACAACAACAACTTGGAAAATCCCTACCATAAATTCTAGTGACTTGTATCTGCCCATGTGTGACTGCTTGTCCTTTTGAACAGCCGCCATCTTGGCTCTCATAGCCCGCGTTGTCACAGTCGCTGAGCTTGTCATCTAGATTGGCCACAGTGCAGGAAAACTGCGCTAGTTAGCGTCCACCGCTAACCACTCACCGCAGGCCTTTGGCCTCATAGTGTACAGTAAGTGCTTGCTGGTGTGTGTGCGTGTGTGTGTGTGTGTGTGTGTTTTCTGGTTTCTATGTATCCTAGGTTAGCTGCACGGGTCGTTAATCACAGCCAGCTCTCCGAGGGTCTGCGTTAAGGCCGGGGGGGTGGGATGGAAAGAAAGATCTGGTTTATGGTTTCTGGTTAAGACCTCAAGGCAAAATGGCGACTATGAAAATGACCCAGAAGTCCCTTTAGAGCTGCGCAGAGCTGCTTTATTTGTGCAGATTTACTGGTATGCTACTCGAGACATTAAAGGGGCACTGCGCCTATTTTACTAGTCACAGGGAGTGCTGCACAGCTTCTGAAAACAGTTGTATAATGTCTTCTGTGGCTCTGGAGGAGCTTTGTCAAGTCTGAGAAAATTGTGTATGTCACATCACAGGAGACTACGACTTTGAAGGGGCGTAGATGCTGAAAGATGTGGGCGTTAACCAGACTAGCCAAAGATGCTAACAAACTGTATCATGGGAAACTTATTATGGTTCATGCTGTCTGATTAAAAACTTTTGTCAGCCATTTTTTTCCAGACATGATCCAAGGTGAGAGTGAAAAATAAACAAGACTTATACTGAAGGAATACATTGAAAGGTGCCAAAAGAGGCAAATGTATACGAAATATGCAAGGATTTGACTGAGGTAAATCCTAGTGAGATATAAAAACATAAGCAACTGATGGATTTTGGGCTGTAGTTTAGATTTAGGATTTATTATTATATTAATATTATGATTTCAACATTCTGTCTTAGCATGAAATCTGATATTATTAACCTGCAGTCTTATGGCACATATGTCTCACACACATACAATGGAAAGCTTAGTGATATTTTTTTTTCTGGATTAGAGCGCAAACAGAAACCTGTCTAGTCATGCAAACATGTAAGCCTTAATCTCCACTCTTTAGTCTGGCAATTAGAAACTGGCTAACAATCAGATTACCACTATTTTTTTTCTCCCTTGTGTAACACACCATACCGGCACTTATTACAGCAGTAATAATGCATGATGTCCCATACATTACACATAGGATTATCATCACTCACAAGCCAGCCCTGGCATGTATACAACTAACTTGTTTGCGCATGTGAAGTTGACAACATGGCATCAGGTTATACAGAAATGATTCATTACTGCATTTGCTCTCTTATTTCCCACCTCATTTGTTTCTTTTCTCTATTCTTTCGCTTCGTTCTTCCTCTTTTTCTCCATCTCACACTACCATATTCTCATTTCCCCTGCCCCATTCCTTCCTCCCTCTTATCTCCTTCTCTCCATCCTTGCTCCATCCAAACAGCTGCTTCTAGTTTCCTTTTCTCGGAGCCAATTAGAGGTGCATCACCTTTCTGTCTTCGTGTCCATGGATTTTCCACCAAGCGAGGGGGAAAAGCAGGGAGAGATCAAAGCCTCGACTCCCCCTGCAGGAGCACACAGGCTTTCTTTGTAATTGTCCAATAGGGGTTTAACTGATGAATGCCTATAAAACAACACAATCAATGCCAAATGTCAGCAGCAGGCCTCCTTGTTACCACGCAGTATAGACCGCTGAGTTTATTCCCCTGCGCCTGCACCACGGGTTTTCTCAGTCTTGTAGTTTTCTCCTTTCACCTCCAGCTATTCCTCTATGTCTACATGTCTGTGTTTCTTTATTCTGTCTGCCCATAACGTGCACCTTTTGTGTTTATGTGTGGACAGACAGATAAAAGCTTACGATTCTTCAGGAAATTGGGTTTAGTTGTCTTTAATGGAGTTAACCTCAGCTTACTGCCAGTGTAGGACTGTGGACCACTAAGGGTTAAGCTACGTGTAGGATGTGGTATTCCCTGTCTTGGCTGCTGTTGAATGTCCTTGAAATCCTGCTGTCTTTTGGCTCCTTTTCCTGAAATGCTTGTCGGAAACATATCGAAACACATTGAGAGCATCATGGATGCAAATTATAAGACACATCATACACCTGTGCTTACAGGTGTACAGCATATAATATCTTGTTACTGCTCAGTTGATTAAAAGTGTCTTTGAGTGACCACTTCTAGCTTGTTTTGCATTCACCTCATGCATTGATTTCAATCAAATGTTGGAGAAACTTAATATTTATATGTCCTTTTAATGTACCCTAGAGGGGAAGCAGTGAAGATGTATAGAATCAGAACAAAATCCTTACGGGGACCTTGATGGTCAAAACATTGCACGCAAGTATAGCTTGTAATATTCAGTGTGTGGACCGCCTCTGCTAGAAAAGTAACACATGAGTCATCATTGTGCTCCTGCAGGGACAGAAAAACACCTGAAGTCGTTTCCACAGCAAAGCAGAACGGCTGGAGAGGAGGGAGGAAGTACTTCAGACCTTATTAGCTTTTTGTAGCTGCAGATGATGATGAAGAGCTACGGGATGAGAGACCATGTCCTCCCTGGCCTCTGTTAGACAGGAGGCATGCACACACACAAACACACACACACACACACACATTCAGACTCTGTTTCTGTCAGACATGCTGTGCGTTTTGCCTACACTATGGTTGGGGTTCATTTGTATTTTCTCACATCTGAATCAAATCCTTTTGAATTCCTAATCCAAGTCCAGGTTTGCTTTCAACATTTGTTAAGTAACTAAAGCCGAATCACCTTTTGTTGGCTGAATATGCTAGAGCACAGATTTAAAATTCACTTCTTGTAGCTACAGTCTGAAAAGGAGATTAGCAGCAGAGGATATACAATGTTCAGTAAATATATGTATGACTTATTGAAATAACAGGTGTTTCCTGCTAACTTTTTTTTTTCTTCTCAAGATTCTTGCTCAAAATACTAGAGGTCCTGATTCAGAACTATAAATTTGACAAGCTTAAATTATTGATATGAT
Source organism: Pampus argenteus (assembly GCA_036937835.1). NCBI lineage: Eukaryota > Metazoa > Chordata > Actinopteri > Scombriformes > Stromateidae > Pampus > Pampus argenteus. The sequence goes on from CM072877.1 coordinate 10,553,926, forward strand.
ACAAAAGTTAAACTGGGACATCCAGGTAGTTCCTTTCAGCGCGTTAACCGGACATAAAAAGTTGGCCTCTCTGAAAGTTACATACAGAATTAACCTTAATGAGCCACAGCTGATATAATAAATTATATATATAATTTTTTACCTTTACTGTTACACTGTGAGCCTCCCTCCTCCTCAAGAGAGCTGTCTCTCTTTCTGTGAGTGCGTGTGTCCGTCTCCTTCCCTTCCCTCAGGCTCTTTGTTATTGGACTGTGTTTGAACTGGGCAGCTGGATGGGTTTGCTCAATAAATGGCAGTTGTTAAGAGCTGCCCAGGCTATTAGAGGTGGAGGTGTGTGTATGTGTGTGTGTGTGTGTGTGTTTGTGAGGTTTGAGGGAGCCGACCCGCTGTGTTAGTGCGTTAGAGAGAGACACAGAGGGAGAGGTTACAAGGAGGAGACTGCAGAATGAGGTAGCTCCGCTGTAAAAATAACACATTATCAAGCTAATGAGTAAAGTGGCTGGCTGTTGATTAGCTGATTATTTTCTCTCTGGCGAGTTCTGTGGATCGCAGCCAGAGGAAACAGCTGGGATGAAGAAGAACCACACTGTAGAAGTCCATGTATTTGTCCATCACAATGCATCTTTTGTCACTCTTCAGCTAATTCTGCTTTTTTGTGTAGTAGTCAGGGGCACAAGATGCAGATGTGTTTAAAAAAAACTGGAACTGTAAGACTGTATGAAGGCAAAGATCAGTGAAAATGATTAAGAGCCTTGTATGTTTTCTGGAAGATCTGTGGAACAGACTTGGTCCCAAAAAAAAAAAAAAAAGAAGGAGTGAAAATGGTATATGCGACCCCACTTGAAGGCGCCTGGTGCGTGCATATAGATTCCAGATGGATACTGTAGATGCTGTTTGTAGGATGGATGCACAAATGGAGGGAGGAGACAGGACAGTGCTGTAGCCCCATCGATTTTTGAGAAAGAGCAGAAGAGACATTAGTTAAATGTCATGAAATCATGAAGAAGGAAAAAAAAACCCCAACATTTGACCCGATATGAAGAGAAGTTTGATTTTCATTCATTTAATTTCTGTGCCTCATAGTGCCTTTTATTGTCTGTTATTTGTTGAGCTGCTAGTTGCAGAGGGAGCGGATAACTGCAGGCTCCTGGGGAAGATCAGATTTCATGTTGCGATCTGCTCACCCTCCCCTTCCTCCATCTCTTCTCTGAATGCCCTTCGGTAACATCCCTCCTTCTGTGATATCCCTTTTATGTCACTTAATATCCCTTTCTCTACCCCCCTCCCCCTCCCCCCTCGACCATTTCTCTGTCTCTGTCTGCCTTTTCCACTCAATGCTGTTCAGCCTGGAGCACACTGTACAGCATAAAGGTTGATTTTAAGCCCAATTTGCCCATGACAACTGATTTTCAAGTTCATGGAGAGGCTGCACTTGTCTGCAAAATGCAAGAATCATAACTACGGACACTTGGCAGGCGTTATCTGCAGAATTTGAATTTGTCGCTGCTCAGTTCGGGATCAGACCGATCTGAAGCAATCATGATTATAACTCGGTCCCGGTAAAATCTGAATGTGCACGTGAATCACTCATCTGCAAAAATCTGTCATTAAATGTGCAATTCCACATTTCTTTCACAGTCAGACATTTAAAACCTTTTATCCCCCCTGCTGTATTGTGTCCCTTTCTGTCTGTTTCTTTCAGTCCATTGTTAGCCCCTCTTCTTCTCTGACAGGCGGCAGAATCCAAGCCAGCAGCTCTCGGCCTGATTCTCCTCCTACGTACCTACCCGGGAGCAAAATGGAGACTAGAAATCCAACTCTGGCTTTTCCAGCTCAACCTGCGCCCTCAGAAAAGCACTTAAAACACACACACACACACACACACACATTGTCAAGTTACCAATAATTTACATAATTTTCAAATGGTTCAAAGGCTCAACGTGGCTTAAAAACTACCCTGTTTAGTTACCTGTTGTGTCAATTTTTCAGGTTAGGCCTGTAATCTGTAGGTTTTCAACAGAAACTTTGTGCAAATAACCCTGCAAGATAACAAGGCCGTACTGAAGGCGTGTGATGTTTGCTCTGGACCGATGCTTTGTCTAAGATGGTGAAAAGCCAAGCCAAATTGGGACGATTTGACTGAAACACAAACACATGTTTATGTTACTAACACATCAAAAATGCCACAAGGAGCATTGGTGCAAATGCCTTTTGTGTAAAATGTCAAAACACTTTCAGACAAATAAACTCTACACTTGACAGGGAAAAATGGTTCACCTTACATTAACTATACACATAACAGAACCAAACTGACTGAGCTGTTTAGAAATGTAGGAAGAAGAGAACATGAAGTGATTCCGCATGGGCTGCTTTGTTGTGGGAGTCGGAGCTTCCTGTGTAGTGTCCACATGGTGTCCACATGATCAAAACAGCCTCATTTGACTGAGCTTTTTCTGTGTTTTATGTTTCTTTCTCTCATTCTCTGTCAACCCCATTTCCCTTTTTTTTTTTTTTTTTTTCTCCATTTTCTCTGAGTGCTCCAGTTTTACATATTTTGCTGTGTTATTGTCACTGCAGCTCTCTCTTATTTGGCCCACTTTATGGACCTATAAATGGCATAGCGTGCTCAGGGCAAAGCTGTAGCGATTTGCTCAGGGTGACAGCTCAAGAAGTATTTTTCTAGTGACAAGGAGAACATACAGTTTCTTGCCTTGTCGAATTTGGTCCGTGTGTGTGTGCGTGCGTGTGTGTGTGCACTGTCAACGTTATAAAGCCATTAAAGTCGGCCTCCTCGCTTATACACATGCATATGTGAATAATGTAGATTTCTCCAAAGTAAACATTTGTAATTACTGCTCTGTGCTGTACTGTATGCCGTTTGTATCACTCCTCCTCCTTTGCCACGCCTACATGAATACACAAAAAATGCTAATATGGATATTTAGGAACAAACGTGCCATCTCATACACATGTACAGTTGAGTACATACCCACTAATTAACCCTTTGATGAAAGGGCCAGTCTGCCTGCCTCCCTAATGCCTTTTCTGTCATCCATTATTGATGGTGTAGCCCACTTGTTGCAAAACTAGAAACTGACTGTGACTCGTGACACGAGGTGTCATTTTTTCCTACTTGTGAGTCACAACCTTTGTAGTTCATACAATACAAACACTGCAGCCAGCCTTCTGTGTCCACACACCCTTATTCACACACACACACATGCACATGTATGCACAGTTAAACACACACACCCATATCTAATGGGCAAAGTGATATCTACCGTACAATGTAAATGTAGGTATCGAGCTGAGAAATGCTGACTTTCTCGCTCAGAGCCGCTCAGCACGACAGCAGTTAGTTGTATAGATGGTCCAATCCTGCAGCGGATACATAGTGCTCCACAGGTAGATTAAAAAAAAAGTTACACATATTAAATTGGTATTCAGTCAGTTCGTGTCAAGTTCTTACCACCACAATTTACTAACAGCAGTTTGTAAAATATGTTTACCCAGCAAACAGGGGATCCTGTTCTTCCAGTGGAGACTGGAAATTTACCACAGAAGAGAGAGAAAAACTGTAGCAGTGGAGCTATGGCTCCATACACTGCAAAACACACGCTTGAAAGTAAAGTAAAGTCGGGCTGCAATTACGATGGGTCACATGTTTTTACGTGCATACGTTCTACGTGGGATTTAGCTCTGACCACTCTGTAAACTGTAACTAGTCTTGCAGCTTACATCTCGGTGCCCCTAAACAGTCACTTCTAAGCAGCTTCAAGTAGCAGCAGATGATGAACAGTATACACAGCTGTGTAAACAACACTACAGCGGGCCAGGTTATATGATTAGTCACATGGCTTCATCTGAGGAAAGTCACCTCTCGTGAAAAAGGTGTGATCTAATTGACTTTTTTTTTCTTTTTTTTTTTATAGTCCAGTACAGTTTAATACAATACTGTGTTGCTTTTACCCTGATTGTATTTCAGGTTTTATTTGATTATTTGACTCGATAAAGAAGTGTGGAAATTTCATTTTCTTTAATTTTGGATTCATATTTTCACCTATTTGTCACCTACAGTGAAAGAAAACCTAACATGTTCAATCAGACGTCCACAGAGTCATCACACTCACTATCTGAATATGCTCAGAGGGATGATGAGCAGCCGCAGTGCTGTGACAAATGATTGACGTGTCATTGTCCCGGCCCCCTCTCTGCAGTGGATTGGATGGTGGCCAGAGGACACGGTGTCTCAAGGAATCCCTGTGTCACCAGAGACGGACTGGCACATACACTTACACACACACACGCACACACACAAAGATAAGCACGCTGCAGACAACTTCACACCCAAAACTATTTACTCTAGACACACAAACTCCTGCTTGAGGACTTGTCATGGGATCTTGACCCAAAAGCAGTGAAAGAGGATTCTACTCTTTAGCTGCTGGCAGCACAAACAAGCTTAATGTAAACAACACACCTTAGTGGAAATGCTGTTCTGCGAATGCTTCTTCTCTCATGTGCACTGTGTCATTGGCCACAGAGGGACGCCGCTCCCTGCTGTGTGCATGTCTGTTAATGTGTTGTCTGTGTCTGCCTTGAGAGTGACCTTGTATTGAAAACAGAAAGTGATCTATACGAGGGCCTGCGGTGCCCAGTGTCTGCTCTTCAAGCCAGAGGAGAGTGGAATAATTTTGTTACTGTTGCACCACGCCAAGAGATATTCATAACTCTATTGATTACTTAAGTGAATCCATGATAAGGGCGCCCATCAGAAGACCTCTATAAATCTACCAGCAAAAGATGGCTGAGCCCTTGTCTGTGCGGGGTGGCCATGTTGCCTGCTGCTGGTGACTGAGACTGTCCTCTACTCGGATGAACTTTGACCTTGTTGTGTCCCTTCCATCTACAATATTGCAGTTCTGAAGCTGAGGATATGTCAGGATAGGTACACAAATGGAGTAAGGAGGTTCTGCAAACATGTCATCAAATCTGACATCATGGAGGCAGACCTTTTAAACTTTTTAACTTACACTTGGTCTGCACTCGATTCATTCTAGCTTTGGGAGGTCTATTACATATTTATTTTTGCAAAATCTGATTAACTTTTGCTATATTTACCCCCGTAAAGTTAGTTAATCCAATTAGTTGTAGAAGTCACTGCACAAATTCTTATGTTTTTACCTCACCAGCATGAGCACCTGCAGTCCATTCATTGTCAGATAAAAATTAGAAATCGCTATTGGAAAAGCTATATTATGACAAAAAGCTGTGTCGCTGAAGAACCTTTCTTTTATCATTGTGGTAGCTGAAAATACAAGTAAAAAAAGATCCACACATTTCCTCGGTCTTGAAGGAATTGTGCAGTAATAACTTACAGGTGCATTCAGTAAAAAGAGTGATCTCTTCAGTGGTTTGGCTGCTTTTTTTTTAAACTTCAGCACACAAAAAAAGCATCCAGCTACCTGCCATCTTTGCTCTGTGTCCTGAAGAGAGAAGGCTTCCAGGAACTGAACAGATGGCTCGACTGTGAGAAGGAGACGTAGCGCTCCGCGCAGTGGAAACTTTCAGTGTTTTACACTGACACAATTAGCTGTAATGAATTAAATTAGTCTGCCAAGGTGGCGATGGCGTTGGTTTAAAAAAAAACAACACATAGAGAATCGCGTCCACCTCTGGCATCTTGCCTCAAGGCCTCTGTTGTTCCAGTGGAAGAAACAGCTGTGTTAGATTTGTGGGGTGTGTGTGTGTGTGTGTGTGGATGAGAGCTCAAGTGAGATTTTGGATCAGAACATTAATGTGCATGTGGGTCAGTGTGTGTTTCGAAGATAGTGTGACCATCCAAACCTTTTATACAGCAGTGCTGAATCCACAGAGGTGACTCCCTTGTATAGTTGTCACAAAGCGTTTTGCTGGTGGTTGCCATGGTTACACAATGTACATTAGATCCAGACCACATCCTGGTCTTTCTTAAATTCAAACTTTCACTCACATTATTCACACAAATCTGACCGATGGACTGTTTGTGCAGTCTGTGTTTATTCACCACAAATAGCCCACATACCAACTGTACAGACATTAGCTGCAGCTAGCTAGCAACATGTGCCTTCAACATTTTCCATTAACTTATGCAGATGCATTTTTTTTCCTCAATTCACACCGTCCACTCACGTTTTTCCATTGACTTTGCAAACACGCCAAACAAGTCTGCGCCAGTTTGTGAATTCTCTTTCAACATAAAACTACTGAGTGTTTACAGAGTTTTTGTTGTCCTGTCACCAAGATAATTTATTGGCTAACATAGACAGCACTGGGTCTCATTCACCAATATAGTTTGGACAGAATCTAAAGACGCAGCTGGGGGGACTTGACTGTCCGGTTTGAGGACCTCAGGATGGCTTTACTGCTTTTTGCTGATGATGTGGTTCTGTTGACTTCAACACACTGTGACCTCCTACTGGCACTGGGACAGTTTGCAGCCAAATGTGAATCAGTTGGGATGAGAGTCAGAAAAAAAAAAGGTAGACTGCGCTGAATTTGAAGCTGCCCAAAGCTTCCAACCCGGGGTCTTGTTCACGAGCGAGGGTAGGAGCTCAGAGATCCGGGGGAAGCTCGAAGTAGAGCCGCTTCTCCTTTTAAATCGAAAAGGAGCCAGCTGAGGTGGTTTTTGCACCTGGGTAGGATGCCTCCGGGACGCCTCCCTCTGCAGGTGTTCTGGGAACATCCAAGTGGTAGGAGACCCAGGGCCAGACCCAGAACACACTGGAGGGAATACATATCTCTTTTGGCCTGGAGACGCCCAGGAGGAGCTGGAGGCTGTCTGGGTTTTCTTATTCAGTCTGCTGCTGCTCTCGGTGGCAGCAAATGAATGGATGGATGGATGATTTCCATTTAACATAATTGATGTGAATTGAAGTGTTAGTGTAGTGTTTATTTATTTTAACCATAATAATCCAGTCAATGCTGTTTGCCCTGTTGTTTGTTGACCTGTCAGTCAGTCTGGTAATAGGCCAGTCAGAAGAAAAGCAATGCTGGCCGCATTGGACTGTCAGTCACAGAGGAAAAAGACAGACTGAGATTAACTGAGATTTCTCCGATGTCATTCAGGACAAGACATACACTCGCATACTGGAAACACGCACATACACACATGCTGAAAACAGTTGTGACGCATCTGTCTTGTAAAGAGGAAGTGCAAAACAGCCCTGGCTCAATATTAAAACTAACGTGGCATCTTTCCAGAAATACTGCAGGAGAATTTACACCCCTTCTTGTCGGCTGGCATGTTGATCATAGTTACTAAATCTCTGCTGTCTGTGAATGTGTCTGTGTGTGTGTTGACTGCAAGATGATTTGTGGGGTGAAATCTTCACAGGGCGGCTGAGAATACTGTGAGAAAACTGTGACATAAAAAAAAAATTACCCGAAGCATGGAGTGTATATATAGAATAATTGCAGTGTAATTCATGTTTGATGTCATGTTAATGTATTGTACTGTTTTTGGTTTAAGCACAAAGGATTAAAATACACAGTCTTAACTTATCTTTCTCTCCCTTCTGCCCAGATGCTTCTATACACTTTTATTTCTGTATATTTCTCCCTGTCACTATACCTTTAAAATGTCTCCGTTGAGGCTCTTATGTAAGTGAATTAGTGGGCAATGTAGCGTTTTAATTTTTCATGTGCTGCATTGCCAATCGGAGACTAGTTGGTTTATGTCGTCTCTCTCCAGCTGAGTCCCAGAATCTTAACTCATTCGGGTGTCCACTTACTTTTGGCCACATAATGCATTTTAGGTGAGAGTGCCTATATAGCAAAAGTCTGCTTATATACATCCCACCATTTCACCAAGGCAAATGGACTGTAATTCACTTACTGTATCGCTTCTAAGAATAACACTATCAAAACATATCAATCAATCAGACTGAACTGCTGGTATATTTTACAGCATCAGAGGTTAAATTGAAGGCAATAGTGGCTAAATCCAGGTTAAAAGGTGTTTTCCTATTCAGGTGGATAGACTAGTATTGACTTTGGGCCATTTTCTGTTGCCATTTTAGTCTCAAGGCCAGACCTCTCGAGAAAAAGAGCTATCTGCCAGTAAAAAGCCATTATCTCCTTTTCCATCCATAAAACAAAAGTGCCATCTCACTGCTTCGGCCTATTTTTAACTCACTTTAAAAGTGGAAGCAGGGCAGGATTTGAGGCGAGATAATAAGCAGAAATTGTTAGAGCCAAGAATATCAGGAGAAACAAATATGGTAGAAAGGAAAGCACATTAAATTTGCAGGGCTGGAAAAAAAAAATCTATCCAGCAGATACGGAGCAGCATTAGCATTCAACTGTGTTCCTGGTCTACTGTAATGTAAGTTCAATATTCAAAAACTCAAATGTTGCTCATTAGCATTTTAAAAAAAAACTGAAATCAGGTCGAGAGTTGTGACACAGAATCGAAACAATACAGATTGTAACCACTTCATTTTAAATGTCATGTTTTTGTGTCATGCTGGGTTACTAAATCCTTTTTATAATTTCACTTTAAATGTCATGAACCACAGAGGTAAATGATCTCACGTCAACTCAGAAAACTTTTTCCAAGAGAGAAAAGCTGGACTGGTGCAGCGAATAATAAAAATGTCAGTATGACATCACTCTGAGGATTTAATGACTTTCATGGACGTAATAGCTTCTGTTTTTTGAAGTTAACATTAGTCTGGCCAGTGTTCATTTTGTGCATTAGTGTGAGTGTGGATATATGTTTTATTTGTGTTTATTGGTGGTCGAAGGCTGGACGACAGCAGAAATGCTTCTGTTAATGTTTCATGTCAGACGCAGGCAGCGCTGCTATATTTTGACACTGAAGTCACAGTCACTCCGCTCGTCTGTGTGAGGCTGATTCATGGTTCTCAGGCGGAACATCTGACTGAGGGACAACAGGGTTGGGACATCATCACATATGAGTGTGTGTGTGTGTGTGTGTTCTTGTATGTCTTCGTCTGCTCTCGCTTGAATGAGAACGACGTCTATTTTCAATCTAGTAGTGTAATTTCAAGGCATGGAACATAAGATGACAAAGAGGAAAATGGGGCAAAACAGACTTTTAAATAAACTCATTGGATGAGTAATGAAGAAAGGGGTATAAAAAGCTTGTAGCCATGAGAGACCTGGACATAAGCAGAGTTAATTTTACTCTGGGTCCCATATGGTTGTTAAATAAACAGTCTGGATAACGCAGGTACTAATTTGCATCTCGGTCACATCTGTTGGCTTTTCTGTCAATTTCAAGAGAGCTTTAGTGTGTGACATTGAAATCGCAGTTGCATCTCCGATTAGCTGCAGCCATAACATAACTACGAAACATAGAATTTGTCAAATGTAACAAGAAAATCAATAGATAAAGGAAATAAAATTTAAAAAAAAATACTAACTTTACTAAATAAAGTTAAATAAATAAAGTAAATAATACGAGGCTTCAGCGTCTTCCACAGTTCACACTTTTACTGTATGGATTGTAACAAAAAAGGGAATTTGGTACTAAAAGATATTGATTTGACAAATTTGGACGACTGAAGCTTTCGCATCATCTTCAAATAAACTTTTAAATACTTTTTTTTTTTACACAGAAGGAGGCTTGTGGATTGTGTGCCCCATAACATGTGTCAGTCAATGCTCATTTGGGTACCTGACTATTGTTTTAGGACATACTTGGACATACTGTGTAAACATATCTTTTTAAACCAGAGATAATAACCCTTCATGCTAAATATAATCACTTTCTGAAATGGACAAGACCATTAAAGGGCCCAATGCAGCTGATAATAGCTGACCTTAGATGGCAGCAAAGTTATCACAGAGTTGACAAAGTTGTACATTTTACAGGCCTCAGTAAGAGAGAGAGAGTGCGTGTGTGTGTGTGTGTGTGTCTACATGTGTGATAAAAGCAAATGTGTGGCCCGCAGGCAGCTTGTCAGCCCCCTGATATCGCTGTGACACGTGTGTGTGCAGTGTTATTGATGACTTCAATTAGAGACTGAATCACCCCGAGAAAGCACTCACACCCTGCCTCACTGTACCTATTTATTATTTTCTCCTCCACGTCATCTTTTTCTCATGGGTGCTATTCACAGCTCTCACGTTGCTCTCGGAGATGAATGCAAAATGTTGCTGAGGAAGCACAAAGACGTGATTCGGCTAAAGGGACTGTTTTAGTTTAGAGTAAGGATCGTAAAAAGGGTTTTCCTTTAATCTTCTTGAGTCCTGTTTTTTGACCACGTGCAAAAAAAAAAAATCCGATATCCGATAATGAAACTGATCGTTAGTCGCAGCTGTAGATCATTTACAACAACTGAGGCTGCAGTGATTAGAGTTAGAAGAGGGGAAAGGGCACAGCGGACAGAGAGAAAGAGATACAGAGAGGTGAAGATGAACTGAAGCACATGCTGCTTTCCCACGCTCCTCCCTATCTATTTACACACACACACACACACACACACATCTTTTTCTCTCTCTCTCTCTCACACACACACACCTATAGCCCCGCACAGTTATGGGAGACTTGCTGATGAATCCGGATGTTTCTAGTGTGTAGCTGGAGTATCACTGGTCACTAACGGTGAAAAGTAGGTCACTCAAGGGTCTTGTCCCATATTTTTTTGGGAGCTATTATTTGTTCTCACTCGAGTGTGGCGAGGCCCCGCTGTCCTTTGTCTCACTTCTCAATGGATAATGGTTTCCTTCTCTCTTTCTCTTTCTCTCTCTCTGTCTCTCCTTTCCTCTCTGTCTACCCTTGACCACTGGTTGACTCAGTATTGCCTCAGGCTCATTGCCAAGGGCCTCACAATTCAACACAAGTGCTAAAAGGTTACACACGTTGGCCAGTGTGGGTGAAGAGGCCGTGAGACACATTGCATTTTGACTTATTTTCCGTTTTTACTGCCTAATAGTGGTAAGTGAGAAAGGTGAAGGTCTTTTTATAATGAAGGTAAAAAAAACTCAAACTCTTATTTACTCAACTGCACTGAAGTACTTTTTTTTTTCAAAATTTTCTCGAATTTATATTAGCCTGAATTTAAAAGTTCCTTCTTAGAATAATAAAAGCTAAAGAAGATGGATGGCTTTTCCTGATGGGAGTTTTCATGACCCGCTGATTTGTTATGCTGTAAAGCTTTTTGTGTGTGTAGCTTGTCTTTGTAGCACTCTGAGGCAGAAGCGTTACTCACCAAAACCACAAATAGAAAATATTGGATGTTCTTAAACGTATTATTTATCACTAATTTGGGTAAATTATTTCCATGCACACAGTTGAACTTTGGCTTTTTCTTCTTCTACTTCCCTCTCAGTCTCACATCCTGTGAGCTAGATTCGGGTCACACACTGACAGGCTGATGAATCAGGCATCAACACTTAAACTGCTTTAGTCCACATTGTTGTCTCTAAGTTATGGAGTTGCTCTCTATTTTTTTTTTTTTTTATTATTTTGGTGTAAACTCATGTTAACAATACCGGTTTTCATATTCACACACTAGCAGTCACTTTGTTTTGCAGCATTTATTTTGAAAGAACAGTTATAAGCGATTCTCTGAGAACATTTGTTCAACCATTTCAACACACAGAAAGCAGACGGATCGAATCTGTTTTAGTAGCTGGAGTGGTGGTTTTTGTTTGGCGATGTTTGTGTCTGTGTGTTAACACAAGGTTAACAAAATGAGCTACAGATGGAAGCTGTTGTTTATGATTTGGATATTTTTTATGGGCAAATCTTTTCTTTCTTATTGATTTAAAAAAACAAAACAACAAAAAAAACCAACACAGTGTCTTCGGGCTAAACCTGGATGGTCTCTTACACATTGGCCTCCCATTTACTACAAATTGTTCACATTTAATCTCACTTTTTCTTTTGTTGCGTCAACCACACAGTTGCTAGGATTTTAGACTTGCATCACAAACATATGTGTGAGAAGCTGAAGACATTGAAGACATCAGGAGGACAAACATGAAATGAATGTCCAATAAAAAAAAATAGAACGTAATACATCAAAAATATCTATGGGTCATGTTTGCATGTTCCTTGACAGAGTATGTAATGTGATTCATAACATGTTCCACTCTGCACTGCATTATCTAGAGACACTGCAGCCTTGCCTACCACCTAGTGAGCCCCATCTGTGTGTGTGTGTGTGTGTGTGTGTGTGTGTGCGTGTGTGCGCGTGTGTGTGTGTGTGCTGACAGTGTTTATTCCAGCAGTTGCAGCAGCATGCTAATGTGAACACTCATTGGAACAGAACAACATGCTTGACAACAGCTTAGTAACCTGGAGGACGTGGACGTATTAATAAACACATACATAGAGTCACACACACACACACACACACACACTGAGGTACTGCTACACATATACGTAGAAAACAAGATGCAGACTCACACGCACAAACTACTGTGTTCCCCTTCCGTCTCCTTCCTCTTTTCTATCATTCAGACGCTCCGGCAGGCAGATTAGTGGAGCGCACAATGCCTGCAAGGGAATAGTTGCATTTGTGGGATCAGGCCTTAATAATCAGAGCTAATCATGTCAGTATGTGAAGCTCAGTGTGTTTCTTCTGTGTTGTTTTTAAGTCTAAAAAGCTTCTGCTCTTCATCCTGTCTCCATCCTGTGAGTGAGTCGTGACCCGTTCGGTCAGAAAGGTCAAAATGTCAAAGCTGAGCAAAAGTACAAACAAATGAATAAATGCTGTAGACAGTGACCAGTAAATGTGCTCTCGCTCTGGTGCTGTAAAAGTATATTTGGAAGTAGCATTTGAAAAAATCAATTCTGCATCATACAGATTGTGATGAATCAGAGAGTCAGACAGATTTGTCTTATAGCCCCAAGCAGAGAAGTGGCTATAAATACTCTAATGGTGTTGGCTTCTCTTTTCCATGCTCCACTCCCCTGTGTGTTTGTGTTTGTGTTTGTGTTTTTGTTTTTTTTAACTTCATCAGCCTGTGTCAGCGAGTGACTGTTTGCCTCTGCGTCATGCATGTATACTTTATGTTTATGTATCTTAAATGTTTATCTGTGTGTTTGGATTGCAGCTTTGTACCCTGAGAAATACAGTCAAAGGAAGAGAGCTCATTATAAGTACAACACTACATCATAAAGCTTTTAGAACTACATATGTCATTAAAATGGGTGGATGATTTTTTTCTGTGCCAGAGATTTTGCTAGAAAAACAATATTATTGGATAGTAATTTAGTATCACTATCCATCCATTGGTGTATGTGTCCGTCCATCTAGTAATATTCCCCTCAGTGTCCTCCCGCTCCAGTGCTGCTAAAAACCTGAGTCCAGCTTCTCTTTAATTAACAGCTGGCTAGTCAAATCATAGCGATTCGATGCTGTGCTTTGGTTGTATAATGACTTTCCTATCATCATCATTGTCATCATCATTATCATTCACTCTCGTCTGTGTATTCACCTGCACAAACACACACACACACACACACACAATCACACACACACACACACACACACACACAGCAGACAAGCAGGAAACCAAGACTTTTGTAATAATGATTAACAAATAGTCATATTTCTCTCTCCCCATCACTCTTATCAAAGGACTTGAGGCCAACATTTGATGAATTTTAAACACAGAAGCTGATATTAACATGCGATCTGTATCTGGAGAGTGCAAAACCCCACAATAGTGCAAGGTGTAATTTCACACAGCACGCATTGCACTGGAATGTGATCCGATGTGCTTAGACCACCTCCATAGTTGTTCTGGCTCACATTATGAACGGGATTTTAGCCTGATTCTGCCAGAAATAAATGTAAACCATCTGTGTGTTTATATGGGTGAGTGATTATCAGCACACAAGGTTTCTGCATCACGCATCTGCTTGGTGAGATGAGATCACGTAATAAATACAATCAGTTGCCAGTTTATTAGGTAACCCTCTCTAAAATTAACACAGTCTGATACAACTGCCCTGCAGTAAATTCAGAGTTCAGGAAGATTGTAGTTAAAGGGGACATATCATGATTTTTGTGGTTTTCTGTTATTTTTATGCCGTTAATCACGGTCAAAAGTCCAAAACTTGAGGTAATCATATTTTAAAAAATCATGAATGAAAGACTAAGTCAAAAGCTTCAGCCTGCTATGAACGCTTCATTCACAAAGTTACTTCTACTTCCTCCTTCTGAGGATGTCGCATTGTTCAGCAATGCCTACAAACGTTTGAAGACGTTTGAAAGTCTCGAAGATGTACAGGTGTATTTGAGAACAAGAAAAAGAAGTGAAATTCGTAGCCTCTTGAGGTGCAGTTTGACCAATCACAAGAGAGTGGGCTCATTGGGAGGGGGGCCTTAAAGAGACAGGAGCTAAAACAACGTGTTTCAGACAAAGGCTGAATGAAGAGGCTGCGTCAAGGACCAGTATGAGATAAATAAGTTTTTTAACTGTAAACCATGCAACGATGTACCAGTAGAGCCCAGAATATAAATATAGACCTGCAAATGTACGTGATATGTCCCCTTTAAAACTGAATCTAAAGTGTGTGGACTCAAGGGCAGCAGGACATTTAAGGTTTTAATTAAAAAGAAACATTTTCAGCACACACACACACACACACACACACACACTCATGGAGTGGTGAAACATGCCTGATTGTCACACACAGACCTCACAGAGATGATGACAAAAATGACTCTTTTGTTCTTCCACTGAAGGTCTACATGCTTTCTGTCTTTCTTTTGGGTCATACTGAGTTTAATGTTTCTGTATATCTGTGTGTTAATGAAGTTTGGATCTGAGGTTGGCTGGCACAAACCATGTACATCTTACCTGTGTGTGTGTGTGTGTGTGTACACACAGTACAGTTGTACACAAATACACTTGAGTGTTGATATATGGCATTTGTGTGTCCCTGTGGTGCATTCTGCTCTATATGAGGTCATGTTAGCGCAGGTGTGTATGTGTGTGTGTGTGTGGCTCCCCTGCCTTGTCCTTGGTATGTAATAAGCATGTGGGACTGCGGCTCTTTGCACATCTGTCTAGTGGTCGAGAAAGCGTGCAGTGCTGCTGTGCACCATTTCCACCAGCAGCTGCCCCACCCCCCACCTGCTCTACACTCCCAGTCATTACACACACACATACACACACGCACACACACACACACACACACACACACAGAAGGAGGTCGTTTCCACAGAGTTTGAAGACACCCACACTGCATGGGGAAATCTGCCTTTGTCTAAATGAGTACAAGGGACCTAATGTGCTTTCATCATCATCCATAACACACTTACCTCCTGATTTATGTATTTATAGTTTAGCTTCAGTTCTGCTTTTATTTCTTTTCTTGTTGGTCCATCAGACCTCTGTTGATTTCCAAAAGGTTGAAATATTACAGTACATAACAGTATTAAGTACTATCCCTTGCTAGACAAATGGAGTGCAGCTGCTCTATTATAGAACTAATAGGTTGCATCTTATCACAAAGTGTGTGCTTAGTTTTGCGTTGTTCAAAACTAATATTAGCTTTCTTGCCTGTAGGAATGGAAGCTGTACAAGTACTTATACGGTCGACTGCTCTCTCATAATGCACTATATTTAAATGACAGCCGTGGGTGTACACCCATGAGCAGCCCTACGATCTAAGGTGCCACGCTCTCCCCTGCTTGTAGTGTCAAGTTACATAAGCGGGCTGATGTTACCTTAGCAGGCCGAGTAACTGGCACCTCGATATCAGTCATCACCCCAGAGAGAAAGACAGGAGATACAAAAGAGGAGTTGAGGCAGAGGAGAGCAATAAAATGATTAGTAGAAAGTTTGGGATGTGAGAGGAGGAGCTGTGAGAAAGACAGGACTGTGATTGAAAAGGTAAAAAAAGAGAACAAAGTGAGTGAAGTCGGTAAAGAACATAAGCATGATGGGTTTTTGTTGTTTTTGTTTTTTTTTAGATTTGAGTGACAGTCATCTGCCCTTCAGGTGATATCTTGTAGCCTTGATCTGGCTCAGTAAAAGCTCCTCTCCTGAATCTCTCACTTACCGGAGAAACACAGAAAAAGCATTAATCCTCCTGTTTCATTTCTAAACACATTCTTTTAACCCAAATTGAATATATCATTCCTCCCTCGAGGCGCCAGAGAAGAAAGAGTCTGCCTCGCTCGCCGTCTCTCTCTCTAAGTTAGTAGTTAATGCTGAGAGCCTCCTATATCGTCTCATCTCTCCTCTCTCTGTTTTCCTCTCACTCACTTTCTATCAACCCACCTTCTTTTTTTTTTGCCTCTGTCACTTTTTACTGTCTCAATTCATGCTCACAATTTAGCACCAGACAGATTTCATGAACAATTCTTATGTGATTTCTAAGAAGACCATTTATTTTGGAGGCCGTGGTTGACCCATTTGGTGAACAAGCTCAAATAACAATGTATCTCCATTATGAAAATGTTCAGTAATGCATCCGATCATTGTACTTAAATGTGTACTTTTTGTATCCATACGTTTATTACATAACTGTTTCTAGTACAGTGTTGGTAAGAGTGGGTTTTATTCGAAGTTGCAGTGCATGTATATGTATGTACTTGCCATGTAGAGCCATACATGTTTTTCTTTATAATACATCCCCTATGTTAGCTTGTGTTTGTGTGTAGGTGTTAACTGATAGAATGACATTGGGTTATTATGAGTCGTGTCCTTGCAGCAGAGTCATGGAGGACGGCGTGCCTGAATGCGTTTCCAGATGGGATTCAGATAAAGAGCGCACACATACATACACAGGTCTACCCATAGCTTCCTGTGTCTCTCTGCTAGGTCCTGTTTCCAAGGAGACCAGGCCTAGGTTGAACACATCCAATAAATACCTCAGATGAGATGAGATGAGAGGAGGTTGCCTTATTCAAACATCCCTTTTTATCAAATCAGGATGCAACCATAAAGAGGCTAACAATGTTGTGCAGATGGCTTAGCCCCTTTGCCATTGTTGGTCTTTACATCAATTGGTCAAAAATCCTTCATAAGTGTTGAGGAAAAAATGTTTTATAATATAATAAAAAAAGCTCGAAAGCCTAGATGGAGATGGAGCGGTTCTTTATGACAGTGAAGGATCTCTTCAGTGATGAGATCCAGCATGTGATTCTGGGTTGAGGAGAATCAAATAGCAAACTCCTCATGACTAAAAGTCCCAGAGGAGACTGTGGCTAGCTGAGCCCATCACCTTCAAGAGACAGCAGCCAGACAGCCAGAGGAATAGAGATAATTGAAATGACTGTCTGTGTAGGCACCGAATCTCTGTTCTTTTCCCTCTCCTAATTATTCAGTGTCCTCATTTTCTGAAAATGTGTGCGTACACATGCAAAGAAAGAAAGAGATTATAAAATGTGGATGTGTTTTAGTGTATCATGAGTGTATATTTAATCAGGCATCGTGTGGGGGAGATTGCATGTATGTTGTAAGCGTGTGTGTGTGTGTGTGAGTGTGTGTTGGATTTTAGAGCCATTATGGGAATATGTGAGTGCTGTGTTCAGGTAATTGATGCTGGGAAACTGCCAGACAGTCAGACTGGCAGGGAGGGGGGGCAGAAAAAAAGAGGAGGAGATTAGAGAAGCACAGATACAGGCCATAGAAATTCCATGGCAACCAGATCAGGTGAGAAATATGTTAAAAGGATGTTAAAATGACTGCTTACCTTATTGTGGAAAGCTATTTTGCAATTTTTACTTGCTCTTTATTTTGAATGGAGCATGCTAACCAGTGAATGTCCTTGAGTTAGTTTTAGTCAGACTTTGTTCTTCACAGAGCTCCTTAGATTGATATCAGTAAACAAATGAAGTGTCCATTAGTAAATATTAGTGTCTTTCAGGCAGTTTGCTAATTTGAACAAAAAGAAATTCATTAGATTATCACTCAAGATGCTTAGTGTTTGTTTTCTTTTTTTTTTTTGGTAGCATTAATAAAAGTCTGTTCTGTAGCCTGACAGGTTACCTAATCAGAAATGAAATGCTCTTCCTGTTGGCTGTGGTAACCCAGGCAACAGTTTCCCTGGAGACAGGTTTTGGCAAATCTCTACGGTCCGTTTAGCAAAGTCCTAATGTGTGTCCCCGAACAGCTCCGGCATAAAGCAGCAGTTTATTGCCCTCAGCAGCGATGATGCTGCGGCTTGTGTTTGACCAGAGATTAGACAGATCGGGGCCTTTTGTGCTCGTTCTGCTGTTTGTCAGTGATAAGCACCACTGCAGGCCACATCGTCTAAGCCGGGGGCGGTAAGAAGGGGACAAGGTTAAGGTAAACTGAGTGGAGCCTTTTCAGTTTGTTTTCAGGTTGGTTTGGGCATAGATTATTAATTATTATATTTTGTTTGGATAAGGAAATGAGAAAAATACTTTTTCAGCTCATAACTCATCTTCCATGTCGTACACAAGTATCTTAAGCGGGACGTCATACTATACTAAAGAGTAGGTTCACAATTTTTCAACAATGAAACAGGTTTTGCTCGCTGTAATCACTTACTATTCATTCTGTCGAAGGATAGAAACTTATTTAAAAGTTGATCTGAAGATAATATGTAAAGTTAATATCTTCCACAGTATTTTTAGTGAAAGTTTCCTCTTTGTGTCTCGACAGATGATGTTTTCTTTTTTTTAGCTGCAGTAAGCATTTGCTGAACTCTCTTGTTTTTTTTTTGTTTCACTGCCACAAATATTGACAAAAGTAGTAATAATTGCAGTCATTGTAGTCGTACATGTCTATGTGGATTTGAATATAATGTGATAGTAATGGAATTCAACAATGATTCAATTCTTTTGGGTAAAAAGACGTGTCAATAGTAATTAGACCCCCAATGAACATCTGCACATAATCATAATCTTTATTTGTTGCCTGTCATAGATTATTGCTCATTAATTCATATTTGGCAGCTATCAGCAGACAGTAGTGTCTCAGATCAGATCCAAATAGCAGGTAGGGGCAGTGCAGTCATCAGTCATCAGTATGTTTTACATTAGTTTTTCTATCAGACTGGATGAAATGTAACACAATCAAAACTTTTTTGTCATCTGTCTATCAGCTGATAGAGATTCACACTTTGTCCTTCAGTGGGGCTGCAACTAAATCTATAGATTATTTTCTTGATTCATTGTTTTGTCCATGTCAGAAAACGCGTTATAACTCACACTCTTCAAATGTACTGTTTTGTTTTTTTTGAGTAAAACCCCAAACATATTCAGTTTGTCATCATATATGACAAAGATCACCACATTTGAGAGCCTGAAACCAGATATATTTTTTGGCATTTTTTGCTTGCAAAATTACTATAACAATCATTCACTTATCAAAATAATTGCCGATCAATTTGCTGCTCTAATTCACAGGCTCACGCATATTTTGATTTTGTTGGGCAATCAGTCGTATCGAGCTATGTTGGTGTAGTTGAGGAAAAGGAGCAGCACACGTTTATTGTCCACTTAAGTCTTGCTTTTAGACTCTTTCATGATTTCGAGACATAACGATATTTTAGAACGGAGCTATGTGTTGCCAGCAGCTGATAGCGGCCAGTGTACATTTTCTAGCGGGTGGTTTTATTGATTGAGGTTTGATAATTGGATTTCAGCTATCCCCCTCCTCCAGGCATACATGGATACAAAAGCACACCACATGAAGACACATAGTAACACAAAACCCATATGACCTTTGTCCCCACTCCTCCAATGCGTTAACCTCTAACCTCTGACCTCTGACCTTTTGCTCTGCTTTAGGCCTTGAGTGCCTCCATCAACAGATGCATGAAAACACTTGTGATTGTATGACAATATTTAATGATAGTGTATGTTGTTGTAAGATGCTCACAAATACCTCAACCTGAACATCTTCATCAGTAATAGAAGAAAGAAAATGTGGGTATATGTTATTAGCATTTGTCAGTGACATTCATTCTATTTTTATCAAGCGTATTAGAGCGTTTAAAACCCACGCATTACTTATGACGGGCCACAGAGTCTTTTGCAGCTAGCCATGGAGATTTAAGTGTCAGCTTCACTGAAGATAAATTAATGAGGCTACTCTCCACCCACACAGAAACACACACACAATCGCTGCGGTGCTCATGATGCATTAAGGAGAGTGTTGGAGGGTTGAGTTCTGCCCTCAAGATTTACCGCTGCCACGAGATCGCAGACTGGCTCCTGCAAAAGCCAATCGAAAAAGGGACGGATGCAACAAGAGGGCAAGAGATGCTGTGGAAAGATAGCATTCAGGAGAAGAGAGAGCAAGAGAAAGAAACCTCTCCTGTTGTGTAGTGTAATGTAAAATAACTTCATTGTATGACCGCTTTAAGACCCATCATCACCCGTCCACACTAAAGTTCTCACAGTCTACTATTTGCTGACTTAACCTAAAAAACCAAGCATCTTCTATTTTTCATCACACATCTTACAGTCTTGGCCTGTAGATATCGGTTTAATAAGCGCCGTCCATGTTCCCGAGCACAGCTGCTAATTTAGCGTGCTGTATTATTAATTAGAGTCTCTGTGTGATTTCTGCAGCAATTTGAACGCTTATTTCCCCCCATAATGCTTCAGGGGTTGGAGTAATGAGTCTCCTTCCTAATGACTTTAGTAGTTGACAGGGAAGACATGACAGGCACTTTATGGAATCAAAGGTTTGTCTGGCAGGATGAGGATAGAGCGGTGCGTGTGCGTGTGTGTGCGTGTGTGTGTGTGTCGAGCATGTGTCCACTGAGACAGGAGAGTGCTCTCCTCGAAAGTCTTGCGTGATCAAAGGAAACGGCAGTTAGAAGAAGAGAGAATACAAAAAGATGTAGACTGAAGCAGAGAGAAGGAGAGGAGCAGCAGAGGATGTACGATGACGGCACAGAGGGAAGCTGACACGACACGCAAGATACGACATGTGGCTGTTTGTCATTATGTCAGACGAAACTTTGTGACAGCCTGTGTGATTAGTTGTGCAATTATCTGTGTGTCCATGTATGTATGTATATATATATATATATATATTTTTTTTTAACTTGAATTAGACCCTCATAACCCTCAGACAAACAGGTAGCTATATATATAAAGGAGCCACCGAAGCAAACCCATCAGTGCAAACAGCCTTGCTGTCATATGCGACACTGTTTCTGTCTCTGTGAGATTTACGACATGGACGTTCTGTTTGTGTCTGTTCCCATGAGTAGTTGAGGAAAACACACAAAGCCACACAAATATTTACATGTATAAAAACAGCTCATGGCACAAACTGTATTATGCATCGCGATTCCCACACAGTAAACAAGACACCGCAAATATCCTTGTTCCTCTGCTCATCTCTCAGTTGTGTGTCAGCGATGATATGATTTCAGGCTACGCTCTTTCCTCTGTTGCTTTGTTTTTTTTCTTCCATCCTCTGTTCTGCCTCTCATCCCTCCAATCCAGACACAAAGAGGTGATTGCATCACCACCGGGGGCGCTGTTTGTTTTTAAAGGAACAGTGTCTATCTCTCTGACTTGGCGACCGTCCCGGCTTTATAACTGAAACCGTGTGATGCCGCTGGATTGCTCCCACAGAGATTATCGACAGCGAGGTGAAGAAATTACCTCCAGGAAACAAATTGGTTTATTATGGTTTCTCAACTCGAGTAATGTTATTAATGCCAAGAAGTGGGAACACAGAATTCACCAGCAGATAGACATCAGGCAGCTGTGATTTCTGGTTTGATTGAAAAATTGTGATGAGGAAAGTTCTCCATAAAACAAATCATGGGACACATTTCTTCTGCAGAGAGGATGCTTTATGCAGTCAAATGCACACTAAACACGTTATGTGGATTCACTTGTATCTTTTACAGCAATTTACTGCAAAAGAATTCTTCTTTATCTTGTGAGAGTCATTTTACAATCTAGTTGGACTGAATGGTTTCTCTGAGGGCTGCAAAGTGGCCACCGTGACGTCAAATGAAAGCAGTTCTCTGAGTACACATGAAAGATTGTCAAGTGCAGATATTCAGGACTTTCAGAATAAATGCCACCCATGCAATTTATGACACTACCTCTGCCCCTAATGACGAGATAGCGACATTTATCAAATTAACTGTTGTCGAATGCCTGTGCAGTCGCGGGGGGATTAGTGCAGAAACGCTGTGTTCAGGTTCATTTGATGGCATGTCTGTCCCCCCCAGCAATGCTGCAGCCAAGGCTTCACTTTAATTTCCACGGCTTCCACTTTCTCTCGTCTACCACCCCCCACTCTCCGCTGTGCTAAATTGTCTCTAAATTGGATATTTAGGCGATAGAGAAACTCGGGGGAGAAAGGGTGCCCTCTCTTTTCTTCATTTGCAGTTCGCACTACAGTACTTATGTAAAATAAATGTAAAATATTTGGCACTATTTTAGAGGGGCAGTAATAGAAATTTCAGCATTATTCAAGTTGCTAAATTGCAAGACTTTGCATACACATACGCATGCAGACACAGCTGCATCTTATTTATCTCCAGAATCCAGACCTCTGGCCTCTTCAATAAGCTCAGTGCTACCGGCACACTGTATATGAATTGGATTAAAACACACCATTCGATCTCTGATTACATTCTACTGTCAGCAGAGGCCTGTAATCCTGTAGCGTAACATTAGGATCCTATGAGGCTGGGTGGGGCATTAAGGTAAGTGTGTGAATGTATATGTAATTGTGTGTGTGTGTGTGTGTGTGTGTGTGTTAGAAAGGAAGAGCCAGAGGTGGTGTTATATTGGCAGTGTTAGGATGACAGGCCTCCTCCCCGAGTCCAATAAAGGCGTCAACACTCAGGGCAGATTTATGACGGCCGTGCGGCCGAGTGAAAAGCGAGATGGGGGGAAGGAGAAGCAGCTCTCACTATCGAAGATATCTTATGCCCCCTTTGAGAGTCACTCCCTCTCTCTCTCTCTCTCTCTCTCTCTCTCTCCAATTTCATGGTCCTCAGTCTGTCGCATTGTCTTTGTCTTCTCGCTCTTCATTGTTATTTATCATTTCCTTTCTTACTGTGGTAATCTTCATGATTATTTCTGTCCTAACAGCAGTCTGTTTTTTGTTTGTTTTTTACTTTCACCCCTTCTTTCCTACAGCAGCAAAAGGCTTCAGGCAACAATTGTTTCCTTTGTCTGTTGACCACAGCTCTCTTTATCTCAATTTAACTCAGACAAGCCTTTTAATTCCTCATATGTATGAGCACAAGGGAAGCGAATGCTGCTGTAGTGCTGTAACAGTACTGTTTGTGTAGATGTTGCATCCATTATGGCTGAGAGCTAGAATAAAAAAAGACAGTCCGAATCAATCTTATTAGAGAGGTATGAGACTTTAGAGAGAATAAACTGGGGATAGCACGAGACAAAGATAATGAAAAGGCGGATAAAAGCACTGAGGTTCGATATGGCCAGCCCCAGTTTCCTGAGTTATACACAAAAAACAAACAAAAAATACATCCAGAGGCAGAGGCCCACAGTCCCACAACACCTTAACAATGCATCATAGGCAGCATGAAAAAAAGTAGTAATGATTGAACAGTTGCAAACAGTTCCATGTACAGTATTTGAAGCCCAGGTCGTATATTATACAGGATGTCCCATCAACAGACCGGTGTCACATGACACCCTGATACCCTGATACCCCTGCCCTGCCTGTGATACTGTTGTGGAAAGACCCATGTGTTGCCATGGCAGTGGATCACCAGTTTTTCCCTGTGTGATTGTAGTTTCCACCTGCAGCAGGAAAAAACCCTGTCCCCCTCCCAAACACTGTTTCCATGTAAACATTTACCAGGAATGTGCGTGTGTGTGTGTGTGTGTGTGTGTGTTTTATGTCTGTGTTTTGAAGCAGAGTTTGGTTGTTTTATTTTGCCAATAGCTCCAGGAGGAAATCAATGGGTGGACTGTTTTTTTTTTTATAGAATAATATAAATCAGTACTGTGTGTGTTTGTTCTGCTCTCCAGGCATGTGTATTAGCATTTCTGTCATATTTGCAGTTTACTCTTTTCCTGAGGGGGGGAGTGTTCGGGAGATAAGAGAGGAAAGTGAGGTTTGCAGAGCAAAGAAGAGGAAGGTGCTGGTCTGTGAGCAGCATGAGGATGAAGAGGCCAGCTGTGGAGGCCGCAAATCTCTGGCAACACAAACGATCTGTTCACAAGAAGAAGAGAAATAATAGAAGAGAGACAGAAAGATTAAAAAAAAAGGCTGTTAGATGTATGCAGAGATGCAGGGGTCATCCAGACAAAGAGCGTGAGACACAGACATAGAGAAACTGACTCAGGGCGACGTTAGAAGCAGCGTCTGGGCCAAGATGAGGTCAGACGTGGACAGACTGAAGCTTAGTGTTTGATGACCACAGGCTATGGTGACCCATTAACAGACCTGTGGAAACTGCAGGTCATGCACATGCATATACTCCACATATGTATGCATACATTACAGGTAGTAATATACTTATACTAAAGTAAAGGTCTAAACTAATCTGATGATATAATAGGTTTTTATTTTATTATGAGTCTTTTCTTTGTTTATAGAAGGCTTTGTTTTAAAGGCAGATAACCATTTGGCTTGTTGCTTTTTGTACCCTAGAGATACACACATTTCCCCAGAAGACACTCTGTTTAGTCAGTCAGAGCTGCGGTGATTCATTTGGCATTTCATGTATCCTCATTCTATCTCCAGTTTAACATTATTATTCATGATTGTGGTTTTAGGTCTATGACTGTTCCCCTTTTTAACCAGGAGGTGGTTACGGCCTAAAAAATGTTGTCTGGATGCTTAGTATTCTTGGCCTCAGAGCTGTGTGGGCACAAAAGGCATCCCCCCCACACACACATACATATGCATACACACACTCTGTGTTTCTAGTGACAATGTTTTTCCAAAGCTAGTTGGTGGGAATATTGAAATCAGTCCTGTGGTTGTTCTTGTGTTCTAAAGAAACAGCTAAAAAACAACAACAACCTAAAAAGCAGAAACATGTCGATTGCCACTTGACAAGAAGTGGAGCAGCTCTGAAAATATGTGTTGTGTTTTGGTTACCATGTTCTTCTTCTTCTTCTGAATTATATGACATTTTTGTCATTTTGGTCAACACAACATGTTTCCAACAATTAGGCTACTATACAAAAACTAGAAGATATTAAGAGTTATGAAAAGAAACAGAATACATGCAAACACTATGCATATTTGCAAAGTAACAGCAGTAGCCTCATATGAGCTTTTAAAAAATGAATGAAGAATGTGTAGTACACTACGCAGTTCGGTTTGGGAAGAGGCTGTTTGCACATAAACACACACACACACACACAGTCTCTGTGTTGCCTGGCAGGATGCCGTTGGTCGAAGCAGTCACAGTGGGCAGCACCCGCCCACAGGCAGCAGCGAGTACACTGAGCGAGCGGTGGGTGGGCTGAAGGTCAGATGAGCCCCGGACACATTGGCATTGTTCTTTCTATCTCTTTCCATATTTTTTTTCACACTTTATGAACTATGAGTTTAAGAGCATGTGTCTGTGTGAATGGTCAAAAAAAAGATGTGAGGTACCAGAAAGGAATAAGTACTTTATGTTTAAATGTTTTAAAGCTACAAAATACTTATTATTGGTGTGACCTGGAGAGTATTCTCTGTGTGTGTGTGTGTGTGTGTGTGTGTGTGTGTGTGTGTGTGTGTCTGTGTGTGTGTGTGTGTGTGTGCGACTCTGGAAAGATGTTATTAGTCTGAGTCAGCTCAGAAGAGGCCCGGCCAGCTCTCTGAGAGCTCTGTTGAATGTAGTGGAGTGGGAGGAGGTGAGCAAAAGGTCTTCTATGACACCCAGAGATGTATGATGTCTTCCCCTCAGCTGTTACACACTAGATTCCCAGAACCACTGACTATACTTTCATCCTGGAAGCTGAATGTTTTCAACTCTTAAAAAAATGTTTACTGGAACCACATGAAGCTACAACTTGAGCGTCGTATTGTAAAACAAAGCATTCGTATTCAGATTACAGTGCGTTTGCATCCAGCTCTCTGACCTTTGTTTCTTGTTCTCTGTGTGTCTCCCACCTCTCCTTATAAAGGGCAGCACACATAATCATAGGAAAAATCACTTTGTGCTGGCTGAACTGTTATTTCCCCCCTGAGAAAGTGATAGCGCACACCCTGAAAGCAGTTCAGAAGGAAGTTGCCACAGATTTCCCTCGAGATGCTGCACTCAGAGTTTTTAAATTATTTGAACCTTGACCCAGTTTATAGTTGGGCCTTTTCAAGTGCTTCCTCGCAGAGCTTTATGGTTGTTTTTTGTATGAATGCATGAACAAAGATGCAGGGGAAATCCATTTTGTGTGCCCCAGTTTCTGAAACTGCATTAATTAGTGTTGCAAATTAACTCAGCAATATGACAACCTGCTGTGAATATGAAGCCAATCAGCAAATGTAAGACGCAATTCTGCCCACAGCGTGCGTTACAAGTCTTAAAACTGAAGGTTTGAAGGTAAAAGATCACTTGCAATTATATGACTATCTTTCACTTACATTGTCACATCCTAAAGTCCTATATGTAGAAACATAAAAATTGAAATGCAGTTGAAACAATCATCTCAACATCTAAAAAACTTATTTAGGTCTTGACATATTCCAAACCAATGCTTAATTTCTCAACTACAAACTGCCTCATAAAGCAAAAATGTCAAGAATGTAGAAGAATGTAAAAGATACTGACTTCAGGTTTGATTCTCTCCCATCACAGATGGTCATTTCACCGGGACACCGCCCTCGTACGGGTACGATGCAGACCGCGCAGAAGAGCAGCGGAGGCACCATGACATCCTACCCTACATCGATGACTCACCGTCGTCTTCGCCGCACCTCAGCTCCAAGAGCCGCAGCAGTCGGGACACCCTTTCCTCTGGATCTTTGGAGTCCTCCAAATCGGTCAGTACGCCATCCCACGTTCTGTTATAGCTCAATAGATACTGATATTCCATCCTCTATCATACCTCCCAAGGAAATAGTTAATTTTTTTTTTTTAATGTGAGACACAAAGCATAACACAACATGAATATACAATTCTAGAAACATGGCTGAAGTCACTTTTTTGATGGCAATAGGTGCCAATACTTTTGTTTGACCTCAATACAGAGCAGGAAGTGGGCTAATCTATTCTTAAAGCAATCCTGCCATCAAAAAGCTGTAACAGCTGTAAATTGATGCGAAATCAAATCTGCCATTTGAGAGGATTGATAAAGGACAATATCTCTTGCCTCATAACCTCTGAAGCAGTTATCCAGTGAAGAAACTCATCCCCCCTTAAGAGTCTGGCTTTTTCTCATCCAGGATATTAGGCAGAATTACCTATCACCTCCATCACCCGTCACTCATTCTTTCTTGTCTGCAGATAAAAAAAAAAAAAAAACGTGATCTATGACGTCTGGTGCTCTTCAAAGGATACACACACACATGCACATGTGCACACAAGTACACACACCACTCCGGGGTCAGAAAAGATGAAAAAATAACATGGGGTCTATTTTTAGGATATTTCGTCATCACTGTGATGATTTGTTGTCAGCAGATGAACTAGCTAGAGCCATATGTTCCATTAGGATAGAAGGGTATAGTGGGACAATGTAATAGGCTAATACCGCCCCTCTCCAGTGTGCCCTTGGAGGAAGTAATCGTATCAGTGGTCATGAAGCAATATCGGCGACGCCACCCCCCTCGTTCTTTGCTCACTGTGAGCCGACGAGTGAGTGCCTGTCAATCTGATTGATGGCTTGATTCTGCCAATAAATGATGAGTCCCCTGATTGCGTCCAACCTTTGACCTGCGAGCTTGGAACTACACATGCATCTTCGCACACACACACACCTTTCATGTCATCCCTGCTCGCCTCCTCTGAAGCATACATATGCAGGGTTTTCGGTGTAAAAAAGATTGAAAGGGATTTGCTCAGCAAACTTTCATGTTTAGAGTCAGAATCCCTGCACAAACCTGACACCGTGGGTGTGTGTGTGTGTGTTTGTGTTAATATGTGTGTGTTTAGAGCTGGCAGAGGCAGTGTCTGATGGTTAGTTAAATATATTATGCAACCATTCAACAAATATCCATCAGCAAATCCCCCGAGCAGCCAGAGATGCTTTCAATAACTGTCATGAAAATGGATTTACCATCGTCCTTGATTCGCCCTTGGCCAGTCCCTCTTCAGACAACATCCCAGTCTGCTTCTCTAATTGATGAGTCATAGCCCAGACAGACTCTGATTGGCTCAATGGGAGCCGATGGTTTTATGATGTCACTGTGATGAGTCATCACCGTCAGCAATACCGCTGATTTAATTTTCCACAGTGACTCTTGTTCTCTTATTATCTGAATCTTTCTTGCACTGCAGAGGGAGAAGAGGACGGTCACTGACCGGTAGTCAGCTGACGTATGAGGAATTTATTGTAAAAATCTTTCTATTGTTTTGCTAAAAACACTGCTGACATCTTTCATAAATACTGTATCATATCTTGGTACATACTTGTAGGTCAATCAAGGACAGCTGCAGCACACATTATTTTTATTGGATCCTTTTTCCATGCGAAGTTTCTCGGTCAAATGAAAATGACAGGAAATGACACACACACACACACACACACTGCATGCTGTATCATAATAAATAATTTCTTTGCTCCCTTATTTGACATCACACCCTCAGGCCAGGACCTGAGGGAGAGGTCACTTTTTTCTCTCTACTCAGATAAATCTCTAGATGGCCAAATTAGATTAGAAGGCTTGAAAAGATAAAAAAATCTCCCTTCTTACAGTGCATCACATTTGTGATGAACATAGCTTGTTTCCATGCAGTTATAGTGGCAAACATCAAGTCTGTCAATGTCTCTCTCTCTCGCTCCTGCAGCACAGGACAAATCTGAGACAGCTCCATTACACAGCAGACACGTAGAGGTAGGAAGCAATCTCATTGGGCATTTGGGAAAACGAGGGATGGCAGAACAGGATGCTAAACAGATTAGGATGTGAAAAATGAAAATTGAAAAGGGTTAATAAAGTGTGGAACAGGGCACGCATTGCCGCTCACTTCTCTCCTTTCCTCTTGAGTGTTTATATGAGCTGACAGTCTCCTGCACTCCAAACGGGAAAGAGAGACGGGCAGAAATGGAGAATAATGTTATTACAGTCGCCGCTGCTCTGTTTCTATCTGCGCCTCCTGAGCTACATCTACACGCTTGTCAAATACACACTGTTTGTATTGATTCCCCTGCATCTCCCATGAACATTATCCGTGCATAAACAAATTTAGAATTCCATAAATGATGTTAGGTAGAGACGGTTTAGGAGAACTGGTTTAAGTGTGGGTTTAATAGGAAAATAATAGCTTTTTGTTGCACATACTGGACAAAAAAACATAAACACACAAACCCAAATATATCCTAAGCAGAGAGATTGTGTTTTACTTTTGACTTTTTGCTGGCAGACACCCCTTTAGTCTGAACCCAGAGATGAGCTCATTAGCTGCCAGGGCAATGAATAAAATATGATATGTCTAGAGATGTGGGTACCGCCTAGGGGAGGTGTCTGGGCTCTGAAACCATGAACAAACACTTTATGGTTTCCGTCTGCTCTCTGCTAGTTTTCAGTAACACGTGGCTGGAGGTTTAAAGTTCCCTTCTTGTGATTGCTCTCGTGTTTCCCATTTTCTCTTACCAGTGGGAATGTTCGGTGACGGTAATGACATATCGCTCGTGCGGATACTTGTAGCTCAACAAGGCTTTACATACATTTTTCATTCATTCACAAACAGGGGGGGCTCAATTGCTGCCCCAGGCTTCCCCTTTTAACTCAGCGGAGACAGACAATTCAAAGCTACAATGCGACGCAATGCATTTAAGAGAAATCTTATATCATAGTTGCATTACTTTTTTTTTTTTTAATATCCTGTTATCTGCACTTTTTTTATTCACAATGAGAAAACTTTTCCGCTTTTGGTTGTTTTTTGAATTTATACATAATGTCCAATTAGAGCTTTTTCAAGAGAAACTGATGGTGTATTGTTATGTACAGTGCAGATCCCCCAGACAGCTCTGAGTCATGCATAATTCATGTCTGTCAGAATCATTTCCTTTACCCGTCACTTAAGAAAGAGGCACAAAGAGAGGCTGAAAGAAAGATGAAAAGAGAGAAGATATATAATGTAGAAGCATTATCTATTAAAAAAAAAGAAAACAGACGAGGAACAGAGTGTACATATTCTACTTATAGTCTCTGTGTTAACAGCTATGATGTTAAGAAGTTGGAGCGTGCAACATATTGTCTTTAAATCCTACATAACCTGGTCAGACCAGCACAGAGCCGCCATCAGAAATTATTAATGGCAATTGATTGTATATAGAACTGTAACCACACACAGCATTGTATAAATCTCACGCTGCTTTTAACTGTGTGCA
The DNA here is from genome assembly GCA_036937835.1 of Pampus argenteus. Lineage (NCBI taxonomy): Eukaryota > Metazoa > Chordata > Actinopteri > Scombriformes > Stromateidae > Pampus > Pampus argenteus. Next base: position 10,584,324 of record CM072877.1, read on the forward strand.
ACACATGCAGTGAAGTTATTAAATCAAACGTCTTGTGTGCAGGATGTGTTGGTTACTTTTAAATCATATATAAGTCAAACCAAAGCACATCTAGCCCTGCGGTGACCAAGCTGATAATGGACTCCTAGGTAATGGAGTCCATAATAATTCTGGATCATTTCATAATCTTCTGGTCTATAACAGTCCCCTGAGATCTGTGCTAGCATCTGCTTATGCAGTGGCCATGGAAACAGGTTTTAAGGCCCATTTACTCCCCTCCATTTAAATAAATCCATGTACACAGAGATCCAAGTACTCGCGGTACATGTTGAAATGCAGTTAACAAGAATACTGTGCATCATTTTAGCATGCATATTTATACATGCTTATATATCTATATATCTATATCTACTGCTGTGTAGATATGTCTTTGTAGAATTACAGGTGGTTTGACATAATACAGACATAAATAAGCAGATAAAAGATAGTGCTAAAATTATTAATCAATCAGTCAACACACAAGGACAATTTGTTCAGTTGTCATTTATATGGACAAAAAAAATGCAATCCAATGGTGTAACCTTGGGGTCTACAAATTGTGATGCTCATTATTCTCTATTTTTTGACACTGTGCAGACTAAAATTGACATTTATTTGCAATCTGATTCACAAATAATAAACACAAAGCTGTAGGAATAAAGCTAAATATCCACCAAAAATAATAAAACACTTAAATTCGCATCTTGGCTCTTAACCTGACTACTGGATGGATTTTATCCTCACACACACACACACACACTTTTTCTGTGTGACACTGAGGTTTGTGAAGCCAGGCAGCTTAAGTCCAGCAGGCTGATTCAGCTGAAGTCACAGCGGCGAGACCTTTTCTCTTCACCATCCACGTGCACTTGGTCTTGACCTTCATTTAACCCTTTTCACACCAACAACTCATATGACTCATGTGTCAGTATCAGTGTGTGCTGGCTGAAGGATTTCCGGACATAATGTGTACATACATGACAGCTCGTGATTATCAAGGGGAGGCCAAACAATGAATTAGATGTTCTTGATCCAGGAAACTTGTGGTTTTTTGTTCACACTGCCAATGCAAAGAATGAATCCCAGGAATTATACTACTTTCTAGATCTATACAGAGCTTTACTTTGAGTCACTCTTTCTCTACTTCTCCTGGCCGATGTTAGTCTCTTCTCACCATGATGCTCACTTATGCTTCTTTCATCATCTTTTTTCAGCCTGTCAAAAATGTAGTCCTGCCCTCTATTTTATTCTCTTCTTCATCACATCAACTCTTTTACTCTTCCTTGTCTGCCCTTCTTTCTATTCTTATTTTCCCTCTTTCTTCCTCCTCGTAGCCCGAGGTACAGGATGATTCCACATCCCAACCTGAGCGCAGTGCATGTGTGTGTGTGTGTGTGCGTACTTGCACATTGTCTCACACACACATTTTTACGCCAACCTTTGTCCCATGAGAGACCCTGCCTGTGTGAGTTATTTCAGAGTTTGTGGTTAAACAGGACAGCCCAAGGAATCTCTCTCTCTTTGCCTCTGTTTTCTTTCATGTCCGTAACTCCTCAGTGTGCTTTGACTGGGCTGAAAGGGAAACGGGAGTAAACCAGGGAGGATTTGTAGAAGGTGGATGTGCTGCTTTACCTCAGAGATCTTTTTACCAGCTGATATTGAATGTTCTTAATGCCCCAGAAACAAAATAAAAAGAAATCGAATTGTATACATTCCATTGTAACAGTAAAGAATATGCATGTGCAGGATTTGATTTATTGTGTGCATTATATTATATTGCTGGATATAGATGTAACTTTATTAATGAACGTCTGTGTGTTTGTTGCAGACGGAATGTGACCTGGAAAAAGGATTGGAGATGAGGAAGTGGGTCCTGTCTGGGATTTTGGCCAGCGAGGAAACTTACCTCAGCCACCTAGAGGCTCTGCTTCTGGTGAGAACGAACACACACACACACAGATATACACTACATACCCATTATACAGTAGAACTGTATAAATGTTTGGCCAATTGATTAGGCAAGTTGAGCATTGTATATATATCCAAGTATGCATGGTTTTTTTTACGCAAATCTGCAATTGTGTTGTGCCAGGTCATTTCAGTTTGAATTTCACACCTGTTGTGTACACTGTTCGTCCCTCTCAGCCCATGAAGCCTTTGAAGGCTGCAGCTACAACATCGCAACCCGTGCTCACTGTGGCCCAGATAGAAACCATCTTCTTCAAAGTGCCTGAGCTCTATGAGGTCCACAAGGAGTTCTACGATGGACTTTTTCCTCGCGTCCAGCAGTGGAGCCACCACCAGAGAGTTGGGGATCTCTTCCAGAAGCTGGTGAGGAAAAAGATAAAGAGATGAGTCAAGTGGTTTGTGGCGTTTTGGGGTTTTAGTGTGTGTGTGTGTGTGTGTGTGTGTGTGTATACCCATGACTCTAAGTCTAACTGCCTCATGTTACTCCTAATCAGTGACAACACTGAGCACCCAAAAAAGTGTCGACAGTGCTAGAAAAGACATTCGGTGCATCACAGCCACATTTCCTGACCTGTGGACGCAGCGACCCAAAGCAGCCCCACTGTGCCAGAGTGACATTATTCACAGTAATGTGTCTGGAATTGGGAGGCTTTCAGAAGCAGAGTCCTTCAACGTAATTCAGTTAAACCAAAAGAAAAATGTAGATTTGATTTTTGTATTGATGCTCTTGTTTATCATTTTAAATTAATCTAAATCATCCCGTTTCTTCTTATCTCAGCCACTCGCTCTCTGTCTGTCCTCTCCAGTAGTTTCTGCCAAAGATGTCAGGACCAAATGTACACTGGGCTTACCTAATCATTTTTACAATGGGTCAATTAACCCACAATGAATCAGTTGTTAATTCTCTCCAAAATGCTTCTCCTTCCCCCCACCCTTCACCCCTCAAACTCACTCATGCTCCAAAGCACACACACACACACACACACAGTTACACGTACACACACACATGCACGCACACACAGAGGGAGGTGCAGGCGTGTGTCACAATGGCGCCATCACTGCCCTGTGTGCTTTGTGTCTCAAAAGAAGCTGCTATAAATAGGAGTCTCTCTGTCTCTGTTGGCCTATCTTCTCCTCTCTCTCTCTCTCTCTCTCTCTCTCTTTCTCTCTCTCTCTCTCTCTCTCTCTCTCTCTCTCTCTCTCTCTCTCTCTCTCTCTCTCTCTCTCTCGCATCAAAATCAATTTTTTATCAAATAGTGTGTAGGTCATCTATAGTTTTCTCTTAAGGTATAGTCACATTAGCTACCGGTCCTGTCTGTTGTAGGTGATAAAGAGATATTGAGCAGAGCGATTGTAGACTATGAACAGTGTATGAGAGCGACGCTGCAGTTTATAGTTTAGCAGTTTAGTCGTGTAATATTGTGCAAAACAAGGTGATGACACACCACTAGAATAATGACTTCTCCAGTCACCGACCTTGCAAATTTGGAGGGCAGAGTTTAAATAATAAGGCTGGTGGTTTTCCAATCTCAACAAATTTCATGTGCAGAGCCAAACCAACAACTCTCAATGAGTTGTATTTGTATCCAAAGCCTGATTTTTATCATATTCCTTTGTGCTGTAGACCTCCATTGTGGTCCAAAAACTATTAAAAACACGTCAATGAACCATACTGCTATGATACATCAGGCTGTGGTTACACACACAATACTTGTATGTAGAATGAGTTTATTATTGATATGACTCCGTACATGAGATTTGTCAACTATAAGGAAAACATAGAAAAATCAGGCTTCAAATAGGAGATTAAATAAATATTCACATAGACATAGCCTTGATTTTACACACTCTTTATTTACACTTATTCTGTCATCCTCAACAATCTTAGACTTTGTCATTCTTCCTCTCCAGCAGGCACACACACACACACACACACACACGCACACAGTTTCTGGCCCATTCCCTCCCTCCAGCTAGTTAATAAAAGTCAAGAGAAGACGCTGAGTCTACAAAAAAAAGAAGGAAAAATGCTACATGACAGCCGTTCCGTTTGGAGGTGGAGAGGGAGGGAGGAAGAGATTAGATGAGAGTGGAGGAGGTGATGCAGGCGAGGAAAGAGGGGGGAGGGAGGTTCGAGATACAAGAGAGCGGATGAGAGCCGAGTAGGGATGGCAAGTAGATTTAGTGAATTCTGATAGAGCTGTCTTACCATTAGTCTGAAATCTGTGAGGGGAGAAGAATCATAAAACATCAGAACAAGGAAAGGCGAGAGACGGGAGACAAAAGAGGAAGAGGCAAAGCGTCAGTGGCAGGTTCTGAGTGTCAGAGAGACGTGTTTGAAGGCTGAAAATAGGGCTAAATCACACTCATGCTTTCTGCTCCATCTGAACACACACTTCATACACTGGAGCAAAGTGAAGGTTTTACACCGCAGACAGGTGGAATTTCAGCTGCCATGTTTGATCAATTCCCAGTTAGAGCTGAAACCAAATAGCTGATTCATTGATTAGTCCACTGAATTAAAATTAATCCACATGAGTGAACTGATTATCTTTGTTTGTTGGTTTTTGCTCATCGATTCGTTGGCCTGATGTCTGGAAATTTGTGATGGTGTTTTATAGACCAAACAATGTATTAGTTAATCAAGTTAGTTGCAGCCTTTTTAGTGTTTCTTTGGGTCATTTTCAATTGTTCTGTTTTAGTAAATGAAGGATTTTAAAGGTGACTTCATGCTTTTTGTTATTTTATATTATTTCTATTAGTGTTGTGTTGTGTATTCATAGATGATGTCTATGTTAAACTTGGTCGAAGGTCCAAAACTTGAGGTAAACTTTAGTAAACTCTGTTAGTAGCTTTGGTTCCATGAATTGTTCACATTGTCCACGAATCAGAATAAGATTTGAGTCAGATTTTGGATCGAACATGTCCGGATGTATTTTAGACGTTTCCATTACGAGTAAAGAATGAGAAAAACAAGTGAAATTCTGCTATTACTGTTTGTTTACGTATCCTACGATCTGCAGAGATGTCGCTTCCAGAAGCTAACCAATCAGAACAAGAGTGGGCTCACCAGACGTGGGTCCTTAAAGAGACAGGAGCTTAAATGGCCTGTTTCACACAGAGGTTGAACTGAGGGGCTGCTTAAAGGGCCAGTATAAGATAAATAAGAAAATTTGAAGCATAAATAAGATATTACATTAGAGCAGCAGAATATAAACATAGACCCGGAAATGTGCATGATTTTCCTTTCCTTGTAATTCTGTCATGTCATATAATTATATCAAGTGACGTTTCCTCCCTCCTACCTCACAAACCAAGTGGCTAAATCCAGCCTTCTCGTATAATGGCTGTAGTCTGTCATGAGGCTGTTTCCTTAATGTTGTTTTCTGCTGTGGATTACACACATACTCTCACGCGGATAAATCCCAAACTGAGAAATCCAAACACCCAAGCAGTTTCTTTCATCACCCAAAGCCATTTTCTGCTGTGATACTGTAGCTGCAGCCTCAGTAAGCCTCTGTGGATGTGTCTGGCAGACATTCAGGCTCTCTGTTCTCGCCGCAGTGAAACTGTCACGCTCTGAAAGGCCTCTGCTTTGGCGTAGATTGTGTGGCTCAAGGCAGGACACAGGATTGCAGGATTGTGAAAATGACTTTACTCCTCCTCACCTTACCTCTCCTTACTGAATGTGCAAATGTATGTGCAAAAACATGATACTATAGAGCCATTTATGAACTACTTTCCTGCATGAAATCCGTTCAGCAAGTACTTAACGATGCGAATGATGACAAACGTTTGTCAAGAAAAAGGAGGTTCTAATTTCAGTCTTGTGTTTTTTGTTGTGTTGTTTCATGGTGGCTCGTGGTGTGTGGCCTTAAAAACTATAAACTGTGGCTAGTTTTTAGACAAAGGAACACACACACACACAATGTAACTGGCAGTGATAACATAATAAGTGCAAATAATGTTTAGAAAACTTGTGACTACACATTCCTGCCAGAATCAATTCTCACCCCTCCCGTGACGGCAAAGATCAGGTCATGGCTGGAAGGTCAGAATCATGGCTAAATATAGGATGTAAGAGGATGAATGAGCTCTGTTTCAGACAACAATAGTTTAATGGTTTTCCATTCATGCTTGGAGCAATCCAACTTATAAAATTAAAAAATTAAAAAAAATCAGCACAGCAGTCATAAAAGCTAGGAAGGAACCTACAGATAAATAAACGACTGGATGTCTGGAAGTTTTAAAGGATAATTCAGGTACCAGTTTTGTCACAATTTCATCATCACCAAGTTAACTTCTGAGATCTGACAACGCGGAGACATTGTTCAACAGGGAAAGAAACTAGCACGGTAATCATACAGGTTTTAAATGAACCCTCGGGTTTGCAAAAAGTTATTTGGAATAGAAAATAATGATAGACTACACAATTCTTTACTAGCCAGACTTTGATATTAGCAGTTGCTTTGGTGAGTACAACATTAACATAACCGATAGTTATCAAATAAAGTGGAATGATCCTTTAAGCCTCTGGACAGACAGACAGACAGTGTGTGTGTGTGTGTGTGTGTGTGTGTGTGTGTGTGTGTGTGTGTGTGTGTGTGTGTGTGTGTGTGTGTGTGTGTGTGTGTGTGTGTGTGTGTGTGTGTGTGTGTGTGTGTGTGTGTGTGTGTGTGTGACATTACATGTCCTCCTTTGGCTTTTGTTCAGGAGAATTGATCGTTCTTTTGTCGGCTGTTGAGACGTATCGCAGCGCTGGCAGGTAGCGTTTGGTGGAGTTTTAATCAGCCATCCAGCTTCCTAAATGTGCTTTCATAGCCTCTGTTACACCGATCATTAATTACTCGCCCCGGCACAGTGCGGGGCTAGGCTGGTTGCTATGACAACGCCCTGGCTGTGACGAGTGCTGTGGTTACATGCCGTTTGTTGTGACGGTGATCTTTGTCTTTGGTTTGCTGGCTGTTTCGTTCAGCAGCCTGTAAGTCGTACGCAGTGTCTCAGACATGAATTTTAAACGGTTTTACATTTCACTTTTTGCAATTCAGGTACTGCTGCATCATTTTTCCACAATCATCGCTTCGATATATTAATATATTTTTAAGAGCAGGCTGCACTATGTTGCTGTCCATCTGTCTGTGTGTACCCAACGTATGTCTGTTGTGGGGTCTTTTTTAAGTTTCTGTCATTAGTTTATTGTGTTTACATACTTGACAACCAACAAACTTGAGACTGTTCTTATCACGTTTAGTTATTTTTAGAAAACAAGTTAGTGTTTAAAGTAGCACTTACCCTGTGACATTTAGGATTAAGTGGTGGATGAACAGAAAGTAGTGAAGAGTGTGTTTAGATTTTTTTCTTTGTGTGTCTGAGCATCTAACTGAAGGACTGTGGGGTTTGTGTCTTAGTGTTTCTGTGAGAGCATAGAGCAATGATTTGTATTACATTACGTTATTAAGATTTTTATTTGGATTTAGAGGATGGATTGCAGGCTAAATAATCTCTTCGATATCTAATCTGTTTATTAAAAAGTGACCCTCCTCTTTGTTTGTTTGTCTTCCTCTCCATCAGGCCAGCCAGTTAGGGGTTTACAGGGCGTTCGTGGACAACTACGAGCTCGCCGTGGAGACGGCTGAGAAGTGCTGCCAGGCTAACACACAGTTTGCTGAAATCTCTGAGGTAAGTAGTGGAGGGGGAAAAAACATATGACAATGGAGTTACATTAAGTTACAGTAAACTTTGTGCAAATTTTTAAAAAAAAATAAAGACAGTGTGATAACATTAGAGGTCCCACATTTTCAAAATCTGAATAAATTCTACTTAGCAATGAGTTTCTCTTGTGTTATTTTGTTGTGTTTTTAAATGTCAGGAAATACCAACGCAGGCCCATGAACCACATGTCTCAGAGCTGTGGCAGAGGTTGAAAGTGTGATCATTGAGTTATGGAAATGTTTTACCACTGTATAAAATCAGTTAAGACACTTAACCCCTACATGCCGGCAAATTATCCAATTGAGTTGCATAACTTGTCCCTTTTTTTTCCTTTGATGTATGGAGAAATGCTGCATCTAATTAGGATAAAAGAAAGTTAATGTTCAGTTAAACATTGATCACAGGAGTGAAAATTCACCAAACTTGTACTGAATTATTTGTTGAAATACATCTAAATCTGCTTTCTGTGTTGTGTTGTGCTGTTGCCACACGCGACGGGACAGTTTCTGAGAGAAAGGCAGTTTTAACTAACTAACTAACGCAAAAAAATGACTGAGAAGATGACTGACTTGCTGCACAGTGTTAAATTATATGTGATTATGGAAAGGTTTTTGACAGGTGTTGCATAGAGAGAGCTGCTTAACAGATTTATCTCTGATGTACCGTACTTGCAAAAAATGCTCTTCATTTTCACCCACGCAGCTTTTCTCACTTCCCTGCATTTAAATCTGAATATTGTGTTGAATATATATAATATGCAAATGTAACCAGGGGATATTTTGTGAGCGTGTGTGCGCCCATGTGCACTTTTTTTTTTGTCTGTTTCACATGTTTATCAGGTAAATGGACCAATAGCTAGTGTTTCCAGTAGTTTTGCCTATAGCGCGGTCTCAGTCACATTCCTGATCACTACATGCTTAATAAATGTGTGCATGTGTACATATATTTAGGCATATAGGCCCGATGTAACAAGATCGACCCTGGTTTAAACCACTAATCTACATTCCCATCTGTGATTCAATCAGCAAATATAACATGCATGGGAATAGTGAAAGTGCAGTTTCACAGTGTCCTTCATACATTTTGGGATTTATTTCAGTTTCTCCGGTGGTCTTTCCTATATATATCACATTTTCTTCCTCTATTTTTCAAAAGCATGTGGAAGGTTTTGATGAGGCTACCAGTTAGCGTTGGTGTCTACATGCAGTGTGGGGAATTCATCATCGAGGGTTGTTAATGGTCTAAGTAATGATGCATGACTTCGAGCCATCTGAGCATGATGGTGGGGAAAAAGCTGCTGAGGATGGCATAATTAATTTGGAAGTGGGTGACCTCAGAGCTGGAGTAAGAATAATAACCCTACCATGTGTTCATATCACTGGAACTGTGCTGAACTGTTTTTAAAGGTCTTTTAAAGAGTTTTCACACTTCACTGTCTTTACCTGCCTTGTGTCTCCAAACAGAACCTGAGGGTGAGGAGCCCCAAGGACTGTAAGGACCAGACAGCCAAAAACTCTCTGGAGGGTCAGTCGCCTTATGATGGGGTTTTATTCAATTCTATAAAAATATTAAAATGAAATATAAATACAGATAAACAATCATAGTAATTCTGTCTGATTTCTCTTCTTTCTAATGTATAGCTCTACTGTACAAACCAGTGGACAGAGTGACACGCAGCACATTGGTGCTTCATGTAAGTTTAATAACGTCACATCACTGTGTTCTGTAGTGTTTAAGTAATTGTCTCTATCGCTCACAAATTAACCTTAGAAATCGTGACAGCGTTGAACAAAACAAACCCAAACCTTTTTGGGTTTGTTTGCCGACATTTTCAGACTATAAAAACAACTTAAGCCTCTAAAAAAGACAATGAAAAGAAATCCATTTGTTATGTGTATGTGACAGTTTGCAGATTTGATATGCGACTTCTAATGTTATCGTGGGACGTGCGCGTATATTTGTACAAAGTTTCATTTGTTCTAGAAGACGTCTTTGAAGAGTTTGAAGATTAATTATTAATGTGGTCATGGCTCAAAACGTCACTTGACTTTATATTTCATTTTTCCATTTGCTGTTAGGATTCAGGGCTCATTTATTGCTCCTATGCAAAAGTAATAACCTTGAGCTCACTGTAAAAGAGCTAAATAAGAAAAAAGTAAAGTGGAGCATATTTCAATGACAGTAGTAATATGTACTGTGAAGTATATGTGAGGTATTTATTAAAAAGTGAATGTTTCTGCATCTCTTCTAGGACTTGCTCAAACACACGCCTACCAGCCACCCAGACCACCCGCTCCTGCAGGACGCCTTGCGGATCTCCCAGAACTTTCTGTCCAGCATCAACGAGGAGACCACACCCCGACGCCAGTCCATGACTGTCAAGAAGGGAGAGGTGAGTGCTCAGAGATTTACAAACGGACTATGACAGAAAAGAGCCGCACTGTAGGCCAAATAAAAAAGGCATCAGTATGTGATTCATACAGACATATGTCACAAAATTGGCACTATCCCTATAATAAATTTTAACCTATGTGGCTGTTATCTGAATTTGCAACTTTGAACCAAACACTAGTACATTAGTACAAATACTATTATTGGAACAGCAGGTAATAGTTTTGCTATATTTGCATTTTATATTTACAAAGCAATCGGTTTCCTACTATCCTGAACAGACGAGTGATAGTAAAAATGTAGATAATGTCTTTCTTTCTGTTTCGCTCTTTGTAGCTCTGTTGTATTTTGTCGGGCATGATGATGTCATGACCACAGCATCCAAGTGATCTTGAAGTCACTGTCAAATGAGTGTACAGCTGTACGGGGGGGTGAGGGGCGGGACCAATCTGCAGCCTAAAGCAGAGTCCATGCCCTTATATGGTCATACCAGGGTTGGCTAGTTGAGAGTGATTCTCTGTGTCTATCTTGAGGTTTCTCATCTCCCCCCTAATGCAAACACACTCACAACCTACCCCCCGCTGTCTCTCTCATCCCCGGAGATGACTTGATGCACATGAATGGATGTCTCTTGATTGATAGCTTGCGTGACACTGCCGCACATAATGCCTTGTAATGAGCCACCGGGCCGCTCTGACTGGCAGATTCCAAGTTAATTATTCATAAATGGAGGGTGGGAGCGAGCAAGCGAAAAGGCTGTGTTGGATCCTCCCTCTGCTCACACGGGGGTCATTACCGTACCCTTTACACACACACACACACTCATACTTGCCTGCTCCACCTCCCCTCCTGTCCCCACAGGCTCACGGTTCTATCCGAGTCTGTCCAGACCACCACACCAGTCATCAAATATTTATGATGGATACATGAAAGCAGCACACAGAAATCAATTGAGCTCATTATATTGTACCTCACCATAGATAGGATATATAATATGCCCGAGGTTTTTGTTTGCATTTCACCGACTGAGCTGCAACATAAAACACGCTTCAATCATCGAAAAACTGTCATTACCTGGAGACCTGGAGAAGCGTTTGGCAGCCAGTGAGGATAATACAATAGTTTCAACACTTCTAGCACAGAAGGTGTGTTTGTAAGGCTGTTTTTAATATTTTTAATACCTATGGGTTATCTGAAATTATCAACAATTTGCCAGATTTAAACTACCAAGTCATGACCTTTCCCCTTCCTACATTGTTGCTATGCTAGAGCTGGACTTCTTTATCTGTAGATAACAGAGGGAAAGCAGATGTTAGGAAATGGGATAATCTTGTCCATGTTATGAAGTGAGAGTGTAACTTAATTAAGTTTCATTCTCACTTGTGAAGGCAAACAGCTGACAGTGATAAGGGTGTTAACGTATGGTTATATAGCTCTGTAGTGACTGTTCAAACCATCAGAAATGTTAAAGTGACGCTGAGTTTATGAACATTAGTGTGGTGATTTTGCTTCCTGAATTAAAAGATGGTTGTAGTTAGAATTTAAATTATACTTTTGCAACATGACATACCAAAGCTTTAGATTCCCTCCATGTTTTAAGATGTATATAAAATACTCTACTTTGAATAATAATTTTGGTATTTGCACAAAAAAAATTCATAAAATGACAAATCTGTGAACTGAACGCTCACTCTTGCCTTTTAAACACATACACACACACACAAACACACACACACACACACAGGAGTAACCTGTGGTTTGTTTAGTGGAGGCATGCAGCAGCAGCAGAGGAGCACCGGTGGCCCCCAGAGGCCCTGGCCGGGCCAGAGGAGGAGGTGGGGGGAGGTAACAAACAGAAGCTGGTTAATTAAAATGCAAATGATGTTGCTGTCTAAATCTCAATTCTCCTCCTTGCTCTGCTTTTTTGCCTTTAGTAATGATATGCTCTTGGTGTGTGTGTGTGTGCGTCTGTGTGATTGTGGTTCTAGTAGAAATACGAACACTCATCTACACCACTTTCATCTGTCTGTACGTACGTCTTTCTTTCACTCTCACTTACATTCAATAATTTCACACACACACACACACACACACACACACACACACACACACACACGTCCCCATATACACACATTGTTTTACACATGCACAGTAGATGCAGAGATGCTCCTTCAAGCATGTACCGTATTCTAAAAATAAACACGGATCTTTTGTAAATTGATGCCCGCGTGCACGCTCTCAGTGAGACTCCTCCACGAGATGGTCAATATTTAATCTGTGTTCTGTGCTTTCACCGTGCTCTGCCTCGCTCTCTCTCTCTCTCTACGTCGGTGCTGCTGATGTTCCAGTCAGCTATTATGAGAAATAGAGAAAGTCACATTTCTCCTACTGGCTGTTTGATATAAGAAAATGTCATCTGATGCGCTGAGACAGCTGCTTCGTTGATGCTGTCTTTTCCCTCAGTAGCAGAGCAGCATTTATAAATTCATCATATTATCATCATAACACATGAGAACAGCATTATTTAATCTGTTATTTTTGTTTATTTAATTTTTATCAGTCAAAGATTGTCTTCTGTCCAGTTTATGATTCAATGCATATTCTCCTTAATTGTGATGAATTGATTGAGTCTAAAACCTTTGTTCAAGATTTGTTAATGGCGGACTGAATGTGCAGGTTAAACAAATGCTTTCGTGTCTCAGTGTTTTAGTGGCTGGTCTTGCTTTATCCCTCCAAATGATTCCCATTCACTCACACACCGTCAAAAACCTGTAAATCTCCGACCTAGCTGTTATCCTCCCGAGATCAATGGATGAGAGGATTACCAGTGAGGCGTGATGGGCAGTGAACATCCTCAGTCCAGTTTGAGACTAATCTAGTAGCCCCTGTTCAATACACAGGAGTGCTATCTGCTTTATCACTTCTCTGCTGACCCTTCATTTTCATGTGATTGAGTCAGTGTTAGTAGGTGGACAATTAAGGTGCTTCTCAGATAGTAAACTGAATCTACTGTCCTTCTGTCTGATAATCCCAATCATTGATCTAGTCCAGGGTACGAATGTGCTTGTTATGATCATCACAGGAGATATTAGCTATATGAGAACAGGTTTGCTTGTACTCTAACATTCATGCTGTCCTCTATGCTTACTGTCCATATAAAAATAAAAATGCTTAAAAAATAAAATATAAAAAAGTCGGGTACAAAAAGAAACGGCTGATAAAGAAGTACAAAAATGACAACAGCAATACAAAAAGCGAGACATATTGTAAGGTTTATTCATAATATGTAATATTAATAATAAGAAAAAAAGTCTGGCTCTTTTGCCAACACTTTGTCAGAAACACCTTTGAAGTAACTGCTGGAGTTTCAAAAATACTTGGAAGAAAACACTCGAGTCTGGCAGAGCGTGATGCAGAGGAGTTTATTGTGCTCTTTTAAATAGCAACAGCACTGAACCCGAGTATCCCGGAAACCAGCTGACTCTTTCCTACTACTGGTGCCTGGAATTTCCTCTGGCATCATTATTTTTTGGATCTTCCCAAACTGTATTTTAAAAAAAATGTTTTACAGGTTGAACTGAAAGCATCAGAAGATGTTAAGACGCGGTTAAGCATAGAAACTTGATTACGTACAAAGTTTGATAGTGTTGACTTCTACACAGGTTCATAATTAATCAATCATTATTCGTAATTGGCATGAGGAAAGACAACACAAACAAGAGAACTGGATTCTATATCTTTTTTTTTTTTTAAACTTACTGCTAAAAGTCTAATTATTAGTCTAGTTATTATTATATCTGGACTGTGGTGAAGAGGAAGGAATCAGTTGTTTTGTCACTAGCAACAAATGCCAAAAAGACAAAACGTAACTCCATCTGGAAGTTATCTATCGCAGGCCGTCACCATCACAGCCTTCATTATCTAGCTATAAACTAATAATTACATCCACCATTGGGAATTAGACTTTTATTAGATCCTTATTCTGTGTCACATGGTTTGGTACCATGAGCTGCTCTCTCTCTCTCTCTCTCTCTCTCTCTCTCTCTCTCTCTCTCTCTGTCTGGCTTCTTCTTCTCTCAGTTTTCTCTCTCAGTCATTTGCTTCTTTTTGATATAATCTTCTTCTCCTTCTCTTTCTCTCACACCTTCTCTCACTTTCCTGCTCTCGTTTCTTTCTCTTTGTCACCCTTCCCTCTCTTCATCCTCTTCATCACATGCAGGCAGAGTGACACAGCATGATCCTCCTCTTTACCAGCAGATGTCTGGTCAGGTTTAGTAAGCGCACCAACCTTTTTCAGTACAGTAGCATCACCTCCACTTCAGCACAGTCTGGCAGTGACAGTGACTGGAGGGAGAAAGCAGGGGAGAGTCGCACCAAGAACAAGATAGGGATGTGATTGGTTCTGAACAGGTGTGATGCTATGCTTCACACTAGTGTGAACTAGCGCTAGTGTGGAACAACATGGAAGTGAGAAGGAAGAGGGGTGACTGACTGTAGCCAAGCTGTCCAGTCCTTTGATTATAATGTAAAACAGTAAATGTGCATCTCAGTTTTTCAGACCTACTTTCTGAGTTGCCTTTTTCTCGGAGAGCAGCAGTAGACGGATCGTTATGTCTCTATGTTGGTAATGTTAAAGCCCATTAGTTGTTCATTCTTCCTGTAACTCAATAAACATGACGGCACAAACGAACAATGAATGAACTACATATTTGCCTGCTGATTTCAAATACAGAATTTAATTTCATTCTCTCCGGGTTTTTTTTTTTTTTGCAGTCAAGTCACAAGTAAAAGCATTTGAAAGTAGACCGTTTACTGTTAAGTTGTGGTTTGACATTTGTATTCTCTCTGTATTTAGCCACACAAAATGACATCACTGCCCCCGTCTGGCCGATGGCAGTATTACATACCTCATTACATAGTCTGACATCAGCGATAAGCCTCAAAGCTCCTGTTATCACTCTTCATTTCCTCTATACCTCATTCATTCATTCATTCATTAATTCCGTTGTGACCTGGATATTAATGATTGTGCCAGAAAGAAATCAGTTGAATTCATCCACACGTTTGGGTAATATATGTAGTGAACATATATGTTGGTAGATGAAGCCTTTGTTTGGGTACGACATGTGAGTGATGATGGAGCATCAAGTAAAATCTGTTTCTTGCAGAATTTTTACCGTGACTCACAGAAATAGCTTATTGTGCACTAACAATACTGCAATACGGATTACATATTAAACAAATATTTGAGTTTGTTTATTCCACCTACCAAAAACTATTTACACCAACAGTTTTGCATGACATGCCTCTTTGATTTGCCAACAGTTCGGTTATTAACAGGATGAGCTTTGTGTTACCGCTGCTGTTGTTGTCTCCACAGAATCGGCAGCTGTTGAGGGACAGTTTCATGGTGGAGTTGGTGGAGGGAGCCAGGAAGCTGCGGCACGTCTTCCTGTTCAGTGACCTGCTGCTCTGCGCCAAACTGAAGAAACAGATTGGAGGGTAAGAAACGAACAATGAATGGTGAATTATTGCAATTTGTAAAATCACATTGTCATTCAAAATAAGGATTTCCTGAAGATATTAATGATACCTCCTTTACGTCCCTCTTTCTGTGCAGTAAAAATCAACAATACGACAGTAAGTGGTACATCCCCCTGACTGAGATGACTTTCCAGGGCCCCGAGGAGGCCGAGCCACTTACCATCCCCCAGGTCCCTGATGAAGAGTTGGACGCCATGAAGGTCAAAATCTCACATCTCCGCAGTGAGATCCAGAGAGAGAAGGTAGCGTGGATACACACTGACACAAATCATATTTAGATTTACTGGAACTGTGACGAGATAATTTATCTAATAAAATGTTGTTTGAAATTTTCCCACAAACACATACATAGATGTATTTAAATCATGTTTTCACCTCTGTGGTTTCAGAGAGCCAACAAGGGCTCAAAAGTCATCGACCGTCTCAGAAAGAAGCTGTCTGAGCAGGAGTCTCTGCTCCTCCTAACGTCTCCGAGCACGCCCCTCAGAGTCTACAACAAGAACGGCAAGGTGATGACATTCTCCTACTTGTTCTGCCTCTTTTTCTTCAATCTTACTCTTCATCATAATTTCTGCCTCCTCCTCCTCCTCCTCCTCTCTCTCTCTCGCTGACTGTGCTCCACATTTCATCTGTTCTCCTCATTTTGCTGCTTTTTTGTTCCACTCTGCTTTATTCCCAGCACAATATCCCTTCCCTGATTTTCCTTGAGATTAATCCCCCTTGATCCATTTCCTGCTTCGTCGTTCTTGTATCACTGTGGTATAAGTGGTATGTGATGTTTTACATCTGTGAAAGCAGGTGGAACGAGTTCGAGTTTTTCATTCTGCTTTTGAAATATCATTTTTGTGTGTGTGTGTGTGTCTGTGTATTTTTCAGAGTTACAGTTTTCTGATTTCGTCTGACTATGAACGTGCAGAGTGGAAGGAGATAATTAAGGAACAGCAGAAGAAATGTAAGTGTCAAACCAAACCAAACCAAACCAAACCATCCTCTGTGTTTTTTTTTAAATATTTTTATTACACTTTGGATACTTTGGTAACTGTGCTGATCTAGAGAACCTGGTGATGGAGAAACAGAAACCAATAACTTTTCCCATTATCTCCCTTTAGGTTTTAAAACTTCTTCCTTGACATCTATGGAGCTGCAAATGTTGACCAGCTCCTGTCTCAAACTACAGACCGTCCACCACATTCCACTTAGTATCAATAAAGAAGGTAAGGTACTTATTTTTGTATTGAATAGTCCTTTTTAGCACTAATACAATATAAAATCTTCCTTATCATACTCAGTTTTCCTTCCATACATAAGTCAGCGGTAGTGTCATGATTAATATTTGTGGGTGAGATAATGATAAAAAGGTTAAAAAAGGACAGAGAAGCCTAAGCCAAATGTTTTATACTTTATAGTACAGGTTTATTCCTTCTCCTTATGTGTCTGATTCTGCTCCAAAGCAAACAAAGATCTGCATGCTTTTCTGTTCCCTCCTTACTGCGATTTTTTTTTTTAAATTCTCTGCTTGTTGACTGTTTTTCCAGAGGATGAATCCCCTGGTCTCTATGGGTTCCTGAATGTAATCGTCCACTCTGCCTCCGGCCTCAAACAGAGCTTGAGTGAGTCACTTCCAGCCTCTCTGCAACAGAAAATACAGATAATCAAACAAAACAAGCTTAAAGTTTTAAAGCTCAACTGTTGCATGATTATGGAGCTGTGGAAAAGTCAGTTTTACTGTTTTGTTGTTGTTATGGTGGAATGGCAATGAATGCAGGGATTCTGTTTCCCTCATAAATAATGTTCATTTTTAAGTTAAAGTTTAATTTAAAAACTTAAATAACGGGTTCATTGTTAAAATTACATTTTCTAATACCTGTATATATGGGAATCTCGGTTTGAAACAATGATTCTGGGCAATCTTGCAATTTCAATAATATTCATAAAGACCACTTCAGCAGCCACATGACTTTCTTTTCATCCCTTTCTCCTCCGTCAGATCTCTATTGCACATTGGAGGTGGACTCTTTTGGCTTTTTTTCAAATAAAGCCAAGACGAGAGTGTATCGATACACCACTGAACCCAAATGGAATGAGGTAGGAGATTAGTCCAATATATGTTTATCAATAATGTCAATAATTCTCAACTGGAAAACCATATCAGTACATTAATTTCTTTCATTCATCTCCGTAATGTGCTGTATCTGACATATGCTCCTGTAATCAGTTAGCTGTCCATCTTTGGGTAAATGAAAAGATGTCGGAGCATCTGCAGCCCCTGCAAACATCCAGCAAACACACACATATGCATGTTGCCTTCATAGACACACGTATGCATTAATGACACAGCTGGGTGTTGGAGGTTGTCAGTACTGAGGAAGAAGAGCTTTGAGACACAATCAGTGGATTTATTTATCTGCAGTACAGTTATTATGCTATTATGAACACTCTTTGAGGATTTTGCTCAGCAAAGTGTAAATAATATCAGTTAATGAGGAGCTGCTGGTGATGACACATCTGTCCACATGTTAAGTGAACCAACGATGTACAGACCATATGCAGATTGCTCCTTTACACAAGTACAGGGATGTTCTCATTTTCTTTGTCAGTGCTAGCTCGGTCAGTTGTACACCCTTTCTTTTGTAAACAAATGTTTGTATTTGTTGTTCTCCTCAGGAGTTTGAGATTGACCTGGAGGGCTCACAGACCCTGAGGCTGCTCTGCTACGAGAAGTGTTACAACAAGACTAAGCAGAACAAAGAGGATGGAGAGGGCACCGACCGCATCATGGGGAAAGGACAGATCCCGGTATGACATGACATCACCCCCCATATCAGCAGACCCACCATGACTCATTACTGATGTCACCACCACTGCTACAAAGCATGAAATCCATATTCTCGCTCAATCAATGACTCAAACGGTGTATGACGTTGCAAATGGCTGATTGGATTAATTATCTTTTATATGTACTGGATGGGTAGATTGAGGATTGCATTGAGATAAATTGCTGTTCACAACATGGGCGTATAATTTAAATAATCAATAAATGGTCACTCTGCTCGGTTACAATTCACACTGAGGCGAGAGAATGAGCAGCATCTCTGATAGAAACACAAAAACCCCTTCATAGGTTAATCATAGTGCTGCCAGGTTGAGCTGTTTAAAGCATTCATTACAGTCTGAGGTCTATAATGGTTATTGAGTAACAGCATCCTGCACAGCTGGAATTTACATTGCTAAAATTAAGTGCGTTGTCTATAAAAATGCCAAAATCCTGTGAGGAGCATTCCTGAGAATAAAAAAAACCCAACAACAAAGACACTGGCTGAGCAGTCTGGCCATGAGACTGACTGATCCCAGGTTGATAGCAGATGTAGGTAGCAGATGATTAAGTTGCCACGACAACGCCAGCCTGCAGGATAATGCCATGAGATCAACAGAGAGAAACATACAGCAGGGAGAGAAAGATTTTGACTGAAACACGAGTCAGTGATTCACATTTGCTCTTCTCACCTTTCCACCACAAACAGTGTCATGTGTGTCAGTATGTAGGTGCTTATTTGCTTGTATTTCTTCACCAAAACTAAGAAACAAAAACAGGATATTTCAGGATTTGTGTTTGTGTTCAAACAGCCATCTACACCAGGACAATAGGACAAGTCTCTGTGTGTAACGGTGAATTACGGTCACATGCTCCACCTAGTGGTGTCTTTGGTAATCCTGAAACGAAATCACTTGACTGATGATGTCATTCAAAGCAAACCACCGAGAGTGGTGAGAAAGTTGCTCAGCAGTATTGTCGTAAATCCGAGATGAGAAACTACTGCTCCTGTCTCCAGCACAAGCCTCAGATTACTGCTCAGTTATACTGTTTCACCAACCAATTAGATGTTTAGAAGAAGAAGAACAGAATTGGTAATTTACTATTTACCTGCCTAAATGTGTCTCTGTTTTAAATGTTTACTTCTCTTTCTTCTCCGTCAACATCTATTTTATGTGGTTTTGTTGACTGAAATGGCCTAATCAGCTATTTGAAATACTGTATAGTATATATGCATGCATTCATCACATTATTGCAATATTCTCCTGTCTTTTTACAGTATTGTAAACTGTCCCTGCTCATACTTTTGGCTTCATTTCAACTTTTACTAGGGTTTAGTTTTACAGATCTGCAATTTATTGGAAAATTGGATGTTGTAAAAAATAGCACAGGCTTCTCTAAATCTTTTACCGCTAAAAGCTGGACAAGATCAAATATATGTATTTGTTGGCAAAAAAAAAAAAAAAAACCCATGAACTTTTAAAACATTTTATCGGAAAAGCAAGAGGAGCCCTTATGGCTGTTTTTAGTGGATTGTAATTCTTTCTAGATAAATGGCTCAAACCAAAGAGCATTCCCAGCAGTGAAAGATTCAGTTATGAGAAACATGATTCAGCTTTGCACGCAACCAGATGGGGTTTAGCCTGGGTAAACATCCAATATACTGTACAGTATACTGGGTGTGTCTGTGTATGTGTGTGTGTGTGTGTGTGTATTTGTTTCCTCATGTTACACGTGTGTATGTTTGTGTGTGAGTGTATGTGTGTGTGTGTGTGTATTTGTTTCCTCATGTTACACGTGTGTCTGTTTGTGTGTGAGTGTATGTGTGTGTGTGTGTGTGTGCGTGTATTTGTTTCCTCATGTTACATGTGTGTCTGTTTGTGTGTGAGTGTATGTGTGTGTGTACCCAGCTTTTGTTGCCCCAGTAGGCCAGGCTCTGTCAGATCTGACTGTGTTTGGGTGTGAATTTTCTCTTTAAACACAAATTTGTATTTGTT
This sequence comes from Pampus argenteus, assembly GCA_036937835.1. Classification (NCBI taxonomy): domain Eukaryota; kingdom Metazoa; phylum Chordata; class Actinopteri; order Scombriformes; family Stromateidae; genus Pampus; species Pampus argenteus. The sequence continues at coordinate 10,604,766 of CM072877.1, forward strand.
CCTTCACATTTCTAAAGAAAACAACAAAACCAACTTTGACTACATGCCGCTGTGATAAAGCGAGGATTTGTACTGTTGATGCAATTACAACTTAATGCACTGTGATGTTGACATAGCTGAACAGTACATAAGTAGAACAAGAGTATATAAGAGACAGCTTAATTTTAACGAAGCAAACATTAAAAAGTCAGGGCTTCATGAGAACACAGTGGGAATGTTTCTTAGGAAATCATATAAAAAAATTCTTTGTTGTTTCTTATCGGCTTCTGTTGGTTTACGTTTGATCTACTTGGATCTGCATCAAAATCTAACTACTCGTTCTGCTGCCTGATGCTTTCACTGAAATCTGTTTGCAGTTTTCTTCTAGATATCCTGCTATTAACAAGCATACAAGCAACCGTATTGAATGTGAAATGAAACCTTCTTGATGGAAGTAGCCAAATAACACACAGGATCATGGTTTTGGATCATACAGGAATGTCTTTAATGCTTTAACTTCAATGAAATGTCACTTGGGAATTTCTGCATTAAAGTTTTTTTTTCTGTTGCGTCCACTCAGCTCGACTCTCAGACTCTTCAAGGCAAAGACTGGCAGAGAACAGTTATTCCCATGAACGGGGTGAGTGGATCTCATTGACTTTCTACTTTGACTTTCTACTTTGTACTATTAGTTTACTTCCTCTCTCTCAAACCTTCATAGTATCATTGTAGCATAAAGTGGTGTGGGATGAGTATCCAGGATGTGGTGCAGCAGTGCAGTCTACATCTGGTTTTAACATGACAGGATTTTCCTCAAGATCACAGAAAGCTATTGCAGATTGCAGGCTTGTAGGATCGGCCTCTTGCTCTGTAAACCTGTTTTAACTTTAAGCCCTTTTTCCTGTCAGATCGAGGTCAAACTGTCCATGAAGTTCACCAGCCGAGAGTTCAGCCTGAAGAGGATGCCCTCACGGAAACCCATGGGTGTGTTTGGAGTCAAGATCTCCACGGTGACCAAGTGAGTTGACGTTTACAGGCACAGGAGCTTCTTATTACAGAGTAATTATCTGTACTGTTACTATTTCAACCACCTCTTTAATGTCCTAAATGAATGTGACATGTCCAGTTAGATGGAGGCTTGTCCTCCACCTAAAGTGTGTCAATCTTATTTTAGACCAGGTGTGTGTAAGTAGGTTCAACCATTTGCCAGTTTTTCTGTGACTTTTCATGGGTGAGGCTGTTTACCGACGCAGTGGAAACACAGGCCTATATGGTTTATTAATTTTAATTCATTTAAGAACAAAGCTGATGTTTAATATTGTTTAGCTTTGTATCTGAGGACAGATGTAGATTTGTAAATGAGGGCTAACATAGTTACAGCGTATTTAATTTATTTAATTTATATTTATTATATTTATATAATTTATATTTCAATAGAATAGCAAAGAGCCTGAGGCATTACTAGCCCCTCATTAATCAAAACAATGGAAACTGAAAACATTTAATGCCTTATCATTTATTCAGTATTTTTGCTAGTATGTTTTAACTACTGGATGATATGATAAGTGTTTGTGTTTCTGTACAACCAGACGAGAGCGCTCCAAGGTTCCCTACATTGTCCGGCAGTGCCTAGAGGAGATTGAAAGGAGGGGTATGGAGGAGGTGGGCATCTACAGAGTATCAGGAGTGGCCACTGACATTCAGGCCCTGAAGACGGCCTTTGACACCAGTGAGTGACTTCATCTGTGTATCTGCTGTTCACAAAAAGACATTTAACATTTAAAATGGACAAATTCCAAAATGCTTTTTTTTTTTTTTTACAAGACATAGCAGTCAACATGTGAATCTATCAATATATTATACTGTAACTACCATGCATTTCTAGGAAAGAAACCTGAGAAGATTTATTGATCATCACCTGAAGGAAATCCTCTTTCTAATCTTTCTGTCTCTGTTGATCAGGTGATCATTATCATAGCTCTGTGTTTGAGGCTTTTTCCTTGGTGTGAAACGATTAACCAGACTAACTCATTTATGTATTTTTGTGCGTGCGCATGTGCTAATTGTGAATGTATCTTATATGGAGTGCAGGTTATTTATTTTTTTTACGTCTGATGAGATACTGAAAAATGAGACGCATGGCGACTGCCTGCTTGTGCCTAGAGATGCTTCCCTTTTGCCATTGAAAGCCTCCGGTCTTCATGTTGTTCTCATCTCCCTCCTTCCTGCAGATCATAAAGATGTATCAGTGATGATGAGCGAGATGGACGTCAATGCCATCGCTGGCACCTTGAAGCTATACTTCAGAGAGTTGCCAGAGCCGCTCTTCACTGATGAGCTCTACCCCAATTTTGCAGGCGGCATCAGTAAGTCAACACACAGTTTATTATGAGTTTATTATGAAACAAAGAATTAGAGCTGTAGTAGCGTTGCTTCATTTGCAGGAAATATAAAAATGTCCAATTTCTATTGAATGAGTAAATGTTATGTCTTGTCCTTTGCTTCTGTGCAGCTCTGTCTGATAGCGTTGCCAAAGAGAGCTGCATGTTGAACTTACTACTGTCACTGCCAGAACCCAATCTGGTCACATTCCTTTTCCTTTTGGATCACCTGAAGAGGTAAGAAACAAAAACTAAAAGCCATGCAGAATAATTCACTCGCAATAAAACAAAAGCAGTTTAATTTTCATTTTGTATGTCCTATCAAAATTATAATATAATATTCAAAACGTGCAATAGGGGCGACCACGACTAATATCATTTCATTTATTTACCGTGGACTAGTAAAACAAGCAGTGAATACTTGTGGATATTAGTAACTGCAAAATGTCTTCTGGTTACCATGGGGATTTTGAATAAGAGGCTCAATCATTACATGGGCATTAATACAATGCAGATCTATCTGTTCAATAGCGCTGCATGATTGTGTAATGGGTGGTCCAAGGTTATAGTTTACCTACATCATCAAGTTAGGTTTCCACTTTAATTGTGTAATAAAGCACATAGGAGATTTGAAAATGTAGTCATAAGAAGGAAACTCTTGTTAATTTACTATTTTATATTTAATTCATTGTTAGTAGCAAAATGTTAGAGAGTTATATTACAATTACTAATTGCCACTAATAAATGGCAGGTAAAGAAGTCTTTGTGTTTTCGCACACACAACATACAGGTCCATCATGTCACAATAACAACATCACCTTGTATCTGCTCTTGTCTTCTATCCACATCACTAATGGACTCGTCTGTCTTCCTCTCCTCAGGGTGGCAGAGAAGGAAAGCATCAACAAGATGTCTCTCCACAACCTGGCAACAGTGTTTGGGCCGACCTTGTTGAGGCCCTCTGAGAAGGACAGCAAGATCCCCGCTAACCCCACGCAACCCATCAGCATGGGGGACAGCTGGTCCCTGGAAGTTATGGCTCAGGTTAATCTCATATGATCTCTTGTTATCTGAGAACTTCCTGGTTTTTTTTTATTTATTTCCTTTACTTAGCAACTCTTTTTTTTCTATGCAGGTCCAGGTGTTGCTGTATTTCCTGCAGCTGGAGACGATCCCCACACCAGACAGTAAACGACAGAGCATCCTCTTCTCCACTGAAGTATAGAGTAAATATTTGACTCTGCCTACTTGAGACTTTGACCATGAAGGAGTGAAAAAGAGAGAAGGACCTTGGCTCAAAGTGAGCCTCCAGTAGTATGTTTTTAAATTGACGGACCAAATTCCTCTTGCAGCTGTGGAAGGACGATGCCTGTTGTCCCTCAAACACAAGAGGGCGCCATTTGGCCTCTAAAGCTCGGAGGATACAAGTCCTCTGCGTTCATATTTCTCACTTCTGTGCATCACACCTGCTATTTAGTATAATTCCTGTTACCTTCAGTGATGCTGTAGGAAGGTCTGCCATCCACATGTCTCCACTTTGTTCTTTGTTGGTCTTAAACATTGAACCTTTACAGCTTGTAAACAGTTGTGGTTCATAAATCAAGAATGGTCAGAATCAAATCCACAAAAGTATGAAATCCTTGATTTTTGGAGTTATTTGGCAAAAACAAATCAGAATTTCCACTTTGTGTTTAGGCATTGTTCTCTATCTGTGTTTATTTTGGACAATCATCAAACGAGGACTTTTGAGAAATGGGTTTGTCCACTTCAAACGTTAGTTCATATCCTGTTGTCTTACATAATTTTCCGGTGCATCGTTTCTAAGAAGAAAAGAGGATGCATTTGTGCTGTTGGTGGGAACTAAAAATGAACATCCATCCACTCCCACAAGATTGACTTTTCTTCTCTGTATCATGAAAACACCTGTACTGTAAAGGTAAAGTGTTTACAACGTAAACAAACCCCCTCGGGTTGAAGTCAGAAGAGACAAACGATACTGCTTGAAGAAGGACTGTAAGAAAAAAAAACCAACCCGATGATTAGTAACACACTGCGATTTGACTGCCTGTGATTTTTCTGACCATAAAAGCAAATTTCCTTAATTTGTGTTGTTTGTCGTCTCAAGGTTCAAGGTAGTCTTCATCTTAAATATCCAGGAAGCAATATATTTTCTAACATAGGAGTTGTCTGTGTTCATACCTTTGCTGACGAAATGTCCTTCTTATTGTAACATAGGACATCTTGCCAAAATGTCGTTTGTTTCTAGGAGAAAAGGAAGCTGTTGTATTTACAGATACAGTATGTAAATATTCTTAAAGTTGTTATTTTTGTGTGTTCTTTTTGTTTAACAGTATACTCATTGTTGCTATTATTGTAATTTATTTTGGGGGTCCTTGGGTGGAGAAATCCATTTTTCGTTTTTTTTCTATGTGTACTTCTTGGGTTCAATTAAGAAAGTGGTAGGTGTTAGCCTTGACTTCAAGTCTTGCGGTAAATAAGCAGGATTTAGCCTTGTTCTTATAGAAACTACTCAGCTGTTTCTGTCCAGCCTATCGAAATATTGGTTTAGATATTATGAAGGTGACACACACATTGTAGTTACAGACTGTATGCTGCTGTGGAGGAAAAAAAAAAAAAAAAAAAAGGCACAAGCTCTTTAACTGCTGGGTGATCCTCGGCAGTCCGTCTCACATCCAGAGACCATCGCCTGTCTAGTGTAGACATTATGCAATGTCATAGTACAGCACACACACATATACAAACATATGACATTGTTGTTGTTTTTGTTTTTGTTTTTGTTTTTGTACCATTTAATCTGTGGATGCAGAAGTGCACTCATGCAATGTTAGAACTACTGTATTACAATTCAAGTGACCTGAGCACTCAGCATTTATGTCCACTGAAGATAATATGTGTTGCTTTAAATGAAGGAATATGTCTGTCTGTTTATCATGTTCTTCATTTAAGTCTCTTAAAGCTCTTAAGATAATTTGTCAGGACTAAAATCACACATCTCTGCGTCCTTGATTTAACATGCAGGCATGTTTTATTTCTTTTTCTTTTATTTTCTTTTATTTTTTTATTGCTATTCTGGTTTGCAAATATGTGGGTTGTTGGTTTGAGGATCCGGTTTACATTATTACAGTTTGTCTTTTTCTGGCCCATTTAAGGATTAAATATCACGGCTGGTTTGTAAGAAGCTGGTTTACTAGCTTTACAGTTAAATGCATGTTTATTATAGGCATAAAACTATAACCAATTGATCAGTTTAATGGATCTGATAAGGGCTTGTGTGTGGTTGTGTCTACATTTAATAACATAGGAAGGCAGATAAGAGTAAAATATATTAATAACAATGTTTGTTTTGGTTTTTTTTAAACATACACATCTTTAGACTTTTGAAGTGCAACTGAAGCCTTTTTCATTTTGCTACATATCTCTAAATATTAGGAAACGTATACTCACTTCGCTCATTATTCAGTGCTATAGGGTCATCATCTTTCTCTTTTCGACATCACTTGAAACTGAACAAAAAGGAAATCAGAATTTGACATTTAAAAGACAGTTTAGTTTAAATGATAATCCAGAAAGACCTTCAATCCCAGCACATTAGTTTTCTGTCTCTTTTTTTTTTTTTACTACCCTTGTTTACTACTGTAGCATGCACACATTATTTCAATATCTATATTTCAGTGAAAGATGAACACACAGAGTCCACTGTTCATTCACTCATCCGTCACCTTTATAACAAGTCCTGATTGCCTACACTCTTCTATCCTATCGTGCCTCGACACTTTTGCTTTTTTTTTTTTGGGCCTCTGTTATACTGGTCAGTGTCAGTAAGTGAAGATGCTGACGCCTGAGTGAAAACGTTCAGTCTCCTGTTGCCTTTTGCTGAGGACAGCCACACAGCTTTCATCTCTTATAGACTAAGACAGGACCTTAAACTTAAGCACGGTCTTAGCTCATACTGTAATACCCGTCCTATTTGCCACCTTCATCTGACTGTGATGCTGTAATTCAAACTGTGTAAAGGACAGAATTTTTTTTTTTTTTTTTTGCCCATGTCCTTATTTTAGCTCTTAAAACTTTGGCTCCTTGTATGCCTTTTGTTTGTATTTATTTATGCTTTGTTCCAGTTCGGTAAAGGAAAGTGTACTGGATCTATTTATTTATGATATAATATCAAGCTATGGCTAAACTAATGTTGGAAAAAAAATGGTCTTTTATGGTGTACTTTCTTTGGGAAAATATTATGTTGACTGCCCTGTTTAAATTACAAATGTTTTTCACTATTTTGTTCCAGAATCATGACATCTGTGTACAACCGCAAGCGTCTTTGTTTTGCACTGACAGCTCATCTCTGTAGTTATTTGTGTCATACAACAGACTGTGGCCACTGTGATTGTTTAGTTATCTGATTTAGATAACTAAATAGCAGGTGCAGGTTCTCGTCAGTTTTAAAAAGTAGATTCTGTGAGTTTACATAACTCTCTTATTTTTTTTCCATCAAGTTTGTATAATATGTATTATACTAGAAGGTACATAATTTGGTTTCCATTTTATTTATTGTGGCTGACATATGATGTGTTAGGGATTGATTGAGCTGGTTCACCTCTAGTCTCGTTTAAAAGACGAGCTGTCAGTCTGTGGTAGAGGAGAAAAACGTCTTACTGCTCTAAAGGTTTTGCTCTGTTGATTGTCAGTGTAACTGCATGTATCCTCACAATATGGTCCCTTCCATAAACTCAGTCTCTTAGTTGTGCAGATGAAAAAAAGTAAATACACCGAAAAAGGTTTAATTTCCTTTGGAATAGGCTGAAGATGTGGAACACATTAATCCATATGAAAGTTGCAAAATTCTTCCATTTATTGCAAACGACCCTGGTAATTATCACATTTCCATATTATAGTTGAGCCTTCTTTCCCCACTGCGACTTCTCTGACGCAGGGGGGGCTAATTTCTATAATTTAACCTACAGTATAACATAAAGCTGAGGATGAGACTTGCCGACCAATCACAAAGACTTTCTCTTTTTACCTTTCTTGATTTTTTTTTTGACTCTCGTTCATTTTTCAATGTTCTGCTTGTAGAACTGTAAAAAGAAATACTGTATTCTGAGGGCAAACATGTTTGGATTTGCAGCCTATGTTTGTACACAAAAATGTTAAATAAAATCTCCTGTATCTACATAAAATAATATCTTTGATCTTTTTTTTTAAAAAAAACAAATCCTCAGAATTTGTGGTTCAAATTTTAACAGGTATACATAATGAATTGGTAGATGAAAAAAAATCATCCCCTTTTAATGAAAATTGCACTTGTTGTTGTGACAGTGATGATTGTCATTCAGGGGCTTGTGCAAGAGCAAATGAGAAGTAACACTGTTTCCTGGATACTAAAACACAATTCTTGTTTTCTTGTGTAATTAAGTCCTATACAACAGTCCTATAGATGACGCATGACATAAGAAAAAAACAACAACAACAAAAAACATACTCTAAGCATCACCAAAAGAAAAATAATAATAAAAGGCCTTTATTGTCATTAAAACAAGTGGAGTTATAGGATAAATTAGTTTCCTGTCTGACATCGTTGTCAGATGTCATTGTGGTTTAAAGCTGCCTGTGATACTGACAACAGAGCGCTCCGTGAAGGACTTCCTGTCTTTCCAAAGTTATGTTAAACTCTAGTTCAATCTATTGCATCTACACGTTTGTGTTTGTGCCATTTACCAAACAAACCTCCGTTAACATCACTGTGATTTTATACACTGTCCCTAACAAAACCCAACCTCTAATCATGCGCACAGTTTTTACGCACTGCCCCAGTCACACACACACACACAGAGAGAGAGAGAGAGATAGAGAGAGAGAGAGAGAGAGAGTGAGCTTTCCATTTAGGGTATGACATAGTAACATGATGTGATATTCAGAGTGGGGCTATACATCGGTTTTATATTAATATATTATTAAATTCATTATTTAATCTGTTTTTAGCTGCGTTTCGTTTTATTCCATTCTCGGTCCCTTTCACTTTAGTTTTCCACCCCGATTGTCATCTATTATAAACCCCCCGCCTCCGCACCTACTACACACACACACGCACACACGCACACACACACGCGCGCGCGCTAGAGGCGACTCTTTTCCTGTTGACGCGTGTCAGTGCGCACCTTGACACAAACCGATCACACGCAGCTTTACTGTACCATGTCAGAGGATTGAGTTTGATTCTTTGTGTTTCAGGGTTAAACGACTAAAGTTGTTCTTTTTTTAACCCTTTAATGTGCACGTTGATTGGATGGAAAACAAAGACTGGTTCACATGTTTAGCTTTATAAGGTAAGAAAGTCATTACTGTTTTAATCTGAATCAGTCAGTAAATGTGTGGAGCTTTGGACAGGTTTTGACTATTCTTTATATGTGTATGGTTTAAAAAAACAATAAGTAAGTAGCTGCATCGTTTGCTCATCTGCATCCAATTGTAAGGCTGAGGATGAGAAATAACTTGTGGGATAAGTGCTGCAGCCTTTTTCCCACCATTGAAGATCAATGACAACTTTGCCTGCTGTGATTGTTGGATTCGGCTGCTTGCCTCAGTTAATGTCTCTGTTGTCCAAACTGTACCTGCTATCAAGAGCATCACAGTATGATGTAAGAACCTCTATGCACCCAATGCTTTGGCCAATAGTAATACAGCCACTTCTATTTTATTGTTTTCCTTTGACTGTGGTGGAGTTGAGCTGGCACAGTGATTGACAAGGCAGTGACAGATCCGCTCCAGCAGAATGTGCATTTTCTTATCACTTCCTCCAAGGCCTAGTGTGTGTGTGTTCATATATAGCCATGTTTTTCGATAACGGGGAGTACCAAAGCAGCCGACTGGAAGAAGGATAAACATGAAGGGTTCACTTGTGATTACTTATGCTTATAAACTTTTAAAGGTGAGGAAAAAGTAAGTCAATTTTTTTTCTTCCTTTGCAGCCACTTGAGGTCTTAAAGAAACCCAAGTGGAAATTAGTGCTGAAGCTTTCCCAACCCACTGGATAAACGGTGGTTTTTAAATTCCTCCGGGCTGTGAGAAGGTTTCAGTAGCAGAACAATAGAGGAAAAGTAGGACTTTGGTCCGATGTACTGCCAATCAGGATCAATGCTTGGTTATGTGGCCGACGGAGGTAGATTAATGAAAAAAAAAAAACAATGTCTGAGAACTGCCATGAATGTGAAATGAGTAGAGGGGGAAGCAAATGGTTTGTTTTTCCTCTTCTTGTAACGTTTCTTAACATTGGTACATGCAGTGTGTCGTTACATTTCCACGAAGAACACTAAAGTGCAAATGTGGGGTCATTTGACAAGCTTTCTTTCTGCCACTGTGACACTTTCTACACGCATGTCATTTAAAACTAAACAAATATAGATTTTTTTATCCGATCAGTGAGGGAAAATCTTTTCGTTCTCAATGTGTTGTTGTAGTTTAATTATTTCTCAATGGGCAATTCCTACTACTCTAGCTAATATTTCATTATCTCACCTTCCACGATACAAAGGTACTTTCATTACACAGTTCAATGAAGAAACTATTTGACATCTACTGGATGGGAGCAGCGAGCAAGCAGCAAGAAGAAGGGCAGTGAGCCTCTTGCACTGGTCAAATTGATTTTTTGTGTAACATTACAGTGATGCCTTATTAGTATCATCTTTTTGGTTATGTTTCTGACACGGTAGCAGAAAGATTGGGATGAGGAAACAGGTTGATTAGACAGAGGATGGATCGAGTCATAAGAAATAGGTCAGAATGATCCCAGCATGGCTCCTATAGTAACCGCGTGCCCCTTTCCATTGTCAATGGCTTGTTTGTCATACAGTCAATCTTATTGAATCTTATCTCATGAAATCTTACCCACTGCAAAGACCTTGGTGAGAATTAGGTCATATTTACAGATGTGTTTTTTTTTTCCCCCACTGCAGTCAATAACTTTCACTTTCAGCATATGCCTGCTGTGTGGGTTTAGTTCACCGGCTCATAAAACCAGCTTCTATATGTGTGTGTGTTTTGTTTCCAACCAACAGGATGTGTCCTATAGTCGGGGATGAACTGACATACAGAAGCTCATTTAAAATGTCAATGTAGGTATTATAGCTAGCAAGATACCATTATTGATATTTTAAAAAAAAATCTGCTAATGAGAAGCCATATCAGCCTTTTTTTTACATAAACATTTTTGATTGCGATCAATTAAAGGAATAGTTTTGGGAAATGTGCAAATTAGCTGATGAGAGTTTGGTGAATCCTCTGTGATTAAAAATGGAGCGAAAGAAACCGTAACTTGACGTTTTCACTCTGACTCGTTTTACCCCAGTAAACCAAATACCTTGAGCTACATTTCATGAAGGTTATCTGAGGTTGAAACATACTGTAATCTGTTTCAATTCAGCAGAACACTTCAAAAAAAGACGCAAAGGTATTTCAACACGGTGTTCCAATAACAGTACAATGACTCAATGAAATTTATAGGTGGCTTATTTTGTGTAATTATCAGTTAATGTGGAGGAAATCACGTCACTGGTTGGAATGATTAGTGTGTGGAAGGGTTTCGGGGGAACTTTTCCTTAAATAAAAGGTGCATTGTTGAACTGTCTGCTTTGGCCCTGTATGGAAAACAAACTGTCCCGCTGTCTTCCAGAGATAGATGGCTTTTCTGACCTGTGTGTGTGTGTGTGTGTGTGTGTGAATGTGTGTTAACCTGCAATCTGTTTGTACAGGCTCAGAGATTGTATTCTCTCTCTCTCTCTCTGCAGACCACTATTCCTAATTTGGCTGCTTTTGGGAAAAACTGGACACTCTCTCCTCAATAGCCTGCTGTAGTCTTTGACAAAATCAAGTGGAGAATAAAAGAGACAAACACAGTCACAGAGGTAAAGAGGATGACTGGCATAACAACTTAGCTGTCCTCTCATGACACAATTACACTTAATTTAACCCTTTAAACTGTACCATGTGGTTTGGCAAGCAGGTATTTTCTCTAGAAACACGCAGAGCAGCTGAGTTTGTGGGATGAGAGTGCAAAGAAAGCAAAAAAGGAGGAAAAGATAACCATGCTGAAAAATGAAGAGGTGGTCTATATTTGCCTGGAGCTGGTAATCGCCTGCTTGGCTGTGGCTGGGAACATCCTGGTGTGCTGGGCCGTCTGCATCAACTCCAACCTGCAGAGCATCACCAACTTCTTTGTGGTGTCACTGGCGGCTGCTGATATCGCTGTGGGGCTGCTAGCCATCCCTTTTGCTATCACTATTAGGTATCATTTCTTTTGTTATTTCATTTAAAGCTCTCTTAATCATTTTTATATGACTCAGCTGTGAAAAAAAGGATGTTTTATGTTTACCATCACATCTGTCTTTTTTCTGCACCTGTGATGTCTTCTTACAAACCAACATCAGTACCGGCTTCTGTGCCAACTTCTACGGCTGCCTGTTCATTGCCTGCTTCGTCCTGGTGCTCACCCAGAGCTCCATCTTCAGCTTGCTGGCTATCGCTGTGGACCGCTACATTGCTGTCAAGAACCCACTCAGGTGAGAGGAAACAACGGGGGTTACATCAAACATACTGACAGCTCAAACTGAGACAGCTTTTCCACACTTGCTGGGTGTAAACTGTTCTTTTTTGCAGTAACACACTCTTTTCACATGTACAGAAGCAAGTCAGGGGAAAAAATATATTAAAGCTGAGGAGGTGTCCAAAGCACACATGCAGTGGTGTGGCGAAACACATTGAATTATAGTGAGATCTTATTCAATTAAAGCTAATCTGGCTGGCTGCAGGGCAGACAGAGATGTATGTCTCCGCAGGCTTTATTGGGTTATTGTTTGTGTACTGATGGAAGGATTAAACCCGCTGAATGCTTTGATCATTATCATCCGTGTATTATAAATCAACACCAGTCAGGCACTATCACTAAAAATACCTCATTTATTTTGCAACTTGTTCCTTGTTCAGTCATTCTGCAACAGGTTTGCTTCTGTCATGAGAGAATATTTCATCAAGTAAGCCACAGCAGGTGACGCATTTGCCTAAGCAGTTACATAATGGTTTATTTTGCCTTTGTTTGTGTTTGTGTGGTCACATCTGTGATCACTGGTGCCATAACCCTGGCACCAGTGATCACGGAGCTAATCATCACTTTTAGGAGGCTTAATATAGCATATTGGCTGCCATCCTGGCTGTGGGAAAGTGGCTCCAAAACACAGGGACAATTTTAAGTCAATGTGATGTTACCAAGAATACTGAGCAGAATATGTCCACGCTAATACTGCCTACAAATATCATATAGGTAGAGTTTCACAGTCAAAACAGATTCAGATACTTGAAACACTTTATGTGTGGTTTATTTTTTTATCACAAGACCTATGAATGAGCAGGAAGGCCCATCATCACTGAAGAGGTACTGGTTTAATGGTGGCACTATCAGGCTTTGATGCATTCTGTATTTAAAAGGAAGCGATGCAACTATCTAAAAATCTGCAGTTGGGCAACTGAAATTTTGCTTATGCTTATTGAATAAATAATCAATTTAGGCTTGAATGTGCGACCATTTCCTCCTTATTTAAATCACCAAATATTGACTTTACCTCAGAAAGATACTTCCACAGTGAGATTAGATAAAGCCAACTGGCTCCAATGTATTGTCGCGTTCTGCTCAACCTTACAGGTACACCAGCCTGGTGACAGGGCCGAGGGCAAAGGGCATCATCGCACTGTGCTGGGTGCTTTCGGTAGGCATCGGCCTAACACCGATGCTGGGCTGGAACAAAGGTAAGATTTATTTTAAGTTGCATGAACAGCAATGTATCGACAAAGACAGAGAAGAAGACTGTAGGATTTAAAATGCCTTTAAAAAAAATCTGTTTTTACCAATGTTTTATGAGAAGGGAAATGGATTCAACACATTTGTTAGATCACAAGGATGTACACAATGAGTTCTGGTGAGTAACAGTGAATGTAAACAACTTTTTGTTTGTTTGCAAGAAAGCTCCACCCTTTTAACTCGTGGAAAAATGCATTGGCATCGTCTTTCTAGAGAAAAGTGCTTCCATTTACATTGATTGTTACAATTAGGAGGAAATGCATCTGACTACCCACAATGGCTTCAATTCAGATAAGTGCTTAGATTATTATAGGAAACTTGGCACCTAATGTTAGATTTAAAGTCTGACACTCATACCATGCACATCAACTTGCCATAATTACATAACACAATATATGTGAGATCATTTCTACTGTGTAAACAGCATTGTATTTGGCTCACATGATCAGAAAAGATGATGAGTTACTCTGTGCTCTGTACAGGTTGGAATCCCAATGTCACCAGCAGCAGCTGTCCTGAAGGCCTGACAGAGTGCACGTTTGAAGGAGTGGTTACGCTAGACTACATGATCTATTTCAATTTCTTCGGCTGTGTGCTGTTGCCCCTGATGGTCATGCTGGTCATCTATGCCAATATCTTCATGGCAGCACGGCGCCAGCTCCGACTGACGGTGCTCAAAGTTCCGCAAACATCTTTTCCTCAAGAAATGACATCGTCCACGAGCTCATCTCGTACAATCCTGCAGAGAGAAGTGCACGCTGCAAAATCGCTGGCGATCATCGTAGGTTTGTTTGCGCTGTGTTGGCTTCCCCTGCACATAACTAACTGTTTCCACCACCTGTGTCAAAACTGTGAGCGTTCACATATCTGGGTGACAAATATGTTTATCATCCTCTCCCATGCTAACTCGGTTGTGAATCCCTTCATCTACGCCTACCGCATTCGAGAGTTCAGACAGACCTTTCGGAGAATCCTGTATCAGCACATCCTAGGGAAGAAGGATGGACATGTGTTTAGGGTTGGAAAGGGTGACAGCAGAGGTGTTGAATGCAGCATTATCACACGGACCTCTTCCCATATCAGTAAAGAGGTTTCAACATGTGGCACAGTGGTGAATAGTTACATCCTGGACCCAGATCTTAACAGAAGTCCTCCAAAAACTACTCATGAAGCCTCTAGCCATTGGACATCAAAGTTAGATGCTGCACCAGGAAGTTACATATCCAACAGAAACCAAATAAAGAGTAGCACCCTGTCAGAAACACAACAGCAGCCATGGATCATGGGATTTTCTGCTCAGGATGCAGTTGAGTCAATGGCATATCTGGGGGAAACAACAGATGTTTTGGAGGTGGGAGACAGTGAAAGCTGTATTTCTTTTGTGAATGTGCAGGCTCTCTTTCCAAACCAGACAGGCCCGGCGCACTTCACAGAACTTACAGAAACCTTATGACAAAATATTTATGCATTGAAAATATATTTCTGTCTCTGTAAAAACATATAGCATTGTGAAAATGGGACAACATGAAGAAGGATCAATGAAACGCCTTGCTCGAGCTGAAACATTATTTAAGTTTTCGGTGAAGAAATCTGTTTTTTTCTATTCCAAAGTAATGCTGCGTTCTCTTCAACCGCCTCTGAGCTGGATCAGATCTATAAACACGCAAATAAATGTTTATTGATGTTTATTATGGGCATGTTCTTAACATGTAGTACAATAAGATTTTTGGAGGTATGTTTTTTTTTCTAAGACGAAGGTGATGTTTTTTTTTAGGTTGCATTTCTTTAAAACAATGTACATTTAGAAAACTCTACCTTCTCAGCTGCACTCATCTTGCAACAGACTCAAAGCGTTGAACTGCATTATTTGTCAATGTCATGTCATCTTTTGTAATCTAAAGAATAATGAATGTTTATACTTATAGAGGAATTAAAAGTCTTAAATGCTTATTACTTCTATATGTTTTTCATTAGCTGAGGTCACTTTCTACTTTAAAAATTACAATTACACAAATTTATTAATAGTTTTACTATGAACCCGCCTATAACATAGAGTCAGACTCTGTGTTATAGGTGGGTTCATGTTATTCAGAGTCAGACTCGTACACATAGACAGCATACATACACATCACTCACCACAGACTACTCAGCAATAGGTGTTTACAAAGTACGAAGTGTATGAGTCAATGAGCCTAATGCAATGGAAATCAAATGAAGGTTAATTTGATGATGTCTTTTATTAAGCCATTATGCTTTCCATTTCCTCGTTTAAAAAATCCCTTCCACTGTGGGAAAGACCTGCATTTATATGCATCAGATGTTCATCACTCTCTGTGATCATGTATGAAAAAGAATGAAGCCATTGCATTTTGAAAGAAGCTTTGTTTTTACACTAAAATGATGTGTTCATGAATGATTCAAATCTAAGTCACTTCTAGACAATAAAAAACAAAACCCCTTGATAACCAAAAAGACTGTTGGAGTCTATTGTTGTGTAATGACAGACAAGACTCTAGCGAGGACAAATAATAATTTAATGGGCCGCTTTATTGTATGCCATACAGTCATAAACTGTTTGGGAATATATATGGGAATATAGGAATCATAAGAGAATGCAAATGTTTTGTCTATCATTTTAGGAAGAACAAACAAATTAGCAGAGACAATTATTTGACTGCAACAGCAAGATTTATTTTGGTATTATCTTTCCATTCTCGTTCAGGCTGATGTGGAGATAATATGTTAACATAGACAAATCTACTTTTGCGTATTATGTCCTTTGTTTGGTTGGCATGGATACCAAATTGGTTAAACTCTTGCAAGTTTAACTGTTGTATTTAAACCTGTTCAAAAAAGTGTAGTAATTCATCTCAAACCATACTGTTATGCAACAGAAATTATAAATTGTGATTTAACCCTGTGGCAAAACACTGAGCAGGCTTTCAATAACAAATATAAAGTTATATCTGTATTCCAAGTGGAGATTAGTAAGGTCATAATACATAATACAATCATAAACAAAACATGGCAAACACACGAACACAAGAGGCAGTACTTGATATATAAAATGTTAGTGTTAGGGTTAACTTGTCAAAGAATAGTTTTATGTTAATAACTAATTTTTGCCACAAATGTCAGATAGAACTTTATAATTCTAAAGTCGTGAAATAATGATAACACAATTAGTTTGTGGATATCTCTTTTTAACTTAAGGTTTACTCAGACAACTTATAAAGATGGAGTAGTAAACCTACAGTTCAGGATCAGGATTTTTCATCACTGGATGTAAGAACTACATAAAAAACACAACTCCCACGATGCACCGCGAGACTCCACAGGAAGCACTTCATTGACCTTTACAGGCATTGTGGGTAGGCGGAAAAAGGCTCAAAAAGAAACGCAAAAGCGACAAACGCACGTTGCCCAGTTGCTCCAGAAATCCAACAGTAATAAAATCAGAAAAGACAGGATCAAGGTAAGTGTATTAGACTGGATGAAATACTATTTTTTACAACAGTAGTGTTTGTGTTCTTTATAGTTAAACCAACGCTCATTCATTCAGTCTGCTAACATGGCGTCATCTATTATGTCGAGGCTAAAGTCTTCATTATTTCAGTTGACGTTTGTATTTAAATTACATTTTAAGTCACATCAGACACCATGTTGCTACATTATGCACCTTGTATTTAAATATGTGTATAGATGACTTAACTAGTGTTACGTTATTGTATCTTCACCGAACGCTAACCTGCTAATGTGGCTAATTTAGCTAACTAGCTAGTTGTTAGCGGGTAAGTAACGTTAGCCCTGCGTTTCAATCAATTGGATATATTTATTAAGGGTATTATATTGGTGTTTTGTCATTTTTGCATCCATCCATCCTAACGTCAGTGCTGACTTTTCTATGAAACCGGTATAACTTTTTTTGTGTTATGTGTTTGTTTGAATTCTCCGGTTAATCATAGCAAATAGATCCTGACATTATCAATATTTAACCTATTTAAACCCACTTGAAACGCCTTGTAAGAGCATTTAATGAAAAAAAACCCCAAAACATTTGTCCAGCCCAGCTTGAATACCAAACACAAAAATAATGCTTTATAATCTAATGCAACAACTGTATTGTATAATGTAAACGACATTATATAATGTAAAGCCTAGACATGCACGATTTATTATGGCACAACACGTTTTTAACATTTCTTGCCTTGCATTTTGTGTTTCAGTGAAACGGTTGAAAAATGTCTATCGGCGTACCCATCAAGGTCCTGCATGAGGCTGAGGGTCACATCGTGACCTGTGAGACCAACACTGGAGAGGTGTACAGAGGCAAGCTGATCGAGGCTGAGGACAACATGAACTGCCAGGTTGGGTCTTACTAAAGACTAAAGAACAATAATCACAAACTTCTCTGTACAGCCTAATTTCTTTAATATTATAGCACTTTTTTGATTATGGGTATGTTTCTGTGTCTCCCTAGATGTGTTTAGATTGTCAGATAATATTTATGCAGTTTGCCGTATGGGCTTTGATGTTTTGTATGGTGTAGTTATCTGTGGTGGTGCTTAAAATAATTATACATAATTGTAATTACGTGGCAATCTATGGTGAGTCTATCACATCAGTTGTTAGTTGCAGCTCCGGACCTAAATCCTACTGTCTACTCTGTATTTGCATTAACTCGAGTCCTTGGGGTAAATCATCAGATTTTACTTTTCACAGGAAGCATTTCGCTTGTCACAGAAGGTGCAGATATAAATAAGAAAATTAATAATGACTGAATTGAATTAAGCCGTTAAAGTTTCAGGGTCCTGCTGTCACAATATTGTGGCTTACTGGGACACTTGAGGAGAACAAAGCCGTTAATGTTCGTAATATGTTTTTCCGTCTGTTATTAGTTACAGTATCTGCTGTGAAAATGTTATCACTTAAAAAATCTAAACGTTTTGGGCAAATGTGCACCACCTAAAACTGATTATTTAACCATGTCACTAAAATATAGTGTTTGAACACTGTTTTTAATTAAACTTGTCTTGTAGCTAAAATGGGGCATTTTTCCTCCCTCTTTGCACAGATGTCCAATATCACTGTGACCTATCGTGATGGCCGGGTGGCACAGTTGGAGCAAGTGTACATCCGTGGCAGCAAGATCCGTTTCCTGATCTTACCTGACATGTTAAAGAATGCTCCTATGTTAAAGAGTATGAAGAACAAGAACCAGGGATCAGGTGCAGGAAGAGGCAAGGCAGCCATTCTCAAAGCACAAGGTGAGCATTTTGAACCAGTGTTTCCCTGAACATTTCAAAGGACACCGTTGTTTTTGTTGTTGTTTTTTTTTTTTTTGACAAGTCAATGCATCTACTTACTCAATACACTTCAATTAGTTTACAATTCTGGGGAACTTAATTCTTGTGAATTTTATTTGTCTGTCTATCTAGGGATATTTTGCATGCATATGTTAACTTCTTCGACCAGTGAGACCACAATACTACGAGTTGTTGTTGTTTTTTTTTTTTCTTTCTAAAACCGTTTTTTGTCTTGTTTTTCTCTGCAGTGGCTGCAAGGGGCCGAGGCCGTGGTGGAATGGGAAGAGGCAACATCTTCCAGAAGAGGCGATAACTGCTCTGTGTTAAGATTGTTGCATTGTATAGACTTTTTTTTGTTTTGTTTTTTGACTTTCTCCTTGGACTGTTTTGTTTGCAGTTAAATGCTTTTTAATTTCATTTTTTATGAAAATAAACATAGTTCAATTTGATGATCTTCTACTTCTACTACTTCATTCTTCTACTAGATATTCCTCTCGCTGAAGGCCAGATTTACTTGGTTTACATATTGACACTGTTCATTGGATCACTTAATTTTCCCTATTGTAAAAAATAAATTTGAGTAAACAAAGTGGTGAAAGTATTTGGTGTGATAGACACAAATGGCAAGATGCTTCAATTACAACATGCATGTCACAAATTTTGACTAAAGTTCACCCAATCACTAAAAATTATTCTTTTTTTTAAAACATGGATTTGTTTGCAATAAAGGTTGTAAAAAATTATTAATTTGTCAGTATGTGTAACATTCAACATAAGAGAAATGTTAGTACAAATGTGTGACATGCAAGTTGTATATGGGGTCAAGGATATTCAAAGGTTGGTTTATTCACCTTTTGAAAACTACATCTTGTGTGGCTCTCAAATCATTTGGGTTATCTCAAATTTGGCTTTGCGTTTTTAACTGAAAGCATGTGGTACAGACTGGGGCTGTGAGTTTGAAATCTAGTTGTCTGCCTGGTTCTAATGAATGATACTTGTTGGATTATGGAAAGGGTAGGATCCAGGTCCAGTCCAATCAATTTTATTCACATAGCCCAAAATCAATTGGTCTATGTGGATTTAATATATAATGTGTGTGTGTATGTATATATATATATATATATATATATAATATAATTTAAACGAAATCACCAACAGAAATCTTTAACAAAAAAGTAAAGCAGTATATAACAAGGATGCTTTCTGTTTTAATTCTAGGGTGCAACTCTCCAAGTACACCACAGGGGGAGCCAGTTCACTACAAAGTGCTTATAGTAGAAACTCCCAAGTAGCATGAAGTGTCGTATTTTGAGCTCGTCGGATAAACTCAGAAGGGGAACAAGGGCAGTTTATATCTCTTTCGCGGATGTTGGCTGTTGTAAGAGTTGTTGCTACAACTATTAAACGACCGCGCTTGCTCTTATTTCCAACACTTCCTCGACGTGCAACACGGGACCTGCGAGCTCAGCTGGATTGGTTCATCATCACAACATCGGTTATCAGTCTGCTGCCTCCTTACCGTTTCACAAACGGCTAGCTAGCTGTCGTACTACCGCGGCTGGAGGAGGAGACGGAGCTCCACTATTCTGACTTGTAGGCCCAAGTCACACGTCAGGGTAAGCTTGCATTTATTACAGTAGGTATTTGGTTTTTATTTCGGTCGGTTGGAGCTTTAACGGTTCCTACTAGCATCTTGACTGCTGCTCAACAAACATCTGTATCTTGACAGATGAGGCAGCTGCTAACGTTAGCTGGGACCTCACACGACGGCGACAAATCAGGATAACGTGAATAACAAAGGCGCTTAAATCATTTCTAATGTTAACAGTCAAAAAAAAAAAAGTCAGCAATTTTCTCCAGTTATGAGTGTAGGTTAGCTGTTGCAGTAACAGGGCAAAGCTGAAGCTTGTTATGACAGTTGAGCGTGAACATATAGATGTTAACGGTCACTTGTATGTATGAAGACATAACCAGGTCTGATGTTTGGTTGCATCAGCTCGTACTGCTGCTGTTGTAATAAACATGAATTTATTATGCGTCGCTTTTTAAGAACACAAGGTTGTATTAAGGTGTCATTTTGGTTATAGGCACCTCTAATATTATTAATTTCACAGTGTGACAACTACTGTTAGAATCACAGGTGAACATGCAAAATTGCTTTGTTTGATTTATCATTATCATACTATAATTTACTTGATGGAAATGCACCATCAGGTTGTTTTTGCTGGTGATCAAATGGAGTTTAAGTGAAATATTTTAACACTTTCCAATTGGTCTCTTTTTTTTAAGTGTATTTGGAAGGAATTATGTCAACTAGAGCTGTAATAATGAGTCTATGAATCAATATGTCAATCAACAAAATTACTTACATAATGATTGACTGTTCAGGTCATTATTTCAAACTGGCCAAACATTTGGTGACTCCAACTGGTTGGCAAGTTGCGACTTTTCTCTGTTTCCTTTTTTTAAAGCAAATTGATGATATCTTCTAAGGTTCAGAGATATTGAGATGTGATGAAATGACATTTTGTTGACGATTAAGTTGTAGCCTCAATATCAGCTGTGTTTTTGTAGTTGATTCAGGGTTGATAATGGGTAAACAAAGTCAAACTGTGATGTATTTTGGATTTGAATATCATGACTGCCAATTATATATTTCAGATTCATATTAGCCATGATTGTCTCATGACACTACTGTACAGTAAAGTTGGTTGAGGATGCTCATCCCTCTATTTACAGGAGCTTATCTCTTACACAGCTCCACAGATCGCTGTCAGGCTTGCCCTGTTGATCTTTTAATGAAGCCAGCGATCCTCCTCTGCTCCAGATGGCCCAGTGCTGTACTTGTACGTCTGTAAGACTGTGTCTGTGTAGTTATTAATGCTGTACATGACTTGGACCACCCTGCAGGCTCTAAGTCCTCTCTCCCCCTCCCCTCCTGGCCAGATAGTCAAGGTCAGGTCATGTGACTTTTGTTATGATAAGATGCACAGTACAGCATCTGGATCTCGGCAGCATCAGTTGGTGTTTCACAGGGCTCAAATCTCACTGCTTGTACTTCATCGAGCTGCTGTGATCAGGGAAGTTGAGGGCTTTAGTCAGCAGTATCCTTTTACTAACTATATAGAGCACCAAGGACAGACGTGTTTTTTTTTTTTTCACAAATGTCTAGCAAGGAGAGATTTGATATTTCATATATTTTGATTAAAGTTTGAATACAGCATTAGTTTGTGTCCAGCCTCCCTCACTGTGGGATGGTGGGTGATGTTTATTGATGATCAAAACCTGCTTTCTTGGCTTCAATGTAAAGAATATTTCTGCTCAATGCTAGTCCAACTAGTATCTTCAGAAACGCATGTCCTAAAAATAATGGCTGTTGACACTTAACCATTGACAAAACCCAACTCTTTTCTTCTTGTTATCAATTCTCATGCTGTTGCAAATCCTGCTGGCCCAAATAAAGCAATAATAGCTGACAATACACCACACAAAGACACAATGAACCAGGGGCTAATTTCCAAAACACTGCTGTGTGGTGAATGAGATTTTCAGTGATATTGCGCGTGTTTCTATAGATAATAATGGTGTAGAGACTGCACAAAAACCTCTTCATGTGAATGGAAACAGGCCTTGATATATGCCTTAACCATTTATCTGAGATCAAAGTAGGTCAAGCTTGATACGTTGCCTCTCTTCTCTGGATATAAAAAGCCGGAGCTGGTGCATTGCGAGTTTCATCCAGGGGCATGTCTCCTTTTATTAAGTGGAGGCTGAGTCCGCTTATCAGGTCACATTGTGGTACTTTGATGTCGGTGACACTGTGTATGTGTGTGTGTGTTAGTGTGTTAGTGTGTTAAAAGTCAAATAGGATCTCAAGAGCTTCTTTTTTTAGTCGAATGAAACAAGGTTCATTTTACTTGGACAGTAAACTGTGTCTGCCTTTAAGAATTGGCAGGGAAACTTAGAGGTCATACAGGCCAGGTGTGTTCGACAGACTTTGAAGAGGAGGATATTTTTGCCAGATATTTTCAACATTCTTGATGCGCAGCCTTCACAATGAATGCTTCTTTCTTTCTGTTGTGAGTTTATATCACTATATATCGGCTGGCTGTCCTCATTCTGAACTTGGCTGGATCTCCTACTGTCTTGTTTTCTTATGGCTTTCCTTGTTTTCCCTGTTTTCCTGTATCTGTGAGGTTTACTCGGCTCCCACACACTGACAGTGCCACAATCCTGTCAAAACCATGACGGAAATCAAAAATCTCTTTCTCCCTTTATCTCTACCTCCCTCCCTCCCTCCTTCCCTTTCTATTCCTCTCAAAGATAATGAGCAGATGATAAGATGAGTGGACTCAGAGATGGAAATGACCATCTTGAAATTATGCAAAAAATGTTTTGGACAGACAATAATTAAGCATGTTATATAACTGACATCAAAAGCAGACTGAACTGTTGCTTTTATAGACGTATCAAATCTGTCCACTTAGAGATGAAGTTTGTGATGCTAGATATGTTTACATGCATTAATTAGCACTTAACAGAATGTGTGGAAAAAGTCCGGTCTCCATGGATGTTTAATACGGAGTGAGCTGTTTCTACTTACGTTTCAGAGCTAGTGAACAGCATCTCTGATTATTTCTCCCACACCTTTTTATTATATGCACATATATTTTATCACATGGTTTATTTCACGCAGTTGTCCTGTTTGTGGTTTATCTTGACTCTCACTGGATTGTTGAATTTAGTCAGATCAGTTTTCTGCATGGCTATTAAAATAATGATAGGAGTACATAATTTTCAGATGTTTTAGTGTGCATGCTGACAGCCCTGTTAGAAGGCACAAGGTGACCAGTGTAACTATATGCTCAGTGAAAGTTAGTTGGTTATCAATCACCATGCCAAGATTTGTTGCAGACTGTGTTGGAGAGGGAAAAGCAGAGCTGAGTTGGATGCTTATGTTGTGCTGAAGGTGATGTTCCATCATCCATTTGGAGAAATTGGAGAGGCAGGTTGAGATCTCTCCTGAGATAGATGGGTCATGTGGTGGGAAGGACAGACAGAGCTGAGTGAATAATCAGACCAAGGGAGGCAGGGTATATTGAGGAGATTTGGAAGAAAGGCTGCCAATACATCAAGCAAGATGAGAACTGTTGACTGAGCATCAAATACTAACGCTTAGGTATACATTTCATGCTGTATAACTTTGGATTGACCAAGACTGACCTATAGCTCTCAACCTCAGGGGTTTGGAAGCCTGTGTAAACATCGTAGGGAATAAACAAAGTCAGAAAGCATGAATCACAGGTATGATTGTGGGAGAGACGTTTGGACACATCTTCCTCAGTCAATATGCAGAGAGTGACAGAGGAAATACACTGCTGTTGGATGGTTCTGTGAATTGATTATTACCGCCACTATGTCAGAGCATAAAGGAAGAAAGCAGAGACGTGAACTGTAAGCGATGTGGCCGGTAGAGGAGGAGGCTCTTAAAAGTGTCTGTAGCAGATTTGATCGTTGGCAGCTGTTCTGCTGGAGGTAAAGGATGATAGAAAAGACTGATATACCCACTGAAGTCTGCAAGTTCTCTGCTGTTTTTTTTCTCAGCACCTCTGAGACTGGTTATACTGGTATGGTAGACTCGTATGAGACTGGTCAGAGTGATATTGAATGAGCAGACAGAGGGCAGAGACTGTCCAGACAAGAGCTTAGTGTAGAGCAGAATGTATTTGTTGCTTCATTTACCATCAGTAAGTGCTTGGGGTTGGTAGAATGGAAATGACCTGTGTGATTAAGTGAGTGGACACAAGGTTGCAGAGGTTGTGTCAGACGGAGACCATCTGCTTGTGAACTTAATAGGAAGTTCAGGGAAGGACACTGTGGACTGAATAAAGTAATGATCTGACACATAAAAAGGTTGTCTGTCATATAAGGTCATGCGAGAATAAGGTCCAACTGTTTACCAGCCATACAAACTGCTTATGTGGTGTGTTGTATTATTGGTGTAACTGTATTGTGGTGTATTGTAGCTCAAATGGTATTCTGATGTTGTACCCACTCGGACGTGTCGGTAGGCAAATCTTGCTTCTAAAAGTTAACGATTTGTTTGTTGACATGAATTTGTTGATTAAGAAAAGCACTTAACTCTTATTGAAACAGATTATGCAAAATATTCATATAACATAGATTAAAACATAAAAACAAAGGGTTATGTTTGTTTAGATGGCTGATTCAAATCAAAATAGTTGATTTCAGTTACAAGAGTAATAGTCTTATTTTAGGCCAGCTGTTTGGGGGACGGGGCTGCACTGTCCAGAGTGTTTGTAATGCTTACGGCTAGCAGTTGTTAACACATCAGTAGATATCTTAAATAACAGAAAATGGTTCTCTACATGCGTTTTCTTATTCTGTGGTTTGCTTTTAGGCACCATCCCCCCTGGAGGTTTCCGTCTGATGGAGCAGTGGTTGTCAGTCTTTGTTGTGAAGAGGCACGATGTTTCCTTGTCATGTAACCCCCTGGCCCTCTGCTGAGCCGCCGGTTTCCTGCGGCAGCCATGCATCCCCAGCGCAGCCCTCACAACCCCTTCCTGATCTGCTGTGCAGCTGTCCCGCTCCACCTTTGAACACCCACTCTGAGACGCCCTCCCCAGACCCCATGGAGTCCCTCATCGTTGTCACAGAGTACGAACCCAGCAGGCCACCTGGAGAGGAAGAGGTAAGACGACCCGCACCCAGGTAACACTATATATACAGAATTGGAACCTAATCTAATTGGAATTTGGGTCTCTAGGAAGGAAGGGAGTTAAAATCACATTAAAGAATAGGAATGCTTTAAATTGAAATGAAAAATAATCATTATATATCACTATTACTTTGATGACCATACATATGTGAACATGCAATAGCGGAAACAAATCAGATTTAAATGCGTCACTTCTCAGGTAGAAGACATGGACAGCTCGGAGACGCCTGAGCCAGCTTCCTCTGTGGCGGCATCTTTCCGTATTCCATCCTGCGACCTGCTGTCCCACACAGTTGGTCGGCAAGAGGCTCTGCTACCCGAAAGCCAAGAGCAAAGGGGAAGATTAAATCTGTCAGACAGGAAACTGTCTCTGCAGGAGCGCTCACAAACTGCAACATCACCCTGCAGCTCCCCAGGACTCAACGGACGCTATATTTACCCGTCATTACCCTACTCCCCCATCACATCACCCCACTCCTCTCCACGCTTGCCCCGTCGGCCCACTGTGGAGTCCCACAGTGTTTCCATCACTGACCTCCAGGTATGGTCAAGCCTTGATACTAACAAGGTTCTAATAGTAGGGGTTTGAAATACTTTAAAGTCTTTGGAGTCTTTTTGGCTTACTTAACTATTAATCTAAAATCAATTGCTAACATAAAATAATGCTAAAAATACTCTTTGAACCAGAAGAACCACATCATTTTTGTTTGTCAGTAATCAATCAGATGACCAAAAAAAAAGAGGAAATCAGCTAATGTGAGGTTACAATCAGTGTAATTATAATTATGATTATATAATTTACTGTCTCTGCACCATCTGAGCAGTGCATTCCCTTAAGGACTGTGCATTGCATAAATCATTATACATGAACGAACAAACTAACTTTGTTCCTCTTCACAGAGGAACATCTGTTATGTATCAAAATATCACACTTATATAAAAGTAAACAAAGCATGTGCATTTGTCTTAAAAGCAGCAACACACTGGTAAAGACTGAGCTTTGTGGATGCAGAGGTAAGGTTTTATAGTCGCAGTAGATGTAGATGATAGCTGTGATCCTTGTTACACATGAAGTAGATACAGTAACCTGTAGATATCATATACTGTAAATAAAATGCCCTTAGGGCAGCCTGCAGATTTAGAGCCTGATGTATACTTTTTTACAATTTTTTTTACAATATCAAACGTTGTATATATAAATAAAAACTGACTACACCTTTTGAACTCGCACCCAATTTTTATCGTTGTATTGTTTTTACCTCATATGTTGGCTCTTCTCATCATCCATTTGAGAGACAAACATTTAAATACATTACATTTAGAAGTGTATTTTTTTGGAAGCTGGTAAGTCAGCACATCTCTTGTTGGTTGTATGAATCATACTCTGTAGGCTGGGTTCATTTTGTGATCTGTGTTCCCATCACTCATTGTTTTAAATCCACATTTCTGCTTTTCACTGTACAAAGGAGGCTAGAATGCAACTGTATAAGACAGTCCCTTTTAAAAGACTACAGTTCAAAATATACTTTAAGCCTGTTATAGCTGGGCTGCAAATTCTTCCTCTAGAGTCACAGGCATGCTGCAATATTAGCGGATGGGATTACTGCCAAAAATTAGGTAAAGTGCCAGTGTTGTTGTTTGGGATGTATCCACATTCACCTTTGATGTATTCTGCTCTGATTAACTGCAAAACTGGATTTGTCAAGGTAGATTTTTTTTACTTAAAATGAAGCAAACAAAATGACTAACTGATCTGGTGTTACGAGTGCAGAGCACTACACTTCTGAGTTTTAGATAAATCACCTGCAAGAAAATTGAATGGACAGGATTCAATTTGGCAATCTTATCAAAAGCAGATTTTGTCAGAATGCTCATGATGTATCTAGGGTATCTGCTAAAATAGCCGACGTGGTTTTATTTAAAAAGAAACCATTTTCTCCTCCTCTCTTTTTTCTCTCTCTTCTCAAGGACTGTGTTCAACTCAACCAGTACAAGTTGAAAGATGAGATTGGAAAGGTACCATCAGAGACGACTGACTGATTGCTCCCTTTCACTGACTCTTCCATTTGCTTCTCCCTTCCGCCTACTGCATGTCTGTCAAGTAGCGCACATCATCAAGGACACGCAATAACAGTCTCTGATATCCTCTCTCCCGGCTGTCCTCATTTCCCAAACTCTGTGTAAACTACCAGGCCATGGGAGAGTTGGAAGATGGATGAGAAGCTGGTATAAATAGCGCTCTCTAAGGGTTGAGCGAGACTTAGTGGATATGAGTGTGAATGTGTGTGTGCGTGAGTGGGCGTATTTGTATGCACGTCTTTAGATGTGGGTTTATTCAAGACAGAATATGCATGTCTGTGTATTTTTTTTTTTGTCCATAGGTAGACGTTAATATGATTCATAGACACAAGATTGTTGGAGAGGCTCTTGCTATCAGATCATCTTTGGGGCTGTAGAAAAAGCTCTGTGCTGCTTCTCCAATCTGCTCCCCCAGCAGGAGCTGATCCTGCTTGCTTGCTCTCCCTCTCTCTCACGCTCTGTTTGTTTTTGTGCATGAATTTGAGCACACTGGCTACTAATTGGGCCTAGTTTTTTATTCTGAATATCCTGTGTGTGGGCAGGGGAGCTTGATAGCATAAACCAGATCCAGTTTCCTAAATTAGCCTGAAATCAAAAATGAAAGAGAGAGGGAGAGATGATTTGAATTTCTCTGTTCTCATTTTGAAGCAGCTGGTACTCTTTCAGCTTCCTCTTTCTTACCCTCGTTTGTGTGTGTTTGTGTATTTGTTCCAGTGTGTATTTGTATTTGTTTCGTTTGCTTTGCACAGAGTGTGATTTTTTTTTTTCATAAGAATTGTAAGCTCAATCTCACTTTATTGCTCATGTTCTGTTTTACTTAGGGCTCCTATGGTGTTGTCAAGCTGGCTTACAATGAAGATGACAACACATACTATGTGAGTCTTACATGCACACACATACATGCAAACACAGATGACATTTCTTCCCAACCATTAACCCTGTCTCTGTTTTTCTCACTTCACTCTCATTCCTTGCCACTTGTCACATACACACCCCACAGACAAACCTCATAATAATCGAGCTCCCTTGTCACACTTACTGCTGTGATTTTATGTGAAAGCTCCACATATGAAAATGTCTCCAGTTAATTATGCTTTGGTGAGCACTGTAATAACACATCAGCTCAAGCTTTTCTGTTTCCTGCTCATGATTATTGCTGCAATTCTCATTAAGCTGTATGATACTGACAGACATTGACATTGGGATTATTTTAATAACTCTCCCAAGTGACAAAGTCCACCTGTCACATTGGGCATTGAGGCTATTAAAAAATAGGGGAACAGGGAAAATACGTGAGTGGGTGCGTTGTCAGATATGCATCGCCGGCTCACACTGCTGTACCCTTTCTTCTGTTTTTGTCTACCTTTTTGTTTCTGTCATCTATATTCTGGATCTCTTGCCCACTTGAATTTCCCACTCACTTCTCCTGCTTTCTCTAATCCTCCCCTTGTCCCAATCCATCACCCCTTTCTCTCCTGTAGGCGATGAAGGTGTTGTCCAAGAAGAGGCTGATGAGGCAGGCAGGTTTCCCACGTAAGTCTGCAGCCAGGGACAGATGGCTAACACAGCAGAGAGCACAGACTCTTATAAAGCTCCAGTATTAAAATCCATCCTGTCCCTTGGTCCCATCCTGTACTTCCCGGCCCTGCTTCACCTGTCGCCCACCTGCATTGTTCCTTTTTCCTCTGTCAGGGAGACCCCCCCCTCGTGGCGCCAGAGAAGCCCCTGAAGGCCCCCCTCAGCCCAAAGGACCCCTGGAGCGGGTCTATCAAGAGATTGCCATCCTGAAAAAGCTAGATCATCCTAATGTTGTGAAATTAGTAGAGGTGAGTGCTGTTAAAACTTAAATTTTGACTATTTTAATTTAGTTTGAACTTCAGATTTCCCTGAACACATTTTAACCAGAGATGTGTGTCATGATACCTGTGATGTCTTCAAACAACAAAGGTTTTTCAATGGCTTTGCACTCAGTGTGTGTGTGTGTTTGTGTGTGTGTGTGTGCGCATTTACACTCATTTCCATCTCTTTGTGACTTGGTGCCAGGTTTTGGATGACCCCAGTGAAGACCATCTGTACATGGGTACGTTGTGGCCAGACAATCGGCTGTCAGAACAACACACACACACACACACACGCACACAGATACAGACAAATTCGTTTTAGGATTTTTAGGAGATTAGGATTTTTTAGGATTTATTGTTTTTTTTAGTTTGTTTGTATCTTGGTAACTGAAACATTTCATCATCTGTGTTTCTGTCACAGTGTTTGAGCTGGTCAAGCAAGGGTAAGCTAAGCCTCTTATAGTTATGGTTGTGACACTGGAATGAGTTTAATCTCATTTGTTATGATTGCTAATTGAGCGCCCTTTACGTGTGTATTCAGGGCTGTGATGGAGGTGCCAGCAGATAAACCTTTCAGCGAGGACCAGGCTCGCTTTTACTTCCAGGATCTGCTCAGGGGAATCGAGTATTGTGAGTCTTCCAAAATCCTCCTGTTATCCTCCCACCCAGCATGTGACTGCATCCTATAATGTTAAGAATGGAGCAATAACGGACCCTCTTAGATGACTGGTTACATATCTTGATACATGATCCACGACCACGTAGAGAAATGATACAGATATGTTTGTAACTATACAATACACTTATTCAATGCTGATTCAAGTGCAGTTTAATTTCCCTCCAGTTTTATTTCAAGTAAGGAATCCAAAATGTGGTGATGATTATTGTAATATTTAGAAATGATCAAATCTAGATTCATGTTATACCTGACACTTTTCAGTTTAACTTTTAACCTTCTTGTAAAACATACTAGACACTACTTCTACATTACAGATAAGTACCTCTTTAAAATTTTGTTGTAAATCAGCTTAAATAACACAAAAATTCAATTAGGTGTGATTTCATGCCTTTAATCATTTTCTAAATTTTTCTGTCCCATATTGAAATAAAGCTGTTTTATTTACAAAGTTGAGAGTGTTTAAATTAATATTTTTTTATAATTGTAGTATCAAGGTGAAGTATGTATCTTGATCCGTCCTCGTGCTACAATTCTACCATTTACACAAATCCTTGGTCTGTGCTGTTCTCTACTCCAGCCGCCCACAAGGCTCATTCCACGTCCTCTCAGCTCCTCATGCGTTTCAGCACAGAAGAGGTTTTGCAGTGTCGTCTAGGAGACTAGCACTGAGACAAGGAGAGGGACGGCTTTGCACAAGGGACACTGAAATAGTCAGAACCAAATATCTTCTCATTATTAGTAATCATAACTGAAGGAAGGTTTGCCTGACTGAAGTTACAGTGCAGGCAGTGCAGTTAAGAAATGCGTATCAAACAGAAAAATACCACACACAATTGTTTTTCACGTTTTAAGCAGGATCTGTGGGTGTTAAATCTTTCTGCTGATGGCAAAAATTTATGACATGTTTATCCTTCCTATCCAAGTGCATTGCCAGAGATCTCTTCATGTGTCCACGCCATTTTTAATGTATTCCTTCAAGCAATGCATGGCTTTATTCAGTATTAAAAATTCAAATACTCAGAAGGTAAAAATGTTATTTTAAGACCCCCTCCCTCTCAACCCAGACTCATTTATAGTGTAGTAGAGAAAATTCATCATCTCTTTGCATAAACAGAAGAAGAATGCTGTAATAATAAACATTTTCTATTTTAACAGTACATTACCAGAGGATCATCCACAGAGATGTCAAACCCTCTAATCTGTTGGTGGGAGAAGATGGACACATCAAGATAGCAGACTTTGGAGTCAGTAACCAGTTTGAGGGGACTGATGCTCTGCTGACAAGCACGGTGGGAACGCCGGCTTTTCTTGCCCCTGAAGCGCTCTCTGAGACCAGAAAGAACTTCTCTGGAAAGGTGAAGCAACAGTTGGCCCTCTGAAGATGGTATTCAGAAATGCAACAACCTTTCCTTTTTTGGCGAGTTTTCCTAGTATTCACTAGTTTGTATGTGTGTTTCGAGAGAAAATCTTAATTCCATAAAAACATAACATACCGTATCGTGTTTTTTAATCATGTAGGCTTTGGATGTTTGGGCCATGGGAGTGACGCTTTATTGCTTCGTCTTTGGGGTGGTAAGTTTGTGCTTTGGCAATTTTTTTAGGAGTTTCTCCAGAATGATAATGTACTGATCTTCTTTATTTGAAATCTTTTTTTGACAGTGTCCATTTATGGATGAACGCATCCTCACTCTTCATCAGAAAATAAAGACACAACCAGTGGAGTTACCTGAACAGTCAGTTTTACTCCTACTTCAAAAGGATATTACTGCCCAATGGCTGCTATTTATTCAATATAAAACATAAATACAATACATGAATGGTTGTGCTGTGGTTCATTTTGTCTTAACAGTGCGGACATATCAGATGATCTCAAAGATTTGTTGCTAAAAATGCTGGACAAGAATCCAGAGACCAGAATATCAATCCCACAGATTAAGGTAAACACTGTTAAAATCTTTTATGATAAGTCTGAATGAATGTAAAGATCTTCTTTGTCTTTCTCATGCTTGTGTCTAGCTGCACCCATGGGTGACAAGGCACGGTGCTGAGCCCCTCCCTCCAGAGGATGACAACTGTTGTATGCTGATTGAGGTGACTGAGGAGGAAGTAGAGAATTCTGTAAAACACATCCCAAGTCTGGCGACAGTGGTGAGTTTACAAACACAAATTAATGAACGTCACAGACATTCTGAAGTCTGATTTGTTTTTGCTTCGGCTGTCACTAAGAGGAATATCACGGATAAGTACCGTACAGTTCATTGTCGATTCCAGCCTTCCTGAGAGGCATGTCGAATGTAATCTATTAATCTATTAGACATAATGGAGATTGAATGCTCTGTTAGGAGCAAATGAAAGACGACTTCTTTGTACATTTGTATTAGCAAGTTTATTTTTAATATTCTTGTATTTTAATAACATTCACTGCACTGCTCCGACTACTTGATTACACT
The DNA here is from genome assembly GCA_036937835.1 of Pampus argenteus. Taxonomy (NCBI): domain Eukaryota; kingdom Metazoa; phylum Chordata; class Actinopteri; order Scombriformes; family Stromateidae; genus Pampus; species Pampus argenteus. The sequence continues at coordinate 10,637,084 of CM072877.1, forward strand.
CTCCACACTTTGTACCAGAGGAGATGTATGACTTAATTATTTTTTTTCACTTATTTTCATTAGTTTAATTAATTAATGCTCAATGGTTTAAAAGATATGAACGTTTCGGATGAATTTGAAGCTTTTTAAGTGCTTCGTTTGTTGTGTGGAGTTCTCTTAGTAGCACTTAAGTACTTAATTTGAAAGGGCACACACATTAATTATGCACACACCTACCCACTCTCAAAGAAAGTGAAAGTGTAGAGACGTAAAGCCTTCCAAATGCACCAGATCCACCGTTACTATGTCATTTATAGCTTTATAGTTACATTACAGACAAGTACATATAGTAGCTGCCTGTTGTTTTGTAGGAAGTATTTATGTTACTGTAGCCCAAACATTGTTTACAACATATCTGAGAATGAAAGTTAAGCTTTTCTTCTTTACGTTTCTCACATATAATGTTTTGGTTACATGTATTATCGTTCATTATTCTACAGATCCTGGTGAGAACGATGCTGCGGAAGCGATCCTTTGGGAACCCCTTTGATTGGGGCCGTAAAGAGGACCGCAGCAGTTTGTGCGCTCCAGGACAAACACTCACGTAAGAATTGTTTACAGGCACACTACAGATCTAAACTTAAGTTTCACAGTGTCAAAGTATTTGTAGCAGTATGCTGTCACTACCATATTCTCACATGAGCTGCTGGCTCCTTTAATGCTCTGATGACGTCTGTATAGCTAGCTAATGTTCGTCAAGTAGACAAGTGTTGTTATTTCTCTCCTCCTTCGACTGCCCTGCAGGAAAGGCAGAGCAGGCAGTGTGAGACACTGTTACATTTATTGTAACTAAAGAAACTAAATAGGTTTAAGACTATGCCAGCTCTTTAGACCACTGGCATGATATAAGCAGCTGTATTTTCACACTAATTTATGGGTTTTTGATTTTTTTGGAATGCTGTGCTCTTGAGTCTACAGTACCTGCACACAAGGATTTAATGTGTATTTTAGGTCTGAGGGTGCTTCTTGCTATGTGTAATTATATAGTGTATAACACGGGGTGGACAAAATATCACGAACATCTGCACAGTCTAATGCAATCCAGTTTTAGTTGACACTGTTGGAGAGGTGCTGATTGAACTCCGCAGTAATACATGAAGCTGACGTTTGTGTTATTGTGTTGATTGGCATTATATTATAAAGTGTTATATGGTATAATTCAGGCAAATGTGACACCACCTCACTTGTAAAAATTAAATGTAAACTACGAATGAATCAAATCCTTTCTGACCCAGTCAAAACAAAAGTATCCACACTCACTCATTTATGAGCCCACACCATGCTTTACTTTCTTTATAAATTATTAATTTCTCTGCATGAAACACTCTTCACACATATACAAGAACATGCCTGTAAGTGAAGGTCTCCATGTCTCTCGTTGACACAAATGATTAATGTTCTTTAGCATAACTCTTTTCTCACCTCCCAACAACGTGCTAGGTTTCCTTAGTGCTTGCTGCTTTGCATTACTGTATGTAACAATTAAACATGCTTCAGTTCCTAAACTGAGCCTAACAGTAGCTTATTTCTATGCACAGTGATATAGGATTGACAGCAGACCCACGGCAGTGCTTTCACTAATGCTGTGTCTCTGCTGTGTTACTTAGGAAACAGCAGAGTGGTGATGGCATGAGAAGTATGGACCTGCCCTACGTGGGAGAGGATGAGGCTCTTTCCTGATGCAGAGGGTTTATTATGCACACTAGTGTCTGCCTGCCTGCAACCACACAGCACACATCCCCTTTACTCAGTTTTTTTTACTGTCAGCCTACACCTACGTACATTTCCTGGGAGGTGGACAAGTTTGGCGAATACAGGAAAAAAAAGGGAGCAAAAAAAATAAGGATCTAAGGCACTTTGACAACCATTTTAAAGCTTTTACTCCATTCTCTCCTCTTACAAGGCTCAGTTTAGGGTTGTGGGACTTCTGACTGTGACGAAGGAAAACTTTCAGGAGAGGATCCTCCTGAATCTTGAATCTGTGTTCAGCCCTTCTTGCCCAACGCACTCTCCTCTTTATCTTGCATGCATTTATAGTCCTAGCATGCTCTGTCTCAGGCTTCAATTGTACAGTTTTGTGTTTAATTGTAGTTTAGCCACTTGTGTTTCTCTTTGTCTTTACATGACAATTCTTTCAGGTATACAGGGCATGGGAACAGAGGATGATGGTGGTGTATATGGAAGGGATGGTTGCATAAGTCAGTGAGTCAGTCTCCACCATCACCTCGATATTCTCTTCAGTAAAGTAGGTTTATTGACAATGATTGTCTGGTTCACACTGCTTCAGACGGGCAGCGCCCAGTTTTGTAACATATTTTTGAGTGAAGAATCTGTACAGTTTTCCCAAAATGTAAAAAAGGGGAGTGATAAAATGTTTACTCATTGAATGCATGTGTTTACTTTCCCAGTTAAACATCTGCATGTCCATAGTGCATGTTTGATGCATTTTTTTTTCTTTTTGTCAGTTTAACACAGTTTTTTTTTTTAATCAAGTCTCCCATTTACTGTTACAATAGAAAGCTTTAAAAAACTGTCAATATAGTGATTTGTGAACAATCATACAGTTCTTCATTACTGCATACATGATAGCGTAGAAAAATATAGAATTTAATGCTTCTGGTAAATCTTTAAGTGAACAATAATATAATCCTTTTGTGTTATAATAAATGAATCGATTCATTACAATTTGAGTAATGGAGATACTGATCTACCAAATGTGTGTATGAGGAAAAACAATGTGTTGGTGCAAAATGATTCTGTAGCCATTGCCTGCAATGGTTTAAATAGTTCTTTATCGTATAAAGTGCAACTCGACATACAAAATTGTGTCGTGATTATGAGGAACATGTTTCAAATATGCTATGTTTGTTTCACTTGTCAGAGTGTATGTTCATATATAGACTGAAAACAGAAGATGACGACTATTGAACCTCAAGATAAAATTGTGAATGTTCTTATTTGTTTTACTTGTTTTATATTTTAAGAGGCACTGATGTTATTTTAAAACTGCACATTTTCAAGACACCAAAAACTTCAATTGTGTATAATTTTATAAGTGTAGTAATTTAAAGAAAACGAACCTTTAATCTATTTGTTCTCGATTGAACTATTGGAGCTGGCTACTGAAGTAAGTTTTGAGATGGCAGCATAGTGCAGCTGCAGACTTTTTTGTACAAATCTATGCATGACATTCTGTGTCTGTTGAAATTAAAAACATTCGGGGAGGTGTAGGCCACTCTACAAATATTTCTAATGAATTATAAACTACTTCTGTTTTTGTATTTGTTCTAGTGTTTCATTTTAAATAGGATCCCAAAGTAAATTAGCATTTTTCTACTTTTGTTCCTTTTGTTTACCCTTCATTTGTTTTTTTCCATGTTCACAAAGATGTTAGTATAAGAATAGATAAAGTCACTGGATGTGTCTCTGTTTAACATAGAATATTGACACAATATTGATTATAACATGTAATGCTTCCACACACTAATTAGTTCAGCACTTCAGTGTTGAATGTATGAGAAAGGGACTTTGGATTTTTTTATTCCTACTTAATACTTGCATGTCACTCTGAACTGTATTTACTGTATGTCTGTTTTATAAGACTAGTACTATGCATATATGATGTATCTTTCTCTGTATAGTGCAATGGTACTCTGTGACTGGATAAGGAGAGCTGTGTGTGGTTGCCTGATTCTGATATATATTTTTTTCTTCCTGAAAGATGTAATTCAGTTGTGCTCTCTAGTGTACAGCACGGCACGTATATAGACCCTCTGGCTTTAGATTTCCATAAAATGATTATACTTTACTTTTGAAGGATATTCAGTTTTCTTTAAACACTCAATGATAATAGCCAATAATCATCTAATGCCCATGATTTTAGACAGGAAGTTAATTGCAGAAACGCCTCAATTTGTGTTATACTGTAAAAAACACGCTTTTCACATACAAAGTCAGCATTCTGACATACTGTAACCTGCTATAGACTAATTGTTGTTTAAGATGACGTAAAAAGTTTTTACCTTGAGTACAATATAACACTTACTTCCTCTGTGGTGTGAGGTTTTGCCCTTGTGGATGAAATGAAGGACATTTTGTCTGAATTCAGGGTGACAGTGCAGGCCACAGGAAAGCTGTATGTTAAATATTTTATACATATAATATTAAAACTGGTAGTTTGTTTCAATACAGTCTTTGCCCATTCTTATCGGAAGGGTCAGGCTTAGTGATTAACCTTCATTGTTCACATGATTTTGCGTTGTGTAGTGTAATTCATTTTTATTAAGAGATTTCGAGGGCTCTTTTCCTCTAAATGCATGCCAACATACTGAACACTTAACACTGTATTGTCATAGCATGAGAGGTCCCCGGCAACAAAATGGACCTTTAAATGAATTATTCTATACATACTGTATCTTGTTCATCATTTGAATAAAATATTGCCTTTCAGTAATGCTTTTGGTCTGAATGGTTTTTGAGCTTTGAGTTTACAGTTGCAGAACAGACCACTAGTGTGTGCTGTGCACCATAACATCTCTGAAACCTGCAGGCTACCCTTGAGAGTCTGAATATCACATTTTGTTCCTTTTATATGACAGCAACACATTTGCAACTTCTATATTGCAACATCTGCATCAAAATGCGGAAGCTAATACTCTGACACTGCAGTTACTCTACAAGAAGCTGCCTGATGTAAACTCTGACTGAAAGACCTCGAGATTAATCACCAACTAATATTATTTAACGATTATTAAATATTATTTTTAAGTAGTTTGTAATCATTCTTTCAGAAACAAAAGTCAAAATGTAGCTTCTTAAATGTGAATGTTTTCTAGCCCTAAAAAACTGATTCAATTTTAAAAATATGAATGTCAAACATTGTGTCAGACTTCAGCTGAAAAAGTAGGATCTCTCTTTATTTTCACAGTTCACTTTCAAATAAAGGAGAAATGTTTTTGAAATTATATTTAACTGGGACTTACTGGGACATTGTACAGGAGTTTGGGGACATGAAATGTTGTAATGATATTATGTGTGCATCTGAAGTTGCACTGAAGCTTCAGCAAGAACATGATATGGATTTTATTTGTTCCCCATGACCTTTGTGTTGCCTTAGTTTCCCACTGACATATTTTAAAAATATGTCAATACAAAAGAATTTGGCCTTCAAACTCCAGTGTTGATTTCACACATCTTGAGAAATAAAGTGTCACACTGACCTCTTGTGTTAACTGTGTGGCATTGCAGTGCAGCCATAAATGACTGATAATTTTCTGATTCTCATTACATATTCCTTCATAAGTCAACAAAATGAAATCGGACAGCGTAGAGAGGTTTTATGCGGGTCTAGTTGAGGTTTACGCTCTGATTATTATTATATTAATATCAACTTAATATAACAAAGAAAAATAAAGGGCAAAATCACGTGTGCACGATGTCATTGTAAAAACATTATGAATGCTGATACTGAAATCCAAATAGAAACACCATTTCATAAGAAAAACATCAGCATAAAAAGGCCAGGTTGAAATTGGTCAGGACTCTGGGGCTGAAGCCTATAACAGGTTCACCACGGAACAATGAAATGCTTGTCACATAAGATAAAGTGTAAATGCTGCTCAGGCTACTTCAGGTCCTGAACTTGTGTGTTATGCACCCACTGGAGTACATAAGGGAGCGTAATGCCCAGCATCAGCAAACGAAAAGTGCTGATTGTGAAGGATCTGAGCCTTCACTCATCATTTTCAGTTAATTGTTTACCTGCTGGAAGCTGCCAGAGGTAAGAAAATAACAATGCAGTCAAAGAATAAAACAAAGGTCAGCATTCTGTGAAGCTGCATGCTTAGACCTACTTCTGCAGGTCAGATTTTTTATTTTTTTATTTTATTCTTTATATAACTATAGAGACAATCAATTTGTAGGGAATTGCCAAATAATATGGAAGATATTAAATCACTTTCAGATGGCTGTTAAGTAATTATAATAAGGCTGACTTGGAGAGAGCCTGATTTAGATCAATATGGTTCTTGGCAGATCAAATATCATCTTTCTAGCCGGTTAAAGATAGAAAATGAAGATTGAAAAAAAATAAAAAAAATAATAACACTTTCTAAAAGGTACTCAGTTGGAGGAATGACTCACATAAAGCTGCAGTTCGAAAATTTCACACAGTCTCAATATCCTTACTCACCATATTTGTACCAGATGGGAAATTATTTAGTCAGTATGCCCAAGTCATATTTGAAATACTAAATCTAATCCATTATGAGGATATAGTAGAACACAATGTTGATTATTATAAACTGCACAATAGAAAAAGTCCCAGTGTTTGATGTCAGATAGTTTGTTGTTGTTTGAATTCAGGATTTTCTATATGTAATTCAGGCATCTTGTCTTTGCTATTCTGAAGATTTTAATCACATATTTGGATGTTTTAAACAAAAACAAAAAAACAAAACAAAACACTCACGTGACTCACGCTTGCTTGTTACGTATATCAAACGCACCCTTCGTAATTAGGCGGGATATTTAAATTTCCGTTGCTCTGCCTGTTCCTTCAGTAGCTAACTCTGCTGTGACACTGATAAAAACAACACTTGCTGCTAATACTGTGTTATAATGTTGCAGCTAATATACAAGCTAACTGTCTAACAGCCACGTCACGTTTCCCCCTACTATAGTTAACTCGTTTTGGACCTCATCTGCTCCTCATAATCATCAGTTGAGACAAAAAACGCCTCTTAACGGCTCAAGATGAGTTCAAGTCCTGCTGTGGACAACTGGAGCAACTGCTAAACACTGGGCCGACACTGGCTGTCGTTGATGAAGACAGCTAATTACATCAATGTGAGTACTTGCTGCTTTTGAGAGTTTGTCTTGGCTATATGTGTAGTTGTTTGTTTGTTTGTTTGGTTGGTTGGTTTAGGCCTATCTGTGCTGGGCTGGTTGCTGCTATCTAATAATTTCATATGATGCTATGACTGTGGTTGTTTTGTGGTGGTTGTTTAGCATGTGTGTTATCATGCTTTATGTTGTTGATTTACATTGTGGTGAATTATGAAAATTCAGGTATGTTTCGTCATTGTTTATGGGCAGAATTGGTTTTATGGCATGTTGATTGTTGCCTTTTTGGTTTAAAGGACATTATTTGCTTCAAGGGAAATTCAACATTTGTCTTAAACTATATAAAATTCAAAAGCAACATGTTTTTGTCATCGAGGCGTGTTTTTACTGTTCTTGACATATAGTCATCTGCACTCATTGCCAACCGTATACAGTATACTTCTGGTCACCTGCTGCTTATCACATAACATAACATTTCTCAAGAGGAGTCTGTTTCGAGCCATGAATCCCTGTGATTTTAATATGTTTCAAACAATATAATAATTATTCTGATGTGTCATCTCCTTCTGCATATCAGATAGACTTATGCATCTAGTATATTCCCTGCAGTATGGTTGAACATGCTTAATTAGGAGCTGCCAGACCACATACATGCATAATAGATTGTTCTGTATCTCTTGGTTTTGGAGAGTTACTCTTTAAACTCCACAGAGATGAGTATATGCTTGTGGTTGCAGGACTGTCTAGGTCAAAGCTGAGATGCAAAATAAATATTTATGTATTTATGTAAATACTGAGTTTTGTGAGGTTTCCATTTTTTTGTGTGCCTTTTTCTACTTGTCATTAACCCCCCTCTAGGAGTCATGTTTTCCCTGAGTGTCCTATTATCCTTCTTACGTCTATTCCAGTGCTACATCTGTTTTATGCAATGTATGAGAAACAGTGAAGCGCTGGTCAAAAAATCGAATAAAAATAAGACTTAATTAAATGCACTTTTTGTGAGACTGTCGCTTCACAAATAGTTTATATATGTACATTCTATTTTACCAAACTGTGGCTGAGTTTGAGTAAATATCCTAATATGCATGTAACTATAACCTACTACTATATATACCTGCAATTTTACATGACCCATTTCTGAGATTTTGAGAAAGATTTTGGACTGTTGATCCGGTTTTCTGTCAATTATAACACAGAAAATCTTCAAATTCTCATAATTGAGACGCTGCAATCACTAAATATTTGGCATTTTTCCTTAGAAAAGGAACTCGTCACTGATTTAACAGAGGAGAGAAAAGAGACTGATGGGGGGGAAAGAGTGTGTGGAGATTAAAGACTGAAGCTTTGCTGGGATGGGTAGATAACGCACCTTAAAACAGTCCTGATACTCAAAAAAGTCTCTTTGCTAGAGTGTGTTATCTGCATTTTTGCATAGTTAAGTTGCTGTTCAGATCAAATAAATGTGTGTTTTTGTCTCTCTCACTGTTTCCAATGTATTTCTGGAACCGGCTGAACCTTATTATCAAGTGTTTACTCGCTACACGCTGGAAGAAATTTCTTTTCATGTACATATATATATGCAATACATGATCTGTTTCTCCACTCTTCATTTCAAACTAGCCACTTCTAACCACATTTCTCCATTCTGCAAGGTCTTTTTATTACAGTCTACAGTAAAGAAAGACACACAGTACTGTTTGCACTGAATAGCAATCTTGCTTTGGGCTGTGTATTGAACCCTTGCTGACCCCAAGCTGAATAGTTGTGATTACAACTACTTGAAACTTTGCAAACCGTTCATCATAAAACTAGTGTGTCAATGTTTAGTCAATTTAATGGATTCTTCGATCAGCAAAAATTAATCTGCAACTATTTTGATAATAGAATAATCATTTTAGTGGATTTTATCCAAGCAAAAATGGCCAAACGTAACTGGTTTAGCTTCTCGAATGTGAGGATTTAATGCTTTTATGTGTCATGATTACATGATTGTAAACAGAATGTTTTTTGGCCCATTGGTCAGACAAAACAAGATTTCTGAAGACTCCACCTTGGTCTCTAAGAAATTAAAATGGTATTTTCTGACATTTAGATCGATATCGAAACAAATAAAAAATAATGGGCAAATTAATCAATAACAAAATAATCATTAGCTGCACCTCTACATAAAACTAGGACTGCAACTAATGACTATTTTTGTTTTTGATTAACCTGTCGATTATTTTCTCTTTTTTTAATCGATTAGTCGTTTGTCTATAAAATGTCAGAAAATAGTGAAAAATGTCAAAACCCAAGATGCAAAATGTAAAAAAAAAAGACTTGTTTTATCCTGACCAACAGTCCATAGACTTTATTATCATTTTATTATCATTTCAGAACGTAGAAAGAGAGAATTTTAGCATTGTAAAAAAGACTTAAAATTAATCTTCTGTCAATCATCTAATCAACTGATTGGCCAAGTGTTGCACCTCTATATATAACCACACAAACCAAAGCAACCTGTGAAAAAAAATCACTTAAAAACAATGTACAACGTTGTCTGACACATTCTCTATAGAAACGCACGTATGTGGGCAGCTGTCTCATTTTATTAGGTTGTTACAGCCAGAATCACTTCACAACTCTCTTCATCATCAGTCATGTAACACAGAGCAGTTATGAAGGAGTGATAGTGGAGTTTCAACTTTGTTCTGTTGGATAATTGGGGGTCAAAGTCACTGAAATGAGCTGAAACATTATTTTTTCTGCAGTCCTATCAAACCAACAAAAGATCAGATTTCAGAGTTTTGGCCGTTGAACTTACTCTTACAGCAAACTTTCTTATCTTTTTTTTTTTTTTTTTAATGTATCAAATGAAATAAAATGGCAAAATAATGCAACATAGTAAGAGAGACGAAAGAACATGTTTGCATCTTTTAATTAGGTTTCCAGTGAAATGTTTTTTGTTTGGTTTTTATTTTTAATTTTTTTGCTGAAAAAGGAAAACAAGAAAGCTCTCTCAAACTCCTGAGTCAGAGTGCTTGTTACATGGTGGTCAGTTCAGCCCAAAAAAATTGAACAGAACATTAATTAGCAGTAATTTCTTTACAGCTTGGATATGAGATTTTTTTTCTTCCTATATTTGCTACTTTTAACAAGTGTCCATGTTTCTGATGTGAAACTTGCGTTGTGGTAAAAATCAGACAAATATTCCATTAAACCCATCAGCTGGTGAGGGCAACATCTGAGAATTCGGCAGCTTAATGCTTTTGCGGAAAACTAAGTGGCTCGATAATATGACAGGTTGAATATTGTTGAATTTTTAAATCTGTAGTCAAAACATGTACTGCGTGACTCAGCCTGAGAGAGCACTTGTCTGTGCCAGACAAACTGTAGGCCAGCACTGCAATGTCAGAGAGAGGACACGGGCAAATAAAAACCAGAGCTCTGCTAGTAGAGAGACAGAGAGCACTCCATGACATGACATAAGACAAAAACATAATGCACCACATCAACATACAACAAGTAGAGTGTGTGTGTGTGTGTGTGTGTGTTATACAGAACTGGGACCACTGACATTTATAAAATAACTCAACTCTAATACGTGAAAACTAATATTGACCTTCTAAGAGCTCAGCGTTTTTCTGCTGTTTCAGCAGACCTACAAAGAAATAAGTGTGTTGATTTTTTTTAATGTATTTTTGTTATTGTGTCTTTAGTATGAACAACGTTTTTTTGATATAACTGTTCGGTTGACATTTATTGTCAAAGACGTATACTCCAGTTATTTAGTATTGCACTTGCATAAAGTTGGGGGGGGGGCTTGTCAGAGACACATTCAACTACAGTCAAAATCGTAACAGCAGAAGCCAAGATATTCTGACTTTATGCCAAGCATGAGTCAGGCTCTAAAAACCTTGTTTCCTACACTTCCTGTAATACTTCCCAGAATACATCTTGACAGCGTCTTTCATTAGACCTTCCTGCCTGGTAAACAGCCACATCTTTGTAATGCTTTCCTGTTATAAATTTGTAGTCTTAAGATGAAGCTGAGATAACCTTGATGAGGTGAACGTATATAAAAATGCTCCCTGTAAGACGATTGTTCTTGCATGCCCTCAAACGGTCGTCTGCCACGTAGCCTTTGTTACTAAGGTTGTTCCATGGGATGTTCACGGTGTCCGTTTGCATATTTTGGATCAGATTTGTGCTCAAACATGTACAGATTTAATATGTAAAAAAAAAATAATCAAGAAACAGAAGTGACATTTTACTACTATAGATTATTTCCGTAGCTAAAAAACGGTCTGTTTCAGATACAGGCTGAACTGAGGGGCCAGTATGAGATAACTAAGGAGATAATTGAACTGTAAATCATGCAAAGATATTATACTAAAGCTCCAGAATATAAATATAGACGTAGAAATGTGCATTACATGTTCCCGTTTTTCGCCTTGTCCCAGCCTGTATGTGCGTGTGTGTTTGTTTGTGTGTGTGTGTGCACGCATGTGTGTTGTTTCTGTCTGTGACTTCTGTCCAGCAGTAGACTCAGCTGCTGCTCTCCATATTTGCCCATCCTTAAGATTTTTGAGATAGCTCAGGTCACTCGGGTAGTGGAGCGGTCGCTGACTCAGACACACACACTGCTCATATTTGTGGCCTTTTAACCAGCTGACACCTGGCAGGGGCAGCAGATGGCTGTTAACAGCTTAAACTCCTGGCGGATCTGTTTAATTCAGATAGCTCTGGGTCCTCAGACTGGATCACAGCCCAGTGAAGTTAGAGGTGGCGGAAGCTCGTTTGGCTGCCATTAAGAGAGTGTTTGGCAGAGAGTGACAGCAGCCGGCGCTGTTGTCAGGGGCCGGCTAAGTGGTCTAAACCTTCTGCAAGAGAGCAGGAGGGATCAATAGGGCAACAGCTCCTACATTACAGGGATAGGAGCACTTGGATGGCTGTTGCATCCCTCTTGACATCATGAATCCTACTAGGCTTTGTTAATGGGGGGTATGTGACAGAAATGTTATGAAAGTGATGAACAATTATTTTTGCTTTTAACAGAGGAGGAGGAGAAAATACACATCTGCATGTTTTCTTTTTTACACGGAAAGCAAACGCACTTGCACATATGCATAAAATCAGCACATTGTACTTATTTTTTCTTTTTTTTTTTAAACCAAAACATGAAGTCCTCAAAGATACATTTCTGTAGAGATAATACATTCATTCCAAGCGATGGCAATGAAGATTACAATATCTTGATAGAATAGACGAACAGATTAATTACATCATGGCTAAAACCTGAGTTATTCCAAAGTATTTCCATATGAAACTGCACAACAATGCACATCAAAAATAAATGATGCATCATTATATTCATATAGAGTATTATTTGCATGACTAAAGCTATGCTAGATATTTATGTTTATGTATATGTATGTCTCCGGGGTCTGAGATTATCTGAGAGGTTCGGTCAAAACACAGAACCACATTATGACAGAATGAGTTTCAATGATTTTTTCGGAAGCACATCAGCCTCAGAAATGTCCTTGTACTAGATGATTTCCTTTTTTTTTTTTTTTTTTTTGTACACATTTAGAATTGTGGATTCTCCTTTTGCTTTCAAACTCAAGAGGCAGAGCGAGTCGGGGCAACGACAACGTAGTCCTGCTGCCTCTGCTTTTTCTAGACATTTTTTTTCCTTTATTTGTATTTTTTCGGCCCTTTTTGTTAGTCTTCGAACGTTACTCTGGGAACAAGGAGTTGTGGCACAGCATAATAATGGTTGGTCCTGCTATCCATTTTCATCCTGTCCCAGTCCTCTCCAGGATGAAAGCAGTTATGATTTATATTGAATTGATAAGTCTAGCACTACAGTTGTCTAGTCATCAGGTTATAACGGGTTCCTCGTGGCACTGGAGGGTTCTGTCCCTATTATGATCCGGGTTTCTTTGTCACAAAAAATCCTCATAGTCCAACAGTTTGGAGTGCTGGCGTGTCTTCCAAAGCCGGTAGAGACGGAAGTCGAAGTACATCTCAATCATTTCTTTGCCTTGATTGGTAAATGAGACAGAAATCATGCATTTAGGCATAATTACATAATTACTGTAAAGCATTTTCTGTTTTCATTTCCTATATCTGCAAACAAAAAACCACTGTACAGTCAATCATTAAAATAATTGATAATTGTTAGTCGCAGCTCTTTTAGCATTTAAGACAATCCAAGGTTTTGCAGAATCGTCTTATATTGACGTCCTTGTTTGGCGATAGCGTTGTTAAATATGTATAGGGCAAAAGTTTGGTGTGATTTGATTTAAGGATTTGTTCAAGGTCTAAATGGCTTGGATCAATTGCATTAAAAACAAATTCACACTGAAATAAACACTGTTAGAGAGCACAGAGTAAGTATACAAGAGATGGATGTAAATATTTGAGGTGAGAAGGAAACGGGACGTGACAGTCTGTTGAAATAAATTAGATTTTTAAATAAGGGACAGGTGTTAATGCTGGACATATGGGTTTGTGTGCGTCATTTCAGACATACTGGATATCTGCATCATGGTGTGTGTGTGTCTGCCTTTTTGAGTGTGTCTGTTTGTTTAGACCCACCCTGTGCCGACAGTTCCAGCGGTGACTCAAATTCAACAGAATAAGGCCTCATCAGATTCTTCAGTTTCTGAAACAGCTGTTGGGCCGAGATAAGAAAGCAAACACCAATTAATCCTACTGCACTTGGATACGCTTGCAGCAGGGGAGCCTGCATCTTCAGACACAACACACACTCACTCATAAATACCGAAACGCACACAATGACAACTATGAATCCAGTTCACTACTGCCAAAGAGACCTGTGCACTTTCCTTCTAACAAAGGGGGCAGGAAATAAGATGAGAATACAAATTGCAAACATGCTTTTGGTTTTATATGACCTCTCTGTCTTTTCATGAAGCAACAGAGCTTGTCAGAGGTTTACAGTAAATCTTATGATTGCGAAACTAAAGGAAAAGAGGTTAAAATCAAACGGATCAGTGAACGGATCAGTATATTATGAGGGATTTTTGATGCTCGCCTTTTTTTTATTTTTTTATTTTACTAATAGCACAAGACTTCTTCATCAAAGTCAATGATACAATGATATTTAGTTGTAAATTGAACTCTTGAAGGAAATGAAAGAAAAATTGAAGGTTACTGATTTCTCGCCTGACTTCTCCCCCCATCAGAGAAATCAAAGACCAAATGTGCCTTTGTTTTTCACGTTATGATGCTAAAATGGAGGAGGTAAAGGAAGAAAAAAAACAGCTTTTGTTACTTGTGTTTGCAATCCTTTGAAAAAGATAAAAGAAGATGGCGAGATGCCAGATTTGGAGGAGAGTGGTTGTAGGAGATGCCGGCTGCGTGGCTTGTCTGTTGTGCAGATCGTGCTGGAGGCAAATAACAAATCTCAAGTAATGTGCTGCATGTTGGGTAGTTTCCTCACTCTATCCTGGATGGCTTCGTGCAAGCTCTCAGTGGCTGCTGTTGCCAAGACCGATGCAGATTTTGTGCTGACAAAACCAAAATATGCTTGAAATTTTTCAGACTGCCTTTCTGACCTGCTCACCTGCTGTTCTCCATCCTCCAGCGTTTTTCATTCCTGCATTCCCTAAACTGTTTTCAAAACAACAGCTAATATATTTCGTCAATGCTATGCATATTTCACAGGGCAGTTGTGTATTTTTTTCTTTCCTGAAATAACAGAGCAGTATTATTTACCCAACCTGCAGTTGATGTAGCATTGTCATCTGTATTTTCCATCACATTCACTTTCATTTATGTAGAGCTCCTCCTAAAATCTAAAACTGTAGAAAATGCAATAGATTCTCAGTTTGTAGATGCATTTCAATAAAAGCACATCAGAGACAATATTAGACAGAGAAATTGAACTGCAAATCAGCTTTTATTGTGCTTATCAAGCTACATCCCTTTGATATTTTTATGACACTGAGTGATTTTATTAGTCATGAATTAACCATTATGTTTTTACTTTTCAAGCAGGCTTAATTTACCCTCTTGATTGAATTTAACCCACTCTATCATGGCTGCACACTCATGACAATGTTTGTAAGCTTAAATATACACCCCAATACCTTTTGTTTAATATCAGGATTTAAGTTCCCCTAAGCACCAATGCACAAATAAGTACACAGTATATGAACAACCATCAGGGTATGAATATCAGAGTATGTGACTGAAGAGACTGTTGATACTGTATATATGTCTTTGTATGTGCTTTGGTATTTGAAGTCACTTCCTGTCTGTTATGACTGTTAAAAAAGGATTTGAGATGACTTTCTGACTGTAATTTTCTAAATACTACATTAGACAAAATATTACTTTGGGACTTTGAAAAAAGACACCAATTTTTCATTTTGGATTCAGGCTCCCTTGAAACAACTATCTGTGTTTGTAGGGGTAGAGATATCGCTGATGTGCAGTTGGTTCTGCAGGCTGCCAGGCTGTCCATCAACCCCGGAGCGATCCACTTTATCATGTAACAAAGCATTTTGGCAGACATTACTGGAACAGACAGTTAGGTCAGACAAACACTGTGGGCTATAGTTGGTGTGTGCACACACACATATGCGTGAATTTGTCTGCCTGCCTGCCTGCCTAAGATATCTATCCATCTATCTCTCTCTATCTCTCTCTCTCTATATATATATATATATAATAGTTTTTTTTTTGTGTATGTGTGCTTGTGTCAGGTAGAGAAAGGTGCAGTGTGCATTAGCTTTGCTATACCCAGAATGGCAACATTACTCAGAATGAGATGATTGTCTCACAGATGGAGAAAGAGAGGCAGCCAGGAGGATGATATGGTCATTATCAGACAAACAGAGATGGAAACAGACACAGTGAGAATGAATATGAAAGCAGGGGGTAGTGTGTGTGTATTGTGTGTGTGTATGTCTGTGTGTATGTCTGTGTCTACAGTACCTTCTCTCCATTGGGGTTGCCCAGGACATAGCATCCCATTATGTGGATGAGGTTGGGTTCTGGATTGACTTTACTCATGAAGCGACTGAGCCTCCTCCAGAATCTAAACCAAGACAAATGCAGCAGTTACAGTCAGCTTTCTTCCTATGCAATCAAACAAAATGAGCCTTTATAAGACATGGAACATTGTCATGATATTTAACAGAAGGAGGCTCTATGAGACATAAACTATTACTCATTAAACAGAGGTGCACCCAGAAGTCCAGCAGTAACTCACTGGCTCATGTCCTCCTCCTTTTCCACCTTAGCAAAGGTCGCCACTTTATTCTTCAGTAAGTACAGATGACCTGGACCTCCCTGGGAGACACACACACACACACACACACACACACACACACACACACACACGATGAGTCTCACAACTACTAATTTGTCTCTTCTTAATTAAGATCTTATACACGTAGATCCCAGAGGAAGTTACTGAATGTAGTCTGTCTGCTGGAGAATTCCCTTCTGCAGTGTATAAATGGACACATGCAGGAACGTCATATATCACAAATGCTACTGTACATGTACACATGAAGCGAATACAGATGTATCTAATACCTCCTCCTGTTTTCACCCTTATCTCTTCCATATTTTATTTGCTTCATCCTGGATGCTTTCATGCAGGAGTACTACTTTTTATATACAACACTGTTTATGATTCATATACAGTAGTGCAGCGGGTTAGGAGGGTTAACCGGCAAAACCTACAATCCTACAAGGAATACAGTATTACTTTTTATCTTTGTCTCCCAGTTCCTCACCTGGCAAAAGATGAGCATCCTCCAGAACTTACTTCCTCTCCTGTAAGCTGTGAGCTTCTTCTCTATTTCCTCTGTGAGAGAAGAAGGGTGGGATTGATGTGAATAGTGTGGACAAAGAGAGAAAAAGGGAAATAGATATGAAAAGTAAAAATTTATTGAGAGATAGAGAGAAAGAGACGGAGAAAAATGAGAACACAAGAGAATCTCTGGAGTTCAAGTACAGGTGTAATAATAGACTGCAGAGACACCAATAGACAAGATTATGCTGTTTTTAAAGTGTGTACTTGAGGCAGCATAAAATGTCACAGCAAAATAAAACAGGTCAATGAAAAACAGTAAATCTATTTATATAAATTATTCATTGACAACCTTTTAATAACTCTGTGTAAGCTTTGTGCCACGCAGAGTTCATTATCTGGGAAACTATTGAGACCATTTACAATAAGTGTTTCTAGTATGAGCAACAGCATATTTATGTGCAGAAACCAATTTTAATCTTCCATCGATTTAATTTTCTCATTTGTATGAGAATGACATATTGAGTAAGGATAACATGTAATGAAGTTGTTATAAAAAGAGGTAAAAACGGACTAATACTATTAAATACACAGGAATATTTACTCACCCAAGATATCATCAAATGTTGCGTGTTCATGGTCCTGAGTACCAAAAGACATCAACATTAAAACATATAATTGGCATAAAGCAAGTACAATGCAGCATTATTTAGTGTGATAGACTCACATAGAGGATGGGGATGATTGAGGGGTCATCCCTACGGATTATGGTGGGAACGTACTCCGCCTTGGGGACCTTAGATGAGATCAGCTTATAGGTGTAGGATGTGAGGAAAGGAGAGTGTGGAATGGGAAAAAATGGAGAAAATGGGGGGAATGATAGTGTTTCAGAGAAGAGAGAAGAGGGAAGAGGAGAGGAAAACCATTATTTCAGATTATTTTCATACTTATTATTTCTGTTGTTTATGAGCATGAACAAATACTGCAGGACATCATAGAATAAGAAAAATACACCCGGATGGTTAGAAGGACAATACCCCAGCATGGATTTATTATAATATCAAGCAGCACCTGTACAGGTAAAATCCAGACAGGTAAAGACTAAAGCTGTTTCTAAATACTTTAATAATTGACTCTGTTTTGTATTTCATGGTCACTGCTGAGTCCTGACACTTCATTTAATGGCCCAATAATTAAAATACAGACATTAGAATTTGATTAAATAATCTGCTGATCTCTTACCATGATTTTAGGAGGTACAAAGTCATCGCCCTCACAGGCCAGCCTCTCCATCTCTCTCTCCTCGTCCCAATCTAGTCTAGTGTCATCGAGACCGCCTTCATCAAGAGTGGCACAGGAGGTCTGCAGGTCTCCACCTAGAAGAGAGTATAACACACCGATGAGGAAACTGACTTGACATGAAAGGGTGTAGACAGAAGCGTTAAGAGGGGTGACCAGGAAGTGGAGAAAGGTTAGGGCAAAGGAGAGGGAAAAGGATGAAGCTGTTAATAATGGTGATATAAGAAATGACAGCTGGAACAGGAGCAGATAGTGAGTGTGGCATCAGAGAGCAAAAACTCATGTTTGTATCAGCTGTAAAAATCCAGTATCATTCAGGCCATAGTTCAAAGACCTGCAAAGCACCTAATAACAACACAACTGTAGGTACATAGAGGAAAACCTTGCAGTTGAAAATGAGAATTAAAGACAAGGAGATAAGAGAAAATGACAAGCCAGATTTACAATTAATGTTGCTCCTCCAGAGAATAATACCTTTCCCTCTGAAAGAGACCCCATGCATCATCAATCACACCATTAATCTGTTGTCAACAGTTCATTTATCTTTCATCACACTCTAAAACACAGAAACACTGAAGATGGATGTGGAGAAAAAACATAAAACCACAGATACGCAAACTCAGACATCAACATAGACAAACAGCACGTGCAACCAGTGTATGTTGATTTACCTATTCAAAGCCTCTTGGAAACACTTAAGACACACCTCACGCACATTATCGTATTAGACTGTGTACCAGCGGACACACTCGGACTGAGACGCACACTCCATTTTGGAAGACATACTCACAGAAAGAGAGAGCATCACAAAGTTGAGGAAAGACCGACGGTCATAGGGAGACAGATGGACAGGGTCAGAGTCAACAGCAGAGACAGTCAGTTTGTAAGTGTGATTGTGTGTAATTGTTTCTTGTGTTGTCCTTGATGTGCCAAAGGCAGACACTGTGCTGTGAAAGCATGATGACAAAACGTCACCTTTTTTATGCAACAGAAAGATCTACAGTACTTGTTGTATTTCGTCATATCACAAGTTCTATTTGTTCTGTTTGTACAGGTTGTAGACAAAATGGTTAACACTTGTGAAAAGTGGCTTAAACTTTCAAGTAACAAAATCGCCTCATACTGATGAGGTAGGTCATATTAGGTTGCACGCCTATCAATATTGAAAAAATTAGCAGTATCACAATAGACAACAAATGTATGTCTGTGCTATTTTCCAATTTTTGCTTTATGTAAGTGAAAAAGTTAAAACTTGTGTCTCTGAGTACCTTGAAAAGCACTATAAACTCGCTCTCTCATTCAATAAATAAAATGCATTATTATTATTATTATCAGATGAGGCTAAATACTTTGAGTGAATTTGAGAAATTAAAATACACAAGTAAAGTTCACATACCTCAAGTTTGTACTTGGTAGCATTAGACCTTTCTAGTTATGGGTTCTTAGTTGATGCTGTTTGGACACACTTTCTTATTCAAGGGAATGTGGAGGTGTGTCCAAACTTTTGACCGGTACTGTATACGTTTTTATTAAATCAGTTTTGTTGTTTTTGTTTACTGGTGGACCTTTAATTTAGGGCTACAAATCACTTGGCTTTAAATGGGCTCATGCTCATATATCAAAGTGTTGATTACCAGACCTTTTGTCTATGCTAAGTGGCTTTCAACTCTGTGTGAGCCACCTGTGTATGGAATTTAATTAATCACAAAAGTACTGAGTGAGCACAAAGCAAACTCATGCTGTAATCAATCAGTCAAGACATGAGGGCACAAAGGGATGGATCTGTAATTTATGATTATGTGCATAGTACAAAGTTAAAAATGCGCTCACACAATTTTCACTGCGGCTGATAAATTGTAAACACTTGAAAAAGTATTTTTGATTAACATCTTTAAAGGGACATATTCGTGTCTGGCTGCTATGATTATCAGTTGACTGCAGTGGGAAGTAGTTTGACATAAATTAAAAGGTCAGTTATACATGTAAAGGATTCATGTTCTTCTTTTTCCTTTGTTGTGAGCGCTCTCAACATTAATGCAAATTTAGCAACACAAATATATAAATGTAGTTTAGTTACTTAAGAGTTAAAGCCTTTTACCTTCAGTTTATGTGCAGCGTTTTTGTTACCCACTGCAATTATAAGAAACTGTGTGTGTCTGTGTATGTGTCCATGTGTGCGTACACATGCATGTGCGTGAGTCTGTGTCAACTCACTGTCTCTGGGTTCATGAGGAGAGTCAGTCTTGACAGGGGTGGGGTCACTCCAGGAACGGCTGAAACTCTTCGATCTACGTTCAGCGAATGCTAGTGCAGGCGAGGAGAGATAGTCACACACACACACACACCGCACACACATGCGTACACACATTCACACTCACACACACACACACACACACTAACAGCCCGGCTGTTTCCTCTACACATTTGTCCCCTAAAACACATGAGTGCAAAGGCGGATGCAGCTACAAGTGCACAGATATAGTGTACATACAGTGCCAACCCTCCTCTGCACAAACACACAAAAAATACGCATTCATACACTTAGTACACACACACACAAAAAATGCTAACACTCAGTACAATATAAAACATCCTGCTGCTCCTGAGAGCTGAGCTACAACTTCCTGATGAATCATATTGCTTTGAACAGTAATCACTGTCCTCTTAGAATATTTTTAGATTACTTCAAAGTGTTTGACACGGTTAATCAACAGCGGCCCTCAAGGCACCGTATTATTTGGCCTTTGTAGTTTCTAGGCTAATAGATCCTCACTAATGTTTTTCTGTATTTTTGCTGCTGATACCACCTTGTTCTTTTCAAGCATCCCAAGCATTCATAAAGTCAACTTTTATGTGCTTTTTTTTATGATCACAGGGACATTATTTTGATATTGGCATTAAAAGGTTGCTTTCTGTTTAAAGTTATCTCAACATCATATATGCATAAACCTGACTAAAGACCTTCAGAACCAGATTGAGAGGTTTCTCTTTTATTTCCCCGGCCTGGATTGTGGCAGTTTCATTTTATGTCATTTATTTTCTTTGACTTAACCAACACATGAAACACTGCAGTCTTATCACCATGTTCTGTGACCACAAGGAGGAAGTCAGTTTGTCCAAATCTATGCAAACATGTTAAACATGGTTAAAACAAAATGTACTTTTGTAGATCGTTTGAGTCTTGCTGGGTCTGACTCCCATTTTGACATCCCAGTCTTTCTTAAATGATACATTCAGTATCATGTGATAATAGTGAAATCACAGAATAAATGTTTTGCAAAACCTTTCCAAACAAACCTTTCCAAACACATACACACACACCATTGACCAGCACCCATTTTTCTGTCAGAAAGAACAGGACTAAGTCTTTGGTGTTTTAACATGTAAAGGAAAAAAACGCTTAACGTCTTACTTGCAATCAAGCCATAAAGTTAAAAGGAATGAACAAGAATAAAAATATAAGTAAAATCCTTGCTTGTTGCGTATAAATTAACTATTTAACCACTTGAACACATTAACTATTCTTTGTCCTTCACCATTTTCTTCGCGTTACATTTTCAAGGTCAAAACTGTAAATTACAGAGCCGTCACATAACAAGGTTAAATTGGTGTCTTTAAACTTTACAACCAACCAAACTTAAACAAACACTGAAAGCGAAGCAACAGGAAAAGACCACCTACTTACTATACAGCTTACACACAATCATGCGCAGATGCATATTGCTGGATAATCAAACACAGACTGGTGAACATTTAACTCTCAAGAAAGTACAATAGAGCGTTTTTTAAAATCCCAGAAAACCAGCAGCGTTCAGGGCCACACATGCACAAAAAAACACACAGAAGAAAACAAACAAAAATCACACGGATGATGGCGAGGTGAACAACGTCACAATTTGAGCAAAGATATCCACCACACACACACAGACACACAGACACACACACACACACATCTCTGACTCACTCTGCGCTTTAATCCTTCTGCTGCCCACCATCCGAAGATGCTTCCGGAAGTTCCTGTGGGTAGAAAAATCACAGCGGAGGAGGGAAAATGGAGGACAGAGGAAGAAGCAGAGCGTAAAGTAGAGATAGTGGAAAGAGGAAGGGGTGGGTGGGAAATAACAGAAGAATATAAGACAATAAGGGAAAGCTTTAGTGTCAAGCATCTTTTTATAAAAGAGGTTAAAAAAAGAGATAATTATAGATAAATCTGGTAAATATACACATTTCCTTGTCAACGTGAGTGGAAAAAATACTGGTCACACAGGAGCAATGGGGGTGTAATGTAGCTTGTGGCCAAAAGTGCTCTCCCATTGGGTTTTTATAGTGTAGGTTTGAGATACAGGAGATTAATTCATGTAAAAGCCAAAAGGAAACCCTACATTACTATTCTGTAGGTTTTGATGAATCTGTTCTGAGTGGAACCACATCAGAAGTAAAGTTAGAGGATCGCAGGGGATTTGATTTGCCATATTGATGCATATGTTTCTTTACTTTTTACAGGCAGCTGAGATGTTCATCACGGGTGTAATTAGGCCAACAAGCTCATTCCTGATGGATTTAATTATAATTAGGGATGCACTCATCTAACTTTTTCCCTCAATACTTCACTTCAGGGTATCTGCCGATATGAGTGCTCACTTTTTCACAAATTTAAAATCTGTGTACCTCACTGCATAGAACATGTGATCATTTTGGGGCAGTTTTTCTATATTAATTGCAATTTGCAAGAAGCACTCTGTCTGATCTCCTCATAAGAACACCAGCAGTGCAACAGTTAACTTGCAACATGAAATGATGAATTTCATTGCTAATTTATGGACAGACCAAATGGTCTTATGCCAAAATATGGTCTAATAAGTAGCAAATATAATGCAGTACTAGTTAGAGATAAACAACATCACTGTTAACTTTGATAAATGGATCTTAAACTCACAGTCAGACAGATCTTTCCACTCCCTCAGGGAGAGGTGTGGAGACAGTTAATGGGATTTAGATAGAAAGGTAGGAAATGTGAGAAAAGCCATGTCCACCTCCACTTCTAGCTGAAGACGATCTGACAGGTCCTCCCTCGCTCTGCTTAAACTCTTCCTCTACCT
Source organism: Pampus argenteus (assembly GCA_036937835.1). NCBI lineage: Eukaryota > Metazoa > Chordata > Actinopteri > Scombriformes > Stromateidae > Pampus > Pampus argenteus. The sequence goes on from CM072877.1 coordinate 10,660,142, forward strand.
CTATACCTCACAACCATACGCATATAAAATGTGTTTTTAACCTATTGCATGTTCCATGTTATCTGCAGTTATTTGCACATTTTGCTGATTCTTTCCTATGTATTACCTTTCTGGTGGCCAATTTCTGCTATGAATGAACCAATATAGTTGGCAGACGCAGCTGTGACTCGGAGGTAGAGTAGTAAAAATTGTTTGTCCCACTGAGAACGTTTTCTAGTGATTTCAGCAATGCTGAAATGGCTTTTTTACTTTTCTGTGGGCATTGCTGTCGTTTTATAACTGTGGTTAAAATTCTCTTCATTATTCTGGTAGGTTTACACACAACAGAGCGCATTCAGTCCACACACACACACACACACTGAGAAGGAGTGAAGGAGTCTTATCTCTGAGGGGATGAGGATCATCCTCTGTCTTCACTGGTACTTGACAGGAGCACTGTCTGTGTAGTGCTACTCTATGAAAATAATATCTTCTGCGCTGTTCCATGGCTTAGGCCATAATGCAGATGAATTAAAAAAAAACTTTACCATGCTAGTGTTTTATTATTACTTTCTTTGAGTTTGTCATCCATATGGAAATGGCAGAAAATATAGAAAATATTTAAGTCCTGAGCCAGCAGCATTACAATGTTTCTGAAAAGAGGTTTTTGCTGTTGTTGTTGTTTACAGAGTAATAAGGGTGAAGAATATCTTTCACCAGGTCAAGATTACACCACATCTAGAAATGTTGGATTACTTGTATAATTTTCCATTTCCACACTGTCAACAAAACCATCATTTTCTAATGTATGTATTTTTTGGTTTGATCAGTTTTTGATGGTCACAAACACAGCGTAGTGTGGCTAAGACCAGAGTTGCAAAATGACAAACATGCATTTTATAATTTGAATTAGCATGATAATCCACAATGAGATATTTTTAAGTTTATAGTTTGGAGTTTAGAACGAGGAGGCAAAGTGTTCCTACTAATTGGCTCTGCTATAAGTAAGTTTGAACACTCATTTTGATGAAGTAACACGTAAAGTTAATGACGCTGACACTGCAGATGGATGACACTGAGATGTCAAAGGAATTGATATGTACTGCATCGTGTCACATGCACCATCTGCCCCTGTGTGACAGAGCATTTGGGCCTGAGTAGCACGGTTGAACTGCTTTGGTACTGAACTTGTTACTGAAGTCATTACCTCTCCAAGTGTTACAGAATCTCACTCCATGTTTCAAGTGTTTTTATGTATTTATTTATTTAGGGAAATACAAAACAGCTTCTGACGTCCTCAAACTTCAAGAGCCATTCTCGGACTCTTTGGCTTAGTCAGATTAGACAAAGCTGTAACTAAGCGACAACGGAGCTATAGCCAGAAACTAGTGCACTCAAGCAAAGCACAGCCTGACAGGGGACGCTCCGTACCTCTGGATGACTTCTGCTGAATCCTGCTCTCTCTCTCTCCTCTTTCTCTGCACAAATCCCCGGAAAGCCCTGCCAGGACGTGGCACAGAATTAAAGGGATGAGAGAGGGAGAATGCTGGCGTAGCGAGGGGTAGGACAGTGCAGGGAGGCTGATGCCAGAGCTTTTGGCTGCAGGGTTTATTTGGCTGTGAAGGGGGAGGCTGTTGTAGTTAGGTAGCAGCTAGCTTTGACTCTACAGACCAGAAAGCCAAATCACATCACCGGCTCAAATGCTATTTTCTATTCACCCCTGGAACAAATATGCCAGACTGCATGTGATATAATCCATCTTCCAATAATAACACTGATCTTCTGACCTCGTCTTTTCAGTTGTTCCACTTGTGTTGTAATTCTAACAGGGATCATTCATTTTTAAGGAAGTTTTATCATTATTTATACCCAGAATCAGACATTGATGCTTGTTTTCTATCCTTTATATACAATTTAAATGTATATTGAGTTTTGAGCTCAATTCAGCAGCTCAAGTAGCAACTCCACTCAAAAAAAGTGTAGATTTTCTAATGCTGAGAGTTTACTACTTCCTATTCACAATCTGGTGTTCATTTATTATGGATATATTTTGTACTTTTTGTACTAACGTTATAATCCACTAACAAGAGGTCTACAACAAAGTTGTCATTGAAGTCCATAATTTATTTCACTGTGAAACTTGGAAAGCACAAGGTGATACCATTCAGCTCATGGTGGACTTTAGTGTGTCAAAGATTTACATGTTTCATAGCAGAGATAGAGCCAGAGGTTAGCTTGGTCAACAGAACAAAGAACTTCAAATGTTAGCCTTCAGGAGCAGCTTGGGTTAGTTGGGTTTAGTTTAAGCGAGGTATGGTTGGAGCAATATGAAATGTCAAGGTTTGTTTCAGACATAATACACTATTTCTATCATTAATGTTAGCATTTATATGTTAGCTTAACTTATCAGCTAGCTTATCAGCCAGGCTATACACTCAGGAATCCTTTGACTGAAACTGGCACAAATTTCATACTGGATGTTCGATGGATGGATCGATCCAAGTTTTCGGGATTTTATTGAATACATATTTGAAAACTGACTGACAGCTGACTTCTTTTTGAACTACAGACTCGTGAATTAGTTTTACCAGTCCAGAAGGCACTAGAGATCACATGTTAGCACTATAAATACATGTTCTTAACAAATCTCTCCAGAGCCAGTTGCCACAATCAGTTCCAAACACTGTTACAGTAACGTCAGCCAGCACAGATTCAGTGATGATTAGCGACGGCTGTGGAGCAGGATTAAAGAGCTGACATGACTGCCACAAAAATCTTAAATAGCCAAACTCTATCTGTTGCTGTGCCTAAGCGAGGGTGGTGTGTGTGTGTGTGCCAAACTGATAATGCTGCTGGGTGCTTGTGAGCTGACAGGGTATAGGTCAGCCAACACACAGACAGATATTTTCCTGATTTGAACGATGATTTGAATTTGTTTGGCAGATTTTTTTTTTAATGATGTGTGTCGGCCAGAAGTAAATAACCCAAACAAAAAGGTTTCAACTTTATCTCTCACACTCACACACACACACACACACACACACACACACACACACACACACAGACCTCTATACTGTATATTCCCCAGATATATCTTGTTATTAAGATCACTTTGTTGTTCAGCTCAAGGATGAAGGTTAAATGGTGGATATCAAAGTTAAGGAATAGCAGTTGAGTAAAAGGGGTAAAGCGCGCTAAAAAGAGAATGCAAGCAGGGAAGAATACTCACGATATCCTGTTTTATGTGTCCCAAGATAATTAGCATGTAAGAAGAGAGGAGAGAGAAAAAATAGTTTCAGTCCAAAATGCAGGAAAGGCATAATGAGAAAGAGATAAAAAGGGTGTGTCATTGTTTGATATTTAATTGCTACTGGTATGTGATTATTTAATGGGCCAAATAAAAATGTACCTCTACATACTGACTGAATGCAGCTTTGTGCTCGAAACATGATTTAACAAGCATCAAATCCAATGTCAAAAAGTGACAGGCACCAAGAAGAAAAAAGACAGATTACTGAAAACTGAGTGAAATTCTGCATTTTGATGTGAAGTGGTTGTGGCTCTTCGGATGTCTTTTACAGCTGCAGGTCATCATAAAACAGATTCTCAGGTCATTGTCTGTGTTTGATTCACACAGACGCTCAAAATGTTTGCAGCTTTTAAATACAAAGAGATGTTGGTTTTGCATGTTTTAGTCCAGTAACTACAAGTTCCTACCTTACATTACTGCCAAGCATTTTTAGGTTTATTTGGTAGATTTAAAGGTATAATTGGTTTACTTCAACATGCTATGAAACATTGCAGATACTTGAAGCTTGCTGGTCAACAACTTATCACCTGTATTTTAATCATAAACAACATTTTTGGGAATTTACATCTAAAAGCTAAACACTGAAACTTGGATGTGGATGTTATGAGAATTGCTCATTTAGCTCCTTGAATGTCAAATTGTCCTTGAATGCACCAACAAAGAAAGCTCTCAAAACAAACCCTGCTTGTAACTGCACTACCATGCATCAATTATTTAAATAGAACAATATAAAGAAACTGACAAAGTATGCCCTATGATGGATTGTCCTCCTTGAGCAAGTATTCAGGATGTGCATGCTGATTTTTATACCTTACTGAGATGAAAATCAATAGCAGCCTGGAAGGTAAAATCAATCTAACAGCCTATAGCATGGTTTGGAAAATGGATGGCATTAATGTAAAGCATAAAATGAGTCGTTAATGGACTAAACATGTAAAAATATTGGTATCGTGTGTTAACTCTGGTTGTAAACACACCAACTTGACCTCTTAGATAGTAGATGCACCTATGTGAATGTGTGCATGTTTGTGGATGTGTGTTTGTTTAAAGGTTAGACACTCACGCCTGCATGGTTGTTGTGGCAGTTTGAAAGGAGAACATATTTTCCTTGGGGAACCAGTTAGTGTCTTCTGCAATTAGAGAGAAAAAATAGGATTCCAAGGTTAATTGGGGAAAAAAAGAAAAACGGGGAAAAAATCTATGCTTCGTATCGGTAAATGTCATAATAAATTTTTTAGAAATATGAAGGCACAAAACCAGCAACAGCACCAGCACTTCACAGTGCACCACTCCACAAATGGAGAGAGGGAGACACACAGGAAGAGACAGCAGAGGGGAGAGACGGGGAGACGAAGAGTCAGAAATAAAGACCACCACGTCACATCCAACATACAACCAGACCTGAGAATAAATAGATTTGAAAAAACTTTATTTAAACAATTAAACTTAATATTAACTCACTTATAAGGGATGTTTCACTTTAATTAATCCAAAGCTAAGTCTAACCTCTATGATGTCTTATAATGTTCAATTTGTGTTGGTGTAAGCTGGGCGTTGTTTCAACTCTATGGTAATTTTTTCTACTGTGTGTATTGCCATAAAGTATAAAATTTTGTATAGATGTTTGTGGTTCCAGACAATCTATCCTAATGTATCCTGTATCATGAACGTATGTCTCTATTCGTCAAATATGGCGCAGTTATTCATATCCTTCAGAATAAACTAGTAACACTAAGTTTAAAAAAAACATTCCCATCTGCCTCAGCTGTACTAACTAATATGATGAATACGGTAAACCTTATACCTGCAGCCATGCCACTACCATGGCTGTTGACTCTTAGTCTTGTTAATCCTCCTTTGAGTCGGTGTTGGTCTACAACTATTTGTCTTCACTAATAGTTTTCCTGTGTTTTGGCATTCATCATCATGATTTATTAAATCTTATACAGCGTTCTTGTTGTTTTGTCAATATACTATAGCCTATATATTTTAGGTTTTTAGGAAAAATCTGAAAGGACACTAGTATTTATTTATTTTTATATATAATATAATATAATATGATATAAGTAAAGCACTCTATCAGCTCAGATTTCACTGTCCACATGCTCCCTGTGTATATTTTTGTGTGATAGAAGAATTCAAAGTATTCAAATGCTATTTCATCTCTGGTCCGATACCAAGATTGCCAATCCAAGCCACAGGGTCTTATGAAACACCCTCCCCCCACATCCTGCACTCATTTGGATTTCAGCGCCTCTCCCATTCCTCTGTGTCCTCTGCCCTCTCACCTCTCTCCAGCCCAGTCACCCGGTCCACACTCCACATCCGCTCTAGGCGTCGGTGCTGCTTGCCTGCCTCTCGAGACGTGCTCTCCAGATCCAGGGAGCCCTGGCTCCGTGAGGGGGCACCACTGCACGCATCACAGGCCAGCCCACTGCACTCTGCCTCCCCTTTTCCACCTTCGCCCCAGCCGCGGATGTTGTGGGCACTGACAGAGGTCTGTAGCGGGGGTTGAGACAGGTGGTGGTGGTGAGAGTGGTGGTGTGGGTTGTGGTGGGAGTGGGGCCCACCGATGGCTAGAGCCGGCTGCTGGTGGTTGCTACCGCTTCTTGCACTTGCCCCACTGCTTCCTCCACTGCTTGAGGGCGCATTGGTGCCCATGACAGAGTGGTGGTGATGGTTACTGTGGTGATGGTTGCCGTGGTGGTGGCTGGTGCCACGGCCACTGCTGGGGTGGTGGTACTGGGTTGGAGACGATGAGGTGGAGGAAGGGGAAGTGGAGGGTTGGATCAAAGTGGTGTGGAGGTGTTGGTCACCACTGCTAACACCTACACCGCCACCCCTGGATCCCACCCCTCCACTCCCCGACTTCTCTTTCAGGACGTCCAGTTCTAGGCTTTCCTTGCTGCCCCGGCCGCCACTCATCAGCATACCGTGCTCAGTGGTAATGGTATACACGCGGGCGGGCTGCAGCGTACACTCAACACACTTCTGCTTGTCTTCCTCCACTGAGAAGCTGCGCTCAAGGGACAGTCGCGTCGGCTTGGTAGAAATGGTGATGGAAGGAGGAAGTGGCTGGAGTTTCACCAGGCCGGGCTCCGGCTTGTCGTCAGAGCCCTTGGTGGTGTTAGAGCACGGATGAAGGTGGTTGTTGTTGTTGTTGGGGCCAACCGTGTCACTTGGTGACTCCGGGTCGGGACCCACCAAGGTTTCACACAGAAGATGAGCTAGAATTTGAAAGAGGGAAATGGTGATAAATAGAAATACTGAGTGCACCAAGGTGCTAAAAACCAAGGAGATAACAGAAGAGGGGAAAAGGCAAGAGGACAAACTGAGGATGACACATGATATTATCATCCTCTTTCTTGGGTAATCAGCTGCTGGAGTGATACACTGATGATTGCAGCCTGGCATTTCAACAGAGGATGAGGTGAAGCAGGTGGAGGAAGAATTAAAGAGCACAAGAGAACACGCAATGCAGAATAAAGGGATGAACAAAACAGCAGGATGGCAGAGACGCTGACCTGATCCGTTTCGGTTTTCAGGGTGTGTGTGGGACAGGTACTCTCCAAATGCTCGTGCTGCTCTGTGGGGACACACACGACACATACAAAGACATTAATAATGGGGGCAAAGGAGGGGCAAGTGAGGAAGGAGGGGTAGAGAAGATAGAAGGGCAAGGGAATTGTAAATTATAGACCTAATTGCCTTCTTTGTAGGCTTGTGCCACCCACAGATTAAGATGCCGCTGTTTTATCTTCATACTTCAGGCAGCCTCACACGCGAAGAGAAAGACTGAGTATGAGACAGCAGAAGGAGATAGAGTGAAGAATTGTTTTAGGTGCACTTAATTTCTCAGTATGACCTCAGTTTATATTGGTGAATGTCAGTGCAGTCAGCAGACCCATACGTGCGTTTGTTTTCTTGACAGCAAGTGAAGAAGACTGCCTGGAGATGTGCTGAAAATAGATGCAGTGAGCTCCATAACCACTGCATTTGGTACTTAGCTCCTATTCTTTCTTGGTCTCCCTTTTTACTTGCATACAGAAATAGACACAAATATTCTACACACTCATAAAGGGCGTGCCCTTTTTAATAAAACAGCCCCAGGTATAGCAGTGTTTGTTGTTTGTCTAGTCAATGTGTGACAGAGATTATACTTTCTTACTTATTTAAGTAATTGTTCCTTCATTGTCTCACCATTTGCATACCATTTGAATGTAATTTTAAGGCACTTACTAGTGTTTTTCATTTTGTGAGACTTTTACGCCTTACTTTTCAGACTTACTGCAACCTTTATCTATTATTTAAGACTAGATTAGGTATTTGATTATTAATTAAAGTGGAACTTTTAACCATATTACATTAGATGACAGGAGATCAAAGTTATCACAGTTCATCCTGTGAGGACCATGAATGTGTTTAGCAATCCATCGATATCGTCGATATATATACACACACACAACAATATAAGACTTTACAAAATTAGGACGTACTATGTAAAATTATTCAGAATGAGTGAGTGCTTTTACTTTATACTTATGTGCATCTTGTATTCTTGTTTTACATAGTTGTATTGCTAATTATGGTTTTCTCAATGCATCTGATGTAGGGAGGGCATGCTGACACACATACAGACACACACACACACACACACACACAGCTGTGCAGAAGAATTCCTTGTATACAGGAGAATCTGTGGGTGTACGCCTCCTCCCTGGCAGGTCTGTCAATTATTAAAGCCTGTCCAACACAGGAGGCACACACACACACACACACACACAAACACACAGGAGGAGCAGTAGTGCAGTGAAACATATCTCTGTTGCCCCATCTTTCCCTCTCTCTCTTACACTGAATTTCTTCTTCAGTCAGCTGTATATTCTTCCCTCCACCCACCCGTCCTCCTCTTTCCTGTCTCTGTCCTCTGTCTTCTTTCAAACAGGACTCCTCTGGAGATGTGTTGTGTGAACAAAGCTCCTTTATGTCTTTTAAAGGAAACATCCAGAGAAAGAAGACACAAATGACCTTTATGTAACAAGTCAATATTAAATACACATTTTAGAAGAATAAATTACTCATCTCAAATGCACCAGGCAATCAAGGACAAATCAAAGGTACCTATAGTACCTTGTAACAGAAGCACATTATAACATAAAACATAATATTAGTTGTGGCATTATCACCACCTTATTTATCAGTTATAGATGAAGCAGAGACTTTTTGGAACCACCAGCACTGAGGCTGGTGTGGACCACATTACAAAGGCAAAAGAAAATACACAAAGCGCAATATGCTCAGCCTGTATTACAACATAAGTTTAAGACACTGTGAGTGACCTAGGCCCGCATGCAGCATAAATCCACCAGTTGGCCCCAGGGCAAAAATTCTTCGTGTCCATCATCAGGTGCAGTGCCCACAGCGAAACCAACTACCACTCACATGCTGGAATATTATTTAGCCTCAGGTTTGCTGTAGGCAAACTTGTCTTTATTGTGTTTTTATTGAGTACACACTTGTTTGTACTGTAATGACAAGCACCACTAATAATTTCTGTTCAAATTTACTTTTGCTTTGTATGTTATCTGTCACGTGTCATCTGATCTTGTCTGAAGGGGGGAAAAAAGTGTTGGCTGTTCCAAACAATCACACTTAAAGAGGACAATGTTGCAGACTATTGGTTAGTGTTTCATAGTGTTTCTAAAAGTAGTGACTGAAGTAGATGGGTTAGGGTTGTGAAGAATCGGCATAAGATTTTGCACGTCAGTTGAAGAATGTTTTCTCTTTCTGCGGTGGATGACAATGACTTCCTCACATTATGTTTGAATTAAGTTATTGCATTAAAATGAGGCTCATTGGATATGACGCAGAATCACTTTGACTTGTCTACCCTCAACATTGAACAATGTAGCCAAAGTAAGACCCTCAGAGTTTGGGGGCATTATTGAGTCTCTGTACATACTACGATGCCATCCAGCTCCCTCCACTACATTACTAAAAATAGCTCACCATGCATGTCACTGCAATTCTGCTATACTGCATCTTCCTCTCTGGCAACCCTCTACTTCTTCTGTTGTAATATATAGTGTGTATGTGTGTGTGTTCTTGTATGACTACATGCATTTTATTGAGTGCATTTGTGTGTGAGTCAAGGACAAAAGGGAACTAAGGACAGAAAAAGGGACAAAAAAGACTAAAAGTTTGTTTGTGTGTGTGCACTTGTTGGTGATGCAACCAGCCTTGTTTAGGACAGTTGCGATAAATATAGTCTATGCTCTAATCAGCAGGTGTCCCTCTGAAGCTCTGAGACATTTTCATTTTGCCCTCCTTGTTTTATTATTCAACAGGCCGGGGCAGTCTGATTAGAATCCATAAACAATGGTGCAAGAGACTCACATCATCCATTATACATGAGAGGAAAGTGAGTTGGAAATGGATAGAGCAAAATGCCTCTCAATCCATCCATGCAACAAATCCTCTCTCTGTTCTGTCTTCTCTCATCTCACTGTTTTGCACCCACCTCATATATGATATGTAAGTACAGCACATCAGAGACACAGGCGTGTGTGAGGTAGTATGGGAGCGATACAGGTGAAAAATGAAAAGAGAAGAGAAGTTGGGGAAGGACAAGAGGAATAGCTCGACAGCCAGATGTGAAATGTATCCTGCATGCTCTTAGACATGTGACAGGGCTTTGGGGAGAGAAACAGGTTAGGGAGGGGAGTTTCTGAGGAGAAGAGATTATAGCAGAGAGGAAGAGGAGTGTACGAGAGAAAAATGGGAGCATATTAAAAATGAAAGGTGGGGTAAACTTGAGGAAACGGGCAGACAGAAAGATCAAGGCCAATAAAACTGACAACAGGCCTCGGCATAACTGCATCTTTAAAAATTAACGCTAGCCTAGCCCTAAAATCCTTTGTCATTCAGCCCCTTTTTCCACAGGCCCGTTACACAATCGGGAGGTCCAACAGGAGTGATAACGATGGCACAGGTTCAAGTTCAGTGTCCTGGATTCAGATCAGATTAGATATTCTGACAGTGATGGAGAGCTGGAGGAGAAAGTGTGAGAGTTAAATTTATATTCTTAAAGGTACAGTGGAATTCTCGTTGTTTCTGGGATGATTATATCTGATTCTGCATGTTTTACCCTATTAAATATGCTGTGTTGCCTATATTTTACATTACTGGAAACCATATGTTTTACCTGACCTTGGAAAGTACTAGAGAAAGCAATCTCATCACACGGTCAATTTGGTTTAAAGGACCTTTTAGACCTTTCTGTCCTATCACTGATCTTGCTCAGCAGATAGTTTACCCAGTTATCATAGTATCTTTGAATTTCAAGTTTTTCTGAGCTCTTTAAGCACTAATGAGTCAAGAATGAACTTTTGACATGAACGTAAAACAGCTTTTAAGCCAACACAGGTGGGAAGTCCTAAAACTACTACGAAAATGGAAATTTGAACATCTACAATTATCAAATCTTATTATTTAAAGCTCTAAAACAGCTATTAAATAGACTTTTGTAGTGATGTTTTCTCAACGTGGGTTTTTAGATTGATTTCCAGTCTCTCAGGCATCAATTGGTTTCCATGAATTAATATTAACTTGCAAAGACTTGATGTGTTATTCCCAGCAGCTCCTTACATTACTTTGCTGAATTTGCCGCTTTGCTCATCTTGGAAAAAAAATAAATATAATTTTATATTATTTTCTCAATGAATCAAAATGTCTCAAGAATAAAATCAAAAGAACTGATTATTAAGCCTCCTGATGGCTGGGTTTCCAACATTAATAACATGTAGTTCAAACCTGTCATCCGTTACATCTAACCCAACCTCTCGATCACCACATCTATGCCGTAGTTATATAAGGCTTAAAATAAGAGAGTAAAACAAATGGCCATTAAGTAAAACAATTTGGTTCCTCTTAATGTTAAGATTTAAATTTGAAACAAATGATCTCCATGTCTATAAAAATGGACCCTAAAGACTTGGAGCACACCGCTACATGCAATGTTTCATCCCATTATTGATCCCATATCCAATCATCCTTTCCCTGTGGATTCTGATGCTGTTTAACACTGACCATATATCTTTAGAGGACAAGCAGGCTCGTGGCAAACAGGCCATCACTACCCTGACAGTGTTCCCATTGGTCTGAATATCATCAGTGCTAATGTCTCCCCGGGCATCTCTCCACTGTAAACAATGGGCTGCCAAGCAAAGAGATTCCTCACTCTTAATGCTCCTTAATTGAATCCTCCACTCAAATGGACTAATTGAATTGGGTTTCCTACAAATACACACACACGCGCACACACAAAAATGCACAGCTGGGGTGATGAGAACCTGCTGAGAGTCTTGTTGCATGTGCTGAGGGCCAAAGGGACTTTGGAAAATTGCAGTCGTATAAGTGTGGTGCATTATGAGACATGTGGGAATGAAGAAACCTGATCGGAGAGCTGATTAAAATGTCAGTACACTTGTGGCTCACGGCAACCACAGACACCACATTCATTGCTGTGTGATACAGCTGATTCACACACACTCTCTGTAGTAAAAGGCAACCTGTTTTATTTTTATGGATAATGTGGCTTTTTCACAGCAGACATTTTTATTTGTCACAGTAGGAAAAGCACTAAAATCATTTAACCATGGCTCAGTTAGTCTAGTTTTTTTTTTCTTTTTTACACCTGTGCTATTATGACTTCCCTGAACATCTTCTATCTTCTATACAACAGGAGGATGGAAAGAGATGAAGAGGGAGAAACTTAAAAGGGAAAAGTATTTTTCTGTTAAGATTGAATATGAGTATGAGTAATCTATTGCGTAACATCCCTGGATTCAGTGAACAGGTGACTGCAGGCCTACAACAAAGACAAGCCGCACCTGTCGACTGTCCCAAATAAACTAAAACACAATATTAATTTGCATTTGTCTGTCAAAACCAATCCTTTCATCGTTCATGCCATCGTTTACGCCCCCGCAGCCCTGCAAACACTGTTGTCCGATGCCCTTCAGCTGAACGCATCAGCCCTCTTCTCTGGCTGATGAAAAGATCAAAGCATTTGCTTCTTTGCTCAATTTCGCAGAATTTTGGTGTGTAAATTGGAGGTAGTCTCTCTCTCTCTGTCTCTCTCTATCTATCTCTCTCTATCTATCTATCTACTCTTTTTTTTCCCCCTCCCCTTCGCTCTCAGTTGCTCGTTACTTCTCATGAGCTACTGGAGGGGAGAGTGTGACCTGTTTCATAACCAGCAATCCATAAACATGCATGAGATGACACCCACACAGACGAGTACCGGGTACAAGGAGCCAGAGTCTCGTTTGTGTTTCCTATGTATTGTTTGGTGTGTGTGGTGTCCTCCACCAAGTCCTCAAAACTAATCAGCACAATGTGTCATTTGTCACTGCTTTTCTTTTCTGATCTGATCTGGCACACCTGTCCGTACGACAGAGACACAACAGAAGCAATTTTTTAACCAAGCTAGTGTCATGGCTCAAGGGACGGGCACAAGGCACATTTAAGAAGCTGAAAAAAACGATGTTCCCATTTTTATATTTTTAAATGACTTAAAACGATTAATGAATTAAAATAGTTGGCAAATTATTTTCTTAATCGACTAATCGTTGCAATTCTTGTTTTCAAAGCTAAAAGAAACTTACACTAACTGTTCATAGGAAGCAGCTTGGTGTCAGAGTTGGATGGTTTGATGGATGGATCGTTTTGGGAGAGGACCGTTTTAACTTGCACGACTGCAAGAGATCACCAGGAAGAAGTATGAGTTATTTTTTTTGAATAAACGACCGCTGCTTTTGTTGTTGTACAGTCTTAGTCCTTCAGGCACTGTGTTGTACTCTGGCTGGTTGTCAGATCCATGACTCTCAAAATAATCCACGTGTAACAAAAACAGTCCACAACCTCAATAAACAGGTCATCTTATCGGATAGTTGTTTCATACTCTTCTGTCAGACTGATGTTCTATGCAAGAGAATCAGATTACAAAAGTTGCAAGGAATAATAAATGAGTTTATGTTCAGTACAGATTTATGTGTTTTTATTTCAACGCTTGTGTGAGTCAGTGTGAGATTTATACCTGCAGAGTGAGGACATTTCCTCAAGGGGCAATTTTAAGATTAAGATTTAGGGTTAGAGTAAGGTTTGGGTTTTACTGCAGTAAATTAAGAGATGGTGTTGTGTAAGTGCTTCTTATGGTTGAGGGCAGAATTGGTATTAGAAAAGTTGGTGTAAGGATTAAGGTTGTGCATGAAATACTAATCGTTATAGCTAGGAAACGGGGGATTAATAAAGTCGGTGGGGCGTTTTCATGATCCAAGTGTGTGTGTGCGTGTGTGTATTAGAGAGAAAAACAAAGCATGAGTATGTTCTCTCTCACTTGTCCCAGTTTACTGTATGAGTTGACAATGACTCAGACTTTAATATAGACACATACACCTGCTGTCATTTGCGTTAAGCTTCTAAATACGTGTGTGTGTGTGTGTGTGTGACACTATTGTGCATTAAGCAGCTCAACTCTAAGTACCAAAGTGTATTCTGACATGACAGAAGATCAGCAAAAGGTTAATATATGGAAGAGCAAAACAGATATGCGTGTGTGTGTGGGGGGAGGGGGATTTCATGGGTAAAATCCTTTTGTATGGACGTACATTATCGCATTGATACCTGCGACTGAAACAATTAGTCTTCAAAGATCTGAGGCTGCAGACATAAAGCGTTTAACACTGAAAACCTGCAGAAAGTCCGGCCTGCCCTTCAGGAGACAGAAACAAGCATGTAGATAAAATGGAGTGCAATGCATGCACACATCTGGTTGTATACATGAAGACTGATTGTGTTTATTTGTGAGGTGGAGAGAAACCACTTTCGAGTGAATGCTTCCACATTCATGGGGTCGCGTGCAGGTGAAAGGCTGATAAATATTGGATGTGATTGATCTGCATTTCCTATCATCGGGAACCATGGCTCCCTCTGCCATTAACTCCACAAAATTAAACTCTGAAGTGTGTGAATGAAAAAGAGGGGAGCAGAGAGTGTGAGGAAGGAAGAAAAATGAAAATAAGAGTGCGTGTGTGTGTGTGTGTGTGTGTGTGTTTGCAGTAGCCCTGTTGTAGACGTGAGCAAAAGACACATTCACACACACATGCACACACATATTCTTACTGTAAGCCACCTGCTCAGGACACACTCTGTAGTCACTTGCCAGCGTGTATTTCAAGGTGGCACACTGCACTACATGCAAAGACGGCTCACACACTGTAAGCTGTGTAACATAAGGAACACTCACACACACACACACTGAGAGAGAGAATGACGTAATAGCACATCAGCCCACATCTGTGGATGTGGGGAGTCTGCACAGCCAAGTCAAGGTCATTCATTGATTGGATTGGAATCACACAGCAGGGCCTGCTGCCAGCAGCACAGACATGTTGAATTTGCATTGTGATCTTGGTGAAGATAGTAGCTGCCTGTCTGCACTTCATGTGTAGACATATGAGCACAGTCACACACGTGCTTTTCGCTGAGCTGCAGCTTCAGCTCATCCTCAGAGACCTGCAGCCAGCACAGCAGAGAGAGGAGATGACTATCACTTTGCCTCCATGCTGCTTTAACAGCTGGATGCGGAAAATCCACACAGCTCAGACACTACAGACGTTTTTTAACTGGTTGGACTCCTGCCAGCCAAACAGTCCGAGTTCCGCCGCTTATTTCTTTTCTTTATTTTCTTCCAGTCTGAATATAACTGCAGCCCTCTGAATAACTGACCGTGATTGGAATTCGAATCGATTGCGGTGATTGATTAATTGACAGCCGGATCATTTGCCCGCCGGGGTGTGTGAAGGCAGCAGCCCCATCACTGCGCTGTCCGGCTGGATCGATGCGTCCAGACAGAAAGCCGTTTCTGTTTAAATTACAATGAAAATCAAACGGCGGGCTCTTTTTTATAGCAGGTGGTGGACCGTTGAGGTGATGGGGGAAATGTCTCGCCACTGCATGACTGTCATTACACAATGATGCTTCATTCACACCACCGGTGTAGTCCAAATGAAACCCAGTTTCAGTTGAATTAAAAGGCTTTGCATGTTAAATTTCTGCAATATAGGTGTAGTTGTGAGTGAATAAAGGGTAATTTAAGCACATATCTAGCCTGAGGCCAGATGGGACAATCAGCAGACATGCGAAAAGCACAAAGAGCCTCTGCGCATTACAAAAGACAGGGTAGCTGTACCTGGGATAGCGCAGAGGTAATTCACCAAAACACACAACTGTCACACGCTGTAACTTCACAGGGTCGCACCTGGAGGCTGAAATACTTCATCGAGACTCCCGCTGTAAAGCTGCAGAGCTCCGGGTGTCACTCACCTAACTTTTGCTGCCACAGAAGATATCGCATCGTTTCTTAAATTCTTCCTTTTGGACGCGGCAGTTCCCATGCTGACATGGAAACGACGCAGGCAGGAAAACTGTTCATTCCAAACGCTGGAAGGATGGAGGAATGCGACAGTGAAAAGAGTGTAAAAAAAACGAAGAGGGGAAAAAAGAAATGCAAAAGTTGAAGGGAAATCCTGGAACAGATGGATGCAAGAAGAGGGACGTCACCCTCTCTCTGTCTCTCTGGATGTGAGCACGTACTGATGTCAGAGTGTGGCTGAAAATACAGACACACTCTCTCTCTCTCTCTCTCTCTCTCTCTCTCTCTCTCTCTCTCTCTCCTCTGTTTCATTGATCTGAAAATGCAATGGGAGGATGGTAAGGGGGGTGATATCATCATCATCATCATCAGAGGGGATGGGCAGGTGGGGGTGGCATTGAGATATTGTATGAGGGACACTGGTGCCATACATGCAGCCCACCTCACCTTTCATCTCAT
Organism: Pampus argenteus; assembly: GCA_036937835.1. Lineage (NCBI taxonomy): Eukaryota > Metazoa > Chordata > Actinopteri > Scombriformes > Stromateidae > Pampus > Pampus argenteus. The sequence goes on from CM072877.1 coordinate 10,676,326, forward strand.
TCATTTGTGGACTATTATCTGTGTATCTTTATTCATTTATTGCCTCAATTAGTCATTTTGGTAAAATTATCGTGTCTTTATCTCTTTCTCACTAACTCACTCACACACATTGAAATGGAGAGACTCTCATTCACAGCCAAGGACAGAGGGAGCAGTGAGGTTGAGGCGCTGCAGTGCTCTCTGAGCATCACTTCAAACGGTAGCATGTTCACAACAGCTTCAGATTGTGGCAGGAAAACCTTCAGTGTTATCAGTATTGAAATTAGCAGAAAGGGCAGTTAATACGATATCTGAAGATCTGAAGTACATTGTGTTCTCCTTCAGTGGTTAAGAATAGTTGCAGTGACTCTTATGGTCTGTGTCTTAGGCAGTAGTGGAAAACGTATTCAGATCCCTCACTTCACTTCACCAATCAAAGCAGCAGAGAGTGAGATATCCTGACTATTCGACCTCATCTGCCTCCTAAATGTCTCTATTCTTTCAAACCTCCAGTTTACAACACAGGCTTTCTCTTAAAAAATGTAAGTCTGATAACATCATAAGGGTTTTTTTTTTTACTTCGGAAATATCAGTTTTCTCAGGCTGTGAAGTACTTCTCATGTCAAATGAAGTGACGTAGAAATACCTGAAATTTTACCCGACCACAGAATGTAAAAAAGGAGTCCGTTAAGCATTGAAACATACTATATTGAATATAAATAATAGTACGGATACGTACAGTATGCAGACTCTGAAACTGTTTAATGCTATGCTATACAGCTTGATTTTCTTCTATTTGAAGAAATCAATGTTGGCAAAGAAAATGTGTTAACTCACACTGCTCAGAGACAATTAATCATTATAGTCAATGATAGATGATGTGTTGGTTGCAGTGATGTATACACACACACACACACACACACACACAGCCGATTAGCCTTCAAACATCAGATCAATCAATCTTTCAATCTACAGGTCATTTCACCAGCTGCTCAAATGAGCATGATGTCCTTGGGCTTTATATCTCTTGGTATGTTTCTCCTGCACACACACACACACACACACGCACACTAAGACAAAAGGAATGAAAATCAATAAATAAAGCAAAGCACCGTCGGGCTGGTGTGAGCTGCTGTAAGCCATTAAGCAGTAAATAATTCCAGGCAGCTCTGACGAGACTGAGGGAGCGTGTGTGGATGGACTGCAGATGAGCACGAGAGAGGGAGGGATGAATGAATGGAGAGGAGATGGGAAAGTGGAGCTCCCCACACGAGCCTGAAAAAGAATGTGATGGAAAGAGGAAGTATGAATGGACGGCAAGAATCTAAAACAGAAGAGAGGGAAGAACAAGATGGCATGAAGAAGAATGACAGAGACAAAAAGAGATACATGCTTCCACTCTATGCGGTAATATGTATGCTATCGGCAAACACAGCGGGATACTGCTAGGCTGAAATATGCCGGAAAGGGGTGCAATGAAACAGATTAAAGGTAGTGAAAATGGGAGGACAAGGAAGACGCATGCAGCCATAAATCCACATCTGCCCAAGATATTTGTGTCTCCTCTGACCCTGACAACCACTCACCATTTGATTGATTACATGGCAGATCGATATTTGAGTCTGCAATGGTTACAACAGCAGCTAGCCAAGTGGCCTGGGAGTCACTCAGAAGGCTGAATTTACAGATTTAGTTTAGGAAAAACAATGCAAAACTGTGAAGCGTGCCTTTTTTTTTTTTTTTGGAGACTTTGGGAAATATTAGAATATCAGGAATGGTGTGCATGCGTGTATGTTGATAACACGAGGAATTTAAGACTGAAAGCTCGGAAACGCTTTAAGTAAGACCATATTAAACGTTGATACCTAGCCAAGGTAATGCTGATAACATTGAACTCTTAAAATCATTGTTAATTAACATATACAGTGTTAATTTAAGGATGATAATTTAAAATGTCCCCATGTCCCTATTAATAAAACCCACACAAACCCACAATATTACTTCTTGATGCTAATCTTTGATATTGCATTATAATCTCATTTGTTATATTTGACCGCTTAATTAAACCGTATGCTCATGACCATTAGAGCGAGTTGCACAAAGCTTCATTGTGAAGTGCTTTACAACCTTTTTTTTTTTTTTTTTTTTTTTTTGAGTCCATGTCATTAGACACAAAATATGAACTATTAATAGTGTGGAGAAGGTCACATGAAGTGTGGCATATTTTATTCAGAATTACAGGATAAAACTGTAGAAGCTAATATTCTGACTTTTATGTTCTCAAATATTCATCTCTTTTGTCTTATCTGGAACTGATGCTGAGAATAGTTTCCAGGCTTTAGCTGACTGGTGATGCAAACGGAGACTTTATTAACAGGTCAGAGTTTATTAACCTTTCTCTGACTGAGGAGGTGACACAGTGTTCACTTCCTCCATATGTGTTAATGTTGCTCCTGGAGCTTCCTTCTGTAATAAATGTGATTTATTATGTTTTACTAGAAATGACAGGCCTTTTTTTCCTGCAGTAATTTGATCAATTAGGTAGTTAGTCAATTATGTATCAATATGCTGATTTGAAATTCTAACAACGTATGCTTTGTATAGACCTTATACTTGATACAGATAGATTTATGCAGTGTTTCTTCTTAAAATTCTTGTATTTTCTACATCAATATATCATATTGGATGAATTGCCTTAGAGCTTATTGTTCCCCTTAACTTATTATCAAGTCGAATTTAAATTTGTTCACTGCTTTGGTTTATGACTTATTACCTGATTGTACCTGATATGTGTGTGTTGATTTGCTCTGTAGACGTGACATCTATTGCACGTTTGTCCGTCCTCTGTGGCTCTTCCTAAGGTTTCTTTCTCCTTTTTTTCCCTCTTAAAAGGTTCTTTGGTGGGCAGGTTTTTCTCACTCGAACCGAGGGTCTAAGGACAGAGGGTGTCTCCCTGTACAGATTGTAAAGCCCTCCGAGACAAACGTATTTTGTGACTTTGGGCTGTACAAATAAGAAATATGATGACATTTCTATCAGCATCAACCGTACTTTGTTTTGTAAACTAAAATTATGAAAAATGAATTATATAAATTTAAAAAAAACAAGAGGAGAGAAAATAACATCTGATTAAGACATTGGAGCAGCTCTTCCTCAGCCTCCTCAGACCCCAGGTGCAACATGCCCAGGACTGCCTGCAGTTTGCATACCAGCCAGGTGTTGGTGTGGAGGATGCTATCCTCTACTTGCGACATCAAGCCCACTCCCATCTGGATAAGGGAAGTGGCACAGTGGGGATTCTCTTCTTAGACTTTTCCAATGCCTTTAATACCATCCATCCAATTATCAAAATAGTTGACAATTATTTTAATAACTGATTAATGGATTAATTGTTGAAGCTCCAGTGTGAATGAAGAGATAGAGATATAGAGCGAGACATTATAGAGAACATCCCCATTATTGCAACTACAGCTTGGATGAAACCTTTCCTATAAAGGCAAAGTGGTGAGAACATTTACTTCAAGGCTGAGGAATTAGTTGTATTTCCACCCTGCAGCTTTCCAAAACCAAACACGTATCCCAGAATATGACAAAGGGGCGATGGCTATTTTAGATCTCAACACGTATATTATTCCTCCTGGGTCCCCAGATTTCTGGAAAAATCGAAACCTCGTATTTTTTTCAGGTACAGTCTCTTTTCAGCCTTTTTCACCGCTTCTCTATATTCTCTTCAGAGCCAAACAGAGCTAGTGGCAAATAAACAAACAAGGTCAGCCAAGATCCCCTCTGCATATATGGACTAGCCACCACATCAATCTCACCCTAAGAAGCCTGTGTGAATACAATTACAATAGCACACACTCTCACTGTAGCTGATTAATGAACCATGTGCATTTCCACAGGCAGGCAAGCTGGGCATGGAAAAAGCTACCATACAAGCAGATGCCTATCAAGGGCTGTGAGTGTTTGTGCACCTGGATTTGTACATGCCTCGTAGATTTTTTGCTAAACAGAGCAGACAAGCCACCAGCAGCATGTTAAATGAGGTGTTTGGTCTAAAAAAGTAATTGGGAATTATGTTGATGTGTCTTTTGACATAATTTGAAACATTGTTTCATATTCATCATCAGGCAGGAGAAGCATGCTGTTTTTTTGGACTTGAAACTTTTATTTGAGTATGATCATTTCTGCATGCAAGAGGGTGGCCAAAATAATGTAAATTCATCATTAAAAGGGCTACGCTTTGAAATAAACACTGCTGCACAGGTGGATCATATTAGTTTACTGTTGATTTGTGTTAACTTGTGACTGCTTTTCATCTTTGTTGATGAAGTTTTTCTGCTTGGCAGGTGTTTTCATGATTTTTGAGAGCGTCTCCCTTTGTTTAGTTTTGATTGAATTGATTTAGCAATGTTTTGTACCGATGCACCTGCAGTTGTAGCCACAAATCATTTGGACCTCTTTGGAGCTCTCTTCATTGTTGCTTTGAAAACTACATATGAACGTGGTGATTACCAGACTGCTTTTATAGCTCACAAAATTCATTTTCTCTATATTTTTCTCCATCTGTTTCCAACCTTACCTACATACACCTATATCAATCCTAAACAGGAAAAGCTGAAGAGAGCCTCTAGCAGTGAGGAAAACTGCAAAATTGGAGTTAGAATTATTCTTTAGGAATTGCTTTTGATCTCTAAATGATGTGCAGGAGTCGTACTGGTATCCTCATGTGATAGCACCAGATTTGCTCGAAACCTTTCCAGCAATGCTGCCATGTCACCAGATTTCAGAAATAGTCAGTGAGTGAAATGTTATCAAAACGTAAAGATCACCAAAACTACTACAAAAATAATGTTCCTGATATATAGAAGAAGCATTTTTTCTGTCCATGGTCCTGAAGGCAGAAGTCTGAGTAGCTCTCGGTGGTGCTGAAACCAGACACCCCTCTGGACTGGAAGGACAACCACTGAGTCAAATGACTGCAGTGAATGCTAATGTTGAGAATGACCTAGACAGAGTATTTGGCAGTCTTGGAAAAAAGATGACTGACCCTAAATGAGCCCAAGACGAAATAGAGAAAGGAGAGGACAGCATGTGGGCAGATGGTAAACATGAATTTAATAGACAAGGTAGAGAGGACCGGGGGGAAATGAAACAGACTAATGAAATAAAATGTTAGACAAAGAGAGATAGAAAATATAACTATCCGCGACAAAGGGGGTGTCTATGTCCGGTGCCCACATGTGTACGCCATGTCGAAAAAATGAACCTGCATCACAAGTGGTCCCCTCTTCCACTTCCTCCCCAGAGGGTGAGGATATCCCTTATTATTTATTAGCAATGGACATAAGCTTCATTAGAGGGCTCAACTGTGGTCCCTCTCCCAGTGACTCATCCGGCATCACTCCATGTCTGTTCTCTTCTTTGCTGGGCAAAGGTAGCAGGATGGTAATTGGCATGCTCCTTAGTTAACGGGAATCCCTGTAGTCACGTCGCCCACCCCCTGTGACATTCAGGCAGCGGCGATAAATGAGCCATGGAATCCCACAGATAATGCGGGGGATTAAAGGTCTTAATTCATTCGCATGATGACAAAGCCCAGCCATCACCTCGTATGCTCTCTCATCTTATTGATATTATGTTGTTCCCTCAGCTTCCATTATTCTCTCCATCACTTTTTCAGTCCTGTTCCACTGGCCTCCTCATCAGACTCTTGGAATAAATTAATCATTATCCAACAAATCTTTCTATTTTATCTGTTCACCTAAATTTGTGAGATCAATGGGAGTGCAGCAATTCTATTCAATAGGCAGCTTCCTTGAGGATTTCTTAGCCAATAGAGAAGTCATGATTACAGTTTCAGAGCTTTAGGGGAAAGTCCTGGATGCCACTGACTCAATACTTGAGATCAGTTGCATATAAAAATATTTCCTCCTGAGTGTGTACAGCCAATTTCTGTACACACTAAGTTCTTTATACTCTAACTCTGCTTGGTGTTGACAGTGATGAGCTAGCCCTTTGCTCTACAAAGGCAGCTATCACTGTCAGCTCTGTCGTCCGTATGCTCCTGAACAAAAGCAGGCTCTCCTTTTAACAGCAAGGCAGAGAAGAACCAGAGCAAATCTCCTCCAGCCGTAAGGTCAAACAGTCACATCTTTCTCTGCAGTGTTCCCTTAATTCACACGCAGAGCACCGGGTGCCATGTTGTTTTGTGAGCTTAAGGGTATAATGAACAAGTTTAACCGATAAGACATAACACCCCCAACTCGTGGGACACAATCACTTCTTACTCAGTGGCTAAATGGCATCATAGAAATAAAACAACATGTACAACAAGTACTGAATTCACAGGAAGTAGTAGTAGTATATAATTATCACCAGTAGTTTTTATTGCCTTACCATAACTATACTTTAATAATCCTTTATTTGCCATAACCACAATTTTACCTTAACCATACAATGGCTGCCATCGACACATTGTAGAAAGTGAGAATTTGAAAAACATTGGCATCAAATGTAATATAGTATTTTACAGAATAGTCAAATATTTATATATATTTGCCTGGAAATTGTTTATTGGAAATTTGATTTGGGTGAGATTTAATTTGACCAACAAGGAAAGTTGTTGTTTTGGACTGTGATCTATAGAAGTTAAGACATCTCCAGATTATAGAAAACATCTGAAACCAGAGTCAATGTGGTGTCACTGTGAAATAAACTTGGTCCTTTCACAGTGTTACAGCACAAAAAGGGGAAATACTTTAAATGGGAAAGCTATGCCAAATGTCATGTCTTTCACTAACTGAAAGAAAGATTGACTGCATAATAATATAAAAGGCCTAATGCTCTGGGTATATTAAATAAAAATGAGAATTCCCTTAAAGAGAAAAAGCACTCCAGTATTTCTTCTCATGTACTTCTTTCAAAATGTTTGCAAACCTTTGTTCTTGTATACACAGAATGATGGATCTAATAATATATCATTCACTGGCTCTACATCATATGAAACCATCCAGTACAAAATGAAAACTAAGGTCCAAAAAAATCAAGTTGCCCTTATTCAGATGTGGAGATGACTTGTCAAGTGTGTCTGCCCACTGCAGTGTAAGCAAGTGAATTTACAGGACTGTTAAAGGTGATGTAACTCCAACGGGACAGTCCTCCAATCTCATTACTGATCCAGAATCACCTCTGAAACTAATGACATTCATGTCAGCTCTTAGGGTTCAACCAGTGTGTATGTGTGAGAGAGAGTAATTCAAAGAAAGAAGAGGGAAGGCCTTTTCCGTACGTGACACCCATGCCTATCTCCACCTTGTCTCACCTTGGTACTGCAGCACACCTCCCTCCATCCATTTCTCCTCTTCTCCATCCTTCCCTCCCTAATAAATCGCTTGGAACATCGACTCCCAGGTGACATATTTCCACTATGGTGCTTAATAGATTCCTCTGCTCTCTGGTTGGTTGGGGTGCAGTGGTTTGATTCTCTCTGTGAGAATGCGAGAGTGAGAAAGAGAGTAAGGGAGAGATGATGGAAAGGGGATAAGTTGGGAAAGGGGAAGATATGGGGATAAGACTGGAGAAACAAAATAAGTAATGTATAATAGGAAAAAAAAGGACACAAATTGTGGCAGCATCTGCAGCAGCAGGTAATGAGAGTCAGGCAGTAGGTGAAAGAGGGACTGAATTGTTTTTTGTGTCTGTCCTTAAGATATTCATTTTGTTATTTAATTATTTACATAAAAGAGAGAAAAGCAAAAACTCCAAACTCCAATTTGGAGAGGCCTGAAAGTCGCACATTAGTCACACATTACATTTTGACAAAGTACATTTTAAAGTTGAACTGAAATTCTTGCATTGTTGTTTGTATACAGTAGCAGAAATGCTGCTTTAATAATGATTAAACCAGCATCTAATGGGTCTGAAGTGACACTTTTAAGTATTTTTAAATGCTGTTTACTGTAATGTGTTGTAGATTAGCAGCTAATTAGCTATCTAGCCTGCTAACTAATGTTAGCAGTGCACTTGTTCCCAGTGAATGTTTGTTCAGTGACTGTTTCAATAAGCTAAGGTGCCGGACAAGATGTGTGAGGCTGTTGTGTAGCAGGATGCTATCAGGCTCAGTGCAAAACAATCTAAGATGCCATAAAAAGGCAGATTATTTTGTCAATATTTATGACTATAACATACATAGCTCTGGTGGGAATACCTTTACTGTAACTCCTGTAGTGATAGCAGGTATTAGAATGTAAACAAATTTGCACAGCTCCCCAGGAAGCATCCACTGGGTATATTTAAGCTTTACATCTGAATGGGGCTCCACTACACTGCAGATTAATGAAAGACTGAGGCCAGTGCTGGCTGTCCTCCCAGAGGCTGAATGATGAATTATGGAGGCCCGTTTTTCTCTGTTTACGCAGACAAATGTGCCCTTGCTCTACTCGTTCACTTCCTGTATGTCTGTGAGAGTGAGAAACGCTTAAGGCTGTATAAATGAAGCTCAATGATGTCACCAGGCATCAGCCTACAATAGATTTCCATCTCTCTCTCTCTCTCTCTCTGTCTCTCTCTCTCTCTCTCTCTCTCTCCCCCCCTATTTATTTCTCTCTATCACACACACACACACAAAACGTTGATGCATACCAACGTCCATCAGGAACAATCAGTCCTCTGCAGGGAGGGCAGCGATTTATCGCTGCTTGGGGACATCATGATGGAACTGAATATGAAGCCAAAGTGCCACAGGACGTCTGTCTGTCCTGTGCTGCAGCTCTCCTCCCTGCATAGCTGCAACCAGGCAGACAGAGGGAGAGACCACTGGAGAGACAGGCAGATATACAGTATGAAGTGACATGCAAGTGGTAGTGAAGACACTGATGTATATATCTCATTATATTATATACATCAACTCCTTAAGTATAAACTTGCATACATGCACTTCCAAAAGCTGTAGTCTTTATAGTGCGTCTGTTAAAACTGTGTATGGAATAAAATGTTGAAATGTTTCTAGTGTTCAGCAATTGTGATGGGTGTGCAGTTTTTTTTTTTTTTATGGAGCTAAGTGTGCTGTTGCATTCCCTTTGATAGAGATCAATATTGAGGCATTATTACAGTGATAATATGTCATAGAGCAGATGAATGCAAAATCACATATGAAATAATCAAGCTGATGTTCAAAGCACTTGTTTTCCACTGGTTTGCATAATGAGCAACTTCCATGTGTATACAGAAAAAAAACTGCTTGATACTTGAAGAAGCTCCCTGCCTCATTAATCATCATTCATCATAAACAAACCCCCTCAGAAATGTTGATTCATTTAGTTACAGCTTGCTCTGAATCGTTAATTTGGAAAGAAAGTAGAAAGTTGTTCGGATGTTCATATACTCACAATAAGATCAATTACCTACCTCTACACTTACATATGTTTTTATCCAGTTTTTGGAACAGACAACAAAAAAAAAATCAGTCAGGCTGTAGTGTTCAGTAAATAAATGAGCTTTAATTTGACTAGAGAGCTGTGGTTTCACAGGCAAAACATATTAAGCAGACTCACAGAAAGGAAAACAGTTGGACAGATAGATGGATGGCACAGAAAATAGATCCACAGAGAACACAAACAAGACAGCAAATGCGCAGACAGATACACAGACTGACAGAGCAGACGGTAAGATGACAAAGGGCACATTGATCTGATTAAACCCCTTTGCTTCCTAACTCTCTGTTCTGTCTCGCTGCACAGCTAGGAAAAGGTCAGCTGTCTCTGACTCGGTTTCTCAATCACTGCGGCCTGATGCCACTGCAGGTAGTCCTGCCAAAACACCTCAGATCTCTGTGGCAAACAGTATGAGAGACAGAGAGAGAATTTACTGTAGGAAGAGGGCTTTTCCTGCAACGAAAAACAAAAGAGAGGTACAGGCAGTGAGAGAAATGTAGGGACAGGTACAGTTGAAAAAGAGGAGGAGAGAATGGGGAGATGGCTGCAGAGATGAAGAGCAGGGAGAGGACAAGAGAGTAAAATGAAAGATGGAGACGAGGGGCGCTTGTGGTGACAGCTCATCCAACTCTGAATCAAGTAGACAGGGAGTGAAGCGAGAGAGGAAAGTGATAAACGAGCGGTCATCAGAATGCTGGGTGTGTGAGCTATGGGAGACCTTGGTGCTGATAGACAACGTACTCCCTCAGACCCTGACAAACACACACACACACACACACACATACACATACACAGATTCAAGGGGAAGGACAATGTCACATGTTGATGACAGCACTGGGAGAAATAAAACAGTATTTACAGTATGGCTGTGTAAGAAAGTGCAGGATGCACTTGTTTGAACATTTCAGTCAAATCATTCATAAACACTGACACATACTAAACGTCATCTTCTAAAAACCATGTAACATTGGAGACATTTTTGAATCTTTTGACTTGGTATTTCTGCCTCAACATCTCCTTAATGAAAACACTAACAACAAAATAGGCATTGGCTGCCTATTGAAACAGAAACGTGAAAAACGTGATACTTTAAAAGCTTTAGAGAAGTAAGACGAGGAACACATTAGTTTGAGTTTAACCAAGACAGCACTGATGTGAAAGTGTGTTTCTTAAAACCTCTGCAGAGATGAGCAACTACACTCATCATCAGATCTGCTTTAAAGTTATATTTTAATGTATTTTAAACCAAACCCAAAAATACACACATCTGACCACATCTGAAGAAGAAGCATGGTGTAAAAATAAATCTTTCACGTCACTGCAGTCTGTATTTACTGTTTTTAGGCTCTACTGTAGCAAGTAGGTAGGTGGAAGTATTTTCTGTCTTGGCTCCTGTTTCTATCTAGGGAAAAGTTATTCTCCTTTTAGCAGCTGCAAACCCCATTGACGTATTTGGACAGCGAGGTGCTCTCACCTCGTGTTCCCAATCAGCAGCGTTAGCAGGATATTATTAGCCTGGCAGAAAACTGAAAGAAGCAGCAGCTCTGCACAGATCACCCAGCAGCTGTGACGCTGTCTTTGTTTTCATCTTGACCTCCCATGACGTGTTGTTAATGTATGAAACAGTACACAGTGCACAGGACCCGCACTCCCACACATAAGTTTGTAGCCTTGCAGACTCATATCCAGACCAGATTTCTGCACCATTATAAATCCCAACAGAATTCACATTAACATACAGTATGTATATTAGAGGAAATTAAAGGAAAATAATTTCTAGTATGGTTTCTTAAAACATCCTGCTTGTTTTTTTCAGTTATTCTTTCATCCTCAAGTCCTGTTTCCCTGGTTGCAAATGATCACCTCAGTAGCACATCAGATATTCAGCAGATATTTTCACAATAAAATGTTTACAGATGAGTGTTTTAGTAGTGTGTCTTGACTGTTTTTTTTACAGTAATGTGAAGGTGTTTAGGTTTAGTACTGTATACTGAGAGCAGTGTACATGAGTGCTTACATTTATATCTCTGAGAGGTAAAATGTGTGTTATGTAAAGTCAAATATGAATCAGTGCCTCTGTCGCCCCACACAGAAAAACTTCTTCTCATCACTGCATCGTGTACAGGCCTGCAGCGGTGATCAACTCACTAACACCGAGACATTACTGAGATTAAAACCTAAGAAGAAAAGTCTATAGAGAGATAACGGACCTTAAATTACTGGACCCCAAACTGTTGGATACAAGGTCTTAGTGAAAAATGATGAGTGTGAATATGTGAATGTCTTTGGATTGCATTGTTTTGACACATACAGAACAATTTTAAGCTTGATTGACTGCATCTCTTTTATAGTAGGAGTAGCTTCTGCTTAATGACTAACATGCGATTTGATTGATCATTTTGGATTATTGATGTAAAGTTTATGATAAAAAAATATAATATAAAATAGTAAAAATAAAATGTCCAAAGTTCACTACGTAGTTACTCAACACACTGAAACATAATAGCACATGCCAACTAGCTATGATATCTTTCCACCTTTTGCTTGCAGTGTTTTGACAGCTAGGTATAGAAAATCATGAAGGTGAATTAAAATAATTAGATAGAACACTTAAAAATATTTTCCCACGGGGCTGCTGCACTTTTTGATCCATCCCTGGGAAGATTAATTTCTAAAAAAGCTTTTAGCATTCGCAGAAAATGTAATTTGTTCTACAGTGTCTCGCCCTCTTTTTAATGCACTTGTTTGCAACTGTATTCTAGAGAATAGATATAATTTCTTCATTAAATGCAAATACTACTCAGTTGTTTTACACAGCAGTAAGATAAAATTAAGTGGTTTATTTTATATAACTCTCCCTAATATGTGTAGCTGTTGACAAATCTGTATCTTTGCCTCAGCTCGGGATCAAAACATCATCAGTCAGCATGCAAATGCATTTTTGAGAAGATTCAATTTGCATCTGTGCTAAACTGCAGACAGGAACATCAAAAATACACAGAACACATTATGTGCAATAATAAACTATCCAGGCAGACAAATTACTCTGCCGCCGTGGACACAGTTCTACAACAAATGAGTGTCGGTGCAGCAGTTAGGAGAATCACATCTACCAAGAGCTTTTTACTAAGAAGGGAGGTGCGTTGGGATCAGCTGCCCTTCTGTCCTGGAAAAGAAAAAAAAAAAAGCACAGATCTGTTATGAATGACAGATACACATTGCGAGGGAAAGCTTTGCAGGCTGACAGAGCTTTGAACTCAAGGGTAGTGAGGAGAGGTGACGGCAGCAGCACAATGATTTCAGCTGCAAGGCTTTCAGCCCAGAATCAGGCAGAAATGATTCCTGTGCTTTCATAGAGAATCACAAGTGTGCTTCCCCTGAACACACATCCAAGATGTGAAAACAGAGAAGGTAGTTTTATTAGGGCTGCGTGTCTCAGAGGAAGCATTTCTGTCTTAATTCTTCCTTTATTCTACATGAAAATGAGAATTGAAGATTTCATCCTCATGATCAATCAATCCAATAGCTGTTGAGATATTTCAGTCTGTCCCAAAGTTGTATACTGACCAACAGAGCTCCAAGTTATTATAAAATATGTTTTATGACGATTAATTGAACTCTTTTCAGTGAGTGGAGTTGACACACTTTTGTAAGGGGACCTTTCTCTATGTTGACACTCTATTTTTGCATTCACGCGTCACAGAGGTAATTTCACTACAGCAACAAAAAGTGTGACCCACTTACCTGTTTAAGTCCTTTTCGTCCCCATTTCACAAAAGCCTGTAGGCAGGGGAAGAAGAATGAGAGGTGATAAACTAACAGGAGGGAGGAAAGGAAAAGAGCAGCACTTTGTGAAGTGTGTGTGTGTGTGTGTGTGTATGTATGTATAAGTAGTATGTGGCTGTGGGCCATTACATTTGACCTTCTATAAATCAAACTGTCCATCTTTAAGGCCTTGTCTCCATTTTCCCCCGCTTCACTTTTCCATAAATGGCTCTCCAAATCTCTTGCTGCCTGTCACAATAATTCAGTCCAGAGTGGGGTCATTGTCCACCAGCACACCAGTGCTAAGGCTCCTCTAGTTCACTGTCAGTTCTGCCCTTCTGTCAAAGGACTCTAATTTCCTGGAAGCTTGTACTCATTCACCCCATTTTTTTTTTGGCTCTCTGCTACTTCCCTGCGATGTATCGATCAAGGCTAGTGCCACTTATTATTCTCTAGTTTTCCTCTCCTGGCCCTTCTCGTGACCTAAATTCCCCCCGTGTGCTCATTAATTAGCTGATGTAAGTCTGCATTCCCTAAGGAGGGTGGGAGATTGAAAAAGCTCATTATAGGACACATCAATAAGGTGGATTAATCATCCATTGGCGTATGTGTATATGTGTAATAAACCGGCCCACAGGAAAGATAGCTCTTCATTTATGAGCTCTGTTTTCTTTACCACCCTCCCCTGAGTTTAATACAACACAAATAAAGTTTCTTTAGTCTGTTTCTCTCATTCTGCTTCACTCATTTAGTCATTCTCTTTCCATATCAGGCCATGTAGTCTAAAACAAAATGTTCTGCCATGAGGCATTTTGAAAATGTTAAAAGACATGGCTTATTGTTGCTATGTTGTACTAAAGTTGTTTACAGTGTAGTATAAGGTAAAGGGGTAGTGATAATGTAGTGCAACAAGCTGGAGAGGCTTTGTAAACAGAACTACATTCCCGCACATACGCAGTGGCACCTGCCGTACACAGAACTACTCTTCACTGTTATTAGTCTTTGGAGCTCTTTCTAAACTAACTGCCATGACGGTAATCTTGAATACGATATCAGGTATTGGATAAACACATAATACTTGTAAATAGGATGAAACGATAAGAAAAAAAAATTTAAAAATCGCCAGCCACATCCTTTAAGGGCAAAGGTTCCTATTGCTGTTATTGCAGAAATGAGCCAGTAGGTCAAAAACTGCACTGGTTCACTTGAAATTTTGTTCTTTACATCCAAACGAGATGACATCAGCTCATCAGCGGATGTACATAAATGGGCCTCCGCTTTAGGTTTAGCAAAATAGAGGCTGTGAAGGGACTGCAATGGCAGCAGCTGAAATTTCGAAACAGAAACTTTGTTGTTTGTGCCAAACGATTAATTAAAAAAAAAAAATCAACACCTAAATCAAAGATGAAAATAGATGATGGCAAATTAATAAATGAAAAACACTCAACAGTGTGTGCAACAACAAAAACAGTGGTTTATTAGTAACAATTGATTATCAAAGACAATAGTTATCAAATAGCATAAAGACAAGTAACTGGTATCATACAGTACAGGCTTATTGGTAAACGTCACTCATGGTTGTACATTAATCGTCAAAATGAATGTCAAACGGGGGCACAAGTGGTTGTTTTCCTGTCGCGGGTCAGCTAAGGCTTTGTTACGTTAACTTGGCACAGTTCCACACATTACATCAGCATTTCATACATTACCATGGCCCATTTAATAAAGTAGTGAAACATTCAATCTGCCAGACATCAATCCATTGTGCTTGGTTTTTGGAAACCACTCAAAAGTTAACCCCCCCAAAAAAAACAAAACAAAAACAACAACAACAAAAAAACAAACAAACACCAATGCAAACACCATCACGTCATAGGTAAACAGTAACGTTTTTTTCCTCTCCACTTTGCTCACACATTCGGTGTCCAGACTCTATTTAGCCAACACCATATGGGTGTTGGTTAAATAAGCAGGATTTCTCCAACTGTCTACATGTCGGGCTACAGGCTGAGCCTCCAAGTTATCTTCACACAGTGAGGAAAAGGATTAGATCCTGACTGTTATATTGTTGTTTTTGTGTGTGTGTGTGTGTGTGTGTGTGTAGATTAGAAACAATGTCATTACATGAATTTACTTTTCAACTGTAAAATGTCTTGGTCACAGGTCCTAACAAAGTTCATTTACGTAAAAAAGATAAATATTGGCAAAGTATTGCTATCTGATTTATAAACCAACATTGGCATCAGCTCTGGTAATGCTGTGATTAGTGAATCGATTAGTTAATCAACAAAATTGGTAAAAATTGTAGTTTTTCCTTGTCTAAAATTATGTTAAACTTAATATCTTTGGGTTTTGGACTGTTGGTCCAAAAAAAAAAAAATACAATTCAGGAATTTTTTTTTCCATTTTTCACAATGTTGACATTTTATGAACCAAGAGATTAATCTATTAGTTGAAAGAAATAGTTGTATTAATCAATAATGAAAGTAATTGTTAGTTTATGCTGTAGTTAAGATTGTGAGGAAGTTAACCCTATAAAAATGATATTTTGTCATATAGAGAGGCAGATTAATCAAGGCTCTAACTTGTTAATTCAACTGTGCATTGCATTGCATTTCTGGAATGATTGTCCAGCTTGACTTGCGCATAAAACATCTGGGGCTAAGGTTGCATACATTCTTGGCTTAAATATGTTTTTTTTTATAACATTTAATTATTCACTATTTTGACTATAATATATGGACACAACAAACAGAAAAAAAAACATCTGATCATCTTAAAGTTAGACTATACATATAAAACCATTTTTTTTTCTTGTTCGTTTGCAGTTTCAGAAGAAATATTTGACCCAAATCACTGAAAAGGTCTTGACGAGTCAAATAATTAGTGTTACAGCATGTTTCTGTGAAGAACTACACTGCTGCTGCAAATAGCCCTGGTGCACAGACTGTACCAAGACGAGCAGAGCTTCACAGTTCACCCGACAGATCCACGCTGTCTGCTGCTCAGTCTGTGTCTGATAAATTCAAGCCAGAAAACAGATGGGGAGGGGGCTCTCTCACCAGCCAGGAGGGAAACTAGTGCTTTGAAGTGGATTGCAAT
Organism: Pampus argenteus; assembly: GCA_036937835.1. NCBI lineage: Eukaryota > Metazoa > Chordata > Actinopteri > Scombriformes > Stromateidae > Pampus > Pampus argenteus. The sequence goes on from CM072877.1 coordinate 10,692,606, forward strand.
CATTACTTCCCTCCATGTCCCTGGCACACTGGGTACAGCAAAGCTGTGCTGACGGCCACGGCTGCAGAGTGTGCAGCTTGTTTTGCTCCCTTTCTGTCTGTTAAATTAGTCGTGTTTGGCAGGCAGGTGTTCTGAGTGTACAAAACATTTAAGGATAGGTTAAAACTATCTTAACACAACAATACAACACTCGTGCCCATTTTGTACATTTGTATTAAAGACTGGATATTAAAATGCTTTGTTTTGCACAAAATGAGGATTGTAGTTTTAGCCAGTCTCCCCCGGGGCCAACACACTTCACATTACACATTATGTGTGATGAACAGAACTATTTTGTATGTTGTGCTGTTTGACCACAAAGGTCAGAAAATAAGGATATCAAGTATTTGTCCTGAATGGCCACACTGAAAGGCAGATTGAGAAGTCAGTAGACATAGAGAATAATACAGGTTTAAATACGCTGCATATCTTCAGTCTGGACGGTATTCACAGTGTTGCAATCCTTTTATTCAGATGAAAAGTGACCAAAAAAAGTTGTGTGAGTGAAAAGAGAGGGCTAGAGAGAAGCACAGCTGACCAATAACTGTGTGAATTGGATGTGAATGTGGGATCGTTGGGTTTCTAAAAGTTACAGAAACCCCCTGTACCCACAGGACTTTAAATGTACACGTAATAATACACATGTATTACTTAACTTTAGTGGTGAATAGCCAGGCAGATAGTTTTAGTTTTATTTGCCTGAGTTTTTTTGAAATGTCTGCCGCCCCCGAGGTAAATGGAATTTTGTTTGTGGTTCTCACACTAAAAGAAAAACTACCTTTAAAAAAAACATCAACAGCAGCGTCTCTCTCATCGGAAACAACCCTGTCTGCTTTGTGTGCTTTTAAATGATAACAGCCAATGCACTTACATTGTATTAGGGTGGTGATGGAAATCTCAAATCTTGGGTAAATCATATCAAGTAACTGCATGGCAGAAATTAAACTTTTTTGGGTGATAATTTGGATGAACCAACCTTCAACCTTCAAATTAAAACTCCTCAAATATGTCTTTAATGTATAATAAACAAAGATTCATATTTTCCACCTGTGTTCATGTATTTCATGGAAATAGTATCTCCTCACTTCTCCTACCTTTGGACTGGTGTGATTCATGTTAAGCTACAGGAGGTCGTCTCAACTATCTCAATATGAGAAATAATCCGGTGTGTAGCTGCTCATATATAGATTAGGAATGCATAGCACTTGCAGCTGATTAAATGTAATACTAGCTGCCTGTATTCAGTACATATTCTGTATTTTTTTTTGTGAAGGTACCATCCATTTTTTATGTCAGCTACACAGCTAACAACAAGGCCAGGTTAGAGGGTAAAATGGTAATCGCTGTCACTGACAGTCTCAGGGGTTAGAATGAGAGAGCAGGTAGAGTCATGAGGGACAGACTGGAAGGTGAAATAAGGCAAAGACAGGCAGGTTAAACATGACCTGTTCAGGCAGAGTTCATTAAACCAGTCTTCACTTAATGGACTGGACGTTGTGGTTTGATGGGACATCCAGTGGACGTTCAAGGACAGCGGAGGACTGAGGGTGGCTGCTGGTGAGTGGAGTAATGCGGCGTGTACATCTCTCTTCCAGCTCTTCATCCTAAGAATCAGAAGCAAGGTCATTAATCATAAAGGTTATTAATCAACTCTTTATGTTGAGACATAGTCCTGCCAATTGGGAATTTTGTTCCCTTTCTGTTACTGATAAAACATCATCGACCTCTCTGCTGGATATTCTTAATTCAAGGAATTAATTAACTAAATTTCTCCATCAAAACAGACAGATTGTAGACATTCTGCAATTTACCTTTAATTTGGCAACAATAATTGTTAAAATCTTCATATGCCACCATTTAAACGAGTACAAAAGAGGCAAATAACTGGCAAAGTGTCTCTTTACTTTGTGTCCAAAGCACTAGAGACTAGGGGTTTCACCGAATAGTCGACTATGGTTTTAGCACGATGCATTAATAAAGCAGCAGCAATGCATCTACAGCAGATATGCTAGGGGCGCTGGTGGTATCTGTTGCTGTAGTTGATGACAAGTCATAGTTGTCATGTGCATGAATTTACACTGTGTAGCGTTGAGTGCTAAAGCAGCAGAAATGCAGCAGGAGGCAGAGAGAAACATGGCTGTTCATCCCGATGCTCGACTACAGTCATAGACTCCTGCTATTCCTGCAAGAGAGCAGTGGAGTCAAACAGTATCCAGCTCAGACATGCTTGCTTTGGGTTTAGTCCAACCAGATTGCAGCTCAATGACTCTGCTGTTTCACCTACCCTCAGGTTGGTCCCGCCTACATTAGTTAACCCTTTACTGGTTGTATTTGAGACAGTTTTGACAAGAACTGATCATTATTGGGTAAAAAAAATATATTGCCTGTGATTAATTGACTTGTCGACAACTTTTTGGAAATGGTTGATGAATGAGCAGTCATGAATGCCCTACTAGAGACAGATGTGTATAATCAGCTGATCAATTATGTAGGAGAAACTTTGAGTCATTCCTGTTAAAAATATTCTAACTCAGCTTTATTTGTCGGGTTGAGGGTACTAATATTGCTTGACCTTTCTGTCCCTTTTGAAAATGGGTCACAACCACTGAGACTAAAAGAAAACACTAACACTTTGCAAGAGCTCGGAGAAATGTTCCTTCTTTTGCGAATTAATTTAAAAACGGCCCTCTAGTGTCACACACCCATCACAGTCAGGTGACATCATTTTTGAGTGGAGGGAGACTTTAAATACTACACAGCTCAAAACTACTACTTTTTGTGAAGCAAACAGATGTTCAGTCTTCATCAGCTATGAAAGAAACTAAGAACTTTTTTTTTTTTAATATGATGTGAAAAACATTATTTAAGCCATTATTTAAGAGTCTTGGCCTTACTACAGACAATCCTTTTATTTTCTACTCAGTCGCGGCTGTTAACTAGAAAAACAAGAGGTAAAATACCATTTTACCTCTATAGAGTAGCCTGGCACTGCCTTCCAATTAATTTTAGAATAGATTTTATGGTATGATTGATCACTTTTTTAAAGCACAAATTGGCCTCGCTCCAGGAAAAACTGTCCAATTGCCAGCAATTGACTTCCCCAAAGTCTACATTTAATAGAAAGTGATTGTGCCTAATAATTGAGAAGATGTTTCAATGTTTATAATTTACCCAGAGACGCTTGTTTTAGAATTAAACGCAAAGACTATGTAGGTGCTGTACTGTAGCAGAAGATATCTCATAGTGTCCACCTGTGTTACCAGAGGTTCGCACCGTGTCAGCAGTCTCTTCCCCTTCAGTGTGCTCTCCATAGCGACTGTACAGCTCCATGTCAGACAGAGCGCTCTCCACTGCCTCCTCCTCATAGTCAGTGTGGTATTCTGACTCCTCTGATGAAGGGAAGGAGTGGAGGACAGGAAACAAAGAAGCACATTGTGGGTGAATAAGTGGAAAGGGTGGAGTGTGGAACAAGTGACAAATGAAAGTGGGTGTGCAGGTGAATGAGTCAGAAAATGCGAAGAAGAATGTGTGACGTGAAGGAGGGCAGTTTCATGAGTGATGGTTCAAGAGTGAGGAAAATGAGGAGGATGAAGACACAACATCTTTATACATCACAATCACTGGCTGCTGTTAAACATGGATAAGACTCTAGATGTCATTTGAATATATAACTTGTTTGTAAATGCTTCAATTTGCGATACTGAATTTCCTTCAGTGTGTTCACTTTTCCATTTCCTCCTCTATGTGGAACAAGAAAACCAATCCAAACACAAATAAGAGCAAGCACAGGAAAGACAAATGTGCAGGAGAAACAGCAATAGCATGCCTTCCACTTGACACTGTGTGTACATGTTTTTAAAGAAAAAAAAAAAAAGATGAAGAATTCAGGTGTGGCTAAGTGTTGTCAGTAGTTTTACCATCCACCAAAACAGGTTTGACAGGCTCAATACGGGACACGATTTCTGCCAGGTCAGTGAAAGAAGCATTGGGACATGTCACCACCTGAAAGACACACACACACACACACACACACACACAAAACATTAAAAATGGACAAAATAGACTATGCTAACCAATAATTGGAAAGATACTGATGTGATGGTGATGGTTTTTGGCCAGTTGGCAGTGGAAATAGGTTGTGTTTTTAGTTTCGTTTCACTCTCATAACAGTAAAGTTGCAGCTGGACAGCTAAACAATGAGCTGGAGCTCCGTAAAGCCGAGAGGAGCTAAGTCAAGTGATAATTATCTGTAGATTCATCGGTACAAACAACACCACTCGCAATACAACATTGTAATTTCATACATCATGATAAGAAAAAAAATACTGATTGTAGCTACTTTAACTTTCATCCTTTTCCTGATCGCATTCTGACTGTTGTAATTCTCTACACACAATGTCGAATCACATCACAGGAGGTGATAGATTATTTTCCCCTGAGATTTGCACCCTACAGTGGCATCTGAAAATAGAAAGGCCCTCATTAACTGCTTATGTGGGATGGCTATTGTTTTAAATACAATGGGATTTATTTATGTAACATTCTTAAGCATTACTGTGTCAAATCTGCAACCGTGACTGTAGCTCCATCCTTCTTTCCATAATTGTTCAATTTTGTTTTATTATTGTGTAGCTTTGCGTGATTGTCATAACTCAGTATTAATCATACTATTTTCCCCTTCATTCTCCTCATGTTGTTGCTCAGATTGGGGGTTAAATATCTCCTCTTTCTTCCATCTTTCTCCCTCCTACCCTGTTTAGTTGGTCCTTTGTCTTCCTTTGACATTGCTGGGGGACAGATCTGGTGTGAGGTAAATATATTTCTGTACTTCAAGAGTCGACTGATTCACAGTCTTAATGTTATGACTTTAAGAGAGGTGTATCCCAAGGCCTAAAATGTGATGCTATTTACAACAAAATGCAGACAACAATGGGCATATAGTGTAACGCAATAATAACGCAAGATGGGAAAACCTACATACACATACATGATAAGTAAACTGAATATCTTTAGGTTTTCCGCTGCTGATTGGCCAAAAAAGACAGAATGACACACTGAGTAAAACACTGGCAAATTACAATATAATGAAAATAATTATTAGTTGCATCCATAGAGAAAACATGTTTTCCTTTTCTTTAATTCTTTAAATTACCCAAAACACATTTGCACAATGTTAGCTCTGACTTATGAACCCTGTTCATAACAAAAACAAATAGGCGACAAAATGTTAATCAGAATCTGTAGTCATGTTGAAAAACTGAAGGACAATAACATACTCTCAACAGCATTCCCATATGTTTCCCCCCCTCCATCCATCCTTACATTGTTCTTGCTTTGGGTGTTGTGGAACTCCTCCTGGTGTCTGTCTTTCAGCATTTTGTCCACCACTCCACTGCGAGTCCATACATCAAACACAGTCTTGCCATGCTGGTATCCCACCTCCTACATGACACGAACACAAATCAATGTTTGATCTACTGTTGGCCAAAATCTTTAAAAAGTCATGCTGATACACTAGAAAATGTTAAATAAAAATGAATTCAGAATACAGTGCGTTGAAAGAATTTGTCTATTACTGAAATCAACAACACTTTTGTAATCACTCATGATCCAAAAGTTAAGAAACAAATAGCCGACAGCTGAGACAAACATTTGAGACAAAACAAAATAGATGGCACCATCTTTCTTAAACTTACAGCAATCTCATCAAACTTGCCAAACTCCAGCGTGCGGTATCTGTCAATTGGAGGTCTGATATACTCGCAGTAGTCACTGTTCTTCACAGACTCCAGCTGCCTCACGCAGCAGACGTAGGCCAGTCGAGTCTGAATCTCCGCCATGTTCAACACCTAAGTCCACAAATGAAGGTAACATATGTATCATTGAAAAACACCTCACAAATAGCCTCATTAATATTCATAGGACTCTTATTTTTAGAAACACATCCTCGCACAGTATGTTGTGCCTCTATTTTTAATCAATCCATTACCTTTACTTTCTCGGCTAGGGGGTTGAGGCGTTTCCATAGCAGCCACCAACCAGAGAGCGAGTCGCCATAATTAGTGAGGTTGGTTTCATCCCGGCTGCCCACGTCAATAGCTATCACAACTTTAGCCCCCATGGAGCGCGCCACATCAGCTGGGAGAAGAGGTGGGACAAGAGAAGAAGAAGGTTTTGTGAAATAATCAGAAGGTAAAAGAGTAAAAAATGAACACAACTGAGCAAATATATTAAGACACTGAGAGAAAGAATGCCAAGAAAAGTATTAAGTATTAAAAACAAACCTGGCAGGTTATTTATGTAACCTCCATCCATCAGTAGGTGTCCGTCTTTGGGATCACAGAGAGGAGGCAGATACCCAGACAGAGACATGCTGGCACGAACGTACCGCCACAGAGAACCTCAAAAAGCATACAAGCAACTCTTAAAAGTTTTATGCCTATTTAAGCACTATGTATTTAATTGAAAGCAACCGACCTGAACTGAGAAAATTAAAGTCATCAATGAGACTAATTAAAAAGGTCAGTTCACCAGTGCGGACAGTGGCGGCAGAAATCTCAGAAGTAGAAAACCGGCACGTATAGCTACCACATGGCTTGAAACCACTTTTAGGTTAGAACACTTTGTTGTCTTTTGTGAATTGACCCTTTAAGCAAACAAGAAACAGAACACTAAACATTTCTGTACCTACCATCAGTGTGTACTCTCATGGCAGAGGCGGTGATGTCAGTTGTAATATTGAAATATGGGATCCGAAGGTCCTGCATGTACAAACGGTTACATCGAAACAGACAATTAGTTCACATGATACATTTACTTATCCTGCACTACCACTAGATTGTCTGTGTCTTAACCAGCTGAAACTATTTATATGTCATCTCTGTGCTCTTTTTTCCTCTTGTTCTATTGGTCGGGGCTTTGGTAAGCTCATCTCACTTACCTCTATCTGTTTGCTCTTGAAAACGTTGCTGATGCTGGAATTGAAGGCTGCACCAGAGAACATGGAGGTGACTGGGTACGTCAAATCCAGAACCTTTTTGAATACTGAGGTCATTTCCTGCAGGAGAAAAATAATAAAAATAATAAATAATAAACTGATAAAAATAAACTGCTTCTTGCCGACCACTTGACTTGCAAAATGCACCATTTTCAAGCACAAAAGCACAATTCAGCCGTCAAATTTAAAGTTTAATATTTATTAATTATTTATAATATGATTTATTGTTTGGTAGGTGCTGAATAAGATTTTTTTGTTGTTTTTCATTCTCCTCATAAGAGGTTTCTACCTCAAAACAGGAACATTTCAAGGGAGCAAAAGTGTCCTGTTCTCATTTTGTCCGTCTGACTTTGCAAAAGGACAAAATTAATTTTATTACAATAGTGGTTCCTTTAATTTGATACTACAGAGAAGCAGCGCTGCCAGCTGCTTTTACAGCGAAGGTTCAGCAACAAGGACGATGCTAGAGTAGGACACAGGCTGGACACACTGCGACCAAGACAAATCCTGCCACATGCTCTGCCCGTAAACCTGGAGACAGAGCAGCTGCCTCAAATTAGCCATTATGAATGGTCACAGAACTTAAGACATATGGATGAATTTCATATCGCAGCTAAAAGATTCTGATCACGAGCTAATGGCGCGAACATCCAGCGACAAGGACAGACTCTCTGTGGAAAGCTGATTCAAAAATATTCCCTTCTCTAAAGAGGAATCTACTTCCCTTCCACAAAAACACACAATTTATCTACTAAATGATCCCACTTAAGTCATTTGTTTGTCAAAATTATTTAGCCTCATTCTGGAGATGATGAGAATTATGCCATATAGAGAAAGCCCTTGTCGCTCATAAGCTTTACAGTTAGATCTGCTAACTGTTGACTTCCTGAAGATGTTTGATCAAGGTCAGGAAGCATCAACGTTTGATTGCAAGATGATTCAAAATGCAATGCACTCTTGAAGCAAAATATGACTTGTGTCAGTTAAAAAAATGGTAGGTGTTACAACAAATAGCTGTCGCTTTCTCACCATAGCCCATTCTTTAGCCCTCATCCTCATGCGGCTGTGGCTACGGTCTTCAGCATATAGTGCCCCCATCAGGGAACCAATAGATGTGCCACCAATGAGATCCACTGGGATGCCGGCCTCACAAAGAGCTCGCATTATCCCCACCTGGGAGCAGCCCCTGATTGGGAGGGTAGAGAAATAATGGAAAATGTATATGTCTGTGATAACGCTCTGACAATTATAAAATCCATTAGGCCTTAAAGAGATGTTATAGCTAAACGCTCATGTACAAAAGTATATTATGACGTGAACTTTTACAAAGTGTTACCTGGCCCCTCCTCCTCCTAGGACAAGGGCAATAGCATTGCCAGTGAGGACTCGAGCCAGACGGGAGAAGTCTGAGTGACGATCTGCTGGCTTCTCAAACACACGTTGATACAGCTCCAACTGGGGGAAAAAAAGGGAGATGACAGTATTAAAAAGTAGAGAGAAGGAGTGAGAGGATGGAGAAGAATTGAATCGATGAGTAGCTAGTGAATATAAGAGAAACGATCATGAGAATATGAAATGGGAGGCTGAAATGAGAATAGCAAGAAGGTGAAATAATTAAAAGGAATGAAGGAAAGATGAAGTACGATTGATTGATTTGCAGATGAGAAATGAGAGAAAGAAAATAACACTATGGGCATCTTTCTCCATTCTCCTACCAGTTTTGGAAGGCTCCTCTTAGAGAAGACCCTTCGGGGGCAAGAGAGGTGGAGGTGTCTGGAAATCCAGCTTCGCATGTTCAGCCAGTCCACGGTTCCTTTGGGTGGGGGGCCATCTTCTCTGTGCAACAGAACCAGCTGCTTCTGCGCACGCACTGCGCTTCCTTCCAGCATACGCTCCAGCTAGAGGTAAGGCATCGAGCACACATGTTTTACAACATTTTACGCTCCTCACTTGCTTCAGAGTGGCTCATAGTGCCTGCTGAGCTGCTCACACAGATGAAATAATGAGGAATTTCCTAATTTCATGTGTACTTTTAATGTGAACACCATAATTATGGTTATATTGAAGAATTGTAGACAGCACGCTTACCAAGAAGGGCATGACGGGAAGGTTATTTAAAAGATTAATTTGTGCAATTTTGCAACTGATGCAGTTTTATTATGTTTCTTAATGAGCAGTCTTAAAATAATGGCAAAAAGGTCTGAAAGGAAGTTCAGATCTTCCACCCAGTCAACAGGCCCTCTGCTAAAGGTATAGTGTTCAAGGTGAGAGGGTGTCTGTATATATATATGTGTGCGTATGTGCATGAAAGATAAAAATCAAGCCAGAGCTATAACTCATTCTTGTGCCTGAGCAAATATTGATCCATCTTTCCATTTCTTCTACCTCCTGTTAACAACAACAACAATAACAGGGATACATTTCTTTTTTTTTTCTATGCCAATTTTTCCACGAGATGGCAATTTCCTCTCTTTCCTTCATCAGTTGCACTTCATTTCCCTCCCAACCCACCTCTCTTCCACAATATCCATCCAAGCTTTTCTCGTTTCTCTCCGTATGCCCCCAAGGGTCAAATACAAACAATTCACAGCCTGTGTGACCATTAAGTTGGCTAAAACCACGAGTGTAACTGTGATTCAAGAGCATAATGATCAGAGCTTACTTTAAATATCACATTAGACAGAGACCTGCTTCACTAAGATCCCTAATATTGCACATGCAGAGTGGAGTCTGAATAAGAGTTTGGTTAATAATAATTAGTGCGATGATTTCTCTGGACAGAAATCTAATAAAGGCTTAAAATGTATGGTCAGTTGTTATGCAGACCATAAACATATGGTTGTTTTCTCTCAGCTCCACCTGCGTAAGAGGTTTACATATCAAGTGCTTTGAAAATTACTCGACAAGTAAGAAAGTTTCAAGTTAGTTTTGGACTTTTAAAAAATATTTCTTGTCAACAAAAATAATATGGAATATTTCCATCTGTAAACTTGTCGGTTATTCATGAAAGAAACATTTTCTGATTACAGCTTCTCAAATGTGAGGATTTAATGTTTTCCTCTATTATATATAATTATAAACTGAGCAAAAATGAGCATCTTCTCTCTTGCTTGGACATTGGAGTAATTTGAAGATGTCACATTAGGCTTCTGATGGGTATTTTTCACCTTTTGACATTCATAAAACATACTCTAGATCTTTAATGAATGATGACAATGGTAATTAAAGTAGTCATCTTTGCCACTGATTCAACTTTCACCACCCCTAACACCTCACCTCCCCAACAGCGGGGTCCTGCTCTCCAAGTCCCACGATAATAATGCAGTCGGCCTGACGAATGCACCGCTGAGTCCATGGGGTCAGCGTGTAGTCTGTCTGGTAAAGAACAATGCGATGGAGGTCTTCCTGTTGGCCCAGCCAGCTGGATAGACGGTACTCATGGACACTGAACAGGGGAAAGGAGTCTATTAATGACAGGTGGCATTGCTTAGCTGGCAGCACACAGTAGATCCATTTTCCTGTTGTGCCAATAAACCTTACTTGAACTGAATTTAATGAGTGATTTAAAAAGGGAGTTAACAGAAAACTAAAGTTGATCATCCAGCTGTATAACGTGAGAAAAAGATTACATGTTGAGATGTTTGCTCAAAATTATCTTTTATAGAATTAATTTGGGGCATCCTGAAGTGAACATAAATGCTAAATTTAACATGAATCATACCTATCTAGGGCTGCAGCTCCAAGGCGCTGTTTGATGATATCACTGGTCAGCAGAAGAGTAGGACCTTTATGTGAAAGATCACAGCAGTTACAGTCAATGTCTTGTCAAAGCATGCGGATAAATCCACCTTGTTTGGACTGTTGACAAGTGTTAAAGGGCTACTAATTTTATCTGCAGTTTCAAGAGAAATAATAAAAACAACTTTATTTAACCCTTTACCCTGTTTAGTATATTCCAAGCCCTCAAACACACACACAGTCTGTATTAGTGAGATTAGTGGGTTAGCCGGTTATCTTGAGGATTAACTCAGGTTTTTAGAAGTTGGTTCACTTTCAACTAGGGTAAATCACCTATCCTGAACAGAGGAGCAGAACAAGACCTGCCAACAGCTCAAACACTGGCCAATCAGCACTGAATCATCATTTCTACAGGATCCTGCCATAAACAAAAATCCTGAGTTTACAATGTAAAGTGACAAGATAAAAACACCAAGAATCATTGTTCCCGTCTTCCATTCACCTCTAAAAACTGAGCTTCCAACAAAAAGGAGAGATAGTTAACAACACTAAACATAATGATGTTTGCAGCTGCTTTATAACGTACTAAAGGGATAGCCGACAGTTTCAACCTTTTTACACTCTGTTTCCATTACTGCAGGTCAGAATAACATGAGGTGACTGCGCGATGTTAAATGCAAATAAAAACTAAACCCTCTGTTGTGTTTTATTAGAAAAGCAATGTGATTAGCTTCCTCATCATAAATAAATCATTTCTGTCAGATCTCATGAGGCATTAATTACTCTCTGCTCTCTGCTCTGGCAGTCTGACAGTACTTTGAACTTTTTTATGCGCATGACACATTTAAAATAGTTTGTTCATCACCTAACAAAAATACTATATACTAAAGACATATAATAATTCCCCACATGTATCTTAAGGCTTATCCTTACTTTCAATATTTGGGAATTATTTCTAGTGTTTCGTCTACATCTTTTTCTATTTTAGTTATGCGATTGTTGTCATTCATTCATTCATTCATTCATTCATTCATGGTTCTGACGATGTCACACCTCAACCCCACGTGTTTCACATGAACATGCTCATAGTTGGACAGGAGAACCCAGAAGTGACTGAGCTAATTGATGACAAGCTTCGTGATGAGCTGTCCTGATGGCACGGTCAGTTCAAATTAAGAACTAAAGTAAACAGGACATTGAACTGGGATAAGCCTGAGGTATTACGCTGTAGGAGGTAATAGCTACAATACAAGCTGATCAGACACATCACCTCCAAGTCCAAGCTCCAATGTTTCTTTTTTTGTTTTTTTACCTATTGCGATAAGCGCATGCTGCAGCTCCAGGGTGAAGGCAGTGAGAGGTACTTCCTCTGATACAGGCAGGACTGTCACTGTGGAGAGGTTGGAGGCTTGATTCCCTGCATCCCACTTACTGCCAGGGGTGTGGAGGGCCAAACTGCGAGCTGGGGACATTCATATGGATACAGTATGAGTAAAATCTTGTCCTTCAACACCAACACCACTAGAACTATCCCAAGTAAACAATCAGTACACAAGTATTGTAGCAAGATAAGCCAAAACTAAACATTATAGACAGGATTACACATGTAGAGACACACACCTGTCAGAGGACCATTGACCTGCTGGAGGATCTTCTGTCCTAGTAGGTGGATCAACCTGGTGACAACCTGAGATGCACATTTTACATTTAGGCTCATTTTAAATTTTACATTCAAGAAAAAGGAAAAACATTTTGGGATTTTTTTTTTACCCCCATTATTGTCTGATCACTACACATACGTGAATTGGGTTTTCACATCAGCTGTTTTTAATTTAACCTGAGGTTCACCCTACCTGGGGGAACTTTCTCTTGATGGAGCTGAGAGCACCTTCTGGTAGTTTGGCCAGCTCAGAGTCTCGCACAGCGTGCACCGTGGTGGCTCTGTTCTGATGGGTCAGAGCCTCCACCTGCAGAGAAACAAAGAACACGTCACAATGTTTACTAAGTAAATGATTGATCCCAGGCGAAAGGGAAACCCCAACTATTCCTAATCATTACGACACATAAAATAAAGCAATAACAAATATGATTAGTACTTTACTTGAAACAGATACTAGTTACATATTTTAATGTAGGTTTTGAGTTAATCTCGGACTGTTGAGCCCTACTTTCAACAATTTTAGAGATAACTTCAACTTTTCTCTTCTTGAAAATCTATAAATAACTACATGTCTCTATCTTATCATCCAGAGTTGACGTCAACGCAGTGGTGCTAAATTTGCTGCAGCGACAGCTTCCCACCTCCAGGTAACTGTAACCATAGCATCCATCAACCCAGGTATTATTAGAAGCATTGTGGCAGAGACCAGCCACATCAGCTACTGGGAAAATGGGTGAGTGACAAAATAAACTTTTCTCTGAATTACGGTTCGAGGATACAACAAAAAGGGGAAGGTTAACAAAATGAAAACTGAAACAGTATTCATATCCATTTTTTTATGTGACCCCCATTTAAAAAAGGGACAATGTGGGAAGTGTGTGTTTTATAATCTTGGGAAATATACTGATATGCTGGATATGTGTCTTTGAGAAGCACCCCGGTTTTCTCACCTGTACATACAAACAGTGAACATAGTATGAATTTAATGATTAACTACTGCTAATAACAATTTCCTCATGCATTTAAATCTGTACTTTATTTTTTTGCCAGAATGAAAAGGAAAACTTAGCTCATGCTAATTTTTTATGAAAATGCAGAAAGTGATTTTAAATCTTAAATGATAACAGCTGACAATTCTTTATATTTTAGTTTTTGTTAACAAATCTTTTGCTGCGGATCGGATGTGTTAATTAGTTTTTGGACAGCAATGGAGGTGAATGGCACAGAGTAATGCAATATATCAGGATTACTTTATAAGTAGAATTCATTGTTGGTTTGGCTCTGTGCATGAGATTTGTTGACATAAGAAAAATACAGAAAATCACCAGCCATATCCTTTAACACAGTGCGCACACTTAAGTAATTCATAACATTTCCCCTACTATCTGTTTTTCATGGTCCTTACCACTCCAATCAGGTCGCCACGTCCATACTCTCCTATCAGCTCCTTCTTGCCGTCCTCCTTCATGATTACAGAGCGCAGTCGACCACTCAGCACTATGAAAGTACTGTCTGATTTCTCACACTGCCTGAAAAATATACAGATAACTTTAATTTGTTTGCAAATTTGTGAACGAGCTTGAGAACCCAAAACCAAAATTTAAGAATTTAGTTGCCTCCATTGGAAAGGATCTAAAAATTTCTCCCACATGTAATGCAAGAATGTATCTAAAGTTGAACTTGCTTTTCCAAAGATCCTCAGCAGAATACCTGTAAACAGCCCTGCCAGCTTCCACAGCCATCCAGTCGAGAGCAAAGTCGATCTGTCTGACAAAAGAAGACATCCTCCTCACCACCGTGTGAGCAACATTCAGCACTACTTTTGGCTCCTCGCGCATAATCCTGAAGAATACACAAAAATCCAGTTATAAGTATGTTCTTTGATTCGTTGTATGATTCTACATAGATGGGTGTGCCTATGTGTGCGTCCATGTGACTGACTCATAGAAGTGAGTTTTGGAGATTGAAAGGAAGCTGCAGTCTCGCTGGGCTCGGACAGTGAATATGAGGGGCTCTCCAGTCAGGACAGCGAGTTGACCGACAAGCTCTCCGGGGTGTGTCACAAATAGACGTGTGTCTTCTTCGCGGTCAATCATTCGCTGGTAAACGTGGAGGAGGCCAGAAATCACAAACTGAATGCTCACCTCCTAAAGAAGCAATAGGTGATAGAAAAGGATAGATTTAACAGTCTGAAGGTGGAAATTCATTCATAAGTATTCAATGTTTAACACTGACATAATTTGATTAACTAAATTCTCTTACTTGGATATGTGAACAATATCTTCTATGATATTGTATTCTATGATACCTATGAGAATTTAGTCACAGCACAATAAACTCTCGACTTTCGAGAGTACAGATCTCACGAAGTGCTTCATAGAGTGAGATAAGACCTCATCATATTTTCTTCACGTCAGTTCTTACTGTGTATCAAGAGCAAAATTGTGAGAACTTTATGTTAAAACTCCAGTGTCGTGAAAGTGCAACTGCTTTGTGAGTTGTTGTTCTAACCTGGTCGCCCTGACGAGCCACCACAGACCCAGCTTTGACCTGATGGAGGGTCACTCTGCCCTCAAGTAGACTGGGATCCTGCAACAGAAAACTAAAAATGTTTAGAATATCGGCTAATTTATATCTTCAGACACACCTCCTCTGATGAATTAGACGTGTCACCCTAATCTATCAAAAACCCCTGAAATATTTATCCCAACTCATGTTACTTGTGTGATCAAACTCTCACCTGTAGCTGGATAATTCCCAGTAGGTCCTTCTTAGCAGCCTGGAGGATTGTGCTGCTCTTGCTTAGATAGATGGCATCAGAGTGCCCCCCACTGTCTGTGTAGTGAAACACTTCTGAGGGCGTGTGCTGCATCATCACACTCTTCTTCAAACTGGACTGCAGACAAAATAGTGTGATTTATGAGGAATGACGTGATAAGCGGCAACATAAGGAAACAACACCTTTGAAACAACCAGCCTCTGATTCAATGCGACGGGGTGACTTACTTTCTGAATTACGGGACTGGATGGAGTCTCATCTATAGTGACTCTGGCGCGTTCACAAACCATGCTCAGGTCTGCAAGTCAGGACAAAGGAGGAGGATTATGAGTGTGCCTTTCAGATCAGTGACTAAAAGGCCTGTGTAGGAAATGAATACAGACATTTGGTGATTGCTGACATCCGAGACAGTGACCTACCTGCGCAATCGGTGGGCATCGAGATGGATCGCAGCTTCCTGTAGCTGTTTGAAGGGCTGTCCTTTACACCATCTGTTTAATGTAAAAGTGCCAGCTGATCAGCCTCAACACCAAAAAAAAAAAAAAGCACAATTTTAAAATTGTGTGCACGAGTGTGTGACCTGTCTCTACGGGGCTCTCTGTGGTGCCAGCAGGCAAATCGTCCTGGAAGTGCAAACGCCGAGTTGTCTTCCCAGAATTCACCTCTCCGATCACACTGTTCACATTGGACAAGGGCATCGCCTGACTCTCCTGTCAATTAAGCAACAAAACAGTTAACTAGAGCTGCAATGATTAGTTGATTATTTGATTAGTCAATCAAAAGACAATTGTCTCATTCCAGCTTCTTAAATGTGAATATTTTCTGGTTTCTTTAGTCTTCTATGACAGTAAGCTGAATATATTTGGATTTTTTGGAACATAACGAATAGGGCTACTACTTGGTCTTTGGGAAACACTGACTGAAATGTTTCAACTAACACCCTTCAGTAGATGATGTGAACATTATGTTGGTTTCTTAATATTTAATAGTGTTAGAAGATGTTTAGAGACTTATAAATATTTACGATAAGAAATATTTATAAATAAGAAATATTTTAAAGCCATCCTTCAGAAAAGGACAAAATGAAAAGAGTATTTTTAGTTATCATAAAGTCAGAGACCAGCCAGGTGTAGAGGATAGTCATCTCCCTATTTTCTGCAAAGGGATTATTGTCATTTTTATTCATTTTAAGTGAGCATTATGAAGGAATGCATTATGATACTGTGCTTAATGTTGTGTGAAATTAGCTTGCATGTGTGTCACAATGTGTGTGTGCGCCTTTCAGTACTAATGTATGTACACATTCATAACCAGCAGTGCTTAGGTATCTGATGTGAGCCTCTCTGCATGACTGAGCGTGTATATACACAAATGTGTGTGCACTGATTAATTTCCCTCCTACCGGATTGAAGAGCTCAGTTGTTAGGCCCAGATAGTTATGTAACGCCAAGAAGGTGACTCTTTGGAGGCGAACCATGATTATCTGCAACACACACAATCAAATTCAAACAGTGAGGTAAACAGAGCACATCAAATTATTCATCAGATTGTGGTTACATCCAAATTAGATCAAAATGATGAATGTTTTATTTAGTGATGTGTTTCATCACTAAATAAAGGGAAAAAAAATTGTCTCACTGAATCACAAACTCTCTGTATGTATTTACTGCTGACTGTTGCTGACAATCTGTTACCTGAATGACGCGCACCAGAGTCTCCGGGTATTTCTTAAACACAGACTCAAAGGCTGATGCAGGTAAACGTAAGATGGTGGAGCGAGTTGCTGCCCGTGCCAATACAGTCTTATAAGGGGCTGGATAACCCTGGCAAAGGCAAAACATAACAGTCATAAAAAAAAAAATTAAGCAAAGACATAGGGTTCAGTGACAAAAACCTTATCTCTATGTCTGACTTCAATGGCAGCCACAGTTCTTAGAAATTAGTCAGTTAATGTAAAATACAATCTCAGAAAAAATAATATGATATTTTGAGAAGGAACAGAAATTAGAAGTTTTATCTAAATGGATGATCAAAACTGAGTGTGAAAACGTAGAAAATGGAAACAACACAAAATATGGCTCTGAGCAAAATACATAAATGAATTACTTGCAGGGAAAAAAACATGCAAGGTTGCTGGGGTAATGGATAAACAAATTGAGTTGAAATGAAAGTACAGATAGAATGAGTGGAAAGAGATACAGACAGATCAGAGAGCAAAAAAAAGACCGAAGCAGAGATGTCAGTCTGATGTATGGATGAGACGAGAAATTAGGAGCTCACAGTGATGATGTCCAGAATACTGAGCAGGCTGTGAACGCTGTCTCCTGGGAGCACATCCTTCACCACTGGTTCTGTGCCATCCTAAAAAACAGGGAGACACAAATTCATTGAAGAATCTTCATTCAAATTTTACAGTGGAGCAACCCTCACAACAAAGACAATATTTTTATATTAACAATGGATCATATGACGTTGTGTATAATATGATAGTTATATGATATGATAGGTCATAAAAGTGCACAAGAACCACTATATGACAAAATCAAATTAATCTGGCCAATTTGGAAGGACAATCTTTGATTTAGGAACTCAATATATATATATAGATATATACGTTCTCGTGGATGCAGAGTTCAAGTCGTCCATCCTGGACCACGTAGATGCTGTCATCATCATCTCCTGGCCTGAACAGACCTTCTCCCTCCTGCAGTTCAATAAACACCATGTGGCGACACAGCTCTAGGAACAGGGGCTTCTCAAAGTGACCTAGGACCCTATGACAAGTTGCAGAACACACACACGCATTATAAAAATAGTAGAGGTTACCTCAGAAAAAGTTCTGTATTTATCTGTCAAACACACACACACACCTGACATTCTTCAGCATGTAGAGGACCTCTGAGGGTAGATTTGAACTCTGCACATCAAACTCTGTCAGGTCAGCCTCCAGTAGCGAGGGAGGGGGTTCCTTGGGTTGCAGGGTGGGAGGGTCTTTACGGATCCTCAGGATTCTATTGGGAGGCACAAAAACAAAATATTTTAAATATTTATTAAATCAATTTACTCAACATGATTTGAAGAAATTTAAAAATCATTTTTTTAATGAATTAATGGTGCATACTTGCGAGCTATGCTTAGAACTTTGGTTCTTTTGCGTATGCGCTGCGGTTGCTTTGATACTGAGGAGGAGGTTGGAGGAGGAATCGAGGACAACGTCTGGACCTTAGAAAAACAAAAGCACAGTCAAGATTTTAAATTTGCTGGGTTAAAAAAATGTACTTGCTGTTGACCTTTTGTGTATTTGACCTAAATAAGCCTACACCTAATTAATAGAGACAGATGTGGTGGGAAAACGAATTTAAAACTTACTTGATTAAATAAAGATCTGTATTCACCCCTAAGCTCAATGCAGGCAAGTACAATGATAAGTTACTACCAGTTACCAGTGGTATATACTTCATGAAACACGTATCACGTTTTAACCTGGCATAAAGCAAACACCCATTCTTGAAGTTTGATTCAGGGAAGAGGATACACATAGTTAACAATGATAATAATAATAAAAAAAATATAGTACTAAGATGAATCTGCCAGGCTCTACATGTTTATGCATGAGTATGCGAGTCAGAAAGAGAAATAGAGAAACCTTCCGCATTATTTTCCTCCCATAGAAAAGCACTTTATCTCTTTTTCTGAAGCGATACTGAGGTACCCCAGGTTGTTGTTCACCTGGTTAGAGAATCAAAAAAAAAAAAAAATGCCGTTAAATCCATGTTAACACCAAATTATACAGCAACTATAGATAAATATACAAAAGGTTGGAAGACTTACGGGAAAGTTTATATCTCCTGTAAAGGAAGAGCACCACAATCCCAATCATTGAGACAGCGACTGCAGCTCCAATCAGTACGCCCGTGAGCTACAAAACAGACAACAATAAAATCAATAATATGGTCAGATGTAAAGTAATTGCTATGTAGTCGTCTACAGCATCAGGAATTTGGGGCGCTGGTTTAGTAACGTCAGTCCAAAGATACGACACTCACTAAGCACTTTATTAGGAACACCTGCACAACAGCTCTGCCATAAATTCTGCTATTATGAGGCTTATACATTTTCAGTTTTTGTTGACATTTTCAGAAAGGTGATAATTCTACTTTATTTGTTAATATTTTGTCCTCCTGGCAAAATATTAAGAAGACTTTTCAATATAATTGCATTAGACTGCACTGGTGTTCCTAATAAAGGACTTGGTGAGTGTACAAATAAAATCTAAGCAGGTTTTCGGTTCATAGTTCATACCGGAGAAAAAACAAATTATTTAATTCCTTGACATAATCACAAAAGCAAACAAACATGTAGGGTAGTGCTCTTCTGCGTTGTTGAGAGCATAAGCTGTCAATGAATTATTACTTCATACCATGGTGGTCTGCATCCTCTCCTCCACAAACTGTTGCACTCGTGCAGCGATCTCATTTTTACTGGTTAACAGCTTCTAAAAACATACAAACACAGATCCTATTAATAACAAGTGTATAACTGACAGCTATCGATTGCCAATTAATTAATTAATTAATGAGTCAGTTATTCCATATGCCTGCTATGCTCGTTATTTATACATTTTAAAAGTAAACGGGGTGCTTACCGTACTGGTCCATTGGCAGAGCTCTCCTTTATTATCCTCTTCATGGTAGTTTATCCTGTAAGGCAAGAATTGATAAAGGATATGTTAACAGTCAGGTGCCAATATGAACATGGATTGACTGTAATCATTCCTTCTGTTCATACTGGGATGACATTTTTGAATTTTTTGAAAAAATAAATAAATAATTTTAGCATAAAATCCCCTCTCTGTTTTTCTCTGTTGAGCCTTGGTGGAAGTACAATAACAAAAAGATTAACTTTGGCAGAGATATACTTGATTTATCTAATGTGGACAGCTAAAGCTTCATATTTATCTTCTGATAAACTTTTAAAATACATTTTTTTCACAGGAGAGGCTCGTGGATTTTGTTCCTCATCACTTACATTGTACGTGCATTATAAATTAATCTTCTAACGGTCAGAATTGACAGGGAAGAAAAAAAGAAAACAAGAGCTCGACTGTTTTATTATTGTGAAACCGTTGCATGCGTAAAAACTCTACACATGCCACCCAAATATAAGGTCACATTTTACATAGAACTGCGCAGACAGCAGCGGTTAAAAGTCATGTGAGGAACAGGCAGAAATATTGATGGACAAAGGTTGGTGACAACTATGAAAAGAGGAACATGTAAGTTAGCCACAACCCGCCAGCTGCCCTCATATCATCATGTTTCGTGTCTTCATTTAACGTTAAATACAACTTCGTCACACAGGACGTCAACAATAATCTAGTATAATTAGGCAGTGACTAAGTAAGTGACGATTCATACTCATTTCAAGTGGTTCATTTATTAGCTAGGCAGCTAAACGTTAGCTACAATAACATTAGCTACTAGATGGCTAATTTAAGATTAGCGATCTTGTCAGTAATTATTAATAACCAAAGTCAACCTCACATCCAAGCATGCATTAAATTCTCCGTGTAGGAAAAGTACCTTTCCATGGTTTCTATTGGCCTGCTTCCAGTTGACAACAGACGATGGAGCAAAGTTAGCAGGTAGCTAACAAAGTTTTCTCTGCTTGGACCCGCCCATGCTGCGACAGCCACCAATAGCGGTTTTGATGTGTGCTGTTGCCTTGGTACCGCTCATAGCAGGCATCCAATCAGCAACGAAACAGACACCAGCCTAGTCTTCCTGTTTACAAAGAGATCAGTGTTTCTTGTCAACAGCAGCTGCACATAGTCTGTGTATTTTCTCTATACTTTCATGAAGTACTACTGTACTTACTTAGCCTGAAATTCTGAGATTGTACTTTACTTGAGTATTTCCATTCTGCTACTTTATATACTCCACTACAGACGGAAATATTACACTTCACTTTGTACTCCACTCTAAATGTATTTTACAGTTTACAGTTATAGTCAATAGTATAATAATAATAATAATAAATAATAATATGATAATGAGAGTAATAATAATGTAGTTGCTATTTTGAAGATTAAAACTATGAGCATATAAAATATGATGCATTATTGTAAGGTAAAATAAAAAACTACCCAGCAGTATATAAAGTAGTTACATAGACTACATTTAAATGTTGCTTACATGTTGATAATAATAATCCAATAATATGTTATAATAAAACTGATGGCTATATAGTAAGTACTTTTACTTTTATATACATGTTGCTGTTAATACTTCTGCACTTTGAGTTAAGTAAAAGTTTGAATGCGTGACTTTTTACATTGTGCTACTGCTACTTTTAATAAAGAATCATAATTGAGTAAAATATTGTGTAACTGTGTAAAATAAATAAATAAATGACACAAACATATTTTATTAAAATTTATATTTATTATACATAATGCATAAATGCTTCAAATATATATTCTAGATATACCAAAATTATATGATATACACAATGCTGTTTTTTACAAATAAAATAGCCAACAACAAAAATATACTAAAGTAACATTTTCTACTTACATTTTTCTTCATTACCCCATCCAAAACCTATGATAATAAGGGGACTGCCATTTTGTTTCACTTCATTATTAATTATTTTATTATTATTATTTTCTTCATTATCAGTAGTATTGTATAATCTCGTGAATTATTTTCTTTCAATGGGTTAAATAATCTGAGATGTTGGCAGCTCACCAAATATTCATACATTCAGCACTGGAAATGTTTTCACATTGCCTTTAATATCAACATATTTTTCATTTTCTTCACCTTGTCTTCATTCATTTAAATGACAATTATTATCAAATATAACTTAGTCTAAACTGAGATGCACACGATGCTATCAGAACTCAGTGCTTTTATTTACTTTATAAAAAAATCATTAAGAAAAAGAAGGTGTTAACCTTTCTCATCAGGAGTAACAATGTTATTTGAGCTTTAAATTTAAAATCTACCATAATTAGACACTGTAAAAGCAAAATGTTGCGGTTGTCTTACTCACATGCAGGCACAATGAGAATAAAATATTCTGTGGGATTTGCAGTGCTTCCTTACTCTAACTGAAGGGGGGGTCATAACATATCCACATCAGTGAAACCAGAAAGAGTACATACAGTATATACACATTTTAAGCAACATTTTCAATTTCAATTTCAACCAAATTCATAACAATTATAAGACATTTTGATTTTCAAATTTTCAAAAAAACAAATGACTGAACATGCCATTGCAAACACTTTTTGCCACTAAAAATATAAATCATTTACAGTTTTCAGGTATTTCGTTCTCTGCTGTTTTCTTCATACCTCTTTTTTACTGCTCCCCATTCTCACTTATGCTACTTCATCTCTCCCTCTTCGTCTATTTGTTCAGGTACTTCGCCACAGATTGGTAGGCAATAAGGATCTCTGAGTCATTTGGGCAGGTGTAACGAAACTCATCTTGTTTGTAGGCATTATTCAGGTAACGTGACAGACCCTTCAGCTCTGCAGGGATGGCAAAGTCACGGTACAGCTTACACACCACCTGGTGGAAGAGGGGTCAAAAATACATCAGTAGAATTAAGGTAAAATATCAGAAACAAATACCATTGAAAAAAAACTATTTAAATCATTACCATTTACAACTTCACTACTAAGGGAAAAAAATGAATGCAGAGTGCTGCTTAACTCTGCTCACCTTGACAATATTGAGTTTGGGAAGCAGGTTGCAGTCTGCCAAGGTGAGCGTGTCACCATCCAGGTAGAGGCGTGACGACTCTGTGATATTTGGGTTCTGGTCCAGCTCATGAGGGAGAGGTGTCTCCAGGAACATGTTCAGCTTCACCAGAGTTGACAGAAACTTCTTCTCTAGCACTAAAAGACAGTCAGGTATTATAGTAGACTGCTCACAGTCTCCCTCATGTGGCTGTATATAAAACAGGAATTACAATAAATTCATTTATTAATGCTTACTGTCATTTAATCCGGGATTGGGATTCTTTATATATGCTGAGAATTTACGGAAGATGTCATCTCCAGCCCCGTTGGACTCTTTGTATCGACAGCACAATTTTGGATACCTGCCATTGGTAAAAAAAACATGAGTTAGGCAGATATGCTATGAGGCTGACAAATATGTCAATTATGTATTATGCTTGTGACTTTCCATGTATCTACTCACTGCGGTGGGGCTAACTTCTCCTCCAGGAACTCCTCAATCTTGTTTGTGTCCGTTTTGACCTCATCGTTGTAGAGGAGGAAGGGAGGCTGAGAACCGGGTGCCAAAGCTTTCAGCACATCAGGCGCCCTGCCACAGAACAGCAGACAACAAGCAAGGTTAGTCAAATGATAAAACCATCAGTTTCTTCTCGTTTCCTTCAGATGCATTTCCTGATTTCGGTTGTTTTTTTCGGTAGCTTTCAGGGAAAATTGCTTTGATTATCTTTTGTAGTATTTTTAGTAATTATTGTTGTGTAGTCTATAAACTCTCCCACCAAGTGCATCATGGGATAGGTCCACTAGCATTGTCAGGTGAGTGTTATGCTTTACGTTAAAATGAATAAGAGCAAAATACAATAAAACACAGTGGTCTTGCTATAAATTCAGCCAATTAAACATTTTAAATGTTTGCATTTGTTGAGACTACATCATGTGTCGTTGTATTTGATTACATTATGCTGTGAGCTGTGCGTTAATGCGTCTAGCCCCTGTCAGTCTCAGAGACAAGACCAAGTACTTACCTCTTCATGTCCACAGTGGTGAGGGTGAAATTGGCCCCTTTCAACCAAAGAATCATGAAGAGTCTCTGACAGAAAGGACAGTTCCCCACACTCTCAGCATCAACACTGGCCTGATACACAAACAGACATTACTATTACATTAACTGTACTGTATATACGTACTATACTTGAATACAAGTTTGAGGTACATGTACCTTACTTGAGTATTTCCATTCAATTCGCAGCTTTATACTTTTTACTTTTTTACCTTTCAGATTCACATTTTACATGCAAAACACGCAATGAGCTCTTAGGACATGATGCATTGTTACAGTATAAACTACCCACTCTACTCTAGTATATAGAATAGTTGAAATTATCTCCACCTTCACTAACTACAACTGTAGTAATACTACTTACACAATAATGCATCAGTGATAATGATGCAAAGGTATATAGGTGTATATATATATATTACACTAAGTTTAAAATGCTGATTCAAAGCAAACAATTCTGGTGAAGAAATACTGAATGCATTTATCATGATATAAAAGCAATCAAATCTAAACATGCAGAGTCTTTGAAAAACTGGAATCAGCCTGTAATATAACTCCTCACTGTGGTAGCTACAGCCATTTATATTGCACGCATGCAACTAACTAATTTACTAACACAACTAACTAAGCAACTACAAAACAGTTACGCATACACTATGATGGCTGGAAATGTGCTCTTTTTGCGTTGTTTTTCACTGCTTTATTTTATTATTTTATTATTAATTTATGTTTATTTGTCAGGAACGATGCAAAAACAGGTTACAATAACATTACACAGATGTGTTGCAACATATCATCATTACCAGAAGTGCATTAGATAAAATAATTTCACTCCTAATTGGTACTTCAGGTAAGTTAGCAGTTATCTGTGTTACTAATAGTTGGTATTAAGATTATTGGCAATTATTTCACATAATAATCTTATATAGCTTGTTATCATAGCAAATAGATAACTGGTTTATCTGCAGTTACATCTGTCAAGCTGTCATACTAGTGGGACATTTTTATGAACACATAACACATTACCTACCTTAACAAAGAGTTCAATCTTCGGAGCATCAGCCATTTTATGTTGTTTATCTCTCCGCACTGGATCCACAGAACGGTTTGTTTCTGTCACTGTTGCAGAGATAGGCCAGAGTTGGTTTTATTTTTTGTCTCGTTTTTCCAGACTGTGTTTGATGAAATTGGAAGTAAGAGGCATTATTGAAGGCTATACTCACCCTTAATTCGCACTGAATGCTTTATTTTCGCTCCGCCTGTATTTTCCAGTGTTTCACCTCTCCCTCTCTTCTCTTCTCTCTGCGTCTGTTTCTGTTTCTGGTTTTTTTTTTTTCTTTTTTTTTTTTGTTCATTTCTTGCCACACCTGTCAAGCTCCTAGAGACAGCCAACACACCCTCTGGCATTACCAGTTTGACCAGCAAATCTGGATCTTTCCTTTTAGCCTCAAAACCGCTCTGCCTTTCAGCATATTCTCTGATAGAAATCTGTCACTGTATATCTGTAACTGTCTCAGTCTGTTTACTTTGGGCTATATATCTGTCTCTGTCTGACCCCATTTGACCTCTATTTCTTTCCCTCTCACAAAATAAGAAGCAATATGCAGATAGCTTTACGGGCTGACATACGTAAATAAAACCATAGCATATCCTCAGCACAATTAATTTTCATTAACAGGTTATATGTATGCTGCACCTAGAATAATGTACGATTAAAATGGTAATTTACAGTTAAACTAAGTGTATTCGCTTCTGGGACTAAATCAAACCACTTTGTGTAGTATATAAACAAAGTCTGTGTATACCCAAATACTACGCTGCACTGCACTGTGATTGTCAACCATCCAATTCATACAACACAACACAACACAACACAACACAACAGGACATTAATATGCTGCCATAAAAGCCCCCAGTCTCTTCTAAGGCTCCACAAAAATTTGTAATCTAGCTGCAAAGAATTGCTCTGATTCAGCTGCAAGAGTGAACTCTTGACCCTGATAGTGGGCAATATCTCTCTCCTCTCTGTCTGTCTCTCTTCTCTGTCTCTCTTCTCTGTCTCTTTCGCTCTGTCCCTCTCCATCTCTCTCTCCCAGTCTCTCTCTGTCTCTCTTTCTTTCTCTCTCTTTCTCTCTTTCGTTCTCTCTCTCTCCAACTCTCTCTCTGTGTGTCTCTCTCTCCCCCTTCTCTCTCTTTCTCTCTCTCTCTCTCTCTCTCTCTCTGTCTCTCACTCTCTCTCTCTCTCTGTGTGTCTCTCTCTCCCCCTTCTCTCTCTTTCTCTCTCTCTCTCTCTCTGTCTCTCACTCTCTCTCTCTCTGTGCCCCCCCCCCCTCTCTCTCTCCCCCTTCTCTCTCTCTCTCTCTCTCTGTCTCTCACTCTCTGTCTCTCTCTGTCTCTCTTTCTTTCTCTCTCTCTCTCCATCTCTCTCTGTCTCTGTCTCACTCTCTCTCTGTCTCTTTCTTTGTCTCTCTCTGTCTCTCTTTCTGTCACTCTCTCTCTGTCAATTTCAAATTCAAATTTGCTTTGTTGACACGAATGTCATAGCACCAATATTGCCAAAGCATCAAGAATAAATTAAGCAAAATGAGACAAATACAATTCATAAATTAAAATAAATAATAAATAAATAAAAACACTCTGTACTGTGGTGTCCTGCCTGCTTACTGTGTTTCTACTTTCGGTCGCTGATCAACATTCATGATTGGCAGAAAGTGCTGTCATGCAGCAGGTATTCAGCAGGTTGACAAGGCGTCAAGCTGCGAGGGTTGAGATAAAGATCCATAAAAAGAAAGCTTCAGATTGGTGGAGATATGGCACACAGGACAGTGTCATTTTAAGGTTGGGGAAGCACAAAGGAGGAAATGATAAAGGCGTGCTTGTAGGTTATTTATGACTCTGTGCTGTGGAATCCACAAGTGTACAATCTTAATTAAAGCTATTTATCATTTGGTAAATGTTTTTGTTTGAGAACTCACTGAAAGGTGATCTTCTATGAACCCAGACATACCTGGTAACGCTAAAAAAGGAACAAAATAAAATATCATTTTTTTTCTTAGTTGGAGAATAAAACCAACAGATAATCTAATATGAAAATCTCACACTCACAGTTGAAAGGCATTCGTCATTTATCTTTACTTTACCTATAATTAAAAAAAAAGAAAAAAAAAAGACATAAGCTCTGTAGCAGAAAACATTTTCTTATGTCTTAATATATCTGATGGCCTCAGTTACTAAACCAAAAATGAGGTTAACATATAGCTCATTTACTGTTAACTAAATTATATTTGCTGTGCAGACAAGTGGTCTTAAACAATGTGTAAAATGTGTAAAACTAATTAAATAAATACTGTGGTGTATAATATTTACACTGAGTATGTATCAGAGAGAAGTAGGGGAGTGAGTAAGTGGGTACCCTGAGAGTTTCTGATAATAATTAGTATTATCAGATATATAAATATATATATATATATATATATATATATATATATATATATATATATATATATATATATATATATATATATATACAATTACAATTATAATGGTGCAATGCAATGGATACTATGTTACGAATTGAAGTCTTTTTCTGTAGCAGACCGCCCTCTTGTGGTCTTTTATTATACTACATACAGCATAGCTCAAACTGCAGTTTAAGATTTTAATAGCCAATGCAGAAGAAGTTGGTACATAGAAAATTTTGCCCTGTTTCTATACTGCTAAAAAGTTTTTCTGATGATTGTACACATGAGGATTATTAGTTTCCTCTAGGTAGAAACACACAGGTTAGTGACCTGGAACAAGATAGATGTTTTGATGTGTACTTCCTCCTGCTGATACATGCAGTTACTCATTTCTTAACACTGATGTGGCTGATACTAATAGCACCCGGTGATAGCCACATTCTAATTCTGTCTTGACCTGCATGTACATGAATAATATTGTAAATTAAATCAAGATTTACATGTTGTTCTCAGCATTTTCTTCTTTTCAACCAAGTTTGAGATTTAGATATTTTTTTAGATTGTAGATCTAATAACTAAAACAATAAAATAAAAGCAGAAAGTAATTAGAGGAGCAAAAACATGGACCACACACACATGCAGAATCATTACATAATCAAAAAGTCATTTTATTTGCTATGTTTTTTCTTGCAAAAAAAAAAGAAACAAAGGAGCACCACAAGCATTTAGAAACATGGACTTAAAGAGTATGTGGAAGGGCAGAGAGGGTGGCAGTATGTTACACATTGCTGATGTTGAAATCATTCAGACAACTGCACCTCTGCTTCCTTGAAAGGGACTGCGTTATATCTAACAGCAGCAACCAAAAATGGTATTGGTGGTGAATAAGGACAGCACCCCCGAACTGCTCATCTTGTCATCAGGTTAGTGGAGAACACTTAGCAGTTTTTGCTGATTTGATTTGATTTCACAAATATATGTCATATTCACATATTTGTTTGTATTTGTATTTGTTAAAGTTAAAAAAAAAAAAAGACGTCTATATGTAAAAGCTGACACACATTTACACACACACACATATGCTCGCTCACTGTCAGTGAATACATGGATGGTTGAAAGTTACTTAGTATGACATTTGTACAGTTTATTAACGCTTCACAACAGCTGGGGAGGAAAACAGTATCACTGCCAACATAAATCTTTCACCACATCCTGTTCACAATGTGTCTTGAATTTTCAGCTAAGGTTGTATAGATTTATGTTTTTTTTTTCGAAACAGTATGCATGACAATTTATGGCTGCACCAGTATTTTCGAGGAACGAATGAATACAGTGTGCATGCTCCAGCTGATAAAGCCCGTTTTTTACTTTCTAATGTGGTTTGAGATACGGTGGCTCTGTTTTACGCTGTGTGGTTTAACAGCATGGTTTTGCTCATTTTATGATGCCAGCTGGTCTCCACATTTAGCTTGTATTGATATAGTTTACATGCATGACAATAGGAACTTATTTTAATCTACTGAAAAAATGTGGATATTTATGTTAACTTGCAGAATGATTGGAGATGCTAATCTGAATAAGAGGGTTGAAGCAATATTAGCCTGTAAACCCGCAGTATGCAGCAACAGCAGTGACATTATTAATAAGTTATACCTTCTGTAGTAGGGCTGGGTGATATAGACAAAATGAAATATCACAATATTTTTGACCAAATACCTCAATATCTATTTTTATAGTTGGACAGTATATAGTCCTTTCTCGCATGCTTATTGTGCAGATGTAGGACTTCTTCCTTGACTTGCAAAGTCACAGTTCACAATTGTGATCTATTAATCTTAATCCTTATTAAGATTAATCCCGTTTTCTGTTATTCTTTGTATTTCATTTTTCATAATATTAAAATATATTATTTCCTCTGTATACTGGGAGTCACTGGCTGAATGTATGAACCTCACAGTGAGTGCTCATTGTCATCATTGGCCCAGAGGATTAGTATGACTACTGATGCAACAGAAATTCACAAAACACATAGAAATTGCATCTAAAATCATTCAGCTCAACTGTTAGTGATACTTCCAAGTGCTTCACTGGTATTTTAGTATTGATTTTTAAAGCACGGCTTGTATAAAAAGTGTGTTCATTCAGTCGATCTGGGGAAATACGTTTTTTTAGTAGTTCTGTGGAGATTTTAAACTCAATGAAGCCCTAAATAGACTAAAATGTGTCTGAATATTAAGAGCCACTTTTCTTGTTTTCATTGAGCTTATTTGCTTGTCGAATATTGAACTTTATTTCATATTTGATAACGGTAATTTAGAGAACCATGTATACTCGCGATTTCCTTAAAAATAAAACTGCTTCCTTATAGAAAGTGTTTTTTAATAGTTTCAAATGTGAGTTATTGTCTTGAATTTGTAGTGTTCATTGCATCAAATGATCTTCATATGTATTAGTAATATGTAAATATGTACACATCTAAATGGGTGAACTCCATACGGATATGTCGGATCAACTTCTTCAGATTACTAGATGATTCATTGTGTTTTTTTAATTAAATAATTTACAGATGATAGATGACAAACAAATGCACTGTTGAAAAATGTCATATAAAATCATTTATATAAAATATCAAAGGTGTTAGTGATAAATGTTTATTGTTAAAGGATGAGTTCACAATTTTTCAAGTCTGTCTTAAAACAATTTATTTACTTTTCATGCAGGACTTTAACTTGTAATGGAGTATTTTTTACATGTGTATTGGTACTTTTGAATAGTATATAATTGTATAGTATATATATGTATATGTGTGTGTGTATATATATATATATATATATGTGTGTGTGTGTGTGTGTGTGTGTGTACTGGCATACTGGCATATATATATATGCCTTTACTGGTATGCTGACAGTTGAGGAATGACAGGAAATGAAAGCAAAGTGTTGAATGACTTATGGGGATGTTGTGGTTCATGGTGCCTAAGCATCTTAACCCCTTCACCCTCTTGTCACATGCTCATGATGCACATTCACATTGGTTGCAGTGCACTGAGGATGATTTAACATCTGCTTAAGACAAAAGACAAAGCCACAAATATCTCACTGTGTCTTCATAATCCTACTTCTTAATTCTCTTTGTGACAGGGGTGTCATAACAATAAAATGACTTTCGTCAGCTCAGTGAAGTGCCTCTCCATCCTCTGTGTTTTACTGCTGTGTCTTCTCAATGGATGGCCGAGAGTATTTCAGGCTACAAAGCCTTTCGGCTTCTGTGGCTGGGACTGCAATAGAAACACAACCATCCTTGTGTGGTACTGGCCCTTTGGCAGGTCATTCAGCCTGAAGGGTGACGTGTGCTGGGACCTCTACCGCATCCCCCACTGCAGACTGGTGGACCAGCACTCCTTGTACACAATAGCTGATGTGGTTGTGTTTCACAACAGAGAACTGATGCAAGGGCGTCAAAAGCTGCCCTTTGACCTTCCACGGCCGCAAGGCCAGAGGTGGGCCTGGATGTCCCTGGAGTCTCCTGTTCACAATGGGAAATTGCAGCGGTTTGCAAACATCTTCAATCTTACCATATCTTACAGGAGGGATGCTGATATCACTATTCCTTACGGCGAGGTGCTATCAAAGGAGGATGAAGGAGGTCCGGTGGATGATGTTCCTCTGAATAAGAGCTCTCTGGTCTGTTGGGTGGTCAGCAACTACAGGCACCACCAAATGAGAAGCCAAGTGTACAGGGAGCTCAGTGCCATAGTTCCTGTAAGGGTTTATGGAGGTTGGACAAAGACACCTGTCTCCAGTAGTGCCCTCTTACCTACAATCTCTCGCTGCTATTTCTATTTGGCATTTGAGAACTCGATCGCCAGAGATTACATCACAGAGAAGCTGTGGAGAAATGCTTACCAAGGAGGAGCGGTGCCTGTCGTCCTGGGAGCATCATTGAGTGATTACAAAGCTGTGGCGCCACCTAATTCTTTCATCCACATTGATGAGTTTGCATCAATAAGGGACTTAGGAAAGTATCTACAGCAGCTCTCGAAGGACAAGAAGCGCTACATTGAATATCTTAACTGGAAAAAAGAGTGGAGAGTAAAGCTGTACAATGACTGGAGGGAAAGATTGTGTAAGATCTGCTCACAGAACGAGAAATTACATCAGCAGAAAGTTTACTCAGATCTACAGGCCTGGGTTAATAGTTAGGTTAATAGTTGCACAGTTGCAGCTCATGTTTACATTCTTGACACACTGGCAGAAATTGTCATTTTCTGATTTTTTGCCGCTAAACTTTACTTATCAGTGCCTCAAACTCTGACACAGTATTGTACTTCATATAAAAACAATGATAGCACTTTCTACCCATCATATGACCTTTCTAAGGTTAAATCTAAAAGACATCAGATCTCCTTCAAGTACACTGATAAGAAAGATAGGACCATACTGTGCAATGACTTCTAGGCTTTAAACACAAGACACCCACCACTTACCACAGCACAAAGGTTAGTGTAAGTGACAGCTATTTTAAGTATGCGTTGTTCTTGATATCTACCACATACATACATACAGCTTGACACTGATACCAGGACAGTACAAGAGTAGTGTCAGTGCAGAATATAATAAAACTGTAAGCATACATCTGCAAGTTTATGTATTTTTATTTATTAATGCTGTACCATTAAAACAGTAGGCAGTGTTTATTTGATTTTTATTTGACCTCAAAATGTCTATTATCAGAACATATAAAGTTTCATGTGCACAAGTTTTCTTGGATGTTGAAGTTTGATTTGTGACTTCTGATTTCATCTTTATTTTCCCTTGCTAATAAAAAACCAAAAAACCTAAATTGTCACAAAGTTCACTGACAACATGAACCATTTTTGATCAAAACAAAGCTCATCTTAGTCAAATGTAAAATTCTTCCTATATTTACAGTGACTGGGGTTTGCCTCTTTCAGATCAGTCTTGACTTCTGTATAATTAAATGTATATGTTGTCAATCAAGGTGCATTGGCCTAATTTTTAACTACAAAGGCACAAAAAAAAAACTTTTGGTGGGGTATAATTTACATAATATAATACATGAAGATGGGACAGTTTTACTTGATTTAAGGTTTACAGTTTTTGAAGCGAAACCATCTCAGTGTAGCCAACATTTAAATAAATTAAGATTTAATCAATTTACAGTGAAAATGTCACATTCAACTTGTAGCTAGAGTCACGTCAATAAAATTACTATAAGACTATACGCCAGTATATATGCATAGCTTACCATTAATGTCAAAAATGCAAAAACCAAAACACTGATAGTACAATCAATGTTCCAGGGTTTTACTGATAACTGTTGGTTCATGATCACCAAGACATTCGTTATGTGAGGTATTGTCAAGAGAAAAAAAAAAGTCATTCAATAAAGTACCTTCCTAAGATTCAAGACCAGACATAATACTCCAATGAGCACCCAGACTTGACTTTAGTATTGTGTTATTCAACATTTCATAAACATAAAAAACCCTTTACAATAAAAACCAAACTGGAGTTGTAGAAATACATGTTAGGTCAGTCATATCTGACTGCCATTCACCTGAGACATTAAGCGAAAATGTTGAGATGCAATAAACCGGTAGAGTTGGCAACTGTTACACTTAAACAAAATTGTTAGTCTTAAAATCTCAGAGCCTCTCACTGATGCTAAAAATATTTGCCAATGACGACACAAATCTGGGTTTAGTTTACAAACCGGACACATTCTTAAAAAAAAAAAAAAAAAAAAAAAAAAAAAAAAAAGATAATATTCAACAGTACAAAAAAGGCACTTTGTGCAAGATCTAGTGGAGAAAAAATACATCCTAAATGTGAATTTGCACATTCCACTGCAACGACAGACAGTTCAGACCATAATACTGCTGCATTCAGAGTGAGGGGAGACAGTAGATCAGACCAAGATTTCAGAGCAGTGTAAAGTAATTGACTTTTTTTAACATTAAAACTGATCATTTGGATGCAAAGGGGAAAAAAAACAACAAATTAAGCCATAGGTCTAATTTGTAATTGCACACGAAATTGACCCAAGCTGTTCCTTGAATTGTGATGCCACTGACAACTGGATCTTTCCTCATCTGGACCACAGAAACCTACATCCATCCTCATTCCACAACTGCACTATACTGTTGCACCAAATTTTACTTTGCTATCGTTTTAAAAACCAACATGATTAAAGCCTATGGAATAACTTACTATGCATTATCAAAGGACACAAAAAGCAGAGGAGTTTCATTTTCAGTTGAGGTTTTCCTCAGTTTTAGTTTCGAGTCAAAGTAGTTGTTGATCTGGAGCTGCAGCTTGTGATAAGAATCCATTGCACTACTGCGGTCACAAAGAGCCTTCACCCTTGAATTGTTTCTATCCCACGATCCATCGATGTGATTGGGTGAATAGGTTTAGAGGCTCTTCTCCAGCTTGAGTTGGGGTTGGACAGAGATGCTTGGTGAGGCAATCTGTGGTTCTGGTTGGGAATACTTGAGCATCTATCCAGTCAGGTGACTAATCAGTCCCGGGTGCAGGGTTTGCTTCAGGACGTCGGGCCGATGAAGCGAGGGCATGTAGAGTGTAGGAGGAGGCGCTCCGGGGTAGCTGGAAGGAGGGTAACCCTGACTGGGAATGGGAGAGGGGGTCATGTTCAGAGGCGAAGGACTTTGCTCGTAGTACTGGCCTTCACACTCCTCATCCAGGGGCAAGGCCAGGCGCTTTCCCTTCTGTCTTCGGTTGCAGAACCAAACGCGTACAACCTGCCAACAACAGTATTTGCGATTCAATATTGTGCTCAACTAGACACGCATTCCTTAAAAACTGCAAACTAGTCAGTGGTTTGTTCTTACATCTCTCTCCAGGCCCAGGTCATCTGAGATGTGTGTGATCTCCTGTGTGTTGGGCTTAGGACACTT
This sequence comes from Pampus argenteus, assembly GCA_036937835.1. Lineage (NCBI taxonomy): Eukaryota > Metazoa > Chordata > Actinopteri > Scombriformes > Stromateidae > Pampus > Pampus argenteus. The sequence continues at coordinate 10,727,030 of CM072877.1, forward strand.
GACAAAGTAGGACTCCAGAGCAGAGCGCACTGCTCCCTCCAGACTGGTCCTCCTCTTCCTCTTTCTGGTGTCAACGAATACTCGCTCAATCTTGTACATCTAGAGGAATCAGACATGTTGGTGGGGGTTCGTGTAGAGTTGAATATTCATGCAGCATTTAAAAAAGTTATCAGGTATACTTTCGAACATTATGTATCAACTAGATATGGCACAGATTTGTGGTTAACAGTTAGTCCCATTAAATGTACATCATTTATGATGTTTTAAATAAGGTCAGTAAATAGCTTTATTTTGGCAACTAGATGTCATTCATAGAAACAGAATGACTTGGTTCAGGCTTGCTCAGCAGGATGTTAGCTGGGCTTGAAAACCCCGGCTGATCCCATAAGGCTGTGTGATCGTCTGTTGTCTTGTAAACTAGTTGGCAGATGTCAGATTTGCAGACTTACATCCTGTGGATTTTCCGAGGTCTCTGCTTCGTTCAGCCATCTCTGGAGAAGGGGCTTCAGTTTGCACATGTTCTTGAAACTCAATTGGAGAGCCTCAAAGCGGCAAATTGTCGTTTGGCTGAACATCTTACCTGCATGCACACAAACACATCAGATATCATTTAGCAATTCAGGATTGTTGACTGTCCCTATCCGATTACTTCTCATACGCATCAGTTTCAGGAGTTTCCTCTATGCTTTGACAGTTTAAGTGAAATACTGATCACTTGCCGAGTGATGTCTCAGTTAAAGGGCTGATCTGCACATCAAGTATGATAGTTTTATGACTTAAACATAAAAAAGTACTTGTAATGTAGCTCACAGAGGACATGGTATCAGACCAGCATTATGATTGTGTACTCCAGAGTAACTTAAAGTTGGGCCAACATAGATTCATCAACTCTGAACTGAAGAGTAGCTACAGTATAATCTAGTGCATCAATATGAAGAAAAAGACCTACCGTAAAGGTTACCCAGGGCAAGGCCAACATCAGCCTGAGTGAAACCCAACGTGATGCGTTTGTGTTTCAGCTCCTTTGCAAACTGCTCCAATTCTTCAGTGGAAAGGTTCTCCTGTCGAACGAGACATTGAGAAAACAATCAGTTCAGCAGCAGATACATTTGGTACATTTGTAAATCGGACACGTGATTCAGTGACCGTCCTTACCTCCTCGGAGTCGCTGCACCCGCCGCTGGAGGACCCGCTGCTCCGTGTGGAGGAGGCCGGGTTCTGCGCTTGGGGCACGGTGGCAGCCTGGGATGTGTTCACGCTGAAAAACGCGTTCCCTGGCAGCCCGCTGCTCGGGGGTGATGGAGACATAGATGGAGAAGACGCAGAGGATGTTGAGGGGTTTTGATTATTGCTGCCGGGTGGTGTGATATGGGTGATCCCGGGCCAGAAGGACGGGTTCCAGGCCGCAGAGTAGAAGACTCCATGGGGCATGGCGGCGGAGGCCGGAGGTGTTGGGTACTGCTGGATCTTTATGTCCGTGGAGTACTCATCCCCTGTGTCCTTCTCCGTCTTTATATCAGGCAGTTTAATTTGCTCCCGAGTCTCGGCGATGGGGGGACTTAGGTTTATGGGCTGGGTGGCTGCTGTTACACCGGGTACCTGGCCGGTGTACTCGGGCGCAGCGAATGGATACCAGTGCTTGGGTTGCCCAAACTCTCCAGCCTGCAGGTCGGATCCCCTGTAGTCACTTGCGACGGGTGGTAAAGGGAAGAAGGTCTGCGCGGATGCCGATGTGATGCCACCGTAAGCGGATTTGTTGTAGAGCAGAGTCGGGTCCGGCAGCATGCCGTGAGGAAGCTGGAACGACGCAGCGCTGCCTAAACTCTCCTGACCCAGAACCTGGGCGCAGTGGCTGAGCCGGCTGAAGTCATACGGCCTGCTCTGGCACTCTGAAACGGGGCTCTGCGATCTCTCAGACATGTCGAGGACTCCGTGGAAGCCTACGCGCGCATCCAAAACTTTAAGATAACTTACCGGGTGTTAAAATACTTGAGCGATGGTTGAAATTAAACTGGCTCATTCGTCTCAAGCTGACTCATAAACCCAGAGAAGGACATGAAGGGAAGAAGCTCTCCAAAAATAAACCAGCGTCAGTCCAAGTTGTGCAAAAACGTAGGCTTAAGTAGTTGCTGTTTAGATGCACCATAACCACCAATGCGCCTCCGGCCTACTCCATGAAGTCCTGTCTTGAACGCCTCACCTTCAAGCTCAACTGCTGCTCTCCTGCCGCAGCTCCACAGGTTTTCCTAATCACAGCTGCGGGTGTTGGAGATGCCTCATCTCTTCGCCCATTGGCTGGCACAGACAATTGCGCACAGCTGATGGTGAATTTGTGAATGACCTTGATTCTTCCCCAAATAGTGGGCGTGATTTCACATAAACTTTGAGCCAAAAAAAAAAAAATGTTTTCACCTTTTTTTTCCCCAGCTAAATTTAAAACAACAACAACAACAACGAAAAATTGAGATTCAAGTCACCTGGGATATGTAAAAGGAATATTTACAATGCTAAATAGGCACAGGTCACGTCTCCTGTAAATACATACTGTAACACTATAACATGCTCACCTCATACATGAATTATAATGATCGGTTTGTTTAAATTATTCCCAGGGCTTTGATATTAAAATCCCTGTGATTGAGGCTTCATTCAGACCGGAATCCATCCATTTTAATCACTAACATTTAAACCCAATAAAATAAAAAGTGACATTGTGATCCTGAATACCTGTGACGAAAACAAATTAACCTCATTAGTAGAGACGGGCTCATTTGTGCTTTTAATAATGTTTTTGGATCTTATAATGTCTGCAATATATTAATATCCTAAAATCCTTTGGACTACTTGAAATTGTTTATACATGTAAAACGCAGGGTGAAATTTACACCCATGGTAACTTTTTTTATTAATATTAAAAACTACTTTGTATTAAGCTATTTCACATCAGATAAAGCATTTTTTTCATTTCTGTTATATTATATTTGCACAGTATAGCTCTAAAGTTGCAATCATTGCCATGCATGTTATACAAACTTTATTTGGATTGTGATATTTTGGCTACTTGGATTCTGTGAGTGAAACTGAGAGAGGTAAAATCATAAAAACCTCCAAGAGCATTCAGGTGAACTTCTCCCATTCACCCCTCGATCGGTGGCCATACAAAAGCCTGGATGGTCGGAGCATCGGTGCAGATGTGCTCCCCCCAGTGCGAGTCGTTGGACGCAGATTGCGGCAGGAAGACGCACTGCGGGAAAGGAGAGGGGGGTGCCATTGTACGATATGGCCCCGGGGCACCCCGTGGATTTCAGATCCCGAGTTGCGATGGTCGACCATTAGCTCCTTTTCAGTTTGGAACAATAAGTCTCAACCCTTTGATTCCGCCCCACACCCACCCCCCCTGTCCTTAGAGACAAACACCAGTGCTGTAGTTTCACTCTGGTCTGCAGGTCCGACGCTTCACTGAGGACCATAATCTTAGCATCCAGTCTGATATGGCCTAAAGGCTCCAAAACAGGTCTGAGGAGCAAGATGCTGTCTGCAGGTGCAATAATGTGTTTTCCCTTTACACTCATACATGTGGTTATCAACTTGAAATGAATGAGCACCAGATTCATATTTTTCTGTAGCCTTTAGAACAATATTTTTTAACAGTTTTGTTTTCTGTGAAGTGATACTTAAATATGATGACAGGTTGGGAATAACAGGAATTTAATAAAGGCAATAATTCAGCTCATACTACACTATCACCAGAGGATTCCCCTTTGCCTTCCCAGATACAAAACCATAGGTCCAGCACCAGGGGAACCTGGGGGAGACACAAGAGCCGCTCAATAGCTTTAAAGACATCAAACCCCAACCATACAAGCATTGTCCTGGGCCATGGACTTGGGGGAATAATTGTCATGCAAAAGGCAGACAGTAGAGAGAAAGAGACTGCAGAGCACAGAGCTCTCAGGGTGTCCAAAGGAGGGAGGGTGGGAGGGAGGGAGGGGGTGAATAGCTCAGTACAGTGAGGAAGAGATGTGTGAGGGGAAAATCTGGGGATTTAGTTGACCCCCCCCTCTCAGAAGCCTCAGATCTTGTCTTTAGTTCTTTTCAAGTGGCCTCTTCAAGACACCTCAGAGATCTGCCGGCAGGGCATGTCCAGCCAAACAGAGAAAGGGAGAAAGTTTGAGATGAAAGAAAACCTGTTTTTTGATACTGCAGCAGCGTGAATGTGTTGCACACTTTAACCAGTCACACCAGTGAAGACAAAAATGCATCTAACTCGAACAACTTGACCAAAACAAACCAAAGTATTGAATAGTTAGATACTTTATTATTGCCATGCAACAATTGTTTGGTATACAGCATGGTAGCTCAGGGCAGATAAGACGTAACATACACAAAAAGGACACACATGGATGTGAGAGTGTGTACAGTGGATATACAGTATATGATATATATGCTCTGTATTCTCTGGAATGAACTCAGACTGGTTGGATTGTGTCTATATTTCATCCATTGCTCATTAAAGTTATCGCTCTTCTTTGTTGTGCATCTTCTCACCATCACTGTTGGCTGTGCACATGCAAAGAAAAGCAGTACAGATGTCTTGATGACTGCTTATCTGTTCTGCAAAATGTTTTCAGAGAAATGAGATAAAGACACCATGATATCTTCCACAAAACAATGACTGTAACAATTTAAAAAAGTGCACGGTCACAGATTCTTGTGAAATCTAAAGTTATCGTTCTCTAATGTGGTTTTGTCCTCTGTGTTTGTTTTTTTCATTTGAAAATACGTGGACTTGTTTGAGTTGCACTTGCACAACAAAAAACACACAAGTCACTAATTTTGAGAAGTTACTGATAACTGATAAAGCAAATATGCTGGGAGCTAAATACCGTCCCTCCTGTTGAGCAACACAATCATCTCTCATAAACAAGTCTGATGGCTTTTTGATTTTCCTCCTAACAGCCGTGCCTTTGACACCCACCTTCACAGACCCTCCACCCACCCAGGTTTTCAGGTTTTCTGAGGGCCAATGGCTGCCTTCCTCCCACTGTCCACAGGCACAATGGGATGTAATGGCCCTTGGCATGTGGCTCAATGGGGACAGGAGACTGACCCAGCCCCTCCCCGACAACACGGACATACAAACACATACACAAAACCAAGCGTAAGAGGTACATGCAGGCTGTCTCTCTCTCTCTTTGCCCCTGCCCCCAACACACACACACACACACACACACACACACACTTTCTGTGAGTAGTCGTTTGTGTCCTGAAGGTAAAACAAGGTCTGACAGGTTCACCAAGAAGCTAACAGAAAGTCAGGCTTAAGGGGTGATGGCAAAAGTTCACCAAAGAGGAAATGCATTGCAATTTGTCTTACTAGATATACAGTAGTGTGTAAAATGTTTTAAGCTCTAAAGGTGTGAGCACACTTTGCCTTTAAAACTGCACCAGTTCACCTGCCAAGTACCTTGAAAAGCTGTGAACTGAGCAGAACTATTACTCTTTGTGTAATATCAGACTGACTGAGATCAGGGCTGTGTGTGGGGGTATTGCATCATAGATATGAATCTAAACACCTAAAGCCTTTTGCACAGTACTGTATACTTACAGACAATTCACAGTATTTCCATCATTTTGGGTCAAGGGTTTATAGTATAGTTTTTTTTTACTTTCTTAAATGTGTTTAAAACACACAACATAAGTTTGTACTTTACTCAGATTTTTTATAAAAATGCATACCATGACAAGCACAAAAAGAAAAGGCTAAACAAAGTCATTTTCACATGTGGTAAAAAGTTTTATTTCCAGTCCTTGGTCTGCATGTACAAATATCTATAAAAAGTGAACATCACTCTTTGTATGTACATTTTGCAGCACAGGGTTTACTTGCTGAGAAAGAAGACAGAGAGAGGAAGGAAGGGATGATAGAAGATAGTCAAATTTACCACCTACACATACACCAGTATGTGTCAGTCTGTCACTAAAATTTCATTCAAGTCTGTAGAAGTCACTTTTACCGTACATTCCTCCTCCAGCAACCGGATGCATACATACAGGAGGCAGAATAACTGATCAAAGCATTGCCATGATTCAAAAGACAGTACAGTCACCACCATGCAACAGACATCATCACATACTTCAATTTCATATATATATATATATATATTCTATAATCTTAAAATCTTTATGTGCAGCTTATAAGACAAGAAATAAAATGAGCAACACCAATGGTAACATTTTAAATGCTAAACCTTGTGTTGCGCTAGGGATTTTTTTTTTTTTTTTTTTTTTTTTTAACAGAGGTAATCACAGGTATCTGATTTTAAATAGTTCCTGGTATCTATTAGGAATGTGGTTTAGCCACTATATATGCATGACAAAACAAGAAAGGGCACCTGTTTCTCAGCTTATGTATGTGTATTTGTGTGCCTGTGTTGTATATGTGCCTGCTTTTGTGTCACATTCTTTGGAAAGGTGGAGGAGAAAAATCTTAACTTAAGAGTGTTAACATTTAATCAGGACAAAACACCTATATGGACAAAATTAGGTTTGAAAGACAGTAATGCTCCAGAACAGTGAAAGAAATAAATTAACATGGAACCCAACATACACGTGTAATATTGAAAGCTCGGGGCAGAATTAAAAAAGGGCCTACAAGAAAACAATCATTTTTTTTATCATTTCGTCCTCCATTTCTATGCATGCAGTGTGAGATCATGTGGCTTTGTGTGTCTGTATGTGTTGTCTGTGTGAAAGTGTGTGTGTGTAAGTGTTCAACATTCACAATAGCCACAGAGCCACTTCACTTTTGATTCCCCTGATAATGTATAGTTGAGTCATCAAACAGAGGGTTCTTCACTTCCATTTCCCCAGTCTGTAGAGGAAGAAAAGAACATGTGACTTTCATGTGTCATAAAACAAACTACAGAAATTATTAATAATGTCGTGCACATTTGCTTCTGAATTTGCATGTGCTTGTTTCTACGCACCGGCGCAAGTCCGGGACACTCGTACACAGTGAAGTCTCCTCCCACTTCTTCTTCGTCTGAAGTGACCTCCGTATCAACGGCTTGTTGCTCAGGTTTGTGACTGAAATAAAAAACAAGGTATGGTTTGGGTGAGGGGGTGACAAGGTCAGAGGATGTGGTTAAACATACTATTTCTACATACAGAAATGAGACTTAAAAAAAAAGAGGAAAGGGAGTGTCACAAGACACAGATAAAAAAAAGTCTTACTTTCCCATTGAGAGCATCTGCTGTTTCTGATGCTGATAGTGATACATTTGAGCACTTTGGGCCAGGGTTTTATCTCCCATCTCCGCCTGAGGACAAGGCGGGTGAACAGTGTGTGATACATTTGAAAACAGAAGTGATGCACGGTGTATTTATACATCTTGTGGTTGAGATGAGTTGAGGAAAGATTAGCGCTCTTACCGGGGCCCCATTAGCTGTGGTAGCAGGCACGCCCGTCCCTCCGTAAGCAGGGTAGTCGATCTTCTGAGCCAGATGCATTTTTCTCTGCAACCTGCATAGAACATCATAGATCTGAGTCTTTTGCAATACTGAGGGGTGTTTCCTGCTTCTGTGCTGTGCAATTTGCCTTGTTCAGCACAAGCTTTCACTGTGCTACAAGTCCTTCCTAGTCTATATCTTTTTAAATACTGACCTGTGCATAAAGTGCATATTTTTTTTCTTTACTACCTTCGTAATTTTGAGGAACAGACGTATTGCATATTCTGTTTCGATTAGAATCAATTAACTGTTAGATAGCCTTATTAATCAAATCAACACATACAATGTTGCGATTTTCAGATAAATTTAATGTGTAATGCATGAGATTTGGCGAGTTAAGAAAAGTGAAACTGTGTTGTGAAAATTGAAACTCCAAAGAGACGTTTCAAATTCAAAGCTGATGATGCATAAGCAGCTATTGGAAGTTGGTTGATTTTAAAGGTAATTCAATATTTAGCCTTACCAACTAAAACAAGGATAAAAGTGGCTTTTTAAAGTTGCTAGGAAATGCATCACTTATGTAGTCTTTGCATTGTATTTATTTTGTTATGAAGTGAATCCCATACAAATACTGCACTTTATTCTACGGCAAAAAGACAAAATGTTTATCACTTTATGTGTTCGGGCTTACCTGATGTAACAAACCGTTGCCAGGACCACTGCCGCAGTGCCCAACACAACACACACTGAGACTATAACTGCACGTGGAATCAAAAGAAAAAGGAAACAGAAAGAAGCAATGGAGTATGTTAAAGAGTAAATAATGTCAGATTACGTCCCAGCTAAGACATTTATTATGGTTGCTAAATGCAATTATATTTGAGCTCAATTGCCCTTTATGAGCTGTCATGGTCATCCTGGGTAAAATGAAATACAACATAAAACCAATAAAAGCAAAAAATAATCAACACTTAATTTGGGATACAGAGAGAACAAAAGAGATCATATCTAAGCAATAGATGTTGAACTTATTGACAACAAATTTAGTTAACAAGAAACATTTAATTTGATCAACTTTGTACAAGACATCAAATCATACTCACTGACAATAATGTTGTCATTCCTGCGCACCGGCGCAACTAAAGGACCAGCTCGGCCCTCAACTCCTGTGGCCCTGGGCTGGGGGGTCGATGTTTTAGCAAGAGCAGAAACTGCAGCGTGGGGGGCTATAGTGGTGGCATGCAGGGTTTCAGCTGAGGGATGAGCCTTGTTCTTCTGTTTGTGTTTGGAGGCATCTGTCTTGCTTTTTTTAACATCTGTCTGGGAGTTGACGGCAGCTGGAGACAGTGAATGAGACAGAGTAAGGCTAGGGCTACTATAAGAGGAAAAAACCCAAGATTGGTTGGAGGTAGGGAGCTAATTAAAATTTACAAAAGAGAAGTTTCTATAGTTCTATACTATATAAGGTTCTTACCAGGATGTTTGGATTGCTTTTTTGGTTGTTTGATCTCTGTCACTTCTTGTTTTTCGATGTAGGCGTGAAGGTAATCGATCTCTTCATCCAGGTCAGGATATAGTGTTGTTTTGCCTAAAGGACACACAAGATTAAAAGACTGTTACACAAATCAAACTGGCTCTAAAGTTCTTAAGAATAAGCTAATAAAAAAACAACAGGAACATACAAATACTAAAGGATTCGTACAACAATCAAAAGCACCTTAAATCATAGACAAATCAACACAATCAATCAGTTTGTAGCAGTTAAATCACAAACACAGTTTACAGGGCAACAGGCCTTTGACCGAGGCTTGACCTACCTACCAAACAAGCAAAGCCGCAATCTAAAGTAGTCATATCTCAATCGGTTATCGTTTATATTCTTCTACTCACTCAAGTCTTGACTTCACACTTCTCTATGACAGGAAATTTTTTTTAAGCTTTTTCGTTTCTGTAGGTAATGTGTGACTATTGTAGTGTGTAAGACCGAGAGTGGCTTATAGTTGAGGCATGTATACACACCCACTCCCAACCGTTACATGTGTTGCAGTCTTGCAGACAGGGAGTGGGTCCATGCCTGTTGTTTGTTTGGAGACTGGTAAAAAAGAGAGACAATACTGCGAAACTGCTTTTTAACAGCCCTTTAGGCCAGACAGTTAGCCACATTCTTGCAGTACAGCCGATGTCTCCAGAGCGACGACGAGGCCGATAGTGTGTGTGTGTGTGTGTGTGTGTGGCCGGGGGGGCGGAGGACGCACAGCGGGGGGCAGGAGCAATCAGCCAAACCTTTGCCTCACTGGGTTTCACGTTGCTACCTTTACAATAGATCCTATAGCTCACTGCTAATGGAGGTGATCAAAGTGCTATTTCCCTCTACAAATTTAACCTGCAATTTATCAAATATCAAATTATAGGTGTTTGTGCTCACGACTGGAAAGATAGCAGATCTTGAAAAAATTTGTCGAGAACCAAAAAAGTGCAAAAATGATGCTCGACATGGAAAAGCAAACTTAGCAGATCATGCCATTATCCATTCAGCATCCTGGGTTAACACGAGTAAAGTTGCTTTATATGACATTGATAATGTGATAAAAATAAGTAGTCTACATCTACATGACATTAATGATTACAGTATCACTTTCCCCTCAGAAAGGCTGACCATCTGGCTGAGCTAATGTGTATGATAAGACATGGCAGCACTTTCCCTGCCTGCTTTGTTATTTTCTTACCCCCCTCCACTAACAGTCATTTAGTGCACTCTATAGCAGGTGTCTGCGGAGGCGGGATGCACCAGCTGTACTTTGCAGGTGGTTGAGAGCTCCAACAGTGTCCAGTGTGCTTGTCAGCAGCGTGCTGTAATACAGGCTTGAATGTTCGAGGAGACATTCAAAAATCTCTGATGATGTGGATTGATTTTAACATAAATGAGCAGAGTATTGATTAATTTAATCAATCAAAAAAATATCCTTGGTACTCCACCCCTAAAAAAGTGTTGACTGTGTGTGTATGTGTGTGGTTTGTCACACACTAACTAAGCATGCACACCTCTCCTTGTGTAAGAGCGTTTTGTCACTAGCTTGATAATGACCCATAACCTCTTGAGAGGGTTGGGTACTACAAACAAACACTCAACAGCTCAACAGGGATTGAGTCTCACATACATCTGTGCTGTCCTCTTTTCCCACTTAAAACCCACTCACCCCCCCACGCCCAAACACCATGCATATGCACACACACACACACACACACACACACACACACACACACACACACACACACACACACACACACAGTCCCTTCCTGCCTCCTTTCTCATTGTCCAGAAACTCTAAATCAGACTGATTTCACAGATCATCGTCATTTTATTTCCATTTCTTTTTGGCCTACACTTGTGTAAAAACTGCAAAATACACAGTGATGTAATAATTACAGTGTATCTTTAACACTAGAAAACAACTAAAACACAAATAAAACCGCCTCTTTCATTAATCTAAATGAGACTTTGTGTATTTGTACAAAGTTAATTGTTTTTTAATACTTTGTTGTAATACTTTACTATGTTTTTTTAATTCATGGCATAACAGCCATGAAGTATAATAGATGATTACCAAGGTAAAGGCAGCTGATAAAAGGAGATCATTAGCAACATCTAGTACATTAGTTTATTATCTTATGATCAGGCATTAAATCTTAAAATAAGACAATATGATTAATGTCATTATTATAGTATTCAATGAATACATGTAATATATCATTTAGTCTGTAAAATGTTCAGACAATATTGTCTTATAAATAGTTGTTTAATATTCTGTTAATTGATTCATGATTGTAGTTCTGATAAAAAAAAAGACTATTGATTCCAAACCACTTAATTATATGTGACCATGCTGATATTTTAGTGACACAGGAACAAGGTAGTGGCATTGAGTGACTTCTTTGTGTCCTGCTGCCCTCTAGTGGGCAGAGGGAGAGACTGGACTAGCATAAAGCACAAAGAGCCCTGCATGGTTTAAATCTGTCTAATGTATGTGCTCTCAGAGTGTCTGGAGGAAAGGTGTACAAGATAAAAGTTAGAAGGAAATGAACCAAAAAGGTCATAGTTGAAATATAGACTCATATCTGCTTTATTAGTTAGTCTGTTTTCAAATAAGGGAGTAGAACACAGTTAAAAGGCTGTGAGTCACCTTCCTACCTGCTATAAAAAGGTACACAATTGACACAACTGACTGCAGAGTTGGAGTCAATACAGGAAATCTATATCCTAACCTTCAATAAACAGTCACACCTGTCTTTCATCTATAGTTTTAAAATGACCCAGCAATGAAAAATTGCAATAAAAGCCGGTCTAAAATGTCTAAAAAGACAGCGGACACTACTGCTGTCTTTTAGATTAGATGTCCATGTCTTATAGCATCTTAGGCTTATAAACACAGAATCATTTCTAGAGTAAAGTACAACTAGTAAAGTAAAGTCAACAGGGGCTGATGAAAATACAAATATGTATTTTGATATCTATTACTTAAAGTACCCCAAGAAAGCAGAATATTTAAGAGAAAAATAAGTATAACTAAGCAGAGCAATAGCATACTTGATGTATTTAAAGAATACTTTTATTTTCACAAAACTAGTACAGACTACAGAGACTACAGAGGCACTGAAGTACATCTTCAGGTCCTGACTGTTGTTCCTTTCTTTGTATCATGATAGGCAGCAGCGGTTTGGATAAAAGCATGAACATCATGCACATTTACACACATCATATCACACAAAATGTGTGCAATTACTTGTAACTGTAAAAAGTCTGTTAGAAAAATGTTAGCGTTATTTGAATAATTAGTAGTACAGGGTGGACTAATGGCAACATTTACATCAACCACCATATATCATTTACAATTTATTTCAATTTCCATTTCAATTTATTTCCAGGCAAATGCAATGTGCTTTTTTTAAAAAATTTTTTAATAAATTCTATCACTGGAAAGCTACAAACTTCTTTTGCAGTTTTACTCTGCATCAGTTTTGTGATGTATCATGTAACCAAAGTAAACTGCTGCAGGATATGTGTTTATGTGCAGGTTATTCCTCTCCAGCAGCTGTCGGAGTGTCTCTGTTTTTGATTGTTGGCTGCTCTATAGTATATTATGTCATAAAATAATATATAATTACGTATACAAAAAAAAAAGGGAGGGGGGGGCAGAAACTGATATTTAGTTTAATAGAGAGAGAGAGAGAGACACACAGAGAGAGAGAGACTGTACAAGAGATGGCCCTGCCTTTAGCACATACTAACTGTACACTTTAACTACATATAAAGAATACATGCTGCTCACACTCTGTTTGAGTGTCTTCTGAACAAAGGGCATAGCTTGGAGGCATAGTGTGTTTACTAATGGGAGTGCACGCCTCCATGTCAAACACAAACCAGATCCTACTTATAATAAAAGGTCCTGCCTGCCTCACTCACTGTGCACTCTCATCCTCTGAGGCTGACTCCATACTAAGTGACTTCCAGCGAGTACAACAGCTGCTGCAAATCCATGAGGTCACAGGCGTACAGTATGATAATGTATGACAGAGAAGCACTGATACAATCATTTTCAGTGCAAAGCATTAAAGAGAGGAGTGTGATTTAGAGGAGAGGACGTTATTAGAAGCATCGGTTTTATATTACAGTAAAAGATGCAGCATGAGTGCAGTGACTAGAATAGGAAGAGCCCATCCGAGGTGAGGATAAGAACCATGTCATCACAGAAAAGAAGGAGCTAAGTACTAGTACTGATCCAGAATAAACAATAATTATTTATTGGAGTAATACTGTTACCATCCAGTTTCTTTGATTAGTTGATTTAATTGAAACATACATGAGAAATTCAATATTTCTGTCCCACTGCAGATAAATGTGATTATAGATAGATAAGATTAGTATATTCTGGGGTGACTGAAGGCGAGGACAATATCCTGGATTGGCACAACCGCAGTTGCATTCTGCTGTTCATGTATATATATACGATGTCTCTGAGAAATCTGGGCTGCTAAGCTGAATTGTGCATTTTTTTCTAACTTTTTTTCTATACTTTTTCTATAGATCACAAAAAAAACAGGGCGTTCAACTGTGCTGCAGAACCATTAAGACTAAAGTTAGAAATGTAATTAGAAGAACAAATGGGTAAATTTTCTGAAGCGGACAAAGTGATCGTTTAGTCATGAGTTTGAGTGTATATGTGTGTTTGAGAGAGAGAGATACACAGAGACTGGAAACACTGAAGAGTGAGAGCGAAAATCAACTGACACATGGGGGATGCAGATGTGTCCAATTTCAGTTTTCAAAAATGTCTGTTCTATTGTTCTTGTTCTCAGAGGTGGAAACAGACGTGCAACTTGGTGTCAGTAACGCTGCCAAACTATATCTGGACCGCTGCTATTTGGATGCATCGAGAGATGTGCAGTGCACTGCCCCTGAGAAACTGAACTGAGTGAAACTGTCATTTTTTTCGGTTTTATTAATTCTGCAGTGAACACATGAGTGCTCACAAAAAAGACATAAATAAAACTCCCCCCCCCCCCCCCCCCCCCCCCCACACACACACACACACACACACATTCATGCAATCATTCAAAGATGCACAAATCTTTTCCATTTCTCTTTCCAACATTTGCAGCGCTGTCTCGAAGCAAGCGCAATGAAAATCAGAAAAATACCAATGATTTATTTTCATAGTTTGGATTTTTCATTGAATTACATTTGATTCAGTGATGGAGCTGAAGGGCAAGATGAAGGGAGAGAGAGACAGAGAGAGAGAGAGAGAGAGAGATGCATGTCATCTAAGTGATTAAAACCGCCAGAGTGCGGGGGCGGTGCATGTGTGTTGCAGACGCAGCAGGGGCAGGGAGGATTAAAAAACACAGAGATTCAGACTGCACCATAGTGGTCAGAGATATGGAGGGGAGGAGCGGGTAGATCGAGGACCACAACAAGGATGTAAACAGAAGATAGTTGGATGAGAAAAGAGAGAATTGGAGGAGATACATGAGATATGAGATATAAAAGGTTAGGAGGAATAAAGAGATCAATCTAAGGGAAGTAGAAGGAAAACAAAGAATCAATAGGGAACTGAGAGAAAGAGGTGGAGTGCAAGAGAAATGTGGGCAACAGGATACAGAGCTCGTCTGAAGAGAAAAGAGGCAGTGACCGAGAAGGAATCTGAGTGGAAGTCTTTTTCTTCTTACCACGCTGAAGGTGCCTCTTCCTCACCACACAGCGTCCTTCCTTGTTCTCCTCCAGTGGGGAGAGGCAGGGGCCACAGTGGGAGGAGCCAGGCCTGCAGAAGTGACGTCCCTCTTTGGCACAGTCTATATGGAGAGGGCACTTACTGCCAGCTGAGTGAAAGAGAGTGACAACAAGTGTTTCATTAGTATCCCAACCACACTACTTGTGATGCAGAAATGATGCATTTAATGAGGCAGTTAAATTATGGTCTTATTCCCAATAAGAGATGCTCCGACTTTAAAACTGACACTCATTCGTTAATGGACGTGTCACCTCTTCAGCTCCATTCAGATATAAAACAATCTTCCCCGTTACCGAGCAACTACTGATGTCAGTGTTACATCACAGTTTCTAAATAACCTTTAACCTCTCCAAGGCTCCTACTTGGGTAAGGTTTGCCAGATAAGACAGGAATGTTCGACTGTGAGAAAAGTACATTTCGAATCATTTTCTGCATTTCACAATGTGGTGAGCCCCACCTGTTTGGCAATCTAAGTCAGGTTAAACCAAAGTAAACAGCTGCAGTTTAGAAAATCACGTGACCTGATTACTGCTAGTTTGACGCAGTAGCTGAGCCCAAACACCCTGTTTAGATACACACACACACACACACGCACACACAGCCTGAGAGACACACAAACGGAGAAGTGGGTCACAGAACCACAGCAGGTGCATTCGGTAGCAGAGGGCAGGTGGAGCATTGGGACATTATCAGAGCGGGTAATGATCTCAGCAGTGCTGCGCAGTGGGGCAGCTAAAGGTGAACAGCACAACAGCCGTTGATACTGGCATAACAGACAGGAGGTGATATAAGGTGGGAAGAGAGCGGATGAGAGAGAGAAGAGACGTCAGCGTTGTTCATGTCCCTTAGTGAGAGGTTAGTGTTATGAAAACCTTCCTTATGAAAAAACTGTGAAGAGAAATCAAACAGTTTGAGCTCGATCAGTCCTGCATCTGTAGCAGATTTATGAGATACATTATTTAGGAGTTAATATTTGGTTGGTCAAATTGAATTGGTCAAACATGCCTACTGTAATATACTGTGATGAAATAATAAATCAGACCTCATTTAGTTACTATGTTTAAAAAGAAAACATATTTTTCTGTTCTGTTTGGCAGTCCAGTCCTTTCCTATTTCACAAACCAGATTTTTTTTTTCAATCTCTCCATAAGAGGAGAGAATTACACATCACGAGGGATCACTGTAGGAGAATGACCTCCATGGCAACAAGGCCTGCGATATCAGGAAAGATGTGTTATTGAAGGAGCGGATGAGCAGAGAGGGAGTGAGATGAAGAGCAGATAGGAGGGCAGAGGACTGCTGATTGCCTGTGTACATACATATACACATATATAGTGTATTAATATCCATCCATCCATTTTCCCTCCACTGTGATCAAAAAAATCCTGTGAACTGAAAAAAGAAAAAAATTAAACTGGACTGAATTTGTAAGACTAACTAAAAAAAATAAAAATAAAAATAACCACACAATGATTTAAACTGTGTGTATGGATTAATTACATATTTGTGACCATATCAGATAAACATTAATATACATTGGCACTTTCCACATGCTCTACTATAGAGCTGCAACGATTAGTCCATTAATCGACAGATAGATTATTTGGCAGCTACAGTATTTACAGAATACAAATACAAATCTGTCATCTGTCAAGCAAAAAGGACAACATTTCTCTCGTTTCAGCTTCTCCAGTGTGAGAATGCCGCTTTTCTTTTTCACACGTAGAAACCAAATAACATATCTTTAGATTTCAGACTGTTGGACAAAAGACAAAACAAGCAAATCACAAGCAAGCCCCGAACAACTGTGAAAATTGTGTCATTTTTTTCACAATCGTTAAACATTTTATAGAAAGATCAATCAATCTAAAATAATTGTTGTTGCAGCCCTACTCTGCTACTGCTGCTTGGGATCATAAACTCAAGTATTTCACTGAATGCACAACCTCCTCTTGTATCTTCTTCCATGAACAAATCCACATTACTGGAAGCCAACTGAAATTAAGCAAGAAAATACTAACGTAAATCTCAAACCTTCATTAACATTACACGTATGTAAACACCAACAGATAGCAAATCATATATTAACACATAAACATTATACATATAATGTACACACACACTTGACATGTCTACACAACCACGTTGTAGGTACACGCAGATGTCCACATCTTGACCTGATGCCTCAGGAAGTCATTGGTGTCTAAGACAAAGGAGGGGCATGCATATCATCCCTGTTATGAATGGGAGAAAGCTGTTATATTGTTTTAATATATGCACTTTGATTATAATGCTGTTAGAATCTTGGCATCATCAGCACTTCTTCATCTGTTATCACATGGAAAGTTAATATGCTTGAACCTGTTGCAGTCACATGAATGCAGATAATTATTCTCCTCACACACAAGCACCCAGCAAACACACCGTCGGAAACAAATCTAATGTGTGTGTGCATCATTATGCATGTGTTAGGCTGAGGAACAGTGAGAAAAGAAAAGAGCAAAGCAAAGGTGAAAATCTGAGAAGCACTGTGGCCAAATACATAAAAATTACATTTATTTCCATTGACCAGTAGTTTTTTCTTATGATTCCATTGTAATAATGTGATTTTTGGTACACCAATAGATAAAAAGGACAAATTGACTTAATTATATTTTTCCAAACGCACTAACTCATGATTACATAATGGCTAAACAGAGATGGTGTTTACACACTCGTAATGTTAATGAAGGTTTGAGAAGATGCTTGTCATGATAATCATGTGATAAAACAGCTCAAATCTATTTAGTGGCATAATGAAGACGCCACAGTGACAGGAAGTGAATATCGGGAGGTGGAGGTGTGCTTGCATCAACATTCCTCCCACACAGTGCTGTCGCTAATTAGAGAGCTCAATCAAGGAGACAGAGGAAGAGAAGTAAAAAAACAACAAGGAGATGGAGACACAAGAAAATGGAGGGGGGAAAAAACACGTTCCCGCAGTACATCGGATCGTTTGGTACCGGAGAAGACAGCGGAGGTGTGTAAAAAATATTATGTAACTCAGAGAATCAGAAAGCAGTCCTCAGAACGAGTGAAACATGACTTTCTGAACCATCTGCTGCTGCTGTTGCCAAGCTGTGTGCTCGGCAGCAGCTCTGCCAGGAAAGACTGAGAGGCAAACAGAGGCGTTCTCACACAGCCTGGTGAAGACCTACACTCTCAGACACACACACACAGGCACAAAGGCACATTAGCACTTTCGTGCCAGCGTTAACTCGTGTTCCTTCAAGCTGTTCTACAGATACAAGATACAACACAATAAATGTCACCAAATTGTGTGTGTGTGTGTGTGTGTGTGTGTGTGCCAGTGAGCTAGAGATAGAGAGACAGACACAGAGAGAGAGAGAGAGATTGAGAGAGGAAGTAGGAAATGGGTAGGTCATGAGGGTCATATACTGCCATTGTGTGGGTTTCCTGACTCTCTGATAGCTGACAGAAAGTGAGCCAAACACTCCAAATCAAGTGGAAAAATCTGAGAGCTCTGCTGAGCATTCACATGACACATAAACACGGTTTATTTCCGCACGGATAAAGTGCACGTATGTGTTTGTGTGTATGTATACTTGTATGTGGCTTTTAGTAGAACAAATTACCAAACTGCTATTCTACGATGAGTTAGCACTGGGTGATATGACGACAGACTATGTAAACCCTGAGATTTTGCCATATGAGTTTTTATGCCTTGATACTTTGAGTGGCCAAAACAAATGAATCGTAAGTGGTTCTCCAAAAAATGCAGAATATCACAATATGTTGAATGTAGAGGATATTAGGGCTGCAACAAGCAATTATTTTCATTATCGATTTTGTTTCAATAAAAGTCCACAATAGTTTACTATCATAAAGTACCAGAAAATATTTGCATTTAAGAAGCTGGAACAAATGAATTGTGAATTAATGAATGCACCAGTGTTGCAGCAGCGTAGGTGTGAAAAGATTTAACAAAACATGTATGATTGAAATGTATGACAGACTGGTAGCGTTTGGAAAAGAAAAACGAACACAGAAAACAGGAAGGATTTTTTTTTTTCTTCTTAGCTACCTCTGCAAACAACAGCGCAGGATAACAACTAGGAATACATTTCACACACCTTCGATCATCATTCATTTCAAGTAATAGACAAAGAGACGAAAGTAATGAGACTACAGTTTGATAATGACGTTTGGTTTTTTTTCCAAGTTTGGCTAGACAATAAAGCCACACAGGCTAAACGGTGACACGAGGAAGGAAAAGCGCCGGTTATGAAGTCAACTGCCACATTATTGACATAGAGAAAATTGCTTCGTCAGCCACCTTCGTCAGCCAAGAGTCTTTTAACAACGTAGTGGAAAACAGCTGCCACCTCAAATCAGACTGCTTCAACTGTCTGGAAACTGTGTCAGACAACTCTGATCTTAAATCAAATACTGACTAAATTTGTGGAAACTGTCTACTTTATCAGTTTCAGGATACTTGTGTAATGTGGGCGTTGATTTACCGACGCAGTGACTCTCTTATGTTTTTTCCATGCTGGAAAATGGGGTATGACTGACACACACACACACACACAGATATATATAATATAGCTGAGGCAAAAAATAAATGGGTGTTTAGAAGAGTCGACAGATAAAAGGTGAAAAGGAAGTTTGAACTACTCTGGCGGTGCTGTCTCTCTTTATCTCTCCCTGCATCTAACGTTTGTCTGTTCTGTTGCAGTAACTGTCTGTCATGTCAGACAAAGATGAGTCTAACCCATTATGCAGGGGGTAATTAATGTGTCATTATCATTAGAGTGGAGCAGCAGACTCAACACGGGTTTAAAGGGATTTATACAGAAGTGGCATGTAGGTGTATTTAGACAGGTCTGTGATTCAACAATAATATTTTTTGACTACTTCTGTAAACTGGACTTAATAATGTAAACCACTGCCATGAATTAATCAGCCTACTTTGGTTGATGATTGATTTTGTCGTGCATGCTATTTTTAATCTGGCATTTTTATAACCCGAGGATTCATGCTTCTGAAGTATTTAGATTTAGGTAAACCGGGGACTGTAATTCTTGGTATGTAGGATGTAGCTACATGTCTGTGAAACCACAGACATAGTATTTTGGCTGTTTGCTGAGTTGTCATTTTTAATCACAAATGACAGCACTGTTTTAACATTTGAAGGCAGTAAAACTGAGGGAGATGGGGGGTGATTCATCCCTTTAGAGAAACAGGAGAAACTGTGCTGACCCTGGTTCGGTCTGTGAGTGCTCTGTAAGTTGATTAATTGTGGCCCTCTCATTTCCTGGAGAGGTCTGGTGGCGAACAGTACGCTTTCAAATTAAGAAGCCAAAGGTTGGGCAAAGGAAGGAAGGAAGGAAGCGAGAGAGAGAGAGAGAGAGAGAGAGAGAGAGAGAGAGAGTTGCTTTGAAGAAGCCACCGCAGCAAGGCTGTGGCTGAACACTTATTTTTTCAGACCTCCAGGTTGAGAGAACAACGACCACGATGGAGCAGATCAATAATAGTGTTGGGTAATTTCAGAATAATTGTTACCACCATATAGGCGGGTTGTAATATTCTCCTTTCTTTCTCCGGCGAACGCTGGTAATGTCAAATTCCCTCAAAGACCACACAAGCTATGTAACAGGTCCATTTCAAACCAGAAGTATTTGTTAGGTTTTTTTTTTTTTTTTCAAATTACTTCCAGGAAGCAATGAGTTTGAAGGCAAATTGAAAGTGAAATTACAGGCCTGTCATTTACCTGCATGTATATTAATGTGGGCTGTAATTATTCTTTGTGTCACTGTCTACAGAAAGTACTGTAGCACTAAACTCACGTTATCACCGTCTCCTTTAAAACCTGAGTTAGTCCATTATCTTGTTCCTCATTCCAACCAGATTGTCACTACTTATGTTTCCTGATGTCTGTACATCAGTGATCTACAATCACCGGTTCTTCAGGATTTTGTAAGTTTACATTAAAACCTTTTTAGAAGTAGTTCTTCTATAGACAAGTCTGGACAGAGCAGAGTTCAAACCGACTCCAATCTGACAGGTTTCATGAGTTTAAAGATCAGATCTATTCTTAAACCCAAGAGAAAATAAAAGAAAATGTTAGCTAAACCATACCTGGTCTTAAACATACACAAGTCAAACTTAATCTCCAATCATATGAGGATATGAATCATTATGTTTAAACCCAGTGGTCTTCATGTCCGCTGTCTGTGTGCATGTGTCGTTCCACCTGACTGTTTACAGCACTTAATGCTCGCTACAATGCAGACGACTAATTCTAATGCAGGACATAAAAGGTGACTGGAAAACGCCATCAGGCCAGTGGCTGTGTGTGTGTGTGTGTGTGTGTGTGAGAGAGAGAGAGAGAGACACAATGTGACACTGAAGATATGAATCGTCAATGCTTAAGCCTTGTGAAGTAAAAAAGGCCTGAGGCAGAGGCTTGTTGAATAATAATCAAAACAATGCTATGTGCGCTTGGTGAATGACAAACCTGGTATTTAAATGTGGCAGCACAACAATGATCAGCCTGAATTCAAATATTATATGAAAAGTGAAGATGATGTTTGGACAGTTAAAATCAGAGAAGCAAGAACATGCAAATAAACCGTTTTATCTTTTTTCTGCTGCTGTCAATTCAACAAAATATAGTTTATGTAATCAGTCGGGTCCATGAAGATTTTGGATTAGTTCCGTCCCATGAACCCAACGTTGTGAGGAAGCCTTTTGGCGTGTTTACACATGATGATGATGTGTCGATGTTCGCTGAATCAACCACCTGATTACTATGCACTTCATGTTGTTGCCACACTGCATTACAATACTGGATGTGTTATTTGAGGTGGACTCTTCCAGTACATTTAATGATCTTTAACTTCCTTTCACCTAAACATTGTAGTGGAATAGATATGACTCTGATGACGTTCTTGTGCATCACGCATTATACATTGCTGCTGATGTGCTGACATCACTTGACTTCACTTGCCTAGTCTTCTTATTTCATCACAACATAACAACAATAACCCACATACTGACACACTTTACTACGCTGTTATGAACAAACTGCATTGAAACAGAACAAACCGAGCAAAACCGTACAGCTGCTAATGAGGGAGGAAATAGTGCCATTCGATGAGATGAAATCGATTACCTGGCTTTTCAAATTATTCCCTATATGAGGAAAAACAACAGCAGAAAGTGCGTCACCGCCTCTCCATCCTCTTTGTTGTGCACGGGCAAAACAAACACGTCGTTTTGATTTCATGATTAGACTTCAGTGGGTTGTAGTGATTCACTAGACGACTGTGTTTGTGTGTGTGTGTGTGTGTGTGTAGATGGGTTTTGTGTTTGGGTGGAATAAAAATATATTCAAATCTGTAAATCCTACAAATATGCGTTCAGGGAACGGTAGTAAATGTTTAGTTCAGGGCAGTGTGTGTGTGTGTGTGTGTGTGTGTGTGTGTGTGTGTGTGTCCTAGATGGAAGATAAAGATTACATGTGAGAGTCCAGCTGTTGGTTCTCCCACAGGGTTTCTGTGTTAAAAGCGAAGAGATTATTTCTCTCCAGCTCACATCAACAGCTACAATCACAAAACAACCACACATCTCTGACACATATCTGACAATACAGAAAACCAAAATGGTTCAAATCACTTTTCTGTTATCAGTTTAACCAGTAACGGAGATTAACAAAAGATGAATCAATCAAATCCCATTTTCATACATGTCTTGTTCATTTACAGTCTCTCAAGTACAAATTATTGCTCATTTTGCTCCTTTTGCAATCGTTGCAAACCATTTGTTTGTATTTGTATTTTGATTCTGCTGCTCAGATTAATTAATTTGAAAAAAATAAATCAATGGATTTATTAACTTTTTTATAACAAACATTTGCCATTACTTCTGATATACTATATAGCTTACTCATCTAATCAATCAATTCAATCATTATTTTTTTTATGAATAATGAAACGTCACCCTGTATCACAATAAATGACTATTCATCTTCTTTTCCCCTTTAAACATGGGCAGTGTAATCTTTAAATAATAATAATGATATTAAAATTATAATTTTAAAGGAGCCAATACAAGGAAATGCGCTGAGTAACCAAACAAGGAAGGGAATGTGTATCTTATTCACTCAAAGGTACACCTAGCTACTTGTTTAACCTGTCCAAAAACAGCCACCTGAACTCATGGGATGTCCCATATCAGCAAGACACTTTATCAGCAACAAAACTGCCACCATAAAAAAAAACAATCAAAATAAATATAACACATTTGTCCCATTAAAAAATACTCTATTTGTTGAGTTGTATATGCTGTTTCATCAGCTGTCACGAGTCTCATCCGTTGAAGATGCCCCGGTGGCGGTTATTGATGAGACAGACTGAAAATAAGCTTACTCTATCGAGGCTTGTCTGACGGTGGCTTTGTGTTGTTGTTGTTGTGGAGCTTTTACCTGGGAGGCTAGCAGTGGTGGGGATGACATAGAGCAGGACCGCGGCCAGCAGCAGCAGCGAGGCCCGGCGCAGGCGTCCGTTTGGCGAGCTGGAGAGCGGCAGCATCCTTTGGGTCTTCTCGGGGACGGTGAACCGCAGACGTAGAATTTGTTGTCATTCCCCCATCACTGTTGTTTTATGGTGGGTTTTTTTCGGTTTTGTTGTTTTTTTTTCGTTTTGTTGTTTTTTTTCCCCCCGACGAGCTTCACAGCGATAAGCCGAGCAGGTAGCAGTCTGTCCACATACTGCGCAGTGTAATCCGTGGCAGTGCTAAAGATAGATAGCGGAGCTTCAAGCAGGGAAGGAGGGTGTGTGTGTGTGTGTGTGTGTGTGTTTGACATGCTGCCTTCACAGTCTCCTCGTAAACTAATTGAAACACGCAATACATGTCACATAGCAGACTGCTGATTTGTCTTGTGTGTTTTCCCACATTATTTATTTTGCCTCCATAAAACAACAACAACAACAACAACAACATAAAACCAAAAACTTAATTCAAGGTCACTTTCCAGAGCGTCCAGCCTTTCAGCTTCATCTCAAGGTCTTCCTTAACAATTTGCTTAGTTGTCATGGCGATAGCTCAGTTGTCAACTGAGTTTAGATGGATTTAAAATGAATGCCAGAAAAAAAAACTCGGGAATTATGTAAAATATAATCATGAATAAATTAATTAATTGTAACTTCAGTTTGTAATGTATAGTCTCTAAATATTTAATTTAATCTTTATGTCTTTACCTTAACCTCCCCCACGTGTCACTGTTAATCCTTTACAATCGAGATGGGATTGTTTCCTACAGTACCTGAAGGCAGCAATTTACAGAGAGATAAACGGGGAAACAGGGCATAACCACAACACAGGAGGTACGTCAGACGTGATGACATAGAAAAACCGGTTTACATAAAATAACATATGATTTACTTAGTTGGTTTACACGCGTCTGATAAACGACATATGCGCTTTATGTAACTGATAATCTTATGTTTTAATACAGATAAGTGTACAGTTTGTCAACCAGTCATCCATTTATTTATACCAATTAATTTCACATTAGGTGACATATATTGGCTAATAATAGCCTATTGAAGACAGTGGTTAATGGAGAGAGTTGATGATGCAAATACTGCAGTGTAAACTGTGGTTGGATGGATTTGCATAATGGTGCTGATGCCTGAGACACAGCTCTGGATTCACTTGATTTGTAAACTGAAAGACTCAGATTACTTAAAAATGAATTCACACAATGCAACAGATGATTCATGCTATAGACAAAGAACTATTAAACATTTGAGGTTATGAGGATCTGGTTGACGATATGAAAGCCATTAAGAAAATAACTCATTCATGCCAAAAACACAGAAACTGAATTAATTAATTCATTATCAAATGAACAAACATATGATGTATTATTACTTTTCAATTGTTGACAGTGCTGCCCATTAAATGCATCACTTTTTGCCAAACATAGGCTGAATGGTGAACAGCAGCTGGATGAGGTCCGGCCTGTATGTTTGTTCAGAACTGAAAGGTGAACTCAAACAATATCTACAGTTCTGTGACCAGAACAACAACAAAAGCCTCTGGCCGCACAGCATCAGATATGAAAAAATATATTTTAATGTCAGATAGGAATTACCAGATATAATTCATTAAAACTGACTGAGCATGAATGAGCTTAAATAAAGCATTGTATCTCATTCTGTAAAGTGGAACATATCTACCCACACTGAATACATGTATTATCTATCTTTGCTTAAATTACATTAAAATAACTACGTGTGTTTTACCATTGCTCCTTTCAGCATTATTAATAATGGTTTCATAAGCATCATGGTTCTTGTTGTTGTGCTATTTTTTCCAGTAAGTGTTACCATCTGGCACAAAAGGTTTCCGTTTCATGTTCTACTGACAAAAATAGTCACAGTGTTTACAATTTCCTATAGCTCAAGGCAGTGAGCTTTATGTTTTCTACTTTTTGGACACAATTGATCCTCCCTGAATATAAGACAACAGTGATCTTAGAAATAATTATCTATGTAAATAATAAATATGTAAATATATGATTTTTTTGTTGATAAACTCAAACTACAAAGATTTTTAAAGTAAAGTAACTAAAGTAACATGCAGGGAAATTAAGTTTTAAAGTTACATTCCTTCAGTACACCGAGCATTCTTGTAGTTTCTATTACTTATATGGAAAAAAAAGAGTGACAAATGGGTGACAATAAGAAATACATTTTCACCAAGATAACAATGTACATTGAAAAGACCAATACCACATCCAGCATTTTTAAATGTTACTTTAAGATATGTCATATGTGCTATAAAATGGTTGTGTAGAAGATTGTCTTATATAACAATATATATATGGCACCCCATTCAGTAATTGATTCCCATTATAGTCAATCATCCTGACAATGAAGAGTGATGTAAATCCCCAATACAGAAAGAAAAGAGGAAGAGGTGTGAAATTGTGATTTTTAATTAATTGATGAGTCTTCCTCAGCTCAGAAATGGAATAATAAGAGGGTGTGAAACAGAAACAGGAGCCATGTCATGCATCTCTTTTGGCACTTGTTGAGTTTTAGTCTCTAAAAAATAGAAACCTTAGAAAACAGCTGAGCACAATATTAAATAGCAAGAAAAGAAAAGAATTCACTACTTGTTGTCCATGGTCGTTGTTTTTTTTCTCTGTGTGAACAGTAATGTACACAGTCCTGAGGTATACAGGTTCTCATATAGACTAAAAACAAATAATAAAATATCATGATTGATCAAGACTTGAAATTGACTCAGCAGCATCAAGAAAAGGTCCACTTCATGTACCACGAAAGACAAAAACCATGCAACCTATTATAAGAGAGAATAAAGTAAGTGAATATGAACAAACTGATTTAGGTTATGCATGTTTCTGAATTGTTGCTTAAAGTTATTACTCATCATAATGCCCAAAACAAAACATTGTTTGCGTAGAGAGTGACCAGCAGCACAAAACTGGATCCAAAATGCGTCACTGCTTACAACTGCATCAATTTTAGACACAAATGCTACTGGATGTCACAAAATGTTTAAATTCTATTTTTCTGTTTTGATACTAACCCTGTAAGTTATTCTATTAAGATGTTATGAATACTTCGTCATTATACAATATAAATTGGGATGATTAATTCCTTTTTGCAAATCAAAACTACCTATTGCAACACACACAAAGAAATGCAAAGACAGGCTGAGTGATCATTTCTGTTATATCATACACATTTGACAAAGGGTATAGCAGAGTGAAACTGCAGACCAACATGTGATCAGCATGTTGTATCAGCGACTAACCAGATGGTTACATGAAGACTTCATCTCCAGCAAAACCAGCTTAACAATGTGTGTACAGTTATTTATAGGTTGAAAAACTAGCATACATACTACAATATCCAATACTCATGCCGGTCTATTGTGCAGACATTACACTTAATTCCTTGTATGATGATGATGACTTTGTAAAGACAGGAAGGTTTGATCCAATAATAATGATGTATTGTGATGTCGATGATGCTGTGTTGGGTATTATAATAATTACATGCACACACACACACGTAGACACAGACACACCCACACAAGCAGGAAGAAAATACACACAGACATTTGAATAAATCAGTCAAACTAGCAAACTGCATTCACCCTTAAAATTCCCTGAAGTTGGTTAGAAGTACAAAATAAAATAAATTGGCCCCAATGTCTGTCCTTCATCTACTGACGTTGTATTACTGAGACGTTATGGTAGCCAACACCACCTACTGGCCATAACAATATACAATTCATCATTATTGAATATTTAACAGTACTTGTTTAAGTAAAAAGGTGCAATCAAGATTAAAGAACAAACTGCGTTGCATACAAATGTAGCCAAGTACATTTTTGTCACCTTATCTATGTTTTCCTCTAAGGTGAGATCATTTTAAATTCTAGTTAATGATCTACATCATTATTACCACAAACACCTTGTATGTGCCTACAAGAGCAACGCTACAGGCTAGGTTTAGGCAGCACCAGCACATATTAACCTACAGCATTTGGCCTTTAACTGACTAGAAAATAAAAATTCAGAGACCTGCAGCACATAGACTTAAAATTTCACTGTGACGGTTTGTCTAAATATAGAACCATCTTTAGGTCCATCGGTTGTAAACATGCAGGCTTGGTCAGTTAGGGCTGCACGTAGGGCAGTGAGGGGCTCCGAGGCACATGCCATTCAGAAATGGATAAGGGATTTGCTGCTTTGGGATCAGCAGTGGTCACAGATTTGTGTCTGGCCCATCGTTAGAGTTTGGGTTTTGAGACGAATCTGCTGAACATGGTTCAGTTATGCCGTCCTGTGCTGTCTTTAAGCAGAACTGCTGCTGCTGTGATAGATGTTCTCCTTTGAGCTCTTCCGCGTCCTCCTCTTCATCAAGAAGCACCACCTCTTCTTTTGCCAAGACTAACTCCAGGGTGGGTCCTCTGGCTGCTCCCTCCTCCACCTCCCCCTCTTCCGCTAGCCGGATTTTGATGTTCATGCCGACTGGTTTTTCTGTCTTATCTGGACAATGTGGAGGAGAAAATGGGAATCAGAAATATGAAAGTAGAAAAACAAAAACAGAAAAAAAAAATTAGAAACAAAACAGAGAAAATAATGACATATGAGGCAATAACTAAGATTTGACAACAGTAAACATGTCATCCATCACAAAGTGTCTGTCTAAGCATACAAAATACATTTTACATTACAGAAATTATAAAATAATAGCAATTAAATACATTGGTTATAACTGCAGTTCACCTTAGGAATAATTTGTGTAATGTTGAATGCTGTCATTAAAATTGGGTCATGGCATCAAGAATACTATTGTGAAAACTATTAACAATGTTGATTGAAAGATGAGCCAGATTTAATGTAATGTAAATCTTCAATAGGGATGAACGGGTTGGAAACAGGGTAGGAAAAACAGAAAGTAATGAGAGACAGACTAATACATTGTCGCTTTTCGTGAGATTTGTTGACAATAACAAAAACGTAGAAATATCACCAATCTTTTAATTTGCCTCCCCCTGGTCCTCACCGTGTCCAAGCTGCCTCTCCTTCGGCAGCAGCAGTACATCTACATTGTGATGTTCCTCCAGGGCCGCTGTCAGCACGGCACCCTCGCGGTCAAACAGGAAGACTAAAGGTATGGTGATGTCTTCAGTAGAGTCACCGTCTCCAACCATCTGGAAGAGTGGTGTTTCCTCGCTATTACTTCCTTCACGGTGGTCTAGCAAAGAGAATATACATCATTTCATTTTTTGAAGCTCCAGCATTTAAAATATTTGGTTATTATTCTAAAATGTCCGTATTGAGATTTGAGATGTATTGTAGGAACAAATGTTGAACTGTTCCTGTGGAGGTGATCCTCACCTATAAAGATGACCCCTATGGCTCCTGCCTCCTGCAGCCAACGAGCCTTTGCAGCAAACATGCAGTCACCACGCAGAGCCAGAGCGATATGACCTTTAAGCTCCACTGCATTATGTATCGGACCGCATGCTGTATAGGGGGAAGCTTTCACGATGCTGCCCTTCACCTGTGGCACAAGAGTTTGTGTTAATATATTATTGTGAGTTTATATATTCGTGTTTACATTTGAGAAGAAAATGTTTCCAAAAAAGTGCATATGTCATAATTCATTTTTGGGCAAAAGTGGTGTCATTTGTGTAGTTCTGAAAAAGTCTAGAAAGAAATATTAAAAGCAAATATTTTTTCTTTTGTTCATGTCATTATGATCCAACACCTGTTTCTTATAAAAGCTATACAGATTGTCAGGAGCTTTGATGTTGATATAGTATACAGTATACATTGTAACATCAGAAACTCACCCCGTGCTCTTGCTTGGTGAGGTCCATTCCAAACTTAGCAGGTCCCGCGGTGAGGACTGTCCTACCCAGAAATGGGGGGGATATGAGCTGAACAACATGAGGCACCACCTCTTCCTCCTCTAGTGTCTGGCTTACTTCTGCCACAAGTTTAACCCGGTACACTCCTTTATGTTCCTACAAGAATTAATATTTTGAAAAGTGGTAAAAGGTTATTTTAAAGCATTGCTCTCTCCCACAATATCAAGTGTTATTTTTATGGGAGGGAAGCTGTATGAAAATGTTATAGCATCACCAGTTCAAATTTATCATGGTTTGTCTTGACAAAGAACATTATGTTAGTAAATATTATAGTTACCTATATTATCTCAGTACATCATTTACATTTACTCCATTAACTTTGCTATTAACCCAATTCTTATGAAGCATTTAAAATGCATAATGAAATTGGTAATCCATCTACTGTGACATATTTCCCTTTTCCCTTCACTGCTGGAAATCTCAGAGGGGGCATGCTTAATGCTTAAGAAAACACAAAAATGAAATGGTGGAGAAATCTGTTCTTTAAAAAAAGTTAAATTTTAGAAATATGATGGGTACAACAGCAGGTTGTATAATTATGTTTAGACAGCTGTCATCTATAAAAGCATACTTGGTAAACATGGAAATGCATGTGAACATGAAAAAACCCCAGCAAGTTTCAGGAGCAGGACCACGCCTCAACTGCACCTCTTCTGGCATTCCTATAAATACCCCCCCAACCCCCCAACCCCACCCCCTCGCCTCAATGGTTTAGCCAACAGAGAGGGCCTTTCAGATAAAATTGGACACAGTAATGTTTCTGACTTATTTGTTCTGTACTCTGGACCACAGAACAATTCTACAAGGATGTTTTACATTCAAGAGGTCACTGAGACAATGTTGGGTGCAAATATAAAAAGCAGCAAGATAAGCAGAACTTCATTTCCTGAGATCAGTACAAAGTAATCAAAATACCCTTTGATTCCCAATTTCTCGTGCCGTGACCTCATTCAGTGGAGTGAGAGAAATGCCCATACTTTTCAGGAACTCCACCGGCTCCATGCCGTTATCGTGGAGTGGTAGTTCAATTTCCCTGTAAAGCACAAACACACAAAGTTAAAACTAAAAGTAATTGTGGCTAACAGCATGCATTCTAACATCAAAAGCCCCATGAGATGACTGGACACACCTGACAGGTAAAGGGTGGAAGGCTCGCCCCACCCCAGTGAGGTACTTGTAGCTGTCACGGATGGTTTTGGCAAATGAAGGGTTGTTGGGAAACAACGTCTCTGTGCTGGGGCAGGAGTGTGTAAACAGATCCTCTTCTTGAGAAACAGGAACATTTTCCTGGAACACAGGATGCACAGTTAAACATTTGTCAACTCCTATAAACATATTAAGTCATATACATTAAGTCACATCAAGTCAAAAATTTTACTTTGCACTTTTCAATACTCATAGCATTGTCATAAAAGCCATAACAAGACATACATCTATACATTTATATAGACATAGTGTAATAACACACTGAATGTCAAATCAATTCATTTGAATGTAATACACCATAATAATGAGTACAAAATATTTCAACAACAAATAGCTACTACTATTTACATTAAATAACGACTTAACTGAGTACTGACTAATAATCATTTTAGACAGGGCCAAACTATTCTTACCATGTGTGTTTCATTAGCTTAAGATTCAAAATTAAAAACAATATGTGCATCTGTGTTTAATGATAAAGTGAGAGCTCTCACTGTATTGTTGCCTTGACAGGGTGGCTGGGTGGTGGACAGAGACACAGGCAGAAGGTGCGCCTCTGTGGTAAATATGTAGTCGTCAATATCGATGGGCAGCTGAGTCTTCTCCGAAAACAGCAGGTACAGGTATTTAAACATTTCTGCCAGAAAGAATGAGTCCATCCTACACACACACACACACAAACACACATAGACACAGAAGACAAGATGACACATTCATGAAAAATTTTATGAACAGAGGGGAGTCTACAAAGCATGTATCTATATTGTTTAAACAAGTTTGGACCAGCAACTGTCCCACACAATACCTGTCTTCATGCGTCCCAGTGCGGACATCTTGCACAGCAGCAAACCCGCAAGGCACCCTGGCGTAGGCGTTGAGTTTTTCGACGATGGACTGTCCCACTCTGAGGTAGTAAGGGTCGCCAGTGGCCTGCAGAGATCACAATCTTAACCAAACTTACACAGTACAGATTCGTGTAAAAATGCTTTGTGTAAAGTACAAGAGTGATGAAAGACATAGTTATTTTCTGTCAGGTTCCTTACCTTATAGAGGTAGTAGGTGCTTTCTGCAAACTCCGGCCTCAGTAGATGTTGGCCCCAATGAACTCTGAACTCTGTAGTGAAAGCCTACAAGGATATTAACCAAAAAAAGAGAAAGAGGTTAGTGACACCGGCTTCTTCTAAAAAAAAATATTTTCTTTATTCTATATGACATTAAATGGAGCACAAAAGTAGAGATTCTTTACTTCAGGAAGAAACTTGTGCTGTTTTGTGACTTGGTAAAGCATCTCATGAGTCTCAATAGCTGGTTTCAGATCTCCTCTCAAAACCTGTGTGGAAAAATCAATGTCACACAAGAAACATGTGCATCAATTTCTATAACTAAATTAAATTACTAACATTTGCCAACACATTCTATGTTTTAATGGCAGTAAATGCCAAACAGGATTACAGACCTGTAAGCCAGGGAAGAATGCCAGTAGAGAGTCCATCCAGCTGCGCACGCTCACAGTGGGCTTGTGCATGTGTACATTGAGCAGCAGGGGAGGCTGACTTATGTACTTCATAATGGCACTGTAGTGCTGATACGGATAAACATAATGAAAAATATAGAAGACAACACTTCAACAAAAACAAAACAATATCACAAGTTAAACAAACCCAATAGTTAGCCAATGATGTTACAACAGGGAGTACAATACAGCAGGCAGATATAGATTTACATGGGGGATGCAGTAATGGTGAACCTACAATGTTGAACCTATCCAGATAAACATTGTCTCCAAGAAGAATGTAGGCCTTCATCAGATATTCATAGTATGAGTCGATACCAGCGCCAACTCCGCTCTCTGCAAACACACACAAGTCAAATTACATTATGGCTCATGTATACGTCTGTTTATGTGTATTGTTCGTGTATTACTGGTTTTACATCATTCTGTATCATGTTGATCCACTGTCTGTGTGAGAACATGTGTGGTTCCTAGGGATGTGCATGGTCAATTAAAACGTTTCTACCCTCACTAGTCAGCACCAGAAATACTAGTTGGTTAAACTAATTATTAATACTTTATTAATGTACAACATTGGTTAACTGTTGCATCTGAGATATTATGCAGCCAGTTACCCAGATGTAAACCAGAGAGTGGGACAAAGATGACATCTCGTATAACCAGGGCAGTTTGGTTGTATTTTTATTTAGGAAATTAAAAATAAAGTTGTATGTAGGCTGTGTCAGAATAAACTGGTATATAACCGTCCAACCAGACCAATGCGTAACCACATTCAGCACAGGCATAATGACATGACATTAGTGCAATATTCATAATGAAAAGCACTAAGTGCCACACATTTCAGCGGCAATATTTTTTCGGAAAATATTTAACCTTCTCAGTTAAACTGTGCTCAATTTTGACGGTTTTCTGAAAGCTTTATGACTTTTAGACTAGTCCACTCAACATGGAAATTAGTCATTAAAAACATCCATTGTCCATGTTTCATCTCTTGCCTATAGCAAGGTTTAGGTCATTTTACACTATGCATGGTTAAGCTGCCTTACCCCTCCGGACCCATTCTCCGTTATGAATATTGATGACTGTCCCCACCAAGTCACTTCCTCTCTGTCTCCTCTCCCAGAGGACATCCAGAGCCTTCCTTGCATGTTCCTGTAAACATTAATGTGTTTTGCTTTCAACAGCTGACATCAGTTATAGCTAGACAAAAAAAGTTATACTGTACTCTAATCTTCCCATTTAGTGCATATTAAAAAAAAAAAAGAGAGAGGCAGCAGACAGTAATACCTCAAACACAGACTCCCCTGACAGTCTGCTGAGGGCAGCAAACTCTAGGATCATTGTTCCTGCACAGGCTGTGCACGTGTCCGATTCAGTGCCTGTGCGTGAAAGTGGGTTTAGGACTCCATACCGCAGATTCACCTGGAAAACCAAAAGAAAAACAATGAAAAGAATAGTATGAATCTTCTCACTTGACTCAGCTAAAATTATTTCAATTATTTAACTAAAATTTGAAACATATTAGTCCCCCTGCAGTACACAGACAGGAATTGTTCTCTACTAGTGCATCTAACACAAAAAATAACACCAGTGACATTCAACAGTAAAATAAGGAATACCTTAGGGTAAGGAAGGCCACTTGTGGTGTTGAAGGCAGGCAGTAATCTATGGCCCAGCTCTTTGGCCATGTGTAGGAGCTCATCTTGATACCACTGCATCCTCTCCCCGCGCTGACGGAGTAGGTCAGCCATCACGTGGGCTCCCAAAAGCCCTCTGAGGAGAATGAGAAGAACATGAAACATGTAGGTTACTGTGGACGGTTTCTGAGACACCAAGTCTTGTAACATTAGTTGAGCTGATGTGAAATGCAGAAGCATTTACTCAATTTTGACACAAATAATAAATATAGTAAATCAGAGACTTCTTTTATACCCCAGAACTCTGATGTTGGTCTCAAACACAGACACCACCACGTCGTTGTCCAGACGTACATCGTTTACAGCCTTCCTCACTGCATCTTCAAACTCATCAAGCTTGTTTAACACCTGCTCATAAAGACAAACAGACAGGCACAAGTTAATGCACTTGCATTGAGGAAAAAAGCACATTGGAAAACATACCGCATAAAAAAAAAATCAATTGAACATGTATAAGTCTGCTTTGTTGATCATTTAAATGGCCAAATGTTAATAATGTATCTGCATAAACATCACATGCACATTCCATTAAAAGACTACACCAAACTACTTTTTGTAGTACATGTACATGTAAACAGAGAAAAAGCAAGTACTCACCACTAGGGTATCAAGAGTGTCAATCAGTGTGAGTGAAAACCTACAAAAAAGGAAGAGGAAAGGTTATGACAAAAGCTTCTGTCGCAGCACATTGCAGCTGGTGTCCCACTTTGCCATTGATCCAGTTTAAATTTTAATGAGCTGTTGTGTGTCAAATCTGTTGAGTAAAAATTACATTATCAACATGTACGCTACACAAAAGGATGTCTTGTCTTTAAAGCCTTTTAAAATTAGCATCTAATTCTTGTACCCCTGAGCAACTAAGGAATCTTCTACTCCAGGTCAGAGTAAATCTGTTTGAAGGTACATAGTATTATAAATGCAATGATTACTGAGTTCCTGTCTTCCTTAAAGATGCAAAATGTCATTTCAAAAGAGATGACATTACATAAATAAAATATCACCTTTTACATTCCCTTTAATGTGGATACAAAACTGCAGGTACTGTGGTTAAGATTTCTTTTTTTTCCACGACTATCTCCTTATTATTACAATTCTCAGTGAAGACTGAATCTTGAAAGCAGGCAGAGGATGGTATGCGGTTAAATCTAATAAACAAAGCAAATTAGTACGTTTTGATAACATTTAGTTTAAAATAGATCAGTAGCTCAGCTCTATGAAAGAATACACACAAGACTGTGTATTCTTTTCATACAAGCACTCACATAACACTCACACTCTAGATATTGGACTTTACACATATGGCTTTGGTCTGCAATGATGCCAACTGATGCATTAAAAATACATGGCTTGTTTCCTTTAGGGAACTGAACTGTTGTGGCTGTATAAACCTTAATGGGTCTTTCTAGGTTTCAGATGCCAGTGGATAATGGACTTACTTTCCTAAGGAGTCGTCTATGTCACCTCTGTTGGGCTCCTGTCCACGGACTCTTCCCCTGCAGCTTAGAGGCATCAGCTCGTCTGCTGGATAGGCATATTTCTGCAACACAAAACAACAGCAACTGTCTATGTAATGAAAAGGTCACATTAAGGATGTCTGGAGGGCTGAAAATTCACTTAAAAAGGAAGAAACTAGGAGATCAAAGCTCAATGCATTGCTAGTGAACATCAATTTAAAGTGTTCATAAAGAGTTTATGTAATACAAATTACTATCTGCTGGTATATTGTTTAACAGATATTGAGATTAGGCTAAAAAAATCACTACTGAGGACTACAACTGAGAATCACTAAACTCAGAGAATAAACATCCATAGAAACAATATTAAATTTGGAGTATTCAGAGTTATAAGTAACAGATCTAAAACTGAAACCGCCGCCACCATCCTGCTGCAACCACTGCTGGTGGAGCCAGTTGTTATATTACTAATGAAAAACAAGGAGGTTTCCTACTAAAATAGAGCAAATATGGTAATTTTGTTTACTTAGTAAATATGTTGACTGGTCCTCAACAATTTATTTGTTTGTGTTTACTTCAATTTATGTGAATTTATGAGGTAATCCATCTTTTAGTGTTTTTGATATTCCAAATTGTAGTTGATTTAATAAAACCAAGAATTGTTTTTCTATAAAAGATAAAAAGCGAGGTATAAACCATACCGTGGCTCAAAAAACCATGTCTGAGCCGTGGGTTTGTAGAACTGTTACATCCCTACTAAACATCAATTTCTTACTAACATTAGGCTGTAAAATCTACAATAAATTAATTTAAAAAATGCTTTCGTCACAAACCCACCAAAACAGATCTGCACTGGGGCTCTTGCCACTGAAGCAAGGTGTATTAACTTCCCTCCCGCTCTATTGCAACATGCAAATATGCATTCAGTGGTTATAACAATCATTACAAAGTGAGTACCTTACCATGTAACTGCCATAAGCGTGATCAAACATTTCACTGATTTGATCCCTACAAAAAGAGGGGAAAACGTGTATTAATTTAATGGGATGGTGGCACAAAAGCTGATACTTTTCACAGCACATCTTATGATATGTTATGTGTCTGTCTAGACATTCCTCACCTGATGACAGTCTTCTCTTCTAGTGTCATACTCTGGCTCTCTTGACATTTTGCCCAGCCAAGAAGACCGGTGATAATTAGAGTCTTAAGTATCATCCCAGTGCCAGAGGGGCAGCACACAGTCCAGCAATGTGTATTTCCTTTTCTTTTCGTGTAATCTTGCATCAGGTTAAGATTTAATATGGACAAACAAACTCAGGTATCTTTGTCCAACGCCCACACAAAGTCAAACAGTCCAGCTGTCCTCCTTTAGATCCCCAATCATCCTCATTTTTGGTCGAGGGGTTGTTTAGCCTTTAGCTACCTTCCAGCTCCATTTCCAGACTTTCACAGTGGTCGGTCTGTGCTTTGATTTAGTCTTATTACAACAACCACATGTCCACAGATCATTTTAGATGACCGTTATCCATGTAAACAATAGAGGCAGCGAGCTACAGCTGAGCCTCGATAAACAATAACTGTTGTGAGTAAAGGAAAACAAATGGGGTCACAAAGCAAAGGCTAACTGAAGAAAGCCCAAGCACGTATTGATCGATGGAGAAATGTGACTAAATATGAAGAAACTATTTAGATATTTACCTAACTGACAGCTCAGTGACACAGTGTGGCTAACAATCGCTAGCTATTCCAGGGCTGGGAGGATCCTTATTGCTAGGTAGCTAACAAGTTGCTTCCTCCCAGTTAGCGATGCTAGTTGGTGAGCTTAACGTATAACTATAGCGTTAGCTAGATAAGGAGAGATATACCCCCTTTGTATAAAGTAAAATAGCTCACTTGCCGTGTAAAACTGACTGTTACACAGTTAAATGGTCGATGACACGTCGCCAAGTATCATACAGTTACCTGCCGTCCAGTACTGAGCTGTCAAAGTACAGGCAGGTTGTCTGTAGCTGAGTAAGATTTACAGCCCCGAGTTTACGCTTCCAGGCAAGGTTTACACCCATATAGGCCAAGGTGAAGTTTCACTTTCAGATAAATCCACGCTCAAGTGCCTATGTTTAGATTATTGAAGGTTTAGACTAGGGTCATGTTACAGGTTGCAGTCTTATTTGTTGCTATTTAGGCGACGGGAAGGTTTCCTGGCAAGCTGTACTCAGGGCTAAACAGCCCAAGTTCACTAATGCGTCACGAAGCAGGTGGAGTCAAGGAGCATGTAGTTTCTGTAAACATACATATTCTCAAGCCTCTCAATGATGGAGGAGTAACTTAACCAAAACCATGTATGTGTTTTTCTTATATAATATATTATAATATAAAATAATACCAAATCTGATTTATTTAGTTAAGCTGTATTTATTCAGAAAATCTCATCGAAATCAACATATCTTTTGCAAGAGAGACCTGAAAACAGATAACATGCTCACATTATTCCAATAAGACAGTTCATTCTCATAATGTAAACACTCACAGACACACTTTTATTAAATGTATTATTATTAAAATAATCACAAACATTATGAAAAAATATTATGCAGTTAATTTCATTAGTGAGGTGCATAATACCAGAAGAAGTTTGTATGAGGACTTTTAAACTTTTAAAGCCAACTTTTAAATGAAACACATCCCGGTAACCAAGGTGTGATGCAAATTATATAAATATTATGGGCTAGACTCCATCTACCCATAAACTAAATTCTGATAGGTTGATGTCCTGTGAAAAAAAAAAAAATATTTGTCTATCAACAAGCATGACTGACCTAAAAACGTGTCTAAACCCATTACAATGTGTCCAAGTGCTGTCATCATCCACATTCCCTCATATGTGGTTCCTGGTTTAAGAGGTTACTTCTGTAGTGTCTACAATTAAACACCAGATGTCACATTTTTCTCAGTCCAATTGTAAAGCAGTGGATCAATCATGCTTTGGGGTTGTATTGCAGCCATTGGCACAGGGAACATTTCACGAGTAGAAGGAAAAATGGATAAAAAAAAAATTGAGGCAATTTTGGAGGCTAACTTGATGCCATTTGTGAAAAAGCTGAAGATAAAGAGAGGTTGGCTTCTACAATAATAATGATCCTAAACACACCTCATTACATCAAGAGGTGTAAACTGAAGGTTTTGCCATGGCCTTCACAATGTCCTGACCACAACATAGTTGTAAATCTGTAGACCTTAAAAGAGCAGTGCGTGATAGACAGCCCAGAAATGTCAAAGAACTGTAAGACTTCTGTAAGGAAGAATGGGCGAAGATACCTCAAACAAGAATGGAAAGACTCTTGGCTGGCTACAAAAAGCATGTACAAACTGTAATACTTGTCAAAGGGGGCAACTGCAAGGTATTAACTCTGCAGAGTGCCCAAACCTTTGCAGATGCCAATATTTAGTTTTCTGTTATTTTGAAAGTGTAAATGATGGCAATAAAATCAATTATTTTTTAACATATTATAAGAATGTATCATCTGTAATTTGATGTCTTTTGGAAATATTTTACGTCTTTCCCTCGCTTCTTTATGCATGTTAATTCAAGTTTTAACCAAGGGTGCCCAAACTTTCAGTCCCCACTGATCCCCAACTACTAGTCAGAGTGAGGGTCTACCAAGCCGTGGAAAGTTTAGAGGAAGACCCACTCGAAGCCAATGCAACAAGAAGAAGAACAAGAACACACACACACACACACACACACACACACACACACAGAGAGCAAACACTAATCGGGCATGCAATAAAACGGTGGTTCCCAACTTGGGGGTCGGGGTCAATAAATGAATCAAAAGAACAACAATGAAAAAATAATAATAATTACACACTGACCAAAGCCACTAAATAGGTATTTAATGATGATTTTTACAAGTTTTACCTCAACAGTAATGAAATGTGTTACTTAGTCACTTAGGACAGGAACAGGAAATCACCGCTACAGCATATGACTCAGACAGTTGGGACAATGCAATGTCCTACACACCTTTATCATCATTGACAAACAACCCACATCATGTGTTTACAGTCAAGGGACAAATCTGGCCTTTAGCACCAACACTTAATCCTCTATGACATATACAGGACACATACAAATAAAACAGTTGCTCAAATAATTACCTCAAATTAACACTGACCACAGGCGTGTAGGATGAGAGGCAGGGTCTTGAGAATGTACCTAGTAGCCTATATATAGAGCAGCATAAGGAAAATGACCCTGATCAGGCTTAAGGTGGACTGACCTTTAAGGTGGACAAGCTACTACACATAATTATTCAATATTAAGTTATTGCAGTGTTGGGGAAACTACTTTAAAATCATAGTTTACCAAACTACTACTAATACTTCACAATAAACAGTACTTAAACTACATCTTAACTACTCACTGAAAAAGCTACTTTGAATGTAAACTACAACAAACTACTGCAAACTGTAGTTAAATACTCCCTTAACATTTCAGAGTTTGTGGGATGATCTTAACATGAAGTTACAGATGAAATTTAGATTAAGATTTTTAAATGGTTTGTTTATGTTTAATGTCTCTGACTCATGTCTTGGCTCTTGCCTTGAGTAAACAAACTGTACACGCCTAGTTAGGCTGCCTGCAGCATCATAAGCTTCTTCTACTGTGTGTATTATACCAGAGTCTGTACCACCTACTATCTACAACGAGGAGGAGTTTATGAAAAACGTCTCCATGATTAAACTTCCCCTAGCTAATAAAGGGCGTAGGTCTCTCGGCTTCCCCGGAAGGTGTGGTGACACTGTGAGATTTTCAATCCAGTCCTCTCATTGAGGTAAGAAATACCACTTTTTGACGTTTTCATAGTGTTATTAATATATGTACGCGGCTTTGTCCTCTGTGTATGTCTGGTGGTTTTGGGTTTTTTTTTCGTACTTTGCTGGTAGCGAAAATCGCTGCGTCGACATCATTTTTTCTGCAGTCGACGTACCAAACGATGGTAGTTGGTGGGGCTTTACGCGCAGATGTTTTCAAGTCACGTAGACGTGTTTATGTTAAGTGTGTATGCCAAAAGTTCAAATACGATCAGAAATAAATGACAGTATATCACTGTGTTTTCTCCCCAGTTAAAGGGTTTTCTCTACATCCACAACAATGTCTGTTTGGGTGAGTAGTTGGATGGTTTTAAATCAGTTTTGTAGGCTTAAACATGCTGTTTTGTTTCATAATTTAAATACATGTGTTTACTTGTGTTGTAGGATGACTTGGAGCTGCTGTTAGACTCCCCCTCCTCAGTGCCTGTGACAGTAAGTTGGACATATCCTCAACTGATCATCCTCATGATGATAATCATCAATATATTATTTTTGTAGGTTGCTATGGCGTCAATTAAACTGACAAACTGGACATTGAATATAAAGTACTGATGGGGTTTACTGGTTGATACTGTATAACTGTGTTGAATGAGCATGTGTCTGTGTTTATTAGTCCAGTGTAAGAGGAACTGTAAAGGCGCAGGCAAACTTCAAGGTGGAGGAAGATGTGTCTGCACTAAGGAAGGCAATAGAGGGTCTTGGTAAGCTTATTGTTTTGTTATTATATCTATGTTCCCAGGGCCCTGTTTCACCTGTTAACACACATTAATATTTTATAAATTTTCCTTTTTGTTGGGACAAGTCTTCAAAACAGCCATATAGGCACAACCTCATGCTAACCATAACTCATAGGATCTTGGGAGATCACACATGTAGAACTGGGGAACATAGGACTCTGTCATGTTCCCATTTTGGGCCGTAACATAGGAATGAACCCACTATTATCAATATATGTTCTGTATCTGAGAAAAAATGTAAAGCATGTTATCCGGTTATTCTTTGTATAAGGTGAGTGTGTGTGTGTATATATAAGTTTGCAGTAGAAATCACTTTTGGTGTTGTCCTCTTTTTAGGTACAACAGAAAAGACCCTCATTGAGGTGTTAACCAAAAGAAGTAATGCTCAGCGTCAGCTTATTGCTAAGGCCTATGAGAAGGCCACAGGAAGGGTAAGAAAACTTTCAAATATCAATTGTAACTGTGGCAATAAAGATCCAGTTGAGATTGGTGGAGTAAGTGTTATCATCTTTCCTCCATCAAAGACATTAGTAGCCGACCTTGAGGGCGACACAGCCGGAGACTTTGAGGACGTGTTGGTAGCCTTGGTAACACCAGCTGCTGTCTACGACTGTCATGAAGTCATGAAAGCCATCAAGGTGAGATGATCTTGTTCTATGCATGACTTCATTTGTTTAAACAGGCTTTAACTTAAACACACACACACATTGTGGTTTAAGAACAGCATTTGACTGTTGATGTTTGTATCATAACGCAATAATCAGACTAAAATGCATGTTGTTCTTCTGTATTATCATTACATCATCACTTACTTGTGTGCATCACTCACAGGGTGCAGGGACCACAGAAGGTGTACTGACTGAAATCTTTGCATCCAGATCCAACAAACAGATCAAGGCCATGTCTGAAGCATACCTGGCAGGTTAGTATCTCCAACAACGTATTTGTAATTTTACTGACACTGTTACTGAAATGATTGTGTAATAATTGGCAAATGAGCATGATGCAATGTCTTTAGTTGTTTTGCAATTCTGCGTATTGTGTGTCTTCATTTAAGAAACTGGAAGAGATATGATTCATGACCTGAAGTCAGAGGTGTCTGGAGATTATGGGAAAGCACTGTTTATCTTGGCTGAGGTACTGTACATTTCCCAACAAAATGTAATGGAAAAAAAAAATTAATCACCTTCATATCTGCAGAACCTACACAATAAAAAAACTGTCTTATGTGATGCTAAACAAAAATATTTTTCATTTTAAGGCCTGAATAGTTAAGAAAAAATGTTTTCTACACAGTTTTTGGAAATCTTATCATCTCAGATTATGACAAGGATATTAAAAATACCCTGAGCAAAAGACAAATGTTTTGATTTTTTTCCCCTACATATCACACTATGTTCTTCCATTTGTCCTGACAGGGGAAAAGAGACGAGAGCACCAGTGTGGATGCTGCCAAAGCTAAGGCAGATGCTAAGGTATAATGGCTACATTTGTATCATTCATTGTGTGGTGAACCCAATTTTGTTTTTTTGCCTGTTTCTAAAGTTAAATTACATGATGCACTTTATATGAATGTTATAACAGCTAATTGTTATGTGTGCTCGCTCTTATTTCTCCACCCAGGCCCTGTATGAAGCAGGAGAGAAGAAGTGGGGAACTGACGAGGACAAGTTTATCGACATCCTCTGCCACAGGAGTATTCCTCAGCTTCGACAGAGTGGGTAGACCGCTTACATATTTTATCTATAGTCACTAAAGGAAACAAAATGGTTAATCAAATTCATAATAGAAATCAATATCACATCTTCAACCTTAAAAACATTATACTCTCTTGGCAGCTCTGGTAGAGTACAAGAATATTAGCAAGAAGACTCTGCAGGAGAGCATCGAGAGTGAGATGTCTGGCAACCTGGAGAAGCTTTTAGTGGCCGTCGGTGAGAAAAACATTGTCTG
Source organism: Pampus argenteus (assembly GCA_036937835.1). NCBI lineage: Eukaryota > Metazoa > Chordata > Actinopteri > Scombriformes > Stromateidae > Pampus > Pampus argenteus. The sequence continues at coordinate 10,769,690 of CM072877.1, forward strand.
CCTAATTGAACAGAGGCATATTTTCATTGCGTTGCATTTTCATTAAATAAAATGAATCACACCACACTTAACATAAAATTTGATAAACCTTATTTTCCCTCCCTAGTGAAGTGTGTGAAGAATACTCCGGTGTATTTTGCAGAGAGGCTTTTCAAGGGCATGAAGGTAAGCTGTACAAAGCTCACATCACATTGTTTTATTGCACCCTATTTTCTTTTTTAGCCACAGTAGACAATTGTATTGTCACCAGTTCTGTGGAGAGGAATGTTAAGCCACTGCTTTTTTTTTTTTACTGCTGAGTTGACTAACATGTACAACATTGGTTGCAATGTGCTCTAAAGAGGCAGATAACCAAAAACATATGAAACAGTAAATACAGACCATATTTGAAACATGAAGTGAACACATTATGAGTAGTTGCTAAAGAAGTATATGCTGCTGCTGCTTCTTTTATACATTCAGACTTTATTTGTACCCTTTTTGTTTAACTAAAATTCATTGTGCTGCTTTGTTCAGGGTTTGGGGACCACAGAGTCTAAACTGACTAGGATACTAGTCAGTCGCTCAGAGATTGATATGCTAGACATCAGAGCTGAATACAAGAAGCTGTTTGGAACATCCCTCTACTCCCAAATAGAGGTTAGTACATACACCCACAGAGATGAACCTTAATGTGATCATTTTACTTCACATAGCAGTACTTAAAAATGTTCAATGAAGTTTAAATGTCTTGGTGCCATTTAGAAACTTTAGGTTGCCAACATCAGACATTATCCATTTTGTTTTGAGGTTTTCTTGAAAAACAAAATAAACTTCAGCCTTTTTTTCACTTATCATTTTTTCTCTTGTTTCTGCAGTCTGAAGTGTCAGGTTGTTATGGTGACACCCTCAAACATCTGTGTGGCCAAGATGACTAACTCCTGTGATGAGAAACATGTGGTGTGAAAAGCAGATGGGAAGAACCGCATCCAATGATGACCAGTCACTGACCTTTCCAATAGCATTATACTGATACATTGAACTAGGCCCTAACGGACACTGAAACTAACCATTTTAAAATGCTATTTTAATGTGGAATTCCAGCAATGTTCAACTAGACATCGATATTAAGAAAAGATTAAAACTACAGTGCTTTGCAGGCTGGATGGATATGAAGACACTGTTCAATGTATTTGTATTACATAAATATTGTTTGCTCATTTCTTCCTTTCAACTACTTTATCTTTTTGTATATTTTAACAAATAAACTACAAATTGGTGACATACACAAATTAATGACATAATTCTCATTTAGAAATCAAGTCAACACCATGTCATTTATATAAAAATACCTATTTTATTTAAGGGTTTTGTTTATGTTGCTGTAACCAACTCCTACGCAGGTCATCAAGACTTTGTCTCCGCCTTTTCTTTCATCTTCTAAAGGCTTCTGAACCTCAATCTTGAACATGATCTGGAAGAAATCTCTAATGTGTCTGAGGAACTCGATCCTAGAGAGACAATGAGAAGAAAGAAGAAAAAAGATCATTTTAGTTTTATTGTTGTGCATTATTTCTTGCTGTTACTCTTTTCAAATTACAATAATTAATGAGAGCTGATGTAGCTGCCTGGACAAAAAATATCCCAACTGTTAATAAATAATACACACTAGGAATCCCAGAACAGTGTCCTGGGTCTACTGCATGTTTCAAGTCATCAGTCCAATCTCTAATCTCTCAAGCAGATTACGTTCCATTATTTGAGCTATGTTGTCAAAAATGTATAATGCAAACAATCTACAGAAATTAACAAAATATACAAAAGATTACCATGAATTTCATAAGTGTACAAAGAAACAAACAATACACACTGAGGTAAAGGTTTGTGTCGTTGGTCATCAACATTACCTGAGTAGGTGGAAGAGTGTATTGTGATGGCACTGCCAATCTTCAGTTATCATAGTACTGTACTTGAGAGGGACACAGCACCGGTACCATGATAACTGAAAATGGACAGTTCATAGTTCACTCCTCGTTTGAGATGATGTCTGAAATCAACTTTTTCTCCTCTCTTTATTATTTTGTAATAGTTTGTTTGCAAATTAATAAAGTATTACTTATAAGTGTAAATATCTTTGTTCGTCACTTAATCACCAAACACCATGTGAAATGACACTGACCGTATAAACATCTTTGTCCCATGATAATGCATGCAAGCAAAACAAAAACCCAGATCCAGAACTGATTGAATTTAACTATGACATATCATTTTCTTTGTTGTTTTTTTTTTACCTTAATACACTTGTTGTGCACAATTAGTAGCTCATTTGCATTTCTTTCTTTAATGAAAACATTTTTCTCAGCTGTGCTTAAGATAAAAGCAACTTGTTTAACTTTGTGAACTACAGCAGCCAGTGTGCTCTTGATGCTAAAAACCTTTGGCTGTGACATTTCTGGTGAAAATGTATTCAAAGGCAGAATGAGTAGGATTTTCCTAAAAAACAATGTATAGACTCATATAGGGCTTTGCGCAATGATATTGTATACTGTGTGATGGTAGAAAAACATTGTTTCATATTCTGGACATGGAGAGTGAATGTGACACAGAACGGGGTGAATCAAATCAGCCAAGACAAAACAAGGAGCTCGTACCTAAAAGAGGGGCTACTTCTGTTGCATGGATGTGGTTTAGGTATGAAAAAGTCTGACATGGAACAGAAAACGGCACCTTGCAAGTTATGCCGCAGACCGATCCCCACAACAGACTTAAACACCACTAACCTCTTTCACCACCTAAACAAGGATCATGTCAAACAGTACAAAGAGGGTCTTTTGTTACATTGTTAACTGAAAATGTACACAATGGTTCTAAATGAATGGAGAAAAGTAATCAAATATCAGTTAATGCCTTCTATTTGTCGATCTGATAATTCAAAATATAATAAGAAATAGGCCTAAACCGCAATCTGCTCGTTTTAAACAATCATTTTGTTGTTTTTTTTGGGTGAAAATCAGAACCTGAAACAATGAGGCTTATGTACAAACTGACAACAGTTCGCCTCTGTTTATTTGTCCAGCATCTGTGTCCTACAGTGGGATGAGAACTTTGGAATATTGTTCCTATGCCAAGAGGGAACTAGTGGAAGAATAACTAATCCAGTGTGTTCAACGTTTGGAAAAAGTGTATATTAACTCATGAATAACTTAAGAAGACCTTGTTGTAAAGTTCACGGGGGCAGGGAGCTTTATTATTGAATGACAGTGACTTACGTGTATGGAGAGAGTGGTCCGAGTAAAACCTTCGACACGTCCTGTTGGCCAAGGGTCATCAAGAGCAGTGCCAGGCTCTGATTGGTTGAATCCACGAAGCCACCCTAAATCAGAGGAGGGGTGATATGTTTTAGCAACAAATACAACACTGAAAGACATCATGGAGTTGGAGATGTCTAAAAACACCCCATGACCATAGATTGATTATCCCTACATTCAAACCTAGAGCAAAGTATGTATTAGTTATACATACTTCTAATCTGGTCCAACAGATAGCCTTTGAGCCTTAAACTGGATCAGGCTGTTCAAGTCAACATACCTGAAGAATTCACATGTTTTTGTGTTTCATGTCTTTCTGTTTGTTTGTAAGATTTATGAACTTCATCTTTTTCAAAATTGAGGTGAACTTTTAACCCTCTTAAGTTCGCTTGTTTTTTTTCTTATTTCATGTATCATGTCAGTTGTTATTGCCACGTTTCCCTCTTCTTTTTTACCAACTAAAAACTAAACTAAACTAAACATTTTAAGGTTCTTCTAGCCCTTTTCCCTTATATATTCCATATTTAGAGGACAGAGGATCCAGTCTGTATGCAAGTGATCACGTGCCATTGTGATTACTTAAAAGCTTTGTGTTATTACCCAAAATATAACACACCTTAAAGCATTTTATAAACTTTAAATTTGTTATTTTGTTGCTTTAAGTTTTTAGTAAGATGTTTACCATTAGATGTCCAAATGTGACACAACTCAACTTCAGCTACACAGGATCAGTTTCTTCCATTTTAATGAGGTATGCATGTGGCCCAGTCATGCAGTACTATGGCATTGTGACAGCTCGTCAGTATGAATATGATTCAATTACATAATCATATCACTGATACCATAGAAAACTATGGTAACATTGTTTTTTATTGTTGTTAACTGCATTAACAAAGCTTTGAGAGGAGACGTATGACGAATTTTTAGTTTCGTAACACAGGTTTTTACCATATAATTAGCAAAGCTAGTCCATCTTAATAGTTAGTACATATTATTACAAATATGTTTAATGTGTATACTGTAAACTATTCATGTTTCCAACATTTAACTCTATGACATTTGACTAAACAAAACAATGATTTTGCCTCTAGTATAAAAACTCATCAAGAATCTCAAAAAAACCTACTTAAATACATTTAAAAGTCCAGTTTTAACTAACTTCAACAGCCTTTATCTAACACTTCCGATTTTGAAAAGCACAAGGTTTTCTATTAAAAACTGTGGCACCTGAGCATCTTACCTTTTTGTACTGCTCATGTTGAAACTACTTCAATTTTTCTGCAAATTTCCCTTTTTGTTTGGCATCTCTCTTTACAGCTTCAAATCAGTACAAAAGAACTGTTAACACCTTTTCTGACAGTTCATTTTAAGGCCTGTCTTACATACAGGCTTTCCCAAGAGGCCAGCATTTACCAACTGACCACGAGGCACTCTGGAAAAGTACCTTGAATCCTTTGAAGGAATGGTAACCCCCTTTTGCGGTCAAATACAAAAAAAAGTTAAAGCGGGTGCTAACACAATTTACAGATGAATAAAAAAATTAATTTCAAGGTGCACCTTCCAGCATTTACTGACTTGTTTGACCTTAAGTCATGAGTTTAAAATCTGCTGTAAATTTAGAGCACTGATCAACAATACGTAGATGGCAAAAAATAATTTCTAACCTTTGCCTCAAATTCTGAATGTCTTCAGACCCGTCCAATACAACAGTATTTTTTAACACAACCTAAACTCTGAATCTCCGCACAACATAAACAAAGTCAAGTTAGTGAATATGTTTAAATTTCACCAAAATTAAAATGAAAAACTCAATGCAATTTGTCGAGTGCAACACTTACATCAGCTTCTGTCCATTGTTGATGTTGCTCCCAAAAACAAAATGTCCATCGCGTGTATTTGGTTTACTACAAGAGGACTGTACTGATTAACCATTAAACAAACAGACACGCACATACAGAGTGCCCATTTTTTCCCCCTTTTTAGTTTTCAAAAATTAACTATTCCAGCAGGAGAGCCACACATCTACTTTACTCTTGTTATCCTTTTTCTTTCTCTCTTCTCGCCTGCAGCAAGCCACTCTGAGTTCCTGCTACAGTTAGGTATTAAAATCAGCAGTTATTCAAATGCTGTTAAATATCAAAGCGCGGTGAATATACCTGCTCTACCAGGAGGGTGGCAGGGCAGCAAAAGGCCTTTTGGCTTAAAAATGAGTTCAAAAATTGTATGGAAAGATTTTTAATCCACCATCCTCTGAGGCTGCTAAGCAGAAACATTATCTCCCCACTCCGTTGCTTGGAGTTAAGAGGTTGTGTCCAACAATATTGCTCTTTCAGAGTTAATCAGCACTACCCTGACCAGCTAACTGGACTCACATGGCTGAGGGGCAGAGCCATGTGGAGGCAAACTGAAGTCAAAGAATCACTGGATCTCATTGTAGATTTTCTGATAAAGTGCACTCTTTTTCCTGTGCGACTGTGTATCTGACATTATTTGTTACTATGTGCAGTACCAGTCAAAAGTGTGTCCAGTGTGTCTGAACTTTTGACTACTACTGTATGTTTTAATAAACAGCCTTGTCTTACAGCTACTACTGTAAGTCACACTTGGGGACATGGGTTGAGAAACAGCAAAATAAAATGTTACCGACTGGTGTTTTTTTGTGGTCTCAAACATGTTTGTTCAAACATTTATCAAGGATGTGTGAACAAACAATACTCAGCTGACATGTGGCCTCGAAAACTGAAACACTGGTGTATTACAGAAATTAAACACACAAATTTTAAGAGTGCAGTTGCTGACATGTGACCTCTGCAGAGGACTTGAAGGTAGATTCCTATGAAGCCTTACAGTACATAACATTAAATAAATACGACATTATGAAATCATTTGTTGAATCAACTGTGTAAAATTGTACCAAAAAATAATGAATATGAAATATTTTAAGCTATTAAAATAAAAGTAACCGGTTAGACTGCTGCCGTTAACACTGGTTCTGAGCAAACCAACCTTAGTAGGTGTTGTGTTATTTCACTGTCTCTCCTTAAAACAAAGTATTTAAACTGTCGTTCTTTCAGACATATTTTCAGGGAGATCAATCGAGTACACATCAGCACCCATTATTGAAAGGCATTAAAATAATACCTTCATTTACTCATATCACCCAGGTCCTGGCCGAGCTGACAGGACAAGAAACTTCTTACAAGTCCAGACTTTTCCAACAGACATTACATTCTTCATCAGCAGGCTGTAGCATCTATCTTAACAGAAATGAGAATATGTCTGACCGAAATGTTGTTCTCTACATTCCAGACTGCGGTTAATGGTCATTACGAGGGAATGTGGATAAACAAGAGCAGCGAATGTCATTGTTGCATGCTGTTGCAATATGTTCTGACTGTGTTTGTCAGGTATTCCCTAAGAATTTTGAATTGTCCAGGGATAGGCTGAAATCCTATACTCCAGCTATTGTGTGCAGGCCAATGAAGTACTGATATCAGCTCGTAAGATTTCCCAACCAACAAAAGGTTGATTTTTGAGCAATTTAGCAGTGTATCATAATACTGCACTCTTATATAAAAGGTTTCACTGTCATAAATACTGCAAGTTTGGCTTGAATATGAAAAGGACTACACAGCGCCGATAATTACAAAAAATATAAAACATTAACAGGCTTGTTGAAAACAGTATGGGCAACCAATATTTTTTTTGCTTGCAAATCCACACTTCTCTGAAACCCAAAACAACAAAAAGCATTTTTCCACTTGGCTAAAAAAAAACAAAAAAACATGCACTCTTCGTGTTGCCAATCAATAGCAACCCTTCCATGTCCTGTTAAAAATGCCCGATCTGGATGTTTACAGGCACAGTTTGTTTGTGAAAGGGCTGAAAACCGTGGCCAGATTCCTGAGTGTCTGTGCAACAGTGAAGAAAATTGTGTATATTCTTCTTCACAGCAGCCAAGATGAACCCACATAATTATTGTCAAAACTCCGACAGAGAGCAGACAAAACAGACAGAAGCAATGTGACCATAAATGACAGCAAAGGTTGAAACTCTCAGTATAGTTTTCTTCTGTTCATTTGGTTAAGGCACTGTCAAAAAACGCTTAGGCTCTGAACCTAAGTCTTATAATAGTAGGGAAAACCCTGCAAGCACCTCGGCCAATTGAGGAACTCCAACATTGGGCTGCCTGACGAATGATGTAACCTTATGAGTCAGTCAAGCAGTCCTTGTGTAGGGCTGGTACCGCTGTTGCAGTGCAGCCAAAAATGTATGTCAAAGACCAAATGACACCTGATCTGTTTATAAGACAACTGGGATCATGGATCTTTTCTTTGACCACAATATATTGCATATTTACAGTACATGTGTGGGTTTTTTTGCAGCACTTACTCGATGTATTTCCTCCAAAAGCAGTTTGGCACAGTTTCTGCCGAGGTCTTCTGGCAATATAGGGTCTCCTTGTCCCTGTGGTGTAGATGACATCTCAGCACTGAGGAAGCAGCCATTCAGCGTTTCTGCGATGAGTGTCAGACCAAAACCTGGAGACCTGCGGTAAACCAACAAATTATTCAGTGTCTTTCCGTTCCAAAACAGAATACACAAACAAAATAACTGAGATAAATAAAACTTCTAAGTATATATATACTAAGAATAACTACTGAAAACTGTTCAAGGTTTCTCCCAATAGGAGGCAGTAACAGAGCTGGAAAAGACCAATAAGTGACGACTCTGAAATGTTGAGATACTAACTTGCCAGAGTTGGCTCCTTTCATGTGGTCGGTGTAGATGTAAATGTCTGGAATATACTGGTTGAGGACGCCTCTGGCTGACTCCACAATCCTGTTGGCCATCTGCGGGGAAACTCGCACTGAATATCTTGGTTTAGACTGTCAAGGACCTTTCATACGAGATTGTAAAGTTGCAGGAATTAATAGACTTGTGGTCTGATTTCTAGGCATAAATTATTTATTATTATATTTATTTATTATTATTTATTCAAATTTCTTTTAATCTTTCTTTGCTCTTCATTGTTTTATTTCATTGTAAACTGAGTACATTTAGCTTTTGGACTGTTAAACGAACAATACAAGACATTTGAAGCTGTAACGTTGGGCTTTAAGCGATGGCCAACGAGACTTTTCAGATATTACAATGAAATTTATTGTTAGTTGCATCCCTTATAGATAAAATGGAATACAACAGGACTGAATTGTGAGAAGGCTCTCAGTCAATAAGACCATGACTGTGAGTCTGTGAAGGATACGCCACTCCTCTGATCCTCTTGATCTTTCCCGGGTCAGTCAGCTGCACTGGCCTGATGGTCCTGCGGACAGGACATGTGAAAACTACCTCCCCTCCCCCACCAGGTGCCATTCCTCTCTTCACCACCTGAGGGAGCAGCAGGGAGAGAATAAGATGGAGAAAGAGAGGGTGACTTAGTTGAAAGTAGCAGCACTATAATTATATAAAGCTTGTCAACAGGCCACCAGGTGTCCTCACCTTGAGATCAAATCCCTCTCCATCGATGCCGAACTTCTTCATCAGAGGGAGCGCTGTGACCTTCAGCAGGTCGACCTGCAGGCGGCACAAAGTAAATACTGAAACATGCCTCTGCACATGCAAAGGGTTAAAACTGGCGAATAGCTTGCAAAGGAACACCACAACAACAACAATGCAAAAAGGACCAGCTCGCATCACAGCAATAAGTAAAGACGCTCTTTGTTGTTTCCATGACAACCCCCTTTCTCCAGTTCATACTTCTTGCTTCCTTATCTGTGGTTTGGTGACATACACTTCTGAAAAATGCAGTCCAAAGCAAAGACCAAAAAACAAGTGAGAAATAAAGGATTTGGTGACAAAAATTGAGTCAGGGCAAGGAAAAGAGACTAGATTTGCATAAAATGTGGACCTGAACACTTTTTCTAATCAATATATGAACCCCTGAACAAAAACCTGATCATGACCATCTCATATTATTTTATGGTCTAAAACTCACTGCCTCGTACTTTAAATTTATAGACAGTTTTTCTAGCAACACTGAGCTGTTGTTATACAATGGCGCGTAACAATGTCTGCGCTAGAGGAAAGTGTCCATTTCAATTTTGGAAGCGTTTACTTAACAACACAAAGCAGTCTCTTTACATCCACACAGTGTGATCAGGAGATAGATGAGTCAAAACTAAATTGGAAGTACAAAAATAGAAAATATTTTAAAAAATTTAGAAGTTGATCAGATTGGATTATGTCCTCACCGATGGGTCAGTGGGGTCGTTGGTGACTCCTCTCAGAGTGGCCTTCAGAGTGGTCTTCATGAATGGAGCCAGCATGAGTAAACCCTCCAGATAGTAGCCCACTGAGCGCTGCAGGTTACAGTCATGTTCTACAGAGCCTCCGTACAACAAACCGGGCTGGTAGAATAACACCGTGCCTTGTCAGGACAGAAACATAAAAACAGTGAGCAGGTCAGTAACATAGTTGATGGTATCATTAGTAATAGTCTCCACACTACATAACACTATTATTTACAGTCATTTAGAACAGAACCGCTGTGTAAAAATGGAAAAAGGGAATCTGCAAGGAAGCAATGAGAATTTGACAAAAACAGAAAAACTTGTTTTTTTTTCTAGTTAATGCAGTTAAATGAGGTTTCTTAGTTGCTTAAAGCTAAAAAAAAAATCATCATCATAATAGCACATAAACTCTGTGGATCTAAAATAAATCCTGCCAATCATATTTTAGCTGTTGCACATGGCTGAAATGTCAATACATTGGTACCCTCTGGCAGTAAACAGTAGTTACATAAACAGCACAGTCTGTAACAAAGTGAACAGTCATATCCTAACATATCCTAATTTTAACACTCACCTGTTTGGTTTATCTCTATTCTGGAGCCATTTGTCACTTTGTCGAGCAGTCTGATGAAGCTGGCCTCAAAATCTGGAGAAAAACAGAAATTTAATTAAACCAGCCACTTTAATCTGTGGGTGAAAGTCGTGGTCTTAATTTTAAAAGAAAAAACAAAACTTTGTTAACAAGTATGTTCGGTCAAACTAGTGCTTTCTTTTCTATATTTTGCACGCAGCATTCAAACATCTGGAGTCAAATGCGTTGATCGCAGTTTCAAATGAAACACTCAATATAAGGCAGATATAATTTACTCTGCTTGAATGTTTGCCATAAGCGAAAAAAAATGACGTAACTTTAGTAATGTATATACTTATAAATTTGCCTACCACTTACACTACTATCTCATTATTTCTCCACATATGACGCCCAATGACTACACACACTCCAACTGCGTAACAGCTAGCTCCCGTTAGCTTCAGAGCTAACTGCGACGCCACATGAGGACTGAAGCTGCAAAACTCACCGCGGAGCCCCGGGTTGTCGTCTTTGGATCTGATGTTCTTAATTTTAACACGCTTCCCACTGAGTGTAGATAAAACCAGCCGCTGTCGGAAATAATTACAGCCGTCATAGATGAGCCCATGGCTTGCCATGTTATTGTTGTTTCTGCCTGGCTGGTGCCAGTTGGAAATCCACGTGTGTTTGTCCAGGAAAACGTTGGTGAGAGAGGCGAGGTTACGGCAAAGCAGGAGGGTCAAAAATGCTTTCTTTTGTTTTGTTTTGTTTTATTTAAGTTGCATTGTCACAATTGGCCACTAGATGGTGCAAGATCCCAATTGAATAAAAACAACATAGGAGTGGCCTAATAATATCATTAACAAATATGAACAAACGGTCATTTATAAGGATTATTTATTTTTATTAGGTTTTAATATGGACTGTCATAAACCCATTGTCACTCTCAAAATGATTGACATGTCTTTAAAAACATGCCTAAAACCAAAATTGAACCTGCACCAAAAGTTATTGATGCTCCATGAACTTGTATGGTTTTATTTGGATCAGTCTGTAGATGTTATTTAATTTTATTTAAAAATTGTGCCAAGCCATCTAAAATATTTTAAAAGCTGATTATGAGAGAGCAGATTGGTTGTTCATCCGAGGCTCAGCCTGTCTGCACGTCTGTCCGCTGGAGGGATCGAGCTCTGATGGGATTAATCGCCGTGCAACCTTGCCAACAAGCTTTTTTTTTTCGCCTATAGACGAATTACATAACACTGTTATACAATAAACACATCTCAAGTAAACCGCAAAGAGTGACATGGGCGAGGATGTTCCTCAACAAGCTGGAGAAAACAGTTAATTTCGCTCGTCGTGCGTCGCCGAGGGAAATGCATCCTCATCTTGCTTTTCACCGGCTGACTCTGTAGGCCACTGGCTGGCTACACAGTTCTTATCTTCTTCCTCCTCCGTCTCCTCTTGTTTATGCAGGGCAGAGGGGATATAAAAGTCAAGGTCCAGTGGGTGAGAGACCGGCTGCGAAAAGACGCGCCCACTCTTGGTTACGTTGCGCACGTACTTCTAAAAGTAAACCTGCTAGGATCCACTCTTTACTGAGCATCCAGAGGAGTGGTTTCATGGGAAATATACGACTGTTCTGTTTCTAGAAACTCAGATTGAACCCACATTCCTTTAGAGATGGTTCTACAAAAGATTTTCCGTGCTGTCATTATGGGACCTCCCGGTTCGGGGAAAGGAACAGTGTCTGCGCGCATAACCAAAAGTTTCGGCCTCAAACACATTTCTAGTGGGGATATTTTGAGAGCCAACGTCAACGCTAAAACTGGTAAGACTGGTGTTTTAAACATTTCAAACAAATACTTAGGAAATATATGATCTTTTTTTTTTTAAACACAAATCTTAATCAGCAATCTATGTGTTGTTTAAAAGCCAGGAGACTGAAACACTTGAATATTTGAGGTGTGTGTTACCTGTTAAATAAAAAGACAGACACAGACACATTACAGGGATATTCACTGTTAAAACCAATCAACATTATAAAACTACTTTTTTTTTATAAAACCATATAAAACTTACAATTTCTGCACTACCATGATAAGGCCACCCCTCCTAAAACAGTTTGATTTCTTATCTTGCTGTGTAGTACCACATAGAAATTAGAACCCGTGCTCTCTATAGCCAAGGTCAAACCGGTTTGCAGGGTTATATAGGGAGCCGATTTATGTTTATACTACAAACACTTGATCCAACCCTACCTGGACTTTGGAAGAAGACATACTACTACTCAATATCACCTTGGAGAAAGATAAAGGTGTAAAGGTAATGAATTGAAAGTTGTGCTCTTGTGTTCCTTGAGAGGAGGTACTACTATATGTGCGGTTCTGCATGGTTGAGCTTGAACCTTTATGCATACACACATCATCTGTTATACTTCCATATTGTGCATTTGAAACCAATTTTCAAGTTCCTTAGTTCAAATAACTGCATTGCATTGTTGGCTCCACTGGAACAGCTGGCAGTCAAAACAGTTGTTATGTTTCTGTGTATGCATTTTCCTCAAACAGTCCTCCCTGAACCAGTGACCTTCCTTTCCCACAGAGCCTCATTAACCTTCAGTAGTCATTCTGAAGATTAGAAAAGCCTTTTCTTTGGTGCACACATTGCATGTAAACTATATTACAATGTTTTAAATGTACTAATACACTTATCTGTCACTGACTCTTACTTAGTTGTCTCTTTTCCATTACTTGTCTTGCTGAACTCATGGCCATGCAACAGTGCTTTAGCTCACAGCAATGCCGTCTGTATATTTATCACATTTTCCAACACAGCAACCCAATCCTGCAGTTTCTGTGTGTCAGAGCAACACAGATACACAAATAACAGAAAGTTATCATTTCCTCATATAACTCTAGTTATGTCAGTTTTACCCTTTTCTCTGATTCACAGAGACATCAGAGCAGCATATTAGCACAGTCAGGTCATTTTCTGCAAAGCCTGTCAGGAAATTCCTTTCTTCAGCTGGACTCTGACCAATTAAAGTGGAAGCAATTCAATAGGAAAGAAACCTTTCATGCCTTAAACCTCAGTTCTGTGGCATTTTAAACAATGCTGGGACATTGTATTTATAATAAGGACCCATTACAAAAACATGCAAGAGTTAATAACCTTCATAATAAACCTTCATATAGGCAATATTCAAAAATGCATGGAAAAAAACCCCAACTATAATGAGTATGCATCCTTTCTCTCTGTTTTTCTGTGTATGTGTCAGAGCTCGGTCTGTTGATGAAATCCTGTATCGACCAGGGTCAGCTGGTACCCGATGATGTCATGTCTCGTCTCATCCTGAGTGACCTGGAAGCGATGGACCAGAGCAGCTGGCTGCTCGATGGTAAAAGCATCTGATCGGCATCGTTCGTTAGAGGTCTCACAACAACTTGTGAGGTTCACAATTTGAAAATACTGACTCATATTTACCTGCCACTTTATTTTTTCTAAACAGATAAATCACATGATAGTTTTATCTTCATATAAGACTACAGAAAAGCTGAAGTTTAGATTTAAGCAGCTCACAGGAACCGCTTGATCAGTAGTAGACACTCATCTCCAGATACCTCCTGGGTTCTTCTAGGCTCTTTGTAGGGCTGTTTTTTTAATGGGAGGTAATCTGGTAAAGCTGATAGTTATTTATCACATCCTATCCCTTTTGTCTTGCTTTCCTATGTTTGTCTGTCTCTCTAACAGGGTTTCCTCGTACAGTATACCAGGCAGATGCTCTGGATAAAGCCTACACTGTGGATTCAGTCATCAACCTCAATGTACCTTTCCAGACAATTAAACAGAGACTCACCTCCCGCTGGACTCACCTGCCCAGCGGCAGAGTCTACAACATAGATTTCAACCCACCAAAAGTTCCTGTAAATATATCTTCTCCTACTAATTACTCCTTCTTTGTTTCAGTTTCTGGATTCCAGACATTTTACTGACAACCAATGTCTTTACAAACATAAATGTCTATAAGCTTTAAATTGGGTTAATACATTTCTCTGGACTGCTGCTCACAATTGTTTCTGTTTCTCCTACACCTCCTAGAGGAACGAACCAAGCAGAAATGAACCCACATATATTGATTGAACAACAGATTGAGAGAAATAAAACTGAGAAAAAGAGTCCACAAGAGACTCAAAACAAACATTAACGTTAATGAGCAAAACTGAAAACCGAGTTGATAAAAATACGATGCAAACTGACAGAGTGAGAAAACAGGAAAGGCGGGAAGATAAGAAAAAATGGAGACCTTTGTTCTCACCCAGTGCAATTACACACCAGTAAACAGAGCTGCTGGCAGCTATATGCAGTTTTAGTAAAGACTGACATTTTGAGTTTTGTGTTGAGAATAGTGGACTCTCACACTTCTGTGTTTTAAGAGACATGGGTAGAGAGACAGAGATTGATTTCTGCAATTAATGACTTTATTGTTAAAATTTCAGAAGCATTTGGTAGGTCTGTTTAACGTCTTTAAATGATGTCAGTTTTGTAAAAAAAGAGCATCATGAAAATCATTTCATTGAAGCGTTGTGTCTGCGTGCATGTTGCTTCTGTTTCCATGACTACATGCAAAGCACTCTGATCATTTTGGAAGAAAAAAAAAGATTTATGCACGACAGAATCTAACATTGATCTTATTTGATTTTAAACAATAGTTAATTTTGAGAGTACTCAAATTTTCCGCCATCTGCAATTAGCATGTTAGTACGTAAACTATTTATATGTTAATATATATTATATTGGAAAGAATATTCGGTGAAATGGTTGTTATCAAAAATCATCATCATGATACTAGTAGTGATAATTTTGGTCCAGTTGTGAACTGGTTAAATTTACAAACTTGACAAAGAACAGCCATCTAAACAGCCGGATGGCGTTCTCTCTGGGAGTGATGTGCTGCACGTTCCTGCTAGATCTCCTGCGTAGTCTAAAGGAGTAACACATTTATAGTTAATCACTAACTTCAGTCTATCCATCACAGTCATCTTTGAACGAGAACAATGTGACAGAAACTGGAAAAACAGGAAAAAAAAACAACAATTTGGGTCACAGCTTTAAAACTGTGTATGTGTAAGTATTACTTGAATTGTTTGAGGCAGGAATTCGTCAAGGTGTTGCAAACATGTTACAGGAATCTTGTGCAACTTCATTTCCTGAGTGAATCATTAATATCATACAGATCCGAACATTCGTGCTCCCACACATGCACTAGTACAATGATCGGCGGTCCCATGAAGCTTGAAGAATGTATTACGCAACTCTGTCTGACCAGGCTTCCTCACATTTTTTTTCTATTATATGATATTTCTGCACATTATTAAGCACAAAACAGAAGACAAAATAATTTAATTGCAATATGCAGTAAACCTACTGCATGTTAGAAGTTACTATTACAGCATGTCAAACGGGTATTATTTGAGGTCATATTTGATTGTTTTCTTCAGGGTTTTGATGATGTGACAGGGGAGCCGCTGGTCCAGCGGGACGATGACACACCGGAGACAGTCACACGGAGACTGAAGGCCTATGAAACACAGACAGAGCCCGTCTTAGAGTACTACAGGTATAACTGTGCACTCTACACCTCACCTACTTACATATCCATCCGGCTATTACATCACCAGGACTCAGCTCATTACAATAACTCATATTGAGGCAAAAGGGGCAGATATGTGACTGCATTACAGAGTAATATGTACTTGTGCACTTTATATAAATGCCACAATATAGGTAAAAAGTTACAAAACGCTTCTAAATATTGACATCGGGCTTGCATGATGGAAAAATGTTTCAAGATGTCAAGCTAATATGTGCAGACAGTCATTTTTCACTTAAATAAATTGTTATCTTTTAACTAGAATCAATAAAACTGAGGTGAGGCAAACAAAAGTGAGGCTGTGGATCCAGTTTGAAAATACAGAATCATTACTTCTATTTTGGGACTAATTAGGTAGGAAAACATTACCCTGTTATCGCTTAAAGCACACGGATGTGCTGAGCCAGTGTCCCACTTACTTTCACCACAATGTTTCAGAGGCTGTTTATCATTTGTAGGACGAACTGTAGAAAGTTAGACTGGGAATAGAAGGTGTTCACTACAAATAATAACAATAAAGTAAATTATATGTATATTCTAACATTCAAATAGCAGTTCCAGTAGTGACCGTAGAAAAATAATGTCTGTGTTCCTTTGCTCTTCCAGGAGTAAAGGCGTGTTAGAGACCTTCTCTGGGACAGAAACCAACAAGATCTGGCCGCATGTTGAAACCTTTCTCCACAAGAAATTCTCCTCAGTCCAACAGAGAGTTGCATAGAAAGCCTGAACAGACACAAGAACATCACCGGGGGAAAAGAAACGCTCTATTCACATCTGTGAAACAAATGCAGAGCCATCAGTGTATTAATATATTCTGAATGTTTAAAATGAGCAGGAAGCACATACAGTTTATATCAGGAAGCAATGTTGGGAAGTTGGGAAAACACTATTTACTTATTGCACATCTGTTGCTGAAATTCGTTTCGTGCAACTTTCAGGAGTTGAGCATGAAATCTTTCAAAAATTAATTGTTGGAAATTTTCCCCCAGATTGTCTACTTATTCAATAACGTGCCTTTATAAAGCTGGGAGACTTCAAGTGAATCAAACATCAAGACACTTTTCCGGGTGAAATCACAGGGTTTGTCTGATTGACAGCCCTGAATAAGAATAAGCACTCACACACAATGTTTTCTAAACATTTTTCCAGCAAAAATGTGCGTACTGTAACTGCCTCATAGGGACTGCTCTTTATGCAGTGGGTATTTTGCCCTAAAGGGAAATGTGCCATGTTCTACAAATTACTGTAAATTCACTTTTTGCACCTAAGTACCTTTACAGTTTTTACAAATGTAATAGGTAGCTCAGTGAATGTAGTTTGTAAATAGTTTTTTTTACAAATAGGGACCACAGATTGAATCATGTAGAAAATGACCAGGCTTATATTTAATATTTTTAATATTTAATTATCACAAGAAGAAATCATTATATGACAGCTCAGTGTAACCACCCCAAGTCTTAATAGTGTTGCATAACTGCATTATTGCATTCCTTGCTTTGACCAAGTCTGTTAATGTATACTGATATTTGACATTTCATGTGAATTGACACCTTGAATTGTAAAATATATATTAACTTAAATGTTTAAAGCAACATATGAGCTCTGTGTGTTTGCACTTTGGTCTTAAGGATGTTTCACCATGTTAAAGCCACATAAATGCTAACCTACGTCTTAATGTAGATTTTTTGCAGTGTGTGTTTTTTTTTTGTTTTTTAAACACATGAATACAATATTTTAAAAGGACACATCCTTTTCATAGAGTATTTATTATGTATGAAAATACACTTCAGATACTAGTAACTGTATTTAGTATATTATTGTACACTGGAATTACACAACTGGATATTTTCTCCAGTCACTTGTTGTAATGTGTCTGCCCCTCAATAAACAGTTAAGGAGAAAGCTATTTCTCAGCCTACTTGCACATCTACAAAGAACTGTGGCAGCTGACAAGACACAAACATTTAAAAGCAGTTTTATACTGTATTTCAGTTTCTTATGCTGACAAGAGAATCCAAATCACTAACCTACAGAGAATGGGAAGTGTAATTCGTGTAATTTCCCTACAGATTATAGCTTAGTGAAAGAAACTCTTATACCACATCACATTTTGTGTATATATTTAGATAGTTTTGGGTGTTTCGACACAGGCCGAAGGTTTAGAACAACAAAGGCCCAACAGTTATTTTGCATAGTTCAGTCACTGTGGGGGAAAAAAGAAATATTTAAGTTTTCTGTTTGTTTAATAATGACTAAATGGTGAGATGTACTGTACTTTACTGCATTATCTGCTATCTTTAACAGTCTGCAGTAAAAACCATACTGATCGTGTATGAATTTGAATTTTTGTTTGTTGTCTTGTTAAATGAATAATTTATAATCCAGGAGACAATTAGCTGGAAACTTAAAATCCAGCAAAAAGCTTCCTTGAACACTGACAAAAAATAAAGTCAGAAAAAACAAAACATGCAAAAGTGAAACAATAAGACAAAAATGTCACAATTCAAAACACATCTAGTAAAATAAAACGTTCAGAATTTTTTTTATTAAATTCTGGATGACTAAGAACAACAAAAAGTGACAAAAATCAAAAACACAGTATGAAGAATATTAAAGTCAAGTGTTTTAAACACTCCACCTCAAAATCCCCCCCAAAAAACACGCTTCTTTCTGTTTTGAAAGGAGAAATATATAAAGTGCAGGACACATTCAGATGCAGAGAGCTCCTTTCTGCATACAAACATACAGTTCAAGTCTTTTTGTGGAGAGCTCAGCCCTTTTTGCCTCCCCTCTATACCGGCACTTTAAAAAAAAAAAAAATCTAGATCCCAGAAATGAGAACTTTAACCGAACCACCACTGATGACAATCCACATAGAGTACTTGTATCATAGAAACTGGTGGTTGTGACTCGGCTTCAGATGCTGGGCAATAAAACAGTGAGTTAATTTTGTTTTGGCCTATCACTGAACCAAAAAAAATAACACAGAACGCCCAGCCACGTAAACCTTTCGTACACTGCAGAAATGAAGAATTTAGCCTTAAGTGTACTCCATCACCTGTACTTAAGGGTAGTTCAGCACTCTTGAAATTTGAGGCTTTGATAATGTGAACAAGGGAAACATAGTACCCTCTTTACACCTTACATTATCATGCATCGTGCACCCAGAGAATGGCTACATGTCTTGCACCTCTCGAAATGCATATTTGCATCGAGTGCTTTGTCATGCACTAAATGCTGTGTTTTCCATATCACGTTGTCCTCAGTTCCTTATTTTTCTTATTGCCTTATGCCAAGGTGCTTAAATAAATAAGCAACGGACAATTTGTTTTGCAAGGCTGAATTATCTCCATCGCAGAAAGGAACTACAGTTTTCAGAATACAGCTGTATATCAACATCTTCTGCGGTTGTGTGCGGCCTGAAGATTCAAATGCTCTCTAGTGATTTTGTGTATATGATTTCTTGTATTAAGTGAATTTATACATGTATAAAACATGTTTAAACGACATCGAGACAAAATCTGAATACCAAAGATGCACGTTAATGGCAGATTTAAAGGAGGTTTAAGTTTCTCTTATAAGCAGTTCCAGACAACACTAAGGAACACTTTTTGGAAAACCTTTAAAAGAATGTAGTCACCGTTATCCTGCCTTTCATCAAATGAACAAATTGCCTCACCTGTCCCACTCCTAATGTAATAACCTGCTCTGACCTTCATCTGCCTGTATATCCTACGTTCAAAAGCAGAAGATGTAAGGCCACATTGATAATGACAGCCACTCTGCATCAGTAAAATCAGTGCTATAAGATAACATACCCGTTCCATTTAATGTTATAACTCTTCATGCTCAACTTCAAACAACAAAGGCTGGTTGCTCTGGTGCAACATGGAATAGAAACGAACAGTTAACAAGACAGTAATGTGTCACAAAAGCCTTGTAAAAGTTCATTTTAGACAAGCTACTGCATATTCATCCTTTCATACTAATCTGTTTGCAACAATCGCAAAGGTTTTAGAATCTGATCTAAGAGCTTTAAATCCAGCCTTTTTTACTCCATAATTCTGAATTCATTTAAACCTGTCAAGTTAAAGCCTGAAAATCAAAGAAACCAACACTGGGGAACACCTGTTATCTGCACAGATTTCAACATCATGCCATTAAAAGACATTTAAAGCTGATCTTTGGGCAGTAGCATACAGCAAGCAGGTTTGCTTATAGTGAAGTTAAGTTAAGCATTAAAGACATTTGATAGATTCTGTACCAAATTAACTTTTTGTCCGTAGACTTTATCAGTTTAGTATTCTTTAGTGTTGTCTGGATTGAATTATCAATTTGTCAGTTTGTTTTGCTTTCAAGTCTGATGCTTTCTCTTTTTCCAGGTGAAAAAAAATAAAAGAACTAGCTTGAAAGATATATGGACTCCATCTGTATGACCAGGGTTTATGGTACAACCCATGCATTTAGCTGATAAAATACACTGCAGAAGGCCGACCACAGCGACATAATAACAGCAGCAACACTGACAGCAAAACATTATTTCCTGCAGGTTCTCTTCTGAAAACTGATTAGAGAATGTGAATCAAGACTGATCATGCTTCTCTTTATTCCTGCTCTGCACCAGCATTTTTTTTAGCCTGGTTTCTGTGTAAAGAGCACTTCAAACTCAGCTTGTTCCTAAATGGGGAGACGGTTGAGATGGAAGAAAAGCAGTGGCCAACCCCACATTCCCTAGGAGGTCTCCATCATGCGTATATCGTCCGTTTCTGTAGCGTCGTCTTTTGTCCACCTCCCTGTGCTTGTCCACAGTCCGGCCTCTAAACAGCGCTTTACTGGATACTCCACCTGCTGGATGGAGGCAAAAGACAGGATTGTGTTTGTTATGAACAAATGAAAATCAAAGATATGTTTAAAAGGGGGGGGGGCGGCTCTGGGGGACTATAAAAAGGTTATATAACTTCACTCTGCTTATTTAACATTTTATGCACTCGTATCTGAGCTGAAACTAGAATTTTGATCCTAGATTCACAAAATTTTCCTTGAACTGACACATATGGGAAAGGCTTTTTTTTTTTTGAACACCCGAGTGTATGCTCTTGCAATCGCTCCTCAGAGACGTATCCTTGAGTTCAAAATTGAAGTGAAGAAAGCACAACTCCAAAAGCAGGACAAGTAGAGCTAAATATCAATTTCAAAAGGCTTGATCACATTCCTGGGTAGCCATTTGTGAGAGAGGAGGAGGAGGTTTTTGCTTTTCACTGAGTAGCTGTTTGGCAGCTTCTCAACCCGTGAGGCCAACAAGGGGAGGAAGATTCATTCACTCTCTTTTACAAAAGGCTTTCAACCAAGACCAGGACACAGCCTACAGTTTTTAGAGTTTAATCAGACCTTTACTTCATCTAAATATTGAAAAATCTACCTAAGGTATAAATCTCCTTCATATCTGTACAGTAATTAGATTGTGATGTCAAATACAGTAAAGGCTCAGAGCTCCAGCAAGTGACTGTTTGGTCAAAACTCCACTCATGTAACCAGGAAACATAATGATGCAAAACAATGACCTCTGAGGGAGAATCGTCTGAGATACCCGATATGTTGACACGATGATCCGGAGAAAAGGAAAAAAGACTGATATCATCTATTATATGTACATGTTAGACTACATGCGGCACATATTAACTATATGTGCTGCATATGAATTAATAAGTCATTGCAAATTCAACAATTTTATGTTGGTTAAATACTAATATGAACCCAGCAACAACACAACATTAGGCAAAAGGCTGTCTGAAAATATTCAAAGCAGGTCTGGTCTCACTGATAACATCACCAACATGAACTTGAGATCCTTGTATGCAGGTCAAGTTTATTTCTGATATTCCTCAATTTTGCTTCGTTAATATTGTCGTTTATGAGAAATGATGACGTGATGTTTTCAAGCCAGTTAATTGTGCCACTATGTAATTTGTACCGCTACCAAGATACACAAATATTGCAGGAAATGCAAAAAATATGTAAATATACCATTAAAACTAAACATGAGCAAGCAAATGTAAAAATTGTTATATTGTCTGACATTATAATACTAAGGAACAGAACCAACGATGATAAATATTAGTTCAATAGTGCCATCTTGCAGTTGTGTGGGGTAACTGCAATAATCTGTGTGCATTTCCAACCAATTTGTTATTTCATTACGCATAACTAAAAGTAATCTAAAATAGTAAACTAAGCAATATTGCAGAAATATATCATATTATGTTAGAGATTTACTTGGCTTTACACATATCCATCTACACATCTTTTTACTGGTTTCTCTACTAAAACTATTTTTAGCTAAAAGGAAACTCAAGTAGAAACACTTACTGGAGGTAGAGGGTCCTGAGCGTCTTTGGGGTCAAGTCTGCAGTGTGTGCCAGTGCTCTGCTGTTCAGTGTCGTTGGATAAGTCACCTTTACACTTGACAGCGTATTCTTTCACTCTATATTTGAAGGCCTCAAGCTCTGTATGGAAGACTTCTAGGTAGACGTCTTGTCCTTCCTACACAGCAACAATAAGCAACACTTAGGAAAACGCAGCACAACATGGCTTAAAGCACACAGCACCTGTCTGCAGAAATCAAATTCATGCAACCTGTGTTACACTGTATTAACATGTACTGAAAGATGGAGCTGTACATACAGCAGTTGAAAGTCACATGTGGTACCGTACTGAACATACAGAGTCTCTATTAGGTGGGTGCCTTACTTTGGCTTTGTGGAAGAACTGTCTGAAGCAGCCTCGAGGATCCTGCTGAGAGTTGGAGGCCATCTCCAGGATGAACTGCATGACTACAGCTTGGTGCGCCACCTGCTCCATTAGTGCTTCTTTCTGCAGAACAAAAAACAAACAGACTGACTCGAAAGTGTCTTAACAGGACACCACTTTAGCCTCTTTAGCTGTCCACACATCATAAAGAAAATCCAGGACAACTTAAAATCACTTACGGGAGCAGTCACTGAACTATACTTAACATCTATGCAGTAATATACAATATATGATGGGTTAGCTATTATTGAGTCAAACTGGGGTCACTGGGGTTTGAGTGAACAGGTGCTTGTAGCAAGACTTTGGAGACATCCCATGAAAAATACATTCCAAGGCTACATACAGTAGATGTTAGACAGCACAGGGGTCAATTATGGACACCAAACAACCATCATCACATGATGAGAGATTGCATTATTGTAAAATTAGGACCCACTTATGGGACCAACAAAGTAGCTGAGTCAACAGAAAGATGAACTGTTGAACCTATTTGACACCTGAATACTGCATACATGCTAGCTTTCTGAAGAGTGTTTATATTCAAGTAATTGTCTGTGAGTGAGAGAGTGAGACGATCGAGTAGGAAAAGCACAGGAGTAAATAACAAAATGAATGATGGGTGAATTACGTTTAGCTGCTTCAGTTTCAGAAACCTGCTATCGTGCTGGTTCATTGTCATGTTTTACTGCGCCACTTAAATACAAGAGTGACATTGTTAATGTTATTAGTAACACCTGTGCTTTTCCTACCATGACAAGTTGACATTTCACCTGTGCAACTACTTGCTAATGTCAGTGCACATGCTCAGGCACGCATTTTGTTGTTTACACAGCTTTTCTAGTTTGAAGAGCTGAGAAGGATGGACCACACTGGTCATGTTTTTTTTAAATGAAGGAATATGTCATTGTCTGCTATGGGATGGCTCTTATGTGTTTTAATAGTTTTGTGACTACAAAGATGATACTGGTAGGTCAATTCACAGTTGATTCTGGCCTCTTGGAGGTATTGTTGATTATAAGTACATTACCCCTTCTTGCTGTAGTCTGATGCACCATAGAATTAAGAAGTTGGCTGTTTCCTCACTGATGAGCTGAGGCATGTCTGCCAGGAATCGCTGACTGTCGTCCCATCTCCGCAACATACCTGATGAATGGAAATAAAGCATATTGTTACAGTAGGTCTTCTGAAGACTTTAAAAAGAACCATATGAGCATTTTTGCATTTTGGACTACTGTCGAAGAAAAGCACTACAGTGATTCAAGGTCATATATCTTAGAGATTATATGGTTAGTAAACAGAAGACACTGATAATAATTGTATCAAAAATACATTTTTTGCCTGCAGAGATTAAGTAGTAGTTATATTATATAACAAACATACGCTATATACATTTCAACTGTAAACTATTGTTATCTCAAAGGAATATTATTTGCAGGCAGGCATAAAAAACAGGTCAGAGGAATAGATGTCAATGAGTAGAATCATCCTCTATGTTTTGATATAATAGAGGTTATCCAAATGTTAGCAAGCAAAATCAAATGATATTCAAACCATACTGTAATTGACAAGAAACAGAAGTCTGCTGAAAACCAGTGGTTGACTTACCTTCCTCCACCACATTCTAGTAAAGTATGAATGTGTGATGCATAAAACTTAAAATTATTCAAGTATTCACATGGAAACTATCTACAAATGTTGCATGGCTAAACGATCATATTTAATTTAATTGAAGCCAAAGTGCAGCCTTAAGACATTTTGATTTGATCTGATTTGACATGTCACTTACCAAAATGCCTGAGCTCTTGCTCATACTTTTGGAGAACCATGCACTTGTCCTGATCCATTTCTACAGGTCGTTGTACATTGATGATGCTCTGGAAGACAGAGAAGACATTAACTGATGATATCACTACATGGACAGTATATTGTAAAATAAGTATAAATGTTAATAAAGAGTCAACAATACAATGTAGGCCAACTGTATCTCTTGAAACATCTAAAAATAAGGAGTTGTGTTTGCATTCATGATTTTTTGTTTTTGTTTTATTTTCAGTTACTTACCTTATCAAAAACATCCCAGCTTCCGACAGCTCCGAGCACAGGGCTGCGGCTGGGTTCCTGACCTCCTAACATGCTTTCCTTGCGGCGCCACTCCTCCTCAGTGTGTGTGAGCTCTGTGGGGCAGGCCAGCGTCCGAGCACGTTCCTGCTCCAGGGACTCTGAGCTGTGGACCCCTAGAGAACATAGCTGATCCTGGGCCTCAGCCAGTGTCCAACTGGAAACGATAGAAGCCTTCACACAACGCTGCTGGCTTTGGCATAGTGACGCCATGGCACTATCACACAGGTGAGATGATGGTGTCTGCTGTGAAGTGGGTGTAAAGAAAAAGAGATTGGGAACATAACGCACAAAAGAATTCTGTGGTTGTTTCACAATCTGACTCCACTAAGTTTGAGTATGCAAAAACCTCCACAAGATAAGGGTTAGATCAACAGCATCATCCTGAGGATTGAAGGATTATATTTAATTTATATATCTGTTATAATCAAGGGAATTATTTTTAGATTCTAATCTTGATCCTTATTTTGCACCTGCTATTCTATGTAATATGAACACATCTTTTTTCAACAGTATGATTCTCTCCCCAAGGACTGAACAGCTGACACCTACATACTCCCCAATCACTCTGAATCATCAAGTAAATTTAGGCCATTAGCTTTTAAGTTTTCATGACATGCTGTATTTCTACAGGGTGGGGTAAGAGGGCTAAAAATAAGTAAATGCTTGTTTCCATTTATCCATGGCTATGCATACAGCCTAAATGCCTTTACTAGTCCACAAGCAGCCATCACACACACACACAGCTGTCACTGTCTGATAATATCGAGGACCATTGGGGGGGTTGGCAGAGAAAGAGCTGCTGCTGCTGCTGCTTCGTGTCCTGTTGTGGCTTCTGATCTCACCGTCCCGCATATGGATGAGCTCTTTGCGACGCTGATTTCAGATATGTCACAGGTTGATGACAGAGCAAGTGAAAGGCAGCTAAAGTCATTGCGCAACGATGGGTTTGCACCAGGTTAGCAGTGGTTTTGAGGAGAGGTCAGCTGCCCCCCTCTGATTTTCCCAACTGACAACATAGCTACACTTTAGTACAGGTTACAACCTGGAAATAAGAGATGCAACGATACTGAAAAATACACGTTCCTAGCTGTTCAAGACATCTAACTTGGCACTTCAATGATACCCAAACCGATTAG
Source organism: Pampus argenteus (assembly GCA_036937835.1). Classification (NCBI taxonomy): domain Eukaryota; kingdom Metazoa; phylum Chordata; class Actinopteri; order Scombriformes; family Stromateidae; genus Pampus; species Pampus argenteus. Next base: position 10,795,558 of record CM072877.1, read on the forward strand.
CTCAACTGCTAGCATGTTTTTAATCCACCTCTTTAAGTTACCTCTGTGATACAAAGTGTGATAAACGGCAACAAGCAGCCGGCTAACATGATCTACTCACCGGCTGGTGAGGGTGAACACCGCTGCAGCCCCTGCCCGGTGACGCAGGGTCACTGCCAAGCTCTTCATTGGGGTAAATCGGGGCTCCGTTGCCAAGCCACTCCATCACCGCTGCGCCGCTAGCTGGCTAGCCGTGTGACAACCAGAAACAGTGTTGCACTGCGCGACCAGCTCTGCCCGACTTATATATGATCTAAATGCCACTCTGACACTTCGACAGACCTGACTTGGAAATATGATGGACCGCAACTCCTGTAAATAACAACGCTACCCAAAACAACAACAACAACCACCGGCTATGCCAACATCGGTTACGTCTTTTTTAAGAGGTGACGCGCAGAGCACGTGGTAAACAACTTTGACCACGTGTCCACGGTCTCAATTATTTCTACTCTATTCTTGTCTATAGGGGCACTGAAGTTATGTTTAAGGTCGCAGTGACATGAAAATATATGGAAAAGTATCAGATGGATATAAAAACTATTCTGAAATTTCAGCAGATTTGAGTTTTAAATAATATTAATAGTTTTTATTTATCATTTAACTTCCAGTGTTGGGGAAACGACTTTAATCTATCTATCTATCTATCTATCTATCTATCTATCTATCTATCTATTAGAAAAACTCAAGAAACACAAAAAATATTGTAAAAATGAACTGTCTATTGTTGGAGGTAGTTGGAAGTACACTACCAGAAGGTGGCGGTAGTGTACTTTTAACATACATGACAGTCTCCTCTGGAAACTGGAAGGAGTAGAACAAGAGTATGATTAAAACATTGCTGCCCCATTTTTGGGTTTACAGGCAACTTCCCTATAGTATATGCCTCGTTTCTAATAACCTTAGAATCGTGTCTAACTTCGTATATATGTATGTTTTCTGCCAAATGGGTGAAATAGTTTAGGGGGGCCACGGTTAGTAAATCCACAAAAGAAGCTGGATGTCTGTAGTGTGAGAGCAAGGGCTGCCTGAGATATCACGCGCAGGGCAGAATTAGCCCATTCACTCCTAAACGTAACTTCAAGGTAGGTAGGATAGTTGTTATTCTTCCTGACGTAAGATAACAACAAGAAACTAGCACATTGTGAGTTTGTTTGCGCCAATACCACAACGTGACACCAATGTAAGTAACGTTAAATATTGTCTGCTGATTTAGAAACATATGAATAAACTCGACTGTCTACCGGTGAGCAATATGACAAGCTAGCATTGAGGTTTAAACTAGCTTACACGATTCACAAGCCAACCAATATAATATATAGTATACATATATATAGTATACTGGCAAAACGACAAATACGGTTATAGCTTTTAGTGGTTACTTACATGAAAACAAATGAGAAAATAATAGTGTATGTTTGATTTGACTGAGCCTGACAAGCTAATGTTAGCTAACAGAAAATGTAATCTATAATGTAGGATGTGTCTTATTGCCACTAGGTGGGGATAGAAGATAAGTAGAAAGACTTGACTGCAGGTGTGCTGTAGCGTTTATCTTCCTCCTCCAGCTCCTGAAAAAGTGCTGCTGCGAGGACAGTGTTGTATGCCAAAGTCCGCCTCAGCCTGCAGACATTCAGACAGGGAGAAACAACCAAACCAGACTTCAGGCCTAAAAAAAAAACCATCCTCTGCCTGAAATCAAGTTTCACAGCCAGCTGGCATCTTGCTCTTTCTCAGGCTGCTGTTCCCACAGGTTTCTGTGTGTATGTGCAGGAATGATAATATCAGTGGTATAACTGCTTCATGATCGTTAAGTTTTACCGCTTAACAGTCTTTTTTTCTCTCTCTCCACTTTATTTAAAGCTCCCCTTTAGATATGTTTTAAGATGTATGAAAAAATAACCCTTCTTTGAATAATAATTTGTGTCTGATATGGTCCAATTACCTTAAATCCTTAAAATAACTTATACTACTTTAATGTATTTAATATTAGAAGTTTAACTGCTGGACACAAGATGTCTCCTACTACATTGCAAAGTCCAGCCTCAGTGTTTGTGCTCTGGAGGCGTCAAGTTTCCACATCACACTTGAATAAATTGAATATTGTACCACAATTGGCTTCTGAACTATTTGTGATGATCGTGTTGTTATAAAAATTAGGGTTACACAGCTAGTTCGGATGTTTTAACTTATACAATGTTTGTTCTTACATTATATGTTCTTAGGGGAACTTCCCTTTATTTTGATGTTTTACTCAGACTGGTAGGGTAAGGTAAAGTCCAGGTTAACGTATAAATAGAGGAATTTGAGAACAGAATGAGTCAGGGAGATGACATCAAGATCGGGGACATACTGGCTACTCATAAGGTGATAAGCTGTTTAAAGGCATTATCTGCAAATTGACTGAGGTTGAGACAGCCCATCTTCAGGAAAATGTATAAGAAACCAACTGTTAACGCTCCTCTGGGAGCCTTTTTCTCTGTAACCCCTTTAGTGTGTTGCATTGTGAAACGCTCCTCAAGATACAATAAATTCAACTTAAACTTTGATGCTTTGAATTCGATCCTCCTTATTTAAGGGTTTTTCTTTAAAATTCCCGTAACACGTGTGCTGTGGCTTTACCATAGTACTGTATGTAGTACCTAATTTCATGTTTATTTTGTCAGCACCTAGCGCCATAGCAATGTCTTAAATTGTGAAATATGGTATATTTAATAGCAATTTTGGTGAAACTGTGTTGTTCCTTATCTCTTCCTTCACAGAGTGACAGCAGCTCTCCATCCTGTGGACTGAAATGAACCATACGACTCCAGAGGCAGTGGGTTCGTATCACAGTTTTACAACAAAGTTCTCTTTCAGTCTTTAATATGGAAACAACACACAGGAGCGCTAACTGTAGTGTGACTAATATCCTTTAGGGTAACATTGTTACAAAGCACATGTATTGACACTAACTCTTTTATCCAACCAAGTCTGCATCTTCAGAAAAACATATTTATTAAACCATAGCAACTTTAAAAGCAGTGAATAATCTGTCTGGGTTGATCGAGTCTGTGCTAGGGCTGTAAGATATGATAGAAATGTCACAAGAGGTACAACTACATTTTAAGGCTTTACTAGATAAATGTGTTGCCAAAGCATAGTTACAAATTTTTGTAATTTACATGTGTTTCTTGGCAACATTGGTTTACTGAACACTGCACAAGGAGCTCAAGGTGTCACCATCATTTTTTCACAAGTAGAGCCTGTAGGTTAGTGTCAGTATACATTGGCATAGAAACCAAGCTGTAGTGTGTCAATCCTGGAGAGGTGAACACACAAACACTGCTTTAGTAAGCATCAAATTCTACAAGTGCTGTTAATCTCCTTGTCTTCGAGATCTTGCAGTGGCACCTGTTGAAAGCCTTTTCCAAAACCTAGTACAACAAAATACAAAAAGAGAGAAGTACTTGTAGAAGAATGTCGTGGCATCCTTCCAGTGGCGTTGAGCCACTTGCACAACTCCTGCCAAGTCACACAGAAGCTGCTCTGGTGGCTGTAGTGACACCAAATGCCCCATTTAGACACTTGATCTTTGTGTTTCCTTTATTTTGGCATCTGTCTGGCAACAGGCTGTTAGACCTGCCCTTGGATTTAATTTCTGTCTAATTTTACTGAAATTTAAGAGTGAATTTTTTTTTATTGTTTTGTAAGAGTGGAGGACTAGGATAGTGTCATATTACTTTAAACTCCACTTAGGTAAATGTAGTAATTCTCTCATATTTCAAGTTCACATAGTTAAACAAATAAAGAAAAAAAAAATCACCTTCACAGAGGTGAATGAGTGCATGTACTATACATGTTTGTGTATTTGTATGGGGGTTATTATGTTGTTATGAATGGGGAGCCTCCAGTTCTGTCATTGACCCACCAGCCAAGACTATAAAGAAGCCACATGCTCCACATTCCTCTCCTCATACAAACAGTCCAACGCAAGTGAAGTGGGTTGTGCTGTTTGTGTAAGTATGCATGTTGATCAGTGGGATGAATGAGTTGGAGTGTAGTGTATAACAAAATAATATAATTATAATTTGTATAATTAATATAAGAGAACGAAACAGAAGTTATTCAAATGTCTGAAATTAAAGGACTTTTCCAACCATAGCTGGTTTTGCATGTCTTAACCCCTTTGATTCAAATTTGCTATCAAAGTGGTGCATGGGGAGATAATTGTAAATACTTTTAAGTGTAGGGTTATTTGAAAAGCCTTGTACTACGTTACCATTATCTTTTATTTTAAAAAACAACATTATGATGGATTGCATAAAGTACCCCAAGAAACCTCCAAATAACTGGAATTTTTCATTTTCAAATTAAGTTAAGAAAGAAACCACTGATTGCCTGGAAGGTAGGAAATGGATTTAAGAAGTCTAAAACTATTGTATACTCTGGAAATAACCTGGCACTAATGCAAAACAGGCATGATCTGCATGATCAATGAGCCAAAATATGCAACAAGAGTTTGCATTGCTCTGCCGTTATAAAATGAGAACCAAAAATGAGGGAGACTTGCATGGAAGAAAGGGAATATCACAAACAAAGCGATAAAGAATGAACACGAGAGTGAGACAAAACGAGTAATGATACTTTAAGTAAGGGTATTTTCAGGTAGAAATTCAGAGAAGTAAATATAACAGTTTCTCAGACATCTAAAGTGAATATTTTGGAAGAAGTATGAAGGACACAAATAGTGTCAGGCCAGGAAAGGCACAGTAAAGAAAGAGGCCAACACAGAGAGAGGGAGAGGCCTTTTGGTCTGCTTTCCCAGGCTATGCATCAGGAAGGCTGTATTTTTTTACACCGTGACCACCGCATAGCCCTTTCCTGGGGAAATCCGAGACAAAATCGAGAGAGGCTGTTGCAGGGAGGGAGCGGAGAACAGGAAAACTAGCCCTGGGAAGGAGGGAGGGAGGCAGGGGGGCAGGTATGGTGGAGCCCACACAGCTTGAGTGACAGAAATAAGCTAGAAGACTCAGGGGAACACATGCACATGAAGATAGACACGAAACATGAAGCACACATCTTTCTTGTTTCTAGGCCTTTTTATCCACTGTGGCCTCCAAAAAATTTGCCCAGTGTCTTCTCTGGAGTATTTTGGCTGCCGATTCAGCTGGAATGCAGAGCTAATGCTGGGTTCCTGTACTATCCAACCAGCCTCGGCTGTTAATCCGATGTTATGGCTGCTCTGCTATGCCTTTTAAAGAAATAATATTTGACGTTATGGCTACTCAGCTATGCCTGTTTTAACAAACAATATTTCCAGTATATCAGGTTACCTACAGTCTGAGATTTAGGTTTGACAAAAAACAAGTTATTTTAAAGTTGTTGTTTTTTTAAGAATCATTCTTATGACTAAACATATATTTTCACAGTCAGAGTTGTGAATCATTGTTTGGAAGAGATGATAAAGAACATTGCTTTAAAGTCAAAGGTCAAGAGTGACCCCCCCCCCTCGTGTGTGTGTGTGTGTGTGTGTGTGTGTGTGTGTTACCCCCCCCCCCCCCCACAGGTCTTGACCCCACCGTGCTGACAGACCAACTCTTTGAGCTTTGGAACTGGAAAGATCTGCAGACGGTGAGAGTCACTTTCACAGCGTGTGTCAATCCCTCACATGCAATATTGAGTGTGTGTGTTTACAAAGGTGGGGAGATTGCATGTCTGCAAGAAACACTTGCAGAGGAAATAGCGAGAGAGATAGAGAGAGAGCGTGCTTGGACACTTAATACTTGCATGGTTTAATGAAGCTCACTAGTGTGTGTGACTGCGTGCGTCTGTCTGTTAATGAGGAAACCAGAGTGTCTGTCAGTAGGAAGGAAAGAATTTGTGTTGCACTGAATGAACTTGAGATCTGTGTGAGGAGGATATTAAGTGGATGACATCTGTTTTGCAAATTAAAACAGAGTGCCAGGCATTCTCACACAGATATTATTTTCTAGTGTAGGAAGTTTCTAATGCCAGAGTTTGTATTCTTAAGTTGGGAACCAAATTGTGTCACAGCCCTGTGTGTCTGCTGGGCTTAGGCCCACTGTGTCACAGGTATTCTAAAAATTCACATGCCATTTACCTAATTTTACCAGCAACTTTGTCTCTTAAAAATAAATCCCCAGATGATGATTTCCTTCCAACAACGTAGAAAACATGCAAAACATTTGATCAGATTTATTGTTGAATATTCCACTCTAAGGTGATGCAACATTGTTGCCTTAAGGGGAAATTGAAAACATGAAATCATACACTCTGTGTTGTTTTTGGATGAATCTACCTGGAAGAAAAAAATGATTGTAAAAAGACAATAAAGCTGCAATGATTTATACACTGATGTTTTCCGCTGTAAGAGTTTAGTTTTTGTTCAAACCGCTCCCGCCCTGCCTGTTTCCCCACAGCTACATTTGGCAGCCCTCCAGGGATTTTCAAAGCTGTCTGAGCCTCTGGAAGCCTTACTGACAATCCTGGAGAGCTGTCCTGGTAAACAGAAGGGTCGGAGCAACACCCTCGGCCATTACATCCTCATGGAATTCCAGACATGGATAAATGAACGTCCTCAGGTAGATGAGAACTTCTGGGCCAGTTCCGCTTGTGTCACTTATAGCAGTTTGTATCTGTTCATGTACACATGTCGATGAGCACCATCTCTATGAAAAAGTAAATGGATTTTTTTTTCCCCACTCTGCACATACTAGAATAATAATTAGGCCTATATGTGAGATTTATCACACAGCTCCTGTCTTTAATAATTAATAAACCTTGTGTATGAACTCGCACAGTTAGACCACAGCATTGTTTGCAGTAGACATTAATATGACTGCAGAGTGTTAAAATCTGAGCCATGGGTGAAGAGGTACAAAAATGTTACAACTCTAAGTTGAAAAATGGCAAGAACAATATTTAGAGAAAATGATTTGTGTCTTTTATAAAACATTTTAAGTTAATTTACGGAGAGAAGTTTGTGTCTGAAGGGTGTTTGTGAGTGAGTTCAAAGCCAGATTCATAAGGTGCTTTACATTTTAAAAGAAAATGCTTGAACAAATTGATTAAGTATTCCTGGCCCCCTGATTATGTACCTTTTATGCCCACACACATACAACCATTACCATTATCACAGCCAGTTTGCTGTAGACTTCAGCTATATACCATATATCCTAAGCAAATTACTAAGCTACAGCAAACTATGACTCATGACTTTCAAGGAAAAAACATTTCAACAATTGCTTCCCTTTTCAGACTCTGTTTTCACTACCCTTAATGTTTTCAATAAAATAATAAATAATAACAACATTTTTTTGGTTCCTTTCACCAGGTTACACTAAGTTCACTGCCAGAGCAGCAAGCAATGGCCCTCCAACATCGCGCTCTTAGCTTACTAACAGATTCCCAGCCCAGCTTTGTAGACAGTCTCATAAACATCTACCAACTCAGTTCCCTGGATCTGGCCATCCTCAGACTGCACATTGAGAGGTTACAGACCCTCAACTGCTACAAAGAGGTGAGTTCATCATTTGAACATCACATTATTTTTTGGCTGTTTTTTTTGTTTTTTAAACTTTGAAAGTAAAATAAATGCTAATGCTAATACAAAATATTTGTTTTATATAGCCGCACTGAATTACTCATGTTTTTCACAGGCAGTAGTGCTGAGTGTAAAGCTGAATTTACAGAAAGAGATGAATATGGAGGAGGTGAGAAAACATTTTCAGCATCCATGACTGCATATCCTTTTGTCCACGTTCATCCATAAACACTGAATATATTATCCTACTTCTGATGTGTTCGTTCTGAACGTCTCAATTTCTAACTCATTTCCTAAATAGTTTTCGCAAATTTTCTTTTGCAGATGTGTGTACCGCTGATCTTGCAGGATAAGATATCATTGGCAGAATCCTTTGTAACAGGCCACAGTCACCTGGAACTACAACTGGTCACACTCCTAGACTCTTGGTGCCACCCCTGCTTCAGTATGGAAGCGATAAACAAGTATGGAGCATGTATGAATGTGTTTGCAGCCTAAAAATGTAGGAATGAGTTTGTCACTGTATAAACTTGTATTGCTGTGTGCGAATCCGCAGGCAGTTCCCTCGCCTTTCTGTTTCAAAACACTGCGTAGGCCAGGTCAAGCCCAAAATACTGACAAAACATGTCTTGCGACTTGTGGAGAAATTCAACATTCACCAAGGTGTGTGATAATACATGTGTAGTTCATTTTGGTATAATCACCTTAGGCAGAAAATGACTGTGATGTCATCTTTTTGACGCAGGACTATGTCCCAATGCTCTACACAAGAGGAGACAGGGCTCTTTGCGTTTCCTCATGTACAAGAGGTTTGTGGAGGTATGTGTTACACAATATGCCCCAGGTATATAAGCAGTGATCAGTGATTTATATGTTTAGCTAATATTAATTTAAACCATATTTGACATTTAGTACAACAGAAGTACATGTTGTCATAATTGATTTCTTGCCAATCTTATCTGTTCAGCTATGTGAAGCCTCCTCCAAGGAACACGTTGGTATTTGTTTCTGAACTTTGTCTCTAAGACTTAATTGATTGTGTAGTTCACTTTTACCAATTTTACAAACTATACTTTACTAAACTATATGGTTGCCTTTCAAAAGTTTTTATTCTTTACTATCTGCAAACAATAAATGAACTAATTAATGCAGCTAAATGCAGCCTCTGATTGTTAATGCGGGTTTTCTTGGATATACCAACAATGGTGAAAGATGAGCAGAGATTGGCCTTTTGTCAGTGAGTGTAATATACAATTAATTATACACATGTCAAATTAATAACCAATCAAACTTATTGAAATTCTGCCTTTCCGCCAACAAAAGCCGGTAACGGATCTAAAATATATATTTCACTAAAAAAAGACTTTGAGGCTGAAGGTTTCAGAGAGAAGTCACTGCAAAGTATCAATTCTCCTGACTTTATCCATAAATAAATAGTGCAAAAACTTTCATGAGTGTCCACTAGTATGAAAAGGTCAGGTTAACTAGTTACAGGTATTTGTCATAAATAAGTAATACTGGTTTTGTTTTGTTTTGGATTTCGCCCTCTGATTTCTTATAGAAAGGCATGATGGATGAGAACTGGAGTGACCATGTACAGGTGGGTGCTTATGCATATATATATGTGTGTGTGTAGAGACAAACATTATATATATAATAGTATTTCCAGCAGGACATTTTGGATGTGTTGTGTGATTTTTAAGTGTGCATGTCTATCATGCGTGCATAGTACGTGGTGGCAGATGACCTTGAGCTACAGATCCAGTTGGTGGAGATGTTGGTGAAGTACAGTGGTCTTCAGAAAGCCTCTCAATGGTCACTGAGATACAAGATCCCCAGAAATCGCCTTCCCCATGGGGTATGGGAAACACAGCAGAGTCTACCGCCACATCTACAGTGAGTTGGTCAAAAGAAAAAATGAACATATTCTAATATGCAACTTATGGTACTTCTACTTCTGTACTTCTTTATTAAAAGAGGAATAGGTGCAGTGTTTTATGCCTAAATTGCAACCTGGAGCATCAATTTTGTTCACCACATCCCCATTCTCACACATTGCAAGTCTTATTCAGTTATGCATCTTTAGCCGCAGCTACTTCATATTCTCTAATAAACATACATGTTATTCTGAATATATCTGATTTACTATTTACATTGATTGCTTGTTTTTGCTAGAATATTAGACTTACTATGAATCAAGTGTTTTAAACTGCATGACTTTGATGACCCCTTGAGTCTCTCTGTGGTACTTTTTTCAAAGACCACTACCGATCCTATATTTCATTAAAATACTCTGCTAAATCATAAGACCTATTGTCTTCTGATATGTGATGTATGGTGTTTTCCTGGTTCCCTAATATAGTCATCTATCCACATTCATTCTGCATTCTTTGTTTTTACAATGTAAATTTTTCACTCTGTTACCCTTTTTACACTTGGCAATAATATGCATCTTGGGTGATCCGATCACAAGTGGACAGCTCTAAATACGTCCGTTCACACCTGGCATAAACATGTGTCTCCACCTGTGTCTCAAGTGACCACTTGTGATTGGATCTCACTTCCGCTCTGCAAATAAACACCTACTTCAACTTGTTTGATAACAGGATAAACAAATATACAATGCATTGGGTGCCTCTTCTCGAAAATCATATACCTGTCCTATTGATTTGTTTTTGCTAAGAATTTGTCCACATGTGGCCCAAACCACCTCCAAATGTCGTCAGATCTTATTGCGTCTTCAATGCGTTTTGGGGGTGTTCACACCGTACTTAGAGCTGTCTACTTTGGATTACCCAAGACCCATGCCTTGTGTCTTTTTTTACATAAACACTCACAATAACACACATTTGTCACGTCCACTCAGACAAGTACATCTGGGTGATTCAGAACAAATTGAGGAGTGGATGCCATCTGAGTCTCACCGTCAGAAGTTCTACCAGGTGCCAATCACCAAAGACAAGGTTCACCTTGTGGACACGCCGGATGCGCTCCAGAGATGTCGAAAGATTGTGCTCAAGGTACACAGAAATAAATACTGGCAAAAAAGAAAGTTGCCTCCTTGATTAAAAAAAGGTTTTATCTCAAGTTTAAATCAACCATTAGTGAAAATCTTTATAAAGGACAGGAACTTGGACTTACTATTGAAAACTGTAAAACTGTTTTGCTTATTATCCCGCATCTTTAATCTTTCTTAGGATGGTGGCATAGTAGGAGTTGACATGGAGTGGCAGCCTACGTTTGGCTGTATCTCAACTCAGAAAGTTGCTCTAATACAGCTTGCGGTTTTTGAGCAGGCTTTCTTATTAGACCTCTGTGCAAACGGATTGTGTCAACATGCAGATACTATCAGTTTCATCAGGAGCCTTTTCTCCACACGAAATGTCCTTAAACTGGGTAAGCACCAGACTTGACAAAAGTTAAATCACATTTTTTTTGCACATTTCTGTTCATACTTCTGTCTCCCCATTTCTCCTTTATTCTCTTTTAGGTTATGGTATGGCTGGAGATCTCAAGTGTCTCTTGTCCACCTGGCGCCAATTTTTAGAGGAGCCATTGAAGATGGAGGGCGTGCTTGATCTTCTTAATATACACCAACAGGTGACATTATCCTGTCATTCAAATAATTTCATACAAATAAGTTTTAAAATCAAAATATCCATGTGGTGTAAAAAAAAAGGAACCATGAGAGCATCAATTTTCTTTTATCTTTCTTTATTAGTAGGGGTGTAATGTTTCTATGAATTCAGGATTTGATTTGATAGTTATTCCATATTTCAGTACATTTTCAAAAAAGGCAAAAACTGGCACCTGAGGATTAACCTCACATTTCTAATTTCAAATTTCTCTTAGCTTTTTTATTTTACATTTAATATGACATTCAACTTAGATTTGGCACTTCTGGCTCAGCTCAGCCTGGTTCAACAAGCATCAGCGTTTTTGTCTTGTTGTCCGCTGTATTCCATTCAACCAGGTATACTGGACTAGAGGATAGTGAGGACTCATAGTACTTTAGGTGGATATGAGTGTAAAAATGGCTAGTGTAAGCAGCCTGTTGTGGGATATGAGGAATGAGGATATTTTTTAAAGATCACATGAAATGTCTGGTTAAAACAGTATTTTGTGGCAGGACAGTACATAGGAGGGAAAGTTTAACAATGTTTTTCCTGGAGCTCCGCAGTGTCAAAATTCTACATTACATAAAACGAATGAAGCTGCTGAGTTTGAAACCATGTTGTCTTAGTGAAAAGAAACAAGCATTTAATGGAGAAATATTCATTAATTCTGTAATAAATCTGTATTCTGCCTTACACAGATCGAGCGTGGTACGGTCAAAATGACTCAAAATGGCCCTAAGGAGGTGCTGGTTGGAGAGGACTCTGCAGATAAAGGCCTCAGTCTGCTGGTAAAACAGGTCCTGGGAAGACCCCTGGACAAGACAGAGCAGATGTCCAACTGGGAGAAGCGGCCGCTACGCATCAGCCAAATTAGATATGCAGGTAAGGTATTATGCATGCAAAGACGCACAATGACAGAGAGACAGATGGTCATTGTTCTTTTCACTATAGAATATCACAGATTATTTTTTTATCCTCTGACGAACTGCAAACCAATAAAACCCTTCCTCTTTTTTTTTTCTCTCTCGTTTGTCAACCTCCTTCTAGTGGCAGATGCCTACTGTTTGCTGGATGTTTACTCTGTCCTGTCCAGCAACCCAGCACGGTTTGGGCTGCCAGCGGACCTGCTCAGCATCTCAAGCCAATCAGAGAAGTGTGGAGCAAAGAAACATAAGGATAAACGGACCAAGCAAATGAATCAGGCCCATGGCAAAGAGGTCAGGCATCAATTGCTGTTATTTACAGTGTTTACTTATTTTGATAAGGTTGTCATGGACAACAAATGGTTTGAAGTCTAGGATCTAATGATAAATAAATTAAAAAGGCAAGTTTCCTAGAACACACAAACGATAACGCATATCTGAGGAAAACTTTCTCCTGTTCTCTTTTTTTTCTAGCCAGATATCCCAGATAGAGACAGATATGTTGTCAGCAGAGGGGAATTTCATTAATGAGATTAATGAGATAAGAAATGGTTGAACCCAGAATCCATTTACTGCTCGGCCTGTTCTTGCCCTGACCTTGACATGGTTGATTCTCCTCTGAGAGTTACACACTTACTTAGTTACTTCTCTTTATCGGAAACATTTCTGTGCAATCACTTTCCTGTTAGGACAAACAAGGAACCTGAAGAAACAGGCTTTAGCAGAACCTTTGTATCAGAATGGCATTTTTAATAAAAGGTACTTAACTGCAAGTAAAAAGGACAGCATTTATGACATTATTCTCCAAATTTTGCCACATTTTATGTTTTTTCCACACGTCTTAAGAACAGACTGTAAGCAGATTTTAGTAGAGTAGATATAATCCAACAATAACGATTGTGCTAATATGATTCTTAGTTATGTGAGCTTCTGAGAGGGGAAAACCTTCAACTGCAGAACTTGGGTTTGAGCATCCAACCTGCAGAGAGGAACAATGTGTGTTTGACCAAGACACTTCAGCAGTTCCTACCAGCTCCAGGGGTGCAGTTGTATAGCTCACCCTGTGCTTTGACCTTCCTGCACTGTGGTGCAAGTGAAAAGAAAATCCCCCTGTGGGGATCAGTTAAGTATCACATTATTGTCTCTGTCCATTTAGGAATGTCAAGGGCCTCAAAGGGTCAGTCCCCCTCGCTCTGACATAGAGAAAGGCCTCCTGTGTGGCAAGAAGCCCTCAGAGGATTCCCCCGCTCTGCCGCCCCAGCAGTTGCGGGTGGTGTGTGACAACATGCTACAGGGACTCGGGAGGTACCTGCGCTGTTTAGGAGTGGATGTGGTCATGTTGGAGAACACCGATGATCACAGAGAAGCGGCAATTGTAAGTTAGCAGTCCAAGACATACACTTATCTCTTTATACAAGGGCAAAAAACACATTAAGGAACCAAACACAGAGTCAGTCAATACTATCTATTTGTAGAGATCACAATTGATTTGATTTAATGTCTCTTTTTGTTCTGATGTTAATGTGTTGTGTGTCAGTTAGCGCAGACTGAAGGCCGAGTTATACTCACATGTGGGCAACCATACCAAAGTGTAAGTAATGCATGCATGCGTGCCAGACTGAACAAATGAACAAATATCAACCTGCAAATCCATGATGTATTTTATGTATGTATGTATGTATGTATGTATTCGTTCTGTCTGTGTGTGTCCCTATGTAGTTGCGGTCCCAGGTGGGTGAGGGTCGCTGTCTGTCCCTAGACTGTTCAGAAAAGGCCAGAGACCAGGCTGTTCGAGTCCTCAGACATTTCAATGTCCAGCCCACTCTCAACGATATATTCAGCCGCTGCCAGGTAGGAAAGTTTATGGTGGTTCTGAAAGTATTTGTAAAATTAACTGCTGAATTATAGATCTGCTAGCTAAAATAGCAGATTAACATTACATACATACAATTACACAATGATTCTATCATGTGACATAACAGGCGCCATAATTATGTTTTATGCATTTAGCTGAGGCTTTACTCATAGGAACCTTCAATAAGAAAGAAAGAGGAAAAGACTGAGGTCTTATCTCAGTGAGAAGTACGAGAAATACCCGAACAGTATCTTTGTGGTTATAAAATACTGTTGAACTGGTTAACTTCCTGAATTTTGAGAATCAAGCTTGCGGTGGTTGTGATTTATTGTGTCACACTTAGTGAAAAGGGGAAATAATTAATACATTGTAATGGGAAATGGAGAAGAAGCAGGCAACATGTTGCCTAGACATGCTAAACTTTGACTAAAAAATCGACTTTATGGATGTGGAATGTCGCCTCTCTGTTGGGGAAGGAGCATAAGTTGGTGTGAAAGGAGAAGCTACAGAAACTTAATATGGTTTGGTGTACCGCTACATGCAGCGTTTTCTCCAGACCCAAACTCTTCTCCAGTGTTGCTGTTTTCACCTCTGTGACTGTGACTGGTAACTAGTGATATTGAGATGGAGTGAGAGATTGGCAGGCAGATTGATATGGCATCAGCAGTGATGTGTTGTGTGTAATGTGGCGACAGTGGCCAAGAGAATAAGATTGCAGATAACCAACAGTAAAAATGGGCTCACCTTTACTGACAGGAATAAGAAGCTCAGACAATTGGAAGGAGATTGAAGTTGAAATACTGCACGTTCACATCGAAGGTAGCCAACTGAGACAATCTAATTAGTATCCCTTCTGGTTGCCTCCCTGTGGAGGTATGTCCAACTGGGAGGAGACCCAGGAGACTGTAGAGGGACTGCATATTCCATCTGGCCTGGGAATGCCTAGGTATGCCCCAGCAGGAAAGAAGGAAAGTGGAGGGATAGATGGATGGATGAGGAGGTGGAAGAAGTAAACATGAGCAAAATGTATCACCAAACAATGTAATGTAATCACCAGGATGGAACAGAGTTGAACCTGGAGAAGAAATAAAACTAGATATTTTAAATTTCTGTGCAAAGCCTTGAAAAGATTTTTGATTGCAGTTGTCGCAATAACATTTGATTTACTGCACCTGACCTGTCGGTGGGTGGCTGTTTAGAGAAACCTGTGTGAAATAAGGTGTGTTTGTGTTTGTGCGTGCATGCGTGTGTGTGTGTTTCTAAACTTGGGTGTTCTAGCCTACTCCTAGTAGGGGGTCCCAAATGTGTTAAGATACACCATTGGGTGCAATTGTCTCAGACCCAAAATGTAGACAACCTGGACCACCTTGATGGTACTGATGGCACATACAGGCACCCTAAAAAGCCTCCCTGATGACTGGTGGCCAAATGGTCATCCACATACCTTCCCTATTTAGGAGCCACTCCTAACAGCACTTCAAAAGGAGAGGTAGTTGCCAAAGGAAGACCAAATATGACCTCTATAATAATTTAGTGTTTCACACCATTAGTAACACCTCTGCCACAGACCTTTCCCATCAGTTTATATACTTCTAATGGCAGACCTGAGAAAAATATTCCTACAATGAGAGCAATCTCTTACTTATGCCCTGGTTGAGGTTGTTTTTATTTCTTTTCGGGATTTAAAAATAAATTAAAAAAATGTATCCAAAAATATAATTTAATTTAAGAACAGACAATAAATTACTTTACCAAAGTCTTAAGGATTTAGGTTACCTGTAAAATTCAATATGCAGTTTATATTAAAATAGATTACTGTTAGGTAGGTTACTAGTTAATACCAAATTAAAGTGTGTGCGCATGTGTGTGTGCGTGAGAGAGAGAGTTACCCTGGGGTCTGCTCCATGGCCCACCCAGGCGAAGTTAACCCCTTTGTTATCTGATTGTAAAGCTCTCTGATTAGCAGTGGATGGGTTAGTTTCTCTCCCTTTGTTTTCCTGTGCTTCTCCCTCATGCACATACACTACAGATGAATGTCGTGTGTGTGTGTGTGTGTGTGTGTGTGTGTGCAAGTAAGGATTGTGCAGGGAAAGGGTTAATGTTTGTCTCTGTATCAATAGGCCACACAGAGATATTAGGGGCATAGGAATGTGTGTCCACCATGGAGACCCCAAGAGGAGAAGGGAGATGTAGAAGGGCCTCCTGTGTATCTGCGCCATTGTCTGCATGCTTGTACAATAAAGAGGTGATTAAAAAAAGCCACTGCATGACAGGCTTTTATGATACACTGATTCAGACTGGTCTGAAGAAATATTTACTTGCATATATATTCTAAAAAAAAAAAGTTTACCTTAAACTCGTGTGTTTGTAGGAAAATGTGATTTTTATCATGACAGGGCGTTACAACAAACCAATGAATTAGATAACGAGTAGAAATAGCAGGAGAACCTAAGATTAAATGCTGTGTAGCTGGGGACAAAAGATGTATCAAATAATTCTCAACATCAAAGGATAAGGCTGGCAATTTTTTTATTCTTAATATTATCAACATGTCTAGTATGCATATTGTTTGAACCCAAAAATGTGTTCAAATAGATAAAGTTTTGTCAGGCTGTTGACACATGTCACAGCATTTAATTAAATTTCATCTCTGGATTCCTGCAAAGGGTTGGGTAAGAGGGTGGAGTTGGTGATTGGTCCATTACAATTTTTCTTATTCAGCTGTATCCTATCCTTACCACTAATGCTTGCTGTGTCTATACTTTCTGAACACACGCACACTTCTGTTGTGTAGTTTCATCAGATGTCACATACTGGCTTTTTATAGACATGTTGAGATAGCAAAGATTGCCTGAGCAATAGACACAAAACCAACCAAACACACTCATAACGCATCAGAACCCAAAACTGGCAAACGCATACTGACATTGTTGTACACAGACAAACACATTTACCTCAACACATTTACCTCAGCACATTTAAAAACACACACGCACACAGACTCGGTCACAGATGCACACACAGTCAGACTCAGTCATAGACACTATTACAGCAGAAATGCTGGTTCCCACGCACTAGACTACTGGGGAAGTGAAAACAAGAGCAACAGGAACCGCCACAACGTGAGAGGGAGGGGTGGGGAGGTGGAGAGGAAAAGGGGAGGGAGGGAGGGTGAGAAGTGAGAACGGAGGTGATGGCAGGGAGGTAAGAAAAGAGAAATGGTGAAAGGCAGTGAAAGCAAGTGAGTTACTGATAAGGAGAAAGACATAAAAATAGTATGGATTAGCTGATATGGTATTACAGAGACTTTGTGAGAAAGTCCGAAATAATCAGCTTGTGTGCAAGTGAAGAGAGTGTTTGCTGAGTGAGGGAGAGAGAAAGAAAGGAAAAGAGAGTGTCTGAGAAAGATGGCATTGAAGGAAGAGGAGGGGTGGAGGAGGGTGAGGTGATAGAAAGACTTGTCTGTCCTTTGATCTACAAAGAGAGCCGCGGGCTGAGAAACAGGAGGAATGTGAGAGGTTGAGACACGTTTAAAGTTACCCTTCACTGCCCGTGTGCGTGTATGCGTATGTATTTGTGCATGTGTGAGCGCATGAATGTAATGGGGATAGTCATTTCAGGATGTTGTAAAATCCTGTGGAAAACAGATACTTTTTATAGACTTGCAAAGTATATACACACACAGTCTTAATTCATATTTGCATTGTCATTTTTAGATAGGCACACTGCGAAACTCAAACTCAAGTTGAAACCCAAACACACATTGTCACATTTTCACAAACCTGCATGAAGCATTTAAGCTAGGTGGCTCTGTCTGTCTGCATTTATGTGCCGTGCATGTACCGCTCTGTGCAGTGACAAAACCGGGGTCTAATTTGTGTGTCCCGCCGTTTTTCCCACTCTCCCTCCCCTCTCTGGAGACGGGAGGGAGCAAAAGCGAGAGAGGGGAGGAGGAGGAGGAGGAGGGGGGCATTCCATAGGCACGCCAAGACATTCCGAGGGAAACCATCCCAAATATTTCCCACTGTGTGTGGTGAGAGCTTCATGTCTCCTGTTACATATACGGTTTGAGTGTGCAAAAAGTGAACACACACACACACACTGGCAGGTCACACTCACACCGTTTCTGGCATACACACATGTAGATTGTTAGCGGGTGCAGTTATAAGTGACTGATGAGCGGCCTGTGTGCATCTACATCTCCTTTGTCTGTTTTCTGTCTTGAAGGCGACATGCTGTCGCTGTGTGTGTCTGTCTGTCTGTCTGTTGTGGAGTTAAATCAGGAAAGGCCATTGTAAGTGTAGTGTCACTCCAGTGTGTGAGTTTATGAATGAGTGAGCTAATAAGACAGGACCACAAATATTTAGCTTTCACTTTGCTACTCAGTCTATAGCATTTGTTGTGGAGATGATGTTTACTGTTGTTTTTACTGGAATGATAAGATGATCGGATACTGAACAGATGTATTGGATTAATAATAGTTGAATAAACATTATAAGGTTGGGCAGTATGGTTAAAATCACAATATTAATATTCATATTTTTCTGATATAAAAATATATCATGCTTGGTAAATGCAAAAAAAAAAATTACACACACAAAATGATTTAACTGGACTGTGTTCCACTGTTATGCATCGGTTAATTGGTTCTCTGAGACGTGCAAATCCTCTAAATCCCCTGCAGATTGTAACCTGTGTCCCTGACTCATTTTGAGGTTGATTCTCATGGCTGTCTGAGCAGACACAATAGCAGATACACACACATACACACGGTTAGATAAGGAAGAAGATGAGCCATTACTCACCAAGCATCTGCTCTCAAAGAAATTATGCCTGCCCCTTTTTCCCACAGTCAAGTTGGCCCCAGGATACCATAGCAATGCAATGACACCTGTGTATGCGGGTGCAAGCATAATATGTATTTACATGCTTGTGTGTGAATTCATAGTTGCTCAAGCGCTGGTGAGGTTTGTCCACTTGGAGGGGCAAATGATTATGTGTGTAGTTTTCTGACTGTTTTAATCAGAGCTCTGGGCTCCGTTCCAGTTTTAATAACCTGTGATGTTTACTGCTGACATCACAATCCTGTGCCTTCTCCTCGCTCACTCATCACTTTATTCCCGGTCAAACCCTAATGCAGATAAACTTGAAAAAAGTCTGCTGTCTTTTAGTGACCCATCCCCTTGATGCTCCAAGTAAAAAAAAAAAAATTAAATAAATAATGTTTTGTGGGTTGAACATCTGTTTTTGAGAACATTAATGTGTAGGGTTTCATTTTATGAACCTTTCACAGACAATGACCAGTGTGCTTCTGCTCAGCAGCAGCCAGCCTCTGCTGTTTCTTTCTGCCCTTGAATATAAAACATTGATTAAATTAATTAGCTAAGTTAAACTTGTAGCATTGATGACTGTCAATCATGTAGCTCTTTTACAGTCTGAAAACCTGAGTTTTCAGACTTTTTTCCAACATACACTGTAGTTTTTAATGGTATGTGCAACAGTGTACACAGTATTTCTCTCATTCTCTCTTACCTATTTAAATGCATACCAACACAAAAGTAGCAGATGACAATTCCCTGCTTATAGATTTATATTAAACACATTTTCTTTCTTTAGATTACCGCTGACACAAATTAGAACATCTTTTTGAAATCTGTTTCTCCATCTCACCCTCTGCCTGGTTCTCTCTCTCCCTCTCCATCTCTCCTGCTCCTTCACCCCCCGTTCTCACTTCTCCACTCCGAGTCTCACTCTCCGTTTCAGATTAGCCAAGGCGAGGAATCCGGTGCAGCCGGCAGCTGGAATGTCCTGTTTGTCTTGCTCTGTTTGTGTGTGCGTGTGTGTGTCCGTGTGTGTGAAGTTGGTGAGGCTGGTGCTGCTTTTTGATGTGTTCCATTGTCTAAGAGCCAAGCTGCTTCCTGTCACTGCTTTCCCCAAAAGCCTGAGAGAAACAAAGAGGAAGAAAAAGAGAAGAGAGAGAATTGCGAGAATTCGTGACAGTGACAGGTTGAGCTGGAGAGAGGGATGCAAGAAGGTGGAATATGAAGGGGAAAACAGTGATGGAAGATGGAGAGATATGGTTAATAAGAGAAAGATGCAACAGGAAGTGATGGAGGGATGGAAACAGGAGGAGAGTTAGAGAGGGAGGAAGAGAGGTGAGCAGGAAGGAGGGAGAGCTTCAATAGGGCTTTTCCTCCAAACACCAATACAATGAAGTAGTGCGTAATTTCCCATGTCCCCTACACCCACACCCACCCCCACCCCCCACTCACACACGTCCCACACACAAACACACACAGTTTCTCATAGGTGATATGGCTTTATTCTCTATATGGAGCTGATTATACTCTGATGTTGCTCTCACACTCCGCTCTCTGTCTCTGTGGTCTGTGTGTGTGGTCTAAAACTGTGGACAACTACAGGCAATACAGATATGAAAGGATGAGAAAAAATGTGGAAGAATAAGCAAAACAGAGTGATAAAGATAAGGGAAGGGATGCAGAGGAAGTGGATGTCTGCGAGTAGAGAAAAATTAAAAGCAATTGCGAAGTAAGAAAATGCCAGAGGAGAGAAAATAGCTCAAAATACCATTTGCGTGTATGTGGTACATTTCCCTGTGAAAATGTGGACGTGCATAAATCATTCAACATGTGTTTTGGTGTGTGTGTGTGTGTGTGTGTGTTAGTGTATGTGAGTTGCTGGCCGGTGGAGGGGTTTTGACGGGGCAGAGCATAGCATTCCTGCTGGGTGGTGATGTCATGAGAACTAGCTCTCTGCTCGCAGACAGACAGCCCTGTTTATGTTCCCCTCCAGAGGAGAAACCACACTGTGTGTGTGTGTGTGTGTGTGTGTGTGTGTGTGCGCGCGCGCATTTTCTGTCTGACTGTGTTATTGGCTCATGGGGGAGGTGGGGAAGCCGAGAGGCACTCGAGAGGGTCTACTTTCCCCTGCCGCTCGGGGAGAGGGAACCACTTACTGATGCCTTCCTCTCAAACATACACACAGAAAGAGGAAGTTTCTCATGTTTTGCAGAGCACAGTAGCTGCACAGCCAGACTGTGCTGCTGTGAGTGATTGCCCTTTGCTTCTAAATAGTCTCTTAAGGGAGGCAGAATTCTTTGCAGTATAATAACAAAGCTAAGGTCAAGTAATGACAACAGTACCCCACAGAAAACTGGTCTTGAGCCATTTGAAATGCATTATTATACATTGTTTTTTTATATCCTGAAAGGTGCATAAGTCTTTACGTGCATAAGTCAGGCCAGCGTCATAATTAAGGCATCCTGAGTGAGATCTTGTCTACACAAAGTCAGTTGCAAAAGCATTTAAAAAATTGTTGATTGGAAATGGATTTTGTTCCCCTACTAAGTTAATTACTCCCCATGCTCGTATTTTGTCTAGATTTACTTTAAGGTTACCCAGAAATTTTTCTCCCATCAATGAAATGGAAAACAAAATGTAACAGTAGAAAATGTTGTGAGAACAAACCCTAACAGTTGTGTATTCCCCTGCCAGATACAGCCGGTATGACTGTCTTTGTGTTTGTGGTCATGGTATAATGATTTCACTTGCAATAGTGAAATGTGATCTTTAGTCTTTGCAGCTTAGTGAATCATAGATCATTCTCCCACACTCAACACGCAGTGCAACATAGCAAACCATCTGAGCTCATTCTGCCTGCGCTGTGCACAACAGATGATAAAGAACTCTTGTCAACCTTGCTAATACCTGCCAGTAGTAGTTTGGATGTTTAAGGTTGCTATTATCATGACTCTGAGAGACATAGAATGCAGAAAATTATAAACTGAGTTTGTAGTTAGATATGTGGTGCCATATTTTTCACAAAAATAAACTCTGGTAGATGCTATTGTCATAAAACAATATTTCAGTCTTTTATAAAGTTTTAGAAGAAGAGATACCTCGTCCTTGCCACGTTTGCACTTACAATAATAACATCCTCTGATGGCACGAAGGAGTTCTCGGAATCAAACCATATTATCCTTCTCCGCTGTGCTATGCTAATGTTAGGTTACTAACTGCATAATGTGTGTGGTCTGTGTCTATGTGTCACACTACAGTTGTGGTCTTCCTCTCTTCTGTTTATTGAGTTTCAGGACTGTTAAGTTAAAATAAAGATCTCTGGCATAATTGTGTTGAAGTTATAAAAAGGCTGATGCTCCACGATTTTGAGTTTTAACAGAATCTTACACTATGTGCCCCTGTAAGACTTGAGAAATCATGAGTTGTGATATTTGTTAAATGTGCAGCTCGATACTATATATCGATATGTGCTTGTGCATGAGAACTCCTTGCTATGTGAAAAGTGACTCTCATCGTGATCCTCAGGAACCACAGCCCTGCATATTTCATTCTACCCATCATCATGATTGAATTACAACTTCAATATCATGTGAATGTGGTTAATGCAACTGATAGCATAGAAAACCAGCAGCACAGGGAACCACTGACCTATATCACAACAATAACTCTATCCATTTTGGGCTGAGTTGTTTTTCCCTACACCCCTCTGTATGTGCATGCAGTGTGTTGGTGCAAGTTTGCGTGTGTGTGCGTGTGTGTGTGTGTGTATGTGTAGTTTCTGAGAATGAGTTGTGTCAACAATAAAATTTAAACCTCACAGAGACAGAGATAATGGATGGCAACCCCCCACATAGTCTGTGGTTCAGGAACTCAACTACTGTACTTTGTTTATGTGAGAGTTGTGTCTCAAAGTTAATGCTTCTGTGGTGTATTGCTGGTTTTATTTGACTTTACTGAAATTGATGGCATCATTATGAGAACTTGTGTTCTCACAGTTTATTGTTCTTATTATAGGTCGGTACTACATTTTAAACATATGTGTACATCTTTGGAAATGTGTGTCCAGGTCAGTGTTAAGACTTAAGTTTTGCAGTGATTCTTTCCAAAGCCTGCAGCTTGAATGATGTGATTCTATCAGAAGTCTGTTTGCTTTTGGAGCTCGAGGCTTGTCGGGAACACACACATGCACGCATTTTCTCTGTTTCGTTCTCTCTTTCGCCTCTGTTATTCACAGAGGAGTCAGATTAAAGTGAAAGTCCTTGTAGGGTGGGAATGGTCACAAGCATACTCCCCTCCATCCCCACCCCCAGGGAGCAAAGAGGTAGAAGGCTGGAGAGGTCAGGCTGCTTGGCCTGGGAAAGGCCTGAAAGAGCAAAGGATGAGGGGGGAGAAGTGTAGATAGATGGATTGATAGAAATCAGAAGAGAAGAGAGAGTACAGAGAAAGGATGTATATCAAATACACAAAGAAAGAGGGAGAAGAAATTAAATGAGTGATACTGACATTCATTGAAAGTTAGTGTGATGCTGGGGTTCAGTGTAAAAAAAACAATGAAGGAAGAGTAAAAGTTAAAAGAGAAATCAGAAATAGAGGCATAAGTTTGGGGGAAAACGGAAGGGAGATCAAAATAAGAGTGGAAGACTTTCTTGGCCTTCGAAGCTACTGAGAGACACACAGGATATAAATGGAGTGGAAAATTAGACCCACAGTAGGTAAAAAAAAAAAAGATGATGGTGATGCGCAACTTGCGTCTTTTCCCTATTTCCTCCTCCTCCCCTTTCAGGCCAAGGAAAACCAGTGTCTGGTGTTTCTCATAGGAACTTCATCCCAGCATTTTAACTTGTGCCATGAAGTCTGAGGAGTGTGTTTGCATGTATGTATTCTTGTGTGTACTCTCTGGCAAATGTGAATAAACACACTAATATGAGCAGTTTAAATACCTACTTTTATTTCTGATATCTACCCAAGTATACAAACTTTGATGGCCATCATAGGGAATTACACCCGTGATACATGTTATCTATTACCAAAGATCAATCAGTGAGGCTCTAGTACATGCAAAATAAATAAAAAAGGTTCCCAAGCAGAGGTGATCAAATGATCAGTGGTTCAGAATCAAAGAGATGAAGACAGCAATAGCAAAGATAAATACTTGATGCTAAACAGTGGGCACGATTAAAACATTCAAGGATTTATCATCCTTAAAAAGCTTGTTAGTGCTTTAGTCATCTCATTCCTGAACTTCCGTAATCTCTAGTTGAGGGTGTGACTGGGTGCGTGATGATGTAGTATTAGTGTGGGTGTGGGTGTTTGTGGTTAAGGGTGTAGCTTCTTGCATGGGACACTGCTGTCTAGTAAGTGTATGACTGTTACTGTGTGTGTGTGTATGACTGTTACTGTGTGTGTGTGTGTGTATATGACTGTTACTGTGTGTGTGTGTATGACTGTTACTGTGTGTGTGTGTGTGTGTGTGTATATGTATGACTGTTACTGTGTGTGTGTGTGTGTGTGTGTGTGAGAAGCAGAACTTTCGGCACGTCCCACCATCTCAAACCAAAGCTGCATGTCCATGAATGAATTAATGTAGCAACTCAAACCTCTCAGCGTCCCCTTTGTTGCCGGTGGAAACCAGAGGTGACTGGAGTGCCTGAGTACCTGTCTGTCTGGATGATCCCATGGACCTCCTACACACACACACACACACACACAGGCCTCCTTGGACGCAGGGAGCCTTTTCTTTCTTTCTTTCCCTCCATTTTCCTGCTGTCTATTTTGGTCAACTGGTGGCCCGTTCCCACAGTGCTGCTGTTCCCATGGTTATCGCCACGGAGATAGCGAATGGGGGTTGGGGCGGCGGTGGTGGGCTTGACAGAGAGCGGGAGAGACAGCGTTGCTCTGTTCGAAGAGATAGGGGACTCTGTGGCTGTAGAGGAGGCGGGGGTGGGGTGGGGTTGAATGAAGGGTATGGGGTTGATTGTGTGTATGTGTGTGAGTGTGTGTGATGTGTAGCTCCCATGAACATCACAGGTGGCCCATGATGTATTTTTGCTTGATTTTTTTTTTTTTAATTGAATCTGCCAGCAGGTGATATTCATATATTCAGTATCTGTAAAATTGGCTGACCGATATTTAGATTTTAATATAAGGTCAACATAAGCCTTAGATGTCAATGTATATCTTTCTAACCCCATGTGAGACTTTTTCTGAGGTTAGACATTACTTCCTTAGCTAGAGAAATGAGGTGGCAAAGGAAGTGGAGGAGAAGGGTAGGAGCCGGGAGCTGGTTAGGGGGGCGAAAAGAGAGGGCAAGCTAGCAAGGGGAGGGAGGGGTGCGGGTGCGAGTGTGGGGCTCAGAAAGAGGGATGGATTCAGTTCCCACACTTCTAATTACTGTGTCACTGGAGACTGAAAGGGGACTGCCCCTGGCCCTAGGGAATTCGCTGGGGCCGGTCGCAGAGAGGGAGCAGTGGTGGAGGGAGGGAAGGGGATAGAGGAGAGGAGGGGAGGAAGGGTAGAATTAAAAAGGGTGTATGACACAGGAACTCTCTCCATCGTCCTTTCTTTTGTTTTTACCTCATTGCATTCACACTAGAGGTGAACCCCTTCACCGTGAACCCCCCTGCTTTGCCCGCATACCCCAACCTCTCACCTCCGACCCACTTCTCCTTACCCTCCTCTACCTCAGTTCTCTCTTTCCCTTCAGCCTTTGTTCACCATCATGTACTGCTTCCTTTTTCCCCCCACATCCTCCTTTTTTTTTTTAACCTCCCCCTCTACCTCTCTGCTTTTTTTAATGGTGTGTCCCTCTCCTGTGTCTCCTGTTGACATGAACAAGGCTCCCAGAGACACTTTGAAGTGAGTTTAAACTCACATACACACACACACACTGTTGTGTTATCCTGCATCGTTATTGCCACTTAACCCTGAGCCCTTTCCCTCTTTTATTTGCCTTTATCTCACTCTTCCATAGCCTGTCGACTGTGAGTTGTGTGTGTCCTGACAGTATGATGACTCTGAGATATAGATATGTCTTTGTCTGCAGCGGACCTAAGCGTAAGGATGTTGCTATCTTGCACACCATCTCTCTCCATTGTCTCAGACCAGTTGGTCATTTGTGGTCCCAATAAAATCCCATCTTAACAGAGCTCACTATCATTTGCTTTGTGGTAGACACCAGCTTTTCAGGTGTGCCCAGACATATGTTTTTTTTCTAGAGCCCTTTTGCTTGTCAGCTAACGTGTTGACTATTGTTAATTGTGGGTTTGGAATATGAGTAAGTTTTAAGTGTGAAATAATGTTTTGAACATTAATGCAATACTAAAAATTTTTTAAAGTCAGTTTGTGTTAAAATTGTAAAAAAGAAAATGTAATGTAAGCTCAACATTTTTTTTTAATATTGACAAGCCACAAGGATTTTGTTCAGTGTTTTGGTCTCAACAACACTATTTCACCATCCATCTCGTAGATCTGTCTGTTGGATTCACTAGGAGATAGCCAGATCCAGCAAGCCACATGGAGCAGTTCAAAATGAATCAAAGTTATGTCTGTGTGTACAACATTGATTGTCTACACACACCAATGTGTTCACACAGGCTTATAAACTCATGCAGAAGATGACGTAATTTATATCACGCAGACCCTTGCATCCACACAGATGTGGAAACTTTAAATTCAGCTTGATAATGCTTGGGTTGTTGTTGTTTTGGCGTACATTATTATGTACAAGATGATGTAGTAAATGTCCATACATAAGGATACAATTGTCAGCTTGGGATACATTATAAATAAAAGACATAAAGAAATAAAGCAGCAAAGGACTGTGTGAATCTGGTCTGTAGTGTATGCCTCAAACCCCAGAATTTCCCAGACTGTCCACCACAAAAAAGACTGTTCACAGCTGGCAAATTCTGCTACATTCATGTAGCTTGAACCTGCTGCGCTCATTGTAAGGAGATGGTCAGGAGAAAGTTGAAAGTAGAAAAGCCAAAGTTATGTGCTAAAACAATGCAGGTGATCATCATCAAAAAAAACTTGCAGACCAGCAATGACTGTAAAAGCACTCAAAAAGTAGAGCTAGATAATTAAGTACAAAGGGGGGAGTGAGTTTTGACTTGATATATTCAGTGCAGGGACACAGACCTGTAGATCAAACATGAAATGACCAGTGTTGGAGACAGTGTGTGAATCTCAACCTCAGATGATCTTAGAAAGTTTTCACCAGCTGTCTTAACTTTGTGGTCTTTTCTTAAACCTTGTTGTGACAGCACATAATCCACCAGTAAGGAACTCCCTTATCTGGTTACTCAAGTGTTTGACTTTCAAACCAGTGGACATACAGGTCGGTACATAAATTTGCTGGTACCCCAACGTTGACACCTTGTCTGTCAAAAAGCCATGTAGGAGAGTCGCCTCCTCTCTTTTCCCTCCCGGCTCCTGAGGACAGACCTGCAGCAGCAGCAGCAGCAGTCACCAATGTCAATATTTACAGTCCTCGATGAATCACTCTGCATTACAATAACATTCCCCGCATGCCTGCGTGCCTCTACATCAGGAAGAGATGAGAAAAAAGGAAAAGCGAGAGAAGGGGTGAAGAGGGGTGCTGAAGGGTGAAATATGTAGCAGCGATAAACATTGAGCAAAGGAATCTGCTGGTGGCTCTCCCATGACGGACTCTCTCTCTCTCTATCTGTCTCTGTCTCTGTCTGTGTGTGCGCGTGCATGCGCAGATGCAGTTCAGGTTGGTGGATTCAGGTAGAGTGGGTTGAATTTCAGTTTGGAGTGTGTAGGTGTAGTGACAGTTTGAGAACTGTTAGCGCATGTCGAGGAAAGCTGTGGATGTCGTAATAAAATCGGGTTGAATGGGTGCAGTGAAGGCCTGGGAAACGTGAACATATTTAGAGTGTCAGTGTGTAAATGTCCAACTGTGCATAACCAAGAGGCGGAAAAAACGGTTTATTGCAAATATTACAGCACCACAAAACCCACCATTGCAAATTTTACAGCACGACAAAACCCACTCTCATCAACAACAGTGTTTTCAACAACAGAGACGAGACAGAAAAGGGTTTTCCCAGCCTTATGCAGTCAAGCATGTGGAGTTTTCTTAATTTAACATTGTTAAATAGGTTGTGATAACAAACAAGAGTACTATTGTGTTTAATGTATTAAACTACAAGCAAGGATTATTTATGATTTCTCCGGGTAAAACCAGAATGTGCATGATTCGAGCTATTTCTTAAAGCTGCAACAGTTGAACTTACTGTTACAGTTAATGTAGAGCCTTATTATCTACCATATATTCAAGATAAATGACTACTGACTGCAGCATTTACTAGTCGAATTTAAACAGTTCATGATGTCAATAAAGTTACGCTTTTTTTTCTTTTCTTTTTTTTTTATTGTCTGCAGAGGAAAAACTATAATTTTCAACTACAGCTTACACATCCGTCATCGCCATAAGCAGTTTCTCCCTTATCAATGATATCCACCAACACTTTCTTATGATGTCATCTTTGCTGCTTTTAGCTGTAATCTCCACTGCCTGCAAAAATCTGTATGCCATTTGATCCTCCATGCCTATTGTCATATCTCACTACCCAACTGGCTTCTGTCTGTAAAACTGGTGATGTTTATCTTGTGGGAAGTGGTACTAGATATAAGTAGAAATATGAAACGAGGAAAATACATTATTTTAAAAGAAAAACTACCACCATTGCCTTGGTAAAGGTAGTGAACACCAGTATGCAGTATATAGTACAGTTGAGCCAATGTTGTTTTCTCATCAGATAACCATCTCTAAATAATTGCGCTATTATGAAAAACTTTTAAATTGGCAGGTTTCAATGATATTACATCTGGCTGAACGGCTCCTCATAAACCACCCACTAGAAGTGTTCAGCCATTATGCTTACAGGCTAAACGTCTGAAGCACAGTTCAACTTCCAACTGTGATAACCAAGAACTGGCATGGGAATTACCTAATACAGTTGGAAAACACAGTAGGCCAAGTGTTACATGTCAATTGTCACCCAGTGTATTGCACTACTAACATAGGATGTGTAGTCTGGTTAGTTTTTACCCATAATTATAAAACGCAACATATGAATAGAGGCTGGCTGGCAGTTTAATCCATCTTTTTATGTTGGATTTATGTTATGTATGAGACGTTTTTATCCCTCTTCAAAACCCATTGCCCAGTAAACAGCATTGTCAGTGGACCTTTTCAGCACGTTGTTTTCCTGAGCTGTTTGGCTTAGACCGGTCCCAGCTATCTAGAGTCTGAAGAGAGAGAGAGAGAGAAAAAAAGACTGTTTGGAGAAGGAGAGAAAGAAAGAGGTTAGAGGTGAGAGACAACCAGAGAGAAAAAGCGAGGGAGATTGAAGGGAACACTGGAAGGGGGTAGATGGATCTTCAAGGAAGACATCGAACAAGAGAGAAGACATAGGTTCAATTGAAGAGAGGGAGAGATAAAGGTTGAGGTTGAAGGTTGAGTGGGTAAAAAACAGAATGAACTGACTGTGCCAAGCCAAGGGAAAGCATTAGTGCTATTTGTGTGACGGCTAGACTGTTATCTTCTAGACGCTGGACTATTATCATCTTCATTACCTCTTTTAGTCAGCTCCAATAAAAAGGGACTAGGGAGCAAAGGAGGGAGGGAAGAAAAGGCAGAAATGTTGAGGGCAAGTAGAGGGTGAGAAAACGGTTGAAAATGGAAAACAAAGTTGGCAAGAGAGGGAAACAAAAAGAGTTTGTGTAAGAGTTAAAGGGATTTGAGGAAGAGGGGCTAAACAAGCATTGCTTACATTTAAAAATGGAATACGGATTCTGAAGGGCAGGAACGTGAAATCATGGCCGTGTCTACTGATCTGTTACAACTCCTGTAATGATCTCATGAATATAACGCATTTCCTGTTCATGTATGTCATATCAGCTTTTACATAATATAGTAATTATATTTTAATCAGTGGTAGAGTAAATGATGTGTGTGATTTTAGATAGCATGCTGCTGTTATACCGGATTAGGTGAGCTATCAGATTCTTTGACCTTCAGTGTTTGTTAAGTTGGTTTAGACATGAGGAGTGAGATGGATAGGGTTAGAGGGTAAGATTTTCAGGGCAGGTCACTGAATCTGATGGGTCACTAAATACGGTTTAACACTGCCTTAATGGAGGAACAACAATGTCCCTCTTGCCTATACCTTTTATAACATTACAGAGTGGCAGTATAAGGCGTGTATTCAGCAGTGTTTCATTGTCATAGCAACAGTTACTTAATTTGCACTCCTGGGAAAATCAGGAAAGAAATAATGTGACTTATACAAGTTGTGTTTTATGCAGGTGAAATGATTGGGTGCAACATGAGTCAGGGAAAGGGTGTGTGTATATATATATCTATATATCTATATATGTGTGTGTGTGTGTGTGTGTGTGTGAGGGAGTCGCTTGTGAGATTTTACACCTTTTTCATGGCTGTGCAGTCGGCTCGTATGTTTGTACATGTGTTTGTGAGTGAAGTGAGTCAGAGGAAGGTGTGTGTGATGTCAAGCCCTGACAGGCTCTGCTGTGGTCCAAGTTCAGGTTGCTGTCAGGTGGTAATGGTTAGTTAGCAGAGCTGGTAATTACCTCAGACTGTCTGGCTGAAACACTGGCCAGATACTTCAGGATACTGTGGGAAAGCAGTAGGTCAGCGCCGTAACAGAAAACTGACCCCATCTCTAGGTGTTAAGCTACAGTATGTACAGTAAGAATTTATCTAAACAATAACTTCAAAAACTGACAAAGTTAGCTAATAAACAGCATCACATTTTAAAAACTAATAGCATAGCATATTGAGAGAGTTTTTACTGAGCTGCAGACATGCTTAGGTTTGAAATCGGTGTCAGTTATATTGTACTCATCAAGTGTTAACTTTCAATTATGAAAACACACATTAAGTGATGACATTGATAACTTTAGTATTATTATTATTATTATTTAGAATCTTTTGTGCATTATAAACTTTTATTCATTTAACCACTATTTGAGTAAACTCTGATAAATAAGTTTGATAAATAAATAACATATTTAGTTGTTAGCATGAGAGGAATGGTTGTAATGTTCTGACTTCGCCTTATTTTGGATGCATTTCATAATTTGATCATGTCTTATAACAAATGTAAAAAAAAAAAAAGGCTTTTGCCTTTAATTAGTGCGTAGAGTAGAGAAAAAGAGAGACGGAATATGATGTAATCAATTAAATCAATGTATTTATGTCTTCCTGTAGCTGTTTAATCAGTGAGAAGAATTTTGTTACCAGACTTTTACTTTTTGTGTCATCGGGATCACATTAAGCTGGCGATTTGATTTCAGCCATTATATTTGACTAAAAGATAACAACTGATTTAATGAGTAACAATGAAATGATGTCAGTGGGAGATGGCTAAGTGAATGCTTTCGGACGGTTGGCTTCTCCTTAGTCATCATTTCTACGGTAGTATGAAGCTGCTTTTTCAGCATGCCTCCCGCTTTCATTTGGACCTGGATCATTTCACAGTGGCAACAAAATTTTTTATCGTCCCAGCCGAATGACAGGGAATCAAAGATGGCAGAATGTATCAGACATGGGATGGTAGCAAACAATGAATATCTGGTCTTGTGTGTTTTGTTTTTTCTTTGTACTTGGAAGGGAATACTGCAGTTTCTAGAAAAGACGATTCTATTCTTATATACTGTATATATGTTTTAGACCGCTGCAACTAGTGATTAAAGATTTTTAAGCTTTACTTGGACCTGAAATTCACATTGAGAATGAAAAGACGTTTTCAAAGGGGAAGCGACAGTGCACTTCTTGCTCCCATCTTGCACTTCTCTCTGTTTCCCACGCTGGCCTTTACCTGACTTACCACAATTTGAATCAAATCACCAGTGCCCAATTGGCTGCTCAGACCATGTGACCTACATTGGCCCTAAAAGCACCGCCTTTTTAGATTGGTTTAGGATTTTCCCATGGGAGCTGCCTACAGAGCCAGTGCAGTGTGAGTGAGTGTGTGTGTATGTGTGTGTGTTTGAGCATGTTAGGGAAAAATCTCCCTCCCTCTCCACTATCCCCCTTTCTCTCCCCTTTTTTCCACCTCCTCCCATCCTTTGAAACACAGTATCACACTTTAGATAGCCTTTGTTATCGGCAAGGAGCATTCTTTCTCCTGCATGGCCACATGGAGTGTGAGAATGCCCGAGGTTCCCTGAAAAACAGAAAGAACAAAAGACAGAAAGAGTAAGAAAATGCAGCAATGTACCAAGAGCCTAAAACTTTAAATAAAACAAACAAAAAAAAAAGTTTAAAAAGTTTTATTTATGTTTGCTGGTTTCATTTTTAGTGGCCTTTTGATCTTAAGACCATATGTGACCCTTTAAAGGAGAAAACCCCGAGAAGGCCTGCATTAAGCCAGCAACAGAAAGTTATTAGCTGTTTTTTTTTTCCCAAAACCTTTTTCCTCATTTGCAGCTTCCTCAGTATATTCAGTATGTGCCATATGGAGAAGCGTGTTAGTTGCAGTGACAAAAAAACATAGTGGTGAAATCAGAAACATGCACGCTGAAGGACAGATTATTAAAACACAATCAGTAACAAGTTCAATATAAACACACACAAGTTCAGCTGACCTACCTGTACAGACTGATGCCAACTTTTAATCAGTTTCACAGTACTGCCGTTCAAATGCTTTCTGTGTCTCAAGATGTGCAAGGAGCTGCAGAGAAGCTCTTAAGTACTTCGATGGAGACACTGCGCTACCATCTGTAATTATTTTGTAATGTCCATTTACACAAGGACTATTAATACACATACATATGTTTTATCTGCAAATCTGTTAATTACTGTGATATGTGTCATATTGAACTAATTTCACTTTCTTATTTGTCTAATAGATCTCTGCTGGATCTTTGCCTTTGTAACTAGCTGTGTTTGGATTAATCATAGATTGAATTATTTCCATCCAGGTTGCGTGTGTGCGAGACGGTCTGCGTGTGTGCCTGCCGGTCCGTGGCTTAGCCTTGAGAGTTCAGAGCAGGTTCTGGCTTGCTCAACTCTGGGAAACTTTGAGCTGAGCAAATAGCTTGGTCTGTTTTCTTGGCTGCCGCCGCGCTCGTATATGTGAGCCATGTGTATGCGCTATGAGCATTTGTATGCATGCAGTTTATGCACACTGTAGTGTAGCCGGTGCGAATTGTAAAGTTTGTGTGTGTGTGTGTGCGTGTGGGAATACAAAGAGGAGAATACAGAATGTATTGAAGGAGAGACGAGCTTCATTCCCGCAGACAGGACAGGAGATGACACCTCTGCTATTCCCACACCTCCTCTGTCTAGCTGCTTTCTCCCGTCCTGACCTCAGCTACCACAGAGGCAAACACAGCTCTGCATAAGCACACAGAGGATAGGACAGGACATACTTTTGCGTTGGGTGGGTGCATGCTCCTGATTTGCAGTCTTCATTAAATTTTCTCCAGTAAAGAGAGACAAACTGGCTTTGAGTGAGCTTTCCTAGATAGTGAAGGGTTTGATTTACAGCCCAGCTCTAAGTGGAATGCTGTTTGCTGGGTGGAGCTCAGGTGTGTTGACAAGGTTTTTAGCACTGACATGCTGTCAGGACAGCTCACAGATGAGTGTGTGTGCATGTAAGGGGCCGGCAAACAAGAGGTCACTAATGTCCTACCAGGTAGACCTTTACCATAGAGGGTAGGGCAGCATGGACATGTGAATGTTACTGAGGCGTAAACACTGTCTCAACACACACACACATACACACCAATCTGATCTCTCTCACACTTAGCCCCTTTCACACCAAAGCAACAACCTGGGAAAAATGTCTGTTTGCCATTGGTGTGAATGGGCCAATACAGGTCATCAGGCTCTACGACCCCACTTTAGACACAGGTCTGACATTTTTTGATTTCAACAGGTGAACTCTGGTCACTATAGGTACCATAGTGTTACTATAGTAAACTTTCAATTTCATATGCACTGCTGCTATGTGACTGAGAAGGGTAAAAGTCACTATCTACTCTAGTAGAAGTAAGGGCTTAGTAAGTTTCAATTGTATGGGGCAACATTTTTTGTAACTTTTCCAATCTGAGAAGCACGCCCACCTCACACAGTGATTGGTTCAGGTGAGTAAGGCCATGACAGTGGACACTTCTCTCAAGCTCCTCCTTCTGTCATTTTTTGTATGAGTCTAATGGAAATAGTTCTTTGTGAAAATAGTTATATAGAAAGTTCAAAATGTGGCACAAATTTAAAATGAGCGCATTTCTTTTTCCTTAGCTTGACATAAATTTGCCACAGGCCACAAGTACATGCTCACTGGTATTCTTGTGTGGTTTACTCAGTCAGGTTAATAAAAGTAACATATTTATAATTAAAATAAATTAGAATTAGGTTTAGGTATTTACAGCGGTACAACAATTATTTACAATCTATTAAAGTACGGGAGCGGCAGCGTTAGTGTAATACTGAAAGCAGATGTTACACACTAAGAAAAAAAAGATTAATTTCAACATATTGCACCATCAAGTTATGGATTTAAAGAGAAAGAGAGCTAAATTATTTAAGAAATAAGAAAATATTTTCATTCCTTTCTTTTTGCCCCATCAAAATATTTTTGATAAGTGAAAGAGCCCTTGAAAACTTTTCTCTAAACACTGATAATGACTGTTTTCATCTGTTTGAGCAGGCGTGTAACAGTGATCAGTATGTGGCGGTGCCCAGAGAGGACATGGCCAGGATGCTTAAACAGAAAGGTCAGTCAAACACTCTTGGCTACACACAATATCATAGGAAAGGGTATTATTTTTATTGGACTGAATAGTATATAGAACATTGTAGATACATTGTTATATATACAAGCCATTACTTCTACTGTAGGAAGTCTTTCTGTTTTCAGGAATTAAGTCACAAAAGTGTCTTGTTTTGTTTGAAGGATTCCTGCAGGACCAGGATACTCCACACACACAACAGAAGTCCCATCAGCAGGAGGAGGAGAAACTTGATGACGTCCTGACTCCCACTGATGAGACCTCTGAACTCCCCAGGTATGCCCTTCATTGTCGCTGGGCCCCACTCTCAGGGCTGGACCCCGACACCCTGACCTTTCCTGGGGGTGCGCCCATACAACTTCACACTGTGCCCCCTGGCC
Source organism: Pampus argenteus (assembly GCA_036937835.1). Taxonomy (NCBI): domain Eukaryota; kingdom Metazoa; phylum Chordata; class Actinopteri; order Scombriformes; family Stromateidae; genus Pampus; species Pampus argenteus. Next base: position 10,830,527 of record CM072877.1, read on the forward strand.
TCCTGTCAAGAATACTGCTCTTCTATGTCTGCACCAGATGTGGCAAGGTGTTCTGGGAAGGCTCCCACTTTGGCCGTGTCCTCTCCATGTTTCAGGAGGTCTTAAACATAACAGACGAGGACTCTGAATCAGCTGCAGCGCACATTACAAAGGCACAGCAGGACTGACTATATGATATTTAGCTACTGCAGTTAACTTGACCCTCAGAAAACATACATATCTTTTACACATTGAGCCAGCTGTCATGAAACCATAAATTGTCTTTTACAGAACATACACTTTTAGTTTGCCCTTTTCTAAATTAATGTGATAATATAATAAAATGGCCATACAGACGACAGCAAATTCAAATTTATTTAGCTTGAGATAATAAATAATTTGGGTAACAATGAGGTTAAAAAACAAAGCTATTGTGACAGTTGCAGATAAAAGCTTTATTTTTCTCACTTTTTTGTTATCCGAAAGCTATTTTCAGATGTATATTCAACGGTTTTAAACCTTTTGTATTTTAATTTCAGTGAACCAAAGGCAGGTCATGCTGTGTTCCTGTTTTGACTTGGTAATGTTTGTTGCTGACTGTATTCACTGAACCATTGCCATTTTTATGTTTTTTTGATGGTGATTGACCGGCCAGGAACTATACCATGCATGAAGTTAGTTTATGCATCAGTCTTTGGTTTGTTCTATTTAACGTTCTTGGATCACATTTGGGGGTCCTGTACATTTTTAGTCTGTTGTACTGTATACTTTAATTCTCTTTTAATACACTTGTATAAGGTTTAGTCAAATGATTTAGCTTTTATTTATGTTAATTAATAAACAGTTTTTTTCATTTAACAATCTGTAAAAAGTAGTAATTGTATTCTGTCTATTATTTCTACTTTTTGATATGTTTCAGAAGTTACAAAACAGATGGTGTAGCACCAACAGTGGACAGATTGATGAGATCATCTAAGCTTCACTGATGTCTGTCAGGTGTAACACTAACAGCGTGGGGGTTTCCTGCCCTGAGGCTCGAGAGCAGACGGGTCACAGAGTAACCCAACACATACTGCCTGAGTCCCTTCATATATTTTCATACCATCCTTTCCAACCTCCTCTCTTCTGTTCATGTATCCCACATTGGTTTTATGTGGTTGCAGAACACATGAATGCCCAAAAAGGTTTTAAAAGATCTACTGTGGAAAATTCTGTAATTGCATATGATTTCCTGGTGTTTTCTGGACAAGTACATACTATGATTTACATTGTAAGGCTGAGTTAAAATTAAGTCTTAACTATTGGCAGATGTGCACTTTATTTCACCGATCACTTAACTTGCATCAAAAAAAGCCACAGTGACAGGTCATACTGTGAATCACTGAGGTAAATGTAAACAGCTGCAGCTTAAAAGCTTCTCTGAATAACATGCATACAATACAACCTGATTATCATCTTAATTCACAAACACGGAAAAGTGGAAATACAAATAACTTTTAATCCCAACTAGTGAACCTTCCTTTCAATCAATCAAAGTCATTAAAAAAAAACAAAACATAATTACAAATGTGACTCATAGGTCACATAACACCATATTAGCAATTGCATAACCTAAAGGACAAACTGTAGGCTTTAGGCGCTTTTGTTGCAGTAAGTAATGTTGCACCATACCATAATACAGTTATCTGTCAGGCCGTTATAAGTATTGTCACCTCTGAAGAATATCGTTACACAGATGGGTGTCCATGAACGTGAACATGAAGTTCTCTGTTCATTGTTGGGAGAGATTCAGCACTCCGGATCTGAACCTGCTACTCCCATGTGGGAAATCAAACGTGTACGTTACCACTCCAACTACAAACTGGACAAAAGGAGATCATGTGGATTCCTTCTGTCTCAGATATGACGTACAAGTTCTCACATAGAGCGTCCTGTGATGATATTATATGTTTATTAGTTGTACTTAGGTGTTTTAATTTAATTGATATTTGGAGTACTCCTGCTGTAAATATTACTATTGCTGTCTAATTTTACAAACTATCTTATTAGGAGCATTGTTTCCACTTTCTAATCTTTATGTGTTGTAAACGATATAATTCATGGTTAGTAAACTTTTTTCTTTTACTTTTGTATTTGCATTAAGTTAAAAGCCATAAGAACAACTTTGGGGTTGCCAGGTTCCCAAAAACACACAAAAAGTTGCTTGTCTTATAACTGATTTATAAAACATTAATACATTTATAATGGGTGTCTTATTACAGCGTGTTATTGGAGAATCACCTGTTTTTTATAGTGATACCAAATACATAGAAATGTGTTACTTCACCTGCTGAAAGTCCCTGTGGAAATGTTATGTTTTTTATTAATTCATTCATTCATCCATCCATGCATTTAATTAAATTTAAAACAAATTTCCAACTATTTTATCTCAAATTAGACTTTATTTTTGAATAACGGTTGATGATTATCAGGATTGTATGACTAATCTTTCCAGCAGAAGATGGTCGTTGAGATCAGTCTGGAGGAGAGACTTATAGCCTCTCGTCTGCGGGACGTAACAATGTAAAAAACAAACAAAAAAAACCTAATCTGCGATGGTTGATCAAGACGCTTACTTTTTCTAATAACGCAGTTGTATATATTATGAGCCATTTTTTTTTCTCAGCCGTACATCCTGGAATACCAAAACAATCTTGGCATTTTGCCATCCGCTTTTTTTGTTTGTTAACAGACTGTATAATAACTACTGTATCAACGCTATTTTTTATTACTATGATGAATGAAGTCGACACTCTAGCTCCAAATAAGCCCTTCTCTGTGTGTCTTGTCCCGTCCTTGTCCGGGTGGTCGCAGCCCCTGCATCTCTGCAGAGCGCAGGCTTTCTGCAGCAGCACCGTGTTATTTGATCCTTGCTCTTTCTTTGCTGGGAAGAAAAGCTCGCCTCTTTCCCACGCTCCGAGGACACGTGGTGCCCGGAATGAATTGGAATCAGAAGGCCCCTCCCTCCTGGTAAAACGTCATCATCGCTCTCTCTCTCTCTCTCTCTCTCTCTCTCTCTTTCTTTCTCTTTCTCTCTCTATTTCTCTCCCTCTGTCTCTCCCTCTGTCTCTCTCTCCCTCTCCCTCTCTCTATCTCTCTCTCTGTCTGTCTCTCTCTCTCTATTTCTCTCTCTCTCTCTCTCTCTCTGACTTGTGTTCAGCAAGTTTTCTGCCAAGAATGTCAAATAACAATGTTACCAAATCGTCATGATGAAAAAAAAAATCGATTTTTTTTACGTGACAGTCTCACATTTGTTTTCCCCCCTTGTTGTTTTTGTTATCTGGGCTCTTCTCTTCAGCGACATGCGTGCGCATGAGAGAGACTCCTCCCGTCTAGTCTGGCCCCAGCTGCCCCGGTTCTCGGCGCCAAACCTCGGCCCGGCTCACCGAGCTGCCCCGATCTATCCGGCGCTCCGTTTACAAGGCGGCCACACATCACTGCACTGCACGCACGACTCTGGGGTTGTTTCTCTGGTGCTGGAAAACCAAAACGTCTCGTTTATCAACATAGCAATTGAACAGAGACATAGCTGCGCAAATAAAACCAGAATACACGTATGATGTCTTTGTGTGGTTCTCCATTTAGGAGTTTGAGGAGAATTTACCCGCTTCTGTGCCAGCGAAACCCGACTATCTTCACTTAAAGAGTGGCTTAAGAGTATTATTGACGTGCGCTTTTACGCACGGCTGGAACACCTATTTGGTCACTGAATAGTTCTTTCGGTTCCCAGTTATGTTTTTTACATGAGTAGTGTGATAATTGTTTAAAACATGGCATTTTATCTGTACTTGAACAAGTATACCTAACTATTGTATCTGATTTTGGCTGCTTCCCAGAGAAGGATTACCAAGACAAACTGCAGGAGCAAAGCGGTGGGGGGCAAAGAGACGAGCGCAAATGCCAGAGTTTGGGGGAGAAATTCATCCAATCGGAGAAACTTTTGGCTCCTGTGGTCTGTGCAAATGTTTTCCAAGTGTCCAGACTCACTGCAGCCAAAGTTTTGATAGCGGACAGATGTTCCTGATTTTCCAGAAGATGTTCTGCACAATTCGCTAACCCTACGAAGTAAAAAAAAAACACACAAAAAACAACACATATACACACATCTATGAACAATAATCAAAACGTATACTGATACTAAAAATAAAAAAAGGTAACCACAACCCATAAGTTAAATGTGCCTATGCGGGTCAGTGCTGTGCCATATGACAGCTGTGGAGAGGAACACACACATCTGTTTTTGTAGCTTACATTAAAAACGCTCTGCGTTAGGTGCACCCCACATTTCTATGAATGACTCAGAGACGCGGTCTTTGTTTTGGAGCATTTGCAGCTGTGGGCCACTTATTTGCAGAGGAACAAATAGTCAGCAAATAGACGCAAACATAGTTACCTGCAGATGAATCACTGTTACCGTCCACTTTTTAATTCTCACAGAGCAGCTCATAATCTCTTAAAGATCTTAATCAAAATCACCACGGTCACATTTAATATATTTATGTTAAATATTTATATTTTTCAGATTGTCTGACAGTGGAAGTATAATGTATAATGCATGCTTTAACACAGCATAGCAACGGTACTTTTTTTTTTTTTTAACCTTACATTATCAGTTACCTCACTTACCACAATGTTGCCTTAAAGGACCGTACGATATACCACGCTATCTTTAAGCTTCACACGTTGTCCTGGATAAGAAAATGTTTTCAGAGTTTGTTTAAGTCGTGGTTAAGTTAGTTTCTGTGGTTACAGAACATGAAGCATATACTGTCTTTACAGTATGCGGCTTAATAAACCGACTGTTGAGATATAGAACTGTGGTTGAGCTGTTTACTTCAACTTCTGACTTATACTGACACCTGCTATTGCTCTAACTATAAACTTGCCACGCACGCCTTCTAAATATCACACATGCTATGTTATCTATGAGAAATGAATCGGATTCATATTTTCATACTTGTTATTTTTGTCTTATTTTTTATTTTTTTTCTAATGAATTGTGACCTATTGTGTTTGGATCAGACATCTCCCACACTGACGCGCGGTCGCACACGCAGATGCAGCCAAACGTACAGTTCAGAGTGTGGGAAAAAAAGAGGACAGTGTAAGATCCGCCAACCCATCAGGCCGGAGAGCGGTTTAAAGTGTTACACAGATGAGACGAAGTATGGGGACGCCAAACGGAGCAAACGGCCCGAGGGAGGCTAATATATATATATACCTAGTGTGGTTTCCACATCTCTCTCTCTCTTGCTTTTTATCTATCCATCTCTGTCACTTTCACATACATTCTTTCTGTCTAAATGTGTCTGTATCTATCAATCTATCACCACCATCACCTTCCTCCTCATACACACACACACACACACACACACACACACAGGCGCCCAGTTCCCACGGTGGCTGGGGCAGCTGAGCGGCGTGTCAATCTGCGCACAGCGTCACCTCTTTTCACTTGCAAAAAGGAAGTAGCGCAGGGCTTTTGTTATTTTGAAGTCCCACCGTCTAGTCATTTAAAAACAACTGGAATATATCCGCAGTTTATGATGTAAGCAGCCACATATAATCTCCCCCCTCAGAGGTGTTTTTTTTTTATTATAAGACTGAGAGACTACCGGCCGTTTGAGGGTTTTTATTTTTTTATTTTACTGTCGTTACCATTTGGTTGAGAGGCAACAGTCATTAAAAGTGAAAGATCACACGCGTTTAATGTCTTTAGTGTTATGTTTCCCTTGAACTCCAACCTTATAATAAAACGCTTCCTGCCTCAAACCTTAGCCTTGCATTTTAAAAAATCACACATCTCTTTTCAACAGGTCTTTGCATTAGATTTAATTTCATATTTGTGCATAACTTAACTTGAGACGTTCACTGGCAGTCCGTTTATTTCACGGTGACACTGCAGGGAAAGTTGTAGCTGTAAACCACACCCTGTCCTGGATAGTATGTTATTATCAGCACCTTTTTTTTAGACCTCATTTAATAGTAAAGGGTACAAATGAGCTACTCTTTTACGCAAAAAACAAATCTTGAACTTTTTGATTATTATTTTGTCTAGTACACAAGACAACTGTGGCTTTCTCCCCGTCATTAAAGTGCCTTTTTAACTTCCACCTGTGGTGAGAGTCAAATAAATCAGCAGCTACAGGATATGCCTAATAAATGACACTATAAATGACATTGTGTTTTCAAAGAGAACATCTTCATTTGATTTTCAGTAGCTTTCTCGCTTTGCATGCATCCAATCCTCACTGATGCTCTTCTGTCAACTAAGACTTGATGGACTTTTTTTTTTTTTTTTGTTTCAGGTTCCTGCTGATGATAATCCAGTGGATGATCCTTTACAGCGTGCCGCCTTTCTCAGCGGTTACAACTCTGGCAGCACCGTGCCTCTGGCTTTCAGTCCGCTTCCTGGGGTCAGCTACAGGAGATCGGATATAGAGCTCACCATAATATTGCTGCGGGCGGCTTGTTTAATATATCTGCATCAACATTTGTCTCCCCCAGTTAGGAAGACCACGCCCACTCCCTGCACATTCACAGCGCCCCGGTACCTCCCCCTCAGCTAGCCGGCAACCTATAACCTCCCCGGGTTTCCGCCCATTCCTCCACAGTCTTTGGGAAGGTATTGTCATGCAAATAAAGGACGCGTAAAATATTCCCTCAGAGCGCAGCGCAGGGCAGAGACTCACACGGACTGCGCGGAGGACACAGACCGGGGCCACACGGTGGATTTCTTTCGTTTTCGTCGCTACGGACCCGTCCATTTATCAGAGGTAAGTCACAAATCTGCAACGGATTATATATCCAGACATATTTAGTGGCAAATGTATCCGTGCGTAAACGTGTGCGCACAGAGCACTCTTCTCTCCCTCCTGGATGTGCCGGAATGTTGGGGGTCCCTGTCGCAGTCTGTTGGTGTGGAATCGGGATTCATGTGGATTTCTCTTGTCTTTTTTTTTATTTTTATTTTTTGTCTTTTCCAGACAGCCTGGCCACATGAACAGCGACATATAACCAGGACGTGAAGCCAGGAATCAGGTCAAGGAAAACCTGCGGGGATCCAGCAACGAGGAGGCTGCCCTGTGGAGATAGTGCTCATACTTCCAACTTCTCTAAGTGAAGTCGGAGGTGTCTCTCTCTTCCATCCCCTGCTTTAGGCTACCTGCTGCTGCTACAGAGGGGAAACTACACCTAGAGACCCCTTGGATCGCTTGAGAGCACCCTTTATGTTTAGGGATTTTAGGATCTCTCAAATATTAACATTTTTTGCACACCAAGTGTGTTATTTCCTCTCTTGTCCTTTTTTGGGATATATACAGTTATCTTTTTTTTTCTCCTGTTTTAGTACTTTAAAGTGCCTTAATAACTGGTCATAATCCAGTGTAACTGTGGCATTGTTACCAGACCAGAGACGCTCAACAGGGAGAAGACGATTATTATCAGCTTTAGAACCAAGGCAGGATTACTGGTTCCCCACCCTCCAGCGAGCTGCAACCATGAGCCAGGCGGATGTGTCGACTTGCTCCGCGCCGCAGAGGGTTTTCCAGGAGGCAGTGAAGAAGGGCAACACCAAGGAGCTGCACTCGTTGCTGCAGAACATGACAAACTGCGAGTTCAACGTCAACTCCTTTGGGCCAGAAGGACAGACGGCCCTCCACCAGTCCGTCATTGACGGGAACTTGGAGCTGGTAAAACTGCTGGTGAAGTTTGGTGCAGATATCCGGCTGGCCAACAGGGAAGGGTGGAGCGCTTTACACATCGCCGCCTTTGGGGGCCACCAAGACATTGTGCTATACCTCATCACTAAGGCCAAGTACTCCTCTGGCGCCCGGTGATCTGTCTCCGCTGTCAGGTAAAAAAAAAGAAGAAAAAGAAAAGAAAAGAGAAATAACAAAACAATAACAAGTAGAACATAAAACTGCAACACACGGCAAGCCAGGCTCTTTAAAAGCAAAGAAAAAGAACAAAAAAACACAAAAAACCTGCCATTATCTACATAGTTGTGCCAAATTATATGAAAAGGAAATAAAAAAAAGAAATAGACCTGCACAACAAACTTCCCTCACTGTAAACCAAACGGGGCCTCTGCACTCCTGAGTGAAGCACCGCATGGTTCACACACACACACACACACACACACACACACACACACACACACACACACACACAACAAGGCTTCAACACGAATCTCTTAACAAAAAAAGAAAACGCCATTTCTGGTGAGTTTGTTGGTACTAAAGCTTTCCTCTTGAATGTGTATACTAGATCGTGTCGTCCACTATAAAAAGAAGCCAGTCTTTGTGTATCAGACGTGTGTTTGGACTCCAGAGTGCAGATGGCCCAGTTTTTTTTTCTTTCTATACACCCTCAGTATAGTTGAATAGTTTCTTTGTGGGGAGGGAGGGGAGAGGATGGGATGGGGGAGCGCAGAGTTGACCTGTTGCTCCTCACTGCTCACATTTAAAGAAAAAAAAAAAAAAAAACTTTTTTTTTTTTTTTTAAGTTATTTCATATGAAACACGGCACTTGATGCTACATGGCTGCATGCTGGAATATCTGAAAGGGAAGACACATGAATAAGAGAAGAAGTGTTGCCCTCTGTTGGCTACCAGAGGTCTGTTTCTTTAAAATTAATTTTTTTTTGTAACTCAAAGAGCGGCATTATGGCTATCCAACACGCTTTTCAGATGTGTAATCATTATGTAACAACAGTTGACTCCATCAATGTTGTGAAGTACTGTACACAATAGCTTTACTTTGTTTCTGTTTTTTTGTTTTTTATTTGTTAAGGAAAAAGAGAGACAGTAGATGAATCCGCTGTGCCTACTGCAAGCCGATCCTGGCATGTTGGCGTCCAACTTTTTCAGGCCGGTGCGACCACTTTGCCAATGGTCTTTGTGTTACTAAAAACCGCTGCTTTCGCTTTGTATCAAAAGAAAGAAAAAAAAAAGGTCGCATTTGGAATTCACTTTATAATCTCCTTTCAGTATTTTATTAACATCCTAGTCATCACTGTGAAAGCAGGCTGGGTTTTTTTTTGTTTTTTGTTTTGTATTTATGAAGGTACATTGAGAAGATGCATTTTTAAATATGTTGTGGTTCTTCTTCTTCTTTTTTCTTTTTCTTTTTTTTTAAAATCTATAAATGTAAGAATATCTAGGGTGACTCAAGCTGCTTCAGACTCGTAGTATAAACTGTCCCGTGTGGAGGTGGACCCACCCCAGACCCCCCCTCCCCTCCTCCCCTGTTGACCCTGAAGAGGACCCCCCTCTCTCCCTCTCTATATCGCTCTATCCCTCTCTCTCTCTCACCCATCAAAGGACTTTGTTTGGTTGCCTTTTGCCAGCTACCTCGACTTTTAAGTATTCTCAAGTTGTTCAGCTCTCTCACCACTCTGCCACGTTGTTTGGAGTCTGAAGAAATTCACAGTTTGCCTGTGGTCATCCACATGCCAGTATGTTCTTTTTTCTTTCTTTCTTTCTTTCTTTGTTTTTTTGCTATGTAGCCTAACAGACAGATGGACTTCACTAACTGAAGATGCAATGGACCCCATTCCTGCATCCTCAGTCGGGACAGTTTATTTTACACTACAACCAAACCAATTCTGACAAGCATCATGTTGCTCCTTAAAGGGAGTCTGTGATTCTCTCTCTGTCTCTCTCTCTCTCTCACACACACACACACACACACACACTGCCATTGCTGCCATTGCTGCATGTCTTCCCTATAAACCTCCACTTTTCTCTTTCTCTCTGTCTTCATCAGCCTGTTTTTTTTTATTTTCTATTTTTCCAGTCATACAAAAAAAAAAATGGAATTGTATCGCATGACCTATAAATGCAGGGAGTTTTATTGCACAAAAATGCGGAGCCTTGTGCGCCCCCAGTGTTTGTACGGGGTAACTGCAGGAGCCAAGGCTTTGGAATAGTTACTACTACTGAGCAGGACCCTATTACTGTTGGATGATGAAGACTTTAAAAACAACAACACATGACTATTGCAAGATGTCAGAGAAAAGGAAGAAAAAAAAATTGGTTTCATAAACTTGCCTGCTGCATTTTGAAAGTCATGGCACCCTAACATTTGTATCAATGCTGCTTGTATGTTTCTTTTTTTTATTTTTATTTTTTATTAATGTTGATGTTATTTTTTTGAAGCCTTATGTTCAAATGGCCAACAGTTGTATAGAAGCTTCACAGCAGCACTGGTTCACCTCATGAGAAGCTGTTGAGAAAGTTGAAGTGTGTGTGTGTGTCTGCATGTGTGTGTATGTGCTTCTCATGAGATCCCAGACTGGCAAACTTTCCATCTTTTAAAAAACCTGGAACAACCACAAGTAACTTAAGCGATAGATCTACATCAAGGTATAGATTGGTATCAGGCAACAAATGAAATATGCATCGCTTGTCTTAAACTTGATGTTTTTTTTTTCGTTTTTTTTTGTTTTTTTTTGTTTGTTTGAATATTGCACTGATGACTGTTGTTGAAAAGTTGGCTTTTATGTGTCAACATTTAAATTTTTTCTGAATAGAAAAAAATCAAACACAACAAAATACTATTGTATAAATATATGCTCCAGGTGATAATGTCCTAATGTGTGTGTTCCTTTGTGGAAAAAAACAAAACATGATGTTTTTTGTTTTTTTTTTGAACAAAGATGCGTGTATCTCTGTGATTGGGTGTATGTATATATACATATGGATATATATATCGACGCTGATGATAATGATGATGATATCTTGGGGCACTTTCTTTTCTGAAGTGCTATCTTCCTGTTTTTTTTGAAAGGGGAATAATACATTTGATGGTAAGATCATTGTAACATGATTAAAAAATTGCACGATTGTGTGGTTGTTTGGCTTACCAGGGTCATAACATTTATGACGTAAGGAGCCGGCCGCCGGATTAGTGTATACATGAGTGAGATGATTTTTAAGAAAAACAAAAAAAAGGAGAAAGTTCTGACTTCTTTGGACCAAGTTGTGTTTCTGGTCTCGCTTCATGTCAAGCGAGAGGAAACAGCTGATTTTTTTCATGAGTGATGCAGATGTTCCATCATGTTTGGTTTTCTTTTTGTTTGTTTGTTTGTTTGTGTTTGTATCCTTTTATTTTATTTTATTATTTTTTTTGAACGTTTGTAACACTGTGATGATGACATGATGTCATGTGGAGATGAGTGCTGTATTATTTTTGTACGTTTGTGTACAAGCCAGTAAAGAAATCATTAAACTCAAAACTCTATGTGTATGCATACATTTCTTCCTCATCTCCCGAGCAAAAGTTCTGTGTTTCTCTGCGGCCCCCTCTCCTCTCCTCTCCTCTCCTCTCCTCTCCTCTCCTCTCCTCTCCTCTCCTCTCCTCTCCTCTCCTCTCCTCTCCTCTCCTCTCCTCTCCTCTCCTCTCCTCTCCTCTCCTCTCCTCTCTCTTGCATTTTTCATAGAAAAGGTTGGCTTGGGAAACACCGCCCCCCACCCTCCTTTCTCTCTCTCTATCTTTTCCCTCCCTGTCTTCCAGGCCAGGCCCAACCCAGATCCCCATTCTCTCCTTTTGTCATTCATCTGGCCTCATCCTTTCACTGCCAGGATAAAAGAGCCCAGTGCATTGTGGGTTGGCTCAGTTTAAAGAAGGGTAACCTCCCCTGTGTGTGTTGTGGGAGAGCTGGTTTTATGTTACCCCCCCCACCACCACCACCACACACACACACACGCGCATATACTCACTCACTAAAATAACTTCCCTAACACACACACTCTTCTCTTGTACTCTCTTTCTTACCATTAAGGCCCAAACTTTGCTGCTGCAAGTCTCCTCTCTGCTGACAACCTGCTGCTGCCTTTCCCTCTTTTCTTTTGCACACACATTAGTTCTTTTTTAGTTTCTTTTACTTAACTTACCCTTTGCTCTAAGCTGCATCACACGGCTTCTGAGAAAGCTGATTTGTTGGAAGTAAAACAAAACACATTCCTGCTTGTTATTTTCTATTTTTGAGATTTTTCTTGTGAAAAATTGTACATTTCAGTACTTCTTGCTCCCTCCAGTGATGCATCAAATGATCGGTTAGTCTGTTAACCAACCTCTCAACTCATTAGGGTGATCATATGCCAAAAAACTGTTGAGAAACAGTGTGTGTTTATTCTGTACTAACAGGCACAAGCATTTTCAATCATTTTCTGTGCTTTATTTTTGGTTTTATGTACTTGTAGCGCAGGCGCGTTACATTTTGTCCACTTGCATTCTGCTCTCGGCACCTGTGTATTTGAAATGAAATCTGTGATTCAGTCATGTTCTCCTCGTTTCATGGAAACGTTGAGATGCAACTGATATTGCGTTGGTTGTGGGAGGGTCGTGGGAAAACTGACAATACATCTCTCTACATGTTGGACCTGTTCATGTTGCAACATTCGCTGGGTGTCGACCTACAGTTAACTGCCAATGCTTGAGTAATGAGGGGTTGCAGATGTGATGGAAATAGTGCTATGTTGTTTTTTTTTTGTGGTTTGAGTAATTTCAGTATTATCTTGAATTTAAATGCTAGGTGAAAAAAAAAAAAAAAAGAGTAGCATCTTACATCTGGTCATGTGTACGTTTAGGCTATTGTTAGAGCAGCTGTTAAACTTGCTTTGCAGTGCTGCAGCTGAACCATCTATGACTCAAATGCTCTGCACTGACCACATCAAATGTGCCAATCTGATGTATCTCTTTTGTTATAAGCCTCCGATACAAACTCAACACCAGGAAAGTTAGCCTCTCTAAAACACCAACCTTTCGTTCGTTGTTTTGATACCGTGGTCGGCTGAATGGGGCTATCTAGCTTGTCCTTTCCTCCCTCCCTCTCTCCCTCCCAGTCTCTCACTTCTGCAGGATGTTTTTGTTGAGCTGGGTTCCCATTGTTCACACACTGAGTTGGCTGGCCTCCCAGGGTTGCTGCTGGCTGCTAGGCCCCCTAATAGGTTCTTCATGTGCCTTGGCTTTCCTTGCTCGTCTCGGTCTGACCTGTGCATGGAGCAGCCTGCTCCACAAAGCATTTCTGTGAGGAATTTGTGAGAGAAAATCAGATGAAGAATTGTTTTTTGGGGGGAATTGTAGAAAGTCACAGAAACTATAAGAAAGGTATTCATTATTTTAAAATGAACAGGCCCCATTGGCAAAATATAACAGGTTGCAGCCCCCCGTTTTAAATATTGTAACTGGATCGATGTTACAGCAGCTGCAATCAAATGCATCAGTGTGATAATCTTCCGTCTCTATTCAAAAAGCCATTGTTTGGTGCCTCATAAAATATTCATAGCCATGCTTACACCCCTCATTTGAAGGGTTGAACATGATCAGCAAGACACAAGATTAACTGGATGACAGTGTTGCAAAACCAACTTAATTGGTTTTGCAACACTGAATTCCTCATTTTGTAACAGCTTCTGTTCAACATGCTCGCAATAGTGAACTTTGAGTGTGAGAACCTGTGTACAAAGTACCTCGGTATTGGTGTGAATGCGGTCCGATTGAGTAATAATGTAATTTTGTGATTTTGTTTTAGTTGTTGGCCTCCACATGACACTTATAGCACCAACTTTTAGCACAATTTTTCCAATTTGAGATTATGCAAAGCACTATGTTGATCCTTGTGACACATTTGCCAATTGAAAGCACTGTCAACTACTGCCATTGACTTACAGTGTTTTACATTGGGATGGAGGATGAATTAAAGTTTTAACGCTCCTACATATTAGCCCCTACATGTTCTCAGATCCTGCACGGGCTTGACTCTTTTTAGATGATGACATCAAATAATGAGATGTATAAGTAGATGTATTTTATATTTACATCAATTGGTTATTTAACTCAATTTCACATTGCATTCATTAGCACATAAAATGTGTTTAGAAGGCCAATTTCACACACTGAATATATAGATACAGCTTGGTTGCATTAGGTTAATTAAATATTCCTGTTAGGCAGAGTATGTGAAACATAGACACACATCATTTAACTGCAAAGCCAAGAACTAATTCTACATTTATTTAAAGTATCTGCGGTATATCGAAATTTAAACTTGCAATTATTAATTTTTCACCCACTTACAGGCAGACAGGGTGAAGTTGTTTATTTACACATGCAGCAGACATGGAGCAACATTAGCATTCATTTGGAGTCAAGTTTCTGTTCACCCGGTTAACCACAATATTCACTCTCTGTTTTGGTCTCCACCAATTCCACTTGATAATATCTGCCTCTGTAGCTTCTAAATGTTCCAGCTAGTCGCTAACTTTGCACGTCTGCAATGCGGTGCTGGGCCCCCGTGGCCATACGCGGTAATAACCGGGGATAACGGTATATTGAATTTCCCACGGATCTCTTGAGTCAGTTGCTTTCATGACATCATCTTTAGGTGACCTGACTCAGAGTGACTGGAAAGCTACTGGTTGTTTATTCTTGTGATTCATTCAAGTCTTTACCTGTTTCACACTATGTGACTCAAAAATCAAGATGACTTGCCAGCTGCACAATGTCTTCCAAAAGTTAGCTTAGATTAATAATAAAGTAAGTTTGTGACGCTGTAACTTCTCTTCAATCATAGTTTTGCTTTAATTCGTTTTTTTTTGTTGTATCCAGCATTTCAACACATCACAGGGAATTATTCACAGGGGAATTAAGTTGTATGCAACAAAGCTGCATGGAACAGGCGATTGTTTATTGTTCGTTTGGATCTCTTTAGTTTTTTTTTTTATCTTGGCGATCATATCCCAATGTCTCGTTTCTTCACTTTGGTTTCAACTGTTGTGAAATTGTTTTTGACAGCCTTCATACAACCTTTGAAATCATTTGAAACACTGAATGCATCAAAAATGAACTCAAGAGACGTATCCAACACGCAATCCAGTCAGTGATGCTAGTGGATGACAGTGAGCTTTAAATCCTGCTGATACTGCACTATCTCTGCGAAAACAAAAACATGTCTGTCGCTAAACACGACCAGTGAACACCCCCACCGCACCCCTCCCAAAGTCTGCCTGTGAGTAAGAAGGGGAGTAAAAGAAATAAAGTGAGAGAGAGAGAGAGAGAGAGACAGGTGGTCGGGCCAGTCTTTTCCTTGCCCTCCGCTCCTTTTTGAACTTTTCTTTCATTCTTCCAGTTCATTCTGTGCTTCTTTCCATAGCTCCAGTGACAAGGCGCTCCATTCACTGCCTCATTCTTCCACCCCTCCCTCTCTCCATCCCTCCCCACCCCCGGCTCTTTTGTCTAGCTTGTGGGGGCCTGCTTTAGCTGCTATTCACCAGCCAGACGGACCGCCATTGACTGGACCCACCCCCCCACTACCACCCCCCCTGACATCCCTCCCTCCCCAAAACAACCTCACACACATATGCACACAGCAACCTGGCCATTCCCCACCCTACGCCCTGTATCAGGCAGCTGCTATGCTAATAGGGAGGAAGGGAAGGATGGAGGGAGGGAGGGATGAGGAGGAGAGACAGAGTAGCCAGCCTATAGTAAAAAGACAGAGGGAGGGAGAGCAAGGAGAGTGACCCCGCTCCTCCATCTCCATAGCCATGCCAGAGCAGCAGCAGACCTCCTGTTACACAAAGGGAGCCCCCCGGTCCTCCTCCTCCTTCCCCACCCCACCCCCCCTCCCTCCTCTGTTCCCCTCTTTCTCATTCAAATCCATTTTATACCCCAGTGGTAAAGGGAGCTGTAAGTGCAGTATGTAAAGTAACCTTACTCCTGCCCTGCAGGCGTAACCATTCAGGGCTCAATACACACAGAGCAGCCTGTGTGTGCGTGTGTGTCCATTCCCTTGCTTTGTCTAGGATGCAGCCCATACCTTCACACACACACACACACACACACACAATTGACACCTGTCCTTGAGTCTGGTTGCATCTCCCCTTCATAGTCACATCGTGCAAGACACATTAGAGACCTGCATGCATTCACACATAATTACTGTGTTTTATTAGAGCAATTTATGTTAAGGCACATTCAGTTGCCAATTTATTAAGTGCACCTAGTTGACACCATAATGTTTAATACAACAGCACTGCTGGCAGACTTAAATATTAGAATTAATATGCCCAAACTCATCTGCAAGGCTTGCTCCTTGTGAAAAAAAAAGATAAAGACACACAGTGTACTAGAAAATATACTGACAAAAATACAAAGTGCAAGCAAATTAAAATATTGCACAACTGAACTTGATAAAATCATTAGAAAGGTTAAACATTATCTGAGGAGACATCAGACATGGTTGGCTACAACAGTTTTTTTTAATGTTATGTGAATAAGAAGGTTTATATTTTATTCAAATTCCTCATGTTTGCTCATAATTGGGTGTTTTGTTTTTGATTCAGAATAACTTAGTTTCATCAAAAATCAGGCTCAATATGATGTTTTCAAAGTTTCAAAATACAGCACTACTTTTTGTAATGTTGTGCCCATGGCTGTGTGTTGGCATGTTTGTGTCAGCAGCTTTATTTTCTGTTGTGTTTTGATGAGGGGGGTGAAGGTGTTGGCAGTAAGGCATTTCTCTCTCTCTCTCTCTCTCTCTCTCTCTCTCTCTCTCTCTGTCTCTCTCTCTCTCTCTCTCTCTCTCTCTGTCCCTCCTGTTCTGTTATTTACCCCTGTGCAGTGTGACCCCGTGCCCCATCGGGGAGGCACGTCCCATTTGACATCTGCCTGTTTGTAAGGGGGAGGGAGGGGATACAAGGGGTGGGGTGCCCATATGGAGTTTCCACCCCCCCCTCACCCTCCGACCCTTCCCTGACACACACACACACACACACACACAAACATGCACACACACAATATCACGTCTCATGCTGCCTGCCCCCTTTGTTCCACTGTATGCGTGTGTATGTGTGTGTGTGAGAGAGAGAGAGAGATGTCATGCCATTCCAACACACAGACCTGCTGCAAGATGGAGGGATGTATTTGTATCGATAGACAGACAGACTGAAATCAGCCACATGGTCTTTCCTCTAAAAGCAATATCCTTTAATGACCTAATACTACACCTACTGCCACACACAAAAACACACACATGCTTATGGGCCTGACGGGGCCACTGTGTCATGACCTAACCCAGCTGGACTCCCTCGACTCTGATGAGGCCACTTTTGACACAAATGCTGATAAATTTTGGGGAGTTTTGTGTTGACATTTCACTGCTCACTTTTGTGTTCAAGATATCATTCCTAAAAGTTCAGAGTACTTAGCATCCATCTACATAAGTCATTTAAACTTAATGGATCAAACCACCCATCCATCCATACCTAAATCTTGCTCTCCTCGTGTGTTGCATGATAGGGTGTACCAATTACCCTGTGTGGATTATCCTCTGACACAATGATTCAGTGTGCTTGGACGTACAATAAGCAGCCTGGCTGCAGGGCTGGATCTAGGCTAACGAGCTTGGTGGAGTTTAAATGGCCTAGTGTAACACTGACAAAAACTGTTGGTGATACTGCACTCTGTCAAGGCCTGCTGCTTTTGTCTGACAGACTGTTTACTGATAATGCCTCTTGTTAAAAGGCTTACAGTGAATTAGGTTGTTAACACATATTGTTGCATAACTGCTGCAGCAAAAGAACATTACAGCAAAGAAAATAATGTGGCTTTGTATATAAATCTTCTACATATTCATCGGCTGTATCTTGTCTGCTAGTTATTTATAAGACTGCAGATGGGTGGTTGGGTGCACATCTCATCCTATATTTAGGGCAGGCGCAGGAGAGTATCCATTCATCAGATTATAGCTTCATCAACAAACGACTAACATGGCAAGGTACAAGGTATGTATTGATACAAAATTGATTACATCATGCTGATGTCATAGTCAATGCCTTCACACTTACATCAAAATGTGTTAAAAAATGAACTCCACACACAAACACACTTGCGACAGGTGTGGCTTAACCCTCCTAGGGTGATAAATTTTTTTTTTTTTTTAAACTTGTTCCTTTGGAGTAAGTGTGCAGGGGTGTACAGCTCTTTCCCCAGTGGTGCGGTCTTTTAAAAAACCCTACACTTACATGATGTGCATATAACGGTTCCCCTTCTACATGGTCAACTGATTAAGATTGAAAAGAAGATTAAGATTAAATAGACCCCATTTACTAGAAAGCAGTAGCAAGGCAGGGGAATTCCACCTCAAAAATAAAGGAAATGAGTAGTTATACTTCAACAAATCAAAACGTAGACTGTGTCAAAGTGATTTATCATCGAAACCTACCAGAAACTGTGATGATATATCAGTAAGATGTAAGATGATGAACTTTCAGGTTCAGCTGTCCTGTAGAACTGCATCATTTGACACAGTTCTGTGTGATTACTATTAGTATACAGTATGTTTATATATATGTGTTTATGTGCATGTGTGTATACATACGTGTATACATATGTATACATGTGTGCATGAGTGTATACATGTGTGTCAGGGAGTAATTATAGAGAATAAAGGCCTGGTTGTACAGAGTGAAACTGTGGGTTTTGAAGTGAGATGGGAGATGCTTTTCTGTTTGGCTGAGCAGACTCAATGGTCCTATTCAGCCAGCCCCCTTACTACCCATTGTCCTCCCACTACCAGCCCTTCACACACACACACACACACACACACACACACACGGCTGTAGGGAGAGGAGAGGGATGGAGTGTTGGGGGATGAGGGAGCTCCTTCTGAATCTGAGAGCTGTTGGGGGGTAAAGTGTCGACAAGAGGAGATCTTGTGGAAAGAAACGGCCCTGGATGAAGCTCTGGCATGAATGGAGATGCCTATAGATATCTCTTGTACTACAAAACTGTCTAAATAAAACATTTCTGCAGGAACTTGATGTATAGTTGTAGTGTCATACTCAAGGAGACACCATGTTTTTAAAAAATAAAATTAATTTGCACTTAACTGCGCACAGTGCTTATACTGATTTTATTTACCTATGAGAGTTTATTACAGTGATCTCAATCAGATGAACCCAGTGCGCGTTTTTGTGCCATGTTAAAGTGTGTGTGACGTTTTATGGGAATGTTAGTAGGTCTGACATTTTTTACATCTTGTTAAAGTGACTCAAGCACTTAATTTCTCCATTTTGCATTTTGTAAGTGCTGTTTTTCTCCAGTCAAGAAAAGTCACTTATTGTCACAATCTCCTGCCCTAACTTAGACCCCTCGTCCAGCAGTTAACCAGCTCCACAAGACCAAAAACCCCCTTCACACACAATAGCCTGTATACGAACACACAGTGGTCACACAATAGTCTGGCTAGGGGTATGACGAACTCACACTCGTCGGGGGTTAATGATCGTCGGCCATTGGTCTGGAGCCCATTAGGCCATTGATCAGGCTGCATCTTTTATGCCACCTGGGGAAAGGAATGTGCTTGGTCCTCTATTGTGTCTGTCTGTCTGCTAGTGTCACTGAGTGGTCATATACCCTCTGTGTGTCTGTGTGTCAGAATGTGTGTGTGTGTGTGTGTGTGTGTCAAAGAGAGGTCGATCAAAGTATAAAGGGAGTCACACACTGTGCAGAGACGGTATGGAGAGTTGAATATTCTTGAGGTCAGTTGGTGAAGGGTCATTTGCTCTAGATTGACATGAGCACAAAAATCACACATCGAAATAAAACTTTTACATATTTCTGAAACACAAAAAAAAAAAAATACATATTCTGATTCATAAACATGCACACACTGCGCAGCCCCTGACTGTAGATAAATGATAATGCTCAGCACCTTTGGTGTCTACGTGAGGCGCATACATACGCACCACACACACACAAAGGAAAGAAAGGAGCTTCATTCATAGCTACTTCTATTAGGTGGCTGAATTTATTGCCTCCTCTTATAAAACATCCAGAAACAATGAAACGTCTCTGTGGGTGGAAAACGACTAATTACAAGCACTCTTGTTAGTTTAATTGAGCAGCTTCTTTCATGCACTTCAACGTTTTTTTTGAAAACATTCTTAAATCAGTAACTCTACATTCACTAAAGTAGACTAACACATGCATTATAAGTAGTATTAGTGAGTAATGGCTTTATTAATGCTTTATAGATACATACTATGACATTTATTAACAACGTTTAGGTTGCCACTTTATTAATGACTTTCAATCAAGACGTTAAGTTTGCTCTTTATACATTTTTATAATTGGGCGACATGTTTATCACAAATTTGAACAATCAATAGGGTCTTCAGCCTCACAATAAATTGAAGAGATGAAGAGATGCCATAATTACTATGTAGCTTGGTAGGAAGAGTAACAGGCTGTATGATATTTACAGCTTTGATAATTTGATGATGAAATAAATATTACACTTTAAATAGTGCTAGTGTGGAATTTAAATATATTATTCTTTCTGTCAATATAAATATATTGTTCTCAGTTTCCACATCACATTTAAGTAAGTTGCATACTGGAACATGATTAGCCTCCGAACATGCTGTGATAGCATAAATAATGCTTGTAGGTACACATACTCAAACATCCACCAAACGTTAAGCATCTTTTTCAAATACATGTGTTACTTTTAATGTTAATGTTGCGCCTATTTGAGTAATATTTAAATAAGTATACATTGCTTGCATTTTTTTCAATATCTGAACATCTTTTTGAGAATTGTGGTTGTTTAGAGACGAAACGTGTTGGATCTCAAACTTGCTGAAAATGCTCAGATGACACAGCTGGAGCTTATGGAGGAAAGGGGGTCTTTAAATGGGGGCTGCCAGTTGGCTGGCCATGTAATCAGAGTTGAACTTGAAGAAGGAAAGAAAGTCATGTCCAACACAAGAGCGAGAGTAATGTGTGTGTGTGTGTGTGTGTGTGTGTGTGTGTGTGGAGGGGGGTCTTCTGTTGGGAGGACAATAGACAGTGGACACAGCAGCAGCTGACCATAGAATCCCTTCTTCTTTTGTCATCCTGTATAATGACGACTCTACCACACACACGCTGTCTCTCCCTTTCTCTCCCTCCCTCCCTCCTCACCCTATCGCTGCTCATCACTCCTCCCTCTCCTCCTGATTTGGCATAAAGGGACTTCAGCATCCCTCTTTCCTGGCATCTTTTGACTCAATACTTCATGTCGGTTGTGGAAAACGTACAAGTACCAGTCCAACAAAATACAAAAATAAACTAATCTGATTGATTCAAAGGCTCAACCAATATAAATATACAAGCAGCTAAACAAGAATAAAGACAGATAGAGCTCTTGAGCTCATATGAGAAACCAGCTGAAGTTTGGTGGGAATGTGATTTGCTCAGCCTATCTATGCAAAGGTTTTGGAAAGTTTTCTGCATGAAGTTATTGCTTCCTCTCTCTCTTCATGGGAACATAGACCTCGCAGTTTTTCTCCTGGAAAGCAAACTGAAGTGTCAGTGTGTCAACAAGGTTGTTTCACTGAGTGCGCGTGTGTGTGTGTGTGTGTGTGTGTTTGTTTGGTAGCTCTCCTCCAGGCAGCACCAGGTGATATGGCCCAGTACGGAAGGTCACCGCTGTGATGTCACTTCCCCTTCCTCACCGGATATTCCCAGCATTCTACTGCCAGCCGGGAACTCTGGGAACTAAGAGCAGGAAGCCTGGCTCCTTCAAAAGAGAGAGAGAGAGAGAGAGAGAGAGAGAGAGAGAGACAGAGAGAGAGAGAGAGAGAGAAAGAGAGAGAGCACAATAAACACATATTAATTATTATTTTTAATTAATTATCATTATTATTATTTGCAAATGCTGGCTAAAAGTAGTAAAAGTGAGAGACAGAAAGAGATACCAAGAAGGTGTGAGGTTATGTGGTGAGTTTGTAGCACTGAATGAATGACTCATTTGCTGTAGAAAAAGAAATATAATTCCAGCAAAAAGAAAGTAAAAATGGAAGTAAAAGAGCCAAGGACACACAGTCATTTAGTGTTTGTGTACTTTACTGTATGTAAATGTGTATCTGATTGAGATTGTGTACACAACAAAGTGAATCATCAGTAACTAGAGCAACATCGCCCCCTCTTGGTTATGCACACTCATTGACAAAAAGCAGGTTTGAAGGTAAAACCTTTTATTTTTTCATCATTGTGTTTTGTTGAGATTGTTTTTTTTATTATTAATTATTCTGGATCCCGCAAGCCCAACTGAAGTATGTGTTAAGTTAGGGATGCTGCTGTAAATTGTGTTTCATATAGGCCACTATAGTACTAAATCCACTAGTACGTAGGCATGAAAGAAAACAATTGAATTTATTATTACAAAGTGTGAAATGTTGATGACTTGGTACTGAAAAGAGAGATTTTAGCAACAGTACACATGTAGCTCTAGTCAAAATGAAGTTCACTTTCACTGTTCACATTTTGATGTAAAATTACAGCAATTTCCATTAACTATGCCAAAAAAAGAAATATGAAAAGAAAAAAAGTTAAAAATCTGCAAATGCACATTATCCCTGAACATCCATGAGCTCCACAGTGCTTTGAATATTTATCTGACTTTGACAAAGAATGAGACTGTGTATTTCACACCTCACCTTCAAGGTAACGTCTCTGTCTCTGACGCGTTTCCTCGTTTTCAAAGTTGTTGTTCTGGTTTCCATCACACCCTCCATAGATGAAGACTTCACCGCTCACTGAGGTAGATTTGTAGAGTTCAACACCCTCCATGGACCTGCCTCAGGTGCTGCTGTGCTGGGAGATACAGAAAGTACCACAGACAACCATTAGTTAGGACTTGACTGTAACACAAGCTGCTAATATATTGTTTGTACAGTCTGGTACTGTGATCAACATGAGAATCAGGATCTCTGGTCTTCCATTCGGCATATTCATTACCATCACTGCGCAACTATGCTGTATTATGCAATTAATCAACTAAGTAAAGTGATCTCTTGGCAGTTGCATTACTGATAGTACCAGCTGGATCTGTTCCATTCAACAGAAGTTGCATTACCAGAGTCACTTCTGCAGGACTTTCCAGTATAAAGCGTAGAATAAAGTTCAAGGTCAGATTTGGCTGACCACTTATATAACAGCAGATTAATGAATGTCGTGATGTGAACAGCTGATCCTTAGCATATTTTATTGAGTCTCACTTTAATATTTGTTCATTTAAATTCTCCTTTTACTCAGTTCTGATATAACAAATACTTAATTAATGTCTTAAATCTAGAAAATGAGCAAGCTAGAGACACCTATAATGTATTATAGCATTTTAAAAACACCTTTGTATCAAAGGTTTTAGTGGTCAGTTGCCTAGCCAAGTCAGAGCACACAGAGAGGGGCAGTTCAAATGAAATCGATTCATTTTTACCCTTTTGGTCATTTGTTTTAGTGTAGAAGTAAATACATGTGGGGGCAGCTGAGCACACATAACTCACATGTCAATGCCTTGTTGGGGTTGAGATGAGGGCTTTATAAAGCAGCGAGGTGAGGAGGCAACAGGTGAGCAGACAAGACTAGGCAGTATGGTGAAAGCTGTGATTGTGATTTTTGTGCTGATCCTAGGGTCAACCTGCACTATCCAAAACGTATCTGCACAAGATGCGGTAAGAGGCATTTCTTTCTGTAAAGATTTTATATTTTTATCCTTCTTCCGTCGGCATTCAGCCTTATGAGAGACAATAAGCTAATTAATAACAAGTTGTTATGTCTCATGCTTCATGCAATGGGTGCTTTTGTAAGGTTTTGTAAATGAATATCTCCCTTTGAGAGATAGAAATGTGATATATAATAAACCCTTACATCCTTACTGGTGTTTTTTTTGTTTTAGGTAGAATACAGTATTTTTTTTGTTTTTTTTAAAAAGAGGTTTTCTATGGCATTGTATCTCTGACTGAATCTGTCTGTGGTTGTGATACAGGAGGTGGAGGTGGCAGAGTTTAATGTAACAGGTAAGGGATCAGCTTACTCAGTTAATGAACTGCACACCACATTGGTTGTGTGTATACAGTTGTGCTGAATATGCACTGAATGGAAGAACAAACAAAATACTGGTGGCTTGTGAAGTCGTCCTAACTCATAGTTATTTTACCTTTCTGTGCAATGTTCTATATTGTCCTTTCTCTTTCTGTAGAGGCCTGTACAGCAGCACCAGATGCAGGTCATTCATGTTTGGCACAAATACCACGTTACTTCTACAACGCTACGTCGCTGAGCTGTGAAATCTTTACCTACAAAGGTTGTGGAGGAAACCAGAACAACTTTGAAGATGAGAAAGATTGTCTGGAGAAATGTCACCCTGAAAGTGAGGAGGGAAAAACAAGAAAAAAAAAACAAAAAACAACAAACATGTTTCACACATATGAATGCAGTATATGTAAAGTTGTCAATTTTTGTTAATTACATGTTTGTTCATTGTCCCAGAAATGGGCCCCACACATGCACATGATCATGCAGATGACACATGATAGGTTGCATTGCAGTATTCAGTTTCAGTTTGTCACATATACTGTATGTTGTTTATTTTGTGGTTGCAACTTTCTGTATCCACCTCTCTCTGTCTGGCTGTAGAGGCCTGCACATTACCACCAGAGAAAGGTCCTTGTATGGGTTATATGCAACATTTCTTCTACAACTCGACCTCAAAAAGCTGTGAAGTCTTCATCTACGGGGGATGTCGTGGAAACCGGAACAACTTTAAAAGCGAGAAAAGGTGTCGGTCCAAATGTCACCATGAAGGTGAGGAGGGAAATACAAAAAAACATGTTTCACACATCTGAACACAGTATATGTAAAATTGACAATTTCTGTTGATTACCGTACATGTTGTTCATTGTCAGTTAGTATAGTTTTCTCCTCACAATTTGCAGTGAGATTCCCAAAATGGGAACATGATCATGCAGATGATACATGATCGGTTGCATTGCAGTATTCAGTTTCAGTTTGTCACATATACTGTATGTTGATTGCTTTGTGTATTCCCCTCTCTCTGTCTGGTTGTAGAGGTCTGCACATTACCACCAGAGAAAGGTCCTTGTAGGGCATTTATCAAACGTCGCTTCTTTAACTCGACCTCACAGAGGTGTGAACTCTTTATGTACGGAGGATGTCATGGAAACCAGAACAACTTTCAAACTGTGAAAAAGTGTCTGGAGAAATGTCACCCTGAAGGTAAGGAGGGAAATACAAAACAAATGTTGCTTCAGAGGTGAAGTTATTGACTGTCTGAGAACTAATAGTTGTCACTGATGTTTATGTTATTTTGTGTAATATACTGTGTAATTAGTAATATAATTTAATGTCATTTCTCTTTTACATGATAATTGCTCCCAAAAGCTGACTGAAATTCAGGGCAGAAGAATTTGTTTCCTGAAGGCGAACTGAGTGAAATGAGGAAACATCGCTGCTCATATGAATATATCACACAGAGATACAACATGAACGAAAGGAGCACATAAAAGAAATATTATGGTTTGTTTTTTTTGTCAGCACTTACAGAATATGTTATATCACATATATATCACCAATAAAATAACTCATTACTCTGTTTGGTGGATGATTGATGTTCATTGTCTATAGGAGAATAATGGAGTTGGCTGTCTTCCTTCCTATATATATATATATATATCTATATATACTTTTTGAGACCTACATGCTTACATTTCATTGGCTTGTATATATTATTGAGTCTCACTTGAATATTTGTTCATTTAATTCTCCTTTTTAGTCTGTAGTCTTTTTTTTTTTTTGTATTTTAGCATTTTAAATTGTGTGAATGTTTTGAAATTTTATGTTAAGTACAAAATAATATACAAAATACAAAATAAAGGGTATTAGACTGTTATGTAGACATGTTACAGAATATGTTATATCACAAATACACCAATAAAATAACTCATTACTCTGTTTGGCGGATGATTGATGTTCATTGTCAGGTCCAAAAGATGATTAAAACATTTGCAACTCTGCAAAAACATTGCGCTTACAGGCTTCCCAGAGAAAATGTTTTTTTCGGAGAAAAGCTAAGATAACGTTATAATTGACATTCTGATAATGACAATGTCTCAAATGACAATGTGTAGCTCTCCTTGGCTTACGGAAGTTGAAAGGGTTGCTGCTCTCCCTTTTCCCAAGGCCCTGGCTTCCAACATTACTACTGTTCTGTGCATTTTAGTTTTTCTCAATTGCTTTGGCACATTTCTCAAAACATTTTAAGGTTAATGCATTTCTCAAAACAGCTAATGTGTATAGCAAAACACTATAGTTAACCTGTAACTGAAATGTATAACTGAAAGAATTTCTTGCACTTGCAAAGAATTTCTTGCACTGCAAAAGGGAAGAATTGTCACATTGTATACTTTAAACCTCTGTTTCCTCCGTCCAGTGTTCATCTGAGAAGAAACCTCTGCGCTCACAGTTAGGTGAGGTTAAAAAAGGTACAAGGTCAATTGTGATGAATGATGGAAGAAAGTAGGTGGCAGCTTCCTGTAAGTCTGAAGATTTTATTTGCAGGTGCGTTAGAGATTTATACCTTTTATTGTTCATCTGTACATCCTGTAACTTTACTGTTTTGAGTCACTTTCACAGCTCTCACAGTGTCATTTGCAGCCACAGCAGCCAGCTGTTTTCAGAGAAAAAGCTCTAAAATCCCACTGTGCACTACCAGCTCAGCAACAAATGGCAAACAGAAAAAAGTTAGCCACTGGTAAACACAGACATTTACCAGCTACAGAACCAGATATTATCCTGAGAAGTAGAGATTTCCAACCAACGGCATCAGTGAGATGCACACACGTGGTTGATGGAAAACAAACAAACCACAAAGAGTATATGAGAAGATTAACGTGTAATGCACAAATTACAAAAGTAAGGTGAAACATGTTAATTATCACTTCCTGGTTATTTATATGCGGCTCATAAACAGCTGTGCATGGAAAATGCATCACATCTTCATTGATTCAGGATCCTGCATGGCTGATAAGTTAAATCCCGTACTGACATAGTTTCTTATGAGTGAAACATTTCCTGCATACAGCAGAGTCATGGAATGTCATACTAGCATTATGAAATTTTACTGGTTTCCAGCACGTTGCTTTATTTATAAATGCTGTAAATGTCCACATATAATGACATTCTGGTAATTTGTTTTCTGCACCTGTACTGTGCATAAACTCATCAGTTGAACTTACAATCATCAGATGACCAAGAAGATGACTCCAAATGAATTATAATGTTGCTCCATAACTTCTGGATGTGTTCGCAACTTGTTTCCACTGGCTCACCCAAACGCATCATTGTTGACTGTTCAGCATTAATTCAATCCAATTCAGTTTTATTTATATAGAGCCAAATCACGGTAAAATTCGTCTCATCACACTTTACATATAGAGCAGGTCTATATCGTACTCTTTAATTCACAGTGACCCACCGATTCCCCCCATGAGCAAGCACTTGGCAGGTACAAACAATTAGAGGCTGTATTTGACCTATTCCACCCATCAAGTCTAAAGAGTGAGACAAGGTCATGAGGAAGCTGACACTCCATATTTGAGCATGTCAGGCAGACAATAGAGGAGGGTTTCAAATTTTAATTTCTAATAAAAGTTCTAATTAAGGTTTTGCTGAAATAATGTTGTGTTCATTCATACTTTTCACATTACTTATATTATAAATATAATATAAATATTTGGCGTAAATGGCAGAAGGAGATATAAAAATATAAAAAAGAAATCATCAAAATCTGCTCGGACAGCAATATTTAAAAATGGCACCTAACAAATCACATCAGCCAAACCAGAGAAAAGAGTTGTTTTATTGGTGATAATTTCTTACATAATTTTATATATTTTGTTAGACAAAATCCAGACGTTTGTGCTCTTTATGTGACATTGGTTCAAGAGCAGCAATGCCTCCTCATGTTGCTCAATCAGCTCTCAGCTTTCAGGAGATCTGTATAAGAACATAAATTTTATCATTATGTGGGTGCAGATTTAGTATGTTTTTTAGTGTTGCATTTGCATGAACACATACAAGCTGTACAACAGGTAGTTTTACCAAGTTTTACTTCACAGTTACGCTCGTTTTGAAGAATCCTCTTTCTTTAATAGGTATCTGAGATTGTGGGTTTGCATAGGCTGGGTCAACTAGATGCTGTATGTCTGTGTTTTTACAATTTTACAACTTTATATTTGTCCATATGTCCTCTCACCATTTTTGACTGTTCCACAATACTCCTCACACTCAGCTTTGGTGTAGAACTTGTTGGCATTGGTCTGGCAGAAGTCCTTTTTGTATTGCACACATAGACCATTGGTGGAGTCAAAGGCCCAGATGGACGGCTGCCCTGTGCAGGGTTGGGCTGCCATGGGCAGGCGGCACACAGCTGTGGAGATAGAACGCAGAAGTTTGGATATTTTTCCTTTATTTTTGTAGTTTTATATTTTGGACAGCTCACATCTGCAACAACAGGCAGTAATAACTTATTCTGGCCTATGTATGGGCTTCAGTTAGGCTCTCCCTTTTCAAAATTCCCGTAACGAGGAAAAATAGGCATTAAACAGAATCAACAGTATTTGGCGAGTGGAAGCCAATGAGGGACCACATCCTTGCTGCTGCATTGGCATCAACTACATGTGCTTTGCGGTATTGATTTGGTAGTCTACATCCTCCCCAGCACAATCCCCTAACAGCAGTTAAACATGGAGAAATGGAGAAATTGGAAAAAGGTTAAAAATGCTAAAACATTGATGACTACATGTTATGCATACTCATTTAAAATGTAGTTGTTTGTATTTTACTCCTCACCCTCAGTGCGACATCTCTGCAGACACTCTCTCTCATTTACAAACTTGTTCTGGTTGCCTAGACAACCTCCGTAGTTGAAGAGCTCGCAACTCATTGATGAAGAGTTGTAGTAGTAACGCTGGTGGAACCCAAAACATGGTCCTGCATCTGGTGCTGCTTTACAGGCCTCTATGTAGAGAGAAATGTAAAAAAAGAGAAGAGGGATAGATACCCATCAGTTAAAAACTCAGAATCATTCGTTTACAGAAATGTGTTATGTTGTATGTTTATATGTAAGTGTATCACAGTATGCTATTAATATACTGAATAAGCTGATCTCTTACCAGATTCACTGAATAAAGGTGTGTCATCACCTGAACCCTCATGTTCTGCGACATCTGGAACAGGTACCGATCGCTTCACGCGCTATATCACAGCCACAGACAGAGATACAAAACCACCTGAACCACAGTATATAAATATATATATATATTTTTAAATTATTATTATTCTGTAAGTCCTTGATCCACTGCTGCTTATAATCTATAGTATTGTGCAAAGGTTTTAGGCACTTTCCATGTTTATGTTCTTATCCATATTGCAGTACCATCAGAAAGGCGTCTGATCAGTCTCAAATTTATCCTGCAGCATGAAGCAATGACCTCAAACATACAGCCAGTCATAAAGAACTACTTAAGTACTAAATATACTACTGCTGCATGTACTATTTTATATTGCTAGTATTAATAACACTCCTGCTTTTGTCAAGAGGGATTTATATGCCAAGTCTTTTACGTAAAGCTGATTGTATATTAAAACTACTATATATATACTACTACTATAAGAATAAAACTAGAATATGAATATGACAGTTGATTGAATTTATTACAGTGTTTAGATGACAATACAATCCAAACATGCATGATATGATAATTTAACCTGGCAGTTTAAGTGTACACCAATAAATGAGTAACAAATTAATATTTAAAAAAAACAAACAACTATTTGCTTTGTTTTAAAAGTTACAATTATTACCAAAACATATTAGTACAAAAAGAAATGCAAGAAACAAAAGATCAGTCAAAACTGAGAATATTGCGATTGTTGTGCCATTAATCCACTGCCATCACCTTATGTTGCAGCATGATAATGCACAGATGGCTCTTGCATGGCCTGCATACTATTCACATATGTCACCCCACTGAGCATGTTTGAGATTCTCCGGATCGGCGTGTACAACCGTATGTTCTAATCCCTGCCAGCAACTTTCATTGAAGAGGAGTAGACGAGATACCAGAAAACGCTGATCACATCAGATCACCAGATCAAGCCCCCAACTCACATATCTGTTGTCCTACTCATGTGAAATCCATAGTTCAATGCCTAATAATAACTTAAAATTAAAAAAATTAAATTAAAAATAAAAGAAATTAAAATTAAAAAGCAGTCTTCTTTTTCCAGATAAAACTACATACATTTAGAGTAGCCTTTTATTGTGACCAGCCCAAGATTGCAATAAACATGCTGTTTAATCAGCATCTTGATCAGCAGGTCATGTCACACCTGTCAGACGGATGAACACCTGTCAGAAGTGCTCACTAACACAGATTTGAAACAAATCTGTGAACAAAATTTGAGAGAAATAATAAACCTTTTGTGTGCATAGAAAGTCTTAACTTTAAACTTGGAGCAAAAACAATAGTGTCGCTTATATTTCCCTTCAATGTATATCAGTCCCACTACAGAGCTCATTATGATGGATTTCACAAGAAAAAAAATAGTTTTTATTGCCTGTATACAAGTGAAATCGCTATATCGCTATTCCAGGCTGCTTTGCAACATCAATGCATAAAAACTACCTGGATGAATAAATATTTTATCCCCAAACTCTGAGTAAAGAATAATAACTTAATTTCAGAAAGAAGAAGTGCAGAAATAAAGAAAATAATAATAATATTGAATATAACATATAAAAGACAAAGAATAACATGCAACTTTGTACTGAATTTAGCCACTCACCAGATCAAACTTCTCCTGTGTATTGTATAGAGGGTTTGGGAGACCCTGGCTGGTCCAGGTCCCTCCCAGCACCAGCAGAGAAACCACAATCACTACTTTCTGCATCCTAACAGCCTGTCTGTCTCTGTGTCTGAGAGGACTGAGATACTAAATTTCTGGACAATGCCCTTATCCCGCTGAGCTTCCCCCACCCCCTGCCCCCACTTATCTCTTCAAACGGGGACAGAGCACTGACCTGTGTTGCGTGTGCTCTACCCCCCCGCCCCCTGCACTCCAACAGCCAAGTAAAACACAAACAAGTAAAAGAGCAAAGTTCTGCCTCTCTGTCTCTGTTTGTGCTTTGACTCGCCTGAGATGACTGCTTAAACGTTGGACTTCAGACAACATCAACAAATCAATACATGTGATAATCTGAGACACTAATGAGTAACAAATATGTGATATGTTACACTGCAGTATTGCGGTTTTTATACTTTGTAATCTAGAAAACACTGAAAAACAAATCGGTAATCTTTTCGAGCTTCTGACGAAGCTTGTGTTTCCTGTTGGATGAAACTTTATATGACATCTAGATTTAAGAAATTACAGACTCAGGTAATTTTTTTTCAAATTAAAAAGTATTTAAATTGTCTTGTATATTTATAAAGACTACCACTGTAGCATACACTGCATTTGTTATTAGGGATTAGGGAGAATTAATTTTTATTTTATCATCATGTTCATTTATTATAAAATACTCTATATCTTTGACCAGTGCTGTATATATATGAGTGATATTTTAGTTAGTGAAATTAAAAATACAAACATATACAAATATAATAATGTAATTACTGTAGATAGTGACATAATATTAAATGTATTCAGAGGAGGTCAATGCAGAACAAACCAGCTATTTCCATTGAGGAAACAGTCAATGCAATAATAGAATATGGTTTGTTTATGGTGAGTCTATTATGTTCCTCCTCTTCGGTCGGTCATGTGAGCTCTCACCCTATAACAGTGGAAAGATAATGATCAATTATCTAAAAGTGGTTAGAAAAATACAGTATGTGAGCTTTGTTTCTTTATTTATATATATATGGACTACCTGGAGAAGTATCATATCACAGTCACCGCCGCATTTCTCTTGGACCTCTGGGGAGCAAAAACATGCAGTCATGTTTTAAAATGCACATATTGGTTCAGTTGGTCACTAATCCTAAATGTGTGACTTCTGTGAATGTATTTATTGAAAAAGGGAACTCTGTGTTGGTGGCTGGTGAATGTAAACGCAGATACAGATCTGTCAGTATGCACATGAAGTTTCATTAAAGGTGAAGCATGTACCTGAGATTGAGGAGTGGGCTCTGTCACCTGCTCACCTGGAGTGCACTCACCTGGGAAGAGTAAGGCAGAGAGAGTGTGTATAAAAACAAACAACAAAAAAACATATAAAATAAACAGTACAGTCTGAATAACAAAAATAGCTTCTCACTTCCTATTGTG
Source organism: Pampus argenteus (assembly GCA_036937835.1). NCBI lineage: Eukaryota > Metazoa > Chordata > Actinopteri > Scombriformes > Stromateidae > Pampus > Pampus argenteus. The sequence goes on from CM072877.1 coordinate 10,862,729, forward strand.
TTTTAACATTTAGTCTTATTATTTGAATGTATTTGAATCTCTATAGAATGATTCGCTTACATAAAAGCTTGTAATATTTAGGGTGATGGTTTCTTTTGGTGTAGCTTTACTGTACCTCATTCTTACTTGTCAAACATATGTGTAAATAATAAAATTAATACCGATGTATTTTGCATGTAGCTACCGTTAATCTTATTAATCTTTATAACAAGACCTGAGAAAAATCTATTGGCTGGAAAATGTCTTCAGCCTTTTGCGAAATGAGCATGAAAAAATATCAGTAAGACAGACGAGACAAAACTGTCGAGTACTCGTTAATGAATGTGTGTACATCTGAACCTTTGTTTTGATTATAGATGATGCTGTCATCACCAATTCCCTGTTCTCTGACCAGTGTTTTGAAATCATCCAACACAGCATCCCTCACATCCGTAGCTCGACCTGAAGAGGACAGAATGTCAATGTTATATGTCTTTCTTCTCTCTATTATTGTTTATACTGGAGTTAAATGACGATATCAGTAATCTTTATATATTGCTTCAATATATATTTTTGTCACAACTTTGATTTCATGATCAAACATTATCATAAAAGTGTGATAGAATTACCCCCCAGAAAATGGGCTAAACATTTACATGCACACTTGACATAATGATAAAATACAGCAGTTAGATTGAAGGATGGCGCCTCACTATGAAGTTTCACAGTGGTAGTCTTAGTTCCTGATGGTCTCTCTGTGCTCAGCAGGACCATCATTGCAAATTCATCGTAATTGGTACGAACCACGTAGGAATCAACATCCGCTCCGAACCCTGCGGGGATGACAGCGTCCACAATATGCTGCATGTCAGATTTAAACATGAATGTGCAATTACATATAAAAAAAGGATGAGGAAGGAGGTGAGGAAAATCATACTTGCAATGTGGTGGAAGAATCGTCCTGGAGTATTGGTCAAACTGTAATCTGTGATTGTCTGTTTACATGAGCTGTTTCTGCATGCAGACACACACACACAAACACACAAACAGGTTATACTAAGTGTGACTTGTTTTACATTGTGTGTGTGTGTGTGCAAACATGCATGTGAGTCTGACCTGAAAATTGTGGCTGTCACTGTGATGTTGCCCTGAGAGGCTAAATGTTTCAGCTCCAGTGGAACAACGACAGGGTTTCCCCTCTTGCGCTGCATGTAATGAGGACAGGTAGAAACCACCGCCACCTCATACCACTTTCCCATGAACTGCAAGAAACACAAGAATCACAGTGAAGCATTTGCATATGAACTGATGTGCAGCCATTACAGCAATCTCAGAACTTAATTTAATGTTTGGTTATTACATGAAGCATGTCACAGGGGAGTAGCTAAACTTTTGACAAGTTTCGTTTCGTTTTCGTTTCTTATGGAAAATATGCCATTAAAGAGAGAAAAGTGTCAAACTTAACTATGAAATAATAACCAGGATTACTCTTTAGGAAGAATACATGATGAAAAAATGGAGGGGATAAAAGGGGAAACTATGACAACATCTCAAGGTGTCAGAAGATATATTTGTCTTGAATAAATAAAATAATCAAACCAGTATGCGAGTAACTCACCTGCCCCAAATCAAAGTTCTCCTGTGGATGGATATGAGACTCTAGGAGCACAGGGACTCCTTGCAGGGTCCAGGCCCATTGCAGGAGCAGCAGAAAGATCCCAGCTCTCTGCATCCTGACAGCCTGACTGTCTACCTCTGTTTCTGAAAGGATGAAGGCCCTGCCCCCCCTGCAGCCACCCAACTCCCCCCCCCCCCCCCCCCTACTTTTTGCCGTCATCTTTGGGTCAAATTGGGTTTTGTGAGTTCTGTCCCACCGCACTGCAAAGAATAAACAACGGAAAGAGCAAAGTTCTTGTCTGTCTTCGTGCGTGTGTGTTTTGTGGGTGTACAAAAAAGTGTGTGTGTGCCTGTGATTGTTTGTTTGTGGGTCGAATGATCAAATTGTCCAAACAATCAACATGAGCACGAACACTGGACTTCAGAATTTGAAGTCAAAAGAAACAACCAATCAAATGACTATGATAGCTGATAGTAGAGAAAAGGCTGCATTGCTCTCGGCCACCTTGTCTTTCCTCATACTACCACAGGAGGGTATCAAAGTCAAAAATGTGCACAGCAGACGTGTGGATGTGGTGAAATCTGACCCTACACGGTTTAAGGGATTTAGAAAACATTTGAATATGACATCACATGAGTCCCTTGATTTATACCTTAAAAACGAACTTACATTTTAAATTCAGGACCAGGCTTTAACACCAAACACGGGGATAATTACATTACAAATACATGAATGGATTCAAATGAATTAATGGTATTTTTAATGGGTTATTAAAATACCTTATTATTTGAGAGGTTTTAAAGGGTAAAAAGCACTCCTCAATCTTCAGCTTAATTAAGAATTAATTAAATTAATGTAAAGTATAAAGAGGTGGTTTACAGACTCAATACACACACACACACACACACACACACAGCATGGAGGTTAATATCCTTTATTTAATTATGTCAACACTGTAAAACAGCATAGCTAGGTATGATACGATATACAAATTCTAAGAACATTATTTGTTGTTTAACATATTTGTAGCCAGAATGATGATATTTGGATCTGCAAACGGCTACTTCATAATAAATGCTGTGGAAATGTGGCCTGCTGAATCTGGAGCAGCATTAGGGAACCTGGAGGGAGACACAGAAACGATTACACAACAAGATCTGTTGGACAGAAATGTACAATTTACTCTCCTGGGTTTCACTTTTAAAAAAAGAAAGAAAGAACGACTCACCTAACGTCCAGATCCTGATGGTGGGCAATTTTCTGGTGGCCAGAGAATATACAGACCTGAATTAGTTAACTAAAGGGTATTTTTCCTCCATTATCTTTGTGTGCATGTGTATTTATTGCATACTGTATCCCCCTACTTTACCTGCTGGAGGTGGAGTCAGAATAGACTCTCTGGGGAAACCCTGGGACAAAGCAAAGGCTTTAAACTTCTGAATGACGTCAATTTTGACTCTTTGAGCGCGACCTGCACACAAGAACAGAAACACATATAGACAGACAGAACGGTGATGAACAGAAGTCAAAAGTCTAGATGTTTGAAAAAAAAAAAAAAAAAGGAAATGTGTGTATGGGTGTTTGCGTCTCACCCACCGTAAAGTGCCACCTGTGTATACTCTCTGTTGAAGACCTTGTGTTTGAGAACCACAGCGTATTCACTGTAGTTCGTGTCCACCACCGTGATGTCCTTCACCATGTTGTGGCCTGATGAAAAACACGACACAGAAATGAGAGATTTCTTAGTATTCAGTATTAAATATTAACTTCACTAGAAAAAAAAAAACATAAATGAACGGAAAGAGAGAATTGAGAATTTATACTTGATTTTTGTGATTTAAAATTTAGATGTGTTATATGCTAATATACTACATCCTACATATTTATATGTAGGATGTAGTATATACAGAATAATTTAAATACAGAAATATTTGACACATGTTCTTCCTTCAATCTGGTGATCCAGAAGCTTGTTGTTCTGCCACTGCCTGTCAGATCTTTATATGGGTTTATTATCATGAAATAAAGTGATATTACACAGTTTATTAAACATTATTTCTCTTCTTTACTTTCCTTATGTTCAAACAGGAAAATGAGTTCTTTCTTGGTGGAAGGTGATGAGCCAGATCAGAAGTGAGCAAAAGACTTACGTGTGCTGAAGTAGGTGAATTGTCCAGGTACGGTAGTCTTCTCATAGTAGTACAACTTACTCTGACAACCTGCAGGTCTGAAGCACACAGAGGAAACACAAACGTCACTCCATACATCCCTCTGTGTCTTCTGTCTGTTCTCCTCTCCTCTTTGACTAGTATATCTCCTACATATCGCCTCACATACAGCATGCCACCCTCACACTCTGACTCACGTGACGTCCCACATTGTAAGGTTAACATTGCCGTTCGCTTGCGCCGTGATGATGCCCATGGAGGCCTTTATTTTGTCTCTGTACGGGACAAAACCTGGAGAGTCGTAGGCCAGGCCCACACGGTACCATTTCCCTGCAAACTAAACACATACACACAAAATAACTCAAAAGATCTTGGGTTTCTGAGTGTTTTGCTACTGTGAAACTCTATATTTAACTTTAATTTTTTGAGTTGACACATAGATTATTAGATGAATGCATGCAATGTAACTGCAAGTCAGTCTTTGAAAACAGGTCTTAGGGGCTATTTTCAGCCACAGAGTCGGTGTGCTGGTGAGTATTTAAGGTATTTAAGGTAGTTTGTGGCTGTTTCTTATGCATACATGTATTTTAAGTGTGTACAATTTGAGCATTGAATGCCCCAGCGGGAAAACAAGAGAGCTGTATTTGTACTATGTCGCAAAATGCTGCTAACCACAGAATTTCCTCATATCTGAACACAGATCCTTTAAAAGCAGAATGGATGGAGGGACTGTGAATGTTGACACCTGAAGGAACAACCTGAAGTAATAAATAACTTTAGCCTGATGCTGCATCTTTTCTTTGAGCTGCTTTAGGGTTTCTACAAGTTTATACATGGGAAATGTAAAGAGGAAAAAAATATCTTAATATCTTTTACATTTTACATTAACTCAACGTTTGATAAATATGGAACAAACCCATCACAGTGATCTTAAAAAAATCATAAAATAAAATAAAATAAAATAAAAAAAATCACCTGTGACTTGACTTAAATCCACATTTGTTCATGTTTGTTTGCATCAAACTGAGTTGCTGTTCTCAAACTTAACACACACACACACACACACACACACACACACACACACACACACACACACAAACAAACACAAACACAAACACAAACAGGGGCACAGTGTTCCCTCACCGTTCACCGTGGGAGTCACTTCATAAAGAACAAATAATGAGTTTAAAACATCTTTAACTTAACAAATCAAACTGATATAAATACATTCATATTTAAAAATAAATATCATATGATCTATACTCTATTGTACTGTACCGCATGTCTGTCCATCTTACCCTCTGGAGGTTGAAATCTCTCTGTGGCTTCACGTCTGCATGCACCATCATCAAGCACAACATCACCATGACAACAACGGCCACTGTGGTCCTCATGGCTGCGAGGAGAAACAAGAGCGAGGTGGACGGGCTGAAAGGTTGAGAGAGAAATCTGATGCGATCCTAAGCTGAACCGAGAGCAGTTGACAGACAGGTACAGAGTGGCAAAGACTGCGGTTATGTTTGTTTTTCTCTTGATCCACCCACCTACTTGTTAGCCAATCACCGCTGAGGACCAGGGAACAGTAGTCAAGTGTTGAAGATGTGTGGCTCCAAAACAAGCCAGACTTAGACTTCACTTCCCATATGTGGAGGAATATGTCACGCTTGTGGTTTTGATCATCAGATGAGATCCGTGTGTTCTCATGAGCACAAACACACTGTTTTCACAAGACCTTGTATGACACTGAAACACATGCCAGGAAGAAACCTGAAGAGATCAGCAAACAGTCTGTCTATAAGCTCTAATGGACACAAGTACCATTTATAACATATAAATAGTTAAAGGATATATGGAAAAATACTGTCTCTTGTTCTGGTTTGAACTTAAGGTTCACAGTTGCAGATGAAACAAGTTCAGACAACTATAGCAGGAAATACTGGTCATATCTTTAATTCATGTCATGACTTGAGAAATGAATCATTCCTTTTGGTAAAAGAAGAGTTCAAGTGCCACTTCTGCTTTCCTCTGTTTCAATATTTCTTCATAAGAAAATGTATCAGTACACTGTACTGAAAGTGATTTCTTAACATCTGAGACGTGATATTTTAAGGTTCTGCTTTGTTGTCGCAAATAGAAACATATACCGTCTTTGTTGTGTATGCAGGACACAAGGACTTTCTGACTGCCTAAATGTCCTCTCATACTTTTTTTCAATTAAATCACATGTCAGTATGGATCAGATTTAATAGTGATCATTATTTCAAATAAAACAAAGGCATTTTGACACATAACATCTAAAATTTTACCTAGAAGTTCTCATACAGGAACTGCTTAATCCAATGATTGATATACAATGATAAAACACAACCTTCTTAGGGTAAATGGCCTGCTGTTAGTGTTCAAACAGTCCAGGTATTGCCATTATCAGTTCCTGACTTAGCTAAGTTTGATCATAAAAAAAAGTGGTTCAACACGGAGAGCCTGAGTGAACAATTTAAATAGTTTTTATTAATAATGATTTTCCATTTGTAGCACTGCTTTTTATCTCATTTTCTTGAAATGCATGATGTATACAGCTAGCCTTTAGTGGACAAGAGGACATCAGTGTGTGTGTGTCTCACATACACAGCACACCTCACAGACCTCCCCCCTACACACACCCCGCACAAGCTGAGAGCTGCAGCCTGCGCAACGAGACCACAAAATAAAATAATTATAATATATATATATATAAAAAAAACCTTTCACACAGATAGGCATATGTGTACAAACTTGTTTCCTTCTCTCACACTGCTTGATGTTCCTGAGGATCATGGCAGGGAAAACAAGACAAACAAAAAAAAAGTGCAAAAAGCAGAAATGAGAGGCATGCAGGACAGTGAGACCAGAGAGACATAAATGTGATAAAACACAAGTGTTCAGTTTGTTTGTGATCTACAGCATAGCCTGTAGTGATGCTCAAACCATCATAAACTTCACTGCGACCTTAAGAGGTGCTTCACAATCAGAGACTCTTAATGACAAGATGAGCTTGGAAGATCGGTGACTATTTGATGCCTCTGAGGCTTTCTCACAAATGTCTTCACTTTGGATCTTTTAGATTGTTTGGCTCAAGAATGACATAAGATGAATACATTTATAGACAGATCAATTGTCACAGACTGATCCCATTTACTGCCTGGGTGTATTAAGGGCTGGCATTAAATCAGTTGAATCTGCTGTATTGTCTTATCTGTCAAATGGGAAATGTTAATCAGTCTGTTACACCTTAAATTAAAAAAAAGTAGAAACTGATTTAACATCCAGACCAGTTAAAACAAACTGTTTTACACATTGGTTGTTGTGTGTTGTCCAGTTTACTAAAATATTATGTAAGGTTTCATTTTCAGCATTAAATGCCCATCTACAGTAGTTTTACTTGTAGTAATTAGAGATTTTCATTATTCATCCAAAGACCACACGATAAAACAATGTGATGGAAACTTGTGTGTGTTTAAGTATTTGTGAGGAAACAGCGACCCCTTCTGGCCAAACAAGTGACCCAAAACCTCAACACACCCTGTCCCACAGCCCTGTCCCTCCCTGCAGGTCTTCAGCTGTTTTAAGTTTTGCACATTGACATATCTGGTTTGTCATCTACTTTTCAAAACAGTATTTATTAGCTGGGAATCAGGAAAATTGGCTACCAGTCAGTTCATTCATAAAAGTATATCCCCGGCTGGATAATAGCGCCTTTAATGAAGGCACAAATCCAAATTTGACTCCGATGGCTGTTTAAAGATTGTCTTCCACTCACACATGAATCCTCCTTTTATACCAAAAAGAAAAAATATATATATCACAAAGCTATGATTTCACGCAAAGAAAACAAAAGCAAACACAAACAGCAGTGAAACAATCAAAGTATAATTAACAAATCTTCAAAAAAGAATAATTTAAGCTTATTAAAAAAAAAAAAAAAAAAAAAAAAAAAAGTGATAATGGCAAAATATTTCAGAGTGCTCTGCTGTGGGGCTGTTTAGTCACGCACACCGTGGTGGTCAGGGTTGACAACCCTCTGTCAGAAGCATCATAACAGCCGACCTTGGAAATCACACTTGACAATGTCATCATCATCATCATCATCATCATCATCATTGGTCACTTGTTTGCTTTTGCAGACATTCATGACAACATATCCTACGCATCACTGAAGAATAAATATTCTAAATATAAAGTGAGAGAAACAGACTGACTGTGAACTAAGACCACAGAGGAGGCAGCAATGAATCTCAATTTCTGTCACGGCTTTGTTTTGTAAAAGCCAATTTTGTAAAAAGACCCAAAAACACAGAAATGATGGGTGACAGCAAAGTGTAGCGGTCAAGGTCAACTGTGTCAGACTGCAAGAAATAAAGCTGTTTGAAATAACTGAGATTCAGTCTGCAGAAAATAAAGCAGTCTAGGCATCGCCACAATGAGGAGTCTGTCCTCTACAGTACAGCCAGTGCTCAAATGACTGGCTTCACTGTAGGTGATGTGGTCAGCTGTAAAGGTTACTATAAGAAAAAGTCACGGGGTGATGGCAGACTACACGACACACATCAGCAAAGGATATTTTGTTTTGAGTGTGTAGTTTTAGCTTTACATCACTAGACCTCCTGTACAATCTCAAAAAAGTGGAGAAAATCCCTCCAGTATTTGAACACGTTCACGAATGCCAATCAGGAAATCATTTGAATATTCAACTACAGTTTTTCTTTTTTTTTTTATTATTAACCACTGATTTAACGTGAGCTCAGCAAGATGAAGCAGACACAGAGGACGCGGCTCAGATCCTGACAGAGAGAGAGAGTGAGGATCAAACAAGAGGTGCCTGCTCAAGAAAGGATTGGTCGGAAAGTGAGAATAAAGAATAAACGGGGAGGACATGGTTGAGTGGAAAAGAACGGAGAAAGGTGGTTGGCAGAGAGACGATAAAGGCTTAAAGTAAAGGTGCTGAGCAGATGGAAACTCGGGCAAACAATATCTATCTATAAGACGACTCAAGAAACACACACGTAAGAATGAGATGGCTAGATGACAAATTAAGGTTACAGTCAGGACTAAGTAAAGAGTGGAAAGGAAACAAGGAGGATAGAGTCCTGGAAAACGCCATCACTGTAGCCTCAGAAATTTTGGTATTCCCACAGCTCCCAAGATTTAGGCTAGCTTTGTTACTATGACAGGAAACTCGGAGACAGACAAACGAAAAAAATGGAAAATAGAAGCTGAATGAAGAAAGTGAAGGTAAAAGACACACCGCATGAGATACTACTGTATGTACGGACCAGGGCCTGTGAATCTGGGAGGTGAACTCACAGTAAGGCACAGTGCTCTGCTTGTGATAGATGATGCTCATTCATGCTGCTACAACCTGATGGCAGATACTGCAAAACAACAGACATAACATCAATAAAGCATGTCACAGTTTCTCTTCTTCTTCTTCTGCTGCTCTCCTTCGACACATCCCCCCCCTCCGTTCCAGTTTCCCTTCTCCAACCATTTAAATCTTTGGATCTTTCGGCTCTCTTGAATGTGGCTGAACATCCCTCTTTAGCACCAGAGTGTTGTTGAAAACACAAAGTCCTCGCTTGATCGCGTGATTTGATGCTTGCTTTGCTTGTGTCCAAGTCATATGTTTTAAAAATTAATACACACATACTCACCCTACAATAGGTGAAGTCTACCTTTTAGGACAAAACCTGCACAATACGGCCACACAACCACGCTGCACTTTAGCTCAGTATTTATGGAAATAGCCCCATGTGTTTAGCCCAGGGTTGAATTAGTCTGATCATTTTGTGTTCCAGCAGCTGATATAAAATGCATGCTGCAATTTTCATTTTTTAAGGACTCCGAGAGCTATTGTAGCACAAATTGGGACACACATAAAGCAGAAAAAAACCCCTGAAAGGTTTGTACTATAACAGGAAAAAAAAAAGAAAGATTACAGCACTGTCATAAATAACTATTTTTCTTTCTTAAATATGTAAACAAGCACTACAACTTAAAATATATTTGGTGTGATGCAGACATATTTAAATACAAAGACTTTAACGCCAGCTCTCGTGTGTGGTGTGGCTGATTATTGCACTACAAATGCTGGAGTCCTATTGCACTTAAAGTACATCTTCAACCACTGGTCTAATTTAACTTTGACATGTCCAAAAATTCTCAAATGTCCTCACAACATTATTTTCTTCCCTTATAAAAAATAAAATAAAATAAAATAAAAAAAAGCAAAAAACCTTGGTGTCCTTTCCTCATTTTCATCTCAAGCCTTTGGTGGCAAAGAGCCATAGGAGTTGGAAATAAAGACAAGGATACCTCAGGCAGAGGAAAGAAGTAGCTGTCACATAGGTTTGTGACTGTTGGCTAATTGTGCAGGCGAAGTCGACTGTAGAGTCTCCAGTCACTTTGCAAAACAAATGAACAGAGAGACAGTTTAGGTCCTCATAGATCCCTGATCCATGTTCCTCTTCAGAATCCATCAATCTTGTGGTTATCTATAGTTTGCCAGGCAGCCTTTATTCCTAATCCCTCCCCCAGTGGTGGTGGTGTGCCCCCCTCCCCCCAGCAAAACATCTGGTTTGATGTACCAGTATGGACAGGCAGGGCTGTTTGATGGCTGTATGTGCTGGGGTTATGTGGTCATGACGGATTGGTTTCAAGTTACCAAATAGACCTGATTACTGGTTTTGTGCCTCTCTCTGTGTTTGCTGAGGTAGCGAGAGGCGTTGCCGGGGAGATTTCGGGAGGGATAGATGGAGTGATACAGTGTGTGTATGTTTGTGACGTGCACATGTCTGGTTTTAGGGATCAAAGAGCAAAGTGGTTTTGGGAATACAATGTGTATTTGTATGTGTATGTAAATGTGTGTGTGTGGAAATGTGTTGGCATTTGAGTTGGGCTGCAAGGAGTTTGTATGGCTATTATTTGTTATGTATTAATTTGCGTATGTGGGGACACGGTCCTGCAGTCTGCTGTCCTGGTCTCACAATATTGTCTTCTTTCCTGTATCTGTATGTATGTATGCATGTATGAATATATAAATGTGTGTGTGTGTATTTGTGTGTGTGTGTGTATTTGAGTGTCTACGTGTACATGTCAGCCTGGTCATCACAATTTGTGTTTCCCTGACAGTATGGAGTGGTAAAGCTCCTCATCCACCTGCACGTAGCGTGCTCTGCTGGAATCCAGGAAGTACAGTCTGTCTGACACCATGGTGGGGTCAAAGCCGTCCCGACGCAGGTCCGTCTTCTGAAATTTGAACGTTCCTGGGATGGAGAGACACAAAAGATACTATAAGTCCCAAAAAACTAAGAGCAACCACCACATCATTTTGAAAACGCTCAACATAAGATCACCTAATTTGCCCAACAAAACATTTAACTTGCATGTGAAAAGGAAAAAAAGTGAATTAAGTCTTAAATCACTGTCACCAAAATAATATCTGCCTTTGTCATTGCTTATGTCAAATGACAAATTGTGTTTCTTTATGTAATTTCTTATTGAGATACAGTAACCTAATAATACAGTTACATATACCTTATAGCCAACTGAATAAACTCATGTCATATAACTAAACTGTGTTTGATAAATGATGGTAGGAGTTGTCCTTGTAAACTACATTTGACAATATGCAATAAGTTGGACTATTTTACAGTGTTAAGAATTATGTTTTCCATTTGACAATTTTTTGAGTGAATCCCATAAACCCCATCATGCTGTAGTAAACAATCACTAGTACACCAGATCCATGACTGAAATATGGCCTTAAAAAACACACACACATTGATAACATTGATTCTTCACTGGCATAGACCTGTTTGGAATAATTTGATAAAGATTTCCAAATACTGGATGATATCATTTGCTCATATATGACTTGTGAGAACTAAAATGAAAAAAAAAAATAGAAAAAAAAAATTGATTAGATAGTTAACAATTTAACTCCAATTGTAATTTTTGTCATATTGCAGAATAATAAAAACAACATGTTCATCCTAACTTCTTTACCCGTCTTGTTGACCTCCGGAAGGAAACGGAGGAAGACAGGTCTGGCATACGGAGGGAGAGCTTTGTCCATGTCCTTCACAAACTTCTCTAGGTCAGTGGAGTGAGAGGGATCAGCGATGGCAGCCATTCCAGCTTTTCCCTCTGCTCCTGCGCACACATAAAACAAGCTTGTGTTTAAGTGTATGGTCAGACAGATGCATGCGTTCATGCAAGGAGTACCTCACAGTATCTCACTTGCACATGTCCCCTTCATACATGTCTGGCTTGTCTCAATGACAGCTCAGCTTTATGAGTGATGACATTTCATAATAGTATAATTCATTTCATGTCAAATTAAGTTAGCACTCAGTCAACATGCATAGGCAGTAATAACTTTGACAACTTTTTCACAGTGTGGCTCTTATCAAAAATGTGTTGTGTGGTGTTCATCTATTTATACAATTCTGTAAATCGCGAGAAAAACCCGCCACAGAATAATCAACACCAGTATCCGCAAAACTAAATCCCGTAAACTTTGTTGCATTAGATCATTTTACATGTCTACTCGCTGACTCATTTTAACACACAGTATACAGTATCTTAAGGTTACATTTTTAAATAGATATTCAAGCATGTATGTTTAAAGATTTTACCTGGTACTTCTACTCCATATACGACTACATCTTTCATGTCTAGCAGCCTGCTGAGCGTCCCCTCCACCTCAGTGGTTGAGACGTTCTCTCCTTTCCAGCGGAAAGTGTCTCCTGTTCGGTCCTTGAAGTACATGTGGCCGCATTCATCCATGATCAACACATCACCTGGTGAGAGCAGGGAGTTAAAGATCATTCCCGCAATTCAGTCTGCATAGAATCAGTGTGTGTGTGTGTGTGTGTGTGTGTGTGTGTGGAGGGTACTGACCGGAGAGATAGGCACTGTCTCCCTTCTTAAAGACGCTGTGAGCAATCTTCTTGCTGGTCGCTGTTTGATTGACATAGCCGTCAAACCTCCGAAGAGGGTCGTTCTGAATGATCCTGCCGACTAGCTGGCCAGGCTCACCTAGAGAGAACGAGAGAGTAAGTGTGTGTGTGAGAGTAGAGGGATTAGTGTGGCAGTCACCAAATGGCAGTTTTTTACAACACAAAGTGGATTGTTTGAGCTCCATCAGGGAGGAGAGGACTGTCTGCATGTCTATAATGCATCACGTACATTTTAAACTCAATGCTACGCTGTCATTTTGATTGACTGCAGGCTCTCTAGCCCTCTGATGAGCTCAATAATAGAAGCCCAGGTGTGAGCCTATTAACCTAGGAGCTGTAAAAAAAAAACAACTACTGTGATAGTGGTGCTTTCTAAGAAATGCAAAAGTATACGGTAAACCTACCAGGTTTACAGGGAATGCAGACGCCATCAGGTCCTCTAATGAGCTCCATGGTTTCCTCGTCAACTCTCACCAGTCTGATGGGGTAGATGAAGGGTAGAATCTGACTGTTGAAGCCGCACGCTCCAACCTGGAGGACAGACAATAACATATCAACAACCACAAAGCTTTCAGTGTAGAGAGGAGAAGTGAAAGACAGGCCAGTTCCAGGCAGTGCAAATCACAGCAAAAGCAACTCCTGAGCCAAATGTTACATTTTTAGTGATTAAACATATTTTTTTTCCCCATTTGATCACCAAGCTATGTCCAAATGTATGGCGTGGGAGTGTAGTGTGTTGTGTTGCAATGATGATCATTCATTTTTGCAAGACGCATTCCCACCTTGTTACCAAAGTTGCCCAGGCTGCAGTTGCACTCTGTGGCTCCGTAGAACTCTGCGATCTGTGGGATATTGAAGCGTTTCATGAACTCCTCCCATATGGACTGACGAAGGCCGTTCCCCAGTGCCATGCGCACCCGATGCTGCTGCTCCATTTCCCGAACTGGCTGGTTCAGCAAGTAGCGGCAGATCTCTCCTATGTACTGCACAATCTAGAGTGGAGTGTGAAGGAGGAAGAAGTTATGAGAACAGAGACAAGGCTGATTACCGATTTAATACAAAGCTTGTAATAATGAAAAGGGGGTTTAAAGAGCTTATTTGGGGAATAACATCAAATTTTGAATTTTTTTTTGTAGAAAGCGACATGAAAGATGTCTTTTCAGCAACACAATGAATCTGTGGAGGAGAATCTAAATCTAATCTAATATTAATAATCTAAATTATGCTTACAGTGCAGTTGTATTTGGTACAGTCGTCCCAGAAACGTGAGGCAGAGAACTTCTTTCGGATGACGACAGTCATGCCATGTATTATACACTGGCCCACTCCCACAATGTTACCTGTGGACAAATGAAGTATGAGTTAGTATAGAGTGTCAGCCAAGACGTATCACTTAAAGCAACTGATGTGCAACTTCTTTCATTAAAATTTAGAATATGTTAATTCTAATTTTTCAAAATCATCTTACACTAAATAAATAAAAAATCACAATATTAGGAATATAAGGAATTACACTGAATGAAGGAATAAGAGCAAATGTCCTTGCTTACATGAGGACAAATTGCATATATTGCAACTTTCTAAACACACACAGAGTAACAGATTTACCTGCAGAGTGGTAGAGTGGGAGGCAATCATACAACACGTCATCTGATGTCATCTTGAAACCATAATACACCAACGCTGCCATTCGGTAATACCTGAGAATAAGAATGGGATAAAGTAGAGGATACAAGTTAAAAATAAAAAATAAAAAATAAAAAATGCACATTTCTCCTATTCTCCTCTACGAGTACTTATACAACACATGAAAGTACATTGATTAACAAAAAGAGCAGCTGCAATTCCTGTGTGTCTGGTAGTTAACTGCACGGCTCCTTCCTACCTGCTGTGCACAACAATAGCAGCTTTAGGCATCCCAGTGGTTCCAGACGTGTAGATGTAGAACAGGCGATCTGAAACAGACAGCACAGTGAGTGTGAGTTAACTTACAGTACATATCTGCAAATACTAAAAGTATTTAGTCACCAGCACATGAAAAAAAGATTGAGACAAAATAAAGCAATATCTCTTTTTTTTTACAGATAATGAATGAGTTGGCTGTGTGGGTGGTATATGTAAAAAGTTGACTAAGCAACCACCAAGCCACCACCACATACATACTGTATGTGCACACACACACACATTTCTAATCACTCCCAGATGTAATTTGGCTGCAGTCTGTCCACATCATCAACATTTTGCTCTGTTTGAACATGGCCAAAGGTCACAGGTTTTATTGCTGCCTGTGTGGCTATCAGTAATTACACGCAGTGTTGAAATGTCCAATAGTAAAAGTGAGCGTGTAAAATTCATATTGTTCTAGATAAGAGATAATTGATTAGTGGATAAAATAAAAAAAGACATGAAATGCTAAATAGTTGAGACAATAACAAAAACTAACTAAGATATAAGTATAAATAACTTGACTATTAATATTTTAGGAGTCTGTCTGCTTTCGGTCATCATTCATATATTTAATAGAAGTAAAACAATTATATTTACAAACATTCTTACAGTGAAACTATATTTTTTTCTTCTTCTTCTTCAAACTATTAACATCATTGGAGAAACTCAGATCCCGATTGGCTATCAGTGATTGATGGGTGCACGGTGTTCTCACCTGTAAAGCAGCGCTGCGGTCGGCTGGGCAGGTGAGACGGAGCGGCATCCAGCAGGGGCTCGAGGCACTCGGTTCCCTGTGGCACGCGTCTGGGGTCCCAGTCTCCAGAGCAAAAGATCTGCACTGCCCGCCCCATTGAGCTGTGGACCTCCACCATTGCTATGAGAGCACATAGACACACATTAGAGTAAATTAGATCAATTTCACAAGTGCAAGAGAACTACATGTGATGCAACATTTAAGCAACGCAAAACTGGAATAGTTTGGGAAATATGGTGGGGCTTCGGGTGGGTAATTGGGGGCAGAAAATACCTCCGGATGTCAGGTGGATGGTGTGATAGAGAGAAAAGAGAGAGCAGTATAATAAAGGACAAGGGCAATAACAAGAAAGTATCAGTACCATCAGACAGAAGAAGGGAAACAACATATTGTAACAGCTCTCATATTTTCCTATCTTAATTTAAAAGCCTTATGTCATGCTGGCTCAGTACTAACGCTACTGGCTTGACTTTCGCCCGCTCAGTACCAAAGAGGCAGCGTCTCCAATTACTTAAAGGCATAAAGCCCATGATGGGGTTCCAGTGCAAAGACTGTTTCTTCAATGTCATGACGAACGGCTCAAAGCTCATTCACTCTTTATAGCTGTTGAGATCAGGGCTTTTCAGATGGAACAAGGACCCAAAAAAAGGGTCATAAGGAGATTAAAGTAGACCCTTAATTTATGTTTGACCATTCTACTGAGCTGCTGTGATTTTATATTACTAATGCGTCCCAAGTCCCAAGTTATTACAGGTAGTTCTATTTGAACATTTAAAGCAAGTGCAAAAAAAAATATCACAAACAATAATAATAATAATAATAATAGTCGATTTAAAACAAATCATGGTTTATTTAATCTTATTGTTAACAGCTGCTTAGTAACTATTTCCATTAGTCAAAATCACAAATATAAGGTCAAGACAAGTAATACGTGGGAGAAAAACATTAAGGTATGTACTTATTATATGTGATGAAATTAATATCCATTATTATTGTTAATTAACAAAATGACTCAACAGGGCTTCACAGTGGTTTTACACCAGCTCTGTTTTTATTTTCATATTTAATTCTACTTAAACCCTAAAATAATTCTTTAAAAAAAACACATTGTATCCTATTTATTTGACAATCAAGAGTTTACAGTATAATCTATTTTTAGCTGAATATCTTTGGCTGCATCACTGCACTGTAGGTCACTGTAGGTCATCTCTTATCTGCATCTCTTATCTGTTTCAGTATATCATTTATCAGTCAGTTTTCTTTTCAGATTGATGATAGTGACATTTCTCCACTTCATTCGTCGTTACTTTTCTCCTTTTCTTTCCGTTCATCAACCATTTAAAAGCTCCATTGGCTGATACTGAGGAGACATCTCACTTCAAACCCATCTATCTTTTATAACCTCTATTGCTTTCTCCTTGCACCACTCACCTCTCTCATCACAGCGGAAGCAGAACAACACTCATCAGCAAAAGTCAATGCTGTACAAACATAAAAGCCCTCTGAGACAAACTTCTGATTTCTGGCTACAACCTACCTGCTGTTATAAACATAATGTATTTGTATATTATATATATATATATATATATATAACAATATGTATATCCTCCAACCGCTCTACTCTTACCATCAGTCAGCTCCGATCCAAACACCACAGCCTTGGCATTGGAGATGGTGACACAGTGGACCAAGGCCTCCAGTCTCAAATTAAAGTTGATGAGAGCGGCCTCTACTCCGATCTTGGCCATGCCCAACCAGAGGCCCACATACTGGGACCGGTTCTCCATGAAAAGAGCCACCACGTCACCCTCCTAGGGGGAAAACAACAAACAGAGGAACTGTCAAACAGATTGTCATCAAGTGACTGACTGACATGTCTTTTTATTTAACTTGACACGTTGTGTCTCCTCCAGGATGGAAATGACATCAGAGGGAGTTATGACAATTAAGAGAAATCATTTTTTTTTTCCACCTCATGATCTTTGGATTATTTTGTTTTATGGATCTACCTTGAAACCTCTCTGAAGCAGCAGGTTAGCCACTCTATTAGAGTATTCATCTAACTGATGGAAGGTCCACCTCTCTCCAGTCCCTTCAAAGATCAGTGCTGTTTTCTCCCCATGGCGGCGCACTGTTTCCGCAAAGATACTCGGAATAGTGTTCTTCTGTTTGAGGTAGCGTCTGACGTTCATCTTTACCTGCAATAACACGCCCGCCGCACTGAAGGAACAAGAAAAAAAACAAAAAAGTTAGACCGATTCCTCCTGGAATTATTCTAAAAATACTTTTTTACCTAAAAGACAATGTAAATGTTTTTAGTTTTAGACAGATAACCTAAACAGTGTTATAAATATTTTGTTACTTTCATTTTTTTGTCGTCAAAGTTATGTTACAATTAGATCGTATTGCAGCTGAAAAAAGGAACTTTTTTGAAAACTCATTTAAAATTTGAGACTAAAAGTACTCATCATGCATCAAATGATCAGAAAATCAATCCAGTCATCCAAGAAATACTGAATACTGGAGGCACAGATATTGAAAAATAAAACTAAAAAAAAACTTAGGATATTGTTTGGAAGGTCAGCAATAATATCAAGTGCATGTAATGTGTAGCTATGCAGGTACAACATGCAAAATGACTAGTAGGTGCATTTGATATTCAGAACAAAATGCTATAATCTACGTCTGTTGTTGACCAACTGAGGTCATCTATTATCTATAATGTGCAAAATATAACAACACTAGACATAAAATGTTACAACAGACACAGAGGGCAAAGTCTGCCTAAATGGAAGCATCTCACTCCATACTTTACATTTATGGTGCAAAGATACAGATAATGGGCGTGTTCCCGAGCACTGTATTGTTACTGAAACATCATGAAAATATATTGAGCCAGCTACTGAGTAACTTTGTGGACACATTGTGGTGGTGATAATAATTTTATCGCTGCACAAGGGATTAGTTGCATGTTGGTCTCGATAAGCATTGTTTACTGTTGCACAGTTGTTTCATTGTTGTCATTTCATTAGTACACCTGGACACAATAAAGATTTCTTATACAACGGATGAGCTACATAAACTGGGGACTATTTAATTGTAGGTAAACTATGTAAGGCCCATAATAAAAAAAAAAGTATTATTAACTTCTATTACTTCAAATACTGGGTTCTTATTTTGATGTGTGAGGTTTCTAATTGGCAACAACCTGTATTGCACTGAACCATTAAGTTAACTTAATGTATACTGTTTACAAAATATCTACGCCCTGTCACAGAATATTATACAATAAAAATATGACAGGGTCATTTTATGTATTTTTAACCCTGAGGTGTCAAATATTGTCAATACAAAAAAAAACAGATACCTTCAGCTTTATCACAGTGTGGCTATTCCAGGGGTACAGATCAAATTTATTGTATCTATTAATCCTATTTTGTATTATTTTATTTTTGGCATTGGCTACCTCTACAGGACAATAATTTACAACAGGAGAGCATTATTGGAGACCAACCAACGATACATTTTTAGGGGGCATTTTTAGCATCATGCATCAGCAGCGGGTGAGGGTGAGGGTGAGGATAGGGAAGGCTACGCTGCCATGCGAGCTGCCAATTAAAGCTCGACATGTAGCTCATGAGCAGCACAATGAAGAACAGTGAAAAATAATATTTCTCCCAACTACCAAGGGGCAACTAAGCAAGCTATATCATTTTTACAGTATTTTACCGTTTCAACCCAAACTATGATCTTTCCCTGAGCAGTGTTCACATTTCTTGTGAAGCTGGGGTGTGAGGAGACCAGATATAAATAGCTGAAACCAGGATCTGAGGATCTTTTTCCATTCAGTGGGTCAAAGAAAATCACTTTGGTTTATTTTTCAAAGAGAGGTCATAAACGGCCATCTTTTACAATTTCCTGTTTTACCATTATCAGAGCTGTTGAGGTAAAAAAAAAAAAAAAAAAAAAAAAAGGAAGTTAACCACAAACCGGTTACCATGGTAACCTCCAACTGTGAATATTGTCTTAAGGTAAGACAGTTGAAAGCTTCACACCTCCTCTCTACTGACCTTTATCTGAAATAATTTTGGCTACCTGTTCTGCCACAAAGTTTTGAAACACGTATGACAGGAATATGCAGCTGGTTTGGTAATGTTGGCTGTAAAACAGCCTCAGGCCTCAACTTCTGACTTCTTTCAGACACGACAGTGTACATTTTTATAGGCCTAAAACATGCTTTACATGTTCCTCCTTCATAATATGGACAGAATACGCATGACGTTCTTGTAATGACACTGAAATTATTTATTCAGAGTGTAATATGTGTGATACTTAAGCTGGTAAGCTGGTGTGCTTTCAATAATTAACTTAGACATTACTTTGTGTCAATATGTGCCAATGTTATATTTCATCACATATCAATTTATTGAGATATGATGAATGATAATTCAGATTTATAGTCCTGCCTTATCCACACCAATGTCTTTGCCAGTGATCTTAACAAACACTTGCAACATTTTTGGCAGATATATGACACAATTTTCATGTCTAACAACAGTGTGTACAAATGTCAAATGTGTGTTACTGTGTCCAAGGTCTAGTTTTGGTTGCTGACACGTTTGGACTGTCTCTCCCGTACGTTTTACGATTTGAAATGAACTGATGGTTGAGATTGATGAACACAGTACCAATTTTGTATAGTGAAGTAGAACAATGGTGGGACTACCATTGATCTGGATGTTAACAACCTAAAATCAAAAAGGTATAAGTCAGCACTTTCACCCCCATAGTCATTGTTCTGCTTCACGGTGACAGCCAGCAGTTAAGCCAAGACTGGTTAAAAAAAATAGCTAGTGAAAAAAAAAAATTAATTAATCAAAAACCAAACTTTGCCCTGGCCTAGAAAATACATGAACCACATTCAAACTCTATGACTGTCCAAGGTTTCATGCACACTTAAAACCACCACGCTTACACAACATAAACATCCCCAGGCCTTACTGTAAGTCTCTGCCAACTGTTTTGGCAAAAATCTGTAGGAAGCTCCATCCTCCACTTCCCAGGTAGAAGATGAGGACGGCGGGGAGAACCTGGTACCAAGGCAAGCCCACCAGAAGCCTCAACACGAACAGCAGGGCTGTGCAGCACGACAGACGCAGCATCCTGGAAAAAATGCACACACACATATACTGTAAACAGACACAGGTAGTAGTCCACATAGTAGTCTTATCTTGTATGGATGCTGAAAATTGTCATAATCATGAAAACAAAATACAGAAAATTTTTCATTGTTAAACAGCTGTGTGATATTTTTATTCACATGGGCAGAATTGTTTTCTCTTATCTTGCAGTTGAATAAAGTACTGAGGAAAGTCAAAGCAAACTGTGACAGTGGAGAGTAACAGAAGGCAATGTGTGTTTCACTGTGCTACCGGATAGCTAGGAAGATGATCCTAAAACCAGTAAACGATAGCTTTACTTATCATCTATTCATTAGCCTACACAGAAAAGCACTGCAGGTTTGTTATTTTGTTATGCATTTTTAAGATATGTTTTTTTATTAAGGCGCAGCCTGTTTTTAGAGTCAGGATGCTGACTAGATCATTGCTGTCTTCCTGCATGTGACTGTAAGGGTAATATGATGGCTATATCACGTCAATGCTATAACTCAGCTGCTATTATTATAAACAGCTGGACGATTCAGTTACTCTGAATTTCGGACATGATAGGAGGATGTATCATACGTCAGGGGGAGGAAATGCATTAAACGGGTAGTGTTCGCTTCGCAGTAAGGAGAAAAAAAAAAAAGCTTCATCATTTGCTGTACTGCTACACCCGGAAATTTAACATCATATTGCGGTAGTGGATGGGGGAAGTCATCCAGAGGCTCAACCGACTATTGGGTAGCCTACACCGTACTAACCATGCCATGTGCGCTTTCAGACAGGGCCTTCTAAGTCATACCCCGGTTGGACATTATCTATCAGGCTAACCTGATGTAGGTTATAATAGTAACAGAGGCACCGGCCAAGCAGGGCGCGCTGCGTAAAATGCGTGCATCGGCTTAAAGCGAGGAAGCGGGTGGACGGTGTGACAGCAGTCTCCTTTCTGGATGTAGAGGGACGCTGAATGTGCTTTCCACGTTCACACAAAATCCCCTCTCATAGACCGAGACATGCCTGAAATGAAAGTGTCGAGCCGCCTCTCGAGTCCCGTCAGTGGGCTGATAGCTCACAAGGTTGACAGAGGACAAGCAAGCCAGCCGGGCTCTTTCTCTTTTACTCCTAGCAAACATAATAACCGGACCCTATCCGTACAGTTGAACATCGCGTTAAAGAGGGGAACAGTGAGCCCGGGCTATGGCTGGGATGACCAGCTTTTTTCTTACATACCTTACACTTGGTTCACGCAGTCACAGCATGTAGCTGCGCAGAAATCCCAGACGTGAAACTCGTTGTGTGCGTTTCCACCTTGATCCGCTTATGTGCTCCCTTGGGCGCCCTCGCCGCCGCTCGCTTGGCTTGACAGAGGCTCACAGAGATAGACACACACACACACACGCACCGGGATCTCCCCTTGTTGTTAATACCACACCGAGCCGCTGCTTCTCTCCTCCGGTGGCGTCGGGAGTCAGATTGTCCTGGCTGTGCGCGTCGACTTTGACCCCGCGATCATCATCCGTTCATTGTCACAATCATTGATATCATTTCTGGGTTCATTGTAGCGCATAAGCTCGCTAGCAAGCACAATTCAAATGACCTTATAATTTTCTTTCCTACGCCCGCCCACCGCCGTAACGTCGCATCAGTGTATCAGGAATAAGAGCTGACGGACGGGAGCCTGGGCGAATCAACGAGGGCGATTTCTTACGCATCTCATCCGGTAGGGGCGGGGTTTGCGGCATTTGTGAAAAAGGAAATGCGGTGAGGCCCTGCCTGATGCTGTCTGTTCACCGACAGAGAGCAGCGAAGCTAGCACAGCACACACACAGCAGTTTCTGGCCGGCAGTGACAAGGCCCAGCTCTGCCCTGCCCCTGGCTGTGGAGTCCGCCTCACCACGACCCTTCATTACGGCACAAGACGCGCGTGTCAACAGCAGGGTACCGTGGAAACGAGGAATGAGGAAGAACAGGGTGTCACCCTGTTACTGCCATGTGCCACAACGGGCCAATATCTACAAAAAGAGAAACACATTAACCAACAGACTATAGGTTTTTCGCTGCAGCCTAACACTATAATGCATCTATATCATGCTAATCCATTTTTTCTTGCCTATTGTAGACATTTTATTGCCTGCAACTTTAACGTATGGCCAATATTGAAAGTCCAGATCAAACATAATAGAATAACGTAAAAAATGACAGGTTCTTCAAGTTTGTCTTCAACAACAGTCAGGGGCCCATATGAACACCGGAAGAGGTTTTCCTCGCTGTAATCATTCCTCCTATTCATACTGGCTAGTAAAATGTCTCAAATGCACTTTCAATGTAAGTGATGGGGGAGCAAAATCCACAGGGTGTCCACAGTCATCTTGTGCTCCTGTAATGCTGAAATATTTTTACTTGATTTGACTAATTTGGACAGCTTCGTATTTGGTTCAGATAAAATTATAAATGCATTTTTTTACACGGGTTACACTGTGGATTTTCTTCCCCATCACTTACATTGTAAGTGATTTAAGGAAGAATCTTCTAATGGCCAGTATAAACAGGAGGAATCAAGACACATCTACTTTAGTATTCATTTGGGCAGCTGAATGTTGTTATAAGACAGAAGAAAATGTGAGCATGTCCTTCAAGCTTTTTTTTTTGGATGACATTTTACACAGTGTCCATTACAAAAATGTGACATGTCATAACATATTACATAATCAGGGGAGATTACAAAATGTCTACTATAACAAACTGCAGTAGGTCATTGCTGCAGGTTGCTTCACCAGTGGTCTGGTGAGGTCAAATTAATGGAGACACACTTATAAGTACATCCTTGTAAAACATGTTACACGTAACACATTTTCAAATAGTTCACTGCAAACGCCTGCTTAGATAAGTCAAACATTTACACTACAACCCTGTGAGAACCTTGATCAGCATTTATCATCTGATACAGTATCTGACCCTAATATGTGAACGAATGATAAGCAAAATAGGAGGAGCTTTATACTGCTAATGATAGATAATAAAAGTAAGCAAACATATTTTACACTCACAATTACACCTGAGGGAGAGAGGACACCCATGACACATAAACACTCAGGGTACCATCAGGGCTGTGAAGCGCGTCTGTCGCTATCAGCTCAAAAAGAAACATTATCAGTGTTTTCTAAGACAGAAAAGGACGCACCCAGTATATTGTGCCACTTGTCTTCTGAACGTTTCCGTCAAACCAAGCTGGGAGTTGGGACTTTTTTTTAAATGAAGGAAGTAGGTAGCCAACCCATTTTTATTAAAACCTTTAGATGAAAGGCAGGCAGGAAACTGTAAATGAATGTGACAGTTACCTAATATACTTTTGTCTTCTAATATGATCTTTGTAATAGTGAGTGGTTTAACAAGATAGAGAAAGAGAGTTTAACACAGCCTTCAGGGGGATGTTGCCACAGAGATATGTGATGTTTTGGGTTGAATTCAACAGACAAGCATGTTATAAAAGTCTGACTAAATAAACTTAAATCTATTTAAAATGTGTTTTATAGCAGAAGTTATACTTGTTATAACAAATACATTGATAAATACTTAAAATTATCCTTATGTCTGCTTATAAGAGTGTCTTCTAAGCCATTTATTAACGTGTATATACTGCTTTTAAATGCTAAATATAAACCCGTTTTCCTAGTAGGATTAGAGGTGACATAGCAAATATACTGTGTATGCTGGTCTGACTGCCTCATTTAGTACATTTTATTGTCAGTGCAAATAACATATTGTATATACACTTTAAATTGTCCCCCTTTCTGTAAATAACAATCCAATTCGAGATGAAATGAAATGTCAAAACAAACACTAAAGTTGGTAGTGTCTCAACAGCATTTATATTCTTGCACAACCGAAGTAGCTTAGAGAGAAATTACAAATACAAACAAACTATTTTGTTTTCCGTCACAGCCTTAAGTCCATAAGTCAACAGTTTGAGTAGATCTATGTAGTCTGTTATATAGGTCTGTTATATATCATGCTTGCCTACTGGACTATCATCACTCTCCTATCACACTTAAGGCCACTATGCAAATCTTTCTTTTTTTAAAGAGGTGAAGACAGGATCATCAAGAAAATGGGCAAACCTCTGTGAAGGAGCCGGTCGTGACTGGTTTAGGTTAAGACCGTTCTTCTTCCAGGCACATCTTTAGTGTGAACCCACTCTTATATCAAAATTCTTTAGTCTTTTCTTTTTCTGTTTCTGCCTCTTTTCCCTTGTGAACCATTATATTCACTATATTTTCATCCATTTTGTCCCAGTCTTTTTTTTTTTTTCTCTCAGTCTTCCAGTTCCAGACCAAAGTGGCTGTAGAGATCTCGTGTGGTGGTCCCCCTCAGAGCAGCTGCAAGACATAGCAAAGTAGGGGTTAGGCCCCTCCAGCAGATTACAGGGTCAACTCCCACCAGTCTTCTTTTCAAACAATCTACAAAACACTGAACAGACCAACGTCACAGTACTGAACAACTGAATGACTTTAAACACAAGGCTGTACTTAATGAAACGATTGTATACATTAGCTTTACAAAACATTAAAAAAAAAAAAAAAATCAGACCTCTTATCATAGAACGTCTCCTTCATTTTCATTGTCACAATGCAACTTAAAAATCAGCTTTTTTTCCCCATCAGTTTAACACTAGTTTATATACATTCTAACATATCTCACAAACTACCCCCACTAGCTCGATCTCTGGCCCTGTCGCGTCATGCAGAGCCAAGATATGCCGGCTGAGCCTGATACGGAGACGTTGTGTATGTTAACGTCCAGTGAGCAGTTTTCATATCAGTTCATATGTGGACTTTTTAGTTCGACATAATAGGATAATTAATTTCTTAAGTTATCTGTGGCTAGATAAGGGATTACTAGGATTACATTCCATCTTTCTCTCACTCATATATTCTATATCTACACTTCTGATGTGATGTGATGTTGGAAGGGGGTCCGAAGGCCTGCAGCTACAGAGAAGTTCATTGTTTTGATATCATCTCCACTCCTGCAGGGCACTCAAGACTTCGTAAGGGTACCATTTACTGTCACTGACATTTCATGACATTTCAGTATAGAAAGTACTGTTCTTGAATAATATGCTAATTTTAATATGTATTTTGAATGAAATAACTGTTTGTTATTTCAAACAGTGCACTGTTTGTTTTTCGTGTTTATTCATTTTATCACCACATGCACAAAATCAAGCTAAATCAGTCTATTTTTTATTTTGCCATTTCATCAATAAGATTAATCATATTGACATACTAACAATAACAATGGCAAATGGTGAGTTTTCATTTCAGTTAATCCTATTTCTTTAAGCAAGAAACACAGCAGATTAGTGAACAAAATTACCAGCTGTTGGCTTGACTCAGTTTAGAAAATTTTCCAGCGTTCCAGCGGGTTTCCTGCCGTCTCACAGTGAGGACAAAGAGCAATAAAATAAAATACAGTTTCTCATTTACAAAACCCAAGAGGTTATATAAATATCTGTGATCTGGTCAAAATTTGAGTATTTGAATGACTATGTAATCAAAAAAGGATGTTTCTTAGGAGATGTGACAATGACCTTAACCCTGACTGACAGACAGACAGATGGAAATGGTGAAACAAAAGGACAGTTGTCTTTAGAGGGTACTGTAGGGCATCTCCTCTTGTCTCCTGTCTCACTCTACAGCCTGCCCACCCATCTCCTCCCTCTCAGAAAAACAGCATACAATACAATACACAGCAACTCAGTGTTCAAGTGTAGACTCTTTGTGAAAGTGTGTTTGAGAGAAAGTGTGTGTATGTGTGAGAGAGAAAGAGAGGACGATAGTATGTGTTTGTATTTGACAGTGTGTGTGTATGCATGTGTCTGCATGACAGACAGAGATTGTGGCTGTGTATGTGTGTGTAAGTGATGTGAAAGGGTGCCATTGTGTCAGAGGGGAAACGCCATCTCTATTCACTAAGAGGTCATTATCATCCTGACTTTTCACTGTTAGGGTGATAATCTGAGACTGATGTAAAAGAGACAGCAAGCTTTTAAGTCACAGTTACATCTAAAATAAGAGTTTATCTTTATAGAGTAACATAAAAGTGGGTAATAAGTGATATTAGAGCTTTCAATGAATGTACAACTATATGGACTGTGCCAAAAAAAATCAACTGAAATCTGGAATAATAAAAAATGGTATATAACGTAAAATCTACATACTTCACAAAGATCAGTGAACTAAAATCGAATGACACCACACACGTGCATGTAAAAGTAGGTAAAAAGTCATGTTAGCTATGACACATGCACAGACCATACTGTGACTTGGCTGTGATTCACCAAACAATTTCTTCAGTGTGAAAGGTGAAATCTCCACACTTCTTAACCCTCAAGCACACAAACATATAGTGTAACGCACACTCTTAACACACTCATTCATTTATTGAGGCCCATTTCCTTAGACTGGCTTACACCCAGGATATGTGTTTTTTGACAGATTTATAACACAAAGTACTATGTAGTGTCACAGGAAATATGTTAAAAGTTGTAGGGAGAAGGTGAAATGCTGACATGTCTGGATGAAAAATAATAATTGTGTCATCAAACGAAATATGACACCAATGCCAATGTATGACTGGACACAGAAAATGAAAGGACTTTCAGGGGATTCTTGTAAATTAGGTTGGATAATATGGTGAATTATGTAACCTAGCTGGCCCAATCTAATCTTAAACTAATGGGATTCAGTATTTGGTAGGCAGCCCAGTGCAATCTAATGCATTCATAACCTGTTTTGTATGATTAAATACTGTTTAAAGTTGAATTTAAGAATTGACTTGATTTTTAACCAATTTCAATTTGTCCTTGTCAAACATGAAATTAATCAAATTTGTTTTTGAGTTTGAGTTTTGGACTGTCGACTAAACAAAACTAAACATCACTTTTGACTGTCAAATTATAACAGAAAAAAAAACCATATTGTTATATGTCTCATCTAGTCTGTTCAGGGTTCACACTGTCTTATTATGAATGAGCTAAGTGGTATAAACATGAGTCACATAGACAGACTGATAACTCATTGAGTTTTGGTCAGCTGTCATCTTCCAACACTCTTGTTTTTGGTGTGGAGAGCTCACAAAGAAATAGTTGAAAATCATAACTTATGTCATAACTGCAAAAAGACTTCATACAGACTTACAGGGAAAGGTGCTATAAATGGCTGCCACAATCAGAGGACACGTCGGGTATTATATATATAAACTATGGTTACCTCATATTGCTTTCCTACTGTATGTTGCAAACTAAAAAGCTGTGCATGTTTGTGATCCGGATTATGTTAATGGACAAACTACTGTTACTGGTTATTACTGCTGTAAAGGATGTGCACAAGGTTAAACACTTTTAAAAATTAGTAATCACTATTATATTACTCTATCACTGTCGAGAATCTATTGTCAAACATTTGTTTTTAAATACGTACTTGCATGCATAAATACCACTAAATAGGAAAAGGATTGCTTTCTGCACTACATGTGCTTTTCTCTTACCAATACGGCCCAGCAGTGACTGTCCAATGTCTTTGATGTCATTGTATTCATGCAGCATATCAATATGATGCTCCAGCTCCTCGACTCTGTATCCCCTGAAGAAACACAATAAGTCTCACACAAAAACAGATCTGCGCAAATACTCATTTAATACAACACACATACTGAAATATAAATATTTCAAAATAGGATTTATTTCTGGAAGCTAAAAAACCATGGGCACACACACACACATGCATTATGGGTATTTCAAGTTAATATTTTCTGGGGCTCATCACTACTGATTCACTGTCCCCTAATCCTAAACTGAACCACTACATTCTTAACCTCAACCCACTGGACCTCAAAGACAGAAATACAGATAGACAAACACACACAGATGTACTCACTCAGCCTCCAGCTGTGCTATATCTGCGTCCAATTTCTCTCGACTCCTCTCTAGCTCTGCCACCTCCTCTTCAGGGCTAACTTTAGCAATCCCTGTCACTTGAAGCTGTCAAGTGCAAAACAGACAACCACGATACTGTAATGCTCATATGCCATTACATACAGGATTAATGTGTATGCGTGTTACAGATAGAGAGAGGGGGATGTACTTACGGGCGATTTGAAGTTGGAGTGTACTTTCTTAAACTTTGAGAACGGAGTTCTAGGAGGAGAAAAGGGGGAAACTATTGCTGAAAGCATGACAAAAGTTTTAAAAAATAAAGTGTCTGTATGTACTAGGGCTGCAACGATCAGTGATTAATCAATTAGTAAATTGACAGAAAAATAATCGACAATTATTTTGATAACTAATAAATAATTGAAGAAACTTTTCAAAATGTGCTAAATATTTACTAAATATTTTATTTACTTGGATTGTGAGGATGTGATAGTTAAGAGAATATCTTTAGGTTTGGGGCTGTTGGTGAAACTAAATAACCAATTTGAACATGTCGATTTGGGTTTCAGGTAATTATGATGGACATTTGTCTCTCTTTTGGGACATTTTTAATAGAGAAAACGATGAATCAAGAATATTATCAGCAGATTGATTGGTAATGAAAATAATTGTTAGTCGCATCCCTAATGTGTACATTACAAGAAAATGACAACAGGGTTAAAGGAAAAGTTCACATTTCCCTCATTGACATTGAGCAACTCTCTCCAACTAGTTGCACATAAACACGTTCAACAACAAACAAATCATACCACTTATGTTTTAAATTAATTGTAATTCTACCACTTAGATACAGCACAGTCTCCCACAGTTTCAAAGCTATGGCTAAATAATAATAATGACTGTAATCACCCAAGTGTTACTCAGATGCTATTGTGGAAAAAAAATAATCAATTTATTTTCCATCTGGTAATTTCTGTACACACACACACATTTAACAACTTAAACAGAATCAGTGCAAAGAGGAAACTTGACTTGGGAGTGTAAATGTAGTTGATTGTTTAATGCAAGAACAATGGACATATACGTGGCAAAAAGTGGGTAACAGTTAGTGGTCATCGCCCTGGAAACAACAAAATGCATTCATTTTTCAGCTAGCTTAACTGTTCAGTTAACGTTAGCGTTACCTTTTCAGTGCTCCTTTCTTCAAGCTATTTCCCCCCGGTGTAGAAGCTGGACTGTTACTCGGACTACGGTGGGGTTCAGGCGACTGCTCTGTGTTCATATTGTCTTCAACTTCAATAAACAATGTAAGTCTTAGGGTTAGTTTCATGCATTAAGCACAACATTTGAACACCCGAGAAAAGTAGGAAGTTTGCAGTTCGCGGCGGAGGGTAAACATGCTCACTCTGAAATGTTATTGGTTCCTGAAACCGAGAGGCGGGACTTGGATAAATTTGAGTAACCTTGGTAACAGCCCCGCGAATATGGCGATTTTTTACGGCGTTTTTTTTGCAGATTGTATGGCATTTGTTTATTATTGTTTATTGTTTCTAAAATTAATAAAAATGTTATAGTTTTATTCTTGTCTTTATACGGAAGCGTATTGCATTCAAATTGAATTTGAAGCAGACAACTACCTGCTAATGTTATGTTAGGTTTTCTCAGAGTTTAAGGTTAGTAAACGAGTAGCTAACTTACGCACTTTTTGATCCATCAGTCAACTGTCTAAGCTTGGAGTATTATTTAAATGAAGTTTCTGTTTGACTGTAATGTGCACCAACTAAGCCACTGTCCTGATTTACCACCAGATGGCGACAATGCACTGCTTATATTGACTCTTATTTCTTCCTTTTCTATCTCTCACTTGATTCCCTCTCTTTCAGCAGACACCCTCTTTTGCTCTCTCCTTCTCTCTGTCTGTCTGAAACTACCCACACACTTCTTGACTGAGAAGAATATTGCATAATTAGAGTGTGATGCTGTGCCATATATTCATGTTTTAATCTAAACTGAATCCACTGCTCTGAACTGCTCACCCACCATGCTGCCTCTTAGACTGATTCAAAGCCACCAGCGCTCTAAATCTAAATCAGTGGTGGATTAACAAAGCAAAAGGTCACGTTCATCCCACAAAAACACACTTTTCCACCACATATTGGGACCAGAGTCTTCATATAGTACGGAGGAGAGACAGGCTTTCATAGAGAAAAGAAGAGGGTGAGACAGACGAGAGAGAAGCGGACAAAATGTGTGTCTAGGGTTGGTGTTGGGGTGTGGAGGACATAAAATAAAGTCCATTCTGCGTTACGTCCTCAGGATTTCATTGCTTATTTATCAGTTGTTATACAGAGACAGAGAGGGTGGGGAATGAAAAATTCAGACAGGAGGCATGGTCTTTTCTTCTTTTAGAAAAGATTACACACACTGGCCAGTAATGGTTCCTGCATGCAGTCATGTGTGTGTGTGTGTGTGTGTGTGTGTGAAGAGGAGGGAGAGATTTGTGTAGGATGGCTATTTCTCCCCATCTCTGACACAGCAATGAGAGGGAAACCTTTGATTTTCATGTCACAGCAAATACATCAGCGGTTGTCATTGCTAATGAATGTAACTTAAATATATCTGTTTGTGATGTTGTTTGTACTTTTGACTGCAGTCTGAGAAAAGTACTGATGTGTTACCAACATCTCAAAGCTTCTGCCCGTTTATTTTTGGCAGTCTGGGTAGTGTCCATATATTGGTGGTGACGGTTTGCCCAAATAAAGGCTAAAGTAAGTAAAGCTTTAATTGAACTTAGTATCTTTACAGAATTTAGTGGCGGTCCTTGTTTATGCAGTCTGAGTGATGCAGGATGCTGCATGTGAACATAATTACAATTGGTAAAGTGTAAACATGGGTACACAGCAGGTTTGTCATAGTATAGCACACGTGTTACTAATAACATTAACGATGGCTCCTTCCCATGTAAGCCACGACAGTCTGACTGTCAGCAAGCCTGCCAGTACCCTGAAACTGAACCCATCACTGATTTAATTTTTTAGAGGTTTTTGTGCAGTTACCTGTCGAAATGTTTTCTGTGGAAAAAAACCAAAAACAAACGTATTGTGTTTAAGAGTACTATATTCGTATGTACACTGGCTTCACTTTAGATTTACTTACTGGATTCTTTGATCAATGTTCATCCACAAGTTGATTTGAAAAGTGTAGTAAGTGGAGCTTGAGTTAAAGGAGCACTTAAAAGTCAGTTTACTTGTCATGAGAACTTGATGAAAACAGCAGTATAATGTCTCCTGTGGATCTGGAGGAAGTATGAGAAAAATCAGGTTAGACTTGAGACAAGCAAACAAATTCCCTCAAGTTAATGCAGATGCAGTACCATAAAACCTCTATAAAAGTCCTTAAATTTTTTTATATCTGTTGTTTTGAAATGAATTAGACTTGCAACAGTCCAAAGTCAATTTCAATGTAGTTCTTCTTACATCAACTGTTGGGATTTTTGCACAGAATCCATATATATAGATGATAAAATAGCAGGTAAATAATCACATTTCCTGTCTTCCACTACTGACAACCTACGTGAACTTCGGAAATGACTCATAAGAAGGAGGAGGTAGATGAAGAGGTAGTGAGAAAAAACGTGTAAAGCAATGGATATGGGAGTGAGAGGTTGAAACAGCAGGACATTAAAGAGGAAAGGAGGAGAGGAGGTAGGAAGCTTTGGCTTGTAATGTTAGTTGGAAAGCCTCCTATCTATCATGTTTATAATTCATGGAATCCCAGCAACTCCTCTGTACGTCTGTGCCTCTAAATTCCTCTAAATTCTACTGCTGGGGAATTATGACCAGAGACCATAAAATACACACACACACACACACACACACACGCACACAACAGAATAAAGTAGGAGGAGGAAGAGATAGCAGAATAAGCAGAAGAGTGCACAAGAGATGCAATGGGCAGACAGAGTGTGAGAGCGTGAGCATAATCTGCTGCAGGGTGAGCATATGTGTGCAGGGTTCATAGATGAGGGGGATGATTCAAAGCATGTCATAAAACATCGATACACCTCTAAAGGCCACGCTACCAGCTCTGCTTACGCTGGAGGTGATTATGCCTCTAAATAATTCACGCCAGCCTGCGCAAGCACTTCTTCACACAAATACAGGACAGAAGTACTTATGCAAACAAATGTAGGAATGCACACAAACCTCTAAAATCTACAATAAACAATGTAGTGCAAACATGCAAATAGTCAGCCAGTTCACACATTTAAATAACCAAACATTGACAATTCGGTATTTTCAGACAGCTGTTTTAGGTCTGGCTGGAGTAAAACGTACAGTAGAGACAGCTGCCAGAAAGGAAATTTTGATGAGTGTGTGTGATAGTAATTCTCTGTTATAGGATTTGTGATTCTTGTAGAAATAAGTAGGAGTTTGAATATATCCACATCAAAGGCAATCCATCATAATCTGAAAGGTTTTTCGTGTCTGAAGCAGTGCTGTTGTATTAATGCCATCGCAAAATGGCTATTCATTCCTGTGCCAGGGGAGGCCTCAGTTTGATATCATCTCCTCTACGCCTCCATCTGTCTGTATATTCTGTGGTATGCGCTATTTCTCATTCATTCGCTCTGACTCATCCTTCTAATAACTACCTCCATTTTCTTCTGAAATAGTTTTCACTTGTTTGTTTTATGATTAGTCTGCTTTCCTTTCTGACTCACTCGGTTTACTGTCAGAATAAAGCGTCCCGTTTTCATCTTTTAGCCTTCCTGTACAGATGACTTTTCATCGGTGATATCATCTCCTCACCTCCAACTGTCAGGTTAGTTTATCATCACACGTAAGCATCCCATTCTTGTTTCTTACCCTTCCCATTCAAACATGTTTGTGTCCTCACTCTCACCTCGTCTCCTCAGGGCTGACTCTGACTCTGTGTGCAAACAAATTTGATCGCTGACATTTCATCTCTTAAAATCCAACCAGATTCACTGGTTTCAGTTTTAGACATATTTACACCTGCAAGCTTTTAGAGTATACAATGTTTGACTTTTCCTCTATTGAGTTGAGAAGATGAACAGATGGTCCGTCAACAACAAATGGCCAACATACGCACCAAACAAAGCAGAAGTAGATTGCTGAGGAGACGGTATCATTTTTCTTATAAAGAGATATTCAAACAGACTTGCAGTATGCTTGTTTGATCAGTAAAACTAATGGTCTCACTTTCAACCCTGTCATCTAGATAAAAAATAAATATATTTTATTACTAGCAGGAAATGGCCCATCTCCCTGTATGACTCTCCTGTCTGTGGTGTGGTGTTCCAAAGCACATATGTCATCTAGCTGATATTTACCCTGCGTTTAGCAGCTCATTTAATAACATAATCCAGGATCATGCACCATGGTTTGCCAGCAGTTGAATCTGTTGTTAATATGGTCCTCTCGAGTCCTGCCCAGAGAATATACATTGTCATTACTATAAGATGTGACAAACAAAGAGGCTTCAATTGACATAAATGTGTAAATGACTTAAATCAAACGACTTCCCAATTTGTCATGCAAAAACAGTTGAATATGTATTTGAACCACAAGAAATGTGTACTCAACAAAACAGATCTGAAAAATGTTCACACCATTTTATTAGCAACAATGTGTCTATTAGTTATACATTAGAAACAAGGACAGAAACATTTCTGTTGTACTGTACTTAGTCTGAAAAAACAGCTGGATCATTAAAATAAAGCAAATAATTCAAATACTTTAAGGTAAAGCAACACTGCATTTGAATATACACCTGTAATAATAATAAATAATAATAATATATTTGTCTCATTATTCTTTATGGCACTAAATTTCCTGTGCAACTGTCACATAGTTTCAGTTTAAAAAATAAAGAAAGCATAGCATTGCGTGTGTGTGTGTGCATATGTGTATGTGTGTGCGCATGTCTATTATGTCCTACTGTAGTGTATTTGCAGGAAAGCACATGTCACAAGAGGAAAAAACTTAAATCAAAACCACTCAAGGTAACCCTTTGAGAAAATAAATGAGCATGATTGCAGATAAAATCAACAGTAAGAGAGAGAGGAGGTACAGCACAGCATTTACCATCCATTTTGAGAGAGAGAGAAGGAGAGGGGGGTCGAGTCCAATCAGCTTCGAGCCCCTTGCACATCCACCGAGATTTCCTTTTTTTTTTTAAATCAAGCTGTAAATAATTCCACTCATTAAATATGTGTCCCGTGTCCATAAAACTCAGTGACTGCTCCTTCAGTCAGAATATCAGCCCTCGAGCCAGGCTGGTCAGCCAAGCACAGGAAAGAAAAACAATCCCAAGAAAGAACTCTCCGAGTACCTCAGAGAAAGAGCAAATATTCCTCAGTCCAATGAGTTGAGAAGAGAGAAACTGCAGTGTATGCTATGGCCTGTTAAATATTTATAGATGTGCCTTCAGAGGTGAATGAATCTCTAGCCCATTAATCTATATATCAACAAATCAGAGACAACATAAGGAATGCAGTGAAGAAGAAAAAAAAAAATTGCATTGTAAAGTTAAAAGTATTGGCGTGAAAACTTTCCAATCCTATGCCATCTACACCTTGAGCCTGTGTTATAATAATAATAATCTGTAAAATAGACATTCACAAAAAGATGCAATCCCGCGTAGAGTTTGTCATCTATATCGTCTGGTCGGGCCCTTTCTTTCATTAACATGACTTCAGGTTAAAGTGGCACATGGAAACTAACACACTCCCATTACTCATTACAATAAATGTTTAAAATGTTATTGCAACCCACCAGTGGGTTCAGTATGGGGCTGAAAATCTGTTTAATTATGGAGTAAGAAGTCTGGTATAACAATTGATCACGTTATAGGCACACGCACACACACACGCACACAAGCACACAAGCACACTCGCAGAAATGCACACAAATTCAGCCTCCTTTGGCACCTATAGTCCTCCCTGCCTGCATGAACCAAGAAGTCTATCTCTGATGAAGTGTAGTATACTGTCGTCATTAGACGCTCCTGTCAAACTGGAGAGACGTCTATGAAACCATCTGGAAAATAAGTAGGGATTTCCATCTTCTATGAGCCCTTTATGTGTTAGAATATTATGGCCTAAGTTAAGTCTTTCTAAAAATGTCCTCCTCTAGTCTTTCCACTGGTGGCGACTGATATTTCATAATCTCTGTAATCTGTGGATGCGGGAACAGACAGATCATCCCATCATAGGAGAGGGGAAACTTCTAATCATATTTTGTTTGTAGCAGCTATGGCAGAGAGAAAATCCCTGCCGATTATGTCATAGCATAGCAGGAATCTGTCTTTCAGGCCTTGGGTAGAAGAGGCTACTCAAATTTCATCAAATCTTAAAACATATTAATGTCTTATTCTTTAAAAAAAAGAACTATTACAAACAAAACAAACCAAGAAGTTCATAATTTAACTTTTAAATTCTGTTTTGGCCCAAGTGTACTGTAAGGTCCTGGACCTGTGCATTGTACCTTTTAAAATCCTGTCCTGAGAGGCATCTGACTTCTCCATTCCACAAGACTTCTGCTGGACTAGATCAGACCACACTAGAGTGGATTAAACTGGTCAAAACAATGACAAAACACAGTCTGACTCTATCCCAGTCCAAACTAGGCCATCCTAATGCATTAAAGCATAAACCTGGCAGGATGCCAAACCTGCCCCGCTAAACATCAGTGCTGATGCTACAGCTGCGTGTGAACATGTCCCTCATGGTGACCGACCGGGCGAGGTTTGGTTTGCGGTAGTTTGAAATGTTCACAGGCACTGGCAGGTCCAGATCCTGCTGCTGGATGCTGCGGTAGCTGATCCGGTCACCCCCGTTCCTCAACCCATCTGGTTGGTGGTGGATCTGTGGCTGGGGGGGCTGGAGGTAGAAAGGTAGCTCATAGTGCGTGCAGGATGGACAGAAGGTCTGTGAACGTGTCAGTTTCCTGGCCATTGGAGGGGTGGAGAAAAGGGCCGGGCCATTTGGGATGGCAGAGGCGGCGGCCGTCGCCGCCACAATGTTGTGATTGGAGTGGACCGGTGGGAGGCGGGACGTAACGGCAAAGTCTGGCTCCTCCTCCTCCGACTCGGACTCTTCCTTCTTACAGCAATAATACTGGTCATGGGACAGGAAGCAGAGTGGAAGATGGAGATACACATTTATCAACATCACTACACATGTCTATAGTTTATGTACTTACACAAAAATCACACATGTCCCAAAAGATCATATAATATAATAGCCACTCAAGCAATGTCTAATTAATAATTTCCAGTTGATCTTGGTAAATGAAAAGCATATATTTTATTTCCTGCTTCTCTTTCATTCACAAATACACACTGATGGCAGAAAAACACCATGCAACTCCTAGTGGCCCGGAAATCAAACCACCTGGATGACCATCCCTACCAGCTGAGCCACAGCGGACATTAATTTTGCCATAGTCGTATGGCAAAAAGATTTTTAAAACATGACATACATAGTAGTGTACACATTATTGTTATAGATTATCAGCCCAAGTCTTGACTATGTCATAGCATTTTTTGGGCATTTGTCATCCTGTATCCTGTATATATCAAAGACTTACAATACTCTACTACTGTCCATGCAGCAAAATGTAGGGATTATTTTAGCGTAATCTACAGTACAGTATATAATGTAAAATAAGAAACAAACCCACATGCTGCAATAGCAATCCCAAGAACTGCAGTAAAGCTCCCTGGTGGTGTTATTAGTGTCATGTTTCAACCCAACTGTGGTTTGTCAAGTATGAAAACGCACAGCAGTTTTTTCATTTTGTTCTTTCAGAGTACAAAGCAGCTGGCCAACACTAGTGATCTGAATGTCAGAGAACAACCCCACAGAAAGATGGACAGCATGACTTTTTTTAAGTGATCACAATGAGATGAAAGACTTTAGGTAGGGAATGAAACTGAAATCACTAACATGGCTAATGTGAGAGATTTCAATAAAAAAAAAAACGATCAAAGAAATGATTTGTTATCGTTAGGAGTTTGAAGAGAACACTGGGTCCAGGCTAGAGACTGAGGCACTGAGGCAGAAGTGCTGATGAAAGTACGTACATTTCCTGCTTACTAGTGTGAAATAAAAAGTATTCAAACTTTCAAATTTCTCGGTGCAGATATGGCTTTTATTCCTCAGTTCTATAGCAATCTTGGACATTTTCTATACCACTGGTCCACTGCGTTCACCTGAAGCTTGCTGCGATCTAATACGATAGGTAGCAGGTAGCAGGCCTGATGATCACTCCTTATTGACTATATAGTGCACTACAGAATGTTGTCATCATGTTGGCACGTTGATGTTAGCGTTTAGCCAGAAGCATCACTGTGCCTTAATATAACCTCACAGAGCTGCTACCATGTCTGTAGACTCTTTGTTCTAATGGTCAACTGACAGTTACATCATGGCAAGGATCAGTAGGCTATATGTTTGTTTGGGGATCTCAAAAACAACTTTACAGATTCCAGTGACATTTGCCAATTGCCTAAGAAAGCAATGATTTATTATAGGTGGTGTGGCCATTTATAAAGCATTTAATCTTTTTGGTTTTAAACCAAATGTATATGACTGGTGCATATGTTGCAGTGATCCTGAACAAGAAAGATCACATTTCACCTACAGATAGCACTAAAGCACCTTTGTAACTTGAGATTCACAAACACAGTTCTGATACAGCAAAGCAGCTATATTTTATATATTCATATATCTTCTACATTATTTAACACAATTCTATGACTGACAACAAAGTGCTATACTCAGGGACAGCTCTTACTCTTTCAGTGGACATGTACTAAATTTCACAGAGACTGAATGCAAGCTGTGGCCTCACCTGCAGCCTACAGTAGCACAGTACTGCGATGATAAGGAGTAATATAACTGTAGCTAGGATTCCACCAGTGATGACCACTGTCCCGGCTGTCATTCGAATGGCTCTCCATCAACACCCTGCAGAAAGAATAGGAGAAGAGGAGCAGAGAGAAAGAGTAGAGGACAGTTGGGAATGAGTGAAAGAAGAAATGGAGGAGGAGAAAGCACACAATTCATCAGTACAGTGGCTTCATTAAGTAGATTATAGCTCTGTGTCATCGCAGTGGTATTTATTGAATTATCCAGCAATAGAGTCTTCCCACAAACGCTGCTCATAATATAGATGGGACTTCAGACCTTAACACATAGGAAAAAAAAGTGCATGTGTGTGTAAGAGTGAAGGAAAACAGCATCCAACAGCAGAGCAGCGATAAAGATGAGATGCAGAAATGACAGGAGAGATATATAGAGAGGTGATAGATAGAAAGATAGATAGATGGATAGAGGTAAATGGATGATGAGAGTGAGGAGAGTTGAAGTGACTGAGCAGGCAATAGAAACAGAGATGGAGTGAGCTGTGATTTGACATGAAGCGAGGGGGAGAAAAGAGGTCAAGATAAACTAAGTAATAGAGATAGAAAGGGATATGATGGATGGGTTTGAAATGAAGAGAAAATATGATGGAGAGGAGTACCACAGTGTGAGATACAGTAGATGGGGAAAGGTGAAATATAAATAGAAGGTACAATGGAAATGGAAAGGAGTGGATGAGAGAAATAGATGATAAACATGGTATGATGACAAGGGAAAAGCAGGGTGTGATTGGGTGACTGAAAAGATGGAAAGGGTGTAAGAATAAATATTACATAAATAATGAAAGAAGGAATATATTCTCCTGATATTTGAAAAATCTTCAAGCCAAGCCCACAGTTGAATGAATCCCATATATGTCACATGGCTCACAAATGCCTAATTCTCACGCTTTTGTTTACTTCTTAAAAACCACCAAAAAATATTTGTCGGCATCAGGTAAATTTTTGTTTAAAACATTTACAAGTGACCTTTCTATTAATACCAGCCCACTTAGAACGACACAATAAACTAAATATTCAAAGTAACAAAATATTCTACAATTCAAAACACATTAAGCACCTGTGCATAAAAAAGGTCAAATTTGAAGTGCAATGTCAATACCGTTTACCTGAAAGAGATAATAACAGAACTTAATCAAAACACAATGTTTTCTAAAAAAAAAGATCAGCTCACAATGAATGCAGCTAAGTCTGCTCAGCTAATAGTCTGTGATTTATGGTTTACTATATGCCTGATTTACTATAAAATATGTCCTATACTGTATCGAATAGAACAATGTATACCAATACATTGACTGGAAGTCCTAGGTCAGTGGATACTCATTTGCACCTGATGCATCGATTGTTAGGAACGTGGCCGATATATATGATAACTTTGTCAATGTATCAAGTCAGTGAATGTTTAGGGGGGCATTCCTGAGATGGTTTTCAAAGTCACAATTAAACAACATTTTGAAAGTATGGCTTCCCTAATCAGATACAAACCCTGAAACAGGGATTGTTAAAAGATCACTATGAAGTCTAAAGATAAAGGTAAATCTTTAGTTTTTATTGTGCTGGTATGTAGCAATAAGCACAACGAAAGGAGAAACAGTACAGAAACAAAAATAAATGTTAGCTATAGTGTGATACAGACAGAGGGAAAGATCATGACCTTTATTGCATCAATCAGCAGGAAATATCCAACTGGACAGCTGTGGGTGACCTGTGAACTCTGACCTTAAATCAGAGGTCACAATAAAGACAAATGGAAATGTTGACCCTGAGCTTTGAGCCCATATTCATCAAGATCTGCAGTATCACGGCGCAGATATATACATTTACTGTTACAAATTTGTCAAGTCAGTAAGTTACTCTTTGTTACATAATGGCATGTTGCCTACACAGTGATTTACATGTCTCATGCAGATAGAAATGACTGGGATGAATGCTGCAGTACGTTGGAAGAAGATTTGAAGCAGTGTGATTGACTTGAGATTGAACTGACCTTATTCTCAGTTTATTAGATCAATGCTTCCCTTTAATTACCCCTTTTCAGTCTGTAGCAGTTGGATTACCAGAGGACGCCTCGAGCTAAGAGGCTTTAAATATTCATTTTACTCTCGCAAGTAATACACATTACTCACAAACACTGCAATGTCATTCAAATTCTCAAAAGTAATTTTCCTTTTCTTTTTCTTCTCTGCAGGAACAGTTAAGTATTTGATAGGTCAGCATTTTCACACATTACATTTCCAGTAACAACTGCAGTGGGCTCCGATGTTCCAGTTGTATTTCATCCATCTCATTTTATTTTGTATGACCTACATTTGAATTTGTATTATTTATATTACAAATTGCACATTGGAGTAATTTTGAACTGTGTCATAGCATAATCAAAGTACAAAGGGTTATTTGAGATGCTTTAATCATGCTGCA
Organism: Pampus argenteus; assembly: GCA_036937835.1. Taxonomy (NCBI): domain Eukaryota; kingdom Metazoa; phylum Chordata; class Actinopteri; order Scombriformes; family Stromateidae; genus Pampus; species Pampus argenteus. Next base: position 10,903,655 of record CM072877.1, read on the forward strand.
TGTTTAAATCAGGATTAAATGGGGGGGGAGAAAATCATTAAAATGCAAAACACAACACCCACCAAAACCTTCAGTATTCTACAAGAATGGAACAAATAGTAGTTTTTATTTCCATTTATCCTATAACTTAACATTGATTGTCCTGCAGTGCCCTTTTGTCCTCTTGTGCATGTGTCACTGATGTAAAAGTATACCGTCACCACACAATGATTTTGAAAAAAAGTCACTCAGTTCCCAGATTTAGTAACATTGTTATATATTTGGGGAAAACCCTGCAGATTTTTGACAGATGTGGGTACAAACTCCTTTCCCTTCCTGGAAGTGTCATAAGACCACATCATCACACTGTATTGTGGATAATTGCCTGAAACCAAAAATAGGCCAGCAGGCTTGTTGCTAAGCTATGACTCAATGGTGCAAGCCATTATCAGCCAGCAAACACACAGCACTATAGGCCTGTAGTGTCAAGATCGAACTCAACCATGATATGGACACACCCTAAAATAGAAATATTTAAAAAAAAAAGATGCAGGACTGTCAAAGTCATGACAGAAAATATGGAGCACTCCAAGGTTAACGAGAAATCACGTGAGTTAAAGTCATCCTGCATTTTATATTATCTCCTAGCTTTCCCAGTACACAGATTACATCAACTTAGTTCCAGTTTCTATTTTGTCAACCTGATGTACTGTTCTCCATCAGCCTATTCACACACATTAACTGGAAGATAGAGTGTGAGCTATAATCAAATGACTGACAGCTCTGACCTTCTCAACCTGAAACACCTCTAAATCATGTTAAGTTCTTTTGCGGATAACTAAACAATATTCATTTTTCATTGTGATATGTCTCTTCAGAGATATTCTCTATACAGTTAGAATGGATCAGACTGTCTCTACAGTGGCTATCTGCTCTGTCTACAAACACAACACAGCTACTCTCCCCTCAGGCTGGAATACAGCTGGACTATAATCCAATCTGCAGGCCAAACAGTCCGTCAACCAGATCAATATGAAGGAACACTATGACTTATATTGAAGAGGTAAATTTATGAGATTTTGTGACCTTTTTGGTACACTTGCTACTCTCATCAGCTTTGTTTTCAACCATCGCAGGAAAATGTGGCAGAGATACAAAGTTAGCAACTAGCTGGTGAACATACAGAGTGTTTAGCAGTAAAAGAGACTGATATTACTCTAAGCAGTTGGTGGAGTCAGCAAGGCCAGTGGATGTGTAGGCGAGTGATTCTCAAAGTGTTTTTTTTGGGGTTTTTTTTACAGCGCATTGTGTTCTGCCTCCCGATTAGCTGTAGACCATTGTCAATCAATCTATGTAGGTTTAGGTTAAATCTGTATGAAATATTAAACATATGACACACAGACAAAGATGCAACCCAAAAACTCTGTGTACAAATTAACTACTAGTGGTAACTAGCAGTGGCTCTATGGTCCATAACTATTAGATGGAATACCATGATATTGGTACAGACATTCATATTCCCTGCTGGATCAATCGTACTGACTTTGCCCCTGTTTTTTTTCTGGCATCAACAAATTTGACATTTTTGGCTTTTTTTGGTGAAATGTCTCAACCAACAAATTGTGAAATTTGGTACAGACATTCATGGTTCCCAATGGATGAATCTGAATTACTGGCTATTCCCTGACCTCTAGTGCCACCATGAGGTTGAACATTGGATGGATTGCCACAAAATTTGGTAAATATATTCTCCATCAGAATGAATTCCAGTCACTTTGGTGATTCCCTTAACATGCCATCTAGCACCATATCTGGTCAATGTATCCATGATTAAATACTAATTCCTTTCCAGAGTTAAAAGGAGAGTGAATATTGGAAACACTTGAGCGGTCCGAATGGATGCTGATGTTCATGCGAGTGCTGGATGTTCAACTGATAATGACAACAGAATTGCCACAACAACACTTTGATAATATGTCATTGTTGTGTTTTCAGCTTGATGCCCCCAAGTGGAGAAAAAAAAAAAAAAAAAAATTAAAAATCTATTGATGTTGCTTTAAAATTCAATACAGTAATGCAGTCACATTGAGTCATTATTGTGACATTTTTAACAATAGTTGTGTTTTATCAGTTTTATGATTAAAATGATAATAATGTTTAGCTGAATAACGCTATTCAAAATAAAGTTAGTGTTTCAAAAACAAGCCAGTGATAAGGACAATTTTCTATTTTGTGTTTTTCAGTAAAACTCTCCAAACATACAATATAGCTGCAAATGATATTGACATATTTGTTTCATCTTTAAGCTAAAGATAAAATATATAATCCTTATAAAATATACCATGTGTACTCTAAACTGTTAGTACATGTCAGCAGCAGTATTCCCTGTGGTGGTATTGAGCTGTTTCTGTTGAAGAAACAGTCATACTCCTTAACCTCTGACCCCTCTCTAATTGGTGCACACACAATAATAGAACACACAAAACACACACATACATAATGCAGGCAAAGGACACACAATAGCCACATATCAGATCATGTATATCAAGGCTATAAATTACTATAGCAAGACAAACAACAAACTAATGAAGAAGAAACAAACTCGAAAGCATACAAACACTAATGGACACAACCAGTGACACACAAAGAGCCATTACGCATGTGTAGACACACACATACAGTGTCTGTTAACCAAACCTCCACTACACAAACACAAACACACACACATACATGTGGCATTAGTCAATGTGCAGGGTGGGCAGGCATTATGTATCTCCTGGGGCTCCCTTAATCAGATCAGTCTGTGAGGGATGTGTTGCAGCACGGCGATGAACAGTGTTAATTATTTAACCACACACGTACACACATGCACACACTAACACTCAACCCAGATTTCATTGTGAAAGAGTACAGGAGAAAGGCAAACTTGCCTACTCAGCTCCTTTTGCTGGTATCCATCCACCGGAATGACAAGAGGTTTGGGGCGAAAGAAGAATAGCACTGGACACACACACATACACACACATTCACATACACACACATATGCATACACACACATTCACATACAATAATTTTAGTACTAGCTAACATGCTCAGACAGTGGGTTTTGGAATAAATTGCCACGCTTTGATGAAACATGGCAGAGATTACAGCTGAGGTCTTGCTAGGAATAATGGCTGCTGACAGGCTTTCACTTGAATGGGGGAGAGGGGAGGAACAAAGGGTTGAGCTCTATTACAAGAGTAGCTGTCAAAGTATGATTTCACACACACACACACACACGGTTCTCTAAGGAAATTACACATGCCAAACAGTGCTCCAGTTTCTATGCCAGTTTTCAGTCTTGCAATCAGTCTTTAATAGAACATCAATCTATTCATGTAAAGAAAGTGTTAAGAGTTGTGACCAAATCTGTTTCATTGCAGCCTTTTCTCTACACTCTAATAAACTGTGCAATCAGTGAGCATTCAATTTAGTGTTTGCCAAAATAATTAACAGCTTACATAACTTCCAACTATAGTTTGCATTATTTTGGTAATTTACTAAAATTCAGACTATTATGAGGCATTCAACACAACTACAACCTGTTACATACTGTTGTGTGATACTGTATCTTGATGATATCTTGTGATGGAGACAACAAAGCCCCGCTGTGATCCACTTTGTACATGTCAACCGTTTTTTAGAGCACAACCCGTCATGCTGTCGCTTGTGATGCAGCTGTAAGGCTTTTACCACTGAAGTGTGGAGCAAGAGTCAGTGAGGCAGTTAGTCTAGCTTAGCATAAAGACTGGAAGCAGTGGGTACCAGCTAGCCTCCCACTAAAGTTCAGAAATATCTGAAAAATCTGGCTACACTGACCCTTACTGCAGCATAACTTCACCCTCTCCGACTCCTAGCTCACCCTGTCCCAGCGTAAAATTTCACCTGGTACACCAAAATCTCTTTTACCACCATTTCTTTGTGTCCCTGCAGCCAACTTTCCAGAGAAATGCACACTGCACAGCTTAGTTCATGCACAACTCTGACCTTCAATCAGGAACCAGGGAAATCCTAAAGGCTGTTGGAGGTTGCGGGTGTAGAAAAGAGAAAGAGAGAGGTAGCCATGAATGGAATCCAGGAATTAGTTTTTTACCTTCTCATGTGTCCTTGCCTGGACTATATTACTGTAATTAGTGTCCCTCTGTGAATGATATATCATTAAAATGGCTCTCAGCTAGTATGAATATAGCACCATGATGACGTTCAAAAAAAAAAAAAGTGATGATATGACTTGAGGGTGTCTTTGTTTAATTACACAGCACGTTTAATGTCTCTCATCTATCTAAATGACCTTGCTTAGTTGTTCTTCCAGTTCAAATTGCATGCTGATAGAAGATGCACCACTGTAACTTTAAACGCGTTATGCATACACTGAAAGCAACAGAGTGTGATTGCCCTTCCTTGTCCACGACATCCAGTACTGTATGTTTAGACAATGGTTTTATTGTTTTTCTGGTTTTTTTTCATACTTGAGAATGCTGTGGCACTATAACATAATAATAAAAATCTATGAGTATTTCTCAAAAAAAGTTGTGGTTTGTCTCAGTTAAAAATCTGGAAACTTTGTAATTTTAGTAGAACAGTGAGCAGTAGATAAACATCTAACAAAGGATCTTTTAAAATGTCTTTTATTTCTTCTTCCAAAATTCTATTTTTTTCCCAAAATGATTAAAGAAAATGAGCTTTCACTTTCAAATCATTTCAAAATAATTGCATACAATCACATTTTGTCAGTTTGCCACTGCACTTCCTGCTCCTCCCCTCTGACATGGTGTGCTGTACCCTCTGCTGTGCAAATAATACCACTACTCTGACAGCCTATAATCTTGGCACCAGCGAGAGCTGAAGTTAGCTCAGAGATATAACAGTTCTTTGAATTCAGCAGATGATGGATTGAAGAGCAATTATCAGCGCTGAAACTGAGTGATGGAAACGGTAAAAAGGTATCCTTAAAGGATATGTTCAGGATTTTCAAAAGGCTTAATCACTTTAAATTTTACAATGCACACACATAAAAAGGCCAAAAGAAAGTCTGTAAGAACCCCGGATACATAATGACCTAGTGGAGACAGGCAGTAACCATAACAAAGTTTAGGCAGCAAAGATGCCGACAGTAAGAACAGGTGGTGTTGTTTAGTTTGTGTGCATATCTCTGTTTAAAATAAAAGTTATACTGTAGCTGAAGTAAGTGTACATATTTATTATCTGTATCTATGTGTGTGTTTAAGGATAAGATTGTAAGACAGAAGACAATATTTGATGCTGTTAAAAAAAAAACTAATTCTGATTCACATGCCTGCTGTCTTCTTCTCACACATCATTCGCTCACATACACCTCAAGCAACTTCACTCTAATGTTTCTGCTTAACACTGCAGAAATACAATAGACGAGAAACAAACTCGTCTATGTGTTTCTAGTCTCAAAGCCCTGAAGAAATAAACTGCTGTTTCCAACAAAATATCACTCTGTCAATATGTATTTATGCAAACTCACTTTGCAATGTTGCAATGTTTGCAATCTTTCATACTAAATCATAATAATAATAATAATAATAATGTATGATATAAACAACAAACAGACCAAATCTCACCATGTATTGTTCACCTTTGGCAATACAATATTTTCTGCGTGTTAATAACACTACATGCTGCCTGCCATTAGTTTACTCCTGGTTTTTAAGTTCAGTATCAGTCAAATCTGCTCCTGAAAAACCACAGTGACACAAGAGACAGTTTGGTGTGACACCCGGAGCTCTGTTAGGACCTCCTGGTGTGAAAAACATTAGCCGTGCAAACACACCAGCCAGATAATACTGCGCTGAATCTGCACTGTACGGCTGATTAATATATTATTTCAAAAGTGTAATCATAGTCCTGTCAATCATCGTCTGTTCAGGGAATGCACTGCCCTCGAATAAATTTAATACATTTTCCTCTTCTTGATATTGATTTACTCTTTGACACTCAACGATGAGATAATTCCAATTTTAGACTTTTCACTTATTTTGCCCTCCCTAAACCACAGCGTGATGCATGTAATGTTAGAATGTATTCATAAAGTCGCATTAAAATATCCAAAAGTTAAACTCGGTATCCAAATGTTTTAAAACAACTGCGTCCACATGTGGTCAGCAGTATGAAATAATTCACATACTGGATTTTACATGAAGAATTACAGTCAATGTCATCCATGGTTTCATGATTTTCCAAATTTCAGATGACACCAACATATCTTCCCACTATGCAGCACAAACAGTCGTTGTTGCATTATAATATCCCATGGTGACACGGATGTAAATTTACAGCAAGCTTTGCTATTTCATTAGCATATGTATCACATCATTCCTGCTTTTCTTCAGGAATCTTGTAGAGCAGTGTATTTTCCAAGCTGGAAGCCAGTCAACTCCGAAAATCAACTCTCCCTAGGAAGCCCCTTCACAGTTCACAGGTTATGCTGGCTTTCATTTCCCATCTTGTTTGCTACTGTGCATGTAAACCCCATGCTGTTTACAGTCTTTATGCGCCCCAGTGTGTGACTGTCAACTTGTCAAACAAAAGGTAGTTGTGAACTGAAAGACTACACCCACAGTTATCAGCACAGGGTCCGTGTCTTGAACATGTGGGGGAGTTGCACCTGATGGCACAGGTTATATTATAATATTGTCTTTTTTTATCTCATTATCAACAGTCACTGATATTTTGGCTACAGGTCAAATAAAAGTTTGGATGGTCATAAAGGTATTTAAATCAGAAGAAAGTGCCTGCATCTGTTAGGAGAGAAGGTTGAGGTTGGTTGTTTTTGCAGACTGTGGGGATGTAAAGAGTCCTGAGCTCATGGTGTAAGGACAGGACACGTAACCTGATCAGACATAATGGATATTTCATCTAAATGTATGCATTACAATTCACCATATAGTACCTGAGGGATATATACTCACACTCTGAAAGAACACACACACACACGCACACGGCCAGATGTCACAGTAAATGTATGTAACAAGAGGTGGTGTAGGGAGGGTCAAGTCTTATTATAGTATTGTGACCAGGTCAAAGGTCAGAGAAGAGAAGAGAAGAGAAGAGAAGAGAAGAGAAGAGAAGAGAAGAGAAGAGAAGAGAAGAAAGTTTGTTAGTGTAACAAGAGTGCATAAATTTATCGTTATGAATTAGGGGGTGCAATTTGGGCTAAATTGCCTTGCGTCTGCTTGTGTGTGTGGGTGTGTGTGTTGCTCTTCAAGCTTCCTGTAAAGCAGCTGGGCACCTGTGCCGCTCTGCTTCACTGCTCTCCTTCATCTTTTTATATCCTCATCCAAATTCTTGGCACACTGCCAGTCACGTCATTCACTTTTCACCATCTTTCATTGGCTTTTGCCTCCCACCTGCTCTCTTTCTCTTTCTCTGTCTCTTTCCCGGTTCTCAGTTTGTTTAGCCTCTCCTTCCATTTGCTTTTCTGTCTTTGTCTCCCTCTATGCTCTCCACTATTCTCACCCTCTTGTCTGTTAGCTGATGTAAACTGCCTTGGGGAGTGTGGGTAAGCCTCAGTTTTAAGCATTGCTTTGAACAGCGGTGCAACTCACAAAACAGCGCCTCTGACACAGAGGTGGGTGCTACCCACAGCGTGTCACCCTGCATATTCGAGGCAGAGTCTGCCAAGCAAACGTTGTATTTACAAGAAGTTACACAACTCAGAAGAGTCTCAGAGTCAAAAGCTATACTACTACGTGCAGCACCTGATGAGATCATCACACAGTGGCATACACGCACAGTGGAAAAAAGATACAAGAACGTGCACACACACACACACACACACACACAAAAATACTGTACTGTACACAGCTGGCTTGCCAATGACACCTCCTCTACAGTCCCATTCCTCCAACTGCAAACTGTTGAGAGTCGCCAAAATACCAAACTAATGCAGTTGTGTAAAAAAAAACTATGCCTAAAGAAAAATGCCACTTCAGGGAAGCAGAGATGTGCTCCGTGCCTTGTGTCTGCACAAAAATAGAGCCCTTAATGTCAGTGTTGGCAATGACTTGACACTTCTTCTTTGTTCTTCTGCCCCCTCAAATTCACAATTTTGTCAGCGAGCCCCCAGACGAACACTCAGTATTTCAGTCGCCTTGCCTCAGTTGTCCACAGAACAACATGAAGCGTTATATACATCCAGGCTACACTGTTTCAGTTTGGGAGTTATTCAAGCACTTTGAAGACATGGCGATCATTATCCAAAGCTGAGGCACTGCACTCAGAAGAAAAACTACAGCAGTTTACAGGATTTAGTGGTCTGACAATTTTCTGAACCTTTCTGCCACCAATTTGAAAAAAAAAGGCATGGTTTGAACCTCTCTATTAAGGCACAACTATTTCTGTTACATTACAAATGCTATCAATATCCATACATAAACGACCACCTTAAAGTGTGGCCATTCAGAACAGCTATAAACACATCAACAAAACAGGATGTGGGGATGGATGGAAGCATATGACTATTATACGGGAGATCATCTTGTTCCCATCTTGTTTCCTACCAGCAAAGTTGGTTTCCTTAACCATGAAGTCAGTCCTGTAATTTTATCCAAAGAGGTGTCAGAGAAAATCAAAAGTCAAATTAATCCTCATCCATACTTATTTTAAGGCTTTTGAGAAAGCCACTCACAAAATATCTCATTGTGCTGTCATCAGTTCAGAAAAGGCTCATACAGTACGTGTTGTTCTGGAAGACAATGACAAATGACACATTTTGTACTTTAGTATGCAGGACTTGTTGCCAATCATAGCCAGTTTTAATACTGAGGATTTTTTGGGTTTTCTTTTTTTTTAATATACTTTCAACACAGTAACTTCTTAATGCAGTGTGAAAATCACTTTGCAGAAACTTTTTCTCGAGGTATGAAATCCTACGCAGTGAACATCGCGTCTGCTTTTATTTTTGTCACTGTTAAATTGTGTGGGTTTTGCGGTTGGAAAGACTTCCAATTCTTCCCTGCTGGTGAATTCATCTGCTTATGTAATAAAAATCAAGATGATGCTTAACAGTGTATATATCTCGCAAAATCAGACTGAGCTGCGTACGGCCTTGATCTCAGAATTTGCCTCGGTCTTATCTAATACAAACACATCTGTGACATACATGCAGCATGTGAGGTATAAGAAAACTCTGCTCATTTCTGTGAATGTGGAAAGAAGCAACATGGACATGGAGAGTGATAAGAAGACGCTAAGAAAGAAAAGGGGGAAATATGTGGAGAACAAACGAAGAAGAAAAGGCAGCAGAGGTGCAGAAGATAAGATGGATGCAACATGTCCTTGAACGTATAGATGGTTAAAAGGAAATTTAAAGGTTCAAGGCTGCTGATGTTGTTAGTGCTAATGGTCATTGCTCAAGAGGCAGAAAAAGTGTAAAAGTACTAAGAGCAGATCTTCAGTTACTATGGTGACAGGGCTATTAAATACTGACATTATATCATCGCCTTTTCTGCTTTTTTGAGAGGGTGGTTTATGCTTAAAAGTTCAAGCCTCTAGTTTGTACTCAAACCAACTTTTCCCAGCTTACTGTATGCTAATATGCCAGTCAAACAGAATCAGAAACGTATAATTAGGTACAAGACAAATCGGAAAGAGAAGAATTTGTGAATGAGAATCTCTCTGCGTGCACGTTTGTTGTGATCAACTCTTATGGTAAGTCATGACCTTGCTGCTTGTTCCTAAATTCATTTGGCTTCATCACTTTCCACTTTCAGATTTAACATTCAGCGGGCAAATGTTCTTATAATGAGAACAAAAGGCTTTAAAACATAATATTTGTAATGAAAAGGCCCCCAAGCTTCTTTTAAAATGTCAAGTTTAGGTTATACTTACAGTTGTAATGCAAATTGTTAACTTAGTTTGAGCTGTCTGCTTTTATATTTGGTGTGTAATATATGCAGCGTGCCGCAGGCCATATACAAGGACAGACAGGCCAGTTTTGCAAGGCTTAAAGGGAAATTCGATATTTTTTAAAAACACTGCTTCAGCAATCATTCATACTGAGTTGTATAACATTTTCTAAAAGCATTTTGCCTGAGGAAGGGAGCTTTCATTCAGTGTACTGTGTTCAGTGTAAGTACTCATTGAATTGCAATCTTGTAAAATTTTACACACAAATCTATGTGATTCTAATGGACACATCAGGTGTGTTCACCACTTTTACTTCAGACTGAGATAAACTGGGGGTTTGTTCACAGTCTGTCTGATGATCTGACTGCTCATTTAGTGTGTCTATTGATAATCATCTACTGATCATCTTGTATCAAAGATTAAGTTGATGAGTAAAATGTTAGTAACTGTAGGAATGACAACAGGGACTATATAAATATGACCCATATTGGGGGGAAAAAAAAGCATAATTGTTGATACTAGTCATATATGTGCATGAAAATTCAACACATGATAATGAAACAGCCATGGGTGAGGACACAGGAAATGAAGGACACACATAAAGGGAGGGAGCAGCTTTTTCCATCTACTGCCGTTTCTCCTCCGTCTTGTTCTCCATCCCCCGTCTCATCTCCCTTCTACTCTTTGCAATGAGCTTTTTTTTTTTTTTAAATCAGCTGACCAGTAGCGTGTGTTTGTGTGCGCCCACGCCTGCGACGCATGCACTGTTGATACTGGTGTCTGCGCAGTAACCCATCTGTGCACAAGTGTGATATGTGAGCATGTCAAAGGGTAGCTGTGAGGGGAGCAGAGTGTGGTGCCAAGGGGAGGGGAGGAGAGGCAGGTGGAGGAAGGGAGGAATGGGTGGTGACTGTTTAACATGATCATTGAGCAGCCATATTCCCTTCCCCCAGTCTCCATCCATCCATTATACTTCTACTCTCTCCTCGTTATCTCTACCACAACGGATCTATCCCTCCACCCAATAGTGCATTTTAAAACTAATTAAGCTTGATATGCGAGTACACTTTAAATGCCCAGATGAAAACAAGAAGTGGATATGCTGCCTCTGTAACTGCATTTACGCTTGACTATTCTGCCAGTGTTTAAACCTTCCCTCCTCCTCCTCCTCCTCCTCTTCCAGCCATCTCTTCCTGTTTTATATGCGGTCTTCTCTCTACACCTTTCTTCATCTTTTTTCATCACCCATCTGTCTTTGAAATTTGTTCTTCCATCCCACTCATCTGCTTGTCCTTCAACTCCCTCTCTTTCTCTTGCTGTAATGACTGAGAGGAGCAGCAGCAGCAAGCAGACAAGAAACACACAGTCACTCGTAGTCACGCTCCGAGGGGGGACTTGAGTGTTCGTGTGTTTGTGTGTGTGTGTGTGTATGTGTGCAGGAGTATGACTGATCTCCCAGGAGGCCAAGGTTGTTCCGAGGGTCACTGAGAAAGTCTCCATGGGAACACAAGCCCCGCCTTGGCTTTCATTGTTGTAGGCCCTCTAAAAACACAGTATGCACTGTATGTGTGTGTTTTCTTTTCAGACCATGACATGGTTTCAGTGCTACTTGTCATTCCTCACACTTGCTTTGGATTATAATTTCACTGATATGATATGATATGATATGATATTATAAGATATGATATGATATATGATAAGATATGATATGATAGGGAGTGTTTAAAATCAGTCACTGTGAGGCTAAAACTAAGATAGCGTGAGATGCTGAGGACTCCCAGGTATCAGTCTTAGTAAGTGTGCAACCTTCACTTCTCTTTCCACCCAACTGGAGCCTTAAATAAGAATAATTTCCTAAATAACATGCTGGGTTAGACACAGTATGTCATGATAATGACTTGGGGGGCGCTGTGGTTAAAATTTGATTTCCAACTTTTTAAAGTGCATGAGGAACACGTGAGACATTTAGATAAATACACAAGACAAGAAAGGACATAAGAGATGCAATGAGCCCAAATAATTTCTGCTGATACACGAGCACATTAGAGGATAATGATTAATATTCTTTCTGTCTGAAGTGAAGCTCAAACAGCATAGTGGAGGTTTGATTAATTAGCTTAATTTGTAACCAGTTATTTTACAGTCTGGCCAGTATGAAATGAGTTTAGTTTAAAACTATTCCAAATCTATTTTATGACACTTATCAATTTAAGAGGGTGACTGAGTGGCTGATCATATTTTAGTTTATAGTTCATCCACTACAGTGTTTCCAAAACAAATGTTTCATTGCCTAAAATATTTTGTCATACTATTCAGTGAAATGCTTTTTACTGCACGGACTTAATGCTGCTTGAGATGCATTTCCACTCCGCCTAAAAATATCTGGAGTGAACAGTTTGGATGTGACCATGGCTAACAGTTGGTGACAGTAGCTGTGGCTCACAAGCCATGCTGTTTTGTCAGCATGTGGCAAGCCTGCCAGCCAGCAAGTCTGTCATACAAAGCACAGAAGCCTTCACCTTCTCTCATCCATCCTTCTGCCTGTTTGTATATCTGCATCTGTTCTTTTCAAACTCCACTAACGGGATCTGGACCACAGGTTAACTTTTAGACCTTCTAGAGAGACACATTCTGCTACATTTGCATTGTACTGACTGCTGGGTATATAGACTATTATTATCAATTATACATGTCAGTGAAATGGAGAGAAGAAAAGCAGATTCATCCCATCCTGCTGCTGAAAGACAACTATGGTTCTGTGCTGAAATGAGAAACTCATCAAGCGCTCTTTACCCATCCATCCATCCATCCAATTCAATTCAGTTGTGTTATTTGCCTAAGCATTCATGACTTGATAGATGCATTTGTTTTTTAGAGTAAATTTCAAGTTTTGAGGTCCTTACCTTCAGAGATAAGAGGAATTCAGCAGGTCACATGTGGGAGTAGTGGTGGCTCCTTGGAGCTCAGGTCCCGACCTTTGCTGGCTTTTAGTGTGTGTGTCGACCTCAGTCACTGAATAATGGACAAATCCCCAAATATCGAAGTAGAGATGGAGCTCGACTCGTGGCAAACAAAAAAAAAAAAACCCAGATGGGCTCGATCCTCTTTTATTTGTTCATTTAAAAACAAACAAACACGGCCACGGAGATGTCCTTTGCTTCTAGACTACTTTTCGTCTAAACGTTTTCTGTCCAATCCCAGACTTGCAATTGAAAAAATAAAAAATAAAAATAAAAAACACTCCAAAAGGCGACAAAGATGCTGATCTGCCGTTGCTGCAAGGATAATATCTGTGGAAGGGCTGCTTGGAGACGGTTCAATCCACCGCTTGTCTGGAGTTGTTTGAACAGTAGAGACTGGTTAACCGATGCTGTCCGCAAAATAAAACACTCCTACGCAAACATCATCATCATCATCAGCCTCGGCAGCATGTGTGTGTTGGAGGAGGAGACAGTAGGATAGAAAATCTCGACATCTCTATTTCAATAACCAGTTTGTTTTTTTTTCCACCGTGCGAGCAGGTCGAGGTCAGATATTTGCTCAGCGGCCAATCGACGCGATGCTTTTCAATCTATTAATCTGTCTCCTCCCTCCCCTGCGTGTTTCTCTCGTTGCATTCCATGTTTTGGCGAAAAGCAAGCCGGTCAGTCGCTATATAGTACTACACAGTGTTTGCACAGTGGCTAATCCAAGAGAATATAGGCGAGTGTGTATTTGATGCACGGCTGCTGGATCTCAGTATAATCGCTGATTCCTGCAGAGCGACGTCCAACCAGTGCGCGGAGACGAGTAAGAAAAAATGCGCTCAAAACCCCCAGAGGTGGCTATATAGCGTCTGCAGACCCAGTGAGTGAACGCAGCCTGGGAGATGGCGCTTTAGTCACAGGCTCAGAGTGGCTATAGGTGCTACAGAGAAGACACATGACAAGGGGAGGGAGACAAGATTTTTTTTTTGTCTAAAAATGTTATATACATTAAAAACATCTCTGAGGAGCTTATAAAATAACAGGGAAATAAATGCAAGAGCAGTAAACAGGACAGGTAAAGAGAGGGAGTTTATGTGTCCTCAGACAAACTCAAAGCTGCAAGTATAATCCATCACCAGCCTGAACCTGGAAGTCAACCTTCACTAACGTCCTCCGGTTATACTGAAAACCAGAAAGGTGCAGCAGCATTTATAAGAGGGATCCATTAAGCTTTCCTTCCGTCTTGCAGTTAATCACACAAGCTATATGCATTATGTGACAGGAAAGTCTATAAAGATAATTAAAAAAATTACACCTGTCCTCTATCCAAGGTTTAGCCAAGGTAGGAAAAACAAAACGGGCCCTCTGTCTGGAACAAAACGTCCATTAAATCCCATTAGGACAGACGTAACTATCCCTGGAAGGACCATTCTTCTCTGTCTGTCTCATGTGCTTTCACTCTGTCCTGACTACAGCATATACTGCAGATCCATCCATGGGTGTGACATACTGTTTCCTACTTGTTACCCTCTGACCTTTGATCCACACGTCTCTGTTTGTACCCTGGAAGTATTCCCCTGCTGTCAGCCTCTGAACCAAAACTGTTTCATCACCCTCTTTCTCTCCTCTCCAACTCTCCTCTTAATTATCTAATCCACCCCTACTGCTCGCATATCACATTCAGATCAGACAAGACGCAGTTTGAGGCAACGTTAAGAGTAGTGTGAGTTTTTATTGCATTCATATTTTAAATGCACATGGTGGAGATTATTGCACTCTGAGTGTGCCGCGTTGAAATATTTATATTAGGAAAGAATGAGATGGTTCGATTAGTCATGTTGGGGTGAATTCAGCTTTTATCCAGTTTTCTCTCCCTCCCTTCCTGTGTGTGTGTGTGTGTGTGTGTGTGTGTGTATTTGCACTTGTGGTGTGTCAGAGAGGTTCGGAGTCCACTTACCTAATATTTATAGCTTTTCTTCTATTTTGATAAAGACAAAATTCAATAGCAAAATTCAATAGCAAAATTCAATAGCAAAATTCATCTATCTATCTATCTATCTATCTATCTATCTATCTATCTATCTATCTATTGGATTACCCTGGTAACGTAGGTTATCTGCCCTGGGGCCAAAAATCTTTTATCTAATTGTCAATTAGTAGCCTATTGGCAATTAGATAATTAAACTGTGTAAGGAATCTGCAGCACTTAAGTCAATATCAACAAAGACAGATCCTCAATGTTTACCTAATGGCATGGCCCTGCTTTATAGACGTGCCCCATATAAAAAATTAAAAGGTTTTTAAAAGACTTTTATATTGTGTTCACATGGTGTATATTCCTAAATATTTCTTACTGGGAACGCCTAGCAACACTTAGGCTAGTGTTACAGCCTTTAGCTACATTGTGCTAACAGGGCAACTCAGTGCAAGTCTACTATAAGTCTTTAAATCTTATTAACTGAGTAGTAATTTCAACATCACACTTGTTAGAGGGCTCAAAATTAGCGACTGAGACCGTAATGACTTTAGAATGAGTTTTTAAATGGGAGCCAAATCAACGAGGGACTTTTTGGAGCTAGCATCTAGCATCTAGCAGCCGTCAATGTTATTTCACTGCACTTCCATATAAATATCATGGACTATTTCTGTGTTGTTTTTTTATGTTTGAATTTGACCTGTTGGCATTTTGGGTCCAAAGTCCTGTTATGTTTTGGGGTTTTTGGTTTGGTTTTGTTTGCACTGTTTTTTGTCCTGCCCCCACCACCTGCTTTCCCCTCCTCTTCCACACCTGCCCTGCATCACCCTTGTCAGCCCTGTCCTGCAAGATCAATCAACACAATGATGACTATTAGGCTACATTGTATTTTTTTATTATATATACAATATAATGCAATAAAACTCTAAGTGCAAAACAAACCATATAACAGAATACAGTGACATTCATCACCTAAACTATTGTTGTCAAGATATGGATCATTTGTTGCATAGATTTCTAATTATGTTGGCATCTGTGTGTCCATGCATGTGCTTGTCCCAAACTAAAAGCAATGCATGATGGGAAAGTGTTCGGGGCAATATCTGGATTGTTCTAGGCAGGATAATGTCAGATAGACCCCCAGGCTCTGCATAAACACACCCACACACACAGATTGCCTACACACATGTGCAAAGGACCATAAATATCTCCCTAAATCAGTTCTTCCCTACTCATCTCTTATTCTATCCCTCACGGCGTCTCGTCTGTATTTGCTAACACATTAGTAGTGGTAGCAGAAAGGTAAGCGTGCATGTAAAAGAAATGAGAAGACAGTGAGATGATGAGAGGTGATGATCAGCAGCGGCAACAGTCAGAGACTGAGGAAAGAGGCAGAAGTGTAACAGTGTAAAAGATAAAAAGAAACAATTATTGTGCAGACACAAAAAAAAAAGAGAGAAGGTTATTGAGCCTCGTGTGCAGGCCAGAGACATCAGAAGGACACAGATTTCTGTTTGCCTCGGGGACTAACTGTCTTTATTACATTAACCAACACAATACCAGTCCGGGTCTTTCTGTCCTGCTCTCTGTTTTCTGCACAGAGCCAAAGCTTCCCCTATATATGAGCCTCTTCCGGAAAAGGATTCAAATGGTTTGACGTCATGTACAAAATTTAATCCAAAACATACAGAATTTTCATTCACTCTACACCACATTTGATGATGAGCTTTCCCCTGTGAACTGTCCATCCATCAGTCCATTTATGCCTTACTTATCTCTAACTCTATTACTTTAAATAGTAATTAAACACAATAACTTTATATTTTTTTCATTTCTCTGTAAATATCTGTCCCAAATCTGTTTATCAATTGTAACTCACCTGTTTCTAACCAAATACAAACACACAGATGGACACAAAGCGTGCACACATTTCCACAGGGGTTTCACTAACCTTTTAAAGCAACTTGAAAGTGTCCGTCTTGCTTTTGAAACCTATAATTGACAGTTTGATTAGGTCTTTTCCAGCCTTAGGCAGGGGCTTAAAGAAAGGGACTAATGCATTAATGCCTTGTTTACGCTTCCACAAGTGCTCGCTTCTCACTAAATCCACTTTGAATCTAATACCCAAAAAAGCGAGGTGAGAGTGCATCGTCCATGAGATACTTTTTTGTCACAAAATGTATGATACAGACTTGCCAAAGCGAAAAAAGACAGAGATGGAGAGAGCAATAAAGTTGAGTTAGTCTAAGCCGATTGTTGTTGATAATGTCCATGGTTGAATTTGGATCAATTAGGGGCTGGCAGATGTGCAGAATCATGGTTGACCCCAGGACCTAAATAATACAATCCAATTTTCCTCAACAAATGTCCATTAGGGTGAATAAAAACAGGCAACTCACAAGGGAGGAGTCTCTTAAAAACCACAGAGGGGGATGTGACAGAGAGAGACAGACAGAGCAGTTGCTCCGAGGAAAGACGCAATACCCACAAGTACTTAGAACCAGAGAAACCTCAAGACTGCAAAGTTGGTTAAACTTTATCAGAAAATGAGAGCCGGAGAGGATAGAAAACACGGGAAGAAAAGAACAATCAATCACAGCTGACCACTGCAAGGGGCATAGACAGCCGAGCTGACAAGGCAAAAGAAACCAGTGAGTGTTTGGACAGTTATCTTATATAAAACTACAGCACTGTTACAACAACGCTGGAGAAAAACTGTCCTTACAACCTTTTTGGATTGAACTTCAACTTAACTCTGGCTGAAGGAAGACTGAAGGACAAAAGCAACGTACAAACACAAAATCAGCTGATTGCAGTCCATCTTTTGGGGCTATGAGGTTCTTTAATAAAAACCTTCGCCTTCAGGATGTCACCATCATGTACTTCACTGCCTTGGCTACCTTGATGGTCATCCTGATGTCTTCATACCAGGCGCCCACCACCGCTGTTGAAGTGTCCAGCCTTAAAACAAACCCCTCCAGCCCTCTCCCGCCTCTCCCCATGCCCTTCCGTGTGCCGCTTGACCCACACAGAGAGCTCCAGCTGGCCTGGAACATCAGCTACGCTAACCAGGAGGTGTATATGGAGCTAAAGATTACAAACCTTAGACACGGTGTGGTCCTGGGGATGTCTGACCGTGGAGAGTTGACGAACGCTGACCTGGTGGTGCTGTGGGACTCTGGATCTAAGAGCTTCTTTAAGGTAAGCATAGGGGGATAAATGTTATCTGAGTGAGACAAGGCATGACTTACCTCTAGAAAGGATGGAAAAAAACAGGTTTCTAAAAATCAAACTTTTTTTTTATTTTATTCTAAGCTTTATATTTTTCTTGTAAAATTACATAAACGCATGGGAAATATATGAGAATCCTTAAGGAGTGGAGGTCCCTCATTTGTCTGTGGTCCCTGGGGCGTGATATTGGTGTTCTTGCATGAGGAGCTGGTGGTCGGCTTGGCTCATGATCACTTCACATCACAAAGGATGTTATCAGCCCCAGCTAATTGGAAAACTGCACTAAAAGCTGAAGTTCGTCAGGGGATCATTAGCGGATATTAGCATATCAAAATTGAATTTTGCACTGATTAAGATGTAAAATGCCTCATTTTCATTGTTTGCCACACACAAGCCATTTTTTATTATTATTATAAAAAATAAACAAAAAAAGGTATCTTGCAGGAAAATACCAATTTACCTTCTTTTTAATTTGCATTTTTGCATATTGTTTTACTATTGTGATAGGGTTAGAGTTGAAATATTAATGAGAAACCATACGCAGGTTGAATAATTCACTGCAGTTAAATTATACAGTGTCAATCCAGATGACACTTATTTTCTAATTTTCTTCTTCTTCATCTATGACTGTCACATTATTAACATAAGAATTGTATCTATCAACATCTGTAAAAGCTGTACATACATTGGATGCCAGACGTCGACAGTTTAGGGAACCTGGATACAGAACAAGCTTCTTTGTCAAATTGTTTATAATTTACATATGGCCAAAGGCATCAGCGAATAAGGAGGTAACCTGATTGTCTCTTACAGTATGTGTTTTCACCATAATTACCTGCTGTATTCAATGCAGAAAAAAAGGCTTCATTTCAGATCATAAGTCAAGTAACAACTTCTTTAATTTAACTTGTAAAAGGAGCCAAAATATTGTCATTACATTAATTAATGTCATTAATCATTACATTTTTTTTCCTAAAGGCGTATCCCTCCGCCATGATGAACAATCACTCACAGTCAGTGTGTGCAGTGTTAACCAGTTCCTCAATCATGTATAGGAAAAATGACATTTTAAACTACTTTTTAATAAGTACTTTCAATAAGTTATTGAAATTTATTACAGTAAACATCAGTTTATCTGCACAATATGAACTGAGAAAAATGTAAAAGGAAAATTCATCTTTACATCTTCTTTCTTTTTTTTTTAAATATTAGGCAGAGACAAAACATGACAACATGTCTGCAGTGAATCTCTGCTGTGATTTGATCAGAGGCCAGAGGGAGCATGCGGGACTCCAGAGGCCGCTCTCCTGGCACAAACATAAAGGCTACTGAATGGTGCAGTTTCAAGAGGGATGAGAGGGAACACATAGTCACGTCTCATTAGTGCCAACGCACATATGTTTGTATACATGTGTTGGCATTATCAGTGTGCCAATCAAAAAGCAGGCTACTTATACTATGACAATCAGTTGATAAGTATGGATTGATTTCAGTTTAGCCCATTTTGGCGCTTCATAATAAAACTAAATATGATTAAATTTAATGTAATTATATGACAAGATATATGGACAAGCCAAGAATCTTTTAGTTTTAGCATTCCTGTATTTTAGTACAACATTTATATCCCCAGATAGAAGTTTAAAACAAACACAATGTAGTGATGACGTCATTGTTAAGTATTTTCTTGTTAAATTGATCTCCTCCCCACTATACAACTCTCTTCCTCCTCTTGTTCCATATGTCTGTCATCCCTCAGGAGGGCAAAATTACCAGCAGAGAGAAAGGTCACTGCTGTGCACACTTGTCTCCGTCATTGTCACACACACACACACACACACACACACACAGACAGACAGACATATTGCTCACAATGTCAGGCACGTTTTCAATATGCTCTAGTTCATGGACTCCTAAAAATCCCTTTATAACATCGATGTATTCAAATTGGACCACAGGGAATTGAATTTTAAGATTTTAAGATTTTGTCTCATCAAATCATCCTGATATCAGACAGATACCAATTGATACCATTTGTGCGACAAGTGCGACTACTCAAACACCAGTGGTAGGTTTGTTAAGGTTTTAAAGGCGAGTTTTTTTCCAAACATAAGCATACATATGGGTATATGACTAGTGTTTAAAGACATACTTGAAAAAAAGTGAACCAATCCTTTAGGCAAATATATTTTTTCACATTTTAGATTTGGACAGACCACAACCTAACCATAACTGTCTTTAACCTGAACCATAAAATGACTATAAAAATAACATTAACTTTATACATAAACATAACCATCTCAGGGCTGCAAACTTAACATCTTAAATAATCGAAACATAGCAAAGTCCATAGCTAGTGTATTTTTTACACAGACATGTAACACACATTTGCCCACATTTCTTTTTAGATCAAAATTGTTGGCTTCAAAATCTTTGCAGTTTGCACAGAACAGTTATATAAAAGGGACAGAGATGGAGACAGAAATAAAGAGAGAGATCTTAGGTGCTATTCTGGACAGATATGAATGTGAGAAACATAACAGGAGCGGTTAGACTCAGCTGTTGCAAAGCCTCCTGGCAGGGAAGTTAAATTCTTGTACACTGGGTTGGTTGGTTTTTACATCACCAACTGACACAGTGTCAATGATTTATTTATTTATTAATTGTATTATAATCCACAGTGGATCTCTATCAAAGCCGTTGTCTTGTTATAAAGTAAGCCATGTAACTGCATAAAATTACGCTTGTGTCCAAATGGTCACTGATGATAATCTGTGTGTGTGTGTGTGTGTGTGTGTGTGTGTGTTTTGTCCCTTTCAGGATGCATGGAGTGACAGTGAGGGTCACGTTTCATTGGACAGCCAACAAGACTACGACTTGATTAAAGCCACACAGAAGCCTGACGGGTTCTACCTGCTTTTCAAAAGACCATTCAGTACCTGTGATCCCAGAGACTACCTCATAGAGGTGTGTAAAGCCTTAATTTCCTTTTGTGACATTTTTATTACTATGTATATTATATAAGGAATAAGACTGAATATCATTGTTTTAGGTGTGGACATAAAATACTCAGGAAGTTGGATTGACAAGCACAGCATCTACTGGAGCATTCATTATAATGATTATGGTTTCCATGGTACCACATTAGGCCTCAGACACAAAACAAACGCTCATCACTATGACAACATAATAAAAAGTTCTCTGTGTTTGCTTTATTGGGCATTTCAGCCTAATAATAATCATGAGAGACTATAATTTGAAATACACATGCTTGCTGTTCATGTTCTGCGGTGAAGCCATCAAACATCCTTTCTTCTCTGATTGGTTTTCATTGGTCAGGAGGGAACGGTGCACATCATCTACGGATTCTTGGATCAACCGCTTGCCTCACTGGAACAGCTCAACCTGACCCGGATCCGCACAGGAGTGCAGCGAGTGCTGATGCTGCGCCCTGACACACCGCCGCCCACCCTGCCTCCAGATGTGCGGACGCTGGAGGTTTTGTCGCCAAATGTCATCATCCCAAATGAAGAGACCACCTACTGGTGCTTCATCCAGAAGCTGCCTGAAAACATGCCCAAGAATCACATTGTTATGGTATAAATACCTCTAGAAATGGAAACGCAGAGTTTCTTTGCAGGCAGCAGAGTGGGTGTTTTAGATGAAGAGATCATGCACAGGCACCTATTATTGCCCCTTGTTTACCAGCTGGGTCTCACAAAACAACAAACAACAGCTGCTTCGTCATGGTTTCAGATAAGAAACATAAATCAAATCAATTTAAAGAAATTTATCTTGTATATATGCTGTGACTAAGTGTGAACAGGTATGTTTCAGTATGACTTTTTTTTTTCATTTATAGACCTGTCTGAGGTAGCACTACTGCAACAGCTGTTAGCAATACAAACAAATAAAGCTTTTTTCTCTCTCTCTCTCTCTCTCTGTTTCTGTCAGTACGAGTCAGTGATAACTCCAGGTAACGAGGCCATTGTGCACCACATAGAAGTGTTTGAATGTTCTCCAGATCTCCGTAATGTTCCAGAGTACAGCGGTTCCTGTGATGACAAGATGAAACCAGGCAAGCTCAACTCCTGCCGCCATGTCCTCGCTGCATGGGCTATGGGTGCCGAGGTATGATGGCAAACAGACACCAGCACACACATTCTCTTCAATCTCTTTAGCCCAGTGAGGATCCTCTGTTGGCTATTCGCAATAAACATATTCATCCACCAACACAAACACACACACCATCAATTAATGAGAATAAACATATACACACTCAAGGTTTTAATAAACATAACAGGTGTCTTGTTGAAAGAGGAAGATGGAATAAAGCTCAGTTTTGTTGCAGTCCTTGTATCTATTATAAGAGATAAACAAAAACTCCTACTTAAAATAATATCCGAGCCTAGAACAGCAAGCAGAAAACCTTGTAAAGATGATCCCACATGCAGCACAAGTACGTAGGAAGCACACTTACACACAAAAATTCACACGCTCATTTATATGGACACTCAACACACACCAGAACACCAATAAAAACCATGTGCATGTATGTATGTTTATAGCTTAGGAAGAGGCACAAAAGGTGTCATCATGGCAGACTCATCCAACTTCACTAAGATGACAATTAGCAAATTATCTAACCAGTCAGCATGAGCATAGCTGCTGATAATGTTTGTTTGTTGAGGTTCAGTGGAAAGATATTAACAAAAAGAGGGAATTCAGCACTAGAAAGTTAGTATATTTGACTAATATGGATGGCTGAAGCTTCATATTAACTTCAGATTTTTTTTGCACAGAAGGGGGGCTGTGGATTTACTATTTTTTGAAGACAGCCTTGAAAATTTGTGAATCTAGTCTTCGAATCAGCCAAGAAAACATACTACGACTATCAACCAGCCGGCTGACGAAGCAAGCAAGCAGCCGGCTGGTCACATAAAGCAAAGAGGACAGGGGACGGTGAGCCTGTCACCATATTTCTCTGCTCTGCTCCAAACTATATCCCAGCCAGTCCAGCCCCTCTCTGATTGGATTATCTGCCAGCCAAACAAAAACAAGCAGGATGCCTTCTGTGAGCTGTGAGCTGTGAAGACAAGATTAGGTGAGAAATATTCAGGGCTCTTTCATCACCTCCTAATACTGCTGTTTAATTCTCCCTGGCGTCATATAGAAGGGAAACACAGTCTTGCAAAAAAAAAAAAACACAAAACAAGAGAGAAAGAAGGGAAAGAGAGTCTGGGAAGTTTGGTAGAGAATAAAAACAATAATGTATGACACTGTCAGATGGTGAGTAGAGAGGGCAGCACCAGAAAAAGAGGTTTGTGTTTGTGTATGTGTGTGTGTGTGTGTGTGTGTGTGTGTGCAGAAGAGAAATCAAATCTCTAAGGATTTTTTTTTACTTTTATGGTGTGAAAGCAAATTAAAAAATCTTTCTTGCATTACAAACTATGCATCAGCAGAAGAGACTTTGCTATCATAAGCAGAACGGTTCAGAATCTATGGAGTGAGCAAAAAAACGTGGAAAAAAAAATATATATACCTCCAATGTTAAATCAACTTCCCAGAGGTTGCATCCATATGAGAATACAACCTTCCTCAGTGTAGAAATTATCAATAAACATTTTCTGAGCCAGAGCATAGATCCATAAAATGCCTGAAAAACACTTGAAGGCTTAAAACAAAAGGACATAGATGTATGATGATTATTCATTTTCAGTCGACAGATTGAAAAAGAAATCAGCTATTAGTATCTTATTATTATTACTACTACTACTACTATTACTTTCCACTAAAACACTAAGCTATCAAGCTATCTAACAATCTCTAATACAACGCCAAACAACAAAATATAAAATTAAACCACAAGTTGTGCATATTTCGAAGATATTCAAACATTAATTTGAATAAGAACAGGAATAAAATACACCTGCATTTTCAGATAGGTTACAAAAACATTTTCACTCAGCAGCTCTAAATCATCTGTAAGAGTCTCCTACTACTTCAAACCAGCTGCACATAAATAATAAATTGTGTGTGTCCTGAATGTGTGTGTATATGTGTGTTTATGTGTTTTCTTGCAGGCTTTTTACTATCCTCCTGATGCAGGGCTGCCTATTGGTGGACCAGATTCCTCAAGGTTTCTTCGTCTGGAGGTCCATTACCACAACCCTCTCCTTTTATCTGGTACATATACACACATAAACACACACACACACTTGAACCTGAGCATACTATATGCACCCTGTCTTTTTCTTTCTCTTACACACACACACACACAAGAAGTAGGATTCTCTGTATTTCTCCCAAGTAGCCCCGGGATTATCTTCATTGGAGTAATACATTTTTTAAAAATTCCAGATAAACCTTTTGATCTCACTATAGACTTTGCTTTCCTTATCCTGACATGACCTTACAATATGCACACATATCTATTTTTAATTCTCTACGCATCTGTCTTGTTTTAGCGTTGCTTTTGGATCAATTTAAAACCCCTGACACTCAATGTCAGACCTCAACAAAAGCAACACTGGTGTGCTCAGTTAGCTTGATTTTAATTTTCTTTTCATATTTTGAAGAATGTACCCATATACAAACCCATATCAGAAAAAATCCCCAAAATCGATGTTAATATTTTATCATAGATAGTATAGACTATTGTATTGCTAAGTCTTTTCTGCTCTACACACTCGTGACACCTGAGAAATGTAGTGACACTATAATCCTGTCCTTTTAATTTACTCACAATCATTACATTTGTTGAGATGAACAGCACCTGAAATAAATGTGGTATTCATTTATTAATGCATACATTAATGAGCCATGATATTCTTTGTGCAGGTTGGCATGACTCATCAGGGATACGATTGCATTACACCCCCAGTCTGAGGAAGTACGATGCAGGGATCATGGAGCTGGGCCTCGTTTATACTCCTATCATGGCTATCCCACCCAAACAACACACCTTCTACCTCAACGGTTACTGCTCCTCCAAGTGTACCCAAACTGTATGTATTCAATAAGTCCCTTATATATCACGATATTTATGATTATAATGTTCAAATGTCCTGAGCAAATATTTGAGCTGGCATGCCTCATATTGTTTCAAGTTTTGGTCCATAAAGCACAAATACATTTGAAGCTTGACCTAAATAAGTCTCTTTCTCTGCCCGTTTGCCTGTTTTTCTAGGCTTTGCCTCCAGGAGGGATCAACATATTTGCGTCCCAGCTGCACACTCATCTGGCAGGTCGTGGGGTAAGGACAGTTTTGGTGAGGGGAGGCAAAGAGCTGGAGGTGGTACAGGAAGACCAACACTTCAGCACACACTACCAGGTAAGCAACAGCAGGCTCGGGTTACCCAGAGAAAATTGGTGCAAAGATCCTCTTTGTATAATACCTCATATTGTATTAGATTTAATTAAAGTGAGTTTTACTTCATATCACAGTGAGCTGTGTCCCCACAGGGACAAAGATTACCTTCAATAAATAACTCTCTCACTCAGTCTGAAGCTTGCTGTAGGCTTCTTCTACTGCACCCTTTAAAATAAAACAGACATTTTTTACAGTAACGTCTTTTTGGAATCTGTCTTTATTGTGCTGTATATATATCATGTCACATATATAATAGCCATGTGAGAGAACTGGGCAAATAGAGTGGCACTGTATAGTTTGGTCCATTATAAAATGTATTTTGCATGTACTGTACTCTTTGCTAGTTGTAAGCTGAACCTTACCTTTACTACTTTTGATTGAACACCTGTGTAACCAGGCAGTCACCAATCACCTGACCTCTTGTACAATTTTATGACCCGCTCGGTATTCTACAGAAAGTCAAAGGACTTCTGGGACTTTAAGGCCTCCTCAGGTATAGCACGCTAAAATCTCCATCCACAAGGCAACCGGTCCAAAAAAAGACTCATGCCCTTCAACTCAACCCTCAACATCGAAACTGATAAACAACAACATTAACATTGTGGAGAGACAGCAGCTGACATCTGTTGTGTTTTATTTAGGTGTAATATCCTGAGGCAGGTATATACACACACAAACACACACACACACACACACAGAGAGAGAGAGAGAGCAAAGAAGGACATCTGCTAGACTGCCCGATAAAATCTCCAGCTGCTGTCGAAGGCAGACTAGTCTGAGTGTACCTGTGTGGTGGTGTTTAAACCCTGCAGTCTCATTAGGCATACGAAGACTTTATCAGACCATTCTCAGCAAAGATAATAAGCCTTTCACACACAGCTAATAACTGTGATAGCTGCCTCCAAGGAAAGTATCAAGAGCAACCAGTGTTTTATATTGCTATGTTCAGTTCAAGAGTTTGTCGATGAATTGGACGTTGTCAGAGAAGTTTTTCATGTCCAAAATCATAGATAATAATAAAAACACGGGAATCACAAAAAATGGGATTTTTCTTCTTCTTTGATTTAATGTACTGTATTTGTCTTTGTGCTTTTTTTTTATAGACGATCCGAGTCCTAAGGAAAATGGTGAATGTTCAACCTGTAAGTTGATGACTACGCCAGCATCTGAAATGACTAAAGGCTATGACTGTTACATGGTTTAGTTTTCCAATGT
This sequence comes from Pampus argenteus, assembly GCA_036937835.1. Lineage (NCBI taxonomy): Eukaryota > Metazoa > Chordata > Actinopteri > Scombriformes > Stromateidae > Pampus > Pampus argenteus. The sequence goes on from CM072877.1 coordinate 10,930,308, forward strand.
GTAGATTTTACATTCAGACAACAATATGAATGTTTCTATTCTGCTAGCTCATCCAAGTACCCCTGAATGGTAGCATGAGGTGTATATTCTCCTCCTGGCTGCTGTATATGAGTGTTGTAAGACGCTTAAATGGAGTGAAAATAGAGACAGGCTGTAAAATCAGCGCTGTGATCAGAAATTCCCAGAAGACAAATAAGACAGAACTGCAGCAGCTGAACTCCACAAAGTAACATTCGGTCTAAGTGGCCACCGGCCTCTCCTAACTAATTAATTTTCTGTCAGTAACTTTAAATTATCTTTAGTGCTCTTTGTTAAAACTTAAAATATGGCAAACAGCTGCTGTGTCTGTGCTTGATCCCGCAGAGTGACGTCCTTATAACAAAGTGCACTTATAACACAGAAGACAGGAGCAAGCCTACCGTGGTGAGCGGCACACTGTCAACATACAGCGCTGTTTTCATATGGCCAAAGTTCACCTTGAACAATGACAACTCAATAACCTTGAGTATTCCTTCTCTAATATCTCTCTCCATCCTCCATCTTTTCCCCTTTAAACTCATATTTCCTTCATTCCTATAATCCTTCCTTTCTCTCCTCCCTTAATACCTTCTTTTCTTTGTACTATATCTTTGTCTTCTTCCCCATCTCCCTCCAAATCCCTTTTTCTCTCCTAAGGGAGGTTTTAGCATCATGGAGGAAATGTGTGTTAACTACATTCACTACTACCCTCGGACTCAGCTGGAGCTCTGCAAGAGCCATGTTGACCCAGGATACCTGCAGAAATATTTCAGCTTCATTAACAGGTAGCACACGCACAACCCCCACCCCCCGCCCTAAAAATCATTTGCTTGTTTCCTCTCGTCCTTCATTCTCTCTTTTCCATTTTGCATCTTCCTCTCCGTCTCCTGTGACTAAGCAATTTTTCCTTTCAGTATTCATCTGTCCCCACTTTGTCCTTCACTCCACCAGTATGGTGATTAATTCTTTTAATCTAAAAAAAAACCAGATGCGTTGTCCTTGAAAGTACAACTGTGCTGATCCTTATTCCCCTTTTCTTTATCAACGTTCCTTTAACCTCCCTCCATCCTATCTGCCTCTAAGGTTCCAAGGAAATGACCAGTGTGTGTGTGGTGAGCTTAATGTGACGGAGCAGTATTCTCAACTACAGTGGGACACGTTCACTGGAGAAGTGCTGGACTCCCTTTATAATACAGCCCCCTTCTCAATGCACTGCAACCAGTCAACTGCACGGCTCTTTCCAGTGAGTCCCAAATCTCACACACATATACACAATCACACACACATCAGTTGGACAGGATGAACTGACAGCTTGTTAACTTGTAAACACTGACGCACACAGACAAAAGATGAATGAATGAATATTTTCCAAAAATATATTTACAACTATTACAATTAACTTTAGTGAATTTCCTATCTCCGCCTGCTTTTAGCCACACCACACCTGACAAATGTTGGTCTGACTACAGCTTTAGATGCATACGTTTTCTCTTTCACTAAATCAGAACCAACATCATACGCTGAATAACTGATCATAAATCACTGATCATAAATCAAAATATAAAATATACTCAAAGCCTTGAGTATGTTTGATACACTGTTCAGTTACAACGGTGCAGCTACTTCAATAAAACCTGCTGTCTAAATATCAAGGACATCTCCCATTATGTCATTTTTTTTTATTTTCTTTTTTACAACGAAACAACACATCAGATGTTAAAAAACATCATATATCTGTTTCTCCAGGGAGAGTGGGACAAACAGCCTGTACCGGTGGTGACGTCCTTCCTGGAAAAACCTCATTATCCCTGTGAGGGAGGAGCGAGCTCCAGCAGCCGGCCCATTACACCCACAGTCTGAGCCGGAGGGCCTGAAAGACTGTACACTGCAGCCCGACCCTGTCTCATCTGTGTTTGGTGATTGATGATGTCACCTACAGGGCTTTCTGAGACCTGCTGTAATTATATTCTTATGCAAATACTCATTGTCTGTGTTATTATTAATACACACAAGTTAGTAATAGTCCTATTGATGTCATGAAAATAAAGTTAAAAGTCAATGAATATGAATTTACTACTCCTTCATGTATCTTTTGCTCCATTTTGTCTCTGGGTTAGATATATAATGACTAAACACATTTCATTGACACATTAGGTTATTTGGTGGATATTTTTGGTGTACAACAACAGTTCTATTATGAATGACATAACATGTTTATTTTCACTGTCTCCTTTGTTATATGCTCCTATGTGTGTTTGCTTAAGTTTTGTGCATTCAATTAAAAAAATGTCACAATAATGGCAACAGTTAAAAATAAATTTATTATATAATTGTTTTGGACAGAATAATCACCTTATGACAATATATAATAACACATGCATTGCTCAAACAAAATACCGAAGACGCACAGTTTTTTAAGCATTGTGAAATACTTTTCACACTGAAGAATCATCTTCAGCTGCTATTTTAAATATCATTTTATGAAATTTATTAGAAAACAAAAACCAACTGTAATAGTGTTTTTATATATTTCAGTCAGCTTCATATTTTACCGTATAAATTAACCTAGGCTACTCCTGAGAACAACCATTTCAATGATTAATGGCCTTCTGGGCAGGATCAATGAATCAGTCCACATTAGTAAACATTTTGTGCTGAACGTGTGGTAACACACATCTGGAAGGAAAGTCGTCGCTGTACATACAAATGCCTGCTTGTACACTTCTCTTTTTGAAAACCAAAGATACTTTTTGTAGTTAGTTTGTAACTCATGTATTAGTTAACTGAACATTTTTATATTACTGTACACACTTACGCTACAGAAATTGATCAATTCTCAACTATTGAGTCGGTTTTAACTACAAAAACTGAAAGTAAGACATTTATATTCAAACTACTGAGTTGTTGATAAAAACCAGCAGCTAGCCCTTTTAGATTGTATGCATATACACACACAAAGCGCACAAGTAGGCATCATAAAGTCTCAATATATATACTCTGTAAATGCTCAAGTTAAAGCTTGTCCTGAAGAATCTGTAAAGACTCAGGTAGACGATTCAGCATAATTACCATTTTCAATTTTACACAGGGTTGCTTAGATGACATGAGGATCTATGATCCTCACTACACCACTACACTGAGCTCATCTTTCGATTTGAAAGTGTTAATTAATGAGGCTTACGTGGTTTTTAGTGTGTTGTTGCTCGCCATATCCTGCTGACGCTGAACAGTAAGTGCTTGGAGGGCTTCACTATGAAGCAGATACAAGAAGATTTCTCATCAAAACAAGACAAACAGGAGCTCTGAAGAATGTATGCAATGATAGCCATTTTAGAGAATAATGTATCTGTTAAAAAACAAGCCTAAGAGCTGCTTTGAAAGCAGCAGAAAACAGCAGCGATGGGGACGGTTCAGGTTTTACCTGTAACAGCTGCTGATAACTGTTGTCTGTTTCTGTCATTCTTCTTCAGCAGTGTTTTGTCCAAAGCTGCTAAACTGCGCTTCAGGGTGTTTTTTTTTTTCCTTCACACCCCAACTCTGATAAACATTCACGACCACACTAGCAAGTAGTACCGTAGTCATTATCATCAGCACAAACATCAGTCATTGCAATCTGACACAAACGGCCTGAAGGAGAGTATATAGTTTGAGAATACTTTTGTTCTCCAATACGGGGCAGTATGGCCTCTTAGGATACCATTCATAAGATATTTTTTCATATCCTTAATAGGATGAATTGGAAAATAAAATATTACAGCACTGGGATACAACAAGTCTGACTCTAATAATGTCCTGTTATTAATAAAGCTCCAGTTATCTTCAGCAAAACCACATAAACGCCCTGACCACTAATTGAGAACTTATTTAACTGTTTTAAAATGGATCATGTGATGTTATTTGAGCCCTTTAGATCAATCCTACTGTGTACTGGATAACATTCTTTGATTAATGGAGATTAATACGATTTTGACACGTCCCATCATCTTCATAGTAATCTCCTCACATGAAAGTGTTCACAGGAGTACACAGTTTATTTTTAAATGTGTTGCTATGGACAGGAAACATCCTCATCAACAAAAAAAAAATTCATACCAGACCCATCATATCAGCACCTCTCTGATATTCTTGGTACAGATTTTCCACCACCCATAAAACACTTTTTTTTTTTTTTTTTAATCAGTACAAGTTGCATCACATGCGTTTCACTTCCATCAAATCACAGATACTGTATAATCTGAATAAAACGATCTACATTTGAGACAAAGAGGTAAACACTAAAACACCTGCATGTAAAAAAAAAGAATCTGCTGCACCTCTCTCTGCCTCATTCACCAACCAGAAGTGTGTTTGCTTCAGTTTTTACACGAGTGTGGTCCATTTCAACCATAGATACCCTTGACACGTTTATTCTCAGGGTCAAATGGAGATTTGAGGTGCGCTTTGGCCTTGTACGTCACACCCATCCTCTCCAGGGTAAACTCGCCACTCTTTATAAAATCAGCACTCACCTGATAAAAAAGATAAGAGAGAGAGACAGATGGGTTGAAAGTAAGAAGTGTGAAAAACCAAAAAAAATGACAGCGATAAACAGGAAAAGAAGAGAAGGGAGGGAAATTAAATTGCGGGAGATGAGATGGTGAAGATTAAAGCAGAGACAGAAAATGAGATGACTAATTGATCCCCTCTTTGTTGCCTCACAGTGTTCCTACAGCGTCTGACAGAAGGGAAAAGAGCAGGAATTATAAAATGCTGAAAGCAATTCATTCACTCGTGAGTCAGTGTCAGTTCCCTCCTAACCCAGAGAGCTAATTTCTACTGACTGACTCCCTTATCCCTCCCTCCAGCTCTCCCACTGATCTGTCACTGTCGCTCTTTCCCTTTTCACACACATTCAGCTCTCTCTTTCTCATCTCTACTTAGGCTTTAAATAGATCAAAATAGAAAAAAAGAGTAAAATCAACAATTATACATAATGCAGCACGAACACTTAGAAAATACAAAAAGAACACAAAGGAAAGAAGACAAAAAAAAGTAGTCAGTACTAAACCAGATTGAGCGTCTACAACTGTTGCTTGAGTTCTGCCAGTAAGATAACTGTGAAATCAGTTGTGAATCATTTATGTCAAAACCAATTGATCCCAGTCTATCCAAAAGAAGAAAATGGTCCACTGTGTCAAATGCTTTTGGCAAATCAATGAACAGGGAAATACAACACGCCTTCCTATCCAGAGAAAAGATTATACATACTGCTGTCTTAGTATATGTCCAGGTCAGACAGTGGCCCTTTTATTTTAAGTTTGATTTTTGGTTTGGTTTGATTTTTGACAAATGGTCACTACAATGAGCTTTTGTAAGATTTTGACTAAACAAGACAAGTTTGAGATTGGGCTGTATTTTTTTGGATCACTGGTGTAACTGACTTTATGCCACACTTTAGGAATATTTCCGGATACAAGTTAAGTTAAAAAATATGTGTAAAGGCAACAATGGGTGCAGCCAATAGTAAGAGTCATGCATTCAAAAGGTCTGCTCCAGTAGCCTTTTTTTTGGTGCCTTTAAAACATGGGAAGCAAGCGTTGTTATCTCACTCAAACAAACAGCCCAGAAAACAAAACTGCACTTAACATAGTACAGTAAAAGAGAATATTATTATTGTTTTATGTTATGGCGTGTGTGCTTAAAGCCCTTACCACTCCTCCATCAGGGTTGCGGATATATCCATAACCAATAGTTTTGTCAATAAAGAAGCCATAGTCAGAACGCCGCAGGTGACCAACAGGGACGCCATTACGGAAGACAGCCTCCAGACCAAACATTGGTACTTTCCTGGTGGAGCGAGAGAGAAAACGAAAGCTTAAGTGCATTCACACACACACGTCTGGTTTCTTTAATAAAATCACAACATCAGCTAATCCGATTCAAGTTAGGCTTGAATCAAACAGAATATGCCGACTATCTCTTTCACGTGAAGAAAACCAATGTTTTTATGATGTCAAATTGCTGTTATCCTCTTGTATCTCCAACCTGTAAACTCTTATCTGAAATATTAAGGTTATGTATTTATTGATTGTTATTTAAGTACTGATTGATATTCCTGAAAATTGTAAAAGAGAGATCCGACTGACTTCCTACTCATGTGTGTTTTCAAAAATTATTATTATTATTATTATTATTATTATTATATAATGAATTTCATTAATTCACTACGGACAAACACAAAATGTCACGACAGAAGCTTTACTGACTCATCTATGGTGAAGCAGACGATGCGCCTCCTCAGACCCTCCTCCTTCTGTTTCACCAGCTTATCTCGGCCCTGGAACGGAATTGAACTCTTCAGTTTGCAGGTGAAGGCTAGCCCCGCCTCCAAGGGTGTGTCATCAGGGCGAAGGTCAGCGTGCCAATGTCTGTACCCTGATGAAGAAGAGAAGAGACGGTGCAAAGGTGACACAAGAGAGGTGGAAACATGAGTGAAAAACATGCTGTTCATTTGATGCACATTTTACGTACAGTATGATCATAAGGTAATTAAAGCTTCAAACTGTGCAGTGCAGAATTCTTTGCAAAGCTACGGCTAAGTTAAGGGAGTTAAACATATTTGCATCAGACTCTTTTATGCACGCGCATAAACCTGCAAACCTGTATAATCCACCTTCATTGGCTTCTATACAGATATACTAATATTACTTACTTACTTACAGTTGTTTTATTCATTTCCTAAATATCAGTAAATCTATAATCTGATCTGTCTTTAGTCATTTATGACCTCAGATTAAAAGTTACCTTTTTCTATGCTGAGAGAGTCAATGGCCCTATAGCCTGAGTTGATGATGCCGTGCTTTGCACCAGCAGCCATGACAGCATGGTAGACTGGAAGGCAAGAGTCCTTAGGAATGTGCAGCTCCCAGCCGAGCTCTCCGACAAATGACAGACGCATAGCTCGCACCTGGATGAGAAGGGGGAAGAGAGGAGGCTTAGAGAGATGGAGAGAGGCATGTAGAGGACCAAGCTGCCATTCCTCTGCTTGTGCACAATCACACACAAACATTTAAATTTCAAGGACCGGCTACTTGTGATGCATTTTAATCCCAACAGCAGTTTCCATGTGCTTCTGCGTGCTTCTGCTGTGCAGAAAGAGAGAAGGCGGCAGGAGGAGCGAGAGCAAGCAGAATGAGAATAGAATAGATACAAAGATGTGATAAGGTTCACAAAGAGGGAAACTGTAATCTCTTTTCAGAAATAGAAACAGAGAAAGAGGTAGAGACAAGGGCCCGAGAGGATGGACAGATGTGAAATGAAAGAACGAAGGACAATAACATAATCATCATCATCTTCATCATCATCATTAATTGTGCCCTTTATCTCCATATACTGTATATTGTTCTTGCAGAGTCACACTGGAATTTCTCTTTAAAATGGTTAAGATCCAAACAAATAGGGAAGAGCGAGAGCTTAAGAGAAGAGGAGACTGAACGAAAAAATGTGGCAGGGAGTGAAAAATGAGGAGAGTAAACTCTCCTCCAATTTCCCCAGTGGGTGCTGTGAGAGCCGGGCCATCTGGCCAGCCAAGGTTCACCCTGGGCCCCATATGTATGCCATGAGAACAGGACATGTAGTTTGCACATACGGTATTCACAACACACACTCCACCACATACATAAGTGACAAACTTAAACACCAGGGAACACATGCATGCTTCATGCACACTGTCACGCATACATTTACCAGGCAAGTATCAAACACAGACACACATAACACGGACACAAGCACATGCATGAACAGAAATACATATAAACATGAAGAGAGAGAGAGAAAGAGATAGAAACAGAGAGAGAGAGAGAGAGAGAATCTAATGAGCTATGAGAGGAGCAGAGGGCAGAGAAAGAGCTTTGTTCTCGCAGCAGTGCAGCCATTAAAATGTCACCCAGACAAGGCCAGTTACCAGCTGGAACAAGCAACACAAACACACACACACACTCCTGCAGAGAAGTGAGAAGATGCAGTCTGCAATCACTGGTACGTTGGGTAATTCATGCAAAGGCAACTAAGACAGAACAAGTGTGTGTGTGTGTGTGGACACATGTGTGCCGGTACAGCTCGTTTTATTCCAAGTTTTTTTTTTCCACAGCATTTTTCTTTGAAATTTGAAATGAAAAATACAACTGTAAAATGTAATATATGATTTCCCTAGTGCTTGTAAACAGTCTAGCTGCTAGACTCACTGAACACAGTATTATATGCATAGAAATATTTTAGAATTAACTGCATTTGTAATTTAACTCGCACTAACAGGGTTTTTTAGAAGCTGACAAATGTAAAAACATCCAATTACTGTAGAAATGAGCTGATGTGCCAAGTGTGCCTGTGTAAATTCTCACCTGATGCCCCGCTGCATTGACAACTTTGTGGGTAGAGAAAGGAAAAGCTTCATTGCTCAGGTCTGTATCCAACACCTCCTGAAGTACCTCTCGACTGCACATTAAGAGAAAATATAGAATAATTATAACAGGCAGAAATCACTAAATACTGTATAGTATACGTTTGTATCTGTGAAACATATTTAAATCTGTACATTTGTTTAGTACCAGAACAAAATTTCCCATATTCTTAAATCTATTACATTGTTCACTCAATCCACAGAAAACTACAACAATGCAAGTGATCTCTGTAGAAATGTACAGAGATCTCTTTCTCCCCAAAACACTCACACACTAAAATCAATATTACATAAAGATGAGTCAACAGAAAAAAAAGCGCTAAGTTTAGCTTCCTTTGCTACTTGTATGTTTGTGAGTGGGCAGCTACAGAATACGATGCATGAGGTCGTTCCTGGAAGATATTTTTGCAACAAAGTGGAAGGAAGCCAGAGTAGAAGATATTTGAGGAGGGGCTCGGGTTATGTTTGTGTGTCGGTTGATTTTTTACTTTCTAAAATGCAATCGATGTGGATGCTGTTGGATGTGTGTGTTGTTGCATATATGCATGTGTGCAGGCATGCATGTGTGTGCTAGTATGATGCACAGACGGATATTTTCTCTCCAGGCTGTCCTCCAATTTCTATCATCCCTTAAGCAATGCTATGTTCACTGAACCCAAGAGCCCAAGAGCAAGGCCAATTAGCTATATATAATCAGTAAATGGCTCTATTTCTCTGTGCGTATGTGTGTGCGCGTGTGTGTGGCGGGGGTCTTGCAACCACCAATTTGTTTCTCTGACTTGACACTTAACTGTGGCTCTCAGCTGTGGATCAGAGGATGCTTACACAAACACACGGCTCTCTTATAGAATACCGCATAATTTCATATATTATAAATAGTATGCATAATTAGAAGGCAGACCGAGCACCATTTTCACCCTTTGGAGTGCATCGTCAAGCTTTTTGACAGAAACCTGCTGTGTTAGTAACTTCGCTCTCTGTAGAATTTGAATGAGACATCTCTGGGAGGGAAAACACAAGACAAAAACGCATTTCCATTTCCACAAACAGACAGACACTCAACGAGCTGAGTGCACTTTGGATGCTCAAGAAAACTCAATAAGTCCCATAATCAACTGTGTTTGTGTGTGTGTGTGTGTGTATCTGTAATGAAAACACATACACACTCACAGAGAGGTACAGTATAATGGGCTACTGCTGCCAGTGACGCACAGTTTCTGCTTATACGTAAGCAACAGCAGCAAAGAGAGACAATTCTGTATAAAAAGGAAGGAGAAACTGAGAATAGGCGATCGAACATAAAAAAGGGAGGCGAGAGGAGAGGAGAGTTAGAAAGAGCTGGATAAGATCTACAGAGACAAGACGACCGAGAGGAAAGAGAACAGAAGACGCAAAAAGGCTCAAGGAGAAGAAATCAACAGCCCACACAGAATAGAGTAGCCTAAACCTGCGGCTGGTAAGAGGGAATAACAAAGACAGAGGGGTGGCAAGGTGGGGAGGAGAGGGGGTGAGAGGAGGTGAGAGGGGAGGAAAAGATAGATGAGGAGTTCAGATAATGAGATCGATAAGAGGTAAAAGCTGCCCTGGCTTTGAGTGAAGAACAAAGCAAACCTGTAGGAGGCAAGAAGAAAGTGACAAGCTTGGACTACCTCCCATGCCCGAATGTGCAGGAGCATTTTCACCTGTACAGTACACGTTCCTTACATGAAGAAATCAATGGATGACGGTTGTGATGGATGCAAGGAATAAAAAAAGGAGTACTGTGAAATTTTTCAGTTTAGGTAACTTCTGCTCAAAACTACAAAAAGAAGCTAACCTTCTCTTTGGGTGAAGAGATGGATTACAAAACTGGAAGCAAAGAAGAGTTCAAAGAGCATGAAGATATCCTATGAAGATATCCTATGAGTAAAAGCCAGAGAAATATGATACCCTGTAAATATAATTGCCACTTTTAACAGTGTAAGATGGAAAAATACATATTTTAAAAAACATAGAGACAAGATGTATTTTCAGATATAATTTAAAGAGCTGTTTGATTACAAGCGTCTATCTTGAGAAGTAATGAATTTTAAAGTGTAAACACCTCCTTTCCAAATCCTCGGATCAAAACCAATCCAACCCAAAACAGGTCCAGACACTTAACCACAGTGTCAAAACATTTGTAATTCTGTTGTCCCAACTATTAGTTTGGAGCAAGATCATATTTACAGACACGAGAGCACAATCTTTTTGAGAGCTTAAAACAAATCACTCATGAATCCTGTTTTTGACACTTTCATATAGTAGACGTATCCCCAGTCGTCTCTGTTCACACATTTTTTTAAAAGATCCCTGCTAAACTGCAGCACCTCTAGCCCTGATATACTGTACTGTACAAAGCTTTTTTTATAGTTTTAACTATAAAATCATATTTCAGCTCTGAGATTCAAAATAGAAGAGTTTACTGTTGTTGTTGCTATCCTTGCTTTTGTTTGTTTGAACCACTAGGCTTGAAAAAAAAATATGTTTATATGTATATATTACTATACGTTTTTAAATGGACACATGGTGAGATAGAGAACTGTGTGATTATCACTCACTCTTTTCAGTCCATCCTCATCCCTGCACTCACCTCTTATATCTCTGGCCAACTTTAGAATAGGCACTTAACCTGCTCTCCTCTTATCGATCAAACTGCTCATTTTTTCACCACCTCGTGTGTCCAGGATGTGAATCATAAGATCAATCAATTATCTTTTCTACCTTTTTACCTCTGCTCTACCCTCACTCCCTTCTCTTGTCCTTTTTTCACCTTCATATAAATCATGATAATGTCTCAATTAATTCATAACCCTCTTTTCCTTTTATTTGCTCACCTCTTCGGTCCCTGGATGCTGATCATACCCATATCCTCAGAGTGGTCTGTCAGCTGGCAGTGGAAGCCTTGGTCCTGAAGAGACGTTTTAATGTGGTTCCAGTTGTGTTCTGCTACACCACCTCCGATGGCCAGGTAGTACACGTCACCTGGAGCGAAGAAGGAGAAAATTTTTGAAAATGTGTTTGTATGTATAGAAAAGCATGCAAAAAAACTGAATGAGAAACACAGCAATAGATGCATAAGGTAGAACAACAAAGATAATAATTAAAGGATAGATTTCTAAAGACTGAATGACAAGGATATATTGAATTACAGAACAGCATATTACAATTATAGATAAAATAATAGAACCAGACAACTGCATAATAACAAAAGGTTTAAAGAACATAAAGCTAAATATTACAGACGCACAGTAATGATAGATGGACTGAGAGACAGAGCAATAAACAGAGCAGAGGAAAACAACAATACATCTTAAATAAGATACAAGAGAGTGACAGGACGTATCCAGCAACAGATAAAATATAACAGTTAAAATGACAAAACACCACAGTGATAAAGAGATAAATAGAAGAATTAAACAAAACAGAATTATAGAAGAGATAAAAACAAGAGGGAGAGCAATAGATAAAACCGATATAGGAGACAGATATGAGAGAACGATAAAAACATCACAAACACACTTCACCCTTTCTCACCATCAGACTCCGGTGCCAGAGGAAGATTGGCAGCACCAGACTCCAGCCTGCTCACCGTCAGGTCAGCCTCAGTACCTCCTCTCTTATTCAGCATGCAGGTATAAACCGTGGACCCTGAAACATACACATAAACATAATTCACGTGGCATACTTTGCAGGTCGATTTAAAAGCGCACAGACTCCTGGAACCAGAACAGAAATACCAGAACCGGGCCAACAGAAATACAAAGTTGCTTGTTGTTTTTATGGGTAATTGTTATCAATCTCTGTCTCCAGGGAATACACTGATCCTGACAACATGTGAACCTTTTCTTTTTGTGACGTAGTTACCAAGGAAACGACTGAAACATGAACCCCATTAAAACTGCAATGATTGCTGAGAGCATCACTGAGAGGGCTAAAGGAGATGAAGGCTACAGTGACATGCTAATATTTGACTGTCCCTCATCTCTCATTTGATCGAATGACTTGATGTAACTATATTCTACTCTTCTTTTAAATGGGTATTTTGGGCTTTTGTGGAAGAGTGGACTGTTTTGCTCATGTGTTTATGCCTCTATCCATGTGTCTGCCCTGTTCACTCTGTCAATCTTTGCTCCTAGCCTAGTCTCTATCTGTGCATTTGTCTGTGTGTGTGTGTGTGTATGTGTGTGCAGTCAGACACACACCTGGCTTCTTGTTGACATCAGCAGTGAACAGCCAATCAGCAGCCTTCTTGGCATCTGGTCCAGTAAGATAGAACTTTCCAAAGTAGGACATGTCAAACACAGCCACACCGTGTCTACATGAGAGGCACTCACTCTTAATCTGCATTTAAAAAAGCACAACACACACACACACATTTAATGAGCACAGATCCTGACATTAAATAAAAATCGGTTTTCTGGTAGCGCCCAACAGTCAAAAATGACATTTCTAAGATGATTGCATATCTATGGAGCCAGATCGTTTATTACAGTTGTTGAATGATCATAAAACTAAAGAGGTTTTGACATCAAGGTTGGTCATTCTTTGAGCTGCTGAGGTAGTTTGTGCTTCTTTAAACCCATTTTTGCAAAACGCACTGACTGACTGTATTATCATCACTGTCTGTTGTTATTTCCCATGAGCACACATGTTCTCTTTCCTCGTGAGAGCCTTCAGGAAAAAGTGTTCATACTCACCTGGACACCTTGAGAGTTGCATTCAATTTGATAACAATGTTCTACTAAATTATTTTCACACTTTTACACGTTGGAGCTTACCACGTCATGATGTGGAGGGAAGTCAAAGGTGTACTCCTCGCCCAGCAGGTCTTTGTACTTGTAGTTTATATTCTTCTTAATGTCGTAGGCCCCATAGTAATCATAGTCTTTAACCTTTTTGTAGTAACACAGACAAACAGTTAGAGGTTAATTAATCATCACCGTTTCCCCAAACACAGAGAAGGACAAAGCATTGGGCCAGATATTGCCTCATTATTGGCAGTCAGTCCCGCATCCAGCAAGGCTGGTGGAAAAATCCCATCTTAATTGTTTATGTCTTCCCAAATGGCTTTTGTCAATATGTGGATACAAATAAATCATTATGTGTGTGTGGGTATAGTGTAAGTGTGTGTGTCTCACAGGAGCAGGCCCGTCTTTGTTGAACCAGCCAGGTCTCTCCCAGCCATGTCTCTCTTGGAACACACAGCCCTGCGCCGTCAGCACCTGAAACACACAATCACACACACAACATTAAGTCACAAAATTGTGTAGTTAATAACTGTATTCTCATATTCAACAAAATAACTCTTACTAAGAAGAGAAATGAAAACATTCACCGATTAAGTATCTACAGATACTACAGAGTCTTTCTCGAGGGCATTTTGGCTGCTGTTTTGGAGTATTAGTGACTGCACTATCGAGTTTTTGTGGCCACTTGGGGGCTACAGAACAAGCTATAACTACAACATCAGCACGTTTTCACCTCATTACATTATTATCATCTAATTGTTATTGTGAATTTGCTAGCAAACAGTTGCATATTTAGACAACTAGCAAACACTGATCTCCACCGACTCCTAATAAAAAAATATCTGACTCTTGAGCAGCCGATTCGTCCACGACGTTTACCAGCTAGTTGCTTACTGTGTGTGCCTTCTGGTGCATAGTGGGTTCATTGAAGCATGTTCGCTGAAAGCAGCAGTCTACAGTAAACCTGAACCAATGCAATGACCTGAAAGAGCAGACTGGACGTTACAATGTCTCACTATCGCTTCTCCAGGTACAAGTGGTATTATGAGACAGGACGGGCCAGGCTAGCATGCTCTGGCCAAAATCTATGTTAGCGTCAAACTGTTGCAAACATAGTACACTTGTTAAATTCTTGATTTCATGAAAAGTGTTGAAAGTAAGATATTTCACCACTTGCCATCCCTACTTGTTAGAATTGACAGTCGCCCACAGTCGGTAGGTATATGTTCTGTTATGCTCTCCTCCTAGCAGGCAGCTAGCCGTCTCCTGCCAGAACTTCCCACACCGAGCTATATTTACCATCTGTGCTAGCAAGGTGAAGAGAATGTGTGAGCAGCAGTGTCAGAGATGGCCCGTTTGTGCTCGGAAATAATCCTGCATTTCTTTCCTAAAACAAGACAGTCTCATTATTTGTGCAAGGACTGCTTCTTTGGCCAAACAAACCTCTTAAGCACCTCTCATCCATAATATACTGTATGTCATCGTGATTATGAGCGAGAGCCAGTATCGCTGGTAAACGCTCATTTAAAAAGCAATAATTACACTTTTTCCACACTGTTTTTTTTCTCCTTCTCCGCTCCGCTACCCCTACACCAAGTCTACACTGCTCTCTAATAGTAGGAAGGCTAGTTGCTAGGTGATGGCCCTTGATGAGTGATTAGCAGGGGTCTCAAGATGCTTGCAGCTCAGGGTTGGACTGACCCAGTCTAACAGGGACTGTGCTCTCCTTCTAGAGACAGTGCTCCATACTGTCTGGCTTAAAAACTGATGCCATAATTATACAGGAACATAACGGCGTGAGTAACGAAACGCATTGACAACACTGTTTATGCAATTTGTGCGACAGTAATCGTGTTTTGAAATAATGCCTACATGCAAAGCAGCAGAAATTGCAACAGCTAAAAGGTAAATGAAGTCTGGAATAGGAAAGCAAGGCTAAGTGGGTCATTAATGCATAAAATATGACAGCGAGGCCTATTAAGAATTTGTGTCGGGCTAAGGAGAAACCGAAAGACATCTGAGACTAGGCTACCGAAACTAAGTGTATCATTTAGAGTCATGTTGGCAGGGATTGTATTAATAAACGCTGGAGATAAGCTATGCTGCCAACAGCCTTCTGACTGAACCTGAGGGGTAAGTAAGTGACGAAACGCGTGCAGAGAAAAAAAGATAAAACATACTGATAAAAAAGGGGTCATTGTCATAGACAAATAACTGTATCTTTGCAAACGCTTACATCATGTCTTCAAGACAAAACCAATAACGGACATGAAAGCAGACACAGAGATGGGTCTACATTAATATTTCTAACTTTTTTGATATATGTTCTCTCTTCAGTGTCTTCTACGTGCATTTACATACATAGATGTTAGTATACATGCCTACACACAACTATGGTTCCAGCAGCATTGTTTATATATTGATTTGCTCTATTGTCACATCACTGTCTTAATTTGCATATCAGATGCTGATGTTACAGAAGGTAAAAAAAACAATGGTGACTCTTTCTTGCACACAGTATAAGTGCTCTCACAAAAAAAACAAACAGATTGTGACGAGAAGAAAGACAAAATTACAGGAAGAGAGCAACAGACAGACATGATGTATGAGTAGCAGGATGAATAGAGGAGGATGACAAAAAGAGAGAATACCACTAACAGTTAAGACAAAGAAATATGGAGAGTTTTCTTATTATGGGCCAAAACTGGAAAAAACGCTACCCATAAATCCACCATGCTACAGATGTCAATTTCTTTAAAACCATTGTAAGACTCACATATTTTAATCTTTGAAATTTTTTTTTTTTAGTAGTCTGTATCATCGGGGCTTATTAAATGTCCTATCATACTCTTTAACAGATTTTTGATGTTTTTAATGCTTTATTTGCCACCGAATCTAATTTACAGTATTTGTTTAAAATGTTGTACATTATTATAAAATGTTTAAAATTTCATTCTTGTTTTAAAGAATTTTCTAAAGTAAAAGTTATAAATACAGAAGCAAAAAAAAAAAAAAAAAAAAATCTCTTTCGCTGCCAATTAAACCTGTGGTGCCCTCACATATATGAGTCAAACCACAGCTAGAAGCGGTCTGACTAACTCACAGCAGAAACACAGCTCTTCATGAAACATCCTGTTTAACTGCACTAGAGATCAAGTCACCCATCTACCTCATGGAAAGGGTCCTTCCTCATGTTTCGGCTGGCCAGAGGCTCATCAAATGGGAACACCACTGAGTAGTTTTTAGCGTACGACTCGTGGCTCCTTTCTCTGATCCAGCTTTTGTTGTCCGTCAGCGAGTTATGGAAGCGTCTGAGACACGAGGGGGAGGAATTCAAAAGATTATCACTCATTAAAAGTCACAATCACTCCATTAAAAGTTCATCATTATGGTTCCTTTTGCTCTTTAATAAAATCAGAAGCTCAAAACCATCTCCTACTTGGTAGAGTATATGCAGTTTTCTGTGATGTAACCGCAACCGCTCATACATCTATATACACTTATATATACACAGTAGTTGCATGCATAGATGTACCTGATGTCATATCCATACATGTCCTTTTCAGGGCGGCCGTGTATGATCCAGTGAGCCAGCTCTCTACCACAACCGCCTCCCAGCATCATACCTGGCAAATACGACACACACAAACAAAAAGCAAAAATGACACAGTTCCTTACAAACACCAAAATACTGCTGGAACAATTAGCCAATCAATCAAATACACAGTTGACCACAATTAATCATCGCTATTTTAATCAAAGATCAATTAAAAGATTGATTAATTCCTTAAGGCATTCATTAATCACAAATGGCACCTCTCCCTTTCTCTCTGGGACTGTAAGCAGTACATTCATTTGAAGAAAAGAAGAGCAGTTTAACACATCACTTCTGTCCTCTACTGCAGCCACTATATCTCATATGACCTACAGAGAATTGTTTGACCTTTGTTCCATCATTTGACCTTCACTCACAGCTGTTCCTAAGCAATCTGACCTCATCGGCCTCATGTAGCCAACAGCTGCAGTATTCTGTTTATTTCGTCCCAACAAACACACAAACACTGGCACTTCAATATTTCATCCATCCAGCCCCAAAACTGCTGGGTTAATGAGCTGCTCCCTTTTAGCAACCCCCTTCTTGTGTTGTGGTGCTGGTAATTTGCATACACCACGTGTGTGTGTGTGTGTGTATTGCATGTGCGCGTGCAAACACACTCAACATCAATACGCATCAGCATGACCAGGGTGTCCTTGCATCCCTCTATCTCCATCTCTCATTGCGTCACTTTGGGCCAAGCCTAGTTGGACGTTTGAATGGATGGATAGATGGAGGGATTGCTGGATGGATGGATGGGAGCAGGGGTAGAGGGATAGAGGGATAGAGGACAGAGGGACGGGGATGATAGAGTTCTCCCAAGACACTGTGGAGACAAACAGCAAGGGCGAGGTGGCACTGATAAATGTCACCCAAGATAGCCACGCTGATGTGTCAGCGCATATCTGCATGTGAACCCTCATGCTTGTGCTTCTACTCATCTTGTCATCCCTCCTCTCCGCCTTTGTGCTTCTCTCTATCTGTGTCTCGCTCTATTATTGTTTGTCAATGCTGTGCAAACATTTGTTACGTTCCATGTCATTATCTGTCACTCCCTCTCTCCTCCTCTTCTGCGTTGCTCTCAGATCCTCTTTAGATATTTACTCTCTCTCTCTCTTCTGACATTTCTATTGATGCCATTAGCGATTCAAAATATAGTTTTAAAGAAACAGAAAATATACATATGTACACCCCCTGTATTTATACTTAAACCACATCATCCTTAAAGTTTCTTCTCTAAGAAAACCTAATCCAATTTCAGATCTCAGTACTGCATCCGACACCACATCAACCACAACATATTAATGGACAGAATAGAAATAGACTTTCTGGCACAGCGCTGAACTGGTTTGAATCATGCAGACAACACACACATTTATATGAGCCAATAATTAAAATGTTAAAAATGTTAAATTGAATGTTAAAAACCAAGCCGGAAATCTTGGTGTAGTCGTGGACTTGACATGAATTTAAACAAGCCACATTGAGAGATGTGGTAAAGCACTCTGAATTGCCTTGTTGAGCTGTGCTATACAAATAAACTTGCCTTGCTTTGACACTAAGAAAGTAAGTTAAGGTTGCCTGGCAACAAATACAACTTCTGCAAGCAGAGTTGCTGATTGCTTGGCAACCAAATTGAACTCCAGCAAGTAAAAAATGAAAGAACTAGAGGCTTAAAACTTGCACTCAATGATGGATTTAAAAAAAATAATTTTTTAACAATGTGAATCTGTCGACTTTGACCCTGTGGTTTTGGAATTATACTCTTTTCTCTTGCCCTGCCTTGAGCCAGATATGCTGTGTGAGTTCATATGTATATGAGTTTTGTGTAATGGAGTGAAATGGACAAAGGATTTTTCTTTCGCCAGAGGGACATAGAGGCAAAATGATAGATATACTGGAGAGAAAGGGTTAGACAAAAGATGGCATGAGGAAAAGTGGACATCCTTAAGCTCCTGCTTTGATAAAAGCTACTGAGGATGTTTAGTTATAAAATGTGATGAAATTAATGAAAAGCTCAGGTACGCGAGTATATGAGCTCTCAATGGATAGCAGGATATTATAATAATAATAATAATAATTATAATAAGAGGTACTCATGAACAGCACGGACTCATAAGCAAAGACCTAACTTCCAACTTATCCAACTTATGATTACAAAAACTCAGACATTTCTGCAGCAGAAACAGACATAGAAGGAATGTCTGTGTGTAACGTTGGGGTGTTGTACATCCACCCATTAGTGCTCCACTTTTTTGTATTTTTCTCAAGGGAAAATCATCTATACCTAACTATAACTATAAGTGTGAATGATTTGTACCATTCGTTTTAGGTAATGTGACTGGAGATGTGTTTGCGCTCTCCGTCATCTTCCAGCACTGTTGACAAACTACCTACACATTTAAAAACACTAAACCTTATGTAAACACGGTGTGACTATAGACTGCTGGACTTACCGGCACTGTTGAAGCCGCAGCCCAAGAAGAAACCTCTGACCTCTGGGGCTTCTCCCATCAGGGGCTTATGGTCTGCTGTAAATGATTCTGAGGACGGACAGAGAAAGTTTGTGGACAACAGTGGCAGCAAATGTAATATACACAAACGTGGTTTCTCCAATAATACCTTTATTTTGTGTAAAAGATCCAGGGTCACTGACAATGTCTTCCTGTTTGTCTTACTTCAATGTTCTATAAGCGATTGTTACCCATTTACATTGTATGCTGTCAGTTTGCCCAGGTCTTTCTTTTTATAAGGAGATAATGTAACCAACCTTAAAATAAGATGGATTTATTCACTGTATGTGGGAATTTGTATTTTTGAGAATACAGTTCTTTCCTCTGTGGTAATTCACTCCCATTAATCACCACCTAAGACAGCAATGAAGCCCTGAGCAGCAAAATGTTTTTGAAAGGGAGTCAGTGAACCTAACACCCAAACCACAAAGAAAGATCCGAGGTCAAGTGTTTCACTTACTGTGGCTAAAAATACACACATGCATATTTTCCCTCTCTCTCATCATTCATTAAACATACAGATGTTCATCAGCCACAATAAATTACCTGCTGAAAAGGCCAAAGGAAAACTGTCTAACCTTTACCTGTGATTAACCTACTTAAGTGTAAATCCTACCTTAATCCTAAACCAACCTTTTGAAAAAGGAATCGCTAAAATACCTTTCAATCAGGGATTTTTCCTCATTTTTACTCGTTTGTGATTTCTGCTCTACTGCCTGATATTTCCCAGAGGAAACTGTTTAGTGAGCACACTATCAATATTCAATGCTCAATGTGGTAAAAAATGTAAAAACAACATTTGTTGTCATCTGTCTCTATAAATGTCTATTGCTTTTCTCTGTTTATACTCTGCTGTTTCCTTCTGTCATTCTCTCATTTTTTGGGTCATCCGTCCATGTATGCGTGTGTGTGTATTTGTGTAAATATACGTTTCGGCTCTCACTTGTTTCAGTTCTCAAAATCATTCTGACTACTTAACAATATAATGATGAAAGATTCAAATTCAATACTGTAACTCCTCGTGCTAAACAGCAACAGACTGGCTCACTCGGCTACCTTGGCAACGTGTCTGGACAGGAAATCAGACTTGAGATAATCAAAGTCCTCTATAAAACAGATGGCTAGTTTAGGTATACAGATACATACTGATATATATATATATATATATATATATATATATATATATATATATATGTTATAGGAAATGTGTGCATGTGTGGTTCAGGTATTCCTTATGTTGCAGGGAAATGCATCTATTTACACAGTTCACAGTTGTGTATTAGGATAAGTCTCCAGGAAATGAATGCAAGTCAATATAGACATATATGTACCTGGCCCACAGACAGTGGACTTGATGCCAGTCTGTTCAAGAACAGGAACTCTGTTGATCGCACCCTCGATATGTTGCATGAACACATCCCAGTCCAGGTCAAACAGGCTGAAGGCAAACTTATCAGAGACCTGGAAAACACAACACACACAAAAAACATCACGGATACATCATACTTATTTCATCTAAACTACACAGCATACTTGCTTATTTATTTTTCATACAGATTCTTGTATTTCCAATGTTCTATCTCCAGGCTTGTATTCAAATAACATGAAGAAAAAAATAAATATGACTGTAGCCATCCAACTGTGTGTGTGTGTGTGTGTACTGTCACAACACACTCTGTTAAATTGACCCTTTCTCACCGGGGAATCAACATCTGTCATATCAGACCCTTCCTTCTCAAGCCTCTTCTAGACGTTCTTCATCCAATATTCAGGACATCTACAGCACCCTCCTTGTCAGCTGGGCCAGAGTGCAACCTTAAGCTGCTACAAGACTGCCTCATCTTAAAATTCTCCCCTTTTATACTAATCTGTCTGACTCAGGGTACTCAAATTAAAAATCTTTGTACGGTTGCCCAGTCCAGCACACCAGCTTGTGTTCTGTGCAGTGATTTTATCCGTCTTATATCCTGACACTGATGTGGTCGTCCCTCCACTTGAACTCGACTCTTCTCCATCCTGGCTCCTCCATGGCGGAATGAAATTAGTGTAAACTTTCAATTGTGATTAAGACTTGAATCTCACAGGAATGATGCAAGTTGACAGTTCCTGCTTTTAATGTTGTCAAAGCGTTTGTCATTGGCACACTCAAATGAAGTATCAAAGAAGCTGTACTCTTTGTCCTAGACACTATACTTCTCTTAATCGCACCCAAGCCAGTGATCCTGCCCATCTTCACTCAGTAGACATCCTCTATTCTCTCCCTGCTAATTCTTCTTTCTGTATCTTCTCTCTCTCTTCCTCCATCTGCTTCACAACATCAAAGCCACGCTCAGTTGCAGAACAAGAACAAAAGAAGCCGCTTCTGCACAAAGACAATCCTCTAAAATGTAAAACCACAGAGGAGTCTGTAGACAGGCAGGCAGCCAGATGGAAACACAGAATGTTATGAAGTCAGTTTGACGAATGGATAATTTTCATAGGGAAAAGTAGGTGGCAATCTTTGCTTGTGAATGGTACGGATCCAAATGGTACGGATTAAATTGTATTAGAGTGCAGATACAAGGAATACATGAATATATCAAACAGGAATGCACGAGAAAAGAACAGAGATAAGTGTAAGATGTTGAGCGAAAAAGAGCGAGCAGAGAGAGGCTTGTCACCTGACCTACCTGGCCAGTACCCTGCTCTAAAAACCCATCTCTCAGAGAAAGTACACATCCATTAAGACCAAGACCACCTGTCAATTCAGATGCTTTTAAAAAGATCAATCTCCAAAGTCCCCCATCCGCACCAATAAAAGCATTTTAATCAATAGCGGAGCAAAAAAAAAATGAGGT
The DNA here is from genome assembly GCA_036937835.1 of Pampus argenteus. Lineage (NCBI taxonomy): Eukaryota > Metazoa > Chordata > Actinopteri > Scombriformes > Stromateidae > Pampus > Pampus argenteus. Next base: position 10,952,477 of record CM072877.1, read on the forward strand.
GAGTGGGTGGTGCTGAAAGAACAGTTACGGGGTCACACACACAGTTTTCTGAGTCAAGTTATGAATGTGACCTCTAAGCTAGTACAGCAGCACATAATGTAGACAAGTGAAAGAAGAACACAACAAATAAGAGATGAGGTCAAACTGATGGAGAGAATGAGAAGTTTATGAACAAGATAAAAGTTTTACCGTCATACCGCTCACTCAGGCACACAGACAGTCAATACACACGTTTTCACAGTTATGAAGAATGATGCGATAAATCATTCAGGTAATATGCAAGTTTACCTCATCCCAGAAGACAGGGTTATGTTCATAGCCACCCACAGACAGGGCGTCACCTTGGAGGCGCAGGTAGACTGATGCATCATGGTCTCTGACATTTGGCATGTTCTGCAAATAACGGTCAAAACATACAGAACGAAACAGTTAGCAGATTCAATTAATTGTTTGACCTTTTTAGTGTCAAATGTAATGCTGAATGCACAACATAAAGTACTATAGCCTTAATCTTTATCTAAAGAAATGTACAACTTGATTTGTTTTGCAGCTACAACTGTAAAATATTCATTCATAATGACAAACCTCATGGCATTCAGTGCTGCTATGGTTTTAGAAAAGCATAGCACAGAGACATACAGTATGTACAAAGCAGGGTATAATATACAGGACTTAATAACCATAAACATCTTTACAGCATACCATGACATACCTTAACAAACCGTAGCATGTTTTTTTAATGCATAGAATCACAGCTACTGACATACTGTGAAATTGTCTTTCAAAAACACAGCAGAGACAACAATTCATCCTCTTTTGTCACAGTAAATATTCTTGCAGAAATAATAATAATAAAAAGTTACACACCCAATATGTTGTGTCATCTATATTCATCCTTAGTGCTTTTTATTATAAATTCAACCGACTCAGTGGTTACAAAACCAGTGAACACGCTGATATTTGGAAAGCAGCTCATTACATATAATGAGTGCTGAAGTGCTTCTCTCCTCTCTCAGTTTAGCAACTTACTCTATGTGATCAATACTGAGCACTGCGCTGCACATCTGATACTCACACACAAACATACAGGACACGATTATTGTCAGCAAGTCTGGCGTGTTATACATTTAAAGCCACTATAGCCTCTCGAGACTTAAACGTGCATCACATCACAGAAGTCATCTTAAGATGTTGGAACTGACAGGTTGCACACAGATTTCCTGATGGCATCCGAGTGTGTGCATGTGTGTCCTTTTGTGTGTGGGCTGATGTCCGTGTACATGATGTAGCAGTAATGCTGGCTAAGCTGCTCTTAAACTACATAACACGGCTCTGACAGTCTGTATAAAACCACCGGAGGAACACAGTTATGCATGTGCACACTCATCTAACACACACACACACACACAAAATCAACAACCAGACAGTTACAGTGTATCGTGTACAAAAGCCACGTCATGCATGCGTTATACATCCATCAAGGGGCCTCTCTTACCCCCATAAATACACATAGTAGTGGATACTTACAAAACAACCTTTCTCTCCTATACAAACAACCACATGTCATGCTAACACACACACACACACACACACACACACACACACACTAAACAGTCTGAACCATTACAAGCTGAAATCTAAATGGTCACAGTGCCCCCTGTTGGTTATATAGACTTAATACAGACAGATGAAGGAATTTCTGTCTTCGTGGAGAATAAAATTAACATTAAAATTGCTTACAGTAATACTTTTAGAGAGTTAAAGTTACTATTATTCTTCTAACAAATTTAAAAAATAAGTAGCCTAAATAGTGAATAGTTAATAATTCTAGTGTCTTATATTTACAACAATACAATGGTTTACAGGCACATATTTGCCGTACATGTTGGCAATTTCTTTCTAGGAAATAATCCTCCAAAAAGCAACAGGCAAGAATTATATTTGTCATTAGCCAGCATACCATCATGCCTACAGAATGATGAACCAAGTTGTTGCTTAAGTATTGCATTTTGCACTTTACTAATCAGGCTGTTCAGATATGACAGATAGCTTTCTGACCTGTATGCCTTCAATTCTCTCCGTCACCACGTAGGCATGATGCATGGCAATGAGAGGCACCTTGACTCCGGCCATTTCCCCCAGTTTAGTAGCCCACACTCCTGCAGGTAACACACAGAGACAAAAAATGTCTTAAACATGCCACATCGGATTCTGGATAAATGCAGTTTGTGCACAAAGTACTTCATCTACATAGGGCTTGCCTGGCTTTCAATGTACTCAATGCAATGAGCCAAATCCTGCTTTTTGATTCAGATTCGCTTATAGAAAATGCATCGACAGAGGGTCTGGACAATTAAATCAATTAAATTTTGTTCGGAAAGATTAGTAAGCTGATCTGAACCAAATCTGACCTGCACAGTTCACCACACAAGGCGTCTCAATGGTCCCATGGGTGGTCTCCACTGCTTTCACCTTCTTGATCCCGAGGTCATCTGTCCGCACTTGAATACCAGTCACAGGGCAGTTCTCAATCACCTGATGTAAAGAGGGCAGTGTGAGTTTTGTAATGAATGGTTGTTCACAACAGTAAAGTACTTGTCATTTGATTAAAGCTTGAAAATGCTACAAACATATAAAGTCATGTGAGGGTTGTGATGCCATTGTGTAAGGAACTAATTGATTTGTATTTACCTTTTTATGGCATTATTTTAGATCTCATATTCTCTGTTACCATGGTGATCTACCTGTATAGTAGTTATATTCATGAGGCCAAAAAGTCAGCACCCTTGGTCCAACTTTTTTGTATAAAATGCACTATGAAAGCGTGATCAAGTCATTTACTCACTGCCACTGAAGCCCTCGTCTGTTTGAAACAGCAATTAATGATTGACTGTGCACAAGGTTATGACGTCTGCTATCTAAACTGGATTTTCTTGTTTAGATAAGACCTAGTAGGATTCTTTCTACAGTATATACAGTAGATACAAATGAAGGTACTTTGCCACCACACAATGGGCGATTTGCACTGTTCAAATAGAAACGTATGCAAGACTGAACTGAAACCTAAATCACATGCACATGAGTGTAAAGGCTTCTCACTGCAGTTGTATTAAATATAAAATTTGGCATATTAAACTAAATGTAACTCTTCCACTGCTCTAAAAATCTGCTGTTATAAAACTGCAAAGAATATGTCAAATTAAGTTACAATTTTCAATGAGCATCTGATCTTCTTCATTACCGTGGCTCCCCTGGCGGTGGCAGCTCTGCTAAGAGTGGTACAGGTGCCTGCCGGGTCCATGGTGCCGTCTTTCGGTACATACAGAGTTCCATACAGATCGTCAACATTCATCAGAGGATACAAGTCCTTAGTTTCCGCAGGCGAGAGGACATGGGACTCGATACCATAAACCTTACCCAGCTAGAATGAAGGGAGATGACATAGTGGTGTACACACACATCAAAACTCTATCAGGTATTTGATCTTTCATAATAGTGATAACACGGGTACCTTGCAACTAGAAGAATTAATCATGAGTCCATTAAAATGCGCACAAGTTACCTGGAGAAATCAGGTTACGTAGCAGTACAAGTGTTTGCTTGTATGTATTGTATCAGCCTGGTTACTGTAAAACTTGCATTTATATGTGCAGATTTCAGATTTTCTTTTCCTTACAATGGCAGAAAAAAACGATAATCTTGAGTCTTACCGACATGAGGCGTTTGTACTCGTCCAGTCTCTGCTTGTTGGAGGCAATGAAGAGTCCTCCGTTCTGGATCCAGCCTGTGTGAAGACCCGTCTCCTCTTCCAGGTCTTTGCTGATCACGTTCCTGGTGTGGGCCAAGAGCTCAACCTCAACATCGCTGGGACGGAGCTGCCACAGCAGGCCTATTGAAAACACATGCACATATTAGGGTATGCACAAAAATATTTGTCAGGAGTCAAGACTTGACATATGTATAATATATAGTGCATACTGTATTTGGCTAATCTTGAGGTCTTTACTCATTGTTATCATGCTCTGTGTGGGGTGGAACCATGCTATTAATGTAGAATAAAACATGCATGCATTCTCTCAGATACACACACACACACCTTACAACTGTCCATATACTGTGAAGTTCATTACCTGCTGTGTGCCAGGTGGTGCCAGCAGTCAGTCTGTCTCTCTCCAGCAGAACTACGTTGGTTATCCCCATTTTAGCCAGGTGGTAGACGGTCTGACAGCCCAGACTGCCTCCACCAATCACCACCACATCCGCTGACCTGAGGCAGGTGGCAGATAACTACAGGTGAGCTGAGGAAATGACTCGATGCCACTTAAAAACCCCAGCATGTGACACAGTTCTACACTAGATTATATGTAGTAAACATCCATCCAGTAAGATAACCTGGGTAAAGGTTTAGTTGGACCAGATGTGGCTCCGTCGCCCTGTTTGAGTGTCATCTCATAGGGAACGCTTTTTTCCTTGGTGTGCTCTGAGCTGTAGGCCCGAGCGCTTGTCCGGCACAACGGAGAGAAAGGAGGTCGCACTGCAGACACCAAGCGCCGAACCGCGCTCCCTAGTAACGCCATTATTCCTGTGGACAGTCAGAAGACACAAAAAGGAACAGAGTGACTCTCAAGAAGAATATCCAAAGTCTCAGAATAAAGTCATGTCCAACATATCTAGTTTCAAAGTTATTCACAGAAACACAGGCTTGTGTACAATACGGTAACACAGCAGAAAAAAGTTCAAGAAAAGGTAAAACAGTATATGATGTTATTAAAATTCAGTTTAGCAGCAGTAAACACCTGCTCTGATTAAGGGTCTCTCAGATTTCTACACCAAGGTTATTCTGCACTGCAAGAAAAAAAGCATGGGAGCAGCAATCAAAGTCCATGTTGTCACATAATATCTAAAAATAAATCAGGTCCAGACAGGGAACAGAACTTACACTAATAATTAATCAGCTGATGTGAACTCAAGTCTAACAGAAGACAGAAAACACAATAACTGATATTACTATGACACGCCCTGCTTGCACATATTTGTCTGAATATCATGCTGCACTGTCTGCTCATTCATCACCAGTAGTCAGTTCAAAGGTGTGCAACCCCTCATAGTTTGACGAGGAGAATAATCAACATACAACTACTGCGCTTCTTAGGTTTTAATGCCGCGTGCACCAATGTCACTTCATTGCACTTTAATTTAAAAAAAACAAAAACAACAACATTAACTTGTTTAACAGAAGCGAGCGCGTTGAACGTCTAAGCATAACAACCTACAGCCCAAAAATAACAAGCACAGCTCGGGCAGCTGCACGCAGTAACGTCAACGTGGCATAAAACGCTGCATGTGATCCTTCACACCAACCAGCTACGGCAAAGACAAAAGCGACGTTTCCGATCCTGCACGTTGCATCCTGCTGCTGTAACTGCGGGTCCACACATGCACACTTACAGTCGGTTCCGGATGTTTGCAAATCCGCCGAGATCTGAGAGAAAGTAGGAACCAGAAAATGGCTGAATACTTTAGTAAACTCGAGAGACAGAGAGCTTCAAAAGTGTGTCCTGGGAGCTGTAGTGCAGTTGGCAGTTGGATGATTACAGTTGTAGTACAATTTGTCAGCTGTGTACAACAAGTTCTTCTAGTAATAAATATAGTACACTCGCAGACACGTAGGCCGTACGCGTTTAAAGGCGAGGGGCGGGCAAAAAATTAAGGTCGGTTAAAAAAGGTCACCTGATGTTCACAAGCGACAACAAAAAAAAGTCAAGTCTTACACAATTCAGTCTGCCAATTGATCAATAGAAACTAATATCTACGTGGAGGAAAATTAATAATATATAGTGGAGGGGCATAAGGGAAGCAGCTGCAGTTGAAACCCCTCCGGGTGCAGAGATCAGCCAAGCAGAAGTAGAGCATCAGAGCATAATGTATGTAATATGTAACATGTAACGTGTGTGACAGAGATAGTAGGACTATCAGACACCTAAAACAGTAATCCAGCATTATGAAATCATATGCTCTGTAGCCATGTAACCATTTGCAGTTACTCCCACTCTGCCAAGTTGAATCCATGATGAATCCCCACCTCCAAACCAGCAGCCAATGAGAGCGCCGCGTTTATGTCCCCTCCTGTGGCAGGAGGATCTCTCCAGTTCATACAGCTTTGAGCAGGTCACAGGCTGAATCCAGGAGCTGCAGCCAATCCTCCCCATTTATGTACATGCTTGTGTCACACTATACATCTGACACCAAAAAAAAGGTCTACAACGACCGTTTCAAATCTGTCATCTTCTTGCAACAAATATATATATATATATATATGTATCAAGTGTTTGTGTGCATAAAAAGAGAATAAGGCCTTAATTTTTACAGAGACTGAGCTTGATACAATGTTTGATCATACATTAATGTGAGATAAATATATTGCTAGAGTCAGCAAAATGTAAAAAAAAAAAATCTCCAACTGTGTTTTCAAAAATGTTCATGAAATCCAGAAAATACTACCCTGCTTAGTCCAGCATGTTATGTAGTATAAAGACATTATTCCCCTCTTGTGGTGAATATTTGTCAGCGCAACATCTGATTTTTTTTTTTCAACTTATTAAATACTTCTCTTTCACAGAATGTTTAATTTATTAGCTAAACAACTGCAGAACCGCATTCAGACAATGACAAAAAGTGTAAAAACACATTTTTAGTCCCATTTAAAAGTTTGTTATCCTAACATCCAATTCTATAACATTTGAAAAAAAATAAAAAAAACAATGAATTGACACGGAGAGGCAGAAAAGCACTTTGCACATTGCACATTGCACTTTGACTGCATGTTGTACACCACGTGTGACTTCTTGTCTGTCAACCACAGCAAGAAAGACTCAACAAATAAATTAAGACATATGCAGAAAAAGCAACACTGACAGTAACGGATGGAAAATTAATGCATGAAACCAGATAAAGTGGTCCAATCAGCCCGTGTTATTTCAGTATATCCATTATAGAAAAAATAATTTTAAAGAAGCTTGTTTCAATGATTCAAACGCAAACATTCAATGTATTAGTTTCCTTAACAAAATACTTCCAACCCCTGAAACAATTTTACTGTCCCTCGAAAACCACAAGGTACATCAGCTAGAGAACTGTTAATGAAACAAAGGGAAATAATAGTAATGAATCCACCTTTTTGTACAATCATTAAATAATTACAACAGTTGCCAGTTGTGAAAGAAAACATGCATGAAGGGAGGAATGCACAGACCTGATTATAAACATGCAATCATACACACAATCACAAATACACTTTCAACTAGAAATGCTCTTGACATTAGCCATACGTACGGTATAAAACACTCAGAATATTAAAAATGTCAGAGTAAAGTAAAAAAAAAAAAAAGAATCTAAAAAAGGTGGCTTGTTCTTGAGAAAAACGCCGTTGTGCAAATTCAAGCATCTTATTTGCTAAGACATCTGTACAACTATTAAAAACACCCAACGTGTCTTTACAGTCTCAATGAACACTGTCCCTTATGTTGCATTCTTTGGAGAGAAAAGTCCAGTTTAAATGGCACCGAGTATGTCAGTGACAGAGTCGACTGAAACCATGTCTGAGAACACTTTCTCTTCTCAGCATCTGTCTCTCTGACCTCATAGCCTTTTGACCTGCAGGTTCTCTACAGACACGTCTGTACTGCACTAGAGTTCATCCTTGTAGGCAGCTGACAGCATCTCAGGGGGCGGCACAGAGCCTTTCAGGGTCTTGTGGGAACCCCTCCAATCGGTACGTACCGAGTCATCATCCCACAGAGTCGACGTTTCCGTGTCGCTCACCCACTGGGGATCACCAGCGTAGTGACATGGCTGGACCAGGAGGGGGCGAGTACTGAAGGCTTGTAGGTTTCTGTTGGGGAAATGGGACTTGTAGTCCTCACTATAGAGAGAGAGAACAGTGATAGAGATTAGATAGATTTAATACTTTACATTATATATATAGATTTTTCCTACAAATTTAGTGTTCATCATTATTGTCTATTATATTTTTAAACTTGGAATATAGTGATTTGACAAGAGATGGAGACAGAGTCTGATTTTCAAAAAAAGGTTAAGTCACGCGACAGCAGGACCAGTGTGTGGGTGTGCATTCTTAGCCGACAAGTCAAGCATATCAAATTAGAATCACAGAGGTGAGAGAGACAGATAGAGAGAGAGAGAGAGAATAGAGAAAATGGGCTGGCAGTAGGCCAGTTTTCCACACATGACAGAGCACACAGACACTGCCAAGCCTTCTGGTCTGCAGGCCCCTCGGCCCAAGGTGCATTTTTATGTCCTACAATCAGTGACTCATATGTGTGTCTGCTAGATCATCACTGTGGTATGTGGAGAAAAGTTGTCCAGTTAGAGATAATCTCGGGGATAGAAATGGAGTCAGTGTTGCCTACAGATAAAAAAAAAAAAAACAACCAATACATATCATGTCATCTTTATAATAAACCACAAATCTACAATAACTACAATCTACAACCATCTTTTCTGAGTTAAGCTGGTCATGAGATATGTATTAGTGGAAGAAGACAAAAAAAAAAAAAAGACCCTTGACTTGAATGTGTGAATGTTTAGCAGGTATAATATTTGCCATTATCACTGCCTTGGTTTAACATTTGCTAAATGGTACAGATGGGAATGTCTTTAGTTTGGGACGTATTTGGTCAACAACCAACAGCATCGCTAAAGACATCAAAAGTATGCTTGCCATAAACACGTGATACACCTCTGGCTGTTCATCTGGCAACCACACTGTCTAAAATAAAAGTGGCCAACCACTCTCGATTTCCAGTTACACAGGAAGAGATGCTGCTATGAAGTCTATACACCATAAAAATAAAAATGCCAAGAAAGATTACAGATCTTCTGAAATGTCTTCTAATTTTAACTTGACAATCACCACACGTCAAAACAAGACAGAAATAACACAAAAACCGACCTTACTTTCACAATAGCTCGAAGAAGTGAAACTACAGACTTTACTATAGTTTTTCAGTCTAAACAAAACCTAGACTAAATATACTATGTGTACATGTTCAGGCAAACCACAGTAAATAGTCTTTTTGGGAATTACAAAGTCAGTTTTAGCTCGATAGAAGGAAATAATTCAGAGCTTATAGATCACTTATACAATTTCAGTCACTAAATTTGTATATGATTAAATGACGTAATAGAGTTTTAGACATATTAAAATCAGTGAAGACATGGAAAATGATCAAAACAAGACATGTACGGTGAGGTGTGTGTAGAGTAGTTGCAAGTGCGCGAACAAGGCTACGTACTTGGGATGTTTATCATACATGATGGGTAGGAATTCATCGACAGGCAGCATTTTGGAAAGAGGCTCAGCGTTGAGCAGTTTTTGGGCCCCCTGCAGGGAGATGGCGTAGGACAGGGTCCAATAAGAGTAGTCGGCCACCACCAAGTTATGAACGTTCTCCACCGCCTCCTCTTTACTAGGGTTCACCTGCTTCCTCCCAAAGTATCTATAGCAACATAAATACACAATGAGCACAAAAAAAAGAGAACGAAGAACAAAAACATTAGCAGAAGAATGATAAGAAGAAAAGCACAGAGTACTGAAATCTGTTGCAGTTTTGCTGTTCTCTTGTGTTGGCAGCGTTTGTTCTGCATGTGTGTCTAAATGTTTTCAGAAAACTATGACAACCACAGCACACACACAAAAAACAAAGCTTTGTTTCCATGTCTTGTAAAACAAGAATCACAGAAATACTGACACACAAATGTACACATCTGAATTGGTATACATTAAGATAATAAAAAAATAATAATAATAAAAAAACCGTCTCACATGATGTCCCAGTCCAACTCCACCTGTTCCACCTCCTCCATCAGTCTGAGGACTCGTCGTTTGAAGTTGGCCTGGAAACGGACGTCATCTTCAAAGACCAATGCCTTATCCATCTGCATGTCCACCATCTTGAGGGAAGAATGAACAACATCTGTAAACACTAAACGTCTCAATAAATCAGTAGAGTTGGATTCTGACAGCTGGTTTTAGATCTCTCTCTTTCTCTCTCTCTTTGTACGAGCAATGACAGATGTACAAACTATTCAGGTCATTATAGAAATAAATAGAAAATAACTACATCCTACTTTGATACGTGGGAAACGTTGCATCTATCTGGCAAAACCGGAGTTTTAGTTCTCAGTTGTTAATAACTTTTGTTGCTTGAAATTAATAGTATTAAAAAGTTGCATCATCTTACCTCCTTCCAGATGTAGAAGTGGCTGAGGAAGCAGCCCACCTCTCCTTTGGTCAACGTGCGTCCTGAGAAAGGGTCATAGTAGCCCGGTAGCAGGTCCACACCCAGGATCTTGATGTCACTGCTGTTTAGTGCACTGCATACAGATACTCACGCATTATATTTCCAGATTTCCACAGCCAAACTTAATGCACACTGTTGTATGTGCCCATGCTTCTCAAAACAAATCGCAGATAACAAGAAATAAGTTCCACCATGTATAAAACTACAATGAATGAATAAATGAAAAAACATCACGGCTGTACACATACTGTATATGGTTTACTTAAAGCCATAACAACATATTATTTACCATCAGAAATAAAATAAGATATTGTCCTATTACCATCATTCAGAATCTGGTTAAATAGCAACAGTTTCTTTTCTTTTCCTCTCAGCAACTGCTTTACGGTTCATCTCAGTTCTTCTGTTACTTCTCACTGTGAGTCTTTGCTTACTCACTTTCCATCCACAGCGTCCACCACCTTGACGTCGATCTCCAGCTCATTCAGAGAGAACAACATCCGGTCTCTGCGGTCATGACGGCGTCGCAGATTAATCAGATAAATCTGAGGAGACAAGGACAAACTGTATCTCGATTGTATTAACTGCACGTCATAACTGCCGTGCATATTGTTTATTCCCATATTTGACCTTTGCAAACAAGTCTGGAGTATATCCTGTGCTTTTTTTTCCTGAACTCCAATCATCCAGGGAAAACTTTTCAGTAACAACATGTTTTACACTATGACAGTACATATACTATTTTGTGAATTTAAAAACGTAATTAAAATATCCAGAGAGGCATAACTATCGATTTTAGAGGGATCACAAAGGAGTCAGAAAGATGACATAATGTTTTCTCACAGATGCTGAGGTTACAATATTACATCCATTACAGAGATTGATGTAACATTAAAGGAACTGCATTAAGCTAGTTTGAGTACTGTTGTGTATTTATGTTCTAGTAGGATAATGGTATCCTATTGCCAGGAGAACACTGCACTCCCAAAATGAAGGCTTGCTTGTGGTTCCTCGAGTCTCCAAAAGTACAATAGGAGGCAGAGCCTTCGGCCACCAGGCTCAGCTCCAGTTTGGATCCAGGAAGCAGACACTCTCTCTACGTTTAAGAGTAGGCTTTCCTTGTTGATGAAGTTTATAGTTAGGGCTGGCCCAGGCTTGCTTGGACCTAATTATGCTGCTATAAACAGCAGATTCTGCAGGTATTTCACCACCTACTGCCCCCAGTGACCCAGCTCAACACCCACTTCTACAGTTATTATTACCTTTATTACCAATACTATTGCTATACATCTCTATGTGAAACTTGCATTGTGCTATACTCTCTCACCACCACCCTCTCTCTTTCTCTCTCTCTCTCTCTGTTACCACCCTTACTCTCTCAACCTAACCAGTTGAGGCAGATGGCTGCTCTCCCAGAGCTCGGTCCTACTCAAGGTTTCTTCTTGTTAAATGGGGAGTTTTTCCTTTCCTGCTGTTTCCAAGTTCATAGGAGAATGTTGGTTCTGTGGGTCTGTCTAAAGGCGAATTAAACAGTATGGTCTAGATCTGGTCTACATGTGCCCTGATATAACTTCTGTTGCGATTTGGCACTATATAAAAAAAGAAAATTGGAAAATCAGAAGTTTTTGAGCCGTAACCTTCGTATTCACTCGTTTACGGTACCCATAAAGCAGATGCACATGAGACACCCGGCTTCACTTTGCTTTTGAGGGTTAATTTTTACTTTTAAAAAAACATCCTGATGGAAAGCTGGATAAGAGCGTTGTTACCTGCAAAAAGGAGTTTGCTTATCATTGATTCCAGCCTAAAATATCATCTCAATTAAAACTTTTAGTTGAGTCAAATCACTAATCTCTCTCATCACTAGTCTCTCACCTCGTCAAAGCCCATGAGGTCTCTCTGTTTAGGGAACATGTGGATGTAACGAGATGGGTGCATGGGAGGACCATCAACTGTTTAAAGAAGAGGGTTAGGGTTAGGGTTACACAGGAAGACAAGAAGAAGAAGATACATTAGCAAAATAAAGTTCAACCAACACAGCATGAACATGTGGAGGAGAGGTCTATAAGACTTTCTGTGTATCATTTCTTTGTTCAACTCTGTGTTTGTCTTTATGTAAAAAGTGGAACTGCAGGGAGAATGTCAAATAAATAATTACAGTCTGTTCTTACTCATGGACTCCAGATGGAGATGGACAAAGTTGATACGATCATCTTCCAAGGTGTAATGAGGTTTGGCTGGGACATTCAGGTAGCCGTAGCGCTCCTTGTTACACAGGTACATCTGTATCTCTGAGTCGCACCAGAAATGAATCAATCAATAACATCCTGAAATTTTAAGAGTTGTACACAAGTCTGACACATCCCCAATTGTAATCTCCCACATAATGAGTGCAGCTGTTTTTAAATCAGATGTGATTACCTGAAACATAACCACAAACATAAGTATTAACAAACCTGCAGCCCGGCAGGAGAAGGCAAACACAATGATGTCGTCGTAGGGCCAGGAGTACTCCTTATGAGGAGGGTAGAAAGCCAGTTTCTTCATGCCTTCCTTCCTTAAATCCAGCAGCATGGTGGAGTGGACCATGGGCACAGGGAAGCAGCCCTGTCTTTGACGGTGACGGGTAGGGAAGTACTCTGCTGTTCGACGGTAATATCCCTGAGACAGTGATGGATTGGGATATCCAGAAAACAAAAAAAAGACAAAATATTGTTTAAAAAATTGTGGACTACAGATGAAAATGAGCTCCAACTCGGGTTTTGTACCTAAATAAATAAAATACAATGCACACAGAAATATCAAAAGGCATCCTATTTATAGGTGGTTGTTTCCTTCCTGTAGACTCCAAAGTATTCCTTACCTGTGGAGTGATACCGCACCAGTAGTTGGAGTACGCTCCCTGAGAGTCTAACATGGGAGCAATGACCGACTTGTTCTCTGTTATCAGCAGGTTGAGGGCGTCTGGGTTGGTGAGGATGTTGTCCGTATCAGCAAACTGAAACAGAGACACAGAAGGATGAGGAGAAAAATAGGAAAATAGCGATTGTCATGTCAGATCTTGTGTGTCTCTTATCACTTGAACAATTGTTTCCAAATCCTTCTTGGAAGAAATAACAGCAGCAAAAAGAAGAAAAAAACTTTGGTGAGATAAACCAAAAAGGAGGAACTGATAAGAATCGTTCACTGCTGTAACACAAGAAATTATTTTCAGTTGTACCAGGATGTAGTCAGCCCAGCGTTTCCTGGCGAAGTTGAGTGCCGCCTGCTTCAGCTTCATCACATACTCGTATCTGCTGTTGGGCCAATGTTTAGGACCCAGCTCTCCTGCATAGGACCTAAGACAGACAGGAACAATAGAGACAATGTATACTATACATAGCATATACTATATACTATATATATATATAGTATATAGTATATGCTAATATGGTGTATTGTACTTGGACATTCAGGGAAAAAGATAAACCACATTTTCCATCTGTACAGAGAGATAGAATAGCATAATATCAATTATAATGCCTGTACATTTACACCAAGACACATAATAATGGCACACAGGGTGAAGACCGGCCTGTAAAAAAAACCTCATGGCAGTGAACCAAATATAAAACCACTGGAAAGAAAGATTTCAAGCAGACTGTATGATTTTAATGCTTTTATAATCCACTAATGGCTGCTTTAGCTCACACAGAGTAACATGCACAGACATGCACAGGCGTGCTGCATCATTCCCGATTATGGAAAATGAAAATTATTATTATTATCTTTCACCAACACAGTGATTCCACCATAACTATTAGATGAACTAGAGGCATGTGAATGAATGTGTTCCCCAATGTTCACAGTGCATGAGGCAAAAATAACAAAGTGCAGTTTTAAACTGGACTGGACTGATTATTTAATATATTACTTACGTGGGTTGGTCCATCGGTCTCCACTCAACATAATGGTAAAATTTTTGCATGACAGTAAGCCACTCTTTCAGCACAGCTGTGGTGTTGTCCGAGTTGTGATCCGTGGCTGCCCTGAGGAGCAGAGAGAAAGCGGCATGTAAATCAAACGCACATCCTCAAAACTGATGGTCTGACATCTGACAGAGTGACATGTTTTAACTTCTGCTGTGATTGGACCAACTGGCCAAAAAAAGTTTTGGTAAGCTTTCAAAGCAAATATAAAACACCACTTTGAACACTATCCCTCTATTGGAAAAGTCACATGAGATGTTTTTCAGAATGAAACCTTTTAGATCAGGATGTTTATATTGGCTCTTTCACGGTGACTATATAGTAACTGTTAGTCATTTTTTCAAATATGCTAAACTTTATCGCAACGCTAGATTTCTACATCAGTCAATAATTTTGCTGTTGCAGGCTTTAGTGGAAAACAACCATTTCTGTCTAATTGCTTTAAAGTTTATATCATAACATAAAACTACATATTATATAGAGAGAATTGTATCCATGTCACTAACCCTGGAAAGAGTAGTGCAATATCCTGCACAAACTCTGGCTTCGAACATACCACCTACAATACCTCATCATTATTCACCATAGTTATGTTACATGATCCTTTTTTTGTGTGCGTACCAGCAGTAACAGTTAATATTTCTTCTTGGATGCATCTTCATCAAACCAAACTTTAAATTTACAAGGTTTTGATATGTTACATGAACTAACCACACAGCAGCAGATAAGTGCACAGCTGGTAAAACAACCGGATGTGATTTTAGTTTAAAAGTTTTAATGTTTAGTGTTAGACGTGTCTTTTTTTTAAAATGACTCAACACACATTACAGAACATTAAAGTGTCAGTCCATCCTCAGAAGGAATGTATGCGGTAGCCTGCAGTCTGAAAGGCGCAGAGGGAATAGGGGAGGGCTAGGACGCTGCTGCTGCTGCTGCTGCTGCTGCTGCTTTCTCAAACTAATTTAAATGCCATTGACCTTTTGAACGGCTGCTATAGTCGGATAAAGACCCCCGTACAAACAGCCTGGCATGTGCATGCAGTCCACAGTATCCATGCAGGGAAACCCACCACACAGAGATGCGATCTTTGGGGTAGTTGAGTCTCTCCAGAGCTCCGAGGTAGTACGGCAGGGAGTGAGCGGTGTTTCTGGCTATGATAGCGATAACCACGGTCGGAAGCTGCATTTTCGACTCCTCTGGATACTTTTCCTCCGAAAAGTAGCAGTCTGTCTGGAAAAACGAGGCCCCTAAAATTAGAAAGAGTAGAAACATGATGGAGGGCTAGTGAGGCCACTAATCCACACCGTGTTTCAGCACAGCACGTAGTCGCTGGAAGTTACGCGTCAGCACCAAGAAAAAAAGGGCTTTCCCAAAATTTTTCAACTCCCCCTACTTAAATGTACAAGCTTGGCCTGCTTGTTTTTTTTTCCAGGGACAAATCCAAACCCTGTACCAGAGAGGTTAGATTACAGCTTCCGCATGAACAACAACAACAACGTTTTCCAGAGATGAAGGCGTGACCTGGCCACGTTATTCACAAATCTCTGTAGACAAAGATGACATATGAAGTTTAAGCAAACTACATCCACTCAGTCAACAAACTCCACCAGCAATGCAAAGAAAGAAATCTCCTCCAAGCAATTAGTTTTAATCTGGTTTAAAAAGTATAGAAAGCTGCAGTGTAGGTGTTTACGTTTTACATGCACGTCACACATGCACTTTTTATGTTATGTAGACCTGGTGACGTGCAATTTATGAATATGAGATAATGATTAAATGGTGTAGCATTGTAAAAGCTGCAGTATGCATCAGTAAACTGTGATGTGTTTATGGCAGCAATGGCATAGATTGACCAGCAGAGGGCGGGTTTGAGCTAAGAGAAGCTCCATTACTAAAGCTTTGATATTATACCATACAAATGTACTTTGATATTATGTTTTTTTGTACATTTGCAGTTGGGTTGCAGTTTCTTTAAAGGGTTTTTAAATGTTATGCTTCCTCTACTGGATCATTTTACTAACAAAAATATGTCTAAACTATAATGTATTGCTGTATCAGCATACATGATTTAATACCAGGACACTTTGCTAATAATAGGCTATTTTTTATACATTTATAAAAGTAAAAAATATTTAAATGCATTACTTTTACTTGTAACTGAGTATTGCAGTTCTTAATTATTAATTGCCTGAAATGCCAAATGCTCTCAAAGAAACAACACGAGTATTTTTTATTTATTTATTTTATTTTATTTTATTTTTTATTTTTTTTGCATCTGCTGCTACAAGGAGCTCAATGGTGCAATTATGTTCAACAAATTGGAAAAGATTACAGGTACGCCCAGAGAGAAGACAGTTTGTAAAAGCATCTTGAAATTATTCAGCATGTTTGGTGGTGTTAATGACAGACATGTAGGAGGGTGTCATGACTGCAACAGTCTCCTGTAGGAAAGCTTAAATAAGGTGTTTAAAGCCGTTAAATGCAGGCGGCTTGACTAAAAAATTCATATTGATCAGTGGTGTCGGTGTTCATCCTGATATTCAAGACCATGATAATGAAAACTTTATTACTTCATGTGTATTATTAATAAGGAAGACCATTGAGTCAGTGGAGTTATGGCAGTTCTTAACAACCACACTGGTTTCTGGTATTTTTCTACAGGACGTCTTTAAATGCAACTTGTAATTTTCCAATTTGTCAGTGTCTGGCTTTATTTTGTTCTATCTATGACTTCTCTGACTCTAACTATTTAAAAGCTTTTTTTGTAGCCTTTGGTGTTGTCACAGAGTTCATTGTTAAGAATGAGGTAAGAAAACAGGGATTAGATCCATTGGAGCCATTGGGTGCCACTTTTGGAAACAGACAATTGACCTGCAGAAGCTGAGGAGCAGGCAGATATACTGGGTTAAGGGTTGAAGAGTGGCGTGAGGCATCAGAGCATTACAAACACTGTGAGGAAGTTGCAAACAGATAGGCCAGAGGATTAAAACATGGAGGGAAGGGGGGGTTGTGTGTTGGGTCACTTACTGATGGAACCAGGCCAATAAATTCAAAGAGGTACAAAAAGTAAATTCATGCAAGACACGGCAAACATTATTGTTAGACACACCAAGGATTAAGACGGTGTCATGCAGAGGATTAGAAGATAAACAGAGTGAACAACAAAACTCAAAACACCAACCAGAAGTTCTCATCTGATGGAGTTGCAGTGTTTGCTTCCATTAGTCTCCTAAAATAAATACTTTTGTTCATTTGTCCATCTGATGACCAACCAACGTCTCTTGTTTACTCATCTCCCCTGATAGTATCATAAAACATATATACAGTATAGTAGTATAGTATAGCACCGTCGGTCCTCACTTCACATTGTGTTCCTTGACATGGTGGATCAACACAAGTGTTCAGTTCAGCTTTTGCTTTTTTCCCCCCCCCCAAAAGATATGACGGCATTAAAGATGAGGCATTCACTGAAGGTTTGCTGCAGCATATGTTTGCCAGAGAATTAACAAAAGTAAAAATTCAAACTTTAGTCAGAATATGAGTTAACGGTACAGGAATGATGCAAATATTTTAATGCTCAATCTGCTCAGCACTCAAAATCAGAGACAGTTGACAGTTCAGAAGCTGTGCAAAAAGAGGAGCGGTGGGAGCAGGAGAAAGATAATGATGGAAAGAGTGGAGGTGGGGGCAGAGTGGAAAATAATAAGCAAAGTGGTATATAATGAATTTTGACTCTTTTGGCAGACTCTGTGAATAAGCAGAGGCAGTCATGGCTGACAATAGTGTAGTTGGGTTAGAGGGCTGGTTTGTGTGGACAGGTCAGGGGTTGAGGGTCAAATCTCTCCCATTCATGACACCCCAAGTGTCGCCACACTCACACGCAAACACACATGCATGTCAGGGGCACTTTCCCAGCGCTTGTGGCTGCAGCAGATCTGGGAGAGTTCAACCTCGGGTGCACTAACTTTTCACAGCGAGGTCAAGGGTGGAGATGGTGTTTGTGTGTGGGGGTGTGTGAATGAGAGGCAGAGGGAGATGGAAAGAAAGAGAAAACGATGGTGGAAGAAAGAAAGACAAAAGGAAATTCTTTATTGTTTTGACCAGATTGCACGAGAGACTCTGAAAGAGAGAGAGAGAGAGTGGATAAACTGCAGCTACTTCAGCTCCTATACTTGACTCAATTATCCAGTCTTAAAGGAACAGTTCATCTAAATCACCACACACACGCACCACTCATTATCACTCACATCCAGTGGTATCTACACATTTAGACAGTTCGATTTTATTTGTGCAGATATCAATCGTTGATTATTTTGAATAAAAAGTAAAAACATGGAATTCACAATTTCTTAGAGGCCACAGAAATGTTTTCAATTAATCTGTTAGTAGTAATAAGTTGCAGCTCTATAGAAACCCTGCGATTTCAAAGACACCTCAAAGATTTCTTCCACCATCACAATACAGCAGAGCTTTTTTTTTTTAATCTTGTGGAGCTCACAGGATTAAAAAATGTCATGTAGAACATGATCCACTTACTTTGAATAATCCACATGCCTCTCTGTGACAACAGGGTAACAAAGTGTTCTGTGGTTTATTATGAATAACAGGAACGCTATTTTTGATAAGACATTTTGTGGTTGAAATTCTTTCCACCTCTACTGTACCTGGAACACAGTGGGGGGGTTTACCAGTTTACCAGAGGCCTATCTTAGCACACCGTGCAGTCACTATGCCACCGATCTACCCATCTTTCCTTTGCCGATTCACAATGCTTTGGTTTAGCGTGAGAGGGTGAGTGGCTGTAGGTTAGGACATGGCCGAGTGAAAGTGTTTCTGTCTTTGTGTTTGCATGTTGGGACCAGGGCTAGTAGGCGGCAGAGAGTCGTGACATTCTCACAAGCTTCTGGGACCTTTATTGCTGTGGCAATAATCAATAGCGTTCCCACAGAGACGTCTTTTGGCTGGGCGGGTCAATACCTGTCACTCAGGGTCTGAGCCATGGCACATACCTTCTTACTCAGCAGCTACAGCAGGCTCACTCTGTCTGCTCCCCTCCTCCTGATGCATCTCAGGAGTGTAATGTTTGCACAATTTAAGGAGTTTTGTGTGTTTTATGTAAACACATATCCAGTTGAGCATATGTATCAAAACTCTTTTTACAAACTTAAAGTTTTATGGCAGTTTCAAAATAAAAGAAAGTGATGTTTAGACTGAATGCTCTGCAGTAATGAGATTATGAGCACAGGTGTAAAAGTATTATGTGTTCTCATGAATATGAAGCAGATCATGCGTTATATACAGATTTATACTTTTTGATTCCCTTTTTTAAACTGTTCAATCTTAA
Source organism: Pampus argenteus (assembly GCA_036937835.1). Classification (NCBI taxonomy): domain Eukaryota; kingdom Metazoa; phylum Chordata; class Actinopteri; order Scombriformes; family Stromateidae; genus Pampus; species Pampus argenteus. The sequence continues at coordinate 10,972,111 of CM072877.1, forward strand.
TGTTGTCAAATATAATCAGTCATTTCTCAGATTCTGTTTTATTGTGTTGGATGTGATTATTGTAAATGAATGAAGGTTTTAACTTTGTGACGCCTATTGTAAGCTGCCATTTTGTCCGGGGCTCAAACAAAAGATAATGTATGTCAAGAGCTTTCCTGGTTAAATTAAGATTACATTTTTTTTTAAATTAAGAAAAGAAGAAAATCTCATATTTTTCATACACCTAAAGTTGATTGAATTAATGAAACTTTAGGCATATGTGCATTAACTTTTGCAAAATCTGATCGCCAATCACAAACCTTGCAAATGTGTATTTATTCAATGGTGTATTTGGGATTTTGTATCTTTTAGTCAAACACTGATATAAAATTACACATTACAAGGTATTTGTGAACATCTTTGTGCCCCATAATCTCTACAAAGTAATGGTGAGATTAGTGCAGACTTCTCTGCTTCTCATCTTCTCCCCGGATGACGCTGTCCGTCGCCTCGTTGCCAAGCAACAGCGCAGCCACTGTCAAAGAATTCTGGGGGATGTTTAGGCAGCAGCATGCTTGGGGGGAAGGTGTGTGTGTGTGTGTGTGTGAGCAGTGTGTATTGATCAGAGTGGAGTAGCAGGTTGCACATTTGTATGAGAGTTTTCTTTTAATCTTTTAATCTCAGCCATTACACCACTTGGTGATTCTCTGCAATTTATTTTACAATCCAGTCTTTTATCAGTGTCTGAAGAACAGGTCTAATCTCTGATGAGTCAACGCTTCTCACAACAACAACAAAAAAACAAAAAAAAACAAACAAGCCCTGCTCTTCACACTCACACAAATGTATTTTTCAATAGTTTTTTTGCTGACATCAACATGTGAAGAAATCTTTAGTCTGCTTCAACAGATAGTAAAATAACTGATTATACCTCAAGAAATATTTCACTCAGAAGCAACAGTATAGTTTGGCAACATGAAAAGTAAATGACGGTGTAAAAAGATAAAAATGTCTTCCTTGTGGTTCATGGCCTTAAGACTTCTTTTGGTACGTCTCTGTAATTGCTTTCTTGCATTTGCTGCCTGTCTCCTTCAATACACCTGCTTGTGCATCATATTTCCTGTCTATCTGTAACATTTCTACACTACGTATTGCCAGCAGACAGTACAGATGAACACTATATTCATGCTGGCGGGATGAAGTCAGTGCACCGCTGCTCCCTCGTGAGCATCGTTTCATAGAGTGTTTTTAGCTGCTAGATACACGAATGAAGGGCTTACTGAGTGTGTTCAAAAACACCAATTTACCTCTTTGTCCTTTTGACTCTATGTCCTATGTGTCTTTCCTCTACACACTGCCTAAACATGTTTCCCACTAAATATAAATGACATTCGCTGCCACAGCATTGCTTCTCTCTCTCTCTCTCTCTCTCTCTCTCTCTCTCACCTCTCTACTCTGCTCTCCATCCTCTGCAGTTGTGCCCTATCAGCAGGGAGGAGATGCCTTCACCAGGGGAGGTTTATTTTAAGGATTCCCCTGCTCCCTTTGTCCTCTCTCTCCTCTCCATCTCTCAACGGGATGGTTTCATAGCCCGCCCCGCCAACTTGGCCTCCTTCTCCCCTGCCAGGCCTTTTAGCCAGAGGGTTAAACATTGATTTGTGAATGGAGGCGAGCACAGTGGCCCCTGCGTAGAGCGCAGCAGTCCCCTACTGTTTCTGTGTTTACACACACACACCCCTACTATACACCACCAAGACTAACAGCCAACATGAAAGCTACTGAGCTAAAAGGCCTTAATTCAACAACTGCCTTGGTCGATAGCGTTTTAGTTTTCTTTGTGTGATGCTATTTAGCCTTTAATAGTTTATTTGATGTTTAAAAATTGCAATTTTTTACATTCAGAATTGTGCTTTCTTGCTAAATTAATCCAAATACAGACAATTTAGGATAAATAACTGCCAGGAATTGTTTTAATACTTTACTTTAAAGTGTCCCATATCACCCAGAAATTATCATTTCTGTGCCTGAAAACTACTTAAAGATGTTTCTGATAAACAAAAATAGTTGTAGTACCATGATAAATCCCACAGATCATATGCAACAGCTGTCAGCGGCTTTTTGCCACACAGAGACATCATGAGACCAAAGAACAAAATGTGGTTACAAGGTAAAAATAAATAAAATAAAAGCACGGTGCTGCTGTTTCATGGTAGAAACTGAAAAATGTCACTCTTTAAATCCATCATCCTGAGGACCATAAGTGAGGGATGTCAAGGTGAGAGTGAAAGTGGAACCTCTTGACTTATTGAGTTTCCCGCCTCTGGATGAGTCAGGGCATGAAAAGGCAGAGAAAGAGTAGAGACTGAGGGGTTTGCTTTTCACCACTCAAAAAAAAAAAAAAGAGAGAGCCATGAATGAGTGACTGACTGAATGAATGAGAGGCGGGCTGGGGCTGAGAGGGGTTCTGGCCCTGTGGATCAGCAGAGGTTAACTCGGCTTCTTCAGAGAGATGAAAAGGGGGGAAAAACGGATTGAGCTTTAAAGAGGAGGACCCCCTGCGCCCGGGGCGGGATCAGTCAGGATGATTTATGAGAGAGAGAGAGAGAGAGAGAGAGACAGAGAGAGAGAGAGAGAGAGAGAGAGAGGTGAGGCGTTTGTAAGCATCAAAAAGCTGCAGCGCAAACGCAGCATTCAGAAGTGCAGATATGCAGGACATGAGGATGCGCTTGATTCACATTTCTGTTTCCAGAGAGACGCAGAGGAACAAACTTAACACTGAACCCACGTTTAGATGCATGTAACGTGTTTTACAACGTGAACATTAAAGCGTGCCAACAGGCAGAAAAGCTGTTAGATTTAGTTCTGAATTCCTGACTTTTAAATACTGAAACTGATCCCATTTGTTACTGTGTTCGTGATTTAACCAGGTGTCTTTTTACGCATTAGAAGATGAATAAAAGCACAGCTGCACATTAGGAGATTATAGTGGTAATGAATGGGTCGTGTGCAATTGCATTGCTCAGCCTATGCACAAAAAAACTCTTCCTGACTTTTTACTGACCTCTTATTGCACCTTTTTTGTATGAAATGATCTATATAAATAAAGTTGTATTATTATTATCATTATTATTATCAAACAACACGTCGTCTGTTGCATTATATATAATTCACTCATTTTCTGTCACAGCGAACAACACTTGCCACTGAGGCCTACAGTAGGCTGCCCCCTTTTCCCTGCTGCAGAATGGCTACACATGGCGCTGAAGGCACCGCTTTATGTCCAAGTGCCTGGTTACAGCGTTGCACTAGTTTGCTCACACAAGAGATGAAGCACAAGAGGAACACTAAACGTCATGCAGTGCGGTCAGAGAGTAAACAGTGTCGGGATTGTAATCTCTTTTTTTGGGTAGAAAATAGGGCTGTTGTGTCTTTAAGAGGGGCTGCTGGTTCCTCATCGCAGCTGCTGGCGTGTGTGTGTGTGTGTGTGTGTGCGTGTGTGTGTGTGACACAGAGGACAGCCGAGATTCATTACTTAAGCAGTACAATGGACATTTATCACCCCGTGGTGTTATTCAAATTCAGTACCAAGCGAGGACCTTCTCCACTCCTCTCTCCGCCTCGCGTCGCGGCCGCAGCGTTTATTGTTGGAGCAGCGGAAGAAAAAGCCAGGAGGGCAGAGAGACACGCATCCAGCCAGCCAGTGAGCCAGTCAGTCAGTCAGTCAGTCAGTGAGACCCGTAGAGGAAGGATGGAAGCAAGGAGCGTCTGTCCGGAGTGTAACGAAGCCTGCTGCTCTCCTGCTCCTCATCCTCTTCTCTTTTTTTGTGTGCTCGCTGGGAGGCATCTGGACGGAGCAGAGAGAGCCGAGAACGCACGACGTGGGAACCGAACCAAGGACGCACCAACGGGAACTAAGGGCTTTCCTTTTTCTGTCTTTTTATTATATATATAAATATTATTTTTATTTTTTTCGGTTTCATCGTCAGCTATAACAACATCAGAGGAAAAAAGCAGACGCTCCAGTTGCTTTTTTTTTTCAAATAGGATTTTTTAAATTTTTTTAAATAAAATAAAATACCATGGGGGAAAGCCATTGTGCATCTTGAGGCACTAGAACTGAACAATCTTTCCCTAAATAGATGACACACAGGTGCAGAAATGGCGAAACGTTTTCCTGGCATCTCGGACTTTAAAATGAAAAAAAACCCAAAAACAACAAAAGTCCTGTTGAGCTGTTTGATTTCTATCTTTTTTTTGAACCCACTTGAAACGTGTGCGACTCTGTGCTGAACCAAAGGAGATGATGACATTTTACTTAAAGATGCGGTGGCCATTCAGCCATCTTAAGGGCCCACAGATCTGGACAGACTTGAGGTTAACTTTAGCCTACAACTAGCAACCAGTGTAAGAGATATGTATGAGAAAAAAAGTAGGAACCAGGGTGAATGTATTTCACAAAGCTTTCAAACACAGTAGTAGAAAAAGTCACAAAGTGGCTCAGCCTTATCAAACAACTGGGAGGGAAAAATAACACAGATGACTTTCTGCTAATGTGGTGATCAGTCCAACAAAGAGGATAAAAAGATGAGTTTCTAGCTGACATTTAATAAGGAAATGTGTTCAAGGATTTGGGATGTACTAATTTTGGGAGGAAAGTTGCACAACAACCTATATTTGAATGTTTTTCATTGTAACAAAAAACAACAACAAGGAGGTTTAGTTTCCTGCTGCAACAGCTCAGTGTGGACAGATAAAGGAAAGGAAAGAGGCAATGCTGAGCAGTGAACATGTCAGAAATAATGCACAGTGCTGCAACTTATCGAGTATAGAGAGAGAGAGAGAGAGAGAGAGAGAGAGAGAGAGAGAGAGAGAGAGACAGAGAGAGAGAGAGAAAGAGAGAGAAAAGAAAGAAAACAGTTGTTGGTGTCAAACGCACAGTCAATACTGTCAAAGGGCATTTAGGCAGCCGTAGCAGGTGCACCCATGGGCCTATACAATAACAGCCCGCAGTGTAAAACCTGTCATTTAAATAATAATAATAATAATAAAATGCTTCATTTTCAGAGAACACGGAGTCTTTAGCGACTGATTGTCCAAACGCAATTCTTGAGTAAACTCCAATTCAACCCCAAGAATTGTGTATGGACATCTGTTGCTGCAGACTCACATTCATCACTGCTGTCTCTGGCCAAACGCCACATCAAGGATGCAGGCCTCCAAAAAAAAAATCCCTCAAAGAAGGCTGTAGGGAGGCCTTTGGTCTCGTTTTGTTATGCAACTGTCTCATTTCCAGGTAAGACACAAACCACACATTTGCATGTTATTGGAGAGAGTGAGAAAAAAAAAGACGCGGGGGGCCAATAAAGTGGAGAAACCTTCAGCCTCATGTTATGTGTTTTTGTTTTTGTTTTTTGTTTTTTTTTGTGGTTGGCCCGATTGATATTTACACTTTGTCGAAGATGTAATCAAGAGTGTTTGTTTTAAATGGCAAATATCGACTGGAAGCGTCGATGTATTGACTGTGTTTGGCAAATAGTAGAAAAGCAGTGAGTTGAGTGCTGGCAGAGAGGCCTGCATGCAGCACACAGAGATGCACGATGAGGAGGAGATGAAGTTAAAAAAAAAAAACATGTCGTTACACGGATGAGGAAGGATTAGAAATGCAAACGAACGAGGACGATTAAATACAAAAATAAATAATAAATAAATAAATAAAAAAGGTTTTCGTTAAAAGCTGCACTTGGCTGCAAAAATAGTGTCTTAAATAAAATACCTTTATCAGTTATGAATACATTAAGAGCCTCGTTAGAGAGCTCTTAAGCACAGATGCACGAGTTAAACCGCAATTATTAATATAATGAAGCTGCTTCTGATTAAAACGCAGAATAAAGGAAGGTTTACTGAGTGTAACGAAGGTGTAAATACAGAAGAGAAAAGCAAACAGCACAGAAGAGACCTGATGATTGATGCTGCCAAAGCTCCGGAGCCAAACAGCATCACGTGGGATACTTTCTGGCCCATTTAGTGTTTTTTCTTTTTTTATGTTTATGATTAAAATATTTCTAATTATTCTCTTGTATGGTAATGGTATAAAAACTAAACATACACTAACATCACTGTAATAAATAATAAAAATACATTTTATTTTGAAAATATATTTTAATATTATTTCTTAGCTATTTTTGTAAATATCCGTTTTATTCCCAGTATTAGCTTCAGCCATTAATTTACAGCACCACACACACACACACACACGTGCACCATGTTTGCTCTTGTGCAGAAATGCTGCTGTGTCCAATTCACTGTTGCTTTCCAACCTGTTTATTTTATAGAGGGATTGTTTTTATTTTTCACTTTTTACCATTTTACAGAATATTTGATGTATTTGATTACAACTACGATATGAATTATTTTAATATTTGGAGACTGATCTATACAAATACACGCCTTCCTCCAAAAAAACAAAACAAAAAAAAACATGACCGTGTTTCTCGTACAGAGGTCATTTTAATATTAATCAGCCGGTTGCTGTGTTGTGTTGTGTTGTGTTGTAACAGAGCTTGAAACATTTTGATGACGCTGATTTTGGACAAACACGTGTCATAAACTCAGTTTCCATCAATTTGTGCAGCTTAACTTGTGTTGTGTTCACATACACATAACGTCAGCAGTGAATAGGGCACTACAGCAAACTGTGCAGGCCTGTGTGTGTGTGTGTGCAATAAGAAAACACAACAGCAATAAGGGAACAGTTGCTTTCTGCATCAGAGCAAACAGAAATGTATAACTCTAAAACCCCAGAGTACAAAAACATGCACAAAAAGCTCTCCATCAATGTGTAATTAATAACGGCTTAAGGTTTTTGCCAGCATAATCGAAATATTATCGCCTATAATTTTTCTTTACTTCAGGAAACAGAGTTCAGCTCTTATAAATATAAAACGTATAGAAATAGTCTGCAGAACATTAAAAAAATAAAAAAAACAATAATCAATGTTGTTAAGATATTCTTAAAACATATTTTTTCGTACCAATCTGTTACTTTTCGTTTCTTATTGAATATTGTTTACTTTATGACTGACTGGAGATCACAGGCACATTTTATACATCCTTGTGTAACATGAACTGTTCTGATACATGGTGTGTGTGTGTGTGTGTGTGTGTGAGCATCGTCACCATGTCTCCTGTCAGTCAGTCAGTGGGTGGGTGTGCAGGTCCAGTTTTTAGTCCACACCCTGCAGGTATCTGATGGAAAAGCTGAAGTATATCTGAAAGCACATTAGGCTACAAACACCATCAGTAACCTGCAATAGAAACTGAAAGGAGCCTAATTTCTAGCACACGCATTATGGGAACTTTCATATGTAGTATCACTAAACCTTTGTTGCTTTTAATATTTGCTCCAAATGATTAGAAAAAAAAAGCTACATTTTACAGTATGCACAGGTAAAAAAAGAAGTAAAAGTCTCATACACACTCTCAGTGTCCTGGGCCTGCACCAGCTGACACTCAGCTCCATGTTTCCCTCTCTACACCCCTCGCAGCCTCATTAGCATTTCCTTTCTAACAACCATTATCGGCCGGTTTCCCGTTGCAAATCGGCCTCTACAACCGAGAAAAGGTTTTAGGTCGCCCCGGGCATTCAGGGGAGGGCAGCCCGGAGGCTAGACCTCGACCTCCCTCAGTGGTCCTGTAGTTTATACCCCACCCACCACCATCACCACCTCACACTCTCTCTCAGACACACACACACACAAACAAGCCTCCACTTATGAATATCCCAGCTGAGCGGGGTTTAAGGACGGTAAAATCAGCCTAAAACTGCGGCGAGATCACAGAGCTGAGCTAAAATCGATCAGATATATAAACTATTAGCAGGAATAATCGAAGCGCGGTGGTAAAATCCTAAATGAGAAATGTGTTTGGGTGCAGGCCTTTACAGGGCGCCATGGATCCCTGCAGAAATACAGTGTGAAATATAAAAACACACAATGTAAAACTGCAATTTGTGCAAGAAAAAAAAAAAGTAAATTAAAGAAATGCGTACCAGATATATATATATATAAATATATATATATATATATATATTTAAATTCATTATTCCACAACTGTAATAGTGAAACTTAAAAATATATGCAACACACATTTTGATGAAATATTTTGAATAGTTTAATAGCAGAAACAGTAGAAATTATAATTGTGTAATTATAAAAAATATTTTTCAAGATTAAAAAAAAAAAAAAAAATCAGGCACTATTTTGTTTTAAAAAAGCTTTTAGGTAATCTTAACCCATATTGCAAGGGAAAATATGAGAAGCGATTTGAAAAATGAAAAAAAAATTTACAAAATATTTAGGCCATTTAGGACTCTCCAGAACAGAAGAGATGTGTAATGTGCATGCAATGCTCTAGAGATGACAGGTACATTGTTTTCTTTTATATACTAGTGAGCTGGAGGTCACTTTGGACCTCAAGATAAGGTCATATTGTCTTTTACAGTCACACTAGGAGAGGTTGTAGGGAGACAAGAGTTTACACACCAACTGTGAGCTGACCAGTACAACCAGCGCGCCATATAACTGCCTCTTAGGCCTCTCCAGTTTGAGATATTTTTTTTGGCAGCGTCAGAAGAATTCCTGTCTCACAGGTTCCACATATTTCTCTGAATTCCGATTTATTCCCGCACCAATATTCATCACCTCAGTCGTCACAGTGGAGGTTGACGGACCGTCAGTGTCCAATGAGGTGAGGTTTTGTTGAGATGTGGAGGGGAAAAGTGTGAAGAGTGTCTGTTACACAGCTGCCACAGATATGTTTGTATTTTCTATCCTCCATGAAGAGTAGAAATAAATACAACATTGTCTTGGTCTTGTAGTTGGTAGTCCAGTTCCCCCTGAGGATGAGAACACACAAAACATTCAACATTGCTCCTGTTAAAATATCTGTGTGTTTTTACCAATACAAATATGTGCATCACTCCTGTGTTCCCATTGAGGTCCGATCAATGACAAAGTTTTCATTTCATTTACATCCTGCGTTGAGTCCTGTGATTAAATCAATCGATTCAAACTGAAGCGTTCAGATTGTGTGTGTATGTAAATATGTGTATGGATACGGGACCCCGAGGACAAACTTGTTTTGCAGCTACTTCCACATTATATGAAACAATCAACTGAGAAAATAACCATGAAAGTACAAGTTAACATCCAACCCTTCACACTCTCTTAATTTTAACACCCACACAAGCATTTTATGAGAACATATGTGTGCAGTATGAAGACAAAAACTCTGCATGTATGAGCTTATAGTATAGATAACATAGGTTAAAAGAGCTAAAATGAAAAACGACATGTTTCTATGCACTCCCTTGCTCTGTATCTGTCTCTGACCACTATCTGACAGTGAATATGGCTCCCACAGCTCACCATTAGCTCCCAGTCTGCATCATTGATAAGCACCAGAATCCCAGGTCTCCTGTGGGAAAACACAGACCCAAACATGCATACATATATGAAAAAGATATATAAAAAAAGCAATCTGCATCCAGTATCCAGTAATAAAACACACACACAAAAACATAATTTCAAACTGTATTGAAATATGAATACTATATGAGTGAAAGAGGTGTTGTAGTTTTTTGAGAAATAGGAAAGTTAAATCTCAATTTTGTGCATGAGATTTTTATTTTTTCTACAAAGGTCAATTAAACCATACAAAAAACATGACTAACTTCCTACTAATCATTACTAATCACAGGGAACTCATAACCTCTTGGAGTGGTGGATAGGGACACAGGGGTAATTAATGTAGTTTGGTTAAAAGACATTGATAGAAAAATGCAGTCAAATGTAGTGATGAGTAAAAAAATTAATAGACTACTACATACACTGAAATATTCTTATCCAACAGTGTAAACAGACTGCATGTTACAGCCCATACTGGATCATAAACAAGGGCTCTGGGGTTATTCTCATTGCTGCTGATGTTATGTACATTTAAACTGCTGTATCTGCTAATATGTAGCACTTACCAATCACAATTCTCAAATTGTTTTCTGGCTAATAAAGAACGAAAGTAAGGATGATCGTCTCATATGAGACATAAGAGGCTGGTGTATGAGTAGAGCGTTTGTGGGTAAAACAAACTGTCACTTGAAATTTATGAGGGCCCAAAAATAAAATACGTAGAAGCTTAAAAAAAAAAAAAAAAAAAAAAAAAGCCCACCACCCTTCAAAAGGGGATAATGGAAAATGGGGGGAGGGTAGCAACAACAACAAGAACCTATGGTCTGAGTCTATTTTTTTCTGAAAGCCAGAGAGGTAACACTTTAGGTAATGTGGATGGTGAGATAATGGTGCGTCTGAAACAGATACAGATGTCTCTCATACTGTTCAAATAAGCTTCTATCCACCATGTAGATGCTCTATGACGTCAATGAGAGAGGGCAATGAGAGAGGAACCTGCGCGTGCAAACACGCGTCTGCACACACAAAAACCGCGCTGTGTTGAGAAATGAACAAAAGAATAAAAAAAAAGGGGCAAAGATTGTAAACTAATCGCACACAGTGACCTTAGATCTTTTCAAGAGATTATAACGAAACACCTCAATGATGGTTTGCTCAAAACAGCCACACATCTAATCTTTAAGGTTTATAGGTAGCCCAGCTTTTGCATGCTATTTATAGTCCTGCACAAAGGCAGCTGTAAAAGTCAGCCAGTCCTATAAGGCTGCTGTGAGCCGTGGATCCAAATAACACAAATTTACACATGTGTACATACACAAGCTCACATGTGCACACATACACACAGTTAATCATCTTACTGAAACCTATAACCTCGAGGCTAGACCGTCCCCCCCCGCCCCGCCCAGCATTTCAGCACTTTTAAACAGTAGGAGAAATGCTTCAGAAAACTCTGATAATCTATTTCAGTTTCAAATTTTCAACATATGAGGAATATTTCTATATATGTCATATCTATCATTTACAGTATTTTCTACTGTGTATTTGCAGTGTGATATATAACATATCCTTCAAGGTTATATTCTTGCACGTAGATCAAGCGCGTGTCAAGTGCACACACACACACACACACACTCACTCACACAGAGTCTCCTTGGACAAAGAGCTCGGGCCGTTCCTTCAGCAGGTTCCGTTGGATCCAGACCAGCAGCTGCTTGATGTCCCCTAGAAGAAAAGAAAAAAAAACACACACACACACACACACAGAGAGAGACACACACAGACACAACAGAGGTCACAGGTCAGAGGTGAAGGGTCAAGGTGCATGGTTTCAGCCCCCGGTCGATGTGACGCGACAGAGACACCAGGCGGGACAAGACTGTGTATATGTGTGCCTGTGTGTGTGTGTGTGTGTCTGTGTGCATGTATATGTATGAGTTTATGTGCGTTAGGTTTTGGGAAGGAAAGGGGACCTCGGTGCAAAGGAGGGGGAGGGTTGACCGATGTGGCCGAGAGCGACTTTGTTCACCTTGGTTAGAGAGAAATAAAATTAATGATTTGTGTGTATAAATTTAGACAGACTGTTGGCAGGTTGACTTGACAAAATAAAACACTCATCAACAATGGAGATGTTTTGAAAAGGAAGACAAAATTGATTCAGACATTTTCAAACAGCATCTACACCTTTTTTTAAAAATCTATTGGTTTTCTTGTCAGCTTCTTTCTAGTGATATTTCTCAGTTCAGGGCTATTAAAAAGATCTGCAAAAATCCAATTTCAGAATAATAATTTTCTTTGTTAGAGTCAAACACTAAATGCTTCTCGCCTGAGCTTGAATATCAGCGATGCTTGAATTTTCTATGAGTCTGACCTCTTGAACAATCACATTGACCTTGTCTCAACAATAGGTTGAGCCTCACTCAGACCAACCGACAGCCACAAAGGCGACAACAATGAGAGGTTTTAGGATAAATCCCCACTAAACATCTAACAATGAATATATTATAGTTATAGCAATCATTAATATTAAGATTCAAGGTGTAAGGTGTAAGAGTGTGGTGTCTGAGTGTGTGTGTGTGTGTTAGTGCTTGGTGTGCATGTTTTTCTTTTTTTTTTTATATAGAAATGAGAGAATAGTGTAATAATATGTATTAAAAAAATTACATGCGCACACAGAAAAAAACAAAAATCTAATATTTCCTTGTGAATTTACTCTGGTTGTGCAGTGTAGGTCACGTAGATCACAGCTGCCTGGTTAATGTGCACAAACCCAATGACTACCAATGCACACACACACACACACACACACACACACACACACACACACACACACACACAACAACAAAATGAACAGTATCAGCCTCAATGACCAGTTCACATAGGAATACAAGAGCAGAAGAGCTAAAGGATAGGAATATGCAAGGAAGAGAGAGTAAATAAACAGAGCAGAAGAAGAGCAAATACACCTCAGGAGAGTAAAAAGAGAAGAAGAGAGCAGCAGCAGCAGATGGAGGAGATACGAGGGGTAAGAGGATGACAGTGAGTCATTTCAAGCCAGGTGTAAGGAGAGCGGTGGAGCCGTAGCAGGTAGGCGCCGAACAACACAGGGATTCAAGAGTTCAGCTGCATCAAAGGCAGAGCGAAAAACACAGAACAAAGGCTGCAGTGTTTACATGAAATACATCCAGAAAAATGTACAGGAAAAAATGATGCATATTGAAAAAAATACAATGTAAATACATTAAATTTCTGCTCTACTATTTTTTGACAGAAATCTTTTTAATTTATTTTGTGTGAAGGAATCATTTTCCAAAGTTAAAGGTTCAGTTTATTCACCCATTTAAAAAAACGTAAATTACTATAAAAGGTATAAACACCCCGATGATAACCTAACATAAAAGGGAAACTCATTAAAAATGAATTCTGCACAGCGATTAAAAAAAAAACCATTAAAGCACCTTATTTTAAAATTTTAAACATTTAGCACATATCGCAACAGTGAAGACAATCAGAAATTCATGAAAAAGCAAAAGATTTCTTGAGGCACCTGCTCACTGTGGCTATAAGGGTAACAGACTGTGTGTGGATGATATGTGATGTTTAAGGGGTGATGTAAGAGTGTGTGTGTGTGTGTGTGTGTGTGTGTGTGTGTGTGTGTGTGTGTGTGTGTGTCTGTCTGGTGTCAATGGTGTTCAGGTTAATTGCAGTGCTGTCGGGCAGCTCTACGGGTCCAGGCCTTCATAAAAAAAGAAGAAGAAAAGATAAACACCTCCCCTTGCAACACTCACACAGTACGGCAGTGAATATTGACCTGCACCTCTGCGGAGCTAAAAACAGAACTAATCACTACAGCACTCATAACTCCTTCTTTTGTGGTGACTCCTTTCTTTGCTCTCTCTGCCTTTGACTATTGGTATTTTTCTCCCTCATTCACTCTTTCATCCTCTCACCCATTTACTTTTTCATTTGCTTTTGCTTTCTCTCTCTCCATCTCACACACACACACACACTCATAAAACCTGCTCTCCTCCCCTCCTCTTTACATCTTTTGCCTTTTCTTTTATATTCCCCCTCTCCAAACACATACACAAGCAAACATGTTAAAAGTTTGCTTTTATATAATAATATAGACAGGTTAGAATATAAACAGGTTGACTTAGCTCAATACACCAGTTAGTAATAACTCTGATCAACTGAGCTCCTTAAAAAAAAAAGAAGAAGTCATCAGGCCCTTTTAATGGCTTTCTTGTTAAAAGGTTACACACAGGACTACAAATGTGAATCATGAAGCAGAAAGATATGCTTACGGTACATAAATGAACTGTGCCATATAAAAGATGAGCCAATGAAAAGAAATTAGAAGTTAGAGAGGTGAAAGCGAAAAGCAAGGACATGTTGAGACAGAGAGGTGGTGATGAAAGAAAATGAGCGAACAAGCGGACGAGAGAGGGAAAATGCGTCACAGGCTCCTAATGCATCTTGGGATAGCTGCGTTGTATATATATATAGAAAGGAGACACGGACAGAAGGGAAAAGGCGCCATTTTGACGCAGATTCAAAACCGTTCCTGCGTCTCTTTTGTGCATGCACTTTCCCCCTTTTCTTGTCCTTTTGCTTTCCTGTCTTCCTGTGATTATGATGGTCATGTGGAAGTGGAGGAGGGTATTTATCTCTCTGCTGATGTGTGGTGCAAAAACTGTGATCTTTTGACCACGGGGGTTTGGCTGTGTGTGTGTGTGTGTGTGTGTGTGTGTATAAGGGAGAGGGTTAGATGAGTGTGGGGGTGGGGTCTTTCAGTCGAGGGTCATCAATCACTGGCCGGGGTCAAAGAGAAATACGAAGGATTCAGAACCAATTATAACTGCCTTTTCGCTGTCCCTTTACACGCACACACACACGCGCAAAATCTGTTTGGAGCAACATTTTCAGAGTCAGCAAACCTGCCAGACACACAACCTGTCCAGAACATCACAATAAGCAAATGAGTCAAGGAAATTTCTGCTCCTGTGACGACAAAATGTGCACTGTGACAAATATTGGGGTTTTCTATTATCTGTCTCATGCACACATATGAAAACACACACACACACACACACACAAGCTGGTGCAGCAGGGTCATCCTGGCATTCCCTGTTCTGGTCAACTTTTGTGCTTTTGTTGTCGTGGTAACATCAGCACTGTGGTTTAACACCCTTTGTTTAGCCAAATACCAATGGCACATATTTCTCCCTCATTGTCTCTCTCCATAAAACACACACACACACACACTATTATAACCTCTAGGAAACTGCTATTCACAGTCAAAACTTTTCCTCCTCTTAATGCCTTTCTTTTATTCCTCAATGACTCGAGTCTTAAGCTGAGTTTGAGAAATAAAATCTGCTGCAGGCAGGTTTCTCCTTGGTTCCACTAGGCAGAGTTAGTGACCTGGTATGAAAGGAGACTGAAGTCCCCTCTGTCAATATCAAATCAAATCAATTTGGATCCTACCCCAACAGCCCCAGAGGCAACATAAATTTCCCCTTTACCCTCTATACCCTCCAAAATGTCATCATTGCTTTATGGAGCAGTACATGCATTTAATACTAGTATACTATAGTGTTATAAACTAAAATGCATAAAGTTTATACAGACCTAAAGCAAAAATGATGTATAGCATAAGCCACAAATTGCACATTTGCTCCTCAAATTTATTTCCTTTTGCAATATATATATACTTTAGATCACTGCCAATTATTTCCAAATTATTCTGTACATAATTATGACACACAAGTTCTTGTACACCTGGAAATCTCAGTGACAGGTGTGTATGATCAAAAAAGAAACCAAAGAATCCTGCACACTGTCAGTCACTGTTTATAAGATAAAATTCAACCCAATGAATGGCCACAATGTTAATAAAGTGAGCACAAGTGATTCTCTGATTTTATTAAAAAAAAACTCTCTTTATTGACAGTACCAGTCAAAGGTCTCCATGTGTATATATGAATGTAAAGATGGTGCCTCCATGTGGACGGAGGGTGTGTTATTAAACATTGATTTAACAAGTAGTCTTGTTAGAAAATCAAAACATGAAGACAAATAATATGCAAACATGGATGTTGTGATCACCATGTATGTACACATACCATTAAATACCAGTAGTAAATGGACTAAAGCTTACAAAAACACTGGAATGGTCCTTTAATTTTAAACACAACACTCGTAAGGAACTTTTCTTCTTCTTGAGAACATCGCTCTTTTTCCTGACATGGACCACTGAAATGCATTATGGCTGTAATTATGACACAGACAGACAGGTGATACTCACAAGGTTCGGATTGGCTTGGAAGAGTGATATGATGATGCTTCACACCATTAAAAAGCAGCTCAGCACCTCCCCTGGACAAAAAAAAAAAAAGGAGTCAGATGAATACATACAGTGTGTGTTTTTGAGGCATTTAGTCACATGTGAAGGTCACTATGATATTCCTATTAACTTCTTTCATTAGAAAATAAATGCATTAACTCCCATTAGGAACATCAAGATGACAAAAGAAATAAAAACACAAGTCTTAAATTATCCCCATCATCAAGATAAAAACAGCTTCAGAGATATATCAACATTTAAACGACTCATATAAATGTAAGTGACCACAGCGTTTGAACATTTGACCATCTGAATCTGTTTAACAGTGTAAGCCGGGGCAAAGTCCTTTCATACATATACACACACACACATATATATATATATATATATATATATATATATACTGCCAGGTCAACTGTCAGAGAGATTTAATACTGTAATAGCCGTCTCTTTTTTATCACTGGTTGTATTCAGTCATTGTGAACGTATGTTGTAAATCACTGAGTAGGGCAGCTTTCTGACAGTACTAAATTTTTGCTTTATTTTTTTAAGGTTATTAACTGCTCAAAAAGGTTTACAGTAGCATGTTTTTTTCAGACTTGTCACCTCTAGCTGAGCTGCAGGAGGAACCAGCTGAAGTAATCAGCCCTGCAGCCTGTCTGAGAGGAAAGGTCTCTGTGTATCTCCTCGTCTGAGATAACTTAAATCTTGAGATGTTAAAAGTCGAGTCAGTGAGCTGGCAGATGTTGCATTGTTATGTGTGTGTTTGTTTAAATAATGTATATATATATATATATGAGTTGATGAGTTTTTCCTCTTCTTCTTCACTACAAAAAAAGGGTAAACCAGCATCTATTTTTACCACCATGCTGGATATGTAATGTAAACAAACTGGCTCATCTGTGACCTCAGCACTGCGTGTGATTCAGTCACGTAGCTCTCCGTACGAAAATCGTAGAGGAGAAATCACAACGTTATTTTTCTCAAGTTATCCAGCCGCAGGTCGCAGCTTCAAATACATTTTCGTAATCCCACAGATGTTTACTGTCTGTCCGGAATGAGAGAACGAAAACAAATCCAACACATCCGCTTCTGCAGGTCGAGGCTCAGACTGTTTAAATATTGGATAGAAACGCTGGTCTGGACCCGGGAATACATTTGATAGTACCGGACATAGAATATAAACATGGTGCAATCATGGAAAATACATTTAATTCGCTGGTATGGTAAAAGAAACAACGTTTGTTTACCCTCAAATGTTGAACTGCGCACTGAGTACTGAGGCTGATAAACAAGCTTCGCTGTTACACTGATTAGAAGTACAAAAATAACTCATTCAATGTAATACCTCCACATAACGACCACCAGGACACCTTAACAGGCACAATTAACTATAGGCTTTAAATTCACCTACCCAAACTCCAGGTGGATCGTTACGGATGCCGCCATATTGTCGGCACATGCAGGAAGTAGGAGTGGCGGGAGCAGGAAGTGACGTAGCAGATACGATCTTTTCTTTTTTTCTATTTGGTGAAGAGGAGCGAGACTTGATACTGAAAGACACCTCCGTTTTCTAAAAAAAGAAAAAAAAATCTATATATACAAATTATTTATGAAAATATGGTTTCTCTCAGTGTTTTAAGATTCATATATTTAAAATACAATTTTTAAGAGATAAATTACGTTCGTTTTTTAATATAATTCCAGTACATGTTTTTCAACTTGAACATGCAGCCCTGACATGTGGAGGTCTGTTTTGTTCCTGTGAACTTCAGTGGTCACTACTGCAAATAACAACTAGAATACTGAAATCTGTCCTGTTTTTCAATTATAACAATTTGGACACAATTGTTATTTTTTAAGTTGAATTAAAGATAGATTTTTTTTTTCCAGTTATTAGTACCGAAGTCAAAATCTGCTTTATGATGGTGCGCTATTTATGTCTGGACTTTATTTTTGGTGAATCATTATCCTGTAAAGTTTATAGCACTCTCTCTCTCACACACACACTCTGCATGTGTATGTATGCATATTTGCATTGCATATGTCAATATGAAAGTGTGCAGAGGCATGACATGAGTGTGTGAATGCACATCTGTCTCTCTCTGTCCCGCTCTCCCTCCTCACATACATCCTCAATCATACTCGTGACAGTTTCAGTCCCAATACACAAGGCCAGGATGATGAGGTGGGGGTGGAAGGGGGTCGGTCAGAGGTTTGAATTGCAAATACGCTGCCTTCTGTTGGCGTCCAAGCTTTAGCAGGGCCTTCCCTTCTTCATTCATGTGTTAATGAGGAGTCAGTGCAGGGGCAGATAGACAGATCGACCAGGGGCCTGGTGGGGGTGAGGGAAGTGTGAGGCGTGGGTAAGGAGGCAGGCGGGAAAACGAAGGAGTCCTGTGATGGCGCAAGGCATCAGTGGAAGTTTTGAAAAGTAATCAAGACATGATGAGCACCGTTAGTGGATGAAGCCTCTCATTCCAGCTAGAATGAGATGATTTCTAGCAAATGTAAACAGTCACCTGCGCTGCTCAGGAGGAGACAAAGAGGCAGAGGATGGGGAATTAGTGCAATATGACTGTACGCTTCATGGTTATATAGGAATGGTCGCATCACACACAACACATTTGCCAAGCTACCTTAAGGTTCACATGGTTATGGATGGTACGCTACTCTGATGGATTCCATGTGCTTTTTCATCTCTATATGCACTAAACAAAAATGACCCTTTATATTTTTTAAGTGCATGCAAAGTGTTTTATGGGTGTACATTTTAAGAAAGTAATTTTACAACAGGATGATATTTTAGTACATTTTAATTAGATCATTTTATTCTGTGAAGGAGTAATTGTTAACATTTTGACAACATAACTTTAACAAAGTATATATGAGCTATAGCACATCAGAGCTTGAGCCAATGTTTATATCCTACTCAACATTCAGGCTGGCCTAAAAACAGGCACATTCCCTCTGCCTCAGCCTCATACCTGGATCAGACTTTTGCTATTTTTTAATATTAGGAAATCTCTGCCACAATCAACCAAAATTACAACCCTGAATCCAATGAAACCAGGACTCAGCAGAGGCACGTTTTAACCTCGCCACTAATATCTTCCTGTAGATGGACGTCAAAAGTCAATGCTGGGCTGCCAGGCACCAGCTATAGAGCTGCCCGGGTCACACATGATCAGATGACAATGACTAACACAATGGATTAGCTATAAAAAGGCTGGGGGGAGAGATTAGGGGTGAATTGATGACGGTTGGCTGGCTGGCTGCAGGCTGGCAGGCCTGGGAGATCTTGGATCTGTTTCAATAAGGATCATAAAGAGCTGAAATTAACATGTTCCATGATACCAAGCAGAGAGAATCCTCTTAGAGATTACATCCATAACATGTTACGCCTATGGAACTGTATGGGAAGGGGAGACAAAGAGCAGAGCGAATGATAATTTTCTGTTGCAGCAGATTATGGGGCATCCTATTCTGTTCTGTTGTATTGTGTTCTGATTTGTTCTCTTCTGTTCTACATCATAGTAGTTTTAATAATTCCTTTATCCTCTATTTCTTGGAGGTAATATTTCACCTGGAATAAACTCCTCCCTCCAACCCCTCCCTCCCCCCTTAATATAACAGCTGGCAGGCCGCAGTATACTGCCTCCTTCATGAAGGGGGTAAACAGCACGAGCACCAGCAGTGCTCCTTAAACATCTGTATTGGGGTACACATACACACACATGTTGAAAAAAAGCCCATGTTGACACACAAACACACACACACTCATACAAACATACGGACATACATGGACAGACACACAGACACACACACACACACACCATCTGTCTTTGTCTCCCACCCGCTGCCATCACCATGGGTCTGTCTGCAGAACAATGTGTGATGCTTAAAACACGCATGCTCAGTGCACTTCATACTGTGCATTTTCAGTAAAACAGGAGATACACACTGGTAGATTTGAACAGATAATGAACATATAAAAACATTATCAGAGAGGCTTAAGTGCCCAGAAAGGTGGATGATCAAACATTTTAATGACTAACAATGATTTCTTTTTTTTTTTTTACCTGAGGAAGTACTGCACTGCCAGCCACACAAACTGGACCAGGAACCTGAATGCATTTGATACTAGTTGGCTAGATGTGGCACCATGAAACCGTATACAACACTGGGACCAGCTTAGGTCTGATAATAAAATGCTGTCCCCTACTGGCTACTAATGTGCATTGCATTAAAATGTCTCCTTCAGGACAATGTTCTTGTTCTTTTTATATACCATGCAATTCTCAGTTGTCGCCCATCATCTTCAGTGGACCTGGTGGGATGGTGGAGCATGTGGGCATATGTATTACATTGGATTTGTTGAATATAAAAATACTACAGACATTTCCTTTCAGGCTGAATCATAACTTCAAGACTGCATTCTGCAGCATCATACAGTATATACATTCAAACACTCAAACATGTTGACACAAGCAATCATTTTATTTGAAAAAAACTGAATTGCTATTTACAGTACGTAAAAAAAACATGAGATCAGTCCTAAATCACGTCTTTTTTGCTTTTCAAGTTCATCTGTTACACACAACAGAAGAATCCACACACTGTCACAACATTCCTGTACAGCATTCGAAAGAGAACTAATAAAAACATATTACATCATCATCATCATCATCACTTTTCCACCATTGGTGTTATCAGATAACAAACCTAAACCAGTAGGCATAGTCTCAAAACACACACAATACATGTATAACAGGAAGCTGTTATACTGTATTACAATTAATGATTCTGTTTTTATTTTTTTCTGAATAAAGATCGCCCCCTGTTGCACCACAGTGGGAACTGGCACATGGTTCTCCGTGAATTGAGTGATCTGTACAGCTGATCCCAAATATGGTTCAGACAGTAAAACATAAGCATTCATTTAAGGATCTCTGATATGCAACTCTAGGGTGGAAGGATATCGTTTCTGTTTGATATCTGATATGACTTTCATTCATATATAGATTATTATTTTGGATAAAAGAGGCTTAGGAAGAACAAAGTATAGGAATTTTGCTTTTGTAAAATATTCTGAATGGGTTCATCAGGGGTGTCAGCCCTTGACTGAAATGATTGCATAGCTCTGAGAGTTGGCTCCAGCCCTCTCAGGCTCACATCCTGTGCCAACAAACATGTAAGCATCCCAAATGCAGCTATATATATATATATATATATAGTGCTAAAACACAAATACATTCTTTGTTGCAGAGTTTACATGTTTAGGAGATTATTTTTCATTCAGATTTCCAAACTGAAAACAACATGAAGGATAACAGATTTCTTTATCACTCAAGATTGTCCACAGAAATGAAAGATCATACCTTCACATCTGTGTCTTTCTCAAATTTGACACAACTTAATATTTAAATTAAGGGTTTAAAGCAATATTTCACATTAGTTAGTTACATAAATCAACAATTTTCATTGTTTTTTTTATTTGATTTTACCAGGATAGTCTCTTGAGTTCAGGATTGACATCCTAACATCATGCATCAACATCACTAAAAGTCTGCACCTTGACTTCTTGTGTCCCTTTTGCGGAGAAAACATTTGTGAGTCCTACCAACATATGTTCATCAATGTTTATATACTTAAGTGAAACATTGCTTTAAATGGGTTAAAGAAAATATATCCCATTTTCCTCAGTTTCATGTAACACTGTTTTTAGTGACATTTTGTGCACAAGACACACAATATCAAAAGTATTAGTCAAACACAGCTATGACAGAGGGAGGTTAACATCTTTAACAACTCACAAAGCCCTCATATTGAAATCGCTGCATTACTTCTGCAAAAGGTTAATTTCTGATAACGTTTATTAATGCATGCCTGATACATTTTTAATGGGACTCAATGGGGCTGCTTAATACATACTTAATGAGGTTTTATGAACACAGTTCCCCTCAGAATGAGCACTGATGGATCCTCGTGAGTTCGGTGAAGCAACATCCATAATGTTTTGATATCTTTTGATCATGACAAATAAATAAGACCAAAACCAAAAATACATGAAACAATAATGACATACAAAAATTAAGGAATGTAAACATACATGTACACACAGTCATTCATTCATACAGACAAAACATCTATATTTGAGCTAAGTAAGTTATTGTTGTTATTTCTGCTACAGTGTGTGACAGCAGTTGTTTGAAACAAAAGAGCATCCGTGTTTTGTTGGAGCAAAGTCAAACTCTGCATCTTTGTTTGACCCTCAGGGCATACCGTACACATGTGACTGTCTGTACCAAGCAGAGGAGCTGGGCATTCATCTCCCCAGCCTCTTTTCCACTTAGCTTGTCTCCTCTCTGTTGCCATTTAAATATTTTAGCACTAAGTGAGAAAGTCCACAGGGAGGAAAAGGAACGCTGCGTCTTATTTGGAGTCCACAGTGAGTGCAACAACTGTCATAAGTGAGACTCTCGCTTCTGTATTCCTGTTGTTCACTGTAAATTCTCTTTTAGCTGCCTCTTTATTCACTCTTACCCTCCTCACTGACTCTTCCACATCATCTGCTGTGATGCAAAAAAAAAGGCTGATGGGGGTGTTTTGGCGATGGTTGGTGTTGGGGGTAGGTGCTATAGCTCACTATGGCGCACAGGAGGCTCGAGCTTGTGTGATAGGGCAGTGAGGACCTTGTCGAACTTCTCGTAACGCTCTGATTGGCTGCCCTCAGAGCCGCGGCTCCCCCACAGGAGACGCATCTGAAACTCTGTCTGGAAGATGTCGTGTATTTCTGCTTGCACCTGGAATCCTGAAATAATTAAGAGAGAAAAAGAAAACTGATCAGATTCAATTTTAACAACTATATTAAAAAAGCATCTCCACTTTGGATTCTAACATTACTAATTAAAGAAGCAGGTTGCGGTCAGGCTGAAGATGTGAACCAATACCTATTGACAGACTGTTCAATAAAGCAGTAATGACTTCCAACTGAAAACCAAAGGGGAGGCATTAGGGATCAATACAGTAACCACAAACACAGACACATGATCATTACACCAAATTAGTGAAGTTTGTGACGCTGATACTGTATACATGCACCGTTAGTAACACAAAACCAACTGTCTCACAAGAACACAACGGGCTGTACTGTGAAAATGGCTGGACTGTTTGACAGAGTTTAAACCAAAGTATTATGTAGAGGCTTGGTGAAAAAAATGTATGTTTCCTAACTTTTTCCAAACCATGATTCCAAAGTCCATATTTAGCCTTACCTTGCAGTTTGGTCTCAACATTGGTTCTGTAGATTCCCCCATGTTGTGCGATGGTACGAGCTCCCTCTAGGTGGTACATGACCACATCCACTCCAGCCTCCACACTTTCCCAGGGCTCCAGTGCCTCCCCAAGAGCCACTCCCCGCTCCAGTAAGGATAGCACAGGGATGATGTGGGGGAAGGAGGTGTTCGTCAGGACACTAGACTCTATAAGAAAAGAGTTGTAAATATACACTCATACACACAGTTATAAAACACGACTTAACATGTAGAGTAGGATCTTACCTTTTCCATCGTTCATATTCTTCATAAAAGGTTTGAGTTTCTTCTCATACAGAATAGCGCCCTCTGTATGTCTCTGGCGTAATGTCACCCACGTCTGCTCCAGGCGGGAAATCTGAAGTAACACAACAAAAATTATAACAATGCATTTGATGCATTTAAGAAAAAATACGATAAAAAAAACCTTTGATTTTTCTCCCTGTATCTTACCTGTGGCAGTTCCAGGGCTCTCATCACAGCAGCAAAGCCAAACATGTTGCCCAGGCTGCTTTTCAACTCTGCTGCTAATTGGATGGTCTTATGAAGCAGAGCTGCCCTCTCCTCGGTGCTCCCTGTGCAGCCAAGCAGGTCCACTGCCATCATGATAGACATGGTGTAGAACCTGAGGGAAGAGGAAGGTACCAATTGATAAAACAGAGAAGCATAGGATGTTCAACAGAGTCTATTTTGAGCCATCGTAGGGTATTATCTGAGAGATATCATCTGACAGAGCCTTCAGATATTCAAATTTGAATGAGAAATAATTATTATGTTGTGTAACCATCCATATGAAAGCAGAAGGAAAACAGGAGATGATGAGGAAAAAGTAATGATGAGAACCAGATTAGAAACGACAGAGCAGAGACTATAAATAGCTGAATTAGTAAAAGAGTTACTGAAATAAGACAGTGTTTGTACCTCTCCAGTAGGTCAAGTCTCAGCTGGTGTCCATGTGGTAATGTCAGCAACTCCAACCCTGAGGACACTCCCATCATCCTTTGCATGTCTGAGGTTACGCCCAATATTCTAGCAACCTGCCAAAGAGTACAAAAAAAATGTATATAGTTTTATGTTATATATTATAGTATTTGTGATGTGTGTCTTTTTAGTCTATGACTACCTTTATGTGCCTACGTGCATGCCTAGTGTCAATGTGTATCAGTGTTTATTTATAACGATTGTCTTGTATAATTATAACAGTGTGTGTGCTTGCATGGGAATTGCATTATGTTCATGTATACATGGATGTGTGTGTTTGTATGTACCGTGCAGTCCACTATGGTGATGTGTTTAGCTGCAGTCCTTGCATCCACCTCAGCCAGCAGCTCTTTGACTCTCTTCAGCACAGACATCTCCAGAGGCTTATTCTCAGCAGGCATAAGGCAAGACTCGTACCTACACAAAACAAACACATTAGGAAATACTGCATCGGGACAGTACATGAGCAATGGCAAGTTACAGGTTAAATAGATACAAGAGGATACAACAGAAAGTTTCGTATCTTGCAAGTCTTGTCAAGTTTTCCAGTTTTTGATCATGTAGAAATAGCGATTGACTGATTTATAGTGCATAGTGAGGAACAGAAATAAATAAAGGAATGCTGTATTCATATTAGTTTAGTTCAAAAATTCAAAAGACATATTAGCCTTTTTTTAAAAACAGGACATAAAGAAAAAAAGTTTTTGATTAAGCACCTTAAATTTAGTCATTAAAGAATTGTGACTAAGATATGTACTAAGCTGAAATTTTCCAATTGAAAAATTATTAGTTCTCTCTGCTGGACAATTATTAAATGGTGAAACACTTCCTAAATTACCACAAACAGACCGTACAGAATAATTTTTATTTTGCAATTCCTTATTAGTTATCTGTCAACATACACACTGATACTAATACATCTGTGACAGGGTAAAATCTGCTCATCTATCAGTCTGACTAAATCTATGCTGCCACCACATCAGCTGTTACATGGGATGAGATGTGCCATAACCTAAAACAAACATCCATAAAATAGTGCTATTCTGTCTAATTCAAATATACTAACCTACAATTGTAAAGGTTAGAGGCCAATCAGACCTTGATACTATAACTCTTATGTCCATGACATAAGCAGGACTCACTACCTAATGACTGACAATGTTGATGTGTGCACATTCTTAACTCATGCTTTATTAGTCCCACAACTTCTTAATAAGGGGCCTTAATAGATTAATTACTTCCATCCGTCTGCCATCTATCCGTAAATCCTGGACATATTGACAGACTGGACTGACACATCAGCAAACCAAGCCGATTACACAGTAGGCTATATACTCAACAGTACAAACATTACTGACATTATGTCCTATTATGGTGCTTTCTCTTCGACCAGCCAGTCACTGACTCACACTGGTGCCTCAATCATATGTAGCCTTAATTAATTAATGCCTTAACTTCCAATTTCCCAAGCAGTGTTAAAACTAATTTCTGACAATAATCCCCCTGCATCAAAAGTTTCACAGTGGGCACTCAGATGCCCACAGCTGCTGCCTGCTTCCTCTCTGCTACCAGACAAGCTTCATCTCCTATGTCCTCCCATGGCACCGTACGCTCAATAAAACACGGTATCTCTGGAGTGTCTCTGGCCACAGCACAATATCTGGCCTCAGGCTGTTTCCCCACAGGATTATCAGCCATTTACTCAAGTCTATTTTATTCATGTACTGCAATGCAATGTGTTATTTGCATATTTTTGCCCTCTATGATAAAATGTCAGCAGGTATATTGACCTTTGAACATAATTTTACATCCTAATAATAAAATATGCTTGAGGGTAGTGATAGCTGAGCAACTGTCAAGATCCCCAGGTACCTACTTACTGTCATAGTAGCACATGATAACGATCTTATTTGGTCTGCCTGTATTGCTTAACACTCACTACAAATAGGTTTCTTTCTCTTTATACGTTCTCAGTTCATCTACAGACGCTACTTTGCTTGATGAACAGTGTCAGAACACCTTCCTCCTGCTTATGTACAGTTTTTTCTGCCCACATCTTCCTGATTTGTGTGTGTTTGTATCTGTTATGTACCTGGATGGTCTGAATGAGGAAGAGGTCTCCACCTGTGGGGCGCTGAATATCCCCTCTCCTTCCTCCCTTGCTCCCTGCACCCTCCCTTCTTCCACTTGCAATCGTTCCACGTAGCCTTTAGTCGGGGGTTTTGGGGGCCCGGCGGGGCAAGGTCTGAGGTCACAGTAGCTCCCTGCTGTTTCTGAGGAATGTGATTGGTAGCTGGAATGATGGGCGGGTGAGGAGTGTGCTGAATGAGAGGTATGCGCAGGATGCTTCGGAGGGTTGTTACTGGCTGAGGGACTGAGCTGAGGGTCACTGGAACGACGCATCACAGGGGAGGGTGGGACAACCGCCAGGACACGCCCACCTGAGTGTGCTCTCTGCCTGGTGACTGAGAAAAGAAGAGTTTAAAAGTCTCATACGTAGACTGTGTCCGTGAATGTGAGAGGGAATGTATTTATGTCTTATTAATGTCAGTGAGTCTGTGTATCTCTGGCACGTACTGGCAGTATACGCAGGAGACAGCGGGGTTTCCCCAACAGGTGACAGAGGGCAGCGATACTCCTGAATCTGGTCCATGCTCATCGCACAGTTTCGCATTGCGTCTTTATGATGGTGGATGGTCGACGGGCTGCAATCGCAACATATTTAGGAGGTCAAAATTTTTTTGGGTATAGCTATAGAAGTTCTCAGGGTAGCAAAGGGAACCTCACAAAGCAGTGCAGTTCATGATGTCACACGTATCAGTTTCAGATGACAGGAAGGGTGTAAACGGTAATTTCACAGTGAGAGAAGAGGGAGGCATTTTATTTGGTGTGACCTTAAACATGTTTTTATTTGTGTTATTTACAAGCTTAAATCATTTTTCGGATTTAAAAGCAGCAGCAGAAAATGTAATGCAGTGTGCAAAAAAAAGTCTGTAAACTAACTTTTAAGGTGCATAATCACTATTTTTTTTAGCATATTTATGCCCAGATATATTTTTTTCAAACACCTTTAAAGCTGGTTGTGTCTCATCCTTTAAAAGATTGCTCAAATCCACCCTATGAGAAATAGAATTCATTTCCACTGCAACATATTTGTCTGCTCCTTCTTTGTGGATTCATGTTTCAAGCAGCTTCATCTTGTTTGAAACTTGAATGACCCAGAATGAGGTTTGAGTGATCCAGTGCAGGAGTGGCCAAGTGAATGAGTCATTTTGCAACTTCACTCTAAGGGTACTAACAGGTTCATTACTAGTGGAGGTGCTAAAGGTGTGTGTGAAGTGAGGGGACTGTAGGAACATCAAAAACAACATTAGTATCACACACACACAACCTGCATTTGGGCACAGGTTCCGGCTCTGGTTCTGGTTCTGGTGGTGCCACCGGTGTCTCAACTGGACTAGGGCTGTCTGAGTCACTGATCGTGTATATAACAGAAAGTAATGATGAAATAACTTACAAGATTGAAAGAAAATGGTAAAAACTGCAAAAAAAACCAAAACCAAAAAATTGCTAGAATTATTCTCAGCTTTGGTGTTTTAAGACAGAACAGCATCTGTTCTACTTAAAAACACTCCTCGCCTTTATGGCTTGGCTCACCTGTGAGGTATCATCTTCTCTGTCGTCAGCCCGTCAGTCATGGTGACACTCCTTCGCTTGATGTATGCTCCCCTCTGATTGGATGGTGAGTAGGCGGAGCCTTGCTTGCTGTTAGACAGGGCGAAAGTGGCCTCCAGGTAGCGCAGGGGGAGAGTCCTGCTGACTGGACAGTAGATGTGGACACCACTGGATTGAGAGACAGGTTTGCGCTGTCCCACGTAAAATCGCACAAGCTCCTGCACCGAGTCGAAACTGTCAGACTCCAACACATACTGCACCTGTGGGTGAGGAGATGAATATATATCAAATGAATATGATATTACACAATGAAGGCAATAAAGTGAACAACTTTAGACAATCATAGTGACCAAAAAAATCCAGCTTTTGTAACCGTAGTGGTCACAGATTCCTCTGAGAGCACACAGAACAGAAATACCTAATCACTATGCAACACCCGTAATAATATGAAACAGAAATCAACAACAAGCAGGGTGGGAACTGAGGTTTAGAGGCAGAGAAAGAGAGACACCAGAGGCAAAGCTGATCAGGAGGCACACCTGCAACAACTTAGCCTGTCTATGTAACTGTCCTCATCGTGAGGGGAAACGATATCAAATCCTGGATGAACAACAACTTCCTCAAACTCAACAGGAATAAAACTTAAATCATGATCTTTGTTCCAAAATCCATCGTCCCCACCTCCCAAAATGAGGTATGATATCAGTCTTCACCCACCCTCTCTCCCCTCCAAAGTAATACAAGAAACAAGGTAAAAGGAATTACATATAAGCACATGAGATTACAGTTAAGACGTGATGACTGCTGAAACAAACAGCAAATGAAAGCAGAGTTGGTACCTTGGTCTCGTTGGATTTGACCAGGACTTTGCTGATCTTGAAGTGTAGCACCTCATTATCCCATCGACAGGTCAGTACGTAGTCGCCCACACTGGTCAGAGAGTCCCGCACCAGGAAATCTCCATTACGCAAAACCAGAGTCTCTGACACCTAGACAGAGGAAAAAAATGGGTTTTAATGGTCTTAATTTAGTAAAAGGAGACGAAAGGCTCCAATCCTGCAGAGCTGGAAGCAAGTTTGGCTCACTGAGCTGCAGAATGGGTCTGAACATGTTTGTGATACTTTGTTGAATAGTCAAATTTAGAGAATGATGGTTATTTATAACAATGCCTCAGGACAGTTTGTGTTGCTGAACAAACACAACTATCTCTCTCACTGCCAAACTGTCTGTTATGCACAGTTTAAATATGCAATTGTAGATAACAAATAACAGCAACAGTGGCCGGGCTGTCTTTCTGAGGATACATTTTATTCAGCACTACAGTAAAAATTAAATTAAACTAAACTATTTTGAATTTATTAAGAAGGCAAGCAATCCAGAAAAAAAGCAATCTCCATTCATGGTCAATGAAACAGCTTCAGGCTGTACATCTCGCTGATACCTAACAATAGATGTGTCTCTGGTTTCTGTTGCTTTGTGAGAGATCACAAATATTGATCTGGCATGTAGTAAAAGAGAAGCATATTTTAAACTGAGCAGTATGCCTTTTGAAAGTACCTGCTGATGAGGGCTGAAGGTTTTAGGCCTTAAATGCACTCAAATATGCAGTGCAGCACAGCACATGTTAAACAGTGTCCACCAGCAGGAGGCAGTATACACACAGATCAAAAGCCAAGTGCAGGCTCCTCATATCTACAATTTGTAAATATAATTATATTGAGTTTTTGTAGCTGGTTTTATCTGATTAATAATTTAAGAATATATCATGTTTTACACAGTTTGGTACAAAACAAATGAATGAAATGCATTCATGACTTAATTTTAAAAAGGAACAAAAACAGAAGAGAAGGAAAAGAGCAAGCAGGAAGGAAAGAAAGAAAGTACAGTAAACCCCCACCCCCACCCCACAGGGTGTGTGTTTGTGAGATCTAGTCACTAAGTATTATTTTGGTAACCAAGGGGCTCAGGGTTTCCCCAAGTTTACACTAGGGCAAATCCATGAATAAATGAATATCTTATGTAAATTAAAAGAGGAAAGACTCACAGATGGCTGATTTGAATCTTTGTGTCTGTGTGTGTGTATGTGTATGTGTGAGACAGACAGAACAGAGGTTGATCAAGAGACAGAGGCTGTGCTTACCCCTCACATGTGCATGCAGTGTGTGTGTGTGTGTGTGTGTGTGTGGGTGCAGGTTGTTGTTGTCATGTGTCTCTGTGTATCTGTATCTGAGTCACCGGCTGTGAAACTCAATTGTACAACAGCAACACACGCAGCTGTCTGTTTGGCACAGTTTCCCTCCTTCTGAGCGCTAAAGCAATTTCTACTGAGCTGTGACAGATGATAGGATTCATTAATCAGTGTCATTCTGTGTGTAAAACATTTAAACTGTGCTTTCAAAGCCAGAGACTTTGGCAAAAGTAATCGCTCAACTAATACAACTGGTTGACAACCACATCAACCCACACAGAAATGCTGTTTTTGGGTCCTTTTTATTTCATGTA
Source organism: Pampus argenteus (assembly GCA_036937835.1). Taxonomy (NCBI): domain Eukaryota; kingdom Metazoa; phylum Chordata; class Actinopteri; order Scombriformes; family Stromateidae; genus Pampus; species Pampus argenteus. Next base: position 11,002,374 of record CM072877.1, read on the forward strand.
ATTATGGCTTTTTTAAAAGTGGGACATGGGGAATTAAAATGCAAATGACAGCGACAACATGTCTTTTTCTGAATTTATTTATTCTTATTTACTTTATTTATTATTATCTAAAGGGATTGAGAGTCTGTGGCACCAAAAGTTTAACTTTTAGCTTTTTATTTAGATTTTAGTGGTTTTCCTGATAACTAATCGGGTGTTTTCACAATGACTAGTAAGGAACGAAGTTTTGGGCATAGTTGAGTATTAAAGTTTAGTTTGTTAGCTGAAATACATTACACTTGATTTAATCTCACCACAGTGAAACATTATTAAAATATAATAATTATTTTCTTTATCAACTAATTTGTCAAACATTTTTTCAATTAAACCCCCAAAGATATTCTATTTAAAATGACATAATACAGAAAAAAAGCAGCAAATCCACACATTTGTGAAGCTAAAACCAGCATATATGATAAATAACAATTAATGGATCATTATCATTGTTGGAGACTTTTCTATCAATCTACAATCAATTTTTTTTACTACATTTTTTATGTACTTGCTTGCATAGGACAAGAGTTACTGTACACAGGAAGTGCGTTACCTCGAGGGCTTATTGCCTTGGTAATTATGTGTGTACCCATCTGTCTATGTACCTCTCTGGGTATGTGTCCATGGTACCAGCCATGGCTCCTGATGTCAGCACAGCTCAATTTCAGCTCCTCTTCCAGCTCCTTACGAAGTTTCTCGGGGGGAGACTCCAGCAGGTACTTCTCCTTGGAGAACTGCGTGACACAAACAAAGAGGACAAACAAGACATGAGTGGAGGCAAGTTTACACAAGAGACTCATCACCACATGCAGCTCATGCAGTGTTTTCACATGGAAATGGATGACATCAGATGCATAGTCTATATATAACTTCTCATTTATTTAGGCAAAGCCCATGGAGATTACTTTATTATTATTATAGGGCTAATACACATCAATTCAACGATCTTCGCTCCAACAGTAGACCTTTGCCTCATCTCTCTCTCTTCCCTTTTCTCCTTTTGTTCTGTCTCTCTACTGCTGCTATCTAATAAAGTCATAAAATGTCCCAAAAACATCCGTCCTGCAAAAATGTATACAAGTAAACTCAGACATACGGAAAGATGCACACCTGTGTTACAGAAGGCAACACTGCAGGGAAGCATCACTACTGTGTGCTGCCTTCCACACAAACACAGAGCCACTCATACACTCACACACACAAGAAACAATCCAATCGACCCTGACCTGATTACTGAGAGGGAGAAATCATCATAAGTACGCTCTTATTGTTCTGATGTACTGTGGAGACCTAGCTTTGGCCTTTGAGTGTGGTCATTCAGGATGGCTTGTAATAATGCCAAATACACGCACAGACTCATAGACTCCACACACACACATAAATGGATCACATTTCAGATTTCAAAGCTTCATATTTCTGTTTGCACACGCAAGGAAAATCTGGGTTATAAAACATGAAAATTAACTCTGCTGAACATTTTCATGGTTATTTACCTACAAATACTTTTAAGTTGTGTGTGTCTGAGATAATAAAAATGGCTTAAGTGCTTAAGATATATCGATATCTGGATTGGTTGATTCCATAATAAAAGTGTAGATGTGCTATTCGCGTGGGCAAAGAAAGAAAAATGGGCAAATCTTATACGAGACCTACATGTTATGTGAAGACACTATATCAACCAATGACTGTGGAAAGAATGAGTTCAGATAGTTGATCTTAGATGAGGAAACAGACCACACATACACAGAAATATGCACAAATATGTATAAAACACAGAAATTCACATAGGAATAAACAGTGAGAGGAAATCATCTCGACTCTGCCAATATAAAGAGAAATGAGACCAGAGACCAAAATAAACAGTAAACAGACTTGTCGCTAAGGCTAGCCTGTCGTTCTTCCTAATATTTTCCTTTAATCTCTCTTTCTTTCTCTCTGGCTCAGTGTTTTTCTCATGCCCACAGTTCATCTTCTCCTCTGCTCTCTTCATGCTTTACAGTCCCATAAAGTTTCAGGCAGTTGTTGCTGAAAGTGTGCGACAGACAGAAAGAGAGAAAGGCAGAGACTCTGTGTGTGACCGAGGATGGTAAACTGTGATGATCTGAGAGTGTGTTTCTGCCTGCCTCCATGAGTGTGTGCATGTGTGATATGAGGAGACTACAAGAGGCAAACAATCAATCTTTATCGTCTCTAGGTCTGCAAGATGAAATTATTAAGTTCCTCTCTTTGCTCCTCTTCCCTTCTCTTTTGAGATTTTTCTCCAATTCTCAGGGGAAGATGGAGGAATATCGCCATGGAGGCTCACTCTCCCAGATTAGATTTGAGGTGTGTGTGTGTATGTGTGTGTGTGAAGGGGAGAATAGGCCAATAAAAGAGCAGAGGGGTCAAGTGTGCAGTTATTGCTTTTCCTTGTCTCCGTGGAAACCCAGGAGAGGCCTGCCACTGAACTGATGCTCAACAATGAACTTGGTGTGTATATGTGTGTGTGTGTATGTATGTGTATGAAGGGTTATGGGGCAAATTGAAATGTCAGTGGGGCTCTATTTATGATACGGTTCATGGAATAGGCTGACATCAGCGGGGACACACTGACAGAGAGACCGAAATATGGACAGACAGTAAAGGAGCTGTGGAGAAAAAAATCTTGACAAGGACAGACAAAGGGAAACTTCAGCTTTATTATATTCTAACATTTTAGGGTATAGAAAGTAACAGTAACTGCAACTAGTACTTTGACTAGTGCAACTATTTTTGACTTATTTACTATGCTGTGTCCCCGACATGTGGCAGAATATAAGGACATGATCACATTTCACACAAAAACTACAGTGTATAGAGACTATGATTTTATCAACACGACAGCCATACAGAGGAGAAAAGAGACTTGATTCAAAACACAGAGACCAAAAGATACACTGTGTGAACCAAGAGGAAAACAAGGACTGCATGACACAGACGCAGAAACTGACAGACAAAACAGGCAGCATACATAAAGACAAGACGGCAGACATCCAGGAAGGCATGTAGACAGACAGATATACTCATTAATGTAGACAGAGAGGCTGACACACAGGAAGACAGGTAGCCCATTAGCAGATGAGAGAGTTTAGGCAATTTAGCAGCTGATGCAGGACTTTGGTTCCCCAGGGGGATGAAGAAAGGAAAAGTGATTGGTGCGTGTGTGTGTGTGTGCACATCCATCTATCTATATATATATTATATATATATTATATATACAGTCTGATATATCACCTAATTTACACCAATATGCATTTAAGTCCCTTTTTCCTCACAGTGGGCCAATTAGACGGTTTTGTCTCATGACATCAGCACACCCTCTCTGAGTGAGAATTGCCATTACTATCACTCAACATCAGTGAGAGAAGAGACGAATCACCTAAAAGGAAAATAAATGAAAGGGATGATAATATGGAGACATTCTAAATATATGCACATATTTATACATATATTATACACCCATACGCTTTTTTAGCACATTGTCTGTGGTGTGTGTGTGTGTGTGTTCCTGCTGGTTGTTGTACAGTGTAACGAGACACTACTGCATGAATCCATCGAAAGTAACAACTAAAATAACCTCATCACTGCATGTTCGGTGATGTTAAATCAAGAAATATATAGCCACAGGTATTTACAATACACAGTAGAGTGCTAATTGGCGCAAATCAGCATGTTGTCATTTGTGGTTGAACAAGTTTTTTTTTTTTTTTTTTTTTTGCTAATTCGTGTGGAAAGAGCACAAAGCCAAGTACCTTGAGTAATTTAAAGATATGCGACTAAAAACAAACAACTCCAAGAGTGAAGGCATGAATGAAGAATTAAATGGAAGATAATTGCTGACAAGCATGAAAACCTGCAGGGGGAAAAATAAAGTCTCTGGCATTTAAAAAAGAAAAAAAAGAAAAGAAAAGAAAAGAGAAACACTTTAGCTTGACAACAAAAGAGAGGAATGCTTTCTAAACAGACTGGAGCACTTAGATCTAAGCTCATGTCAGAATGCACCTTTCTTTTTCAGCTAGTTGGCTAGCCTATAACCCCGTTGTCATAGTAACGTCGTAAGTGGTGGTGACAGTGGGGGAGGAACAGGGTTTGGATCTGGGTGGGGGAGATCCCATCTCCTGGTCATGCGCGCACACACACACATACACACACAGGTCAGAGGTCCAGTTTTTGTAGAACCTCGCTATCCCTTGATCTGCTCTCTCCTCCTCCTCCTCTCTCTGCTCTCACATCTACTCAATTTCTCCTCTTTTTTGGGGAAGATAGAGACCAGGATTATTACATAAAGACCCTTGAATCTTCCTATCTCCTATTACACACCCACTCACACACAGGCATGTACACATTGAAGGGCTTTATCCATACATACGTAGCCAGTATCACCCCTCTCCAGACTGTTGTAATCCCTCTGTGCCCTCCAGCCTGATTTCCACTGTTATATTCTCACTGGTTCACACGGGTATAATGGTGTTTAAGACACGTGTAAGATGATATGAGCATTAGAGGGAGTGCTGGTAACATTAAACCTTTTTATATTTACCTTTTATGTTTTCTGAGCAAGGTGAGAGTGGCACCGAATCAAAGCTAATGAAACTGCTTTTGCAGTAGAAGAACGCTTAGAGGTGCATTTAACACGTCATATTCTTGGTTCTTGATAGTGGGGGAGGGGGGGTACAGTATACTCTTTAATAGGTAGTGGTGTGCATATTTGTTTGGACCACATTATCTACAGTGTAAGTTGTTTTAAAATTACATTTTTAAATGGTGGTGCAGTCAGCAATAATTGTGTATTGAAGAGTAATAAAAGTCACGGAAAATGTCAAGGTGTATAATTGCTCGGGTCCAGAAAATTGCACCTGGCCCATTTTTTAATCAACTTTGATTGAGTTTTAACCCAATCTTACCCTGGACCACAGCAGCGTTTAATGAACCTGCTCACTCGGTTAATTGTTTTGTCTGTTTGCAATGTAAAGTTGCAGGACAATATAAAAAAAAAAAAACCTGAAATAATGGACTTCCTACTTCTTCAGATACAACCTCTTGGTTTAAGTATGCAGCCTAAATGATGTAACTGTCTAATCATCTGACACAACTGGTATTTGTTAGCTGTTCCTGACAGCTCTACCTGCTCTTGATGCTGGTTTTAAAAATAAACTGTAAGCTTGAAACTGCAGCAATGCGTCTGTCCGTTACTGGAGTAACTCTGCTCTTATAAGGTGAAGAATGCCATTAATAATTATGCCTCTTTCATTGATTGGCGCTGTCTGCCTGTGGAGCCGATGCAGACTTCATAACTCAACATGCACTGTTTCAGATGATCTCATTAGAAAAAAATCTCAAGAGCAAAATAAATAAATAAAATGAAAAACATATGCTAGGAAATGAAAACTTTGCTTGTAAGAACAGTGTAGTCACACAGTTAGATACAAAGCTATTTATGTATTTATGTTTTACAGTATTGATTCCACTCTGTTTCGTGTGTCAGTAACGCTTGTCACAAATGGGATATTCCAGGCACTCAAAAGAAAAAAAAAAAGATAAAAATAACAGTGCCTATGTCTCATATGATCAGACAGCATCAGCTAATCTCTTCAGAAAAAGAGAGAGCAACGACTGGTAGAAAGAGAGACTGAGAGGATATGAGACTGATGTCTATGACCTTCTACTGTCATTATGGATGAGTATCTCCTACGAAAACACACACTAATGTACATGTTCAAACACACACAGGGCATTCACCCCTTGAGGCAGCTGGATGTCGGTATATATCTCATAACAGAAATACACACACACACACACACACATATATATATATATATATATAGAGAGAGAGAGAGAGCACTTGTGTGAGCTGTCAGTCAGTCTGGTATCAGAGAGACCCCCTGGATTGAGTGACAGCTCATGGACAGGATATGACATACAACTATACTCCCACTGAGACTGCAGGAAGCACAGTTTGTTGCTCAAAATTGCACTCCTCTGCTGTGCATTTTTGCTTTCTGTTGTCTCTCTGTTGTTTTCCATTTTTCCAATTTTTAGGTTTTATCTCTCTCTAAATAAATCTATACATTAACTAAAGACCTTTATAAGTATATAGACAGTGACAAAGCATACATAGATGGGATCAGAGTAGAAACAAAAGCGACTGCATCCAAAATGTCTGGTATAATTATCCATCCATTGCACTATGGCACTGTTTGAGCCACAACTACTGTACATCTCAGCATCATCATCATCATCAAGTCGAACCAGGTTAAACTAAGACGTATCTCTGCAGAATGTAGACAATTTGGGTAATAAAGTTTAAAGCTCCCCCTCTTGGTTTAAGTATGCTGGCTCTTTATGCAGCCCCTCAGTTCAGCCTATGTCTGAAATGGGCCATTTTAGCTCCTGTCCCTTTAAGGCCCACCTTGTTCTGATTGGCCAGCTCCCAGAACGCTGACCCTCGGAAGATTTCTGGCTGTTCTGGAGGCAACCTTACTGTATGTATGAGGTGACATCATCACAAGGAGGAACTAGAGATAACACTATATAATTAATATGGCTGAAACATGACATGTTAGATATTTTATTTTTAATTTGATTTTGATTTCTTTATTGACTCAAGGCAATGATTACATGGTACAGAATACAAACAATATACAAAACAAACAGAACAATGTCTATGACTTTTTTTTAAATGTGTCCCTATATCATCAATTAAGTTAATAAGTAAAATATTACCATAACTGATATGAATAAAGTCCATAACAAAATCAAAAGGATTGTAAAAAAGTGTCTGTCTTCCTCTCAATGGACCTAACCTACTTATCTCTATCCCGATCTCACTGTGCCATTCATATTTTAATGTCTCTTCCTCTGTGATTCACTTCCTTTCCTGCTTTTTGTTCCTCTCTCTCTATTTCTCTCTACCATTCACTAATCAACCTGGTGAACAACATCTATCAGCACTTTGATGAGAAGACCATTACCGAGTGTGTATGTGAGTAAGTGCATGTCATCGTGCCAAAAGATATATGCTGACAATCAAGCTGCCTAAAGGGCTAAATGTCCTCTATGTGTATGTGTTTAAAATCCGTTGTTTACAGTGTTTGTGCATGACTGCGCTGTCGGCAGCAATGAGAGGGAAAACGTGAAAAAGTGAGCTAGAAATCACAAAAACACACATAGATAAAAACTATTTTTTATCCTCACAAACATGAAGAAACAGACAACCCATACGCAGACAGATACAAATGCACACAACATGCTGACACACACACACACACGCACACACAAGAAGCAGAGAAGATTTTAATTATGTTTGACTGTTAAGTACGACTCCTCACTGCACATCTCTCCCTTGCCTCCTAACCCACAGTTTCTCTGCTAAACAGGCCTATAGGCTACTGTCTCACACACACACACACACACACACACACACACACACACACACACGTGTGTGCATACACGCATACACAATCAGAAGAGAGTGGGGAGTAAACATCCATTTCCCCAAAGCATCTGAACAGACCAAATAAAATCCTGTTCTCACAAATAAATACACACAACAAACAGAAACACAAAAATAGCATCCATACAAAGACTCGATGTGCACACACTGTGAATAAGTGTGCATATAGGTTGAGATAAAGATGATGGCTTTCCATTTTTCTAAAAGCGACTGATAACATAGTTAACAGACAGATAACAACACAATAATTTAAGAAACAGACTGCAGTGTTGATGTCACCCGGAGTACGATACAGATACTGATTAGAGATTACACAGATTCAATTAGACGTTTGTCTGGATAGTTAGCTTGCTTGAATCTAATACAATTCCAATTAGTTGAATACTTCTGCTAATGATACAGCAATGTAGCCACACACATTGCTATGCTGTAATTCGATACACATATAAATGTAATACAAACATATGTAAAATTATATTGCAAGGGTGTAGATGACTGAGAGGTCTAAACTGGGGAGATCATTTATTTTCATTTTAAATTTGTATCCACTGTAAAGTAGAATATAAATAAATGGACATTTCAAAGATGCATTCTTTCTGCATGACTGGTTGAATAATGATGAATTAATAAAGAAAGGTAGCAATTACATGTTATGAAAGGTGGATAAAAACACATTTGTGAACATGTATTTTTTCAGATAATCCAATTGGTTTATTTGGGTTTAGATGTAGTAAAATGTTCAAAATCTCAAAAATTTGGATTCCGCTGGACAGCAAAGATGGACATATTGCTGCCACCTGCTGTAGGTTACTGCTCCGAAAAGCCCCCCCCCCATCAAAAAAGAGCGACAGGAAAAATTTACAGTGTGTGTGGCAGCAATGCAATGTCTTCATGCGAGGTTTGCAGAAGTAATAAAGACTCTTTTGTTGATGTGATGATTTTTCTACAAAACCTTCACACAGCAACAGCTAATATTAACAAGTATCATAGAAACAAATAAAGTGATTTACATTTTCTTTGTTGAAATATATTTAGAAACAAGATGCCAAACGCCACACATAAAATAAAACAGGCACACGTTCACACCACTCCCTTACTGTCGACTCAGCAATGCCACACCTTTAGATGCTGTTGCTATGGTAACTCCATACTCTGCATGCTCCAGCTGGTGTTTCCCTGAGGAAGAAATGTATGTGGGTGTGTTGGAGAGAAAGAAAGAGTTTATGTGTGTGTGTGTGTGTGTGTGCGTGTGTGTGTGTGTGTGTGTATATAACAGAGAGAGGTTAATGTGCCCCATGTGTGCTTTGCTCTGTCATGTGCAGTGGGGTGCACTGAAGAGGAAAACATGGCTGGTTGGGAGCAGTTATCATGGTGTCCCATTGTGTGTGTGATTGTGTTTGTGTGTGATCTTGTGTGAGTTCAGGTATATGTCAGTCATCAGTTTTGTTCATCAGTTCATTCCTGACTCAAGACCAAAAGACTTTTGACAAGTGAGCAATCTGATTGAATTTCATTGAAGACAGACAAAACTATGAATGAGGATAAAATACCACTGAACCCTTTAGATTAACACAACTGCCAAGAATTTACTACCACAATTTGAACTCAGTCCAAATTCATTACAATCTGCAACCACAACAATAGCTGAAAGCAAAGTCAGGGAGCCACATCAGAGTAAACAAATACCTCAGCTCACTTAATCACACTGTTTTTTTCTTTTCTATTTTCTTACAATGACTCATACTTTAAATTTACACACATTACAGTGTATGGTTACCTGCCAACATGGCTGAGAGGAAGTGTGGCTTTTAGTAGACACGTTTCCAGTTTTGTTGAGCGTACCATCACTCCACACAGGAAAAACACAGAAAACATTAATCTAGCACCAAATGAACAGATTTAGCAATAGTCTTGACTATAAATCTACAACATAATAGCTACATTACCATCATTATGACTATATATAGTATGCTGCTTTGTGTAGACTGCTTTCTGTGTAGAACGAAGTAACAAGAGGTGCAGTGTGCCTGATACGGCAAACTAAAAATAAAAATTCCATGAGCTAATCAACAGCCTGATATGTGAGCAGGAATTTAAAGGGGACATATCATGCTTGCTGTGATTTTCTATCATTTATATACTGTTCATGTTGCATATTTTGGATCATGTGTTGATGTATATGAGAATTTGACATTTTGAGTGAAGAACAAGTAAAAGAGATGATATCTGACTACTACTATTTTGGCCAACAATACATTTCTACCAGCCAAAAATCAAAGCACAAAGGGCCATTCAAAGCCTGGTAGACGTCACAGACTTCTGCTCTCATTAAGTGCCAACGTCCATGGGGTACTCAGAGGACATTAATTAGTGTTGATCACACAGTATGTTTGCATTTGTTAAAAAAAAGCTTCTAACAGTTTGAGAAGCACCCTTCATACTACAATACTGCAGAATTTGCTCAGAGTAATGGGAGAGGATTGAGGCTTTGCTGTTCAATCACTACATTTCCGACGTTTCTGTGCCTCTCATACCTCACTTCTCCCTCACTGCGGTGCAATTTATAGACTGCTCGGATGTGCTTGTATGACTCATCATAAGGCTTTCCTTTACTTCACTGCTTTGTTTTCCAACACTTTTCATCAGGTTTCTTTCCTCTCCTCCTTCCATGCGTGAAACAAACACTACAACCTTTTTTTTCTAAATTTTTTTCTTGACATGTGCTGTTTATCTGAATATTTATCTTCCTTTTAACTTGTTCTTTGTTTTCTGGTGCGTCTCCTCATTCTGTGACACATTTATCTGTTTACAAGGTAACGGTGGGAAGGGTGGAGATAAGTAAGTGAAGTGAGTAAGTGATCTGTCTGTCTCATCTCTTAATGTGTACTTTATTATCCTGCCAACTCCCTCTGTTTCCTTTTCTCTTTGTCCTCCTCCATTCATTTATTCCTCTACTCAAATGTTTCCTTTATCTCTTTTAAAATTAGTTTAATCATCTCAGTCCCTTCTTCCATCTCTCCACTACCAGTTCATCTCTCCTCCTCCTATCTCTCCGCCTGCTGCTCTAACCTGCCATCTTTCAACCACACATCATCTCTGTGCACTTTCTCTCACAGATCCACTCAGCCGATCTGTCGGCATGGGTGTGTAGTTGTTTGTGTGTTGTGTGTTAATGTCAAACAGCGGTGGCATCACCTTGTTACATCAGCCAAACAGATAAGGAGAGAGAGAAGCAATGCATTACAGGGCGGAGGAGACAGAGAGATTGTGAAATGTATGTGAAAAATTAAGCATTAAAAAAACTATTTCTAAACAAGCAGTTAAATTTACACGCATATATTTTTTTTACCAGACTCAAAGAATTCAATTCAATTCAATGAATTATGTACATTACTTCTGTTATAATCTCAATGTGTCAACTCAAAGTAAACGATCACCTTATTGTCTTAAACTGAAACTGGAGCTACACTCTGGGTAGTTCCTTCACTCAGCAGGAAACACAAATCTAACCTTTTACTTTGGCAACTCAGGAAAGAGCTTGTGATTGGTGGGACGTGATGCCAGCAAACTGGAAAAATATCATATGACCTCATCGTGACAAAATGATAATTATCGTATGTTAAGTCAGTGTTCACTCACGATAACAAACAGCTCGGTCAGGCTCGGTCTCAGTTTTTCTTTAGAAGGACATAACATGACCCCACCCCACCCCACCCCCACCCACACACACACACACAATTACACCTCAGGCTCGTGCCACTCGCTGTCATTCTCTCTTCTCTGGGATGAACCATTAATGGCTAATTTGCGGGTTTTTGGGGTAAAAGGTCATCATACTGAAGGATGGAAGGTCTGAGGAATCATCAATATTAACCTCTCTCACACACACACACAAATACATCTAGGTCAAGACATATGTGATTTAAACATATATTGTACCCAAGCATTGACCCTGATGCATGCACACACATACACCCCCCCCCCCCACCCCCACCCCCCTACACACCCATTCCTATTTGCTATTTATTGGTGAGGCAGTACCATTACCATCCATACTAGTACCATCTATCTTGACAGTGACAGGTGTGAGGGGAAACCCACAAAGCATACAGGAAAGGGACCTAAAGGGAGGAAGCAGCAGATGAACGACTGGGGGTTGGTGAAGACAGGCCGTCTTAGTTGGTTAAGATGATGATGATGATCATTGACTTGTGATTTTAGGAGGAATGCTATAGCAGAAAGCTATTTATATGCCTATCAGTGCATATTTGATAGAGGCTCACTGTTTTAGCAATAACAAAATATCTTTACTTTTATTACTTCAACAAAGACAGTGACCTAAGCTGTAGTCTTGTTACCATGGATACACACATAAGGTGACACAGCATCTAATTAATTAATCAATGTCTGACATCAGAGGATTAATCAGCTTTGCTGGCTGAAACACAGCCAAGAAATAAGAAAAGAAGATTATCCATCTTTTATTAAAAAGTTTTTTTTTTTTTTTTTTTTACCAAAAAAGGAGTGTTTGCATCATGGATGCAAACACTCAGTGGCTTATATACAATTTATAAATTGTATATAAGAATATTTTACAGCCACTTCAACTGCAAAAACCCAATATAATTTTAGTGCCATGTCACAGGAATCTATGATGCAAACACTCCTTTTAGATGGAAGGTCACAGTAGGGAAGTGTGTCATAGGCAGGTTTATCTGTTCGGTCACAATGACACCCGACTCCTTACTGTCAGTACGCCTGCACACACACACACACAAACATAAATTTTGCCTAGTCACAGTACAAACACTGACCTATCGACTGGCCTTGGAACTAGACTCACAAACACACGGCACAGTGATGATGATGCAGCTGAAGGTGCTACTGTAGAGGGCAGAAATATAAAAGGTGCAAAGGGTAATCAAATAAGGGAAAATGAGAGACAAAGAGGACAGAGAGGACAAAAGCAAAACGAATAAATGAAACAAAGGAAAAAGAGGCAGAAAAGTTACATCAGGTGTAAAATGGGAGGAAAAAGAGAGAAGGGAGTGGTGCACATGATGAGATGGAAATGAGGAACAGTGTGATCCCATAGGTGGACTACAGATGCATATCAATCAGTTTTATCTCCCTATTATCCCACGCACACACATACACACGCCCTTTCTCATCACCCCTGATCATGCAGTCTGGTAAAAAGAAGCACGCCCTAGAGCTGTGATGCCATTGGCCAGCAATGATGTCATCTCTTCTTGGAGGTACAGCAATGAGCTGTACAATTGGCTAGCTGAGGCAGACAGTGAGAGAGCGCAGCTGAGGTATCAATTCCATTCATACAGAGGCAGCACTGGAGTGTGTGTGTGTGTGTGTGTGTGTGTGTGTGCGTGTGTGTGTGCGTGCGTGCGTGTGTGCGTGTGTGCGTGACCACTCCCCACTGAGACATACAGACAGAGCTATTAGGGTCGTGTCCATCATTCAGAGACACAGACAGTACCTGCTGGGATGCTTCCTAATGGACACTCTCTGTCACTCACTCTCTCTCTCTCACACACACACACACACACACACACACACTGGAAGTTCACTCATGCTTGTACAAATGCACACTATCAAATATTCAAGTAATCAAGCATGTACACACACATCTGATGGGGGTTGGTAGGGTTGAGATGGGTGTTGTCTCCCTGTTGTTACCGAGTTGTTGTCATGGTGACGCAGATGGAGCTTTTACTGCTAACTGGGACTCTCACTTTGCACTGAACTACACACACACACACACACACACACACACACCTCTTTTCATTGATTTGTGCACATGCACACCTTTTGAGAGCAGCCTTGCCCTCGCAAGTGCTTTTAAGCGCACCGGGGGAAAGAAGGAAAACAGAAAGGGACTGTGTGCGTGTGAAGGTGTGAGTGTAAACACACTTCCTCTAAGAGATGCTTATGGGAAATTAGCCTGTGATAGCCTGTTATAAAGTGCTGCATGTTCACTCTCTTTCTCTTTTCACTCTTTCCTCCTTATATGTTTTACAATCGCATCCCCAACCCCCCCAAACATACTGAAAGCCATTTCACCAAGCATGATAATACATTTCCAGATGTACTGATACAGAAAATTATTGATAAACTGCCACCTGCTCTTCTATCGGCACATCTCTTCATCTGTCTCCCTGTGTCTTTCTGCTAAAACAAATCACTTTAGCTAAAAACAAATATCTATTGTTGAGGTACATGTGTTCCAGTGTATGATCTGTGCATCCACACTGCATGAATTCTTATTAGCAGAAGTGTTCATCTAATTTGAATTGAATTATGTCCAACAGTCAAGATCAAATTGCAGTCAATTGAATCAACTATCTAATCAGCATCTGTATCTGGTTCACATTAACACCCCAATCAATGTTTCATTGATAACTCAAACAGTTATCACCACCTTTAGCAAGATAAAACTGTCTTCGCTATTTGTGTGTGCACGCTTGTGTTTAACTTGTGCATCTGCAAAAAGTCAATACAGAACATTATTTTACACAAAATTAAAAATTAATTTGTGTATCATTGCAAGTTGTTTACAGACAAATGCAAATAAAATGCACTTTTTTACCTTATAAACTAAACTGATTTGAAAAAAAGGTTGATATTATATTGATATAAAAAAAAAAAACTAATCTGTAAACCCATGCATTCACAGATGTGTAGGCATGTACATATACATGAGTGAGAGAGCACAAGCATGTGTGTTCATTGCCATTCTCAGCTGCTCTCTGCAAATCATCCAGAGACGCTTTAACAGCCCTGGGTCTTTTCATAAAGGGAAATGATGCTTTAAAAACTCCACAGAGGTCTAAGGCCTTCCGTAACTCAAACATGCTTTACCCAGTGGGCTTTATGTGAATTCAGAAGAAGGGCTGGAAATCCTTAACCTGAAGAAAACAGGTTATCTCCCCGACAAGATGGGCTCTAAATGAAAAAATGAACAATTTGAAAACGACTTTAGAGTAAGGCAGCGCCATATGGTAGAGATTGTTTCCACAATGTTAATTTAAAATAATTTCATATATATATATATATATATATAGCATCACCAAACTGATGTTCAATGCACAAAGCTCCATTTTTTGTATCAAACAATGGGCATGACAAGCATGAGAGCGCGACTTCCTGTGCTGAAACGGCTATTTGTTTCATTTAGGAGAATTTAGCCTTTAAAGCCGTCTACGATCCAATAGCCTCTGCCTTCTCAAAGGTCAGCAGAGGTCAAACATGAAGGGAACAAACAATCGCCAACCTCCTGCTCCAAATCCCTTCACTATGCCACACTCCCTCTCAGCTGTGTCTTTCCCAGCATGTGTGAGTCCAGTGTGTGTATCCACAGGCATGTATGATTTCTTCAGCGAGAGACTAGTGGAGAGACTTCAGAGGGCTGATTCATCAACACACAGCACACACTCTGCTCAGCCTCGCATATCATCTATGAAAGTTTGCTTGTAAAACCAAACACATTTGACTTCATTCATCTTAAACCTCAACATTAGAGTTTGTGAATGAATGCTCTAGCAGTAACAGAGGAGAGGCGAGATTACTCTAAATCAATAAATAAACTTAGCTAATGGCCAATGCAATCAACCTGTGTTCAGTGTGAAACTATACATTTATGTTCACAGTTATCAAGTACTCTTTCACAGTTTGTGATCATCTATAGATCAGATTTCTTCACTTAACATCTGTAGTTTCAACATGTCTTACCCAACTCTCAAAATCAGCAGATTCAAACAAGTCAAGTGAACCACTAGAAATTACTTTAGGTCTTCACCTTAAATGTTGAGAGGAGAGAGAAGAGGATACTTATAATATTGAGTTAAAGGCATTTTCATCTTAACCTGCAGGCAGGTATGCTTTAGAATAATCTCGCTCCTCAAATAACCTCTGTTTAAAAGAGTCTAGACTGTTAAATGCGCAGCAGCATTCACCATAGGGTTATGCTCTTATGTTATTCTATTTTAAAGCTTTCCTTTATCATGTCGGGGAAGAGAGCAGACGATTACATGAAGCACTGAGCTGGAAAAGCTCTGTGATCCTGGCCTGCAGGTAAAAGTTAGAATATGAAGAAACCATCTTTTGCATTTTCACTTGTTTAAATAGTGAACATGTTATGCACTAGAATTTGCTGAACCATACACTTCCTGAAGACACATTTCTACTAGACAGCCTGTGCTATACTCACACATCAAACAGCTAGTATTAAACAGCATTTTATAACTTCACACTGATGCCACTGCATGATTGCAATAACTCATTTGGAACTGATGTATACTTTAATGTGTCCTTGCTTGTTAAAATTATTTGATAAGATGAAAACTCAATGTCAACACATCTGTTAATCCAAATTATATCTCTTCACAACTCAAGGCACCTTTCCCAACTTTTGGGGTAAGCTGCCTAATAGTGGCCTGCAGCTGAAGGACCTCTTAACTTAAGTGTTTTATTTGACCTCCTGAGCCAAGATAAACATTAAACGAGACCCTGAGCACAATTTGTCAGAAGGACAAAGAACTGCTAAAAAGGAGATAATAGTGGACTCTTTACAGTGCTGTTAAAGAAAACTTCCTGTCACTGCTTCCCAGAAAATAGCCTTCAAGCTAAGACACTAAATTATATCTAAATCTGGACTTTTTTTTGCTGCTCAGTTCTTCGCAGATCAAGTCAGCTGGTTAGTCAAGTCACAGATCTTTTTTTTTGCAATTTGGGTCTCAAAACACATAATCAAGGTAGGCAACACCTACTAACTGATACTAACTACTACTGATTAACATAGCTGAGCTCTTTGACAGATATAGACAGAACTGCCAAAACAACATGGTGGGCTGGTTTCAACATTAGCACCCTCCCTGAGAATGAATGACGTCTGATCTCCATTTAAGCAACAACGTAGCTCCTAACGCTCAACATTTCCCTGCTCAATAACATCTCTGTTGTTAGCTTTAAGATGATCCAGGAAAAAAAAACAGAAGTGAACTGCACTGTTCATTTGTTCAAATGTTCTTTTCAGAAACAAAGGCAGAAGTAGCAGGGTGTTATCTGTTAGAGAGGAGGTTATGGTGGATGACTGAGCATACAGAACAAGGTATCTGACTGTGACATCAGAAACTCTAGTTGACATCCATTCTCTACTATCAGCAGCAGAAGAGTTGGCTACTTTAAACCATGACCACAATCAGTAACCAAACCTTAACCATAGACGCGGCAGATCAATAAATGGTCATATGAATTTTTTTTTGTGAGGGTAAAAGCCTCAACAGGGTCCCTGCTGATAAGGGCAGAAAATGCGCCAACAAAATCAAAGATGTTGCAAATATAAAAACAAACTCGCATAAAAAAGCTGATCTACAGAATTATACACCAACTATAAACCACTAAGTCAAATTAAAGTTCTGATGTTTGGTAGAAGAGCTGAGAACAGAGAAATGTGACTGGAGAGCAAATTGTCTGGGTGGACTGGTGCATCACACATACACATGTAGATAATACACTAATAAACACACAACTGATACATACAAACACACACAGAGGCTTGTTCCTCATTACTGCCAAAAACATCACAGTGCTCTAATGAGGAGGATGTGGACACTGGAACAAGGCATTCTTGTCACACACACACACACACACACGCACACAGCTGCTCTTCACACTATGAGCCTGCGGGGTGTGACAGGCAGGCACGCCAAAAGAGGATTTGTGGTGAAAAGCTTTGGGGAGGAGGGCGAGAGGGTGCGAGAGATAGGAGGAGTGCAGAAGAGGGGATTACATGGTGAATATTTCAAAACTAAAACATACCAATTGGCTTGGGCTTTCTTTCTCGCTTGGAAACACACACACACACACACACACACACACACACACACACACACACACACACACACACACGGCCATATCTTCTACATTGTAGAGGCTAGCTTAGCGCTGACTGGACAGAGAGTGGGGTGATGGGTAAACCACTGGGACCCCCGGGGACCCGACTAACAAAATGATTGCTGGTTAACCTGCTGTGACTGAGTGGACTTAAACCAAGCTCTTGCTATTATAGAAATGCTATTTTATCTTTCTAAACTAAACATGCATGAAACGGCTCAGAAGAATGCTGGTTGATGTTCTGAAATGATGTTGCCCTCATGGAGTACATTTGATTTTATTACTGTAAAACTAATAACATCAGAGTAGAGATATAAACATCATATAGAGGACTTAGAAAAGACATAACAGCAATGCTACCAGGTTCAATTTCTGTTATTAGACTATAACTTGGGGGAAAAGAGATAAAGCGTAGAGACATACAGAAGGGACATAAATGCAATAAAGCTGGCAAGTTTAATATGTATGATCTAGTAGTTGCAGCATTTCTATAAAAAAAAAATCCACTACATTTAATACATGGATTTCTAGGTCACTTATATATGTATCACTAGAGTTCAATGTTTCCAGTTTTCATTTTGAATCTGTGAATTTATGAATGCTTATTGTCATATATTGAAAATATTGTTCAAGCTTTTTTTGTTTGTTTTTTTTAGTTTGAGCATTTCTTGTTTTATTTACCTACTTAAATGGACTCTGGTGCATAATCAGCAACTTATTTGTATTTACTCTCTATATTTATGTATGTCTTGATGTTCTATAACTAATTATCTCAGCTTTCCTCATTGCAGGGGTCCCTTATTTACTGTACACTTTTAGGCAATCATGGTTTTCTAGCAGCATGAAATAAGTTCTGGATTCACAGGGACATAAAATCAGTCTACCGTAAACTGTAGACAGTAAAAGGGGATTAAAATTAGGACGAGTTTTTTTTTATTTTTTATGACAGCATGACTAAAACTTTCTCTCCAAAGATATAATAAGGTACCGATTCCCCGAGAATCGCGGATGGGGCAGCAGAGATGTGCCATGTTGCGAGGTTGGAGGTTGACAGTTATGTTCCACATACAGTCGGGCTGCAGGAATGCTAAACGACAGAGGGGCCGGCTGCTGGCTGGCATGATGGCGGCAACATGCTGGTCAGGTCAGCAGGGAATGAGGCTACAGAGTCGAAGTGAGAGGAGGAGATAGGACGAGGAGGGAGGGAGAGAAGGAGAGGGAAAGTCTGGCAGAAAAAAGGATCAACTTCAAAGACAATCAAAGTGAAGGGGAGGGGACTGTTCTGTGTATTTGTGTGTCCAATCATTTGGTTATGTATATGTGTGTTTGTCTGTAGCCTATATGTGTGTGTGTAAGTGGGGGGGGGGTCTGCAGGAGTCCAGCGGGCAGTTACATTGTCCCAGTTACAGGGGCGCGCTGTAATCACTGAGTATAATGCAGACACAATGGTTAAGCTGCATGTCTGTATGTGTGTGTGTGGTGTGTGTTCATAGTTAGCATACTGCAGTCTAGACCAGGGGATCAAGTGTAATCTCTCTCCACTGATACATCTGATAAGCTGAGGTCACACAGACCACTGTCACTGTATCAACACTATTTTTGCATGTCATTTGTGCATACATTAATTTTTAAAAATGCAGTATTTGACCTTGTTTTGGCAGAAATTGTGGTTTTAAAACTTTACTGTTAACACTGCGACTATATATATATATATATATATATATATATATATATATATATATATATGTTTGTTTTTGAGTTTAAAAAGAGAAAATTATGGTTAATATTTTCTGCTGTGGAAGCAGTTTTTTTTCCAGCTGTTGTTACTGACCACAAATGAACACCCACAATGCAACAACCAGCATGAACAAGACAGTCTGAAGTCATTAGTGTTGTACACAGACAGCAAAGAGATATACAGAGTAATTATTCGCACAACATGCTGACCCATGCATGATAAGGTCTGTTTTAGTGTTGATGTGTAAAAGTACTAGTAGATATTAACATTTGGAATTGTCATTATGTATCTACTAGCCAGCATCTTTATCATATTTCGGTGGAAGACAGAGATGATAAATCAAGAATTAATGTTAAGTAGTATATAAAAACTGCCTTTGGACCAGTAGTGACATTGAGGTTACAAATCTACAAATAAGACAAAATCTATACCCTAACAACCAATCAATTCTCATCAAAAGCCATGTGCTAACAGCAGTAAACTTTACTTTCTCCAAGTGGAGGTATTCCACTTTTTGGGGTGTAAAACATTAATAAGAAGATTAACATTACTGGATCCTCTGAGCATTCAGTAGAATTCAGTCATTTTTCAGTAGAAGACAGTAATCCTAATTTTTCCAGATTGAAGTCGAGTTAATCACACATGGCGGGTGTCTAAGAGGAAAGTAACATAAATGTAAATATTATTAAAAAAAATAATTACCCCCCTGGAGGCAAAGAAATAGCATCAATATGACACTGAATATGCAGCAACAGCATTGCTTCTCTGGGTAACATATACTAATGTTTGGGTTACATGACACAGTATTGTGCTTGACAGGGTATCTTTAATTAGAATGGATTGAGGAATCAATATTTGTCCACAGAGAAAATCAGACTGTTTGTAAACAAACCCAAGTTGCAGAGAATTAATATATTTATTTTACAGAAAGGCTCCTACTTAACTCTTCACCATTCAGCAACTGCTAATTAATTTACCCCCCACTCACACACCCCTTCCACAACCACCACTCCACACGAACAGCATGACAGCTTTCATTAGAATAACTTCATTACTCTGAGCTTTGAAACACTTCACACTAAACAAAAGCAGATGACTCCGATAACTATAAAGAAGAGAGCAATGGCTCTATCTAGGATAGACGTATCTTTTTTATAATGACAAATCAACTAAAGTAATCCAGGATGAAGACATCGACTGTCTCGGCTAGTCATCATACTTACGAAATGTCCTGTTGGCAGGAGCAAGGTAGGACACGCAGACACTTAACATCGGGATTATTGCCCTAAAAATACAGTTTAACCAGTAACTGCGCACACAAACACAACTCTGTGGCTTTCCACTTTAAGCCATAATTATATCAAGACAGTCAGCTACAAACAGCGTGGCGGAGAGAAGAAAAGAGAACTTTCTACTTCTTCTACTACAACCACTTCAGTCCAGCACACTATCATAACCCCCAGGCAATAACATCTTCTGGTTCACCATAGTCTACAATTTCCCATTATCTCATCTATTAACTATCGCTGCTGTCATGTGAAATCCATCCATGTTTAAGATTTTCTTTAGAAACCAAACTCTGTCCTGAAAAGTTGACATTTAAAAAAGATTAATTACAAGCTTTTCCTCAAACAGCGTCTAATATTACATATAACAGACGTGGAAATGTAGTGTATAGTATATACAAAAATCTACTGCAGGTGTCATTTTGCCCCAGATATAAGGTCAGATATTGGGTTTCAAGCACCAGGACAGAATTAGACCAAAGTTAAACTGATACTGTACGCTTCACTTTACTGTACCCTTCACACACTTTCTCCCCCTCTCATATGCAAAAACACAACTCTCAAATGCATATTCCCTTTCTCTTTTTTTTCATATCACACATACAAAGCTCCCAAAGCCTCTTCCTCCCTCACTGTTTTCCCTTTATTTCTGTCCACGCTGTGATTTCACACAGTCCATCTGACACCCAAGTACTGTACAGCCTATATGATATCATCAGTCTGCCAGTTAGCAGGCAGGCTGACATTAACGGCTGCTGGGACAGGAGAGAAGTCAACACTGAGTGCAATTCCTGTGAATACACACAAGCACAAACCTCCAAACAGACACGTGTGCACAGACTCATTTGCCAAATATATGGAGATTTGGATGGTGTATGAAAACAGAACATCCGTATGCCACATGCACTTTGTTACACACCAGAAAGTGTTGGTTCTCTGTTTCCATACCACAATACACAAACACACAGAGATGTCCACTCACCTGCACCTGCATGAAGGATCCCCGGTAGAAGCAGCATGCTGCAGCCGACAGAGCACTCCACAAACTACACCTCTCCGTCATGGTGGGTACACACTTTCCTCTGCTTCCTTTCCCCTCGTTTCTTCCTCTCTTTTTTCTCTGCTTTTCCTCTCACTTCCCTCGTCTTCTTCTTCTACTACTCTGCCCTGTCTCCTTACCTCTTCTTTATCTCTACCCCGCCCAGGGTGTCCGATCTAAACCACAGCCCCCTGGCCTGGGCTAAGCCTGTCCCACCCCTGCCAGCCTCTTCGCCTGCCTGCCTGCCTGCCTCTCTGTCTGGCTAACAGCCTCTCAACATAGTCCCACCACTACAAAACAAGGCTAAAAGCTAAACAGTGTAACACCACAACTACAGATTGCAAGCATCTGCTGGTAACCACATCAGCTATTAGCTCTGAGCGAGCTGCTAACAGCTGGGACTGATAATAGCTAGTGATATTACAGCTCCTGACATCTCTGCTGCTTCTGCCCTGCACCGGCTTCTGCTCTCGTTCCTTCCTCTCCCTCTCACTGCACTTGCTGCACTTCACGCGGCTGCTAGGGATTACCTCATTGCTTGCTGATGAAAGGAGTGTGGGTGGGGGGAGGGCGGACCAGAGGGAGAGAGGGTGGGAGGGATGGATGGTTGAGGGAGGGAGAGAGTGAGGCAGGGAAGGGGGGTGGGGGGTTGGGTTGAATGCTAGCAAGCACAAGGCAGAGAGTAGTGATGTTGACTTGCATGCAGACCCCACCCACCCTCCGCTCGATGAGTGACGACCCCCGCTTCAGTGCTGAGACAATGCTGCTGACACGGGGTGGGGGGAGAAGGATGATGGAGGGAGTAAAATGGGGAGAAATTAAGGAAAAGAGAGGAGGGAAAGAAAAGATAATTAAAAGATAAGACGATGAATGAAGATACGGGTAGAAGGAGAGAAAGAGGAGGAGGAGGAGGTATGCAGGCTCCCAAAGGAATCTAACCTTTCTTAAGCCATGAAAGGAACCCAACAAGAGTGCCCCCCACCACACACAAACACACACACACACACACACACGTTTAAATGCAAATTTACACCCTTTATTCCACCTACATGTTCACACACATACACACACACACACACACACACACATCATTATATATTACTTAAAATAGCAGGAGCTACAGAGCATTTGGATCCTGTGGTGAAATAATGTTGACAGAAATGTTACCTTTCTCTCTGTGTGTGTGTGTGTATGTGTGCATAGCAGAATATAATGATGTGTCTCTAAAAAGCCATGCAGACTGCAGCTAGACACCTCATTACAGGCCGAAACACACAGGCAGGTGTTTCAAGGATAACATGGTGTGATTTTCACCGGCCCATTTCACAGACACACACACACACACACACAAACATGGGCACACATGCCAGCAGAGATGTCAGTAGAGGGTGGGGCTCTTTCTCCAGAGGCCTGAGCAAGTGACATCATTGAAGACGCTTCACCATGGCAACACCGCGAGAGCCTTGACAGCATCCAAAATTCTGACACTGCATTTAGTGCAGTCTGCACCACTGCAGGGAGGCACAACGCAAGAGAGAGACATCACCGGAGAAGGAGAGAAACATACACACCAGGTCACAAAACAAACAAACCCCTACTTTTTTGAGGTCATCTCTGAACCACATAAGCACTCAGTATCAGATGAAGAAAGTAATCACTTTGCTAATCTGCCTCTTGAATGCATGCTAGTGGGTCACAAGCGGAATAAGAAAGGGCCGATAGATCGTTACAAGACACAGGATGGATTCATTAACTGCAGCGTCTCGTCTTAATGTAATCTCAAACCATCCTGCGCTGGATTAGACAGATTACACAGTAGGGGCACAAATAATCTCATAAGAGAGGCCCTGTGCTTTCCTTTTCTCAATCCCCTGTAATACCATGCCAAAACAATCACAACGTACAACACGGTACATCTGGCTGCTGCACCACACACACAAACCCAAAATGCACGCTGTGGGGGGAAAAAGACGTGTGACATCATCATGGATACAGAGTTTAAAACATAGACGTTGTCGACGGCTCTGAGCTTGTTCACAATGTAAATGTATTGTCCTGTGAGATACATTAGCTAAGCTAGCCAGTCCACCAAATGATACTGTTTAAAATGTATAATTTTTATATTCCACCTCCTAATTAGCATCCCTTTTGGTTCATTCACTTGTGTTTTGATTTGCACAAGTGAAAAAGTCCAAGAGAAGCACATTATTTATTCTGAAAGCTCTTTCTTGTGTTTCCACATCATGTTGCATCCCCAGATGAATTAAATTAAGTCAAACAGATATCGAACGGCTGCCGTGTGGAGCTCTGACATTAAAATGAGTCTAAAGAATATTTGATACAGTCAAAGGTAGATATTCTGGTGCTTCAATAAATTGCTCTTTTTTACTTACTTTTATCCAGCAACTGAGAAGAACCACATCTTAAATAGGGCTGAACAACAAAATGACTTGATCAAAATTGATCTCGGACCTAAATGTGATTGTTGAGAATCGTCACATTAAACAATGACATCTAAACAGTCCACAGTCTAGATTTAAAGAGATCAAAAAGTCAAGACAAACATATCGAACTTGAGTTAAAAGAGGAAATATCAATGTGCAATCAATGT
Organism: Pampus argenteus; assembly: GCA_036937835.1. Taxonomy (NCBI): domain Eukaryota; kingdom Metazoa; phylum Chordata; class Actinopteri; order Scombriformes; family Stromateidae; genus Pampus; species Pampus argenteus. The sequence continues at coordinate 11,026,461 of CM072877.1, forward strand.
ATTAAAAACTGCTATTGTTAGATATTTCATTCATGTCATCCAGCTCTAACCTTCACGGCAACAGATCATTTTAGATGTTAATGAAATAAACTGAACTCTCCACAGACCTAGGTCATAACTTTGTTTTTGCCTTTGGGAGGACTTAAAGACGGCCTTGTACACTCCATTACCCAGAATCATCTTTCTTGTTTCTTCTTTCTCCTTCTTCCTTACTTTATTTATTCTTCTTCATTTATTTCCCAAAGCATTATCTTCTACCTTTCCTACTGGTAACCATTCATTAAACCTGTCTTTTCATTTTCAGTACTCCTGTATTCCCAACTCCCTCTCTCATGCTCTGTCGAATCCAACCTTTTCTCCCACCCTTCTTATCACTGTGCTCCTCCTCTCATCCTGCCTCCTTATCCGGACCACTCATCACTTGGCTGTCCTCCTCCTTCCAGCCTCCTCGTCTCCTCTGTCCTTCCATTCTCCTCCATGGCCATCGCCTCCTGCTACTCTTCTATTTCTACATCTACTTCCCTGCTCGGAGGCGGTCTTCAGTTAAATATTAATTAGTGAACCCCACAATGGAGAATCCCGGCATGTGCCTGCAAGCATCCCATTAATGAAAGGAGTGTGTGTTTGAGCGTGTGACAGAGACACACACAAAGATAGAAAGAGAGATAGAGCTAAAGAATATAGACAGTGTGTGAAAGGGAAGAGAGCAAAACGTGTGTATGTTCACGTGTGCGTGATAGATGAAAAGAAACACACTGAGGGCAGATCAAGATTATATGTGAATGTGTGTCTAAAACAAAGACTGGGCTCCACTGGGGTTCAGGAGGGTACTGCTAATGCTCTATGTGTGTGTCTGATTGTCATCAGTGTTCTCACAGGACGGACCCTTTTCACCAACTGGTTAATCCGTATCGAACCACCAGATGTGTGTTTCAAAGCCCGTTTGAAACATCAGCCTGCAGTAATGACGCAGGGAGTGAAAGACGCCTGCTGAAAATGTTGAGATTTTGTCCTCACAGGTGTGTGTGGAAAGATACTTGTACCGGGCGAAATAGCACAATTAAAATACAGCCTTTCTTGCTTTAATTGTATAAAAATGACTAAACCTTACACAAGTCTGTTGCCGTAGCAACTAGACACATAATTAACATAAGACTAAAACAGTTTGTAATTCTGTCTCAAGAGATCAATGTGTGACTATTGTCTACCTCGTCTATTGCTTTGTGGCATGAGCATCCTGACCTTGAAGAGGGTGGACAAAATAACAGAAATCTAAGAATGCAGTAAATATCAGTTTGGTGAAGATTATAATGAGGTTTTTGCTGAGACTCTCAGGAATTCCTCAGGCTGCAGTTTGTAAAGCGAATATTCAAGTGAGTCTTTCAGTCAGTGTTGTTGATGCCCTACTTGTAACCACTGGGCCTCTTACCTGATGCAGTTTTCTTGTATTTTGCATGTGGTATTATGATTTTTTCTCTCCACCACATCACATAGTTTTTCAGTGTTTGCAACTGAATGGTCAGTAGTGAAGGCAGTGACCACTGAAATCATAATTACAAAAGGTAGCTGGACAATGAGTCATAAAAATTGAAAACTAATTAGCAAAGGTGAAAATCAGAAATAGCTTACAGTAGAGTTTGTGAATCGGTCTGCCACTTTGGTCCAGACTGAAATGTCTCAACAACTATTTGATATAATGCCATGAAATCATATTTATTTTATATAGCCCAAATAACTGTTGTTTCTGAGTGCGGTTGTAGGCTCTTTTGTTATACATAAAGCATGTAAATAAGGGAAATAGCTGCTGCTTTAATAGCTAGCAGTTCAGCTGCAAATACTGAACAACTATTTACTGCAGGGAATTGTATTATGTAGTGTTATTAAGGTGTTTCAGTTATTTGTCAATGTTATAAATCTTAAAAATAACTATGTGTACTGTTATATCTCTAATGTACTGTATATCTCTATACCTGACCTAAATAAAATAATTCATGCAATAATCCAACATGTCAAAAGCCTTTCAGTAAACATGGTGCAGACGTTTGTCTGTACTCTGTGTGGCATACGTGCTGAAAGAATACTGACTTTAGGAGCAGCTGTGGCGCAGGAGGTAGAGCAATTATTTACCAACCAGAGGGTCAGTGGTTCAATCCCACCTCCTCCTCTTTGGCAGGATACTGAACTCCAAAATGCTCTCAATGGTTGCACCAGCACCCTGTGTTGTAGCTTGCTATCATCAGTGTGTTAATGAGTGAGCAGCAGAAACACTGTAAAGCACTTTGGACAAAAAATGCTATTCAAGCAGCCATTTACCATTTTACTTTTTGCAAGGGTTTATTACTGCCAGCCCTGACAGTTTACACTCTGTCTCTTTTACAGAGGCACCATGTTAATTCAATCTACTGTAATAGTCACACACGCGTGCCGCACCCACAGGGCACTGCTTTAATTTAATTGGGCGGCACACACAAATGAATACAGATTTTGGAAATTCAAACCATTCGCATAATCAAACATGCAGTAACGCACAAATACACAGCTGAGCCCCTCCTCCACCCCCCCAACACACACACACTCTGGTGTGTGTCTCGTGCCAGACATATGTTAATAAACCTCATAACCAACCCTTTCCATCCCCCCCCCCCCCCCCCTCTTACCGCTTCAATCTTCTTCAATCTAGCACCAAACCACTAAATAGGGCAGGAGACAAAAAAAGGCTGGGCTACAGATGAAAACAAATACACCCAGTCAAAAGCAAGTAGCCACACATTTACACGCCATACACACTAACTACCTAAAAACAGCACACACATAATGCAACTGAACATTTATATTTGAATTAGGGTCAGGCCTATTTTTTTTCACCAGCCACAAACCATTTTAAAGCTGCTTTTTTTTTTAACTTCTTTCATTAAAAGTTACAAAAACAAACCCAGCAGATATTGCTTGTCCAGCCATGTGTCTGCATGAAAAATGAATGATGATAGATATTTTATGATAAAGCCTGAAAGATGAAGAGTTTGTCCTGAATGCTTTGGGGGCTTTTCTTACTAATAACTCATTTTCTTTGAGCATATTCAGATCAGATCAGCTTGACTGTCTTTCTCTCTGTCTCACTTTGTCTGATTTTCATGTGTGTGTGGTCTGTCTGTACATGTGTGTGTGTGTGTGTGTGTGTATGTGATGATCTTAAGGACAGTCGCTGGCCTGGTCTCTCCCATTATAAAAGGGAACACTGAGGCCATGCAACTCTTGATTTAAACATCAGCTGTCATAAATGTTTTAGAGAAATGGATGGAGATGGAGGGATTGCTGGCAGCTTTTGAGGAGTGGGTGGGGTGATGGGTGGCTGTGGGAGGAGCTGTTGTGGTATGTGAGGGCAAGAAAAAAAAGAGAGAAAAAAACAAATTTGGGTGATAAAATATGCAGGGGGAATTGAATTTTCTGATAAAATGTAGGTGAGTTGGGTTTAAAAGCAGCAAACAGTCTCACAAGTGCTCGTGTGTGTGTTCATTAAATATCACATGCATGAAATATGATAAAAATTCATCTTAAGAGCACATATGTCAAGTTTATGTAAAATTGAAAAACTTCAGAACCAACATTTCGTATCAGCTAACAGTGACCATGATCATGATAAAAAAAAATGCAGATTTGCCATGTGTAATTCAAACTCTTGTAACTCAAATGTATAAAAGTAATTATTAATTAAAGTATGTTTGAGGCAAGAGGAGTGCAGATGTCACATTAGTTTTACTATTTACATGCTATTGTTCCGACTATAACATTATACATCTTAACAAAGGAGCCAGTGTGATGGGATTTAACTGCAGTCAATTGGTTGTGGTCAAAGGGATGTTTTAGAATAGAAAGACTTCAGTCTTTACCTTCCTTCTCTCCTGCCTGAACTTCACTCTTGGTTTTACTCCACACCTTTCCTCTCAGTTCATGTGTTTGGAGAGTACAGTACAGGGTGCATGATCCCTTATCATGTATCTCCAAGGTCATAAAACAGCTTCAAACACACTGATCTTTAAAGAGTTGACAACCCGAGTCTATGGCCCCACCTACTGGCTGCAGTACAAACTGCCTGATAACTGCACAGCGCTGACATTACAGTAGCACTGCTCAACTCCAAATTTAATTAGCTAAATGGCAGACTGAATTAGGCTAAAAGCAGAATGAGCCTGCTGAAATGTCCATAACTGCTGAAGACTGGGGGCTAATAATCAGCCACAATTACATCTGAAATTTCACATTTAAAAATCTAATTAAATATTCTATTTCTCATGTCTATACTGGCTTCTCAGGCATTAAATGTGTGTGTGTGTGTGTGTGTGTGTGTTAATGCCTGTCAGAAATACTGTAGATGCAGAAATAAAACAAAAAGAAAAGACTTTCCTACATTTTATGGGCAGGAAAAAGTTGGAAAGTTGCTGAGTTTGTTTAACTATAATCAGTTTCTGTACCATTAAAAGGGCACTTCACCAATTTTATATATGAAGATCAATTTACTTGTGATTAAAAGTACTAGACATTGTGTAATGTCTTCAGAGGCTCTGTAGAGAGCATAAGAAAATAACTGTCTATGTTCGGGAACCTTAAGCATGGTGTTTGAAGGACGAGGTCATTACTCAGGCAGGGAGGGTTTCACTAAAGATTGATATGAGTTGCATTACAGAAAGTGTAGGATCCAGTGTTTTAGAAGCTTGTTTTCTAAGGACATAAAGTCAGCACTGGCCTCTGGTGCTTCAATTATGACCATTCATTTTAAAAAGCATTTGTCCCCGACTTAACAAAAGTTATATCAATGGAGCACCGCTCAAATTCTGTACATCCTCAATACCAGTGGCAGTGTGCTACAGCGGTTTAATGAAGTAGAAGTACGGATAATTTTCTCTGACATGCTGCTTAAGCAGAAGAAATAGCACTGATTTTAAAATCAGTAAAAGTATCATAAATCTTTAACCTGCATTAACTGATTTTTTGTCCATTTTGGGGCATCAAAAACAAATTGTGGACACAATGCTGAATCATAATTACCCTTTAAGTAACTGCTTGAGCGATATTAGCATTTATTTGGAGCCATGTTTCTGTCCACCTGGTGAATGTAAGTCCAACATTAGGAAATATCTGGCTCTTGGGCTTCTGAAGGCTCCTCTGTGTTAAGCTTGTTGCCAACTGTGTTTGTTTGCCATTTGGTGTTGAGCAGGTATAGTGTACAGTGAGCGAACTAAAACAGGAAGGCTGCAGCTCAGTAAACTAAACAATGAGGAAGTTTATAGATTATAAGATTATAGAACCTTTAAATACTAATAATATGCTGACTTACCTGAACATATTCCGCCTCGCTCTCTGCTGGCTCCATGGGACTGAAGAGGAAAGAGAGAAAAAAAAAAAAAGAGATGAAAGAGGGTAAATGTTAGGCAATGTGATAACAGGAAAAAGGCTGTAAACTTCTTAGATTTAGACTTGTGCTTTGACACACATACAGTATGAACACAAGCTTGTGTTTGATCTGGTCTTGTAACAGGTGCAGAGTATGTTGCCAAAGACAAAAAACACGCCTTTATTCCCATGACCAACTTTCTGCAGCAGCCTCTACAGTGAGTAAAATGATGCAGTCCAGCTTCATGGAAAATTGATAGATAACAAACCCCACTGTGCATCCAAGGTTTCTCAATATGGAGTTGGCCTTGCAAATGTCTCGAACACCATAACTCAAAGATTTACACTCATGATGGACCCAGATCATGTGTCAAAAGCCCTGCTGTGCTGCAGTCTTGGGAGCCATACTGTGTGTGGGTAATGCTGTGATACGGAGCAAGAGTGTGTAAAAGAGGCAATTACAGCCCCAGACAAATTTTAAGATCAGTCAGAGCAGTTCCCAATTGCATGGTGGGTCTCTTCGGGCCCAGAGCAAAGCCATGTTACACATGACCACAGAGGCCAGATCAAAGGGTCCCATCGTGGCAGTGGGCTCGGGAATGTTAATAGGTCCCACAGCAGAGAAACACTACATTCCCCTCCCAAGCTGTTCCTATACTGGATCTCAGTTGGGGAAAAAAAATTGCACAAATATAGAAAATTTGCATCCATCATTCGCATTAATAATATCAGAATTTATCCAGAAAAAAAAATAGGTGAAAGAATGTGACTGAGCTGTAAATACAAAAATATACCAATCATACACAAGGCTTTGAAAACAAATACTACACCAACTCTAGATAAGGAGAAGGCCATTGAGCAGTAGTGCTTCTGTCAATGTCAAGCATTACCAGCTGTGGTTCAAACACTCACTGATTGGCCTTGTTTATGCTCTGGAATTACAGAAAACAATTTAAACTGTTCATGTAAGATTTGGATTGTAAGTGTGATCACTGTTACTGAACTGCTTTAAATAAGTATTCATGATACAAATAAAAAATAAATAAATAAAATCTTCATAATCGCATGTGGAACAACTCAACTGACTCAAGGGTGTAAAGATACAGGCTACAATATGTTGAAGATTGGAAAGACAAAGAAAAGCATCAAACCAGCTGATATCTGGCATTATTACTGACCAAAATAGCTGTTGATTAATTTTCTGTCAGTGATTTTTTTTTCCAGCTCTAGCTATGACATAACACAAGTTAACATGTGGGGCCCTCCATCTCCATCCTCTTTTCAAATTAGTGCCCAACAAAGGAGTCGACATGCTTTGCTTCATGAGTGAAAATCAGGCAAAACAAAACCCATATCTGTCATAAAGAGACACATCTTACCAGCCACCAAAAGCACCAACACTGTCTTTCCAGAAAAGCAGGCAAACTCAGGCAAAGAAATAAAGAGCTGAACCTTAGACAGGCTAAAACTGAATAAGAATGGTCAGACTGATATATGGAAGGACCTGATTTAGTACTGAGCACACAGAGAGCTCTTTGATGTGCCCATCCAGGACCTATAGAGCTGTACTTCCCACGGTCCCTGTGCTGAACTAATGGGCTGAAGCTGCACGCCCATGCATGCCAACACCGCTACAGTCTACAACCATGCACGCACGCACGCACACACACAATGTAAATCCCAGTGTAACACGATACATGCACTCTGCTATCACGCATGACATATTGGAACAGAGAGACAGAGACTTTGGCATGTCACGTTAGAGCAGCAAGAAAATACAATGTGCTCTGTGATAGGCTTTCAGCAGTTACAGTATATTTCAGCCTCAAACTCTTAACAATGTTCTGCTGATGAATCAACTACAACACGTTGAGACGCAAAAAAAAAAAAATCTTATTTCTGGGGGGCTAACTCACAAGCAGGTCAAAAATAAATAAATAAATAAATAAAAAATAAAAAGCTGCTGGTCTCCTGTAACCCCCCTCTCATCCACTCTCAGGGTAATATGTAGGATATGCTGGAATATAACCAGACCCAGATTTGATTTATGAATATGCCACATGTAAACACAAAACAGGTCCTAAAAATATGGTTGGTGAAAAAGTAGTGCATGGAGTAGCAATCCTTCACACACAGGAAGATTATGTGCTCCACTTTAGTGTCAAACTACATCAAACACATTATTTAACCATTTGGAGATTATTAAAAACTCTACTAGTACATTATGTACATTATGTTATAGATTTATACAAGTTTAGATGTTTTTTTCTTTATGTACTTTGAGTGGTTTCAGTTAAACGTTCATTACTAATATAGTAGATTACTATGATGTGCTAATTCTATGTGAAAATGTGCATTTTCATTCCCTACAATTTAGAAAAAAAAAACCCAAATCTGGGTAATAAATGAGCACTTAAATTGTACTCGTATACTGAATAGAAAAAAACCCACCTGGAAATGCTGTCAGAGTTTTGGTTTCCTTTGTCTTCTCCTTCATGCAGGGTCTGGTCGTCCCACTGGCTGAGTGGAGGGGATGACACTTCTTTCAGGGTTTCAAGTCTGTCGTCTGTGGTTAAATCTGCATCTGCCTGGGTGATGGCCTGCTTGTCATCGCTTGAGCCACCAGATGGCGACACACATTCACAGGCAGATGTGGGTCCTGAGGAGGCCTTTTGGGTGCTTGAGATGTCGCTTGCAGGTTCATGCTGGCTCTTGGGTTCAGTTAGAGAGTCTTGTCTGAGCTCAGCATCCGCTTTAACAGCAGCCTCATCTCCAGCTGCCTTGAATGAAACAGCTGTGACCATGAGGAGTCTGTGGTCTTGGGAGCCAACAGGTCGCTGGCTTTGACTTCTGCCAATGCTGCTCTTGTCTTTACTCTTGTTGCTGCTGCTGCTGCTGCTGGTACCTCCTAGAAAAGAGTGAGAGATAAGAAATAACAAAAAGGCAGAAACAAAAAAAGAAATTGAGAAGTCAGGCTGAAGTATGCATCTCTTAACTGCTCTTAACCTCCGCTGTGTCACCTTTATTTTTCTTGTCCCTCTTCTTCATTAGTAGCCGTGGCAGCGTGCCCATGTGAGAGTAGGTCTCACTAGAGCGAACGTAACTGGAAGTCCGAGGGTGCATGGTACCCATGTCATCCATTGTTGTCTCAACAACTGGAACCAGGATTGCAGTGGTTTCACCACATTCACTGCCATCTCCGAGTACATGCCCGGCTTCTGCTCCAGACTTGGAGGACTTGGAGTCTGATTTATCAGTGGAGCGGCGAAAAGACACGTTGGTGAAGTTGCCGAACCACTTTAAACCTGCACAGATGAACAGTTAGAAAACAAAAAGGTCATTATGTACTCAAGTGACATTACAATAACACATAGCAGCAATTTATAAAGTTTTGATTTTTTTTTTGGTCATTATTTCTACCAGTCCACCTCCATCCATACCTACTGTACCTCTAAATTGTTTTTTATAAATCTATGGCAGGAGAATTAGTGATTTAGTTATGGAGGAACAGTAAGGAGAATAAGGACAGAGGGACTGTAAGGAGGAAAGAAGACAACAAAGGGGATCAAAAGTGAACACGGAGCTATAAATAAGTTAAAGAAGATGAGTTAATCAACCATTGTTATATTAATAATGGATCAACTGACTCAATGTAATGAAAACGTCAATTATATGACAAATCACAAATTTGCCTCATGGGGCTTTACAATTTGTACAGCAATACATTGTCTGTCCTTTCGACCCTCAATTTAGATACAGGTGGGTGGGATCCTCAGGAAAAAGACAGAAGCGGGATCCCTCTTCCAGGATGCAGAGACATGAAACAGATGTTGTGTGTACAGAATAGACAAGATAGCACAATTAGAAGACATACAGCATGGAAAAACTGGATGACAAATCTATAAACAGATAGATCGACAACATATATAAATAATCTAATCAGGAGGACATTGAGCAACTTCAAGGTGCCGCCAAACACATAAAAGTAAATGGGGTCACTGATAGCGAGCCATAAAGAAATTATGTATGACACAACTCCACAGTTCCTGAAAGCTTGGCAGAACTTTTATAGCCTCTCGCAGCTGATTGTTTTGGTTTTCAGTCTTGTATATTCTGCTCTCATCAACCACCTTGTTTCCAGCCATAGCAAGCAGCTGTTTTTATCAAAAAAAAAAAAACAAACTACCCAGCCTCCAAGTGGCAAAAAACAAATAAATCAGTTAATGCAGCTTTAAGAAACAAGTTCTGCTCTTTCTGCCCAGCTATGACAGTAAATTGCATTTTGCAGAACTTGGGGTTTTGGGTGTCACTCTAGAGATGAGGTAGTTATTTGTCCGCATCATTGCTTTCATTTGTGGCTGTGAACTGAAACGTATATGTGAACATGGGCGTGTGTGTGTGAGTGTTCATGTGGTCTTGCTTAGTTGTATATAAATACCACTAATCACACAAGGGGATTTTTTTTCTTTTGCATTTTGACTTTGCTGAAATGTTCATACTGTTTTTTTCAGTGTGAACAACAGAGAAGCAAACATATACAGTGTATAGTGTTTTTTTCATTTAAATAAAGTATCCACTTTTACATAACATAACAGTATAATATCTGTAAAACTGTAATCATGCATTGTAATATTTATAAACTAAGTCAAACAGAACAAAAAGGTCTCTAAAACATCCCCCATTTTAATCATTTTAGCTGAAAAATGATTCGTCAAAGTCAGCACTGGTTAAACTAACTGTTCAAAGTGCAGCTGCTCTACGCTGACTCACACAGACTCACACAGACTCACTTAGCTTCCGTAGGCTCATGTTGTGGCTGCAGTGTGGGTACACAATCAGCTTCAGGTGTGCGACGGATGGATCATCAGAGAGAAGATGCAATGAAACAGAGATCCAGAAAGGATGGATAACTCCTCAATGAGCAGGAGAAACCTCAGTATGAAACACACTTCTTCTCTGTGGGTGAAATACTGCATCTAATTTAAATGTGTGGGAGTCAAAACCGAAAGATAAGAGGCGGCGACAGCCGGTGAGGCACTTGACACCTCCTGCGTAGAGTTAATAGAGATGGTTTACAAGAACGTGAAATGTGTGAAGTTGCCTCCTGGTCAACACGATTTGTTGATAGAACAGGAAGAGTGACGGTGGCAACGAGAGTGAGCGTGCATGTTCAAAACACAAGCGCTGATTGGTAAACACAGCCAACTGAAATACATTTGTATGTTCAAAGAGACAAACCAGTGCAAACCAAGCCGATACAGAGTAATGCCAAGAATGATCTTTATAAGGATATGTTTTGGAGGAGCAGTTTTCACACAATCACACACTTCTCACAATCTTTCCATAATCTTAACCAGGCAATTTAAGTTTCCTAAACATAACCAAACAACATTTCATAGAGGCAGCACTTGTATGAATCATTTATGTAACATATCATATCAGTCAGTTTGGGAGTGACTGACAAATAACCTATTTAGTTGTAGAAGGTATGATGATTTGTTTTTTTGGGTTTTTTTTGTTAGCTTATACAATGTTTAAAATATTTGTAGTTTATATATTAATAGTATTAAAATGTATCATAAAACATAAAGTCTTCAATAGGGAGAGTGGCTTTTCTCTTGTATTCTTTCTCTATTCTACCATTTAAAAACTGGTTAAGATGGTTGTACAGTTGCAAACAAATGAGCATAGAATAGGTTTTCACTTCCTGTTGAGTTGGCTTCTGCAAATATGCATCCTATCAACTCTGTACCACACCAGTATAGCTGTTATGAAACCCGAAACTAAGGTCATAGTACGTATATGGTATATGCTGCAGTGAAATGAAAACTCAGTATGTCTGAAACATCCAAACAGTCCCTTTATTAGAGGCAATATCAGCTGCACAAACTGGAGGTAATATTATCATTTTTACACATTTATCATCCTGCAGCCTAAAAAAGCAGCAAAGATTTAGTGTTTGTTTTCCTCAGTTTTCCCTTTTCAATCAAAAGATACCCGGAGGATAATATGTCAGACTCCCACACTTCACTGTTTTGTATTTAGTCATCATATTATCTGGATTAATTGCGTCAACAAAGCTAAAAATCACCTTTAACAGCTTAATCCAGACATAAACATAGTGGCTCTTATACTACATCTTTTAGGTTTTCTAGCAATCATAACTCACTGCAGTATCACAGAAAGAGTCACTGAGGTCAGTTCATAAATAAACAGTTAGACGGAAATCCCGTATCTTCTGTAAAATGTCCTCTGGGTGGCACCAAAGGTTCCTGAACACGCAAAACTACAACCCTACATGCATGTTTGCTCTGGAAAATTGCTGATAAATTGGCCCTACAAATTTCCAATTTGGAGTCATTAAGACTACTGACATCTCATAATGACTTTATAAAGACTATAAAGACTTTGAATTGTTGCCTAATTACCGGCCTAATGGTTCGTATGATCCCATCATTCGTACCGTACATATCACATGTAAGCATTCTTATATGTGAAAAAGTGGGTTTTTGTGGTGCCATATTTATATTTATGTAATACCACGTGGCCCTTGGGGACCTTTAAGGAATAAGGGCCAAGGAGGCACAATGCCCCTTCGGTGCAGCCTAGACTGAACCAACTAACCAACATGATTGCTAATTACTGCTTTACTGTAAGAAATATGATGTAGTGTGCAAAACACACACTCACACTCACACATTGTTCAGCTTTCATTTTGGACTTTGAGTGTCAACCACAATTTCCACAAAAGTAATTTGCCAGAGTGAATGACTGCATGTTTTGGTGTGTGTCAGTGTGCGTGTGCATGCGTGTGTCTGTACGTGGCGCTTTAATTTCCCCTTGATGAAAAACAAGCCTTCAATAATTCAGCTCTCTGCCTCCTTCATACAATGACAAGTATGGGTCAACCAAGGCCACGCTATACGATACCGACCGCCCTGTGAGAGAAACACACAGATCTTATATATATATATATATATATATATATATAAAATAAATGTAGCCTACAAACACTAAAAGTATTTATACACTATTTTTATGATTATCCTTCCTGCGTCAGCATTTGCATTTCATGAAGTTGTGATAATATTGTGTTCACAGGGATAATTTATTTGTAGTGGAAAACTTTCTAATTATCTTTTGAGTTACATTTTCCAGTCAAACCTGTTGTAATTTAAAACACATTTTCAAAAAGGTCTCTTCTGTAGCACCTAAATGGTACTGAATGAATTATTCTGCGCTATAATTCCTTAATTTCTTTCTGGATGATTTCTACAATGTATTATGCATCTGCTGTAGATTACTGTGCAATACAGGAGGCAATGTCATGCTACATTTACAAAATTATCTATCCTGACATTACTGCAAGAACAACTGAACTACTATCTAATGTCTTTATTACTGTAGAATGATTGTGATTGTGACCTTTAATATGTTCCTGTTGACAGGTCTAATCTGCCTTGCAGATGATCAATGACGAGTGCTTTCACTTTGATTTACTGTGGCCATTCTGAGGCTGTGGTCATTTTCAGTGGTGGAAGAAGTAGTCAGATTTTTTTTAGGTAAAGGATAGACTCACATTTTTTTTAAATCTGTCTTAAAACAACAGCCAGGTGCCCATATGAACACTGACACATGTTTTTCTTGCTGTAATCATTCCTCCTCTTCATATTGCATAACAGTGGAAGATATCCACTTTATTTTACTTTTAATTCAAGACAGCTGAAGCTTTATATTATCTTCAGATAAACTTAATTTTGTCCACCATCTTACACTGAAAAGGTGCATTTGAAGGGAATGATCACTATGAACAGGAGGAACGATTACAGTGAGGAAAAGCTGTTTTATTGTTCATATGGGCATCTAAAATCTGAACGATTATATCCTTAGACAGCAAAAGTAACATTACAACAATGTGAAAATACTACCTGAATTTTACTGTTGTAGCTGGGCATGGTTGAGGTAACTTTAACTACTTTATATTATAACTACTACACTATTCACAAGCTTTGTATGTAAAATATAAATCTGAAAACTATCACCGTCTTCAAAGAATGAAGAATTGAACCCAAAACACAACATAAGAAAGAAAAAAATGTTTTGGTCAAAGGATGAAAGTCACAGCTGCTGTATAAGTGAACACTGTATATTTATTGTTGCTATGTTAGTCCCAGAAGACCGGAAGGTCATCGCCAAGAACGCAGCGAGAGGTGACTTTTATATTCTTCTATGTTCTCTCTACTCAGGTCGAATCTGTCTAACAGTTTATATCTGTTTATGTTCTGAGGGCATGCAACCTCGTCTCTATGTCTCCTTTTGTGTCATCATGGCTTGTGCTTTCTCTTTCAGGCTATCCTACCAGTCACTTATTATTGTATACCGGCCAATAAAACGTAGAAATACAATCATCGTAAAATGAGCTGAAGTGGGAGAAGAAAAGGTCAAGATGACAGTGTTTCAGATTGTGTTGTCATTAGGTTTTGGCACTTTCTATTGACTTGGCTTCCATTTGTCACAACATAAGGGAGGCAGAGAGCTGAATTATTGAAGCCTCGTTTGTCATCAAGGTGAAATTCAAGCAGCGCACGCACACACACACACACACACACTGTTACATCATTTGCTGTACTTGTGAGGACCTTGACTTGATATCACACTATTGTTTTTTTTAACACTGTGATGTTTGCTCCACTATGATTGACATACTGGTTAGAGCATATACAGAGACAAAATCAAGGGGAGGGTTTACTGATCCTTAAACATAATAGTTCTTTATATGTCAAAGCAAAATGGAAATGGAAAGAGACAATGAGTATTCTATGAGCTCAACACCCGTCTAAATTTCCAGGAAATTGAGGATATTTAGTTGGAAGGACTTCATTCATTTTTCCATCACACCCACATATTGAAATTAAACAACTTCATAATTAACAGCAGAAGTAGAATTGTAATTGTAATTTAATATGTAATGTATGTAATTGCTACAAATACAAAATAATTTGGCTGTAATGTTATTATATCATAAACTTGACATATTTTGTTGACAGAATGAACTGAAATGTCTTTATCTTCAAATCTTATGCCTAAAACTAATGTGATCGTATATGTATGCCACTTATTTAGACTTCCTTATAAAGAATTATTGACTTACTTCCTCAAATTGAGTCTTATTTCATGTTACTTATCTGCCAAAATATACAAGTGAATGAGACACATTTAACTTTCCTCTCCACACATATTTGCTTCGTATAATATCGTATCCAATCCTCCAGTTGTTTTGTTGCAGAGATAACACTTAGTCCAGGTTTGCTTTCAGATGCTTTCTTTTGGACAATGTTTTACTTTTTTGGATGCAGTGACTGCAGCAGCACCAAAAATCTCGCATACGCTGTCAATCCAAATAGGACAAGACTAAGGCAGCAGAGAAATAGACAAGTTTATTGACATTTATAATGTATGCAGGTGTATGGGTGCCAGTGAGAGTCTATACTATACTCCGTACATCACTGTACATTACTGTTCCTTCATTATGTGGTTCAGTCTGTGGGTGGCGCCAAAGACAATTGAATTTCACATTAGAGAGAAATCAGCCGCTGATTTATCAACTGCTCTGTGATATATCAGTGGTCGTAATGGTTAATTTACAAGATCAATGTATCAGTGTATAGTGTAGGTCAAACATACTAAAAAATAATAATAATATATAAAATAGTAAAGAATATATGAGGTATAATTAACTAAGAGTGTTTGTGGTTTGCGTGTCATCCAGGGTAAGATTAGCAGTCAGTGAGGATCATTGAGTGATTGGCATGTTTTGGATGGGACTTGAACGTTGGAGCTCTCTCTGTGATGCTCAGATGTTCACTGAGTGAATTTCCACTGAATCATTTTGGAAAAATACAAGACGACCTGGGAGCCGTCCATCTACAGGAGCTGTGCCAGCTTTGATTTCTGGAAGTGTGTGTCTCCCTGTAGACCAGGAGGAAGAGAGCCAGTTTTCTCTAAACCATGGACACTGGACTAATAATCAACATTAGTTGACTCACATGGCCTTGAACCTGAGCAGGGCAGTTGCAGATTGAAAGATATAGAAATGAATTGCTTTATGAAAGCAATAATATAATATGATAATAAACCATTTACTGGCCACCGTCAGTTTCTGTTTTGACTTCTATCTAAAAAGTGCCCTGATTTATGAGCAGCTACCTTGGCCTTGTCCCTTTGAAGCTTTGAAGACCTCAACTCATCAATCGATGGTGCACCACTTTCCTTTACAGACCTTGTGCATGCTCATCTACCAACTTCACTAATTTATCCATGACATTATGGTAACTGCCACGGATACTGCATGTGACCACAGCTCGTTATACCTCGTACAATCAATTAGAATAAGCTTACAGCATGGAAGGTACTTTGATATCAGTTCCCATAATATCTTTCTGTAGCACAACTAAAATGTGTTTCTGAACATGAAATGAAACTCCACTACTATATTTGTCTATATAAAAGGTATATCCTTCATTGGCTAGCTTAGAATCATCAAAGGTAACGTGTCCAGGTGTGTTTCTGGCAGTGCTAGAATATGAATATTGTTTGAGGAGCAGATCCTTGTAGTCTCATGAACCTCGTTTCTGAGGCTACATATATTTAGTTGTGTCTTTGCACACATAAAACAAACAAAAACAAGCATAAAAAGTTATAAATAAGACAAAAATCCTTTTATAAAAAAGAAAAACAGAACCTTGAAGCGATTTAATCTTCCCTCCTTAGTTGCACAGCTTAAGAGAAAAAGATTTATGTGCCCCTTCTCTCTGTCTATCTTTAAACACAAAGGTTTACAACATTTTCCCTCCTTTACCTTCTCCTGGTACTGACCAATGCTCTCGGCATGCTCATATTTATGCCATCTCGTCCCAGGTTGCTTGAGAGCATTTGTTGAACCTTCTTCTCTGATTTACTTCAGTTCTCTCCTTTCTTATTTGCAGTCGCATCAATTAAAACGTGTGTCCTCCTTCACTGATTTTCAATGTAATCCAGCTTTGTGAACATTCCATCTGTTTCCTGCTTATAATTCACTATGTTGGTAATAATACATGATATGTGTGTGTGTGTGTCCAAATCTTTAATGAGTCTATCAGTCCAGCCAGCTGAAGGTGACTCATCTGCACCCGGTGCAGCTTTCACGGTAACACTCTTCTGTGCTGGTAAAGTGTTGAATCATGAGGACTGATATTAAAAGATATCAAAAAATGGCACATTATGACATCTGTGCATCCTGTTTGCTTATATACAGTATAGATGCACATATTTCTATTTTTTCTCAGTTTAAAGAAGGCCAAGTTCAATAAATCATTTTTTTTCTGTATTTACTGTAACAGCAGTGAGAGACAGGTCACACAGGGTTAGATACATGCGCCGACTCTGCCCGGAGTTGTCTCGTTTCTACTTTTGGCTGCTGAGGAAGGTCACCAGAGCAATCAGGGATTAAGTACTTAAGGGCACTTCAGCAGGAGTTGTTGAAGGATGAGATTTCATTTCCATGTCAACTCATATATCAAGTATTACTCCATTACTTTCTTTTCAAACTTGGGGTGTTTAGAGATCTATCTTTAGGGGGAAAGTAATGAGACTTTGTCAACACAAGCTCATAATTACAGGATAGTTTCCACACCATCAATAAATTACAGGATAAATACAGCCTGTGTCTTTCCTATACTTGCACTGTATCAGCGTAACTGTGTTTGTAACGCCACCATGATTTTTCCATTATGTACTGTCAGTTTTCAACCAGTAGAGGACTGCAAGTAACCAAGACTGCAGTAGAAATCATTGTAAATTTATGTGCTTCATTATTTTTTTCAGTCATTGCATGGCTGACTTTTATTAATATGTGATGAAGTTTAGTTTTACTAAATGAAATGAGATTCATGGCAAATTATGAGCACTGCAGAGTATTAATATAAATACACAGAGTAGCGCACTATGACTATAATAATACACTGCATGATAATAAGCAGCTACAGTGTTAAGGGTCACAGAAAGTTTTATCCACTGCAATGCTAAACTGTGGAAATTGATTTGCTGTGAGGAGTAAATCTCAGGGGGGCCGGTGGAATAAGATGATAATTCTCAGACAGACTCTATTGAGCTTCAAAGGGATCTTTGTGATTACTGAGGAAAACTTTTAAAACAGATGGTTGTCTGGCTGAATAGAACCAGACGCAGGTCCTGTTCCTTGCCCTTGTCTGATGACACGCTTGTATATTGTATGAGGGAAGATTATCGAAATGAGTCAAAACATTCAAGCGGGAAAGAATAATCTGGATCAAATTCTGGGCATCAAGGCACACTGGCATGCTGTTTTCATCATTGTAGCTTAAATCCCCCACTTCAGCTGAGGCAGAAGAGGCAGCAAACTTACACGTGGAAAGTGATTTTACCCAAAAACAGAGAGATTTATAAAGACTGACTGGATTTTGAAAAAACTGTTACGCAAATATTCTGTTATGCAAATATTCTCACTGGAGGATGGGAACCCAGAGGCCAGGATCAGGATCAGCACCATGGACAGCAGTCCAGAGGGAAATGTATGAAGAAAACACTGAATATGAAGAAAAATATGAACTCAACTTAAAAAATGTCCCAGGAAATGGTATCAGTACTTTCACAATGTGAGGTATTTCCTGTTGAAACAGGCCAGTGAAGGGTCAGTTCAGTGTGGAGAGAACGAATAGAAAGACTTCATGCACATACTAGTCTTAGATGACGTCACCACTGAAAGTTGCACACCATTTTCCAGGAAGTTCAACTGCTACTTTTGTGGGATTATGTCAAAACGTTGAGTTTTCATTTGAGGATTACTGAAAATGTCTGCATGTTTTATGTGGGAAAGATAATATGCTGCAATTCTGGGTTTTGAAGTTTGGTGGTGGGATTACCCTTACATGTGCATTAAAATCATGGATTCTACTTTTAACCATGAAACAATAACTATAGTTTCAGTAAGACTAATGTTTTTAGAATCTGGCGCAGGGATAATAAGAAAGGGGACAAATCCTGATGACATGCCCTCAACCTTATTACCGCAGTGCTGTGACTCTTAAAGGTCAGAACATTCTTCTTTTGGCATTTTTGCAATTACATAGATCTGGTTACACAATAATTGACATAAAGAACAGAGAATGTGTTATACGTCATCTATTGGTACAATCACCATATTTCTGATTTAACAAATTCTTATTTTTAGGATCAGAACCACTCCCAACACACACACACACACACACACACACACACACACACACGCACAGACCTTGACCCAGTCAACATGTGACTGTCACGCTGAACCGTGAACAGGAGAATGAATGAAATAGAACAAAGGAAGATAAAGAAATGTGGAAAAGGGTGAAAAAAACACAGAAATGAAGTGTTTGTGTGAGAGAAAAAGAGACGTAGAGAGAGAGAGAGACTGAAAAACACAAAGAGAGAAGCAAGAAGAGGGAAATGGACAAACAAAGAGAGGAAGACAGCAGATGGTGTCAGGGATCACTGTGAGTGCAATGCCTGCCAAATTAAAACACAGCTTGACGATATTCCCTCATTTATCTCACTCCACTGGGTTATTGTCTACATATATCACTGTTCTGGTCATAAAAATAAATCAAGCTGAATATGTATGAGTCTATTTTTGAGCGGGTTCCTAATGAGAACACAGAAAAAAAAAATATATACAGTATATTTAAAATATGAGTGTGAAGTTGTCACTGTAAAATGCTCAGAAAATGGGAAATTGAACGTCTACAATTTCATGCCAACTCAGCAGCAACTCAACGACTGAATATGTTTAAAAGAGCGATCACCACTACTGTTGCATTTGCCCTTCAGCTCTGGAAGAAGACTTATAGTGTAATTATGAAGCTTACTTAAACAATTCTATGCTGTGTTTTACACGTCATAAACAACATCCATTTAACTGTTTCCATTATGTCGCATACACAGTTATTATGCCATCAGTTCGTGTCAGAGGCATCGCCGGGAAGAATAAATTATTATAGTAATCTCTCCGTTTTGAAATTCATGAAATATGTCAGAATCTAACAATGCACATTTGCATAATTCTGTATTAATGTTCTTCACTCTGCATATTGGATGAGAAGCTAACCGTCACGCTTTCATATCTGTTGTGTGAATCTGCTCCACGTGGAGACTTTCACTGAATCTAAAAAAAAAACCCAAAATCTACTAACCTGCAAAAACATATAGAGAATACTTCTCAGAAAAATCCCTTTTCATTATTTTCTCTCAATTATATATTATGTTGTTTCTAATGTACTCTATTTGTCTATCTGGCTTGCATCCTGTACTGTGACCCGAAGCCGCTTCATCGTATTGTTATTTTGTCACAATACAATTCACTTAATTGTGCTTTACAATACAATTTGTCTCTAAGCCTCTCTTGCTATTTCTACTTTGTGTTTCTCTTCCTCTCTCTCCATCAGTCCTTGCCTCCTAGAGTCAAACTAGGACGATCCCTGCCCTTTGATCTCTGCTGTCTGTTGAATCTCTCTCACACACACACACACACACACACACACACACACAGTTCAACCTTGAGTGTCCTTCTCAGCTGATTGAGAGGGTGAGACAGAAAGAGAAAGATTGAGAGAGGTGGGGGAGGTGCAAAGTCATCAATTATTTATGAATGAAATCTAATAAGAGGCAGCAGTTTAGATGGCAGCGAGCATATTGACTGAGAGTCCCCGTTTGCTGAAAGTCACAACATCATTATTCTGTGAAATATTTTTTTCTCAGCTTTTTTTTTTTTTTTTTTTTTTTAAATCGGATTGCATTAATTGCATGTGTGTGTGTGTGTGTGGTTGGGCAGGGTACATGCAATAGGAAGAGCATTTGTAACTGATTGTGAAGTAGTGTAAAACCTACAACATCAATCTTTCTCTCTTCCTCATTAAGCTCATATTTGCAAATCCTCCCTGTGTAGTGCTGTTTATATCTATCTGAAGCTTGTGTATCATTCTGCTAATTCAAGTTTCATCGTAAGCAACTGTGAGATTAAGGACATATACACACAAATCCACAAACGCACACCTGTGCACTGAAGCACACAACACACAGGGGGTAAAACAATCTCCGAGACATGCAGATATCCTGTCTGTTTGTTTAAGTATTCCTCTGTCCACATTTGCATACTTATTTGATTTGTGGGGTGAGTTGAGCAGCTTTCCAGCTCCTCGTTAAGAATATTTTTATGTCTACTCATGTGTGAATTTTCTGGCAGCTCAAGTGGTGTTTATACAAAGCAAACTAAATGAATCCTCTTTCTCTGAAGCGTCAATAAATAGTCTTGTAATTGGCTCTTCAATAGTCAATTTTCTCTGTTCTATTGTCTCTGTTATTACACATTCTGTTTTAATTGTATCGGGCGCTGTGCTATAACAGAAATATATGAATATATGCAATTACCGGTTCAGTTTTTCAAAATTTTAAACCAACCAGAGCCTTGAGCGGCTGAAATATTGCAATAACTGAAATGAGCTCCACTTCTGACTAAAATGCTTTACATTCTTCTTGCTAAGCCACCAGGTTAAAGTGGCTGTAATCAACATTTATATATGAACAATGGACAACATGGCTACTTATAACACAACATTTCTAGACGCAGCAGGCAGGTGTTTCCAGTGCAAAAGCTCTGATAATCTCATTGTACACTACTTGATGATGTTGATATTAATACTCAAACAGCTGACAGAGAGACAGACAACATTTGCAACTCACTGCACTCAGGAGGAATTAGCTGCTGAAGATAATTTCCTCAGAAGTTGGTAGAGACTAAAACAGAGGTTAAAGGTGAGTGGATATCAGATTTCTATTCTTTGGATGGACAAAAATGTGAATTTATTTGGATGACGATGTTGCTCTGTGTCTGCTGGATGTGTAAATAGGAAACTGTTTTTTATCATGTTTGCTGAAGTCCTGACGTCACTTCTGGGCTAGCCTCGGTTCCACTAGTGTAATCTATGATTCAACATTGCATTGAACATGTTCCTGGGATTACCTGTGATATTTCATTGCTCTGCTCTAATGTTGTTTTTTTTCCAACCTTTTATCTATAATCTCTGCTGACTAAAACATCTACATCATCCATTGTTGTGTGTCCTGTTATTATTAGACATGTTTGAACTTGCCACGGTCCATCGACTTGCCCATGGACTCTTCTGTTAAGCCGCAACTGTCTATTGGCTCGTGTGAGAAATGGTGTTTGTTAAAGGCAGCTAAAACAGATGTATTGAATAAACAAGAACATTATATTGTTGTTTTTAATTCACATATTTATCTAGACATCTGGAGGGAACCAGTTGAGTAAGGTTATGTTCCAAGGAACAGAACCCTGAAGTTCAGGTTTTATTTTGGCAGGTCAGTGTTTATCTTATCCATTGTTTACAGTAATTATAAGTAGGAAGGGTAGTAGGAACTACTAACCTTCAGAAGCTTTGAAAAGGGGTCATAAAGATAGTGCAGTTACTGTTTCAGTGAATTCTTCAATGATCTCCCGAGTTATGGAAATCACAGCAGGGTATGCGGGAGAAAGAAGCTGACAGATGACTATTTGGCAACTCGGTTCCTCAGAGGCTCAGGGTCTGGGCAGAGTCTGAGTCAGACAATATTAACTCACACCGTTTGGGAATTGAAGGCTCTTTTAGTATATGTGAATGTACTAACATTACAGAGATGTAGGGGGTCCTGCGTCATAATCTGGCATTTCTTATAAAAGCTCCCACGTCCTCACTTACAGTACATACACTTTCACCCACACTGATCCACAGTCAGCCGACTAACCAGAGAAAGCCATTGTCTCAATATGACGGAGAATCAAAGATTTTGTTAATGCTTTTGCATACAACACAAAAATTACAGTGTAAATAGAGAAAGAAAGAAACAGAGAATAAAGGTGTAACACATTTGTCTTAAAGGTCCTTGATACTTTGAATTACCCACTATACATGAAATGATATCAATGATGTCAATATGTCTCAGCGTCTCTCAGTAATAACAACACCACCCAAAAACATACTATATATATATATGTCAATGGCCTGTTGTTTTAACAGAGTGTTGTATTCTGGGTATGAGGATGCCTGCTATGTTGTTGCTAGTTGAGTACATGCCAGCAAGCATATTATATGCATTAATTTAAAAATACTTGCATTATTATTAGTGGTGGGCATAGATTAATTTTTTTTAATCCAGATTAATCTCACTGAAATCTTGAAATTAATCTAGATTAATCTAGATAACGGCCCACCACTAATTATTATTATAATTATATGTTAATTTATTGCTGCAATCTGTTGTCTGTAAAATCTCTGCTATTCTAGTTACATTGCCCCCTGTTGTTAAACTTCAGACAAAAATTTGCAAAAACGCATACAATGGAAATAACTCTAGTTTAATTAAACAGCACTTTAACCACAACACTATTCATGCATGCAGAATATTTCCCCACTACGGCTATAACTGTTACTATCATAAGAAGATCTGATGGGTAAATAATATACGAGATATATTCTTCTCTGACAAACTGACACCTCTATAACAGATGTTTCAGATATCAAAAACATATTCAAGTTACTGAAGATACCATTTGGATTGGCAAGCACAACAACAAGGGAAGCAGTATGACGTTAGGATTGCAAAGCATCGACCAAACCTACAAAGAGAAGAGAACACAATTACATGTTCCTTTTAAGTGACACAAGAGCTGACGTTTAAGGCGTTTCTGTTCACAGTCAACCCTCATATGTGTCGTTTATCATTCATTTTTTGCTTACAGTAGAACGTAGTAAACTTTAGGGTAGAATAATTATTATTATTATTATTTGTCTTTTCAAAAATAAAACTGTTTTAAACTCATCTTAGACCAGACTGGTTTAAGGTTTTGGCTTCACGGTTTTGGTATCTGTTCTGTTATGATTAGTGGGCCTTTGTCATCATGGTTACTCCAAGTTGCTCCAGGTGGGCCAGCCAGCGCCTTGCATGGCAGCTCCACTGCCTTTGGTGAGTGAGTGTGATTATGAAGGGGCAAAACTTATTTAAGTGTAGTCCATTTGCCATTAATATAGACTCTCAAAGAGCTTTTTCCTAGTTTGGTAATACTCCTACATTTTGTACATAATATAATATGATGATAATAATGACAATTTACTGTGAAAGCAAAATTCCCTTTAGTCTCTGTCATGTAGACGGACATGCTTCAATCAAACCACTCGTCACGCAGCATCGAACTGAAAATTGGAATAATGGTGAAAGGAGGGAATAAAAAGGAGGAAATGAAAGAAATAACTGAACAGGGGGAATAATAAGGAAAGAAATGGCCCAATACAGAGGACTGAGGGACCCAATAAGGAACCGACTCCAGTTTAGTAGGGACCCTGAGATGTTTATTTGTTTACCTCAGGGGCACCAGATTATTTCAATGCGGGATCCAAAAGTGTGTGTATTAGTGCATTGTTGCTGTGTTGTGTTGTGTGTGTGTGTGTGTGTGTGTGTGTGTGTGTGTAGCAGCAGTGTACTCTCATGCATTGCATGAGGAATGAGGCGCACACTATCACTTTTTGGCTCCAGTCTGCCATTTATTCTGGGAACAACAGAGTGCTATTAGGTCTCCAACAACCAGTTTCACTCCAGAAAATTTTAAATCAAACACAGAATTAATTGACTTGTGTGCTGTCCAGGAAATGAATGTAAGATTATGTAAATACCCCAAAAAGTGACCAAAGTAAAGCTATGTCTCTGTGTATGTGGCTATACGTGACAGTGTTTATTTCCCCTGTAAAACTGTACGTACTGCAGGATCAGTGAAATACATCTGTGACTCATTCGACCAAGCAAAGTCACACATTCACACCAGGCTTTTTTTAAGATAGAATGCAAAATATATAGATAGAAATCTGACAAAAAATAATCAATACAATTAACAATTAACATTTACAACAGTCTCTCAATGAGGAATGAATAAATAATATTTCAAATCTGAAAAGAAGTAGGAAGAAGCAACATGCTTGTCTGCTCCTACCCTTATTCATTGGCTGTTTAGCATTCAGAGGTTTGAAATTTGTAAGTAATAATGCTAAATATATTTATTCATGTTTACGTTTTAAAACAGAAGATTGGTCAGTAGAATGAAAAGCTAGCGCAGGAATACAAATCCTTACCATCAGTCACTGCAACCATAATTTATGCTTGCTTCATGCTACAGCAGAGTGCAGACACTTTCTATAAGTGGCAGGAGGTTAGGGTAACATTCAGCTTTAAGGGTTCATGTTTGCTTTACGGTGACAACAGAGGCTGCACTTGAGCTAACAGCATGACACACACCGCTGACCAGAGGCACACCTGAGCCTCTCAGCTGTAGAGTGACTTCAGGAAAAACACAAAGCGTGAAAGGGCGCAGGTTCTGGTAAAACAAAGGTTAAACAAAAAGGCTCTCCAAAACTCACAGTAAAATGTCGTAGTAGTAATCAAACAGACTGAGACAGACAGAGAGAAAAAGAAATGTATGAATACACAACCTTTTAACATTTGTACATGGTGTTGCCCTTGTCTTAACCTTTGATTCCTGATTTTCTAGAGGAAAAATGCTCATCTAGAATCTTTTCCAGCTTCAGCTTCCATGTCAGATCCACCCTGACAATAATAGAGAGCACCTGCAACATTTGTCGCAGGCTGCTTGCTCTAATGATGTCCGAGCTGCATGCCTGTTAAACTGTGCGTGCACCCCTGACGAGTGACTTGATGCATTATTTGATCTGTGTGTTCATTTTTAAAATTCTTATATATGCGAGCGTTGTAGTGCAGCATTCTGACAAAGATGCTGCATTGATTGTCAATTCAAGCTAACTAACTTATGTTATGTGCTTTTCTCTGTTTGTCCTTAATTTGAGATTTCAAAAGGTATCCTTTGGAAAGATGGTATATTGAATGTACTTCTATTTTCATGCAGTTTCAACTGCTAAAAAGCTCTGGGATGCATCCAACTTGCTGAAGAATTTTGGACAGGCCATCTCACCTGGTATTTCATCGCACCTAGAAACTGGTAATGTTACCACTTCTTGTTGGTATTCGGGTCTTTCGGATCCATGCGCACACGTGGGTCTGTTTCTTGACACTTTCTTTATGACTCCCAGTCATTTGGTTGAGTTCCTGCTTCAGCTTGTCTCATAGAGGCAGATCTGACCATCTGGAACTACTGCTATTTTCCTCTCTGACCTCTGCATATGCCTTTGGTGTTGATGAGCTGTCCATTGTAGACTTTTAGTGGAATAGAAGTTGGATAATGTGTGGTTTTACCTTCATGACTCTGATGTTAAGCTCATTCATAAAATTGGCCTGTTGGTGTCCATCTCGAGAGGAATGACAGCTCCAATTATATGCAGTGACACTGTCCAATTGTCCTGCTCATTGCTGTTCACACTTGACTGTTTAGTCCCTTTAGGCATGAAATCTTCCTGCTCCAACATGCCCATGAAGAATGAATCACAGAGAGCAGTATCTTCCACAGCGGGCTCACTGACAGCTTTGTTGAACTTGTCCTTATCGCCTGTGTCGGTCTACACAAACATGTTGAATACTTCTGATGCTCGAGGTCCTACGGCGGTAAGTAGCAGCACAATCGCCAGTGCGTTCAGTTTGTTCATCAGTCCGACGGCTTGCAGGTACAGCATGAATCCCTGTTTGAATGTCCACCACTTGTAGTCGACATTTCCGGTCCAATTCATAGTGTCAGGGTGCTTCACGCTTTCGGTGACGTCCGTCTTTGGACCACTCCTGGTACCGTGTAATTCTTCTAATATAAATTGAAGAAACTTGGGTTCATCAAATATGATTATTTATTAAAAATGCTAGTCATTGCTGCTCTCTGCTGGTTGAACATAGAGCGGTAGAATAGGAAAAACCCGAAGGGGTATTTAGAAGACTAACTGGAAGGTGGGTATAGACAGCTTACCACAGTCAATCAGTCAGAAGAAATCAAATCAAATTTGCAGATTGGTGTAGTGGTATAACATGTTACAGGTCTGTACGTTTGCTGAGGTAAATCTGCATCTGATAGAGTCTTCTAAATACCCACAAAAAAAATAATTTTTTCCATCTTCTCTGTTGCTTGTTTCTCAGTGGGAGGCTTTCCGTCCTGTTTGTCTGCGTCTTACAGTAATGTTAATCAATATTGGATTGACATGCTCCAAGTCTTCTAGTGATGCTGTTGTGTTTGAGCTGCTCCTCAGGCACCCCTGGTTAACAGGAAGTACATTAACTCATGTTAATACTATTTAATACTACTATTTTAACATTTTGAAAAAGTACTGTACCATATATGAAAAACTACCTATAATTTGCCTTTATTCTCTTACTTATTATATAATTTTAATGTGCATTATTACAAAATTTTTGTCTTTTTGTGGTATTGTGCTCTGCAATGTTCAACAAAGGTATATAAACTTTAACTGATTGAATGATTTCACTGTGTACTAAATTCACAATGGAAATAGCCGACATTAGTTGCGTCGCCTCAGGCTTTTCCCCATGCAGCACTCAGTATTGAGCGGATGATTCCATATCGACACTGTATACCATATTTGATGGATTTACTTTACTGTGTCCTTCTTTACACGATGTATTGTTGAATCAGCTTCGCTTCCTCAGTGGGCCAGCAGAAGTTCAGGGAAAGGGTAACAGGTAAATAGCTTCTGTGCTCATCTTAGATCAGTTTTCCATTTCTCTACAGATGGTTGACCTCACCCCCTGACCACTCTTTCTGAGGAAAGCCCACTCTTCTATTGGCTCCCAACCCAATTAGTGTGAGTGTATTGATTTTAGTCAATTATGTGGGCCGTCCCTAGTGACCTCCCATTCCTTGGGGCTGAAGATCGATAAACATGATCATTGATTACTTACGAATAATGAGCATGGATTTAGTTGCAGCTCTCAGCAGGATTTACGAAAAACAATTACAGCAGTGTTACATTCCTTACATTTTTACCCATATTTATTACAATATCTCATTATAATATTTATTCCAGGGTTTCCAGCAGTACTGTTGTGGAGGTATTATTATTATATATTAATACATTTTTATGAAATATATCTTCTCATTGTTGCTGATGTGATTAAAACGTTTTGTTAATTTTACCGTGTATGGTCTTTTACCCTGATGGTTATAGGACACATTAATCAGCACAGTCTTCCTGTTGTGATCTCTATCTCTGTTTTCTCTTCTCTGTGTCTTTCTCTCTCCCTCCCTCTCTCTCTCTCTCTCTCTCTCTCTCTCACACACACACACACTCACACATACATGGTGGTCTATCTCAGTAAATAGTTAGAGGAACAGGTGGTTGGGTTCTTATTGCTTTCCCAACAACTCTATAAATACTTTTACTGCATTGTTACAATCAACATGTGGTCCTATTTCATAATTTATCTTAATCTATCACATATTGCTCCATTATTATCAACATCATTGTATTTGTATTCTACAAGAGGAAATACAAGAACACCAAGAACTACAGTATGAAGCCTATTAACCATAAAGTATAATATCCCAATCATCATAACAAAAGGACATAAGTGGGCCTTTGCTCTGCTGCTCATGTGTCATTTCATGAATTGCTAAATATAATTAGGTGCATAATAAAGCCCCAAAACTCTTTTAAACTACTTCTGTGTGCTTAGTGTCTTTTGTTCTGCTTGAGCACTTGTCACCCGTATAAATATCTGCACACTGACATATGTGCTCTACAAACTACGCTGGTTAACATGACAGAAATTCCAAAACATCTTGACCTCATTGCTGAGATGGTTTTTTTTTCTACATCTGAGCAACAACTGTCATTAAAAAACAGTGCCATAGCATTGTTGACAAGTAACTGTTTATTGTGTTATGTGTGTAAAGAGTTATGTGTACTGTAAGTTATGTATCTGTAAGTGTGTGTATAACTGACTGCTAAAAAAAAAAAGATATAACTGTTTATATTTGTGGTGTTAATGGTTGCTGTAATTCTGTTGCACGTAGGATATATACTTAAAGATTTATTAGTTATGTAAGCCAAGTGTACGACATTGCTGGTGCTGTTTTTTTTTGTGGATGTAACTATTTTTATGCCTCTGGCACAGAAAGATGATGCTCTCATTTTTCACCTTGTATATAAAGCTCCAACTGACTTGGTGGTTTTCCATAAAGATTTAAATCACTAACAAAACAAAGACATGGGCAGTGATTCAGAGGACTGAAAAGATATATATATTTTTCAATACTGTGATCAATAAAAAATAAACAAACAAGCAAAATTTAACTCACAGTGCTCAAACAACACCAATCCAGGAGCCACCAAGCCAACATCATCTTAACGTTTATTCCCTACGACGGCTTCAGGGAATAAAGTTTCATTTTGGACCTTTAGGGAACAGTATGGGTGATAAAACCATCTCAACTAAAAAAAAGTCCAGTCACCAACTTTTTCTGAGACTTTCGTCTTCAGCGTTGAAACTTGTTCAGCTGTCAGTGACAAGTGACTGTATGAGGAGAGGAGATCATAACTTCTGTCGCAGTCCAAAGCTTTGTTGCCATTAAATGTGAGGCAGCCACTGTCAATGTTCTGTATTTTTAATCAGGGCCAGCAGACCACAACTCCACCGCTGCCTCATCCACCTAACCTGTGCTCATCCACTTCCAGTCTAATCCAATCATGTAGCTAAACAGTTGAAATACAGATATGTGACATAATGAATATAACTAACTAACAAACTATAAAGAGTTAAACAATTTGGGAAATATGATACCACTGTCATGTCCACCTAATTTTTATGCCACAAAATCATGCTACTTGTATTTGTAACTTGCAATTGAAGTCTAACATGCCAATTAGTGAACTTTAAAAGGCAGCTTTGGTTGGCACTATGTCATATTTCATGACCATGCAACACCAATTATTCTAAATTTGTACTGGGAAGAATAAAAGAAGAAGAGGAGATGGAGTCACAAACGAGGTGAGTGTTAGAGAGGAGACAATAATGAGAAGAGAAGGTTGGACAACGTGTAAGAAGCTTATAAAAAGAGAAGGAGCACATCTCTGTGGGAAAGGAATATGTGTCCAAAAAACCCAATGCAGAAGTGAGAAATAAATGAATGTAAAAAGTTAAAGAAAGAAAGCAGACAAGAGGAAGGGCAGAAAAAGATCAATGAGAAGCTGACAGCAAGAAAGAGAGACAGATGGAGAATGTGGAGGTGACAGATTTTTGAGCGTATGAGAAAAAAAGTCTTCAGCAGGTGTGAATGTAGTCTCAGCACGCAGATCAGAGGCAAACACCACCCTCTACACACACACGCACACGCACACACACACACACACATTATATACACAAGTGAGACATTTTTGTAGTTCTGCCAAGCTGTCTTCATTTTCGTCTTTCCTCCAACCCTCTGTCTCTCTCGGTCTTTCAGACTAACAGACACACTGTGTTATACCATCATAAAAAGATCCTTAAAACATGACTGCATACCCGATGATCCTTTTTTGATCTTTTGTAAACCAAAAAAATTTAATTAATTTCAAATGGTTTGTCCCTTTCTTTCAACTACAGCACACACAAACACACAGACACACACTGAGATGCTAATATTGTAAGTGTCTGCAGCTCAAACAAACAACTAATTTTAGGTGTAGTGATTAAACTTTTTAAACCTTAAAAGTCACTTAAAAATAGAGTTAAGTTTTTCTAAGAATGAATGATTTAGTATGATTGTTAAGTTGTTGTTTTTTTCAAAATAGTGGAACTAGAAAGACGAGCTTTCTATTTAAATCTGAGGATTTAGACATTTTCAACTATGGCAACACGCATTCACCTTAAAGTAATTTGAAGTATAACGAGCAAGTTTCAGGACCAGGACCACGCCTCAACCCCACCTCAACCACGCCTCTTCCGGCCTATAAACACCAACCTGCCACCAGATATCAGCCGTTTCAGATTCTCAACAGACAGACTATCCTTTACGTTTAACCACATAGTTGCATTATTAAAAAACAACAACAAACGCCAACATTTCTGAAAACGGTCAACTCACCAGGAGCTGCAGGTCAACCCGTCCGGTCCAGATGAAGAGTCTGCTGGTCTCCTCCAGCCACACGGAGCAGTCAGACCACAGCGGGGCTCATACCGGCCTCCTCCACCCAAACTCCCCTAACGACCCTGACGACAACCGTAGACGCTACAAGCATAAATAACCACAGGAGCAGGCGGCTTCAACTCGGCCCTCGTCGGCTGCCTCCACGGCGCACTCCTCTTCAATCCGGCTGTCTTCACATCCACAAACGGAGCCCGACATCCGGGACTGAACCGCCGCCCGCCTGCAACAGTTCCTGAAAGGAAAGACCTTTCCTTCAACGGTATCGACGGTAAAGCCAGTCTCTACTCGGCAACAACAAGCTACGAGTTTCCCGCGTTTCCGGCTTCCTCACCTGAGCCAACCACCGCCAGCGTCGTCGTGCGTGACGTCACAGAACCTGTGCCGCGTTTACGTCCACAGCGTGCGTCATCAGGTCGTATTTCCCCATGTTCATACTCCCTCTTTGGGTCAGACTACTCAGCCTCCTCTTCATCTCCATTGATGTTCTCAATTTTTAATTTCCCAGTTTTTGGGATTAATAAAGTATATCTATCTATCTATCTATCTATCTATCTATCTATCTATCTATCTATCTATCTATCTATCTATCTATCTATCTATAATGTTAGTAATGTCTGCCATTACACGTATAGGGTTGCCAGTTAATAAAACTTTTGGTAATATCTACAGTTATCAGCACCAAGTAGTTAATTACTAATACAATTAATATAATGTTACTTCAGTAAAAGTATGTTAAGTTACAGAGTCAACTAATCTAACGTCACATCAGTAACATCTATCATTACATGCACCAAGATGCAAGTTATAGATACAACTAATTTATTGTCACTTCACTAACGTCTGTCATAGACAAAACTGACAAAAAAAAGTATATGAATCTCATCCCCTATAGGAAATTATATTCTTTTATCAATGACAGAATAATGGAAAAACAGTAATAACATTTCAGTGGTGTTTGTTTCTGTGTGAAAGTATGTGAAAAAATAACACATATTTTGGATTATGATTTGTAGTTGAACATTGCATGGCGTTTCTTAAACTTCCACAAGGCCACCCACCCATCCACAGATATGGGGCCACATACACACAGACATCTCCCTGTGTTGTATGTTCTCTAAGGAGACAGCTGCCTCTCTAAAACTGAACTGTAATTAACACCTTTAAACCCAACATGCCAGACTCATAAATAAAACAAGCCGATTAAGGGACTGAGACACATTAAAAGTGGATTAGCCCCGAAGATGTAAATATCCTGCGCTCATTTTCATCAGCCCGCATCCAGGGCCTGAGCCATCATTAAGGAAGTGGGAGAGCAGAGATGTATGCAAATGTTTCTGAATGAGAAATAGGCTGAGAGATAAATGACTTAGAAGAAAACGGAAAGAGAAGGTGGGGGTGAGAGAGAGGGTTTTACAAACAGAGACGTGTCAGTCACACATAACTCCCTTGGATCCAAGTCCAAGGGATTTACATTGCTCTTACTGTAATACCCTACTTTAAAATACACACCAATACACATACCAATTATCAGACATCTGAAATGTGCACGCACACAATTAACATTATGCTCAGCTAGAGTCCAGAAACACTAGAAGTGATTCTATTAGTTTAGTGTACAGAGTCTAGAAATGATAATGGATTCGTTTTGCACTTAAATTGGGTATCTATGTAAATGCAGTAGACTCGCATATGCTATGTGTATGGCAGTAAAGCACTATTTTTTTTCATAATTTCATACATTTGAACATTTTCATTTGAAAGCACAGCACCACAGCACTCTGCACAATACTGCTTTGCATGTTCTTGTCAATATAATTTAAAACAACATTTTGCTTTATGGCGAGTGAATGTGGCACCAACGTGTACATGTTCTGCTTAACCATTTCTGTTGAGTAAATATCTTCCTTACAACATGACAGCTGTATCAATACAGTCTGACGTATGACGCTTATTAAGTGCAGCATTTGAGTAGTTATTCCCATATACAGCACAGCGCAAACGTCAACCATCCACTCGGCTGATGAATTCTGCATCAAACACTTTGAACTGCTGCAATTAATACACATATTCTGTTGAGGATCATCATGTTAGGGTTATTCGTCAATATTTCTGATAAAAATTTAACTCTGAATGCTAAGAATATAACCCCAGAGAGGTTTGTTTGAGTCTGAACTGCAACATTTCTTTGCACAAAATTGGACCTCTCGCAGAAGCATGATGCACAGTTGAAAGTCCAGTTAATTAAAAGAAAACCTCAAAAACATAAACAGTCTGTGTCTTTTGATGATGCTCCCACAAACTGTAAAAGAGAAAACAAAAAGATGCATATAAACATTTTGGGTGATGAAATCAGGTATGACATACTGCAACAAAACATGTCAAATATAATATAACTTATAACTGGTATGAACAGGAGCATTTAATTAGCCTGATGTTCCCCTTTCTGAAACATCTGAACTAATCCTGTTAATAGCTTTGCAAATAGACTGTCTGTCCTGTGTTTGCACAGTGAGAGATGCTGACAGAATATTGAACGCAGCGTCTGTGGCGCGTATGTTCAAGTGGGGTTAGGTCTGTGCTTAACTGACATTACTGTAACATTTAAGATTTACCGAAGTGTTGTGGCAGGAGACAAAACATTTGACTCATGCGCTGACTTTGCCTCCACAGTTAGGAAATCGGTGAGCTGGAATATTGTTGTCTGTTATTTTCTCCATCCATCCTGATCTAATGCGAATGCTGTTATTGCTCAACAGATGGAAGGATTTAGGCAGCCACTCGCTGTCTGTCTCTCTCACACACACACATTTATACACACACGTACACACATGCAAGCACAGGCAAAACAGATACAAGATTTTTGTTTGCCACATTTTCTGTTAATATGACATATTCATACATACTATTATAATCATCATGTTATATTCCTCCCACCACTTGCTCCATACAAGAATTACTGAAGCAGTGAATACATATAGACAGTATGTAACAAGAATAATTTTAGTTAATAAAAGGCTATTAATTAAAAAGAGAATATATGAAAATAGGGATTCCATATTCATAAACAACACACAGTTTAGACATGGGAAACACTCTATTGTCTCGCTCTCTCTCTTCCCTAGTGGCTCTCTCCTTATTTCTGCTGCTTTTGAAGTGCCATTGCAGAAGCATAGACACAGGGGTACGGAGTGAATGTCAAGAGATGGAGACGAATGATTTGAATTGAAGGATGTAAAGATGGGGGAAGATGAAAGTACCAAGATGTTATGTAGGATAGAGAAGGAGGGAACAGGCAGGTTGTTGTCAAGAGATGATTGAGCATCTGGAGTAGAGGTTGTACAGGCTGCATTGATGTCCCTCATTGATCTAAAGTAACCAATATCCATCAAGGTCAAGATCAATGCTACAGTCAGAACTAACCTGTACGCATGTGTTCAGCTTTCTTTGTATAAACCTCTCTGTCTTTCTGCCTTGCGTCAAGTGTAAATTCATCATACTGTCCATATGATGGGATGCCGTATGAACAGCCAAACTAAGACGCTGTCAGGCTGGCTCACATTACACTGACATATGCAATAGTGACTAAAGCACGGGTTGCTAGTTTCACTGCTTTGCATCATCCAGCCAACGGTTGTTTTAGTCAAAGTTGGTTCACTCAGAATCTGTGTGTTTCCACCTCTTACTGAGTCTCCCAAGCGTCTGTGAGTATGTGTGCGTGTGTGTGTGCGTGTGTGTGTGTTCCAACTTTTTGCTCTTAAAATGTACCAGTAATTTTATAATAAAATGCTTTTATACTAACACTCAAACTTGAGACATAATGACCAAAACCTGAAACTCATGTACCTTACCTTAGATAATTCTGCACATATACAAACACATTCACTGCTTTTCACTCATTTTGCAGTTCTAAACACTACACACAATTCTCTACATCTGGCACAATCATTGATAAAATTTCATGTGGTCACATGGAAAACGCTAGCATGCAGATTGCTAAACTCAGACCACTTATCACACCATTAACTCCTCATGTGGGTAAACACTTCTCAATTACTAGCTTTAATTAGTATTAGTAATTTAGTAGCTTTAGCAGTAAAAAGGCCAAAGCCAAGAGCTATCCTGTGTTGGAAAACAATGGATGCATACTTTGATTATTGATGAGGTCCTGTGGCCAGACAGAAACATAAGGCTGAATGCAACCTAATGTTCTTTTTCTTTACAGCGTATACAGGCTTATTTTATTTTTAAGTTCTTTTTAAAGAACACTTTACAAATCCAACTCTTTGCTGAGATGCATACAGTATTTCAGTATTTTGAGTGTTTTATATCAAAGTATAAAAACATACGTTTACAACAAACAGGCCACTGTATGTATAGTATGTAATGTAACACTGCAAATGCAAAAGTCCTACTGATACGATTATCACAGTAGCGTTTTCCACTCATCATAGATTTTGTTTTTGTGAGTTTTTGTATATTTGTGTTTAGAGTTTACCTAGAAGACCTGATGACGTCTGTAGTTTGGAACAACTAACATCCACCCTGCTAAAGCACATCTTGTCTGGCTGATTTGTCCATTCACTGATTCGTTTCACTTGCACTCTTACACTGGGAGGCCAGAGGTGAAGGTCAGCTATGGAACAATGTTAGAGCTGGAAGGCAGTCAACATGCTTTTCAAGGCTGACGTGAACCCCCGGTCGTGTTTTATATCGCAATGAGTTTCAGACTAAGAAAAGAGGATTTTCTGTTTGAATTCATAGCTGGAAAGTGTTTTTTTTTCGCAGTGTGTTTTAAGATCTTACAGTATTATGGTCAACAAAAAACAAGTGTCAACCCTTTTGATGGGTGTGTATGTCATGCTGTCCCCACCATTGCAGAAAGACTGTGATGAGGTCTGACAGCCAAAGGCTACAGCTGCACACAGTATTACTGGCTTTATATATGTGTGTGTGGGTGTGTGTGTATTGGTTATTTGTGTGAGTTTTTTTGTGTGGGGGTAACAATGTGGTCTCACCTTACCATCACCTGTCACTGACAACAGATGTTCACACGACAGGATTATTTAGCCTCCAACCACAGTGTGTGTGTGTGTGTGTGTGTGTGTGCGTGTGTGTGTGTGAGAGAGAGAGAGAGTTATTGATCTAAATCCCAGATATGAAGCAACTCTTCCAAAGCACATAAATACATGCTCTCAAAGCAAATCCATCTCCTTCATACAATGCCAGTATTGTGAAGGTGTCATGTCATCATCTGCTCATTATTCCATGTGATCCTAATTTGATGGCTGTTGTCCTCACCTTTCATGAGATGGAAAAGAACATCAGGGGATGACATCCTTGTTTGAAAAGCCGCTCCTAAAACATCTTTTTCCATCAACTGCATTATTGAAGGTACACAGTGTAGGCAGAAGAAACATTTCCCCCCAGTCCATAATCCACCAACAGTGCAGCATTTAAAGCTTGTGTCTCATCCATCACATTCCAACAATAGAGATGTCGTCCACTCCTTAGTCAGCTGCTCAGCTACAGCCTGCTAAAAGTGTGTGTGTGTGTGTGTGCGCGCCTGTGCCTGTGCATCTGTATGTTTGTATTTATGTATGTGTAGGTAGGCATATGTGAAAATATGAGTTTATGTATAATGAATAGCATATTGTGGCAATGATTATTATGATTATTTATTGTTTTTAAGAAGTAATACTCACTAAAAACCAAAACAAAGACTGCAAGTCATTTGTTTGACACCAGTATTGTGCTGTGTTGAATGACGTACATTCATAAATATTAGAAATTACATACAGAGTGATTATTCCTTTGTTGACAGTGACATGTCATCTCGTCCATAATATACTGAAGAAACTTTTTATTTAGAAATAAAGAATCATCATTGAGCAATGAAAAATATTAAAGAAAGAAAACTAAAATGATAAACACAAAAGTACAAAATCTGGTGGAATATGACATTCAGATTAGTGTTTGTTGAAATTCTTCCTGGCAACCTTAGTTGTAAGACAGCCTGTGTGTACTTGTGTGTGTCCATGCGTGTGAGCCCACCTTGCCTTTATGCCCATGCCACGCTGGTGCCACCATCTGCTGCCCGTCGAAGTTCTGTCCGGCTCAGCAAGACTTCACACACAAACACACATGAACACACACACACACCACTGCCTGTGTTGTGCTTGTGGTCAAACAGCCAGGTGGCATCACACCAAATGACCAACGGTTGATACGCACATGCTGTGAACTACAGTACACTATGGTCCACCGACAGAAATCCCTCTCAGTCCTTCACTGTCTCCCTCTTTCTTGAAGTGCACAAGCCTGATTAATGCGCTGAGTGTGTCTGTCTGTGCTTCCGTCTGTTTCTCTCTATGCTATTTGGCCCATTTCTCTGCCTTGGACTAAGAACATAGGAGCTCTTCCTCACAACCACCAACCAGTGCATATGTGTATGTGTGTGTGTGTGTGTGTGTGTGTGTGTGTGTGTGTGTGTTTTTTAGAAGACAAATCTAAAAAAGAACTCCTCAGAGAGGTGTCAGATGGCAGGCGTTTGTATCGGTGTGTGGAGGGGGGATGGAGAGATGATGGGGGCAGATGAAGGAAGGAATAGAAGGAAACAGGAGGAGGGGAAGGTTGCTCTGTGCTCTGCTCTTCAGCTTTTGTTCTCCTAGATAATAACTCTCCACCCCCTGACTCGAACCTAGGGAGCCCCTCCAATCTGGAAACAAGAGTAACAACCAAGCTTATACTGAAGTTGTGACAACTAGTTATACCAACCTGTATCAAGTATGTATTTATTTTTATTTGAGTGGCCTGATTTTGATTGTCTTCAAGATATATATATAAGCTTGCAAGTCGACTTGCTGTAAATTTCCAAACAGTTGGAACTGCAACTGTGTCAGATTTCTCATAGTCAATTATAAATGCCCTATGTTGCCCTAAAAAACCCAATATGCTTTTAATTCAGGCCAGAACTGAGTGGGGGGAAAACATAGAGCCATATCACTGCCAACTGCTGGGAGGCCAGTTGAGTGGCTTGGCCTAATGTACCAGGACCAGTGAAGGAAACTGAAATATGAGCAAAGAGGAGAGGAGAGAATGTATGCTCACAACTTTTCTTTAAAAACAGACATAAAATTCGGTAGGGCAAACATTTATGGGGAAAACTGAGAAATAAAAAGCATTAAATGTGACTCTGAAAACACTGTGACCTGGTTGAGTAAAGCAGCATCTGCAACCCACATGAAATCTAAAAATACTCCCGCACCATTGACTGCTACTATGCCGTGGCCTCAGTAGGTAGATGAAAGACTGCGTGTGTACAGTATGCTTGTGTGCATCTGTTAAAGTGGGAATGGGCTATATGCTGGGGTTTTGCAGCTGCTTCATTTACACCTTTGACTGGAAGTGTTCAAAACCACATTTTAAATATGATGCAAGGTGTGTGTGTGTGTGTGTGCGTGTGCGTATATGCTTGACAGACAGTACAAGGAGTAGGAAGTACAAATTATTTTAAATCCAGAACAATTATGTCACAAGCTGCTCTAAATATCATCATAATCCACTTACACGCCACAATGTGCTTTCCATTAATAAATATCAAGACATAGCTGACTGTGAACATAATCAGAGAAACTGTTCACTAGTGAACTGATTGGGACATAATTACTGTACATGAAAAGGTATTGAGATCAAGTGGATGCCAGACTGTACTATTAAGTACACTTCAGTGGTTCTCCACTATCAGGAATGTGGAAAACCACTGGTTTCACCTCCATTATCTAATATATGCGAGCAGACAATAAACAGCATTATGACTTAGAGGAAAAGGAAACAGGTCTTTTTCCTGCCCTGCTGTTGACCCTGTGCTTCACCTATAGTGTGTGTGTGTGTGTGTGTGTGTGTGTGCGCGTGTGTTTGTGTGTGTGTGTGTGTGTGTGTGTGTGTGTCACAAAAAGCAATTAGCTTTTTACTTAAATACAAGGAAATAAAGGTTATATAGAGATGTTACTTAAATTACCAGCAAAGTGAAAAGGCTTTCAACACTAATGAATACAAGTGGCTTCTGTGAGCATGAAAAGGTGCCGAATGTGAACTATGGAACAGGTTTGTTGACTGACTTTGTTCGTGTTGTGTAATTAGTGTTAGATGCTGCTTGCTTGTGTGCCTATGTTATATGATTAAGGGTTTGTAAATGTTAATTTGTCATGCTACTGACAGATATTACAATAGACCGTGGCTTCATCTGCAGATCTTTCTTTACTACAATATAATATAACAGTAAAGCTCAAGGTTGAACTAGTAAGTATCCACAGACCTCCATTTGCATCATTTCTAAATCTGTATTTATAATATACTAACATTGTTAGTTATATGGTTAAGCTTTATTTATTCAGGAAGTCTGTTTCTTCTTTAACAATATAAGATACATAACCTTTGAGTTATGTTTAGAAACATGCATGGCATGACTTTCAGCAGAGTTTGTTGAAGCACAAAATAATTTCCGAAATGCATTTATCCAGTATGCCATTTCCATCTGAGATCTACACAAAAATATGGTATGCAATCTGTTTTATATTAAATATGTGAATCTATGATGACATCCAGACTTAAGGCAGGAAAAGTAGGTCATAACACCTTGTTTTCTTTAAAAAAAAATCCATTTCATTCTTATTAAATGCTATTCAAGATTTATTTTACTCAGAGTAGTCCAATTTTACCAAAACAAACACACATTAACATAATTTTGTCCTTTGCCTCCAGCCTTCAAACTTTGCATAAACGATCTTTACATAAGCAGAGATGTAACCAGCGGTATCTACACTCATCACTTTGCTCTTTTTAAATGTTATATGATTCAACCACATTTTGAATGGCTGTAATCGTGATTACAAACAACAGGAAACTACAAAAACAGTGGGCTACAATAAATATACTTACTGTAGGTATATTAATATAGTATTATCTTATCTTGCTGTCAAATATGCTGATAAAATGCTTGCACAGAAGGAAACTTCCAATAACCTGACACATTTTTCGTCCCCAATTGCGATAAATGTTATCAGTGCACACACACAAAAAACACACTAAATAGTAATAATAATAACAATAATAATAATAATGCTGTAAATCTGTTTTTCCTCTCCCTCCTGCACCTGACTGTCTCACTGCACCCACTGTTGTATTGTTCACCTTACAGGTGCGAGCGAGCAGAGGCTCGGGCCACTCCGCCAATTAGGATCACCGAGCGTGACCACGTGAACAAATCCCGTTGTCTAAATTCCCGTTCAGCTGTGAGCAGCTCGGAGTGAGCGGCAGCGCTGAAAGCAACATTGAGTAGGAAGTAATAACGGCAGGCTTGAGACGGGAGCAGTGTGCAGGTAAATTGGTTTGTTTTTTTCTCCCTGGCTATACTTTTTCTGCCTTCGTCCCCTCTCACTGTAGCTCTGTTAGGACAGGATGCGGCTCAGATGCGGCGCTCTGGGACAGGATGTCTTGGATTACATTTGTCGTCGCTTGCGGGTGATTCTCTGCTCTCCTCCAGTCCGCGGACAGGACAAACAGCATCATCGGCTGGTTGCACTGCACCGTCTGCGCATTGAAACTCACCCCTCCAACCCCCTTTTTTCCTCTCCCTCATGAGGCTATTGATAGTTGACAGAAGCCTTGTAATCCCTGACCGATCTGTCTGACCGGCCACGACCGTTTGCGAAAGAAGAATGTTGATTGAACTTTATTTCCCTTCGAGATGTGTTTTAATTGGTAACGCTGTGCAGGGGAAGCATGGGTGTAGAGGCGTCCTTTGGTGCTGCATGCAAGCCGAAGCAAGCTTTTATTGCTGAATTATTTATAAGAATGTCTGGAAGAAGGGATGCTTCTCTTGGATGGAGGTAGAAGGTTTGTTCTAGGTTCTTTCTGATTGTGATTTCTTTCTTTGTGTAGATAGACTACCGCATCTTTCCCCCCACGCTTTGTCCAGTTTAAACTACACTTACGCGTTGTGTCTCTTATTGCGAAAAAGTAGACTAAAATTTAGATCTGAAACAAGTAGCTATTCACAGATCCACAGAATAGCTTTTTGACAATTTTCATAAAACGATGTATAATTAAGTCATTTATCAGACAAAACATGTTCTGATTCCATCTCCAAATTTCCTGAGGATGTCCTGTTTTTTTGTTTTTTTGTTTTGTTTTGTGCTGTTTTTGGATCTCGAGTAGCCTCTTTACTTTATATCTTCTGGACTCGGACGGTTAAACAGAAACAAGCAAAAAAGTTTGATGTCTCATCTGGCTACTTGTGACTGGCATTTCACTATGTTCTGACATTTTATTGGGTTCATTTTATGGATCCATCAATCAATTGCAAAATATATAGCCTATTGGCAAGTTTCATTGATATCCACAGATATGGAGTTGTTTACGCCACTGACACTTTTCTATTCCTCCCAAAAGCCCCTCCTCAGAAATGTAATAAATCGGCCAAATAGATACGTACATGCAGCGCTTTTGCCCTGCTGTATTTCTGCCGTTTTTACAGCCTCCACCGGAATGAATCAATCTCCGCGCATGCGCGCTCACGCCACCATTCATCTCCAGGGATCTCGCTCTCTCTTGTCTCGTGCGAGAAGCCAGCAGGCGGCTCCTGGCTCGCGCTCGCTGCCCCGGTTGTCAAGGCACCAACAGTCTGTGACTTCTCCTCGTTGCGGCTGGACGTTGACAGCTCAGATCGTCTCTTTCATTTCGGACTTTGGCCGTTTGGATTTCTATGTTTTGCCGGCAGTGACGGACACTCAACAGCTTACTGATAACACTGTAAGTTGGTAGATATTTCTTTGTATCGCTAGCTGTGGGTTTTTTTTTCAGTTCTTGTTTCGGCTTTACATGCGTGTTTCAGCGCTCTTTATCCCAAGAGTGTCAGAGTTTTATTTTTCTTTCGCTTCGTCTTGGTTGGTAGAAGTCTGTAGTTTTAACTGCATTATCTCCTTTCTTTCTTTTTAGGGTAAATATTTCCTTATTTGTATATCGGTCCTTGTTGACAATAACAAAAAGAGGAACTCGTACGTGGTGAAACGTTTAGCTTACTTGTTTAGCTTACATGTTGTGAGTTTTCACTCTGTGCTTTCGGGAAGATTGTTTTACTGTTAACGCTGTAGATAAGATGTTGACTTGACTGTATAGTCTAGCTCATCTTTTACAGCAGGTGTCTGATATTACCCACTTCCGCACTGTGCTGCGAGATATCAATCGCAAGTGAAACCATTGAAGTCTTCTTAACCCAAATATTTTCTCTTCTTGTTTACGGTATCACAGGTGCCGATAGTCGAGATGTCATAGTTGATTGTTTACTTTGAGCTTTCCACTTATATTGTTTCATTATTTTATTATTATTTCCCCTTTTTAAATGTTTTCGAGGCCCCATTTTTAGGGAACCAAAACTAATCATTGAAACAGTATGTTTCATCTTGGGTCATTTCCTCCCACAATTTACCTTTTGTTTTGTGTGTGTGTGTGCGTGTGAACGCATGAGTGAAATGGCAGAGAGAAAGAAATGCGGAACTGCTCACTGTTCTTGCTGAACCAGCTTGTTGGCATGCCTAAAGTAATGTACAGTAATTGTAAACTAACACCTTATTCTTGCCTCACAACAACTGGAAAGATCACTGCAAGCGTTTCAGACTTGCCAGTGTACAAAGGTCCTCACACCTGCATTCACAGTATTACGCAAAACTTTCCCAACTGGTTTTCTTGGTGCTGAAACAAATATATTTTTCACTTTCATCTATTTAAATTATAACCTCTGTTTTGCCTGACTACATGTTTGCTCTCAGCTGTGGTCTAGCTGTGGGCTGCGCTGGTTTCAGGAGTTTATCAGTTTGTTGTGCCTGGTGGTCTTCAGGCTTGACTAATGGCCTGTTGCCTTCAGGTTATTTTTGTTTGCTCCACCCTGCACCACCCAGTTTCATGTGCAGGAGTTGTCCCTGCTAATACACCCAGCCACACCTGCCCTGCTCAAGTAGAAATGTGGGGTGTCTTTGTTTAAATTCCCAGCTCTTGCTTCACTTGCTTGGATAGAGTTCATTTATAGACTGGAAACGCATACATCTTTAGTTGTTGCTTGTTGCATTGCAGCTATATAATGTTCCACTTGTGCTGCATACAGTGGACTTTGTGAATGTGTAGGATAAAGGAAGATATAGAGTTATATGCCTGCTGTTGGTGTGTTTGTATTTGATTTCACATTATTGCTTCTTTGTGTGTAGAGCTGCAACAATTAATTGATTGAATCAATTCGTTGACAACTATTAAAGAAATCTCCAACAATTTTGGTAATCAATTAATCATTTTGAGCAGTTTTGTAAGAAAACAATTCACATTTTCTGGTTCCATCTTCTGAAATGGGAATATTTTCTGTTTTATTGAGTACTCTGACAGTAAACTGAATATCTTGGGGTTGTGGACAGAGAGTGGACAAGATTTTTATGGACTGAAACAAACGACTAATCGATTAATCGCTGACGACAATAATTGTTAGTTGC
The DNA here is from genome assembly GCA_036937835.1 of Pampus argenteus. Lineage (NCBI taxonomy): Eukaryota > Metazoa > Chordata > Actinopteri > Scombriformes > Stromateidae > Pampus > Pampus argenteus. The sequence continues at coordinate 11,069,571 of CM072877.1, forward strand.
AGTTCTATTTGTATATGTATATTTATGTTTCATTTCTGGGGAGTGTGTGTGTGTGTGTGTGTGTGTGTGAAAGAGTGTGCATGTACCTGTATACTTGAGCTTGTATTGTCCAGGCTGCCATGAGCACTTAAACAGACTCTTTCTCGTAAGCATCGACTTGGCAGTAAACTCTTTATCAGTATTGAAAAAAAAATAAGAGGATGAGAATGAGTGATGAGAGCAAGTGTTGTGCTTCCGAGATGCACAATCTGTCATTGTCTCAGCATTTCTTCCTTAGAGCATTGTTTTCTCTTTAGATCTTCTCCAGAGTCATTAACTCCATATAAGGCATTGATCATTCAAATGTAAGTTTAATGCAAGTTACCTTAGCAGGGATATCAGATTAAGGATACATAGTCACAAATCACCAATTTAGCCTCAAAGAGGTTTATAATCTGTACTGCATATGGCACTCTGTATCCTGATAAGGAATGGATTCCTCCCAAAAGAAATTCCCCCAAAAGAAATCTTAACATGAATAAAAGAAAGAAGAACCCCAACAAGAACATCAGTTATATTCTGAAGATTAAAATGTCCTGTCTCTGTCTTTTTTCACTCTTAGGTTTGTCCTCTTCCCCTTCTCTGGCTGCTGTCTTTATGTATAGCTCTTTTCTGCAAGTGTGTGTGTGCGTGCGCGTGTGTGTGTGTGTTGTACACTTGGGAGCAGTGTCATTGTCCCTTGACTGGGATCTGGTTTGCCTTATGTTATATTCTTGGTTTAAACAGTTTAGAATCTCAGTAACACAAACACAGTAGCAGAGAACATACAGTAGGGTGAACACACACACACACACACACGCACAGCCAGTCTTTCTACTACCATTGCCTCTGCAGTTTGTGTATTTGATGCTTCGGTGTCTATCAGCGAAACAGGAGTCTGCCGACCAGTTCTCAGATTCTAGCATACAGCAGCACATTTAGAGTCTCATCTGGCACAGAATTGTAGCACTAATCCAATTGGCTGGCACTTTAGTAAAAGCTTTCCTAATTGGCCGATATGGCAGCTGGCTGCCAAGGCTCCAGTAAGCACAACAGGGAGTTGGGGAGAGTCCCAGTGCTGCTGTGGTGCAGGAGAGACTAAACAAAGAGCAGACACCAAAAGTATGATATTGTTTTGAATATTTGTCAACATTGCAATAATAAAGAATCCCTCTGCAACCCGCTGAATCAGATCCATCCAGCTGACTGTATCTCATTTTCAGCTGTGTTGTTTACATTGCAAATATGCAAATACATACATGCATGTATGCAAACCCACAGTCCCCCTGCATTCAATCTGCAGGGACAAGAATGGCTTTCGTCACACAAACATTTTAGGAAACACCTTCCCATTTAGGAACAAAGCCATCAACACAGGGTTATATTATGTGTGTGTGTGTGAGTTACAAGAGGAAGAGTGGTTCTTAGCAGAGAAGAATTGCCCGTACCAGCAGCCACCGCAGCCGTTCCTGTTTCCTTTCACCTCGGCGTGGAATCCAGGAATAGCTTAGAGTGACATAGACGAGATGAGAGAGAGAAGTAGACAGATAAAGAGAGCAGACAGTGAGAGTGTGTGAGAGATGGCCATGTAAGGTTTCCTGCACCAAAGCTTGCACCACTCCACACAAACACTGAACCTGAAATGAACTATTCAGGGTTTAGTTTAAGAAGTCACTGTTAACTTGAACTTTGGCTTTGCGTGGTTGGCTTACCATGAAACAAAGGCAGCCTTCACCACGAGGTGGAAAGACTTGTTTTGTTTGCAATCCCAATTTATTCAATAACGACATTGTTGCTTAATGTACTGTATGATGAATTAATTTCCCGTAAATGTTAAAGTATATTTTCTTGACTGAAAATCAATTCATTTTTGTACATTTTAGTAAGTTGTAAACATATTGTATTTGTCAATTACTGTCATGGAAGAATCTGTATAAATGTTCTCAATATAAAAGGTGAAATTACTGAAGAAGTTAATACAAGTATGTTGTTCAATCCATGGTGAAACATGTTTTTTTTTTGTTTTTTTTTTTTTTACAGAGAATAAGTAGACTATTTCATTAATTGGAATAGGTGGGCCAGTGAAGAATGAATCACATGCAGTGGTTTATCATCTTTGCTCTGCACAAAGAATTAAAAATCAAATATTGATATTTTTTTATTAAAAGGAAAAAGATCCAGATGACATTGTTAACCACTTAATGTTGGCTTACACAACATTCCTCTTCTACAAATTGAAATGAAGCTAAAACAAGTATTATTTTACTGTGCACTTAAACTGAATAAAAACATTAATCTTTCGCTTATCAGTGCTACTTCAAAAAAATAAAAATGATCTGATGAATGTGAAAGTTCTTTATGAGCGCATGAAAGGCTAATGATCAGTTTACATCAAATTTGAGGAACACATTAAAAATGTATTGATTAAAGTACATCTGATCAACGTTTTCATTGGTATTTTGACAAAATTTGATCTTTGCGTCGCAGTTGGCGAACATTACTACACTAATTATGTGTAATTTTAACATGTTGATAGTACCACATTTTTAACATCACTGATGTGGTAATAAGAGCAAAAACATCAGACACTGAACATAGAGCAACTTGGGGAGTGTAAAGAGGATGTTGACAGGAAAGAGGACAGGATTGGAATAAGTAGTGTCACAGTGGGAGTTATCCTGAAACCAAATATTCACATCCGCCTGGGTTTATAGTCAGTTTGATTGTCTGTCTGTTGATCTGTCTGGCTACTCAGCAACAAGAGGATAAGAAGTGATTGGGGAATGTATGCGAGAGAAATTATGTAACAGACCTGATTACTGTCAATATCTAAATTTAAACTGATTAAGGCATATACAATACATGGTTCACAAGTTGACTCAACTCAGATTTAACCTGCATGATCTGATAGATAGACAAATGTCTGGTAGGATATGCTGGAGTAAAATGCTTGTGTTGGTGTTTTATTTTTCAATTTGAGTACTTTGAAGGTCCAATTTCTAATTTGTGTGTGTACAGTATGGACTCTGACATGTGGGCATGAAAAGATGCATTCACTAGTTGTAGATCTGAGCTTTCACAAAAGCTCTGGTATTTACGTTGTAGTAGCATAAAAGACACTTCCTCTATTGCTTCCTGATTATTTTTTATGATCACTACTAGCTATGTCATTCTCAAAAAATGTATCGTTGTTGTTTTGTGCACAATCAAAATTCTAGACAAATAAGCTGTTTAAATGCCAAGAGCAGTTCCAAGATAGAGTTGCTTCTGTCTTTCCATGTAATCCCAGACTGACTGGATGATGTTGATAGTTCTTTATGACTCACGCACACTGACAGCAATAAAACACATACTGTAGTGTACACATGTTGATAACCCATTTACACAGACTTCTGCCAAACTCTGACCTCTATTGGTCTCTTTCTCTCCCACTCACTCACTCAAACACGCTCACATGCAGCCCTCCCCTATCCTCTCCTCTCATGTCCCAGCTCTGTTTACTGTGTTACTGTTAGATCAGGGAAACCATAGCTTGCACTCCTTCAGACTTTCTGGCAGATCAGGCTACTTATTTAAACCAAGCAGACCATTTTTTTGGATTGTGACTGAAAAGTTGCCAGTTTGAATATGAGTATAGTTCGACAAATTTGGTTGAGTCAAACTACTGTCCGAGTGCCACAGAGCAAGGCACTCGGCTCCATGTGACCCAGAAAGCAGCAGTGGTCTTGAAGCAGAAATAGGTTTTTCCAGTGTACCAATACGCCTAATGAGACTTTTTACAACTTTTGTATATTAGTTAAAATATTTTTGTTTATAGTAAATTATTAACAGTTTATTGTACACAAAGTGAAGGGGTCTTTGTTCATCACAATGTGATCTATTCATCTTGCTAATTAATACAGTATATTAGGCAGAGCAGATGAGTTGTTGGCTATACTCACTTTAATAGGAAACATGAAAAATACAGCCAGCTCTTGAAGATGTGTAATCTCTGTTGGTGTTAGTTGTCTGTGCCTAAAAAAACCATGCTCCAGCTCAGCCTCCTTAATCACCAGTTGACAACAACAAGTGCTAAACATTCATGGATCTACTTGTTGTTTCAGTCCAAAGAAGCACTTCTTTCCACAATGTAGATATGATGTAGCCAACCTCTTGTCTTTTTCTCTCTCCTTTATGTCACAAAAAAGAGGATAGCAAGCTTATCGCAAAGCAGAGAGGCAGAGTTGCTGATTATCAAAAGGTAAATGATTTGAAAGTAAGAAATTCTTCTTTTGACAGACAGCTAATACATTGTCTATATAAATGGGGAGTACAGAACTGCTGAAATACAGCATCTTCCCTCACACAGTCTTTCCAGAATAATAATGGTGATTTAATACGAGAAAGTCTTGGTACCAATTTTGAATTACATCTAAATTTAATCTCTGGAGAAATAAGAAGAAATTATACTTCACTTAAAAACAATTAAATATATTTGCTAGTTTTGCTTGTGTGTGCATACATGTGCCCGCAAGCAATATTTTTCTCTCTACTACAGTGACCCATTGACCGGTGTTAGCAGATTAATTGCTGATTTCATGTTAAGCTGTGGCGTATCACCCTGTAATTGGTAATGGAGATTATCAGTGAGATGCTATGTGGGTTTCTGTATGTGTGTGTGCGTGGGCTGTGAGAGATTTCTTTATCTGATTAGGACATTTATCTAATAAAGTAGGACTTATAGGATTCTGCTCTCTCTCAGCTGCACACACACCAGCCCATGCCTAGCACACATACTAGTAAAGGAAGAGGATCACTACTAAAGCTCCATACACATTTCTGTAGAGCTGCATGTTGTTGACAAATGCAAATCATATTGCATATTGCAGTGCCTTTGCTGAATGCAACAGACTATAACACACAGTTTACTCTACATGACCTCTTTTTCCATTCTTAAACCTAAAATAAAAAACGAAACATACTGCTTCTCAGATGTGAGGATTGTAAACTAAAAACCTTTTTGATTTGTTTGATTCAGACAAAGAAACTATTTGAGGACTTACTTACAAAGGGTGTTGTTATTTTTCACATTTTTTAGACTAAATGACTGATTATTAGTCACAGGTTTAAACACGTTGGACATGTTTGCTCCCAATGTCATCTAATTTCATCCCTCATAGATAGATAGATGGATAGATAGATAGATAGAAAGAACTGCATATAGAGTATTAATGAAAGTGAGCTGATAAAATCATGTTAGTGAGACTGGTGTGTGTGTGTTCATATGTGCGACTTAATGGGGACACGCATCAAAGATATTAATGTATACATATGCCTCAAAGCTACTGAGCTGTAGCACCCCAGCTTGTTGTGCTTGCTGGGAGGATGGGGATAAAAAGCAGACAACGCAACACACACACACACACACACACACACAGATACGTGCACACACACACACACTTCCACATGTATTTCTATGAGCAGACAAACAGGGCTTGCAGTGAAGCATCAACATATTTCTCCTGAGATCTTTTGGAGTCACATCATCGTCTCAGTCCAGCACACACATCAGTGTCAGGCTGACTTGCATATGTGTAACCACCATTCAGTCAGCTGCCTATGTGGTTGTGTGTTTGTGTGCGGCTGTGAAAAGAAAAGCAGGGGCAGGAGAGCAAGAAGTGTTTACATGTACAATTAAGGTTTCTTGTATGCTTCTGTATGTTGTTTGTTTTAATCAAATCAATAATCAAAAATTACTTTTGCTGTTTTATGACAGCTATGGCATTTATACAGCTCATTTTGTGTGTTGTATATTAAACACACACAGGCAGAGGATGTCAAACTGAATCATAGAGTGAATATCCACTGTAATAATATGTTTTTCCAGCTCCATGTATCCTATAATCTAATAACAGAGTGCAGTAGCCTGAAATATTAAAAAACCAGCTTGACACTTACAGTATAAACTTTCTTTTATATGGAAATGTATTATTTATTTCAAGGACTAGGTTTAAGAACAAAATCCTTCTTCACTTGATAAATGCATTTCAGAAAGGTTTTTGATGACATGACCTGTCTGTTTTGAAGCATTTTCTTACATTTTCAGACAACAACTTTCAATCACATCATGAGTACGTATGTGTCTGAACTTTTTTCACTCAACTGTGTTTTTTTGTGTAGGTGGATGGAAAGATCCACTAACATACAGTATTAAACAAGCAAGCGTTAACAAAAAGCAGCTTTGTAAAGTAAATCTGTAGGATTTCAAAAGGCTGTGAAACTTTTACTGGGTTCTGCTAAACTTTGTTCTGTAAACCATAACCAGGCTACTATGGGATGTACCTTATTGGAGTTTCAGTGTTGGTCCAGCTCACTGGCTTTTCATCCTTGCCTCATTAGAGCTACAGCACAGTCTGACAGCTCCCACGCAGCTCTTTCCAAACAGTCCGTCTTGCCAGTCCAACACATAGAAACACAGTTGAAAATACACATCCCCTTGAAACATGCAGCCGTACTCTGATAAGCGGACCAAATTGTGTCTCGGCTCATAAGTGCTAAAGCGGTCTCATGTTGCTGGCGGGCTTTATTGTTATCAGTAAACTTAAAATTGAATTTAGAAACAGCTGCCTGTGTAGAACTGCTAAACATAAATGATACCATGCCTTTTATTCAAATAAAAATATGTCTTGTATTTCTTTAAAATCTGACACTGCTGTTTGGGGAAAAAGTGCTGTCTCTCCCTCAGTTTTTAAAAGTTTTATATTGAGTTTACAACAAAAAGTTGTTATAAAGTAATTTATAGTTAAAGAAAACCACATTTAAGTAGTAAATTAGGTTGCATTTTGTTAAATTGAGTGACTAGGGGTTGTCTGAATAAATTAATCTTGTGTCTCTTGTGTGTGATCCTGAATATTGAGACTGCCAGGTTCTCTCAGCAAGCTTTTTCCAAAGTAGAGAAAATGATCTCCACGTGTGATTTCCCCTGGGTCCTTGTATCCTGAGACAAGACAGCCTTTTTGTTAAGTTTTGTGAGTTGTATTATATTGTGTAACTCAAAACATGGACTATTTGATCAAAATGTGCATGGATTGGGCACTGAGAATTATTATCTGTGACTGTAGGAGCTGTTGGTGAGTCCATATAAAAGTTGGTGTTTTTTCTGTTTTGTTTTGCTTTTTATGATTAACTTTGATTTGCTCTGTTGTTTATTTTGTTGGGGGATCTTTGCTCTCCATGGTGCTGAAAATTATTAGTTTCATTGAGGAGCGAGTATTGATTGTCTTTACTTCTGTACTAACTGGTACAATAACCGGTTGGTCTGTCTGGTCATGTATGTATCTAATCTACATCAATCATCTTGCTATTTGTGAATTTTGCAATGACGTCATTGCTACGTAGCCTACAAAGTGTAAAAGGAGATATATTTTGGTCAGGGGTTTAATATGCTCATCAAGGTTGCTTAATGATGAAGAAGGGATGTAGACCCTAGAGGCAGTGAATGATTTACAGGGCAATAACGGATGTCAAGATATCAAGTGTGAAAATGGGTTTTCTGAACAACTTTTCCCCACTGGCAGGGCTGACTGTAACATCTCCTTCGAGACCCGATCATTTCAGAATGCCAAGGTGTGTTACCGCTAACTGTAATGGAGCAACCCAAACAATGAGAGAGAGACAAGTTATTTTCCAAAATAGAATTAAAGTTGCATGAAAAAAAAGTCAGACACATTAGATTAGCAGGCTAATACCATATTCAGCCTGCTTGTCCTAGCAAGGACTTGATGTGTTTCCTATAGCTCTTTTTCAGGATCAGGTTCTTGATGTGGAGATACAGACCATCATGTAGTCAGTGTTAGCGAATCAAGGTTAAGCATTTCATTTGACAAATGTACAGTCTAGCACAATGTGGTCATTAGAGAGGGACAGGAAGAGAAAGCAGCACTCTGTAGTGGCACAGTGGAGCACTATTGTTGTTGATGGTACTCAAGAATCACAGAATTAGGACAGAATGCTCTCTTTTGACTAGCTACTTAACTAGCAGCTTTTTGTCAAGATAACAATGCTCATCTCATGTTCTGTTTTAGCACATGTGAAATACTTTGCATGTCAATAATTACTTTGAGGATCGACAGGCATGACATGTTGATTTATTGGCTGAACAGCTGGTTGGCAAGTGTGTAAAGAACCACAGCTTTTTTATGACACAATTGGGAACAGTGAGATATCCACTGATTATCTCTTAAAGGTTGCAACTACACCACTGGTTTGCTCTTGTGTTGTATGCATTTATTATATTAAATTATTAACTTCAGACAGGCACAAAATGCATGGATGGGACAACGTATGTGCAGTTTTTCTTAGACAACAGTGTAGTTACTGTACTGTAGATTTGTTGTCTGTGACATGCAACATCACAGCCATTATAAATCCAAGTTAAACAGGAGGTCTGTTGTTAACCATACCGCCTCCTCTGTCATGTAGTATTGGAGCAAATCTTATGGTTGTTACAGTACTGCTGAATGAATGGGGTGTTTCAGAATTAGATTTTCTTACTCTGTGTAGTTCTTCTAGTCAGACATGAGCCTTTATATGTGGAGTGTATTGTACAGTTGTTACACTGTCTCTTTGGTAGGCTATGTCAGGTCAATATCCTGTGTGTGTGTGTGTGTGTGTGTGTGTGCGCGCGTGCATTTTACACTACAGTACATGCACACACACACAGGTATGCAAGCACAATATGTATGTGAGCAAAGGTGGTTTCAGTAAAGTATATTCAGTTCTCCTTTTCCCAAAGAGGAAAGTCTTAGTAAAGAAGGAAGAGAAGATTTTAATGGCTTTATTGTTTATTGTTTTAATGCGCATGTACTTTAAACTTTGCAGTTTGAGAACACAACAATCTGTACCATTGTTCTGTGCCAAACACATTTAGCAAAACAGTTAGATTGCTGTTTTCTTTAAACCAACTAGTAGATATGCAGATGCTGAAATTAAAGGAAAGTGATACACATGTATCGTAACTCGCACACTTGTGAGTTACGCAGCTGTGGTTACTGTACAGTCAACAGAAATATTACAGACACATACAATAGCAATGTAACAATGCATTTAACTATACAATTGCGAGAAAGAGAATTTTTCTTAGTTTTGTTTTTTTGCTGTCCTTTTTTTTTTTATACCGGTTTTAAAATACTCAAATGCTTAAATAAACAACTATTGATTAACTACTGTTACAAAAATGCCACAGATAAAAAGTATTAAATTAAGTGTTCAGTTTAAGCTATCAATAACCTTAAAGTAATGCTTCCTTTCCAAATAACTGCATGAAACATCCCAACAGAAGTGAATTACTTTCTAAATACAGTAGTTGAATAAGAATTGTTTACACCATAACCAACACTCAATTCATCACAGGAGGCTTACAGAAGCCTGGCATAGCGCTGTCTCTCAGTGACCTTGAGTAGCTATTTTCTGTTAAATATCTACTGTAGCAGCTTTACAGTGCAGTGTTTCTAAAACTAAAGGCACACATGACAAGAATAATATTATGCCTACGTGGATAAACTAAATTCACTCATTGGGTCCTTAATTAAAAAAAAACTGCAGTGTAACCCTGTGCCATTAAAGACCCATTCCACTCGCACAGGTATTCTCACGTATCCAGGCTGATTGAAGGTTGAAGGTGGGCAGAGCTACGAATCCATATGTGTAATTTGTCTCCTCTTGGCTGGTGTAACAAAGCTAACAGAAGCTCTCATTCAAACACAGTCTTCACACTCCCGACACAACACAGAAGAGCTCTAAACATCATTATCAATCAATGTTGCAGAATAAGTGAAATCACTTTGTGTTGGTATGCCATGGTTGTGCAGGACCTTATGTGGCAGTTACAGTATTTAACCCAAGTATTTTCTCCTCTTCTCTTTCATGCAAATGTAAACACTTCAATGCCCTGTGTCACCCTTGCTACTATCACATGTGCATGTTAATACACAAACACATGTCGCCGCACAAACAAAAATACAGCTGGTGGGTTTAGGTGCGAAAACATGGAAGTCTGGGGGGGGGGGGCTGCTGCAGTGCATTACATATGCTGTAGTCAGCGCAGGCTATTTCTGTTGCCGCTCATCAGCAAGTCAAGAAGCAGCTCTGCCCATTTAGGCCATGAGTTCTTAATCATTTTAAGATCTGGACTCACTTTTAGTACATGTAACTCTATCTAGGCATCTGAGGAGCATTAAAACCTCCTATGTTATAACTTGCATGGATTGACAGTGTAGATTGATTAATCGTTTTACAAGGATTATAAATTAGCAGGAACAAGGAACAAAAAGTAAAAGGAACACAAAGGTAAAGGTCACCTTAATTATTCAGCAGCAGATTTGCATACCCCTATTAATATTATTGCTCAGAATTGCTGACCAATGCATATTGTATGGTAAATGGGTTAGTCTTATAGCTGCTGTGTTGGCTGGGGCAACAGTAAAAACTTAGAAACACAGCAAACTAGAAATGCAATGTTTTAATAATGGTCTTATATTTTCATATGAAATAGCTTAAAAATCAAAAAGTATTTTCAAATAGTTGGGTTTTGTCCAATTTTTTGTAAACAAATGAACCTTAATCCTCAAGTCAATGTGGGTTAGTGTCTCTATACGACAGTGGCTAGCTGAACATCAGAGCAAAGGCAGAAGCTAAGCAGCTACAGTGGGAAAGAGTTTTAGGAAAAATTTAAAGATGGTATTTATGTTCACATTTGGCTAACCTGTTTTTAGGGGCTCCACAGAAAGGCAGAAACAGAGGCGGAAAATGGTTCGGTTTTATTCTAGCTATTCAGTGAGTGCATACACTGAGATGGCAAGGATTTGATGGATGGGAGACTAAAGAAACAAATATATGAAATAGAAAGTTTTGTATGAACTAAAAGTAACATAACTCTTCAACAATATTGATGCAAATTGGTTTGTAAATAACTCATATTAAATCATGTTTTTGGAGGCCCAGTAAATTGTCAGATAAAGTTATAATAAGAGTACACTATTTCTGTGCATTAACCAGTTATTATTACACAGGCATTCAGGACTGATTTTATGCTACTCTTAATAACACAGTTAATACATTCTTCTCGTTCCTCCAGGATCAGTAGGCAGTGTCACTGATCATCAGTTGTTGATGATAATGATTGCGTGTCACAACCCTAAACTACTGGTTGATTAAATAATGTTGTGTAGTGTAATGTTATCAGATTAACTGTGTATTATTACTTTTTCATCCATTTAGCAGGCTGTGTGTTTAGAAATGTGTGTTAACAGAGAGGAAAGAAAGATGACACATGAGAAAAGGAAACATAGAGCAGAGTTAATTGCAAAAGAGAAGCTCAGGAGCAGCGAGAGGCTAGCCAACATACTATGCGCGATTAAGTCAAGGCTACGTTTATTAGTAGAGGAAGGAAAGTGGGATGGGGAGGTGGGTGGAAACAACGAACCCAGAGACGGAGGAAAAGGCGAGATGAAAAGATGTATGTAGGGTGGGGAGGACAGACTATTAGACAGATAGATGGGTGAACAAATACATGGAATACATGTGCACAGAGATGCCTCTCAGCCTTAACAGTCTACAGTGAATAGAGAGGCTGGCTTCTGCTTCACACTGATACCACAGACTGAATCAATGTGATACCTCTCCCTCTATCCCTCTCTGTGGGAATTCTCTGACCCAGTTAGCTCCTCCACCAGGCAGCAGCAGAGTTATTTTTACATATTAACAGGAGACAATACTTTGTCCTCTGCTCGTCCTCCCTGATCTGTATGCTTCCTTCCGCTCTTCTCCTCCTCCATCTTGGCTGTTCTGCAACCTTTCATCTCTGTAGACATGGCTTGATGGTTCAGTATTATTGTAAATTGAGCAAAATTGCAGACAATTATGCTTGTAATCAGAAGCAATTCTTAAATAAATGGATGGCAGTGTTTTAAAATATTATTTTAAGATGCCAATTTGTATACACTTTGGACTAGGGTTTACTTGCTGTCGTACCGCAAGCCTTGGGTGAAGCTCTGTCAGCATAGCTAGAGAAAGAGCAGTGTGTCAGAATTTGCATGACAAGCAAAATAAAAAGTACACATAAATATATATTGTTGGTTATTATCTCTATAATACACCCTCAGAGAAAATGATTGAATCTGGTTAAACAGTACAAAGTGTGAAATTGCCTGAAAGGAGAGGAGATTTACTCATAATAGAGGGCCAAATCTGTTGTTCTGTATCAGAATAGACATATTGAGATATTACCCATGGTGTATTACAAGATAATACAGTGTCTTGCTGTATCAAATATTATCACTTTTAATTCAAGGGTGGTAGGATAGTTAGACATTTTCATTGATGTCTTTGTCCTTTGTCCTATTTTATTTCAGTTTGTCTTAAATGCCCCATTCTCCTCTCCTCTCCTCTCCTCTCCTCTCCTCTCCTCTCCTCTCCTCTCCTCTCCTCTCCTCTCCTCTCCTCTCCTCTCCTCTCCTCTCCTCTCCCTCCCCTAGAGATTTAAGGGACAAGAGAGTGGTTGCAGGTGTAGCAGGTCATCTATTCAGCTCCTAATGATGATGGATGGCAGGAACAGAGAGAAAAATGAAGCAATGCAGGGAGGTAAAGAAATAGGCGAGCAAGAGAAGACTGTATTTATATTTGTCTGTTGGCAGGCAGATGGTGGGAGTTTTAGTGATATGTTGATCCTCAAGTGTTTATATCATTCTTGTCATCTACTGGATACCGTAGCAAACAAACACATGCACGTGCGGTGCGCTTGCAAAGTGACATCTGGTGTAGTGCATGCACTATAAGCATGTAAACACACACACACACACACACACACACACACACACACACACACACACACAGAGTTCCATTTTACTTCAGCCCTGTCCTGTTTACAGATGTAGGGAAAGACGAGGGCAATATTGGGGTTTTCTTTATTTCTCTCTCTCTGTTACTCTCGTACACGCACACACAATTGGGATATTATTATTATTATAATTATTATTAGTAGTAGTATTAGTATTATTTATTAATAGTAAGGCTGCAACTAATTTTATAATAGATCTGTAGATTAAAAACCTTGTGCCAACAGTAGCATTTAATGTCTGGTCAAATTGATAATCTTGTTTACTTATTTTTTGGTCAGATAAGTCCTTCTTAAATTAATTTTAGACTATTTTAGGTCTAATAGGGTGTAATTATGAATCTACCTCCTAATTGCAATAGCTGTTTGAATAAAATAAATTCTACTAGAATTTAGTAGTAGAAGCCAAGTAGAGCCACCATGGTGTTGGAATTGAACGGGATGACGTGTGGAATCACAAACAATCGCATCAACCACCACTAAGTTATTTTACCACTGTCCCCCTTCTCTCAGTACAGCTCACATCTCTGCTATCTCACACCTTCCCATCTCAGACGTCCAGTAGAAGTGTGAATGTAAGGTTGACAGAAAGGAAGTGTTAAGACCCCATTTGCCGGGTTACCACACGGTACATACACACTCGCATGTACACACGCACACATGCATACAGTGGGAAAGTCTCACCAATCCCAAAGTACAGACAAGGAGGCAGGCTGTAGCTATGGCAACCTAGAGGAAAGGGAAATGATTGGGCTAGGCTTGGATTTGTTAAGAGCTACTGTATGAAGCCAAGGGCGAGACTTAGTCACTTGTTTTCATTGAGCGTCTGTGCTCAAGTGTGTTGATACAAGTGTGGGTGAGAGGAACACGAGGAGTCAAGACTTCTCTTCCTTATTCGTCTTCCTTTCTGTCTGTCTTTTTCATGTTCTGTGCAAATGCTCTGTCAGTTGTCAGACTGATATGATTGATTTGGTTGAGCACAACATTTATTCATTGTATGTATGGTCTATAAACCTTGAAAAAAGACTGAATTGCAACCATTGGTTGCATACACTTGCATCCCCTATTGAATTAAATGAAATGCTTTACAGGGGAGAAACAGATCAGCTCTGACATTAAGTAGATGATATAATAGCCTAGTGTTTCACTGAAAGGCAGGCATATGTTCATATTTTGCTTTTATATAATCCTTTTACTAGATCTGGTGTTGCTGTTGTTAAGACACCTGTGTCATTTTTTTATGTATAAGATAGAACCTGTGCTTTCGTTGCAGTCAGGCTAAATCACTTATTTCACCTGTGCAAAGGCTCAAACTGATCTACAGTACTAACAAAACAAAAAAAAGAAAATTTTACAAATCTAGATTAAAATTGTTTACCAAATTCAAATTAGCATTTTGTAGCTAACAATATGGATGGAGATCTGGAGGATATAGCTAGACCCATCACAATTCTGCAATACTATTGCATTTTTGTAATACTGCCTGAAATGATATCTATATATTTTTGAAATCACTAATACTAAAATTATGCATTGAGGCAAAAATAAAGGATTTGTGTATTGATAACACAATGATAATACACTATACAGAAGGGGTTAGTGTTAAACATTTAAACGCTTAAAAATGTAGGCTAATTTAAGAGTGGTGATTGAAGGGACCCGCACCTAGACACACACGGGTGTTCACAAACCAGCACCAATTGCTGTAGTTGTATAGATAACATAGAGGGAAACAGAGGTGTCTTTGTATCAGTTCACAACCAAAGACTGAGTATGTGTGTCTTGTGTTCAGCTGTTTTTAGAGTCCCAGCTCAGTGTCACACCCAACAGCTTTGCTTGAATAAATTGAATAGCTTGCAGAGAACTGATAGGGCTGACCATGTACTGTAAGGAGAATTTTAGCAAAGCAAAACTCAATTGTGTTTTTTTTAATCTCCTTGGTGTAAAACAAAGTGGAGAGGAACCTTTTGATCAATAGTGGAAAGATGCAATGCTGAAAAAGCATAACATCTAAATAGAAATCGTTCCTTTTCTAACTGGGCTTGGGGTCTTTAGAGAATTTATATAATATTATATAATACCAATATAAAAAGCTGACTTTGTACTTTTGTTTGTTTGTGCGTTAACAGTAGTAGTTTTTATAGACAATATCTATGATCCATCTTGCAACAAACCTGCAGTATAGTTGAATCAGGCTGAACCTGGAAACTCCCTGTCACCACTCTGTCTCCACTTCTGACAGTCATTGTTTCTACTTTTGAAAATTAAATCTGCATTAAATGGGTAAATATATTCACACAGTTATAATCTGTAACTGGGATTATAGCTAAGTGTGGGTTATCCATTAAATGTTCTCGCATAATAAATGTGACTGCTCCTTTTATTTTAAAGAATAAGGCCATTAAGCAACATAGAACTCAGATATCTCCATTATTATATAAAAAAAATTGCCCTGGAATTGATTTAAAATGCCTGTGAAACATATTTCATGAGGGCAAAAAAATGTCCTGCCCTGTTCTGTACCCTCCCTCTGTAACAAATGTTTTTATTGCTACATTTTCTGTACAACAAAGGTCTTTTTGTCTTCACATCACCTCTTCACCTCCTCTTAATTCCTATATCTCCTTTTTATCCATGTGTCCTGCCTCACTCCAGCCAGCGGCAACCCATGTTTCCATTACTTAGTTATTCTCCCTCTAGTTATTTCCTGATTGGAATACCAATGCCAAGGTTGAGACAGTAGCGATCTATGGACCAACCCATGTCATATACTAGGGTAATACAGAAAAAAAGAACAAACTACAGGGCCCCGTGTGTGCTTGTGTGCGCGTGCATGTGTGTGTCCTAGTAAAACTTGTGCATTTATGGGTTTAGAGAAAGTGTTGTTCCTCTTTGGTAAATATTTGTGGTTGTACATCTGTGTTTGTTTTAAATGAGACTGTTTGACTTGTCACCAGCATCTTGCACTAAGAAATGCACAGACTCTTGCAGCCATACACACCTTAACACACACATTGGTCTCAGAATTCACAGTAGTGAATTATTTCAGAAAATTACTATATGTTTTAGAAAGCATACAAATCAATTGCATGTCTGCAAGAGCATCACTGTAATGAAAGTGATTTATAATGGAGATTATCTGGATTAGGATTACATATATTTTTTTTTAAATTAAGAATGAGGTTAGGCATACTCTGTCACATCATAATTACTATTAAAATGTATGAATATTAAAAAGAGACTGGCATTTTAATTTTATTTCACAAATTGAATAGCAAAACAAATTTAGAATGGAATGGAATTGTTTATCTTTTTTTTTTTTATGAATGCATCCTTGTATTTTACAGTGGGAACAACTAATGTGCTTCTCATAACATGCCAGTCTCATTTGGATAAAAGCTAAAGAAAATCTCAGCGACTACGTTTCCATTTAGGCTTTTCAAATCCAAACCAAATATTAACACCAAATCAAAAGAATGACGTTGATTTTAAGTGACTAGGAACATGCTGAACTATTTCAATCTGGAACAAATGCATTGAAATGTAATTTTTTGTAAAGTCACTACCATGTGAAGTTGAAAACTAGATAATGGCACACAGTATTGGGGGTAGCAGGGATAACATTTTTAAGAAATTGTTAACAGTAACACATGGTTTGTGAAAATGGCCAATCTGTGGACCGCCAAAGAATTAGAAATGAAGAGAAATGAGGGAAACATTAGTCATTAGAATAGCATCAAAATATTTTATCTACATACATTGATTGATAAATTGAACGTGAATGTATTTATTCATGTCTCACATTTTAGAGCTGACAGTGGCATTGATGTTATGGCTCTTAACTGTTTGGCTTGTTGACAATGTAAAACTCAGTAAGTCTTTCTTAAAACTCTTAAAACTCACTGTTTTGCTCATGGTTACTTCACTTGGATGTTTAAGCTTTACTGTGCAGACTAATGTATGTGTACAGTTTGAAACTGGAAGGTTTTCACTTCCATCTGCTGTTCTTACCCTAAATATGACTTAAAGGCACGTTCTTATGAGCATAATTTGTGACATTACAACTAGTTTGGAGCTGATTGTGGTACAGTACTTAAGCCACCCCTGTTTTGTGTTCTATATTAAGTGTATTATTAATGTCTGTAATCCCTTGCTTTTGTTGTGGTCTGGCTAAAGGCTGCATCACTGCATGTGATGGCTCAAACTGATGAAACATCCTCTTTCTAGAGACATGGGCATTGTGACGGGCTTCATGAAAACCCAGATGTAATGTGAAAATGTGACGGTCGTAAAATGTATCCCACAAATTTAAGGGCTGCAATGTCCTCAAAAGCACCGGGTGATAGTGTTGCCGTAAAGTGTAATGTATGGAGAAATGAAAAACTTAACGGTGGTGGTGGCTCAGAGCTAGAGACTGCTTAGCTTCATTCAAGGAGAAAGGTAGAAAGTGTTCTGCCTCGTTTCATCATAAAGTTGGGGTCTCATGCAGCATATGGAACAGGAAGCTCAACCCTCGGATGGAGAGACAAGAAAGCAGGCTGGTGAATTTATATGTCCCAATGGGTTTTTTGTGCAGTTTTTCATATTGGTACATGTGATTATAAGTTTCCAGATGTGTGTTTGGTTACATGTCTCCCAGCTTTTCTCCATCAGCTCTGGCAGTCTGTGACTAACAAGCCCGATATTTTACAGGTTGTTTTTCATGTTCTAAGACACGTTTTGATACCACCTACTGTAGCATAAAATGATGTCCTTGTTCACTCTACACTGCACCATTGCTTCTACCGGGGGCCTATTTTTCTTTCATTTGAGCATACTATTAAGAGCATGTGTCAGTCTATGGAGAATGTCATCCAACGGTGTAAGTGCTCCGCTACAGTGGGGAAAACGTTTTCTCCATCTTAAACAGATCTGAACAGATATTCCAAATGGTTTACAATCCTATCTACATGTCATACGTTGCCTAACATCTGCCAGATGCGTGGCTTCCTCTGCCACCTGCAAAACCAATACTGAACACAAGCCAGAGACCAAAAAGGGCTTTGACTACTTTATGACAAAGGTAGTAACATTTAATTGAGATTAGACATGGTTAAACCTACATTTGAATATTTAAATCACTTTTCTGTTGCAGTGTAGGTGAAAAGCAGCAGGTGAGTATTGCAGTGTGGCCATTCATCATATTTCCATCACAATTAATTCAATTAAGTAACTTTTTTTTTGTTGCCATGTCAGGAATAAAATAGAAAGATTGGTTACATTACATACACTTTGGAAACATGTCTTAAAGGAATAAAAGACAGAACTTTGATTGAAATGATGTAATGCAGTGCAATATGTTTTGGCTTATTCTCTGTAATCTGTTGGCATGCAAAGCAAGTGTGGAAACGGAGTTGATGTTGGATGCACTTATTTATGTTGTGACACATATGCAAATTGAAAGGCAACGTGTTTGTATACTTCTTTGTTTTCCAAAAATAGTCTCCATGCCTCCTTTCCCTTATTTATGTTTTTTGTTTTTTAAATTCTTCTCTATATCTTTATCTATCTGACCCATTCTGGTGAGGATATAACAATAAGGGTCTACTGTGTCCATAACTCAATCATTTATACTTAAAATCAAAATAATTACTTTTATTGCACAGAGATTAAAGGTGCAGTGCCTAATGGAGCTTTTAGTCTTCTAACTTCTCATCTTCCACTTCTCTCTCTCTCTCTCTCTCTATCTCTCTTTCCCTGAAAACAGTTTGCTTATACATATCAGTGGAGCTTGTACATGCATATTTACTTGTGTATTTTATGCACGAGGAAATACATGATACCAAATAAACAAAAATATATACTGTATTTGCACCTTGTTTTTTTCCTCTCCATTTGATGATGACGTGTGAGTAAAGCTGAACATGATCCTTAAATGCTTTTGCGCTGATGTTAACCGACCTTTAAACGTGTGTCTTCTCAGGTACTGAACCCTGCCTGCTCTGACACTGCAGTGACTCCAGACAGGCTGAAAGACCCTGAAAAAGAAGTGGGCAGATAAACAAATAGGAGGACAGAGGGAGGTGAGTGAAATGAATGGCAGAATCCATCTTTATCGCTGTATAGTGTATCTAGTGCTCTGTCTTGCTTGTGAAGGGCTGCTACAGGCTTGGTGGCTCATTGTTTACAGAGCAGCCCAATCAGCCAGAAAACAAGCGAAGCCCTGTAGCACAGAGGTTGGTTCACACCCCTGCTGAGCCCAAGACTAAGTGTGTTTGGTTGTGCACGTGGACGTGCGTGTGTGTTTTCACATGTTCTGGTTTCTGTTACCAGCCAGAGTTCATGTGGAAAGAGTCATGATTATTATTATTCTGAGGATGTTTATCAAAAGTCGAGTGTATTCACTCATAACGTATGCTTAGTGCTAAAGTTTTCCAAGAAAGCTATTAAAGCAGGGATCATTTTTCATTAAATGGGTGACAGATGGCAGAGAAGTCATTTTCACTCACACATATGTTGTTGGGAGTACATGAAGTTTGTCGTTACTCAGAAACAAGAATGCCAGATTGCCTTTCATAAATATAAACAACATACCATCTAGTTTCGCATGTTGACAGAAAATAGCGTTCTATCTGCCAGTCCATGCATGTACCTGCTCACCTAGCTGCATGCCTAGACCCGTAGCTTACACTATGTGCCCCCTGACTACCAGCCTGTATATCCAACAGCTTATTTATACATTTGCCTCTCCATTAGGGCTGAAATGATAAGTCAATGTTGATTGATTGAATTATTAGCTGATCTACAGAAAATGAATGGACAACAACTTTGATAAGGATTTACTGCATTTCTCTTTTTTATATTATTAGTTGAATGGACTGTTGGCTGAATAAAACAGCAGTTTTATTGATGGTGCGGTTTGTGGTAGTACAGATTAATTAATAGTGAAAGTAATTTGCAGCCCTACTGTTCATCTGGCTGTTTGGCTTCCTTTTTCAGTCTGCCTATTTATATCGTCTCCTTTTTTGTAACCAGTCAGATATCTATATCTTTACATTCAATATACTTACTTGTTATCTATTCCTTCTATGCCTGTCTCACTACCAACATATTTCTATATATGACTATCTGCTCACATATTCGTGTTCTTTACCTATCTATGTACATATCCCTATCCTACTTGTCTGTGTATCTGAGTAAACAAGAGCTCCAGCTCCATCAGCTCATGATCTGGTTCTCAGTATTGAAGCCATACACTAACGATGCTTCTAGATTAGACACATTTTGTCAAAGCTGTTTAGGGGCTGTGGTCCTAGTGGTTGCTGAGTTCACTTACCGCTTTGGTAAATTGCCTACTTATGTATGCAAAGTAGCTTTTATGCTGTTCACCCAGTGGCCTTCCCCACTATCTTGATGGGAGTGTTTTGGGGTCTGCATATGTGTGTTTATGTGTAAATAATTGTTTGCTGTAGAGGTTTTAGTGGCTTGCTAGTGAGATTGAACCAAGCGGACAAAGATGCTCCACTGCTCTACTCCACAGTGAGCATAAGATAACGATATTATGTCTGCCGCAGCTCAGTGCGTCCTCTATGTTGTTGTGGTTGATTACTGGTGTTAATTCAGTCAGTTTAGTTTAAGCCTAAACACCACACACTCCAACTTCTCAAATGTAAGGAGTCATATCACCGTAAATTGCGTTATCTGGACAAAACAAGCAATTTGATGACCTCAATTTGTTATATGTTATAGACTTAAATCATCTATCATCTGTCTTTGTATTGTATTGTCAATGTTTTACTGTTACTCATAATCCATACATTATGTTTTTGCAACATGAAATATTTTCACTTTCACTTAGAACCGCATAGTTTAATGTTTACAGAAACTGACTTGTGTGCACGTTCACATTAACTGTAGAGATGAGCAGTGTGTTCCCATGTGCGTACAGTACCATTTTTTATTTTCCTTCTATCACTTAATGTCTTCATAGCTTTCTGCTGTATTCTTGCTTCTTCTTCCTTCATGTCATTTCTTCTTTCTTATATGCCCCTTAGCCGCAGTGTCCTTGAAAAAGCAGTGACTTTGAGCTCAGCAGAGCGCCTCTCTCTCTCTCTCTCTCTCTCTGTCTCTCTCTCTCTCTGTCTCTCTGTCTCTCTGTCTCTCTCTATCGATATATATATATATATATATATATATATATATATATATATATATATACCGTACAGTATAATAGAGCAGTCCCCAACTCAATTAGTTACTTGTTTTTGTTATTGATGCTTGCAGCTGCTTGGTATTCAGATCCCATAATGACACGTTGTGTAACATAAAAGATGTGTCAATTGAAATGAAAGCCAATAATTTAGGGTTTCAGTTAAATTCACTCAAATTCTCTTGGTTAAATCAAGATACATTGAAGAAAAAACAGGATTTTATGCATAAATTCAATTCTTCTCAGGTTTTGTTACCGAATTCTGACAAATTGCCCTCAGGCGATACTATAGTTTGCCTGCTAGCATGGAAACATGATCCCTTTGTACCTTCTTCCTCATTAAAGGTGCCCTCCACTAATCTTGGATCATGACATCCTATTGTCACAGTTTTCCGTAGCTTTTGAAATATAGATGGAGTCTGATTGTGTGTTTGTAAGATGAGATGTTATAGTCTCTTGATGCTGTTTGTTCTCATAGGTCTCTGTTTTCCATTTGACTTCATACAGTGCATATTGGGTCACTGCTTTTTTTTCTGTCGCCAAGCTCGCCTGTTTTGTATCGGAGATCAAGTGTCTTCTGGTTTGCTACAGTGCCATACATGGCAGATGTGTTTTTTAATTGCAAGTTTTTTAATTGGATGTTAATCTTAGATGGCAGTCAGGTTGAAATTATATACTATGTTGATACAATAGAATTCTTGACCTTAAATGTGTCTATGTATCTTATCTTGGATCCATTTATCTACATGCTCCCCCCATGTTATCACTCACTCACACACACTCACTCACTCACTTACTCACTCTCTCTCTCTCACACACACACACACTTACTTCCTTATGCTTGTCCTATGTTCGGCTGAAAATGCTTCTGTAGCCATGGTGACAAATCCCATAGGGAAAAGTTGAGGTTCTGACTCTCTTTTCCCTCCTTTGTCTCATGCTTTGTTGCAATCTAATGCTTCCCTTGTAGACCAGCACAAACACACACATACTATACGCACATATAAACTAGTATGTTAAAATCTGAGATGTGCCACAACATTGTTTTGGTTCTTTTCTCAAAGGAATGACCTACTTTCTGAGAAAGACCAAACCAACATACAGACAGAGTTGAGGAAGATTTTAGACTTTGTTTTTCCTTCTTCTGTACAGTTTTCTTTCTTAATTTTTTATTTTACATTTGTTTGATTGGATTGTTGTTTACTCACTTTCTAGCTCGTTAGTGACCATGGCTATAGCAATTTCAGAGTGAGCTGGAAATTCAAAAGGAGAGCTTACTTTCATATTTAATCTTGTGGTCTTTATTGGCTAATTAGTTTTTTCTAGTAATTAGTCCTTTCTGACTTGTGTTATGGCAAACAATAAAATAAGTCTAATAATAATTTGTCCTTTTTTTCTCCCTCATTCTCCCTTTAGCCTTTCACATCCTACCTTATGGCTCCATTATTCTGTTCTAAATCAGTCACATCCTGTCATTCAACCCTTTTTTACTTTACTTACCGTAACTTCATCATATTCATTGTCATCCTTTCTCTTTCTTATCTCTCATCCTTCACACTCTCACACACAGATATCATATTGCACTTCTGTCCCTCCCAACATACTGCAAATTATTCTGTTCTAGACTCTCCCTGTTATGCCCTTGTTTCTAACCTCTCTATGCTTTCTACCTCACTCCCACTCTACCCCTCAAGAAAAAAAAAATCAATCCCACCCTCTCTCCTCCTATTCCTTCCTTTCTCCCTCTTAGTCCCTCCGTCTTCTCCCCAGAGTCGGGGAGACAGACAGGAAGGAAGTGCGTAATGAAACGGCCATATCGAGCACACTGCCCAAATTGACCTGAAATGAATGGAGTCACTGACCAGCTAAAGCAGTTGAGATGAAGTATTAGGTTGAGAGAGAAACGGAGCTGACTAATATAAAACACATTTTTATGAATGCTACTATCAAACAGACTGAATACACAAACATGTTTATTTTGTCTATCCATCCTATCAATTCATTACCTTTGAGCTTTATTTGAACCAATATAGGTACAGTACAAGAAACATTTTCTGCTATATTTTGCCTAAAACTCCATGAATTTAGTCATTTCAGCTGAAGGGGGAATCAGTCTGCATTCAAGAGATTTTCTCTGCCGTTTGAACAGAGAACAGACAGGGGAGGCACCAGCTAAAGAGTGAATATTAGAAAAACACTGACGAACAGGAAGAGACAGGATGCGCTCTCTAAAGTCACTGAAGCTGTATGTTTATGAATGACCAAAATGTAAGATTATAACATTGAGTCCATTGGGTAAAATTAATTTCTTAAAAATACTCTGTCCTTTGCTTCGATTTGGCTTTTGTAATACATCACGATAATCTGCTCATCTGCCACCATCAGTTACACCACTGCTTTTATTAATGAAAATGGACAGAGAGACAGATAAAAATATAACCAACATCACCAGGATACCGCACAGTACTGTGTGTGTGTGCGCTTGCTAGCCTGCTTTTGTGTTTTGTGAAGTAAAAACCCATTAGGGAATTAGTCCACATCTGGACAGCCATAGTTTTCCTCATGCTCGCATACAGTACATACTGTACATGTTGCATAGAAACCAACTTCTCACCTCAATATTCTCCAAATAAGTATAGAGACTTGTTTTGATCTTTCTATGACCATTTTATGGACATTGACCTTACCACCAGCTTTGAAACAGGGTGAAGTTTTAAACAAAGAGCTGCTGTTATATGCATGGCAAAATGTCTGGACACCTCTAGGAATAGAAAATATTGATTATTATTCCTGGGTGTTGCGAGGAGATAATATTACCTTGCCAATAACCAAGCAAGGAAATCTTGCTGCATATAACCTCACTTTGTTGTGTGTTGGTATCACTCATTGTTCTTTATTTATTTATTTATTTGTTTGTGTATTATCCATGTATTGCATTTAAATTAATATGTTCAGTAAGATGCAGCAATGTACCACTTTAATTTTGACAGCTGGCATTTATGTGAATATGTGTTTATAAGCGTCTCCACATGCACAAATCTGCTCGGACACACACACACACAATGGGGTGGGAGCTGTGACAGTGTGTTGGCAAACATGAGCTTAGCAGTGAAGAGCCTTTCAAGCAGGATTAAGCTACTAAGTGTCAATGGAACAGACAAGTAGGCCAAAGACCACTAGGATATCACTTACAGTGCAACAATCAGTGTCAGTTTGTCTGTGCGTATGTAGTATGTAAATTAGATACAAGGAAGTGTGTGCGGTAGATGATTTGTGGAAAGACCTAGGAGGAAGTCACTAGGAGTGCACACACACACACACACACACACACACACACACACACTGTATGTACATTCACAAGTATTCTCACAGACTACGGACTGTGGAGCCTCGGCAGAGCCCTGGCAGGACCATCTGTTCCTGCTGAAATGAGCACAGCAGGAGCCTACCAGTGTACACACACACAGATATACAAGCACACACAGTTGCAGCATGCTTCAGTACTGGCATAGTGATAGTCTATTTATTCTCCACACTGACGCAGGACAGTACTCAACTGTGTGTGAGTGTGTGTGTGTGCGTGTGTGTGTGTGTATAGCAGTTAAGTTTTCAGCTACAGTAAAAGTAATGTAGCCCATGGAGATGTAGCCTACCTGAGATGACTAAAGCTAATCATGCTAATTCTAACTGGGAGATGGATGGATGGATGGATGGATGGATGGATGGATAGATGGATAGATAGATGCACTCACAAATACATTCATCTATCCTTGTTAGTCTGTCTCTTTAGTCTGACCCAGTGTCAGCAGGAACTTTGCACACATACAGCTTTCTCCATTTTAATAATCGACCGAGGGGAGTAACACTCACCTGTCAATGTTATCTATTTTCTCGCAGAAGCAACATCAGCGTTTTCTCTGCTTTCTGCCATCTCATCAATACTCTGACCTACCCTGGCCTGCACATGGACCCCGTCAAGACAGAACTACAGTGTGCTTGTTAAAAACATATGCGGGTCACTTAGAATATCATTCCTCAGAGCTAGGGGTGAACACATAGAAACTTGACCCCACCTTGTCATGCTAATAATATAAATTAGAAAACCAATTGTAATCAATAAACCGAAGCAGGGCAATTTGTCTTCATTTTTCCAAGACATTAGGCTCCATACTACACAGTGTATATATATAAACAGTGTGTTTGGTAGTTTTCCTTATTGTGAGTGTTACTGACTCACTTGATTCTTGATTGCAAGATGTTATATTATAGTTGGTATAATATTTCCATACACACAAAATATTTCCATACAGTGTATGGAAGTATAGAATTATGTTTTTGCTTTCAATCATCCTAACAGTGGATATTGGTATATAATTATGCACTGCTCAAAATAAAGGGGACACTTAAACAACAAAATGTAACTCCAAGTCAATCACACTTCTGTGAAATCAAACTGTCCACTTAGGAAGCAACTAGAGTTGTCACGATACCAAAATGAGTAACCACGATACTATACCACACAAAGTATCACGGTTCCGGGTAATATCGCGATACTGCTGCCTTTTTATTATTATTTTTATGAACTGCAATGTATTTGTACAAGTTATAAGTACTTATTAATTATAATTACTTATTATGTTGTTTGGTGCATCATAAACATAATACTGGTGAAGTAAAAATTTGACTGAAAGAAGTATTTTTATGAATAACATTTATTAAAAGTTAAAATTGAAAAAATAACAACAACAAACAGACCCACTGGCCTTTTCTCTGAGTGTTTGTGTGTCTAGTCAAACTTTGAGGTATTTAACTTAAAGGACAGAACTTATGCAAAGACATATCAAAGGCTACTTCATTGAACTGTAGCTCAATTCTATAAATAATAACTTAACAAAATACTGAACAATATGTAGAATACAATATAGACAGAGTCTACATTACTGCTGTGATCTTCTCTTAATTTCCCTCCTTTGGCTCCTATAGCTTGGTGGCAGCGCCTGCGCAGTGGACGGCCATTGTCTATTGCTTTCCCGTCTGTGCCTTGCTTAAGACCAAAATAGTTATAAAATGTGACTTTTGGAGTTTGGTTTCTTGAGAAAAATTTGTTGTGCTTCGGCAGACTCGCCGCTCGGGCCCGGTGCTTTTCGCGTTTCGTGTTTGTGACCGTGAGCGCGTCTGGGCGAGACAGCCAATCAGCTAACAGACGGGCGGACCCAGCGTGCGGAAACAGCCTATCATATCCCTGGACGTCACCAGTAACAGGCAAACAGCCAATCATTCAGCAGCTGTGTAGTTCGGTTGCAGTTCCATGTTGGTTTGTTTACAAATGAGTAGCATGCAGTGAGAAGCCCAGAGGAGAGCAGAGGCGGCCGCTATGTAGCGGAGACTGGCACCGGTAGTATCGTAATCTACGGTTATACCGTTGTGTAAAATTTCCAGTATAGTAGCGACGGTTATGACTTGGCACCGCGGGGTACCGGGTATACCGTGGGTATCGTGCAACTCTAGAAGCAACACTGATTGACAATCAATTTCACATACTGTTGTGCAAATTGAATAGACAACAGGTGGAAATTATAGGCAATTAGCAAGACACCCCCCAAAAAATGAGTTGTTCTGCAGGTGGTAACAACAGACCACTTCTCAGTTTCTGTGCTTTCTGGCTGATGTTTTGGCCACTTTTGAATGCTGGCAGTGCTTTTACTCTAGTGGTAGCATGAGACGGAGTTTATAACCCACACAAGTGGTTCAGGTAGTGCAGCTCATCCAGGATGGCACATCAATGTGAGCTGTGTCATTTTGACTTGTTTTACGGACATTACATCAAAGTTGGATCAGCCCATAGTGTGTTTATCCCCTTAATTTTGAGTGTGACTCCAAGTCAGGACCTTCATGGGTTTATGAATTTGAGTTTCCATTGATAATTTTTGTGTGATTTGGTTGTCGGCACATTCAACTATTTAATACTAATACTAGTATTAAAAATATTTCATTCATTCAGATCATTCAGATGTTATTTTACTGTTCCCTTTTATTTTTTTGAGCAGTGTATACTGATACATTTTCACTTCAAAAGAAAGAAAGTCACAAAGATTTCATTATTCATTTTCATTAAAAATGAAATAAATAAATGATAAGTATTACTTATTCTGAAGTGATTTTGTTTGTCTTTCCTACTAGGCTCTAAATTGAATTTTTCTTTTAATGCGACTTTTGCGGACACAGCTGAGTTCAAATCTGATCGCAAAAGTCACATTGAAAAGACAAGTGTAACCACATCCCTAAACTCCCAGGTGTACAGTACCTAATAAAAACCAGTAGGGCTTTTTTCTCCAAGGACTGTAATGGAGAGGCACAGTTTTAAATTAATTTGTAAGGTTTTAATAGCCAATTCCTCACAGTCTTTTCTGGGTTTAATTTGCAATTGTCCTGCCTGTTGTCACACCTATTAATAATTCTCCATGGCAAGAGCTCAATTTTGGCAGTGTTGTAGAGGAATCAAAAACAAAATATGAAAAAAAAAGAAAATCTGTCGGGGTGGAACAATTTGGAGAAAAGTAGAGTAAGACAAAAATAGTACATAAATAATATGCAGTAAAGACATACACCTCTTTTATCCTTGAGAAAAAGATGCAACTAAGAAGTGACAAGAAATGAGGAAAGCCGTCAACATACCCACTATCCCCACCGTGACGCACATGCAATACATACCTGACATCATTTCCCTGGTGTCCTTTGTTCTAATTCAGCATATGTCAAGCCTGCTGCATAGTCCTGCATTAATGAGACATAATGCAGAGAATATCTATACTATGCCACTTCTTCCTGATCATGTCTCTACCACAATATATACCACAAATGCATGAACACTGATGTGTGTATTTACTATTGTGTGGCTGCTGTTGCCTGCGTGTGGCATATTTGTACAAACAAAAACATGTTAGTTAAGTCTAGTCCCAAGATACTAAGTGTTGGTTCCTCACATCTCATCTAACAGGCACGATTGGTTCTAATCAATGTAATTCTACGTTCACATAAAAAGGCTAAACCAGTTTTTAAAGTTTGCCTTTTTTTCAAATTTTTTAACAGCTTTGCTTACAGGTATTGGTTTATTTTTATAGACCTAAAGTGCTTATGGTACAGTATATACAGTTTGTACTTGTCTGTTTAAAATGTAGCTGCTCTAATATTTACGAGGTGTGTCGGGTAGGGGCCCTGTCACCACTACTGAACAGACATTCCTCCCATAAATGTTATTTCCACATCTCATGAGCAAGCAATCAGGGACATGGTCTCCTCTGTCTTGTGAGCCAGCCTCACAGTGAGCTACAGAAAAAACAACCATATACCCAGTCAGCAAGTGGCTTACTTGGGCATGTGTCTCTACTCTGAAATACAGGTTCTTCTTTTAGCTGCAGGCCATGCTGACTGCAGCCTCCACAGGGGTGCCATTTGACCTTTGCATCTTTTTCAGATCCGGATAAATGGTCTCTACGTGGACAACAAATGCCACAAGGATAGAAGGGTCAGAGTTTCAGGGCCCTGAAATTATGAGGAGGACAGTGCATATAACCAACTTAACATAACATCAACATAAAAGAATTGTAAAATATAAACTGCAGCTGTTTTTGCTGATTTCTGTGTGTGAACAGCAACAACTTTAAATGTTTTGTAGAGGTCAAGGGTCATAATTATTGACTCTCAGCAAAACTGTAAGACATTCTCTTCACATAGTTACTCTTGTAGCACTGAAAGAAGACCCTCAACTGTAATTTATTCAGCCCAGAATACAATTACATCACACACATTATTCCTACTTCTGTTTTAGTTAGCCATGTTTATAGTCTAAACAGTCTATTATACTAGATGCAGAGGTATTAAAATAGTTCTCTTGGCTGTAAAAAAGGCAAAGGATCAAAGGAAAGAGAGAGAGAGAGACATGGAAATGGAAAACGGATAAGGAAATGAGATGAGGTTAGTTTGGAGAAGAGACAGGCGGAAAAATGGCAAAGAGTGATGGGGGGCGAATCTTCATTTTTGTCAAAATTCAGACGTGCATTTTTACATTATCAAGAGGAACAGAGGCTCCACTCTTCTTTACTTTCCCCTTTGAACAAGTGAGCTTCTTTCTGCTATTTCCTCAGCAGTATCTTCTACTACTTCTCACTCCCAGTAGCACTGTCCATTCCCAACACTGTATGTTTTGGACTACATGTCTCTCCTTCAGCCTCAGTCTCCCTTTCCCTCCTCCGGTTAAGAAATAGCCGAACAAAGAGACATCTCAGTCAGCTAGCACCTGTTTACACAATGCATGCTTCTTCACAACAGAGGTGGTTAGAGAGAGGCGAATGGGAGCGTGATTCCGCATCTATTCTGTTTATTGTGCACCACCTGGTCCTAAGAGTTTCATTATTTCTGTGTGCTGGTGTCTGTGTGTCCAACTCATTACCACACACGTTTGCAGATGTTTTCCCAGATGCAAACATTATGGCACCAATAACACAGGAGTGTACTGATATATCATACAGGTTACTTGCACACTCAAACAGCCTTTCAGGTGTATAATAAATGAATGTTTAAACATGATGGGGCAGAAATAGCACTGGTAAGCAAAGCATTCATGAGGCCAAAAATACTTTAACTCGGAATAATCAGGTGAGAGAAAAATCAACAGTCATGCTCCAAAATAACTTTAGAATAACACGCCAGATTAAACTTCCAGAAATATCACCCATATTTACACCTGCTCATTTATTTGCAAAGATTAGATTTATTGAAGGTCTGCTTAACAGTGCACAGAATGAAGGCGTATGTTGTGACAGCAGGGCAAGAGCTGGAATTAATGCACAGATCTTTGAGTACATTAAATGTCCTTTAAACCTCATTTTGTGTTTTATAATTCATAATTGGAAAAGGTGCTAGTAGATTTTGTATGTGGCTGTAAAATTGGGTTTCTTCTCTAGTAATTCTGGCATGTAAACCAGCCATCAGAGGTCCTTTCACCGAATAGCATATCTTACAGCATATCTTGAATTTTTGAATTCTACGGCTCTGTAGCTGCTGGATGAAATATTTCACCTCTGACTGTGTCATAGTCATTAAACATTATAGTCAACAACATTTTCTTTCAAAAGCAGAACTATTCAAAAAAGTCTGATAAAACGATTTCAACATTAAGCAGATAATCAAAATTCTAAAAAGGAATACAAAAGGCAGATCTGACGATACTAATTAGCGCTTTCTTTTTCAGCCCTCTGTCTCCCTTCATCTCTTCCACCGCTCATCTTATTTGATGGTTATCAGATAAGAAAGGTGTAAATTGCTGCTCAGAGCCATCTCAGCAAATTCTCCAGCTCTGGTATCTCTCCTTCATCTTTCAATGAGTTCCCATCCCTCGTTTCTTATCCTCTGCTTGAATTCTTTCATCTCTGTAGGGAAAACAACATGTAATCACTGACTCTTGGCGCTGGGAGGACACAACGCAGGCGTGTGTGTTTTCCCTCATGCATAAACTTGCATAAGCAGAAATATATTCAATCCAAATTCAAATCCAAATTGAGGTGATGAAGATGGTGCCTGTGCGCATGCCTGTGTGTGTGCCATGTATGAAATCTGTGCATCATGCTAATGTCCATGAGGCACCACCAGCATTAATGAGGAAGGGCTTCTGCCAGTTTTTCCCCTGTTTCCCCTCTCCTTCTCTGGAGAAAAACACACAATCACACATTAATGACCCACCAGGATGGTGTGAATAAGAGAGAAGAAGAAAAATGGAGAATGGATACTGGGTACTGTTAGAAAGCGTACAAATGTCGATGGGGGGTGAATACAGGGAGAAATGTAATAATTGGTTAGAATAAGCCTACAGATGAAAAAGGCTTAATGGACAGTCAACACACAGCTACACATATCAAAACATGATCTCCTTGGATGGAAGTGGGCAGACTGTAGGCCACATATTGTTGTTTTGAAGATTCAGATTCATTTAAACCTTGATTCAAACGCACTCACTCTGTTTTGTCTTATTATATTTTGAATTCATAATATATGTCTGTATTTTGTACACTTGATCACTTGATTTAAATTAAAGATGAAAAAGGAGTGAGAGGAATGTGAGAACCAAAGAAACAAAGGGTGAGAGTATGTTGTTGTTTATCTTTGAATTGCTCTGATAATGAGAATCGAATGGGGGTGGCACATTATTATGCTTCTTGGCAGGGTGTTTGTGTCTGCGTGCATGCACTCTAATCATGTGCACACAATACTAAGTGGCCAAGCCAAGGAACCCCCCCCCCCCCCCCACCCACCCAAGCAAAGAGTGTTGGCTATAATGTAACTGGCAAAACACAGACACTGTCGCTGCCAGGTGTGTTGAGGAGGTAATTGTCAGTGTTGCAGGCCAGTGGCTGGGTGCTTAGAGTGAGAGAGAGAGAGGGAGCCCGAGAGAAAATGAGGAGCAGTCTCTGGTGGAGTCTGTTTGCCCGAGGGGCCAGCTCTGGATCTAACGTTGTTGTTTATCCGATTCCCCTCTGCCCCTTACACCACTTTGTATTCTTCTTTTAGTTTCGCACTTTGCCTCTTGTACCTGCTCCCCTTGTCCTTCTTGCTCTCGTTCACACTAATTTCCGATTCTCTCCATTTTTCCCTCTTTTCTCAAACTACTCACTGCATCTCTTCCCCTCTCTCCCTGGATCCCACTGAGCTTTTACAGAGCGGCTGTAGCGCCATCATCATTTAATCCACCAGCAGGTCTACTCCAGCAGAGGCTAACAATCACATTTGTGTTTTATCTTCTCTGATCTCATCCAGATAGAACCCTGGATGTAGCGTCAAGGCAAGGAGATACTCCTCACATACTTGACACTACATATAGTATAGTATATTATATTTAAAAGAAACATATAGTATATTAAAAACAAATTGCCAGGGATAGTTCTGTGTGGGAAAGCAAGAAATAATAGCGGAGAGATACAGTCTGGTGTCTGTAATGGACTTTAACAGATTTATGTGTACTTGTCTGGATTGTGCCCCTTTAATGTCTATTGTTTCCCATGTCAGTGCAGTGTGTGCTTAATCTAATTTCTCAGGTATTATGCGGTTTGCAAATTACAATGAGATCCAATAGTGAGAATCTGGCAATGTAATATAAACTTTGCAGCTATTTTTAGATGTATTGTATTGTATTGTAGTTTTAGACTGAAAACAAGAGTCAGATTGACTGTATCATTAATCATTTAAGTCAAATTTAATCATTAAAAACACTTGCTGATGTCATATTTTAATGCATAACAAACATGATTTTAACATTGTTATCATGTAATATATTTTAGTCTTTTTAAATTACCATTTCTTGATATATTTTTTTTACAATGATAATAAGAATGATAATAATAAGAGATTTAGTCACAGTTTTATTTTATTTTTATCGGGTCATCATCTTGTGTGCATCATGGAAACAGACTGTAAATTAATATATTTTGTCATATTTTTTGTCATACTTTTCGTCATTGAAATTAACTACTTAATTTTTCCACACCTGCTTGAACGGGCAGCTCCTTAATCTGACCTTTTGAGAAATCAACTGACACACGCGCACAGCCATGCACAGCTCTATAAATGTCATTGCTCTGGTTTGAGTGTGACCAGATGCTCCTGTGTACTGTCAGTGGCGATACTGCTGACATTTCATGTTGTGAATTGGAACATTGTGTATCTATTCACCTCAACATACTCTGCACTGATAACACAGGCCTGTGTTTTCATAGCAACACCACATGTTTGATTTACTGTACAGAAACCTAAGATGAGCCAAAGGTAAAAGTCACAATCAACTTCAGTTTACCTTTTGTAAAATCATGAACTCATCAACATTTGAATTATTTAGTAGGGTTTTGTACTCTGTTTCTGTAAAGCCTCTATTTTTTTTTCCACTGTCACTTTTCTGTTACTTCTGTTTTTTGTCCACTGAAAGTCCAGCCCTTGCCAGGCACTAAACATTGTAATTTTAACATCCAACTCTGAGCTTTGTCAGTCCTATTTCTCTCCATTTGTTTCCTGTCTGTCTCCTGGTCTGAGTGACCATCATGGTGTGAATCAGAAATGCTTTACAGTACAACACTGTATTTTAGAGTAACACAAAAATCCCATAGTATTTTTCCACACAATTTCATCATTATTTTTTTCTAGAAAGTGGTTGGAAATGTCACAGTACACTCAATATTCTATAGATATGGATTCACTTTGAGCCTTATTGTGGTAGCATGCTCCTTTAAACAAAGTTTGCATGTAAGTGTATGTGTTTCTGTGTGTGAGAGTAGAGGAGGGTGTGTTAAGCTCATGTGTGTAACCCAGTGTATGAAAACAAGTACGTATTTGTATTACATCCCCCTCGCTTAGATCCCTGCCAGCTTATGAAAAATGAATGAAGGCCAGTGAGTGAGTGAGTGAGTGAGTGAGTGAGTGAGTGAGTGAGTGAGTGAGTGAGTGAGTGAGTGAGTGTGTGTGTCCGTGTCCACATGTCTATCTTCACATGGGTTGATGAGCCATTCTGTCAGATCTTTTACTTAAGAACAGGGACTGCACCCCTGTGTATGTGTGTGAGAGAGTTGAGTGTTACAAGAGCAAATGAAGGAATGGATGGAATTGGGTTCTGCAAAGTTAAAGAGATGAAGGATGAGTGTGTTGTGTTGTATGTGTCCTGCTATATTATTCATTTAGGGTTTTTTTTTGTTTATTTTAAGTTGTACATTTTGTACTGTTTTCTTTATATTGTAAATTCTCCCTTGAAACCTACTCCTATTGTTGTTTGGACACTAACCTCTTCTTTTCTGTGTCTCCCTAGGTTTCTCCAGCTCTTAGAAGTACAACCTCTTTTAGAGCACTGGCCAGAGTGACAGAAGAGCACATGAGGAGCGGAAACGGTGTGACAGAAACATCCTGACCGGTAACCTTGCTTCTGCACCACACCACGCGCCTGGCAAATCCAGAAGCGGGCGTCAGAAGGAAGGAAACGTGCAATAACTCCTCCTGCAGGCATGGTAATAGACACTCTGCACTGTAGGTTCTGGAGTGTGAGTGTGAGTGTGTGTGTGTGTGTGTGTGTATTACCTACAGCAGTGCAAGGAAATAGCCTCCAGACTGGAGGATGTAAGAGTTCCATCTGATAACTATTTCTAGACATGACAACAGAGTGTGTGTGCATGCATCAAAGATTTGAGAGAGAAATATATTTGGTGCATACAGGAGTGTAAAGATTTGTGTTTTGGAGTGAGATGGGAGATGACGGCTACAGGCAATATACATTATCATTAGGGAAAGAAGAGAAGACAGAAGAATGAAAGAGACAGAGGAGCATAACAAGATGAACAACAGTGAAAGGAAACAGAAGAATATTAACATGGAGGCTGATGGTGAAAACTAGGAAAGTGGTGACAAAAAGAGAGAAAAAATGGACATCAGTTTGATTACTGTTGGCTGTTCTAGAGGTTTTCCACCCATAGATGGATAACTGTATTTATTTTAGTTGATGTTAAACAAATATAGGTAGAGATATGTAAAGATTGTTTGTTTTTTTTTGATTGGTCTACAGTTACTACTGCAAAATCATTAATGCTAAATGAGTACAGAAATGAGATTTGCTGCTTATGTAACAGCACAAGAGCCATGTTACACTTTGAAGATGATGGTGTTAAAAGAACTACTGTGTCGTTTAGGGGGAGGACAAGACAGCTGAAATGATCAAAGCAAACAGTGGAAGGGGCTGAGAAGTGGGGGCAGATAATAACCTAAAAACATAATTGATGGACAGAAATATGAGGGGTGAAAACGACATACAGTATGGAAAGCAAAGAGAGAAGTTTGGAGGGGCGAAATGGAGGAGAGAGGAGAGGTTAAGAGCAGAGAGAAAGAGAGGGAGAAAAAAGGAGGGATTGATTAATGGTCTTGGCCTGTGACAGTGGGAGCTTTTTCCCAAGGGGGGAGCAGAGCAGAAGATGAATTATTAAAAAGTAGAACAAGAGGAGGAAGGAGGAAAATGAGTAAAAAAAAAAAAAAAAAAAAGATAAGAATTGAAGCGCAATTTATGGGGGAGGGTGGTAAAAAGGGAGGAGAAAGAAAAGGGGGAAGGGAAGAGGAAACTGAATGATTGATTGAGAGGAATTGAAAGAAAAAGATGTTGCTGAAGGTGCTGAGGTTGGACATTGCAGAAGAGGACACATGTTTTGAACTCATAAATAACCAAGGGTAATGAGACTAGTGAGTGTGAGTGTGTGAGTGCATGTCTGCAGCTTGCAAACACAGTACTGTGATTAGTCTTGAGTTATGGTGATGCAGCAAATACTGCGGGTGACCTTGGTGAGGGTTTCACCACGTAAACCACCAAACAGCTTCTTCATTGAATCTCAGAGGAAACTCTTCTTTCTGCATTTAATGAATATACATTCCCACACCCCTCTTTTTTTTTATACACACACTTTTGGTTTATTATGTTGCATCTGTTTAGCTTGTTGTATTGTGTTGGTCCTTGTGGATGCAATCATTAGTTCACTCTTCAGTTTCTGGAGGAGACACTGTAGGATATGCCAAGCGGAAAGTGGCATAAAAAGAAAATGTTGTGGTTTCAGCTACATTTCTCATACTGTGTTAAATGTGAAACACTAATCTTTACACTGTCTTTGTTGTACAATTATATATAGTGAATTTGCACTTGGTAAAGCTTTGTTTTACAGGTACCGGTACAAGTTTCTGTGTAATTTAATAATTAATAAGTAATTTAATTCATTTTTGGAATTAGAATGTTAGAAGAAAAAGTTAGTTGGTTTAGTTGGTAGGTGCCCACTCAATATATTAGGATTAATACATAATTCTCAATTCATAAAAAATCAATTATTTAACAAAAAATACTAATAGTTTTCAGTGTTTAGTTGTGTGTGTTAAATGCAGGGCATTAATTGATAACTTACTTCATTACTAATTTCCAGGGATTTCTTAATGTAGCTGTGGTGTAACTTTAATTTATGAGAAAGGTGTTCAAATATGAGTCTAATATGCTGATATGTAGTTTGATACAGAAAACCACACACTGAAAATTAAATATTTTAAGAATTGTCAAGAATCAAACTTATTGATGAACCAAGTCCCACCCAATTTATACACAATTTTGTAAAACAGAAAAACATTTTTATTAGACTTTTCCTGTTTTTCTGTGTGACGTCATTTGATGTTTATTTTAATATATCCTAATATTTATCTCATGTAGACATGCCCCTACTCAATACTGTATTAGTATGCCAAAAAACAGTGCAAAGTCAGCGGTCCAGTTGTAATATTTTATAGGAACGCCATAAACATTTTAAACCACGCTGACACATTACCAGAAGGACACAGATAAATGAAATCTCTACCTGTAGTGCCACCCAGTAGGCTGGGTAATGTAGTTTTGGACACCAGCTTTTATGCTTGATTGATGACAGCAGAGTTGATATGAAGTAAGCCAAGCTGGGAATTTGCAGATAGTGATGTGCTGTTCTGAATTGCCTGGTATTATATTATTGTGGTTTTCCACATGTCACATTTTTATCCCATATTTATTGGGACAGTTGAGAAGCCCAGCTTGTCTTGGACAGACTGTGTCATTTTGTTTCTTGTCTTCTGTTGTTTTGCTGCAAGGTCTGTGTCATGCAGTCAAGAGTGCGATTTTGATGTATGTGTACCCCGCTTTCCTGTCCATGTGCGTGTGACTGTGTGCATGTGGTAATTTGAAAGACAGTGAGTGAGTGAGTGAGTGAGTGAGTGAGTGAGTGAGTGAGTGAGTGAGAGCGAGCACAATAAAACTGAATAGCGGAGTGTGGCAGGCCGGCCTGTCAAGCAGAGTGCAGATAAATCACAGGATGAATATTTCATGCAATCTCCCTGAGGCTCCTGGATGTTACAGAGAAGGCACTGAGTTGTTGTTTTTTTTGTTCCTATCTCTCCTTACCAATTTTTGATGTATTTTTGAAGTTTTTGAAATGTTCGTTTCTCCTTCAACTTACTCGGTTTTATTTGGGGCTAAAAAGGTCTGACATTTTCTCACACTGGTACTGTACGCGTGGGTGGTGATTTGTTTTTCTGAGTTTTGCTATGAGGTGGTTTTAGCCTGTGTTATCACCTTTAGTATAAACAGAGCTTTGTTTTTACTGCAGCTAGCTAAAAATATTAAAATTCAGTTTGTCTTTACTTCCCCACATCGCTTTTTGTCACTCTCTCAGCTTTGGTCATGCTTGTTTGCTTACTGCCGGTGGCTTTTCCCAATCCTCTCTCTCTCATCTCTTGCTGTCAGCATACACTTTACTTATTAAAAGTATGAGCATTTAAACACCTCATCGGACCCACTACCTATGCACATACATGCACACACAATACAATGTTTTTAAATGCTGCTCTAAAAAAATAAATGGTAATAGAGATTTTAACAAAGAGACGGGTATCAAGTGTCCCTCCAATCACAGCTTATATCAATCCAGTGAGTCTTCCTCTTGGCATCGCGTCATGTAATTTATAGCAGATGGTTACAAGCCTGAAAGAGACAGGCAGCGATGGAGAGAAAAGACAATCAAAAAGATTTGATTCTGCTGCTTCTGAAGTGAAGTAGCCGTTATGTCTATGTGCGTGTCTAACTACAACACCTTGAACTGAAATGGTTTTCCTGCAGGGCATTAAGAACAGAATGTGGTGTGATGGAAGTAATGGGTGTGTGTGTGTATTTGTGTCTGTGTGTGTAAGGCACAGTGTGTAATTGATTGTATTGGTTTTATGTGTCTATCATTTATATTTTCACGTTTAGTGCATGTATTAACAGATTACCGTAGTAGGATTTTTTTGCAAGCATGTGCAGCATTTTCTTGTGTTGGTGTGTGTATGTGTGTAGTGTTAGTTTAGTACACAGTGAGTTGTAAATGCTGTGTAATGTGGTTATGTAACATAGACCTGCCAGCCAGTTGGCCTCACTGGAGCGTGAAAAGGCATGTAATTGGGGAGTGTGTGGTCTAACAGCACTATGCAACAATGGCATATGAAGGTACCGTATATAAACATACACACCCGCAGAACATGGTCTGTGTCTTTTAGACAGTAAGGATATAACACTTATATGTGTGCATGTGTTTTTTGTATATATCATGTTAAATTTAAACCATAAGACATAAAACAGCCTAGTATTTATATTTCACTGTAAAGTAATTATGCCCAATTTTGAGACATGTTAAAGGATAATTCTGATGTTGTATTTTGGTAAATTTAGACATTGTTCAATAACATTGAAGTGATTTTCACATTCACCTCTGAATAAATTACAAAGTAATCTGGTTAAACTGGCCTGGCTTGTTTACAAATTGTCTGGTCGCCTTAACTGCGACTGTGTTTCTTGCCTCGGCAAGCTTTGTTGTAGTGATGTTGGCGTCTTTAAAAACAAAATCTTAATATTCAATTTTGAGACATAACAGGATCAGGTTTTGAAAATGGATATTGTCTTATATTGTGTTCGTGACACTAGGCATCATTACATGCATGTGGATGAAGCTCCTTTGTGACTTAACCATCATTTATGATTAATTTTGCTTTCATACCTACGCTCAACCTCTTGCACAGGAGAACATATTGTGCGACTGACCTCCAGGCTGTGTAGTGGCCAGGGTGAACTCAAGGACGAACACATTAGTCTTTAACAGATTGAGTGTGCATCTTTGTGTGTATGGGTGTTTCTCCTTGATGATGTACCAGAGCATTGTGCCATTATTATGCTAGAAGAAGAAGTTGAGTAACCTTAAGGTGCTTCAACACAGCATCAAATGGGTAATAACAGGGATGAACAGAGAATGCTGCAGCAGAATATAAAATGTTCTACTTT
The DNA here is from genome assembly GCA_036937835.1 of Pampus argenteus. NCBI lineage: Eukaryota > Metazoa > Chordata > Actinopteri > Scombriformes > Stromateidae > Pampus > Pampus argenteus. Next base: position 11,108,532 of record CM072877.1, read on the forward strand.
TTATTCATTTGGAGGAAAAGGTATTGGGGTTTTTTTTCATTTCATTTGGAGAAGGTTAAGAACAATGCAATGTAAAGAACAGCAACCATGAAATTTTCATCCAGTCAGACAACATCCTGCATCAGTTCCTACACCTAGCTACAGTAATCTTACTTATCATGTCACTTGTCTAAATGTTTGCAACATTATCTGTTCAAACTATGGCCTACGGGGTCGATTCCTGTCAGTGAGTCCTCCTTAACTGCTCTGATTTACACGGTGATCAGAGTGGCTGGGCTACAACTCCCCCATTGTCGAGTAATGCCGACACACACATAGATACATAGACACTCTCCTCGCAATGTGCTTTATGGCTGCAGAAGCTCCCATTAGCAATGGCTCATAAAATTTGCGACTGTTGCTGTGTTAAACACAAGATACACACAGCTTTGTACACAAGCGCATACACTCACAATCACAAAACAATGTCTTATTGACACAAACATTTGCTTAATGTCCCCCTCCACTACAGTTTTTCTTCTTGTTTCTCCCCATAAATGTTTGAGTTTCACTGTGCAGAGTTTGACACCAGGCTGTTGTTGTCACATTCATCTACTGAAGAAGTCAAGTTTTTTTTTTTTTAAAAAGCATTATTTGTGACAACTTGTCTAGTACAAATTATAAGCAAGTGTGAAGTGGACATTTGAAGCCTCAAGTGCACATACTGTATACATACTGGATTCTGGATTTTTGTATGAGGGAAAGGAGGTAATTTAACTTCTGTTTGTATTAGACACAAATTATTATTCAAATAAGTTTTTTATACTGTATAAGACATGTCAATCTGGTGCATATTGTAGCTGTCACCTCACACTAAAAAGGAAGAAGACTTAATATTCTTGACAGATGCCTCATAACACTGATGAACATCTATTGAAAACAGCATTTCAAGGTACCCCAAAGTATTGATTACAGAAAAATGTCAAATGAAGCCATGCGTGTCATGGAAGTCATACAAAGAAACAAGATTTCATAGTTTTTTAATATTCTTTCAAGGTACCTAAATTCACTTTATGCCCCTCTAGATTACCTTGTCAAAGTGTTGGAGAATTGCAGTTTTTAGTTTAGTGGGAATGCAACAAATAACCCGACCAAATGTTTGGGCTACAGGCTGTGCAAGGTGCTGTTATTGTGCAGTGCTTGTCCACCATTCTTTTAATGGCTTTATCTCTCTCACTCTGGTGAAAGAGAATGTCAACAGTTCAATTAGAAATAGGATGTGTGTGTGAGTGTGTGCGTGCATATGTGCGTGCATATATGTGTGTGTGTGCGTGTGTGTGCAGGTGGTCCTTGGATTTCGAGTAGATTGATAGTAGCACTCAAGTTGCACTATCCATACCACTCAGAAAAGGTCATCTATGCTGTGTGTGTGTGTGTTTGTGTGTGAGTAGATGTGTGTACGTGTACAATGTTTGTGAGATAAGCAGGTCTACTTCGCAGCTTGTTGAGAGCAACCTACTTCATGTTGAATTTGTTATGTACCTCGGGCTCGCCAACATAACCTCTAATGATTAAAAATGAACCTTCAAATTCGGATCACCAACTCACAATATACAGTAAACAATAGCAGAATTTGTAATCTTAATTGTTTCTTTTAGATAGAGAGAAAATGAAGGAAGAGAGAAAAGTCCAGACAAAGCAAAACAGTGATCACTACAGTGATGAAGGTAGTGAAAATGAAAAGCTGGTAACGAGCGACATCAAGTTCTAGTGACTTTTAAATAACACAAAGGTTGCATATAGTGAAAGAAAATCGGATAAAAATAAAATTTAAATAAAATCGCCGTAAAAGCACTGAGAATTTAATATGATCTTGTGTGTTATGACAATCATTGTAATTTCTTAATTAACTGTGGTAGAATATTTCTGTTATTAATTATATAGTTGCCTCAGAGAATTTACATTATGTACAAATGCAATGATAATAGATTATAAGGCATTGTTAACATAATTATACTTGTATATCATCTGTTCCCTATATCACCACTTAGAGTAAGTTCCCTGCTGTATTACTTTTATATTTCAATGAGATTAGTTAATACCTAATCATCAAATGTTTTAATAATTACTGTGGTTTTCCATTAGAAAAGATTTACCATTTAACATTCAGCCACATAAACCACCAGCTAAATGTTGTGACACATGGAAAGATAGACAGGTAGATAGCTGACACACAATTTATGATTTTTTTTTTCATATGAATGCACATAAGCCCAGGGGCCCATCTGGGTGGTATTAATTGCAGGGTGAGAATCACAAAAGCCTGCTTTCCACCTGCTCCTCTCCTCCATTTCTTGGCAAATGGAAGAATTCATCTTTGAATTCAACCTCCCCTCCCACAACCATTTTTCTTTTTTCCCCCTTTTTAAAGATTCTGTGCTGTTCCCATAGCCATCCTTTGCTTTGCTCGTCTGTGGCCTTCCTTTTCTATTTTTCTGTTGTTTATTCTCCTCTGTGCTACCTCTGTCTGATGTCTCCCACCTGTTCGCCTCCTTTCATGGTTTTTCTCCTGATACCTGCCAGAGGGAGAAAGAAGAAGCAAATGAGAGAGACTGAAGAGCTGACACGAATTCCCAAGGCCAGAATGTCTGATTTAAATTAAGACAGGTGGAGAGGATAGAAGGATGGTGGTCAGATGAATTCCAGGTCCCTGTGTATACTCTTGCATGCGTGCATGCATGAATGATAGGGTCAGTGCCATTAAGTAGGAGCTGTGAGTTAAGAATTGATTTCTCTCCCATAAAATATGCATAGACATGCATGATAGCAACACACACATGCACAAACACACTAGCCTTGTATTTCTCTGTTCAGCTGGGTTGCAAACATGAACGTGTGTGTTTTATGTTAAAAATGTTGTATGATGGAGTTTTATTCCTAACTCTTATTTCTTATTCTCCTTTACCTTTTAGAGGTCCTTCCGCTCCTTTGGTAATGATGACCGCCATGTCATGGCGAAACACTCCACCATCTACCCCTCCTCTCACGACCTGGAGGCTGTTCAGACACTTGTGTCCACTGTCGAGTGCGCCCTCAAACACGTCTCCGACTGGCTGGATAAAAGCAGTGGCGATGTCTACACCCAGGCCCACAGCCAGCCAGCAGACAGCACAGAGGAGGATGACCCTGGAGATGAGCCCAGCGATGAAGCTGAGGATTCAAGTGACAGCTACAGGTGGGGTGAAAGTGGCACATTCTGTACATACAACTAATGATTATTTACATTATCAATTAATCTTTTGATAGTTTGTCTTATTATTAATGGATTTTTTGTTTAGTCTATAAACATGATATAGAAGGAGATGTCCTCTTTGAGTATGTCAAGTGTTAAAATAGAGCAAAAAATAACCAATGTTCACATTTGAGAAGCTGTAACCAGAAACCAAGTTCTGTAAAGACTAATTTGCAGGCAGATATGCATGTCTAGCTCAGAGGAAATGAACCTAACCACTTGAAAACCTCTGGGCACACTTTCCATGGCCGACTATCTTCATGAATCTTTTTATTAAAGGTTCACTACTTCTCATTAGGACTTTGAATTGCGTTGTCAGGTCTTGTTTTGCAATCTTAACTGGCACTTTGGACTTTATTAAAGTAAATCACACGGCTACTTATCAAAGACTACATAAAATATTGATTAATATAAAAAAATGTTTGTACTGTTTGTTAAGTGCTAACAACAACAGTGGGACACTGACAAAATCAACTTCAAATCAATTTTTTGCTTGCAGAGTAATTAATTAGACTTTAGATTTCAACAGTATTTAATTAATTCACTGTGGAAAGCAGTCTAGTAACTTGTTGTAATTTGAAATGTGTGTAGTATGTCCCAACAGTTATATACCACAGAAAACATGATACAAATGATACTTATAATTTATTTTTCTTTAAATACAGGGAGCCCAGCAATGTTGGAGTACTGTGTGGAGTGATGAGAATCGGCCTGGTGGCCAAAGGCCTCCTGATCAAGGGCGACATGGACCTGGAGCTGGTGCTGATGTGTAGAGACAAACCCACACAGACGCTGCTGGACACTGTCTGTCACAATTTACCTACACAGATAGAGGTTAGAGAAACACACACAAACACACAATGCTGCTTCTTGGTCTCTTTCTTGTGATTTCTCTCATACGTGTTCAGCAACAACAAGCATGCTGTTGACATCAACTTACATTTGCATTTTAGCCTTGCATTAAACCGTTAGTGACATGTTTACACACGCCAAATTTTATTTAGAAAATACACTTTGCTCTCCAAAGTAATCATTTTGAATAAGCGTCTACATTTCATGCGCGTGCATGTGTGTGGTAAGGGTGCATGTGCAAGAGACAGCAATATCATCAAGTGAGAGGTTTTTTAATATGTGTCTTTAATATGTGTTTTTTAGTCATTATTTCACTCCTAGGGATTAGAGCCCGCCTTGTGAATCCCTTTAATAATGTATTAGATTAATATTTTGATAGTCAGATGAACATTTGCATCTATTGGAAGGGGAAAGTATTTAGCAATAACTACTAATGTGGTAAAATCTCCCCCACCAGGTCCTGGTGCAAACTACTCAATGAATAAATTCTGCTCCTGTGCCTCGTACCCTTTAGCAGTTAAGTGGTGTGAGTGATAGAAAGACAGGAAGTGTGTGTGTTTGTGTGCAGAGAGGTAATCTCATGTCTCAGAGCAGTGACTGAAGATTCAGATTTTCTCATCAGTGCCAAATGGAACGTACATGGGTGCTCTGCGACTCACTGCTCACTTAAGCAGTGTGTCAGAAACTAGTACAAGTGTACAGACATAACATACATAAACACAGTCCACTTGCAAATAAAGCAAGAACAGCGTAGGTACAACATAAACAGCATTGCAATACATCAAATGCTTCCTATGTTTTAGTTCACTTGCTCTTATAAATTAAATATTTATAGTCATGACTTTTATGCGATTGTGAGTGTGTACTTGTTTTGCCTGTGAGTTAATGTGTGCATTGATGTGTGTTCATTTGTTTAAGTGTTGTTTAAGTGTTTAAGTAGGATATTTCTGTTGTTGCATGGTTATTATTGCATACATTTTTGTGTGTGTGCCTGTGTGTGTGTGTGTGTGTCTAGGAACAGTTGTAGTTGCTGTGTATACTCACATGAATGAATCATCATTATCAGTGCCTCAGAGACCACAGAGGTCAGCAGTAATAGATTCCTACAGAATGGGTGCTGAATGAAATATGGTGTACATACAGATAAGACAATTTCCCAAATAGATGTGTGAAGCTGAGAAATATTAGAGGTAGATGCATAAAAACAATCACACAAGATCATTATAACGTGTGTAAAATTCAAATGGGGGATTATAGCTTGTACCAGCTTTCATTTTTACCCCTTGATTATTCCTTATGTAATGCATTTTGTTTATTTAATACACGTTAAATAAACACGTTTTTTGTGTTGAGATTGTGTTACTGTACCTAATTACTGTAGATTTACTGTAAATTTAAGATATTAAAATGAGTAGACAAGCAAAGTATAATAACATTTCAAAATGATATTCTAGTTGAGGATGTCAAGAACGTACTGTGGACCTAAACACTTCTGAAATTGTGGTATCTGCTGTGCCATTCAGTGTTTTTTATGTGCATTATTCACTTAATATATCTCTTGTCAACCTGGTGATGTTGTTGCAATGTCTGGAAACAGCAATACAGGCTGAACTATATTTTAGTTCCTTTAGTTTTTCATCTGTACCAAGTCATGTTGTGACCCTGGCCTCTGACCATCTAGTTATGTCTGCTTGACACATCACAGAAGCTGACAGAAGAGAAATATGAGGTCACAAGCTCCTTGCCCGAGGCGGCCATCTTGGTACGAACTACAACAGAGCCCAAACTCACACTGAAGATTACCCTCACCTCACCGGCCATGAGGGAAGATGAGGAAGAAGAAAATGAGGAGGAAGAGGAGGAGGAGGAAGAGGAAGAGGAGGATGGGGTAGATAGAGAGGAAGGAGAGGAGGAGGAGGAGGAGGAGGAAGTGGAGGAGGACGAGGAGGAACAGGAGAAGAAGAATGGGCAAGGTAGGAACACAGGAAAACAAAAGCAGTTCTTTTCCTCTTATTCAGTTCAAACAACATACACATGCTGCTTGTTGCTCATATTATTGCACATACATTTATGATGATGAATTTTGTGAATTTTATCTTATACATGTTGTATTTCCCTTATACAAGAGGGTTGACGCATAACAGAGCGAAAACACCTTTACAATAAGACAGAAACTGTCTTGTTGGTGTTGAGTCTAATAGCAATCTTCCCTACCCCATCCCCCCTGTCATCAAGTATAGCAGGAACTGGTTATAATTGGTTGTGGGAGGTGGGATGGGAAAGCAAGGCCAGCAAGCCACCGTAATCAATAACTGAGCAGTAGCAAGTTGCCCATCCATCCTGCGGCTCCTGTCCAACTAGACACTCAGGTCTCAGAGAGAGATGAGAGATAGCACGGAGGTTAGCTGTACATCATGCCAAGTGCCGCAGCAAGGCAGAGAAGACTGCTTATATTGTGTGTGCACGCAGGCATACACACTCGCACACGTTCACTCAGCCACAAGAAGAAGGCATGCACACAGTCATATTTTGTACCTGATGGATAAAGATACCTGTCACACTAGATGTCTAATTGCTCAGATTTAATTCATCAGTCACAGTGTGCATTGGGGTTACTGTTTTTATTGTTATAAATATCAGAAGACATTATATTTAATTACATTATTTCTTAGTACGTACAATTTTCTTGTCTATGTACACATATAGTACATTGCAACAAGTCCTCCAATAAATACAATATGAACTCTTAAAGCTCAGATATAGCTGGATTCTTTGTGTGGTCACAGAGGGCGGAAAGGTAGTGTGAAAGTAAATTAGAGGAGACACGATAGCAAAGGGAATTTTTAAATTTGAGACTGAGGGAGAAGATGGCGTCAGAATCACAGGAGGAGATATAATAAAAGTGGGAGGACAAGCGAGGGGAGAAAGACTATAAAGATATTCTAGCAACCCAACCGCAGCTGGGACCACTCTGACAGACCTGGAGATACAGCATTATATGTCACACAAAAGCACACATACACACCGCTGGATGGGTTAGACAGAGAAAGAGCTATGCTGTGATAATGGCCAGATGAGTTCAGAGATAATGTTATGATAGATGTTCTCTTGCTGCTACTATGAAGATATACTTCAGACACATTTGACATTTCAACTTAATGCCCCTTGAGGGAAGGATTTTCTCTTTACGGTAAAGTGATGAGGAAAATATGTACCAAGTTGTGTTTTCATGGAGACCCAAAGGGGCTCATTTGTGTGTTTTATTTCACTTCCAGTAGGTTACAAACATAATAAATCCTCTTTGGAAACCCTATATAAGTGCATTCATTCATATAATGCGTTTGATTCAGCTCACCTTTCATATCATAGACTTAATGTTCTTTCTCAAGAATGAAGAATGGGTCAGAATGCAGTAACTATCCTGGTGAATGAATCAAACGCTTACACATAGAAGCAGAAGAATGCTTAATCAACCACAATGCGCTAACTAAACCCTGCCTTGATCCCTCCTGTGTTGTGTTTGTCTCAGACTTGGTTAAACTATTGTAGATTTTCTTTCTTTTCAGTTCTACTTTAGGGGCGCTTGATTCTGTGTTTTCCCAGACAGGTTGTTGAATTGCTTTCTCTGCACCATTTCTCTATGAGCCTGCAAAATCAAGTGCACCTTAAGTAATCAAGAAGAAAAACAAACACCTATTTTGACTCCTGCCTGGTGCAGACTGGATCAAAATAAATTATATCCTCCTCAAATACATAAAGGAGAGATTGATTTACCTTGCTGGGGACAAGAAATGAGTAGATATGTCTCAACAATTCCCACACATAGTAAATCAAACACTCCTTGCGTATTTGTTTGGTGTATGTCTGTGGGGGGGGGGCTCTCCATCCCACAAAGTTGTCTCTTCCTTTCTCACCCAGGTTACTCTCCCTTTCACTGATTTTGTCAGCGACTCAATGGATGTAAACTATTAAATCATTGTTGAATAGTGTGTGTAATTTTCAACACATCCATGTGTAAGAGGCTCATCTTGTATTACTCTATGCTAAAGATGTCAACATGTGATGCATTTAACACATGTCCGACTGATCAAGGTGTTGAAAATGACACACCATTTAAATGAGTGAGGAAGCTTTTTATGAGCATTCATCACAGATCTGTGAACTGAAGAGAGTGAGCATTTTCTACAAGGAGAGGAACAACTTTATGGCATGAAAAGCACCTTGTATGTACCAAATATCCATGCATGTGTGTGTGTATGTGTGCGCACATTCACACACGCAAGATTTAAACACACACACTCAGACATGACGTGTGTGTGTGTTTTACGTTCTCTACATTGGGTTGTTATTGTTTTGTGGCAGTGTTGGGTGCTGCTGCGCAGAGAGTGGAGGCTGAGGAGGAGGAGGGGGAGGTGCTGGATAGACACAGATGTCTGTTGGCCCTGGCAGCGCTGCGACACGCCAAGTGGTTCCAGGTCGGCACCCACTCACTTCCTGTCTTCCTGCCCGATGCTTATTGTAGCCTGACGATTTACCCAGATGGAATACACTTTCTGTCAGATAATACTGTCGTGGTTATTTTGCCCACTCACTTTATATTAATCAAAAACAGAAAAAAATGTTAACATAAATTTACTAATTTATTATCAAATATTATCTATATTGAAAGGCAGTATGGCTGATAAACATATGTTTTTATGCTTTCTTCTTCAATTCAGTTTGGAGGATGCTACATCATGAACAAAAATGCCCAAATATTAAACGATCCCTATGACATTACTTTCAGATATATTAACTTAATCCTCTCCTTATTTAAAATTCTCCAAAAAGTTTAACCTAATACGGTATGATGTTGATCTCTACCTACTGAATATGAACCAGAAACAGATTAACGTAAGCACTATCGTAAGGCTACAAAAGCAATTGTTGATACTTGTTTTTCTTTTGGCTATTATGTTAACCTGCCTGCTCTGTACAGTATGTCAATGCTTCCCTTTGATTCCCTTTCCACACCCTTTCCCATCTGTCTCCTGACTCAACTACCTTACTGACAAAAAATAATAATAATAATAATAATAATTGAATATTAAGTTCAGGATGTAGGAAGACAGAGATAAAATGCAAAAATGAGAGAAAAAAAGTTTAGTAAAATATATTCTACATTGTTAGTGTTTTAAACACAACTTAGACTCATGGATCTCTGGGGAGCTCAGGCAGAGTTTTAGACAGATACAATCACTTCATTATGATGTGATTATGGCTGTAAAGTAGGCTGTTATCTGTACGTTTTTGTACAAATACTACTGTTCCTGCGCTGAATTTGTTCCCTTCTTCCCCCTTTCTGTTTAATCTTCCTTCTTGCCTCCCTCCATCTTTTCCTCTTCTGCCTTTTCTGTCCATCTATCTCTCCCAGGCTCGAGTGAATGGGCTCAAGTCCTGCGTTATCATTCTCAGGATACTTAGAGACATGTGCAATAGATATCCCATCTGGGAGCCTCTTAAAGGATGGGTGAGTCTTTCATTGTATTTACCGGTGGTTGAGAGTTATTCCTATGAAATAAACAGGAAGTGTTCATCCACTTTGAACTGAACTTTTATACTTTTTATTGTCTTGTTAGGTTTTTTCAGAAAGTTTTCCTCCTCCCAACTGTAATGGGAGGGTCATATTTTTATTGTGAAGAATTATGCTCAAATTTCTTTTGTAAATAAACTGTTTTACTATTTATACTATACAGTTTTATTATTTATACTAATATTAATATTATTTATTGTATTTAAATACAATATTACAACAGATGGCGAGACACATTTGGAAATATTTGCTTGTGTCAGTTCCATTTTACACAAGTTTAATTTCTGTCAGTTTAACTTGTTCACGTGCTATATGTGTACTGTATATATTCTTGCAGCCCTTAGAGCTTATATGTGAGAAGGCCATTGCTACCTGCAACAGACCTCTTGGAGCAGGAGAAGCCCTGCGCCGAGTCATGGAGTGTCTGGCCTCAGGCATACTGCTACCAGGTATGAAAGTCGTGTATGATTTAGCTGGTGAATGGTAGAAGTAAACATTTTTAATTTGGGTTGATGAACAAATGCATCAAGCTCTTAAGAGAGCTCAAGACATTATTAATGACCAAACAGAGCACATGTTTCATTATGAGAACATTTTAATTAGGAGTAGCTGAAGGATGTCCTTTCAAGATGCTGTGCTTCCTTGGAAAAAATGTTATGTTATTCAAAAAATGTGGCTTCAAATTTAAAATCCAAAATCCAATTTAAAAAGGGAAAAGAGTTGTTTATATGAATATTAAACAAAATAAAAGTCAAAAGAGCATTTTCCTCAAATAAGAAATGGTTTAATTTACAGGAAAAACCTGTACCACGTTCCTGTCAAGTAACCTCCAGTATTCAAATTTAACACAAATGAGGCCCTATTTCAGGTTGTGGGTTTTTACTGTTTAAATTTAGTTACTGGTTTGAATAGCTCACAGCCAGGTTGACCAGTTAGATCTTTGGCATTCTTGCAATCCTGTTGCTGCTGTTGTCCATTTTAATTGCCTTGATTGTGTCATTTAATTGTCATTGTCATTTACAGTATGTCATGACAGTGAAGCTCCAGTTAAATGTTGCGGAGTGTCAGTGTCAGTGCATTGAAGTGACAACAAATGACTGTGTGTATGTTATCTTCTGTCACTTCCCCCAGGTGGTCCAGGTTTACACGACCCATGTGAGAAAGAGCCAACAAACACACTAACCAATATGACCAACCAACAGGCAGAGGCCATTACCTACAGCGCACAGGTACACACACACACACACACACTGCATCTTTTAAGAAACTGTTATAACCCAGCTGTACTTGCCCTGAGCTGTCAGCGTGTGCCTGTTACCAGACAGAAAGACTCTACCACCACCACCACCCCAACCACACAACCTGCATGCACACACTTACACACTTGTGTGAGCATGCATGTGTGTCTCCAGAAAGAGCCTTGTGGTGCTGCATTTTAATGACTGGTGTGGGAGACGAATGCCATCGCAAGCCATAAATCTATCTATGATACCCTGAGGACAGTGTTTTGTGTGCATGCGCCGTGTGTGCTGTCATGTCCTTTTTTGCACACACACTTGACTGAGCCGGGCAGCCTCTGAGCCTCACGGCTTAGTGAATCCTGCCGTCCATTTCCTTTGAAGGCAGCTCGAACGAGGCTGGAATGTCAATGGGGATAATTGTATTGGAGCAGATACAAGAGCAGATAGGAGAGAGGAAGCTGTTCTGTCAATGAGCTACACCAAGCTTCATGAATATCTGAGACACTCTACCTCCCTAATAGATTTATATTAACAAAGCTACTGTGTGCCATTCTGTTTATCTGTCTCATTGTTCGTTTAGATTGAGGGTGTGTACAGTAGATCAAGAATGATAAATTAACACAGAAACTTGTCTAAGCATCTGCTGATCTTGTTGATATTTAGATATTGGGGAGGAGGGTGCTGTTTTGGGGTAGGTATGTGTAGACATTCATTAACATACTGCTCTGCCCATAATTTATTTATATGCATAAGTTGGCCTGTGTCTGGATAAGGCCTCCTAACATTGTGAATATGATCAGATGAACCCTAAGTCAAGTTGCACACACTTATGTTGTAAGGAGGTCTCTCATCTGAATAAAAGATACATCAATTGAATATTCTAGCTGAACTCTGGCCTGCATTAGTACAGGAGCTTCACTTCAATTATAATGGCCCCATGAAATGAAAAATACATTTCCCCAGTTTAATCCTGTGTCCCTGTGTTAATTGTTCATTTAACTCTAGTTATATGCCAAATGTCAAAAACTCAGTATTGGAGTATTTATACATCAAAATCCCTGTCTTTTCTTTGCCTTTAAAACAGTATCAAATGTTTGATGACTCATCCTGCACTCAGGGGTGTTTACAAAAGTTAATCCAATCAAATGTGACTGGGCGAATAGCTCATCACAGCAGTTATGTAAAACCACACTTCACCTTCTGTGGGTTGTAGTAGCTAACAGAGCAATATGGAGAGAGATAGGAAAAGATGTATGTTTGGATATCAGTAGGCAAACACTTTGCAGTTTGCAGTTTCAAAATAATGTGGCTGAGGTCTAATTCATTCATCTCTCTGTCATCCTCCTCCTGTCCTAACATCATGTGAGGGAGGTGTGTGTGGAGACAACACTCCTCTGTAGCTCTGTTTCTCTCTCCAGCTCCGTATCTCACTACACTCTAATCCCCTCTGACTTTAGTAGTGGTCCAATCAAATGCAAAGGATGTGATTTACATCCATCTTGTAATTGTGCATCTCTCAAATATTCGGTTTCACTGGGAAATATGTTACAGTACAGAAGCTAAAGATGTTTTAACTTCCATTTCATGTGGCCTTTAATAAAAACTCTACAACAGACTTCAAGAACAAAATGTACATTATTGAAGAGCTTCTCCTAACAAAGGAAGAAAAAATTAATAGGTGACTGCATCGCTGTGTAAATCTTCTATCTTGGATATATATAGCAAACTACAGAGAATTCACTAAACATAACTTTCTGTGCATTAGTTTGAGAGTGAAATATTGCAGCATGATACTTACATTTGAATTTAACAGTATAAGAACAGCAAACTGTTTGACTCTCAGACTTTCTTTCTTTTCCTGTGTGTGTGTTTTGTGTTCAACAGCATGCTCTCAGACTCATGGCATTCGGACAGATCTACAAGGTGTTGGAGATGGAACCTCTTCCCTCAAATAAACCCTCCCAGAAATATCCTTGGTCTGATAAAGAAGGTGTGTGTATCTGTTGACCTGTCTCTATGTCTGTCTGTCTGAACATTGGTCCTGGCCTTTTCCTCACATGGAAACTGCAACATTCTTGGTTTCAGTTACCTGTTTCAGACCAAGGGTTTCTGGATGTAAATCAAACTTGCCTGTAAAAAGCACTGATGTTTTCACACATGATGTGACCTTTCCAGATGTATGAGGTGGTTTTTCTATACACCAGCACTGGCAACTCTGTCAATATTGCTTACATGTTAAGCATCACAAAAAAACCTTTACACATGAGATATGTTGCTTGATATTTGCCCGTTTTTTCCTCTGGGATTTTTTGAGATCTTATCTCAAGTGTCACACCACAGACAGGGTGGCCTTGATAAAATGTCTTGTGCATGCTGTTTCTGCTTTCGTCCGTACTTTGAGAAAGACTCACAGAAATCTCATAAGATCTTAAACTGGCAAAATTCCAAAGCGATTTTCATGGAAAATCAACTCAGTCTCTTGATACCTCATGATGCTGACATGGAAAATTGCCAGAGCATTTAAAGATTAAGGTGTACATAGGCAAGGAGCTTTTGTGTCTTCCTCATTGTTTGCTGGTTTGCCTGTCTCTCCTGTTTACTTTCTGTGACTTTATCCTTCTTTGTGCTTGTTCTCACGTCATTTGTTTCCTGCGACTTTGCCTCTTTTTCTTTCTGTCACACGCAAGTGCCTTTTTATATGTCCATCTAAACATATCTTGTAGCTAGTAATTGATTCAGAACTCTCTCTGCATCTCTCCCTATTTCTCCCTCTGCAGGCTTAGGTCTGAAGAGGCCATATGAGGACGGAGCGATGGATGACAAGGACCTCATCAAGAAGATGAAAAGGAATCTGAGAAAGGGTATGAGAAGGAAGGAAATGAAGAATAATGGCTAAAGTATCATTTCCAGATTGTTACTTATGCTTTTAGCTTTTGCTTTTTTAGCTTTATTCGGTGTTGGGATAATTTTCATTAAACCACTGAAAACAAAGCCACACCAACTCTCAGAAATGAAGTCGTCATATTGGATTGCCTACAGACGAGCCTTGTTTCTCTTCCTGTTTTCTCTATTTTTCTTCTGTCTTTTTGTCTGCTTCTCTCTATTCCACCCTCCCTCCATCCCTTGGATGCAGATCAATAGTATTGATTGTGAACGTTTTAGTAGGCCACCCAACCATCCCCAGCTCCTTCTTCATACAAGGAGAAGATGAACAACGACTAATGAAGAATGAATGAATTTTTAGACCTTGAGAAACAGGAGGAAAGTGATTGAGAGTGTTAGAAAATAGAAAGGCATCTGTATTTTTCATAAAAGGCCTGTGTACCGAAAATAGTATTTATTTATTACATACAATATTTCTGAATTGGCCCAGTCTCTCTAATTTCAGCTGGATAGTTGTTACATGCCCTACAAATCTTTTATTAAATTGACCCCAATCTGTTCTACTTTCTACTGTAACCATACCCATACTCCATTTTTCTTTTAGTCCTGGACAGTAAAGCCATAGACTCCAACCAGCCAATGAACGCCCTGATGCGGTTGAACCAGATCCGGCCTGGACTGCAGTATCGCCTGCTGTCCCAGTCAGGCCCAGTTCACGCACCAGTCTTCACCATGTCTGTGGACTTGGATGGAACCATTTACGAAGCATCTGGATCCTCCAAGAAGACCGCCAAGCTCCATGTTGCTGTTAAGGTAAGAAGCTAAGTAAGGTAATGGAGTGGAATATATGAGACAGTATGTAGGTGGATAACTGACAAACTTTCCTAGCTTCATCTGTAGCCAAACCAGTTTGTGTATATTAATGTTTTTTCTGTATATGTCCATTGGAGTGTCAGTGTGTGTGTGTTTGTTAAGGAGGGATGGAGGTGGGCAAAGTCCAAGTAATCCCAAAGTGGTTGTGAACAAAGAGGTTCTCCAGAGCATGGAGCTTGGATAATCCGCTATCTGCTCCATTCCCATAAAAGGCTCTTTTTCCCCATCTCTCCCCCTTTTCCATTCTCCTGCTCACTCACTTTATTTCTCTCATATACTCACCTTTTGATCTCTCTTCCCCTCCTTCACTTTCTCTCTATCCCCTGTACTCTCTCTCTCACACTCTAACTGCAGCTGGTTCAGCAGCTGTAACACAATCACCTATCTGGGTCAAAAACGTTGTCATTCTCCTTATTCACTTCTGCCTGTCTGTTGTTCTGAATTGCTTTGCTGCTCCGTGTGGCAAAAACTTAGAGTAGACTCTTGTGATTCTGTATAGCCGGTGTATTATAATATTGTAATCATTTTGTAAGGCATTACACTTGGTCATGTCAATACACGCAGTATGCTGCAGTATTGCTGCTTCTGGACTTTTTATGTTCTAAATATAGTAATTTGTGTCATCAGCATAGTAGAGTATTGTTACAGTAGATGCTCTGTTTGATTTCCTGTCTATGCATTGCTCTTCAGTCTCAATGCCCTGCTCTCCCTTTGAATATGCTGCTCAAACCAGAGATATCACACACAAAGACACATTAAAGTGTTATTGTGAAATTACAAAATCTATTTATATTTCATTTTTACCAGGTTGGCTAAATGGCTGGAATAATTTAATTCAAATACAAATCTGTGACTGTTTATTTTAAAAAGCTGAAATGATTTATGGAAATCAAGATTTTTAACTTTTTAGTTTTTTGTTTAGTGTGTCAACCCAACTTCTCTTTACTTTATCATTGTCCCTCTCCAGGTTCTCCAGGCAATGGGCTACCCGACAGGTTTCGACTCAGACCTAGACCCCATGAGTTCAGACGAGAAGTCGGATGGCGAGGGGAAGAGTGAGACGTCCACACACACTAGCAATAATCCAACACACTCCTCAGACAGCTCAAACACACTGGAGGTGGGAATTAAGATGTGCTGATGAAAAAAATACAAACACTCAGTTTTAATGATTTTGTAGATTGAATCTGAGAAAGTTTGAGTATTTAAAATAGGCTGTCACCATGTTTCAAGGACATAACAGGTAATCCCAGGCCTGTGGCATTTATTGGATATCAGGCTCCCTCTCCCAGCTTTGCTGTCCCCTGTGTGCTTTCTCATAAAGCAGTGAGGATGTTTTCAAATTAAATTACTTCAATAACCTTTTTGCTCCCCAGGTGCGAACTCAGGGTCCCATACTCACAGCGAGTGGGAAGAACCCCGTCATGGAGCTGAATGAGAAGAGACGAGGCCTCAAGTACGAGCTCATATCTGAAAGTGGAGGCAGCCATGACAAACGCTTTGTTATGGAGGTGAGGGCTTTGTATACACAGAGACAGGCACTGGTAAAAGATTATAAAACACATGCATATGTACATAGATAAAAGGCTCGAATTTCACAAGTACAAATATACCTTACTCCAGATTTACAAAGGGGGACATTGATACAGAGGCTAAACCACACATACACACATACACACACACCCAAAAACAGGATGATCAGGATGATGACCGGTAGATTTTAATCAGTCATCTTGGTTCCGGAGCAGGTCTGTTCTCCGTGGGGTGTGCTGTTTTCCGACATGCCTTGCTGCTCCATCGCTCTGCTGATTGATTTGCAGGCCTGCCTGACAGCAGGACATCGCTAAACAAGCTGTCCTGTTCAACCAGATTCACTGGCTGAGTTACTGATAGCTGGTTAACACGTGGGTTTAGGGCAACAAAATTGTGTGATTTGTTGGTTTTGACAGAGCTGTAACATAAAAATGAAACTCTAATAGAAATGACAATAAATAGACTAAAATTACCACACTTATCACTGGATGCAAAATTCAGAGTACTTTTTTTTTAACTCTAATTCTAACTCTAATCTCTTTTGATATATATTTTACATTCTGTGTATGTGTGTGTTTGTCAGGTGGAGGTTGATGGGCAGAAGTTTCGTGGGGCAGGCCCCAACAAAAAGGTAGCAAAGGCCAGCGCTGCTCTAGCAGCTCTGGAAAAACTCTTCTCTGGTCCGAATGCAGCTGCAAACAAGAAAAAGAAGATATTGCCTCAAGTAAGGAGAAAGATACCAGATTTGGAGAAAGTACTACATAACATGCATAATATGCATTACTCATAGAGAATCATGACAACAGCACATAATCAAAGCCCTCTGTGTTGTTACTGTTTTCTTTGACAGCCAAAGGGCCTCGTAAAATTATTGAATTTAAACCTTTTCTATTCAGTGTCACTTCTTTAGAGCAGTAGGGCAATTTGTCCACTTTGTTCACCATGTTGCCCATCAGTAATCAATGGCTTTGTGTTTAACAAGAATCTAATCAGATCAATACTTGACAGTTATCAGGACACCACTCTCCCACTTAGGTCAATGAGCCTGAGTGCTAACAGACTTGTGAACAATAAGGCCCATGAAGCATCACAACATTGTCTTAGATAAGTGTGTGTGTGTGTGTGTGTGTGTGTGTGTACCAAATTTGTTCAGACAGACATGTTTTTAAATAATAATAATATCATATGTATGGTCTATTTCCGTTCAGACTAAAGGAGCTTTGGCCGCGGCAGCAGCAGCCTCAGCAGTAGCAGCTCAGGTAGCCAGAGGAAGAGGAAGGGCAGCCCTTGCAAGAGGAGCTTTTGTTAGCGCAGCTGCACCTGGATACGTTACACCAGGTAGTAAGAAGATTATTGTGTGTATTGTTGTTGTTTTTCATTTTATATTTGGGTGGGATGATTGTCATTTGGGGGGGTTTTAAGGGAAATTTTATCAGCCAATAAAATGAAATACAAATCTTATTTTAAAGAATTCTTGCCCACTGTTGGATCTGCACATGATGCTTTAAAATTATAGTATTTTCCAATATCTTTTCCCAGCTAATCCTTCCAGTTAATATTTTTTCTGTACGGTATTTTATTTTTTCACTTTTGAGTGTTTATTATATGGTTTGGCATTTTCTTCAAATGTTAGCTACACAGCTTTTCTCGGTGTTATGTTTTAGCATCAGTTATTTCCCTCTAGTTGTATTTGGAATAATACAGGCTTTCAGAAATGCTCTATAGCAACATAACATACACTCCTGGGGACAGTAGTCGCGTTAATGCATGACAGTTAACAGTCCTGATTGATCGACTATCTGGGATATTCTCAGTCTTTCATTTTGATTTTTGATGAGAAGAATTTTAAGAATGTTTAATTGGACAGAGCATTTGTGTGTTCATGTTGATCCTGTTAGGAGGGAGTGTAGCTGTCTTTTTAGACTGCAGGATGGCCACAAACTCATCAAAACATACTGAAGTTTTGGGAAAAGTGCATCTTGGAATTAGACAAGTGTGCAATTGAATTAGACTCTTTAACCTCTTCCCTAACAGGCTTCGGGACACCGTATGGTTACAGCCCTGCTGCAGCAGCTGCTCCTGCATACGGTATGTGCATCTTGTTTGCTCTCCCTCGGCCACTCCTCATCATTTCCTCTTCTCCTGTCCTCCCTCTATCTTCGCTCCAGTCCTCAGATCATTGTTTTAGAGCAAATTAACCTAACCCTAACCCATTTCTTCTACACTTCCTTTTGCTTCAACGTCTTCCTTTTTTTCAGCTTTTCTTCTAAGCTTAATTTCATTCTAATCCAAGATTTAGTTTGGCTCTGACTTTCGGTTGTAGTTTAACAAAGCTTTTTGTTTGGTGATTCAGGCAAATCGGCTAAGTGTCCACTCACCACTTGTTTCATAATCTTCTTGTTGTCACTAACTCCCTCCTGTGTTATGGTTGGACCACTACTCTGTCAGGAAAGTGCTGTTGCCTGTCTTTAGCTCTGATCCCAAAAATCTCAAAAACTAATCACAATGACACACACACACACCTATGCATGCAGCTATTTGCCTATACATATCTTGAATGAAAGAAGAAGAATATAAAACTGCACCTCAGAATAACCATCCTCTACCTGAAGCAGCTTTCCTTGGCCTTATACTTACCCAGACGTTGCCTTTGCTGCTTTCATCATCATTTCTGGCTACTGTCATGTTACTGCTGCTTAGGGGTTTCTGTGTTCCATGTGCTGAAAGTGGGCACTGGGCTCCATCACACACACAGGAATTACAGAAGCTAAAATCTATACTAGTGCTTGACCTTAAACAGCACAAGTATTGGTACAGAATTCACTCCATACATCCCTCTGTCATATTTACATTTACATATTTAACAGACTGAGCCTTGTGTAGTGTGTGTGTACACATGTAGCATTGGGAGGCCTCTCTGTCCATCCTACAGCTTTAGTTTTGAATGGGTCTTATGTGCTGGGAGAAACTGGTCCTGGGTCCCAGGCAGACGTTAAGTACCCCCCTGAGAAACCAACAGCCCTTAATATGAAGTGTGCCTTAGTTTCTCTGTTTATGGTGGAGCTGGAATCGGAGGGTTTAGTTTCAGTCTCTGGCCAGTACACTGCACCCCTCTCTTCACATGTTATTACGACTTCCGCGCATACTGAAAAAAATCATTTGAATATCCAGATAAATGCTGCTTACATGTAACTAGAAAAACATCTCACTGTTTATTTGAGCGCCAGTGGCATCCAAAAGAACTGAAAAGGCATTCAGTAGGTTACTCCTGACTTGCAGATAAAAACACTTAACAAAAAAACACAGTAAATAAAGAAGTAATTGTCCTGAACTGAAATCTTATCAGCAGTCTGGTCTTCAGTCAGAGAGGGAAATAAAAAAGTTAATGAAAACATTGGTAACTACTCCCTTCTCTTTTTGATACAAAGCTTTTGACTTATTTCCTGCTTTTTCACTGTGCTCAGGCTCCTCCAATTGCTGCTTTATGATTTCCTGCTGAAAAACACTAAGAACACATTCTAGCTGATGAGATCACTAGAATAGTAGAACAATTTTTAGAACACACACAGAACATTTTTTTTTTAAACAGGCCAATGTAAACAAGAACTTGCCCTGTCTTAAAGGGTAATTCCAGTAGATTACTATTACTGGGTCCTGATTTTGTAGTTTTGGCCATCATTCCTCTCAGTATTAATAACATTTTGCTCACCAGGTTTGATTGCTGAGATCTTGAAATGTGGCGGCATCATTAGAGTAAATCAGATGGGGCAAACACAGCAGCCGTCAGACAAGCAGGCAACAAAATCCCAGATTAGCCAGATTCATTTAAAAGAAAAATGCAAACGTCACAACTTTGACCTACTGTACTTGTAGTAGTTGTGTGTGCACACAGCGTTTTGCCTCTAAAAAGTGGCATATAAGCTGGCTATTGGCTTGTTAACAACCTGTCTGATTGTCTGATTGTCTGACTGCTTGTGTCTCTTGCTCCCTCAGACTTTTTTGTAAGAATGTCACCATGTTCAGATCTCAACAGTGACTTTATTAACTAATAAAAGAAAAAAAAATTAAGACCAGTTGTAACAAACCAAAATCAATCTTTCTTCTAACCACAGATGAAGATTCCTGCCTGTTCTCCCCATTTAGGAGCCCTGTTTTTTTAGTGCAAGGGCTTTTTGCTGGACATGTACTTGTAGTGTAGTGTGTAGTGTAGTAAACATAGAAACACTTGGTTATTTGTTGCCCTGGACTCATGCAGAGCTGTGCTCTTCTCATGTCTCCCCTCTAGGTTTGCCCAAGAGAATGCTTCTGTTGCCTGTCATGAAAGTGCCCGCCTACCCCGTCCCCCACTACTTCTTTTAGCACAGAAGACATACAAACCAAACGCACCTAGCCTTTTTTCTAGAAGGGAAACTCACTTTTTTCTACAATATTAATGATGGGGAGAGGATAATGGACTTGAGCTGAAGATTCGTAAAGCGCTTTTTTTGCTTTTTTTCTGTTTATATTTTTGTTTTTGTTTATTGTTTTCTTACTGTTTCCAAAATCTCTTGAATGAATATGAAAAACGTACTTCAGGTTTAAGTTGTTAACAGATCAACAGAAACTTGAAGGATTTGAACTGTGAATTTTTACCTCATTCTTTGAGTCTAAATTATATATATCAGCCTTTTGTTATTGTGTTTATTCTGTGCTAGAAGTGACTAGCCTTTGCAATACACACAACGCACACATTCTCTGTTAAAAAGAAAAAGAAAGAAGAAGAAAAGATAATGTGGTCTGTGTGAAGGATGTATAGGAACAAATAAATGTTGGAAAATAAATAAAGTTTATCTCTTATAAAAGCTGAAGGCCGCCTGGTGTATATGTGATTTAAAGGCTGTCAGCTGGTTTAGATTTGATGCAGTAGCATCTCTTTGTTTAACTTTTAGTCCAAAATTTAGGAGTAGTTGCTTTTACCCTCTTTAGACCTGCACATGGTAATGCAATCTTACATTTGGATGTCAAAGCTTTGATATGCTTTCACATACACCCAGATTGAATTTCAATCCTTGTACCTCAGTGCCTTGTGTTACATCCTTTTGACCCTCATCTTATAGATATTCAGAGAGAAAGGCAAGAAAACAAAGGATGAATTTAGAAAGCATCTGTTAGATCCTACATCTTGCATTCAGCTGCATGATCTGATTACCTTATGTAGATTAATGTTTGGCAGGTTTCCCACTGTTATCACACAGCTGTCTCTTACAGTACAGTACAGCTTGAATTTGTCGTCACATAAACCAACTGCAGTCATTTTGGAGCTCAGTACATTGTTTAAGCTAAATTCAATTGGCATAAAATGACCCAAAATAACAAAGACAAAACATGTACTTGTACATCTAAATCAAAAGTAGTACTGATAGGGGATCCATGTGAATTCAAACCACTCTGCCATTGTGTTTTTATGTTATTGTTTCACTATTTTTAGAGTCATTGCTGTATCATAAGTTGTTTTTGCATGTTTTTGCTCAGCCTTCCAATAAGGACCGGTAACACAGAGCCACTGAAACCTGTTCAAAACTATCCCTCTATGACTCATCCCTGTGTCAAATAAACATGTAAAGATTCACCGTGAGAATGACCTAATATCACTTAATAAAAAATAAAGAAAACAGAATTTAGCTAAATAAGGTACAATGAAAGAGAAACTCCATTCAAAGGTCAGTACCAGGTAACAGCAGAGTTAAACTGGTCCTTCACATCTCAGTCATCCAACCAACGAGAGATAACCCCCTGATGACGTCTCCATGGTTACGGTTATGAGGCACAGCCATTGGATGAGAGGACCCAATATCTTGTCCAATGGTTGGTTGAGCTGCTGTTATAGTATAAAACCTTAAAACTCTGTCTCCGATCGCCGACTTTACAACCATATTAAATGATTGTAGATTAAGTTGCAGCTCTCACATTTGTTTTTTTTTTGTTTTTTTTTTGTTATGCTTTTGTTGGATGTTGAATTAATTTTAAGTGCACACAGAGCTGAAGCTCCAGAAGGAATATTTACTTTCAAAACTGCTTTACCTTTGTCTGATCTCATTTTCAGTCTTTGGTTGGTTGTTGCTAGCATCCTAAAACAACCACTGCACAAATATTTGATTAAATTGTAATTAGGCTTTGATTTGTTCTTTACTGCAGTATCTTTAAAATATTAAAAGAAATACATTGACACTTATTCTATCTGTCCATTAAATATGAAGCTACAGCGAGCAGCCAGTTAGCTTAGCATCAAGACAGCTAGCCTGGCTGTGTCCAACACTAACGAAAGCTGCCTCCAACACTTTATATCAAGTTAATTTAATCTGTACTTCTAGACAGAGCTAGGCTTGTTTCCAGTATTTATGCTAAGGTAAGCTAAGATAATTGTCTTGTGGTTCTAGCTTCATATTTAACAGACAATCATATTTAACAGACAATCATGAGTAGTAGTATCTCTTCATCTAACACAAATAAGTTTCTTACATTGAACTAATCCTAATAATATAATCTATGCACCATTCCCATACAGGCAATTTTTGATTTAGATATTATAAGTGTCACCAAGGTAATTCATCTTTTTTTCATGCTACAGGATTTTTGCATCCTTAATATGGACCTTTTCTCCTGTTGGAAATGCCACTGTACTAAATATTTCCCATTATGTCATAATCCCATAATCTCTCTCTTAAATCAAACCCATAACGTAGAGAGCTTTATGTTTCACGTTGTGTTTATGAATGTCTCCAACTATTCATCTAGTAATTACGCCCGCTTCCTACATCTCTGTTCTTTATCTCCCTGCAGGAGGTCTTTTTATTGACAATCCCTTCTACCAGCCGCGGACCATTGCTCCTTTTATCATCCATCTGGGTCCCCAGGATCTCTTCTCTGACTTCTAGAGGCAGCAGGTTGTTGGATCATTCTCTCACCTGCCTGTATATGGCTGCCTTTCTATCCCAGCTGACAGACTCACAGACTCAAAACAGTTTTGCTGGAAAAAAAAACAAAAAAAAAAAACCTTCTGCCCGACAATAGCGACGGAAAATGTCTGACCTACTGACAGAGAGGTTTGAATCTCCTCTCCATGTTTTCTCTACTCTCCGTCCAGATTATCACATCAGAGGAGAGCAACTGTACACAAAGCAATACTCAGATTTTACAAGAAATGTTCGGCTGAGACTGCGTGAGGCTGAGCTGAACTTTGGTCTTTCTTATAGCAATACACCTGAAGTCCTCTCTTCAAGCTTACTTACTTGAGAAGATGTGAATGTCCGATGGCGTTTTAACCCAACACAGCATTGCAATAGCTCATTTTGATTGTATATTCATTGTATGTGTGTGTGTTCGTGTGGCTATAACATGACTATATACACATATACGTAGGGTGTATGTTTCTATAACGATGTGTTGACAATATTATTACTATATGATGATGTATTTATGTAAATATGCTATAAAATATAATTATTGTTGGTATAAATTATTTTAAAACTATAAAGTGTAATGTAACTGTAATATCACAGTATAGCTTTCTTCCAATTTTATATACACTGAGCAATTGAAGCTAGTTCTAGGAGATGCAATATTATCTTTGGTATTCCTATTAACCTGTGCTGTTAGAGTAATAATGCTTCCTCTTCTCCTTCCTTCTTCTGCTTCCTTCAGACTTTCTCTCTTATCTTTGATGTCTTTCTGAGCCTTTCTGAGCATGCTCTCTGCTGCCCAAGGTTTATTTATAAGGCCTGGACCAGAGGTGCTCACTACTGAACACACTCATGACCCTTAGTGTGCGCACACACTTTCCTGTCAGAAAGCACATTTTCTATAGTCTCACTGCTGGCAGGGAATACTGTTGTTATAAATACTGTATGTTTGTAGTGTGTGTGTGTATACTCTGATGTACACGCTCCTCTCTCGACCATTAACACACGTTAACGGACACGCAGAACAATTGTCAGCTTTGTCCAGCCCAAAAAGCACAGCTCACTGGCGCCCATTACTTGTGCTTACTTTTTGCAAACGCACACATTCACACACACACACACCCTTCCCTCCACCCTTCTTTTGACAATTCTCTACTGTATTGAAGTGATGCCTGGTGGCAGAAACGGCTTTGTCAAAGGGGCCTTGTTACACAGCAGGAAAGACACAGCACAAACTGCAGTACTGGCTAACCAATTAAATCCTGCTAAACTCTTCAATAAGGGTTATCATCAGGGGAAGACTTTGCAGAAATTAATCTTTCATGTGTTTATACTGCAGGACTTTAGGATGGATAGGCACATTTTAGTGGTGCCTTTTTTAAGTTTCTCAAGCAACTTGGATCAGGGTTTTACCACTGGCTGCCTTTGTCAGTCATTAAAACCAGAAAAAAAACAACTGAGCATTGGATTGAGGAAGTTTCAACTAGGGATGCTTGAATCAGAACATCATTGAATGAACATCAGACACCTTGAGTTTGAAGCCTGTCATCATTATAGCTGAGATGCTTCAACGTCAACCAGTCAAACAAACCCCCAAAACATCTCTGTAAGCCTTAATATGCTCATAATGCTCAACATTTCAAGACACATACTCGACTCAGAAGTGAAATAAGCTTTTAAGATCAAAACATCTCGTAAGAAAATATATTGACTTTTGTATTTTTTAAGTTCGGCCTCTTTGAAGATTAAGGCTCTTCTGTACTGGCCTCTGCTGTCTGTTGCAGTGCCGGCCTCACAACTTATAGTGCAACTGGCGATGAACTGCTCAGGACAGGTTGGAGTCCTTTTTAGTTTCAAAATATATATAAGTTTAATCCTGCTATAGCACATATATGTATGTATTTTGAAATGAGACTGAGAGATAAGATATCCTATTAAACTATCCATATAATACATTTGTTATTGGAGCCTAACATTCTTTTTTAGCTTAGATATCTGTCAGTAGAGGCAAAACTGAACAGAATGTGCATCAAAAGGCTTTGATTCTCCTCACGTTCGCCTTGATCTGGGCACCAGTTTGATCTCCTATGTTTGTGCTGGCGTTGATTCAACAAAAACGATGTCGTAGACAACATGAGACAACAGACTCACAGAGGCCCCAAAGCCCATTTTCAAGACAATACATCAAATTAGAGTTGGATTCTGTGACATCACTGAGCTTGGAAATTGTCTCATTGGCGATGGAATAAAATTGTGCTATCGATCTGTGATTGAGAGATATGAAGGTAAAGTGAAGGATGTCCCGTACTTCCTTTCCAGTTGTGTTGTGTCTTGGAGCGGCAAGGTCAAAAAACACTGTCATTAAAGTCTGAAGAGCTGTTTCCTCAACTTTAACAACTGGACTTCTGTACTGTACTGTATGTTTAGACCTCAATGGATTTAGCAGGAGTTCATGTCCATGTTCTTGTAGGATCCACTGGACTGCGCATGAGGAATCTGTCTGTAAAGACTGTATTTTACAGTCACAAATGAAAGAAATCTCACTGGACTGCCACGTCTGGCTCCAGGAAATTAAAGCATTAATATTTTATCTGTTAATCCTTGTTTACACATGAGAAACATTTGGCTGGAATTTACAAGAGTAAATAAGTACCAATATCTTCTTACTTCATTGACATGCAGCAGCTTTAAGTTGATCCTGCTACTAAGATGTTATGTAGAAACTAGATCCTGGTTTAAAAAAAAAAAAAAGATCTACTGCATAATCACATATCCTCTGTGTTTATTGACTCTGGATGTTTGCAGTGCATGTCTGTCTATTAGTTTTGTTGGGGTTTTCGCAGCATAGCTTTACCAATCCGAATCACAGAGCACTTCTTGTCGTCTCGTCTCTAAAAGTCTAGAGCAAATATTTGAGAGGAAGGTTGCTTTGCTGGCACTTTTCGTTCTTGTGTGGAATTCACAGGGAGCTGAACGATTTGGAGCTTTTCTGTGTTGAAACAGACCTTCTCTATCGGCTAAGAATTTCTCCTAATTTCCCCTCTGCCCTCTCTCAGTCTCTCTTTTGCTCTCTTTCTGCCTCTCTCTCTCTCTCTCTCTCTCCAGATGTCCCACATTAATAAGGTAGACAGTCATACCTCAGTGAGCGACCCCTTCATTTCCCCTCAGACTGAACAGACACGCAGGAGGAGTCACCCTGACTACTGACCCCGTCCTCACGGTCCGTTGGCTGGACAACTGCTTCCTCAGAGAAAGGGTGGTGAAGTGAGAGCTCAGGGAAACACAGTCAGTCTAAAACTGGCCCAGGCTGTCTGGTGGGGGCAGAGGTCCCACATGGGTGTTTCTTATTAGGATTTACAGTAAAATGTGTAGTGAAATAAAATGTTCATTTTATAAAAATCTATACATCTGATAGCACTACATTTCTTACAAATACCAAAAGGAGATATAAAAGAAGAATCAGAGGAGCACATACAATGTAATGGTTCATATATATATATGAAGAGGGCAACATAGCATCTGCTAATCAAACAAAGTTTCCCCTCACAGTCCATTTAAACAATGTTTAACTGAACAGCAGGATTGGTACCTTCCAACTGTGTTCCTCATACCATAGCTCCATCAGGATGATGACAACACCACACTGAAAACATTACTGGATGCTTTGTTTCTTCAGGAAAAACTAGGCACAGTAATGGATATCTGTGTGGAGTAATGGTCGTTTGTGGCGGACTGATTCTGATGGATGTTTTTTTTGTGTTTCCCAGAAATGTGGCAGCCATTGTTTCAAATCCTCCCGTTCCTATCCTGCATGTACAGTTTTACAAACACCGCCTCCCAGAGGTGGAGCAGCACCACAGGGTGCGTTCAATGACGATCACACCTGTAAATCTTAAGCACAAAACACACACAGAGCAAATAAAATATCGTACTCAGGGCTACCTGACACACATACACACACACACACACGTACTCATATATGTAAATAGTTCACTGTGTTCACTGACAGCAGCTGAGCACATTGAGACAGCATGACAGTCTTTGCTCTGTGGTTTGATTGTTACACGTATGTTACAAGCAGTTGGGCCTTGTTTGTACTCTAGGATTTGAGCCATGTATAGCTGAGAACCGTCCCCTTCCCATCATTTCTTATCTTGGTGCTTTATAACAGGCTGTCTGTAGCACTGTACATTATGACTTTTTACTTTTGAAGTTTGCTTAAAGTAAAAAGCTCAACTCAAGCTTTGCTGTTTAGATGCTGCAATGCGCTCAGAAGTTTCAGAGTTTCTGTGTGCTGTTGTTGGCAGGTAACATCAGTTTTTTTTTTTTTTGGACTTTCTATTTGGAGTCAGTTTGAGCCCAGTTTCCCAGTGTCACCTCTTAATCCCTCTGCCAGGTCAAAGGTCAAAAGTAAAGCGAATGATGCAGAGATGCTTTTGGGAAACAGGGTTCTGGTTTGTTGGGATGGGATTTATCCAGAGACCAAAGACTCTGAAGCCTTTGTTCCACAAATCTGATCATCCCGACAGTCTCAGAAGTGAGAAACCATATAGTGTGTGATCTGATACTCACTGTCTAGACAGGTTATGAAATGTCAGGTAAAAAAAAAACAACAAAAAAAAAAAAACAAGAAAATCTGTTCTCCTGTGTTTGAATCCAGCCTCTGAAAGAAAACTGCTACTTATTCTTGCATTAGAACAGAAATTTGGCATTTATTCAGAGAGCGGTGCTAAATTTGTCTAGAAACAGAGGGAGGAGAGCTGGTGAGAGAGCTGGGAAGTCCATCCAAGAGTGATTCTAAACTCTGCAGAGCTGCAGAAATAGATCCGGGATTATGTTTCACCTGCCGAGGCAAAGTTAACCAGACTCACTGCTGAACAGATCATTTTCTCTGGGCGGGCGTGTGTGTGTGTGTCGGGAGAAATGTGTGTGTTTGGCAAACAGATACAGTGGAGGGGATGGTAATCTATTTCACACCCATATCACACACACAGACACACACACACACACACACGCAATAGTGCAGTCCCACTGAGCATGTTGTTGCATACTTGCTGGTTATGGTCCACTGATGTTTTAAGTCCAATATCCTCCTGATAAACATTCAAAGCATTTTGGTTGGGAATGTACACTGTTGTTATAGTGATTGTAGAGTAGAATGTATTTACTCATAGAAAGAGTAAACTTGCTTTTTTGTAGAGAAGCATATATACAGAATATATATGGATACATACATATATATATCTATCTATATATCTTTTGAACAACTTGAGTTGTTTTAGGCGCATCCACCTTGTTAGGATTCACATTTCTTTCCCCTTTTTCAATTTTTATTTATAATGTTTTGACAAAAGTAGTAGTGAACTCATGAGTTCAGTGTTTCCTGTAAATATTATTTTTTAAATTAAAATTTTTTTGACAAAAATGGGATTAAAATAAACTCTTTTACGATGCTGCCTGCGAAATTATGAAGTTATATTCGTCCACTGTTTGGAATCTGTTTAATCCGTTCAATTATCAGAGTCAATTTTGTGAAATGTAACAAATGACAACGTGGGAGTCTCACAGGTCACGCTGAGCCGAGGCCAATGACAATGATGAGGAGGCTCATTTGAATTGATTTAATTAGTAGCAACATTCACAACAGTGATGATCTGTGGTTGTCACTGTTCTTGGCATAATCTATGCTTGATGAAGTAAAAATAAAACTGAGAAAGTGCTGAATCTTTATATGTGAGTACTTTTTTTTTTAATGGTCATGAGGTATTTTTGTGTACATGAAAGGTGGTACGATTCAAGATTTTTTGAGTGATCTCTTGTGAGAGAAGTGAGAGAACATATAAAAAATAAATGCAATTAGAAGAAATAAACATAACATAAAGATGCAATTTGATCAAATGCAGCATAAAACAAAAATCAAATTGTGTATTTTAAAGGCATATAATGTTCCATAGTTTAAACAAGAGTTTAAAGGTATCACACACACATGTAAAGACATGGACATACAGAAATAATTCATTGAATAATGACTTTCAGAAGCCTTTATTCGAGATACTAAAATGCTCTCCAAAATATGAAACCCATATTATTACACTTGTTTTAAGACATAAAGTTTCCATTTTTGCCTTTATTAGTGAGCTGCTTAAATTTGGGTGCACAATCATTTACATCAGTTTCAAGTTACATGAGCAGATTTTGTTATAGTGGTACATTAAAATGCCCACACTGGTAACGCTACATTCTGACACGTAATAGTGATGATACTTGTGTGATTATGTCACACTATATCACAGAGTCAAGGTTATGGGCGATAATTGGCAAGTTTGTCTAAGAAGAGTTTCAGCACATGGCGGCTCAGCAATATAAGCTGTCAATCATATTTAGAGCAGCGCTGCTGACAGCTGAGTCTGAGTATCCAGTGACATCTTTAGCAGTCAACACCAGCACACAGGCACAGCCGCCAATCATTCTGACAAACAGTGTGAGTGTTTTGTGTGTGTGCGTGTGTGTTTCAGAAAAAGAACAACTGAAAAAAAGATGTGCTTTTGTTTGAGAAAACTCAAATGACACAGAGAGGATGAGGATTAAACTCTTGATTAATCTCTTGAGCCGATGACAGTTTTCCTGACAAATTAAACCCCGCTCAGCATATATCATTGAATCATGTCAAATGTGACAGTTCATCATTCATTCTCCTACTGCATCCATTTTTTTTAATAGTATTATTTTTTTCCCAAGAAAGTAACAAAAATGATAATAGAAGTGTCAAATGTCTGAATGTAATACTGTACAGTAAAATAGTATTTATACAATAAAGAGCTTGCAGTGCTCGGAAGAGGGATAGTGTTGGGGGATAATTTGCACATCATGAGAACAGATGCTATAAATAGAATGAGAAATGACAGATCACAGTTTGATGATAAAACTTTGCGGTGAACCGATACTAATTCCCTGTTATATTATTATTATTATTATTTATGTATGCATTCATCTGGAAAACCAATAAGACACACTAAACCTGCGACATCTGTGTTATCCAGGTTCATACACTGCAGGGTTAAAATGACCTTGGACTCCTGACATGATCCATATTGTATTTCAGTCGGTAACAGGAAGCTGTGATATGCTCACAAATCAGAGTAATTTGACACAGGATAGCAGGACCTGTTTATAGATGACAACATCGCTGGAGAATATTTAATGAGACCCAGAAAGTGTCACCTAGAGTAATCTGAATACTTCCATGCATGTAATCTGATTACTCCACCAGTAACCTGATTACGCCACATAATCTGGTTACTCTAATGGTGACCAGATTACTGGTGTAATCAGATTACTTATAGATGGGATTTACAGGACCACAGCAAATAGTTTTTTTCTCTTTTAGATATTGTTAAATCATTTATCTACGAAGACTAAATGTGAATGCTTCGGGGTTAGCTAGTTAAAATGATTTAAATTATTAATTTATATATTATATTAATAATTTAAAATATTTTGCAGGTGTATATTAATAAAATTAATCATGATAATGTCCATTGACTGTTTCAGTTTCCCGGTATAGTGCATGCTGACACTCTCTTTAATAGTAGAGATCACTGTTGATATGATTAGTAACAGCTGTGCGTTAACTCCTAAGACAAATTAATATGTTATTAAAAGGTCAGCTCAAAGCAGAAAGAGCCATTGTGTGACAAATCTGTAAATTTTAAATTTCTTTAAAGTAAAATTTGAATAAAAAATGAATGCCAAGAAACTAATTCACCAGTTTTAGGTTTTGTCCATGCACTGATACATCTTGAAAAATCAGTTTCATTCATGTTGAGGTGCATCAAGGAAGGTCAACCTGTCAAAGGTTTTTGAGCATTTGTTAATTTAGTTTCTAGCTGTCCATAACTGCAAACATTTGTGAATTAACACCAGGCTAAAATAATTTATATAGTCCTAAATAACCTAATACTGATCCATGGGAGACCCAGAAAGTGACTCCTGTACTGACTCCACCAGTAATCTGATTACATCAGTAATCCAAATACTCCAGTAAACTGATTACTCTACTGGTAATCAGAAATGACTACTGCTGTAATCCATTACTGGTGGTGTGATCAGATTATTGATCAGATTACTGGTGTAACCAGATCAATGGTTGAGTAATCAGATTATGTATGTGGAAGCAATCGGGTTGATGGTCTAATCAGATTTATATAGTCACTAAATAAGAGATGACTTAATACTGATCAATGGGGGGCTCCTGTGTTGCAGAGGAGTCAGAGGGGAAATTTAAAATTCACAATAATTTTTTGATTATTGTTTTTGAATACGTCTTTACACCCAGATTAATTGTCAAAATGTTTACACTGTCTTCTCTAATCTGGTTTAAATTACTACACTCTCTCTTCACCCAGAGTTTTGACATGTTTGCAACTTGAAACCTGTTAGCTGGGGAACAACAGCACAGATTTAAATAAAGAGTAGTGGAAGTGATTGTGAATCACGATATGAAGTTTGTTATTAGTAATATTGTTATCAATTCTAACGTATATCATATATTCGGAAAAAAAATGTTTCTGTTTTAGCTCTCAATGTCCTTACACAGAATAACAACAATCTTCAGAAGACTGTGATGTGATGATGTGAGAAACAACAGAGTTCATTCAGTATCAAAAATTAAGACTTTCTATACAAATGTTGTAGAAAGAAGGTTTTCATCATTTTTTCAACATTTTCCAAATGCTCCAAATTCACAGCCATGACTGTGGTAATGAGATGTTATGGGTGAAGAAAATGATGTTCCTTTTCCTGAGAATACCCTCAGGCTTAATAGTCAATCAATAGCAATGATAGCAGAGTAGTCGGCCACAGCAGAGTGTGAAATCTTTACTCAGACAAATATCTTTTCTGGGCTGGTGGAGGCTCCCCTTGCTTCACCCTCCTCACCTGAACAAATGAGATAACAGAGAAGGAAACCTCCTGAGACCCACAACATCCCAACATTCACACACAGGCTGTGACTAAAGAAAAGGAAAAAGGAAAGGTAAGTGTGTGTCCATGTGAACAAGGCAGAGAGCAGACTGTATCATAAGTAGAGTATATACATGGCCTTAAAAATATACTAAGATAACAGTAAATGTTTGGCTTATTTAATGTATATGTATATCGTAACAACAGATAGGCAGATCAGTGTTCAGTAAGTTCAGAGAAGTTCAGAGTTCAGCATGTGTGTCTACAGTCAGATCAGGTGACGCAGAGTTCAAGAGGTTGTTGTGAGGCTCCAGGATCCAAATAGCTCCTCTACCACACACACACACAAACACACACACACACACTGTTTCATCCCTGTCTTAGAAATCACTGACGACTGAGCCGAGCAGCAACTGAAGACGCCCGTCCCATCAGCATTCCACCTTTGCATTTTACTCTGTTGCTGCCTGCTGGTCGTATTTATAGCTCTGTAATGCCGGACAGAAAGAGGAGGAGGGGGGTAAGCTGATTGCATAATGCTGACGCTTGTTACTTCTAGCCGCTGCAGGTACCAGGTTTCCAACTCGTCATACCTGCTGCTGCTTTGCAATCTGCATCCGCAGAGGCAGTCACAGAGCCAAGATCCCAACGGCCGTCATCACCAAAGGTGATAATTTTATGAGCCTACAGTAAGTTATAAACACTCTAAGACCTCAAACATAATCAGTTCCCAACTGTACATTTTCTACACTGAGGCTGTGGCAGAAAATAGTTCATTCCTGACACAGATAACAATGCAGCCATATATTATGCGGGACATTCTCTGAGGGAGGAGATGTGAAATAGAAATGGAGCTGAAAGTAAAGTAAAAGCTGCAACGAGATTGCCATCCAGCTCAAGGGAAACATCTCGTTCAGATAGTGGCTCTTTTCACAAGAAATAATTAGTCAGAAGAAAACAAGTTTATTTTCATGTTCAAAACTCTCAGATGTCCAGAGAAGTCTCATTATAACAGCAGCATGTGCCTCTATTATCTCCATTTCTCCATTTTAGCTGCTATAGAAAATGCTGATGAGGAAAAGGAGAGGAAACAACATGAGCTGCTTTATAGATTTTTATAGAAGCTGGCTTTGAATTCAGCCAGAGACAGCTAAAGATGCAAAACACCAACAAATGAATAACCGTATAAATACCTTATGGGTGAAGAGTCTAAAAACAAAACAACATTCAATCCTTTCATTCTCCAAAAAAGTGATAAAAGGAAAAAATAGTTCTATTTCTGACAAATGTGCTTCATAATATGTTGATTTAGCAAGATGCAAAAAGAAATAATATTGTATACATTGCACCAAAAGATGGAAAATTCACACGTTATATTGTTCTGTGAGCAGGTTCTTGCTGTTTTTTTAATCTAATCTTGTTTTTTGTGCTGATTTGAATTTACTCGCTTCCTGCTCAACCTGCTGATGGATCACAGTTACCTATAACTGTTATAAGTCAGGCCAAGTATGGATTGGATGCTTTGTTTGTACAGAACAAAATGTGTCCATATCAAACTTTTTCCAGTTTTAGACCATTTTATTTCTGATCTTCTCCTTTTAACAGATCTGGCTTTAATGTCCTGCTTTATTTTCACAAAATGTGTGAATAATCTGGTGAGATCAGGTAATTGTTAGCAGGAAAAAATAATCTGCACATTACAAAAAAACAGAAAAAGTACAGTAGTATTTTTAAATGGCACTAACAGGTGACATTTAAATCTGCACAATAGGTATCATCATGCAAAATGTTGCAGTGTGCTTTCAACCGCAGCTGTCTAAGAGTTTTCTTTTATGTAATACACAAACAAAGAGGCAGACATATTTTTGTGTTGATATCTTTATATTGAAATTCATGAAGTATACACAATGCATCCTACACTAGTACAATTTCCACACGTTGATAATGTTTTTTGTTGTTGGATGATAAAGCTACGTTTTGGCATTTAATTAACCAAACAGCAGTATGACTGAGAAGCTTGGAGCAAAATAAACATTAAAAACATAAAACATTGTCATGGATTAAACTGTAGCACAGCAGCAGGTAGGTACAAGTAGGCAACATTAGTTATAGTTACAGAGTAGAAAATCATAAACAAAAACTCCATATTCATTTTTTTTTAACGTTTCGTTATATACAACACCAGTGCCTTTAGAGGAACGGCCCTTTGATTTCTGTCATCTGGACAGACATCACAAGTGGATTCCAGCCAATCAGATTACACCTTCAAGTTAGACACAATTAATAGTAACAGTTCATTTTAGACTGGCAAAGAAATATAGCTATTTCTCATTTTGTCAGTCTAACATGATAAGAACAGAAATCGGAATTATTTTGTTGAGGCCTCTTTTATAGTCGGCTAAATGTGAAAACACGCACACAAGCGAGCAGTTGTTAAACCTCCTCCTCTCTCGACCCCCAGTTTGACCTCTGATGACATCAGCCTGAAGTCCTGCGACTGACAGTGTAACTCCTGTGATACTGATCAACGCTTTAGGTGCAGATTTACTCTTTATGTGTGACTTTTCTGCCCCGTCACTCCCAACAGTATGTGTGTGTGTGTGTATATACATACACTCAGTGGCCACTTCAATAACATCTGCATTTGCCTCCTGAACATGTTGAATACTTTAAGGCATTAATTCATAAAGGTGGTAGAAATGTTTTACAGGGACTTTACTTCGCGCCAGTTTGATAAAGTCGATCGATTCCTGCTGATTCCTGCGAGATGCTTGTGCTGTGGTTATCCTGTTCCTACTTATCCCAAAGGTGCTTTATAGTGTTGACTGCAGGCAGCTGGAAGAACAGAACCTCATGTTCAGGATTTAAGTCGTACGTTAAGAGAACGCTGTTCTGCACTTTGCTGCTGTCATACGTCATCTTACTGTGGCCTTCCTGTTAGTATTAAACATGTTTTCTGTCCATTCTCCGCTGAACAGGCCTTTTCTGTTCGCCATAGTCTTTGAAAGCACGGTTTGTTTTTCCTCACCGTCCTGTGTGAAGATGTCTTGTCTCGCATCAATAACGATACTGTCTTTCAGATCAGATGTTTTCCTATTTTTTTTACAATAGTAATGAAACCTTTTGGCCTTGTCTGCATGTTTAGCGGACATGGACGGCTGCTGTAATGAGCAGGTGTAGCCACTGAGTGTTTATTCTGTACAGTGTGTATCTACATAGTAATTCAGTGCTGGTATGTGTAGTGGTAAAAGGCCTGACAAACTAAACACAACACAAAACAAAACAACCTGAACTTACAACCAGTAAAAGGTCAAAGGTCAAAGATCACACAGCAGCTAGTGTCAGTGAAGAGAGTGGCAGGTCTTAAAGGTGTGTTCAACTGCAGCAGTAATTAAAACATTGTGTGTGTGTGTGTGTGTGTGTGTTTTCCATTTTGACTTCACACTGAGCCTAGTTTGCTGTAACAAGCGTTGCATCGCTTGAGAGGTCGACAACATATGCACACTCTGTGTCACACATGTAGAGGTTTGCATGGTTTGGAGCGTTTTAAGTTTCTTTGTGCTGAGAGATCCAAACCAAACAAAGCTCTGTCATGTTTTATGTCTGAAGTTGTATATGAGGAAATATATGCTGCTGTAAACACAACAGCTCTTATACTTCTGTTATTTTCTCTCTACTAACATATTCATGTCCACTAAAATCACTTTTATCGACCTTCATATCAAGGTTTTGTCAGCATACTTTTCTTTAGCATCATTCATATACACATTTTAACATTTAAGGAAACGGGACACCCAGGAAAACGTTTTTTCCCTTTACATGCATGTACACATTCATAACCTTAGTGCTTTTTTCTTTCCCCTGGACTTTCAATACGCCCTCTCCCGATTCTTCTTATACAAACAGTTTAACTTTAATTCAGTCAATTATTTATGCATTCAACCATATTTTTTTTTCTGTCTCACACACATGAACACATACACCTCACAAAAAAAAAAAAAAAAAAAGAAACAACATGCATACTTACACACACATATCCTCTTTACATAAGCACATTCATGTACATACATAGAAAAAGAAAGGTATTGTTCAACGGAAATTAGAAAAAGCTCAGTTTTGAAAAGGGTCTATAAGCTCTCGTACCTAAAACAAAAAAAAATCTTACAGGGACTGGTTTGATCTGTGCCAGTAGTTTAGAGGGGGAGCACGCAGAGCAGTTAGGAAGGACGGAGTGTTTTCTTCTCTATCCCGTCAGGACAGTTTTAGTTCTGATGTCCAACCTTCCTTCTGCGGGTCTTTAATATCAGCAGTACAAAGACAGAAATCAATGAAGCATTTCTCTTTTTTTTAAGCTTTTCTGTGTGACCGGTGGAAGCACATTGTTTCTCTGGGGGATATTATACCATTGTACTTCATCTTACATTTTTTTCAACCCCTTCTCATCAGTACGGTTGACTGTAGTCATTTGGGGTGCAGAGTGGAAACAATGGTTGGGGATGATTAAGATCAGGAACTGTGGGATGAAGGAAACACAAGGACATTTTTTTTTTTATAAGAGGGACAAGTAACGTAGTCTGTAGTAACAGTCAAAGTTCAAGTTAAAGTTATGGCCCGGCGGGTTAAGTTAGGGGTCCAGAGGTTTCAGTGTGGTGAGTAGCACTGATCTCCAGACATGGTCTGGGTAAAACTAGGTAATGGGGTGTAGGGGATATCAGGTTAGGTGGTCTCCTTGCCCTGCGTCCCAGTGACAGTCTTGATGGAGCTCAGTGTTCGGTTGAACCAGGTCTTCTTGGCTGCCTGCACCTCATTGAGAGCCAGACCCAGATGGTGCTCCAAGTCCTGATTGAAGAGGAAAGAGAACAATCACTATGAATGACAAAAGTCAAAACAAGTCTATCAACAGACTCTCCTTTTTCAATGTGGGCCTCTGTGAACCTAATTCCCTTCCCGGACTAAAAGACATAATTCCCAATGAAATATTTATCTTTTATTCCCAATAAACTCTTCAGTACATGTTGCTGTCTGGTCTGGCCCTGTTTACCTTTAAACATCACGCTCCAACTTGTCTCTAAGAAACCAAATCTCTTTTGGCCGTTTGTTACATGACAGCAAGAATTATTTAAACTGTTTCAGAGCTCCACACTGCCTCTGCCTCTATCTAATTATATTAGACCTCAGTGCTGTGCCAGACATTGTTGATCACAGTAATGTCGTTTGTATGTAATGTTTTGTAAATTGAGTCAGGCTCAACAATAACGATCCCAATTTCTTTGACCATATCTTGTTAGTAGCACATTTTCTGCAGTGATTTGTCGGGCCTCGGATGTCAGGGCACTTTACACTTAACTGTGGTGCTTTTCAGGGGTTAATGAAGTCAACAGGGTAGAAATATGACTTTTCTTTTAATTACTATGTAGGTGACACACTGTTAAACATAAAATCTGGCTGCCTAGATAATGAAGAGAAAACATGGTTCAAGTTATTTCGTTCCAGTATGAATGCTCTTCCAGCTTTTAGATCGAGTGTTTCCATGGCCATATTTGTGTATGTGAAACCTGAACTCTGATTTCATGTTTTGTAGTTTGATTTGGGCTGCAGCTGCATGTAATTCTACCTGGATTTTGCACTCAGCCTCCACCAGCTGCAGTTTGGTCTGGGCAAGTTCCAGCTCCATCTCCCTCAGCTGGTTCTTCAAACCCTCCTTCTCCTCATCTGTCTCCTCATTCTCCCCAGAAGGTGCTGTGGTCACAGCGGCGCGCACACGACCCTCTTTGTTGAAAAGACTGCTGCACTTTTCACAGCCTTCGACTTTGGACTACAGAAGGATATGAGGAAAGGGAGCAAGAGAGAAAAAAGATTAGAGGTAAAATACAATGTAGTAACTGACGTCTTTATGCCGGTCTCTGACCTTACAAACCCTTTTTGTTGAAGTAGCGTGCTTCTCACAGCCTTAAACCAAAGAGTAAAAACATCAGAGAAAAGCAGAGGGTGAATGTGGGGATAAAGGCTCAAACGGCTCAACAGCAGACACCCTAAAAAACTAACTGCACTTGTAAAGTTTCTCTTATTAAGTCATCATAAGGAGGAAATATTGACTTTAGACAGAAAGAGATAGAGATATTAAAAGGAGAACGTCTATGAAAATTAAAGTGTCAAAGCTTCGAAAAAAGATGAATGTGACCAAAAGGTTAAACAGTGTGTGGAATAAAGATCAAATGTGCAAACAGTGTGCAACTAGCACCTTTTTTTATAACTATTGTGTGCAATAGCTTTGAAAATAAATATAGGAAGTCCAAAAATAAAAAGAACTTGCAGGATATGACTGTTGGTGCACACATGAAAATGTCTAACCAAACAATTTCTGTAGAAACCAAATGTGAATATCTACAACCAAGTCATTGTGCTGTATGTTCTCTCTCTGTGCAGTAGAAGAGACTTTGCTCTGTTTAGTTACTGAGGCATGGCAGCTCATTAGTGTAGTAACCACACAAGCCAGCTATGCTTTTCCTCCTCTGTCAGGGCCACTCTCCACCAAGCCCTTTAGTCAAAGAGCTCTTTTTGGGTGCCCTTGTATGTGATGAGCTATTATTGGGCACAGAAGCGGCAACAGATAATCACTGTGAATAGACCCACACTGACTATGCTGCTAGACAAGACCCCATTGAGGTACTTTTAGTTGTTTTCTAGTGTTTCTTTGTTTTAAATACATGTATGAGCGAAAGATTCAGCCTCAAGTGAATCCAAGATCACACTTTATAGTCAAGGTTGTTGATGAAACTCAGCGACAAGGAATAGCCATGTTGGCTAAGACATTCACCAAAAATAAATATTTTATAGAGTTACTGCATTTAATTTGGTAATACAAACTGTCACGTGAGTTCAAAGCTGAATAGCAATTACACATCCAGCGGTGGACGGGAGCATTAATGAAGCAGCAGAGGTCCTATACTGAAATAGCTTCTGTCTTCATTTCATAAAGAGTTTTAGTGATTAAGTATGTCAGTTTATTATTTAAACATTTCTAATTAATGCTATTGCAACTGCAACTTATAATTATGTATAATTCACTGCACATCAATGTTCCCCTACATCAGGTATAATTGCCAGTGCTGACAATCATATTGCATTAGCTGAAACAATATTAGTAAAGAATGTAAGCAAAAAAAAAAAATCACAAGAACAAACAAGATGATATGCGTAAAGAAATGTACCTACACACACACACACACACACACACACACACATACACACACACACACCTACATCATTTTCAGAGCTTTTGTTTGTCCTTTTGTGAGTCCTTGGGCAGCCCTGAAATAGCGCTCTGCCAACATGGCATTTCTCCCGGCTACAGTCTTAAATATTTCACAAGCCAAGTGTGCCTGGCCCTGACTCTTTGGCTAAATGCCTTATTCTTTCCCAAAAGCTTTGATTTTACTTCCAGCCGAGACAATGATATGGCAGCACAGAAGTCAACCTACCTACAAATGCTGGAGGTAAAAGAGATCAAAACTGTTCTGTCCAGTTCAGGTTCCACGTGTAGGTAACAGCTTGATTTTGCTAATGTGATGTGTGATTGTTGAGTTACTTTCTGATGCATACAGTTTAGAATTCAAATGATGTAAACAAAACTCTTTTAAAAATGTTAGTTGAGCATTGCCACTCACTCACACTTTACACAACATTTTGTGTGTAACCTGCTGTGTGTGACCTTTTTGGAAACAGCTTATCGTGTTTGGAAACTGGGGATAATTAAAGAAACAAAGTTCTATGAGGAGTTAGACACATCAGAT
Source organism: Pampus argenteus (assembly GCA_036937835.1). NCBI lineage: Eukaryota > Metazoa > Chordata > Actinopteri > Scombriformes > Stromateidae > Pampus > Pampus argenteus. The sequence goes on from CM072877.1 coordinate 11,148,449, forward strand.
AACAAAAGACAGACAGTATGCAGTATTAATGTGACACAGTTTCAGGCACTCATCCAGTATCCTCAGAGCTGTAGTTATATCATTAATTCTTCAATTAGTAACTGTAAATGAGAGAAATACACATGTGCATACATTTGTCAGTAACGGCATCGCTCTGTAATTACGCTCCACTTGTAGGCCTGACTGTTAGTCGACAGCATGTGTTTGAATGCACAGCAGTGTTTTGCGATGTGTGTGTGTGTGTGTGTGTGTGCGTGTGTATAACTCACCCGAATTTTCTCCAGTTCTCCTTGGTTGGCTGTCTGTTGTTTCTCCAGTCGTTCGCTCAGCTGGGAGCAGATCTATTGGAACCAGAGACACAGCTGAAGATGTGTTCAGTTACGTGCTGCTGCTGTCAACAAAGTCCACTTATTCTCTGCTCAATCAACGGGACAGACTCTGTTGTCAGTGCAGCCATTTAATCTACTTGTACAGCTTTTCTATATTGAATGAATGAGAGAACACACAAACATTTATAATCATAGTGTAATAGTCATAAGTTGGAGAATCTAATCACAACAATAGAGAAGTTTTTAAGAGGTCAGGTCTGTAATAAAACTATCTATAGTCAGTGCTGGAAGAAGTATTCAGATCCTTAAGTAAGTATATAAAATAGTCGGCTACAGGTCCTGCATTCACAAATACAGAGTAGAATAGAAAAGTATTGGCAGCAAAATGTACTTAAGTTTTCATATAGAATTGCATATTTAATTAGATTATTATTGCTGACGCATTGAATATGTTTGGACCATTTTAATGCTGCAGCTGATTGAACAATATTTTACCTACTTTATATAATGTAGGTAAAATATTGTTGAGTAGTTTAATTGAGAAAGTAAAATCGTAATTTGCAAAGTAAGTAGTAACAACGTCTTTCAGATAAATGTTGTGGAGTTAAACAGTCATAGTTTAAATGTAGTGGAGCTGAATTACTAAGTGGCAGAAAGAACAAATACCTCAAAAAAATGCAACTGCAAAAGAGCAGTACTTAGTTACTTTCCACCATTTACTATAATGACCACAAATTATATAATTGATATTTATCAGCCTGAAACATTTGTGGTAAGAATGACACTGAAAAAAATGTGATTACATAAATACATCAGTCCATGTATTGAAAACTAGGGAGATGTTTTAATAAATTACTCAAAACCTTCACAAAGCCCCTTTTTAACACAAGGAAGGTTTGTTAGTACATCAGTATTTATCATGTTATTCTATAGTAGGGTCAGCATATATAACGGAGCATCTGAACCAACGTGTGACTAAATTCACGTCCATAGAATTTAACACTGATTTCAGAGACAGAGTACCGGTAATTGTTCCGCTGAGAAACACCTTTTCCACTTTTTCTACCTGTCCGTTGTGGTTTCCATAACAGACAGTCATGTCACGGTGCGCTACCTGTGCTTTGCTGTCTCTGTTTGTGGCTCTTGCTAAATCAGTCTCTGTACCGGCGGCGTATACTTCATCCTCTTAGTGTAAGTCCATTAGTGTTTGTCCAGGGCTCACATATACATATTATCTGTTTTCCTACCCTTCTCATCCACCTTTATCCATAACCCACGGCCACAAACATGCTTACAAACACACCCACACACACACGCTTGTGTTCTAGCTTGCCGGTGAACAGAGATCAATGTGACGTGAGTCATCCTAACAGATACATCAGGTGACCCCGGCTCTCTGTAGACAGACTATCTATCTCTGTATATGTTCCTGCTCTCTGCTTATGTCTTTTATTCCGTGTGGCATATACTATATATCTCTCTTCATCATCCCGCTATAGAGATCAATCTATATATCTGTCTATGTATCTTTAGCCGAGTAGATATCCATCTTTCTCCTCCTACATGTCTTTTATCTTTTTCTCCTTGTCATCCTCATCTTCATTTGCTCTCAACTGTCATTACTGTGCGCATCTCTCCACTTTCCCCAAACACTAATTGATCCTGCAGCAGCCCCCTTGCTTCCTTTTTAACTCCACGTTCTGCTGTACATCCTTTTACTTTGTAAAGCTTTTACTTGAGAGTCTTTCTGTCTTCAATCATTCACATGGAGACATTTTGCTCTCCTTCATATGTTTTCTATAATTAGTAGAAAGGCTGAGAGGGACAATGTGGAGAGACTGTTCTTCTGGGATCAAGCCTGTACAAGATGGGGTACATGTCAATCTACAGGCAGAAATACTGAACAATGCCATCTGTAGGCTCACTGTCAAGGATTACTTTGCTCATTTAAATGCAAAAAGAGCAGTTGTTATTTTGTGATTGTTCCTGATAGTTCAAGCTAAAGACTCATTTTAGGATGCAATTCTGGACTCGGCCACTTCAAGAGATGCTCAGAATATTTTAGAGCTCCTCCACATTTGGTTGATTTGTGTCCATATTCAAAATACAATTTTTATACTTTAAGAAGTAACATAAATGTGATGCTAACAGGGCCTTAGAGACGTAAACACTGGCACAGGACGCTGTACCTGGCAAGATCACGGCTGGCTTGAGTGTATCTACACAGGCACCGCTCCTACAACAGGGATTATTATACACTCGACACCGTTTTAGCTTCACCATTAACAGCATTTTCACTGTCCTTATGGGCTGGAGGGGCAATTAGCACACAACACTTTATTGGCTCCAGTTCCACAAAACAAAACATGGTATTTACAGCCACTGAATTAGAAAAATACCATTTAAAGAATAATTTATCTGGGCTGGAAAACAATGCAGGCTATTTTGGGGCATTACTTGATTTGTCAATCCCAGAGGATTGAATGCTGCTGTCCTCCCTCTGCTCTCTCCTCACTTTCTCCCTCTTTGCATCTATCACCCTCCTTGCTGTCTCAAAAAGAACTATTTTTGACGAAGCCCCCATTTTCACACTTAGCTCTGCTCAGCACAGCTCTCAGCTGCAATCTGAAGGCTGCTTTCAGCCATAATAGACACACACACAGACTTACAAACATCAAATCCTGTCTGCTTTATGATAGCTCTTGTGTCAGCTTTCTGATCTGCTGTCAATTCCAATTTGATGCCAATATTTTTAGACTCAGGTGAGGTTAAGGTCTGTTTCTAAATTAGTCCTTTCGCTATTTCTGTCTGCCCTCACAGAGCGATTGGAGCTGGATTGTTACATAATGTCTCTGTGCTGATGGTAATAGTACTTGATCTGGATAGGTTTATATTTAAGCATTAAGCGACAGGATGGGATATGAAAGGATGAAAATCACCGTAAGAAGAATTCAGAGAGACGGGAACTCAAAATATGCTCCCAGACTCAGTCCTCAAAGGCTCAGGGTTCAGTTCAGGGACAGTTTGTAAAATTAGATATTTCTGCTTCACAAACCAGACGAATGAATTTAAACAGAACGAAAAGCAAAGTCTTGCCGCGGTAATGGCTTGATTGGAGCTTAGATGTGAAATGACAAGCTATATAAGCAAAGTGGTGGAAAGGTGCTCAAACATCCAGGGTTCAAGATGGGCCCCATAAAATGTACAAAAAATAGACAAAAGTATCTTTTAATTTTAAAGGTAAAAGTTCACAAAAAGTTAAAAAAAAACTATAATATACAGTAAAACAAAAATATGAGAAATCTACAAACTTGAAATGAACAACCAGTTGTTGGCTGACTTTAGTGTGGGGGAGTATCTTAATGATAATGACAGCTTGGCCTTAAAATATGAAAGGATCAGAACAAGAGATGTTCAGTGGAAACATAATGGCTTCATTTATGTTGCACATTAAGATAATAATTAAATATATACTAATAATTAATAATAATTGCACTAAATAAGTAACAAACCTTCAGGCCGTGACTTGCTGATATGCAGAGGCTGCCAACTGTACAATACATATTGAGCTGACACTTCTTATCAATTAGCTTGGCTCAAAGACTGGAAACAGAGGAAACAGCTGACTAAATCTGATTTTCATCTATAAAACTCACTAATGAACATGCTATAGCTTGTTTAAGCTTGTGTAAAAGCAACACATAGTGGTTTTATGGGACTATTTATTGACGTAGTCTGGCAAATGTTTTGATGATTAAACAAAGTTAATTACATTTGGGCAGAGCAAGGCTGGTTTTTATTTATAGTAGTGGTGGGCATAGATTATTTTTTTTAATCTAGAGAACGGGTTTTAATCTAATCTTTGAGAACGGGTTTCTTAAGACAGGGGATGCATTAGAACAGGAGCCAAAATGCATCAGTTTGCAAAATGCATCACTGACTGCTCATAGCAAAGGGATGCTTTGCGTTCAGGTGGTATTTGAGACTGGAAGAACTCCTACAGTAAACCAATTCTGCATTGCATAAGGTGCACACAACCTTAGTCTTGTTGATGCCACCATCGGGAAGCTTCTTAAAAATGAATTTTCCATGAAGCAAGCCTTGCAGCTTCGTGGCTGCATCCATGATAAACTATCATGTTTGGTGTGGTAGTTTGGTAATTCACAGGCGCGTAGAGGTTCGAAAACCAAATCGCCAAATCGCTCCAAACCCAATTTTGATAATAGATAAACGGAGGTATTTTTTATATCGCTCGATAAGAGTCTCACATTACGCCGTTAACGGCCCACCACTAATTTATAGTCATATATATTTATTAAGCAAAGCAGTATCTGAATACTCTTTGGTATTCAGTTCTACTCTAGATTGTATAACTCATCTTACAATTACATGTAGGTCACAGAGAAGCGTTTAACCAATTCTAAAATTCTTGAAATAACTGCGTCCATTTCACTTCTTTCTGCTGGAAAGCAACAGCAGCCGTGCAGCACTCAAAGGCCATGATTTTAACCAAACCTAAGAGGTGTGACCTGTCGACACATTTTTTTTTGTCTCTCTAAGAGGCTCCCAGCAGGTTTTAGGATTTATTTAAAGATTCTATTGATTATCTTTAAGACCCTTAATGGCCTGGCTACTTGCTATATTTCAGACCTTTTAGTTCAGTAGAAGCCTTTTAAAACTTGAGACCGACGAAGGATTTTGTCTGTCTAGACTCAAAACTAAGGGCCTAAAGATTCAACCTGCCTGAGGAAAGGATGCTGGCTGAGTCATTGCCATACCTTTTATGTAACTGTCTATTCTATCTTAGCTTTATTTTTATATTTTATCTTTTACCGTATGTTTTATCTTTTATTTTTGATTATTGTTTTGTTTTTTAAAAGACTGCATCACTTTTTTAACCTTGTGAGAATAATCATAACATTTCTGATGAACTAATATGCTAAAAATAATTATTTCAATGTTACTGTAACAGCAGAGCACATAATGTATTTAATCAAATAGACACAATTAAAACACAATAAACACAATTTTGTGTATAATACAGTGTATGATAACTGGGATGTGTCACAGTATATACACTTTTTCACTTCCCTAAAATAAATTTTTAAAAATTCTGCAGCACAAGTGTTACATATTAAGTTCATACCTGCTTATATTCTCCGATAATGGATCCATTCTTCTTAATCTCTGATTCAGACTTATCGAGCTCTCGTCTGCACATCTCCTTAAGCTGTGAACACACACACACACACACACACACACACACACACACACACACACACACACACAGGAAGTGTGAGACCAAGGATAGATGTGGTGTCAGAGGCCCCAGAGACCATGAGACTGTCATCAAATGTAAAGCTTAGGGCAAAGTCACGGCCTCTACACAACCTCTACGCAAGCACATACATCACTCACAGCTACACCTACACACTCAGGAAGACATTTGGAGAACAGCATTGAACACACAAGAACAGAGGCCTCTGTCCTTAAAGGGATTCTTCATTGAATTACTAAAAAAAAAAACAAAAAAAACATTGACATCAACATTGAAGACGAGCTGAAATCTTTTGACATTGAACGTGTGACTGTGAAGAGAATGTGTGTGTTTCTAGAAATGACACAGAACAGAGGAAATATAGAAAGGTGAATACACTGACAAACTGACAAATAGCGAAACAGATGTTCAGAGAGAGAGAGACACACAAACAGAGAACATTTGCTGTATGTCTAAAGTGGATCTAATGGTTTAAGGTTTGATTGGGCTAAATTCATACACATTGCTGTTTTGTTTGGTCACAGCAGATCAGTTTTCGTTCTCCAACTTACAGTACTTAGTCTCTAGGTGAAGTCACGGCCTGGCCAGCACTACCACTTCAGAAAAATGGAAGTTACAGCCTTGTTTTGCAAATAATGTTTACCTGGGCTTAGCAAAAAAACATTTTCTTCCGCATAAGATCAGTTTTGATCTAGACAAAAGTGTTTTGTTGTTGGCTCTAACCTGTGCGGACTCTTCCTCCAGTCGTCTCTTCTCGTCCTCTGAGTCCACCAGTTTCTGTTTGGTCAGCAGCAACTCTTTATTCAGGGCATCTGCCTTCTCCTCAGCCTGACACACAAACACACACACAAAATAATCTAATGCTGATAGGTCACTGAAAGTTAGACTCGCCCTACTTTCTTCTTCCTTTTCTCTCTCCCATCTCTGCTTTCAAGGTGAGTCAAACAGTGACACACATTCCTTGCTGTACACACACACACATACACACAGATGACATTTTAAGGCAGTGTAAATCAAGGTTCAGTGTAAAAAGTTTTCCTAGTGTAGTATGTGTTTATATTGCACAAACACAATTTTACTTTCGGGTTGTTTCAATTCTTACACAATTGTTGCCACATGAATCACACATTTGTCTCTGTTACATATCCTCACAGAAGTGACAAGTACATTTTTCATGAATATGCGGAAAGACACACACAAATAATATATAATATTTGTCTTTGGCTTACATTGTCAAGGTCTTTGCGCAGGGCAATCTTGCTGCTGACTAGTTCATGTGCCAGGTCGTCATTCTCCTGCTCCAAACGCATGTTAGCCTCCTGCAATCGACGGTTCTCCCGCTGGAAAGAGGAAGGAATGGAAGGCAAAAAGAGAAGAATAGGAAAGACAGATTGTGACAAAAAAAAAGGAAAGAGTTAACACAAATAAAGAAAAGAAAAACAAAATGAGGAGGAGGAAATGAGGAGAAAAACAGTGAGCATGTGAACAAAGAGAAGTGACAGGACATAAAAAGAGGAAGGAAAGTAAAAGATAGCAGAGTCGGGAAAAGTTAATCAGACAGTCAGAGTTTCGAATGAATGTGTAATCATCTCTTCCTGTCTCTGTAGTTTCTAGAGTAATGCAACGTGCTGATTATGACTGTAAAAGTGAACTGTGATCAGGAGAGAGCAGAACTGCAGGATAGGAATTATCTGTAATGTTTTACAGGACATAACCTGTTTGTATATCATTAACACATGGTTACACTAAAAACTATACAGTAAAATACATTTACAGAGACGACAGGCAGAAGAGTTCAGGGGTGATCAATGTGTAGATAATAAACAGTTGTATCCAATATCTCTTTTTTCTTGCTGTGCTGCTGACAGAATTGATGCAGCACTATAAAGATGTCATGCTGCAATGAGAGCAGGGATGCAAAGTCAGAGTTGGAGGTTTTTAAAAAAAAGTAGATATAACTTAATTCAATGAATTCAACATTTTTGATGCCTAAAGTGTGCTCATGACTACCTCGTATCTCTCGATGGGGGCCTCCTGCTGCTCCTGCTGCTCCCTTATGGTGTGGTACTCCTTCTCAAACTTCTTCAGCTTCTTCTGGCTGATCTGTAGAGCAGCAACAACATTAAAACAAATCCTTGGTATTCATCATATTGTATCACAAATATGAAAAGTTATTAAGATACAAGAATTATATGTTATTATATTATATACATGATAGAAATATAAAACTAGCCCATTGGTCTTTGGGTCGTGCACTAGAGGTACGTGGCAGAGGAGAGTGTTTCCGATCTTTTGTAAACAGGTTCAAAAGATTCATAATCTCTGCTGGACTGTGGTCTTTTTTTAGTCGAGCATTTGAATGAGACGTAATGGAACATATGTTGAGATTACTGCTCAATTTGCTTCAGTTAATTTCCGTCTGACAAGATGTTTCACGGGGATATCTCTGTCCACACAGTCAAGAGCAACTCATGCCACCTTATTGTTTTGTTAAACTTTAAAAAAAGGTTTGTGGATTTATGCAAACATGTCAAATGTAAATGTTTTGAGATAAGAGTGTTATACCAAAACATGCAGAACACATTAGCAGGAACTAAAAGTTCCCTGTACACGAACCTGACATTGTATTGCTAATAATGGATTACACTGTATAATCAACTGCACACTATTGTAGCTACTGTTTCTATGGAACCTGGATTATTCTTACAAGGTTACTGTGGTTGCAACAAATTCAGCGTCCAAGCAACTGTGAACATGTTTTCCCTTAACGCTAATATTATTATTGAACTGCTACAAAACAACATTCAGTACAGAGTTCAGGTTCAGTGTTACACCTCAGATCACCCAAAATAGTGAAACAGAGTCACATTTAAAAGCACACACACACATTCACACCGTGTACACACTGCATTTAGGCAATATCACTATAAGGCCTATCAATGCCCAGGTGCTGTCTTATATTAGCCTTTTTATAACAGATACCAAACATACAATGAAAACCGTGTGACTCGTATAAAAGAGAAAGGAACAACCAAATACTCTGTCCATCCTGTGGATTTTAATGCATGTACTGTGCTGCATGTAGTGATGGCTGCAATGTCCGAGCACTGATTGTCTTTTTATCTGCATGTACGTGTCACAATCTCAAGTTTAGTATTATACTACAGTCGCCCTATCATCCGATGATCCAAATGTTTTCAGCTCTCATCACCTAATGATGTTGGCAGAACTGGGACAGCATGGCCCACATGTTGACCTGGTCTAAGTGTGTGTGTGTGTGTGCGTGCGTGCGTGTGTTCTCTAAGTGTATCTGGTTACACATTCTGCTCTGTAAATGAGAGTGACAAAAGGAAGAAAAAGTACAAGAGGTCATTCGGGGCAAGAGCTGCCTCATCCATCTCCTTTCTTGTTCGTTATTTATCCTTTCTCTCTCAGCGTTGACAGACAGCTGGGTCCACAGGACTTACTACTTAGAAAAGCAATTAGGGAACTGAGAGCAACCACGGCTCTCACAACTATGTCCATAATTTATCAATATAAAATATTTCTCATCATACACGTCTTAGATCAATTAATAATTAGCTGTGTTGCACCATCAGTATTGGTTTCTGAATTTACACTGGCAACATGAAGGGGCATATTGTAAAACCACTTGTGCTCTCCCACTTGCTCTTTTTCGATCATTCATTGCAGTTCAGAAACCATCAACATATTACAAGCTGCTTTGCAACTGTACAAAACTCTTGCACAGCAGCAGGAAAGCTTGTTAAAAGGCTTTATTATACACTGTATATACAGTACATAAACATCAACACCAAGATGAATTACCATATACAGAATATTTAATATACCTGCACATACACGCTCAAATGTAGTACTGTAGATAGAACACTATGAGAACAAAAAGTGACAGAAAACAACTCTGCAAGCCTGCATGGTTTTGATTTAAATTCCCAGAGCAATTTGCATATTGTGTCTTTTGAAGTCAAAAAGTTGGCAGACAAGTAGAGAAAGTAGGTGTAACAACAACACACTGAGACAGCATAAACAACCTTGGTTTGACCACATTGTCTGCTGAATAAATTCTGCAAGATGACTGCACTTTACAAGTGTGTTTTGTCACATATTCACTTAAAAAATATTCAGATCACAATTGAATAATTTTACTATATGATATGATATGCACTGATATTATAACAAAGTGGGGAATTAAGTCATAGCACGTGGCCAATCAGAAGTCAGTATCAACAGTCAATGAGGGCACCAGTAATCTGGTCAGTTAATCCCTCTACAGTCACATGATCCAAGCTTCAGATTAGCCTACCTTGACTCAGATTTAATTTCCAGCTCCAACATTACAGTACTCACTGCAGGTCAATTTGCCAAATGACTTCTTAGAATTATTTTCTCTTGCCAAATAACGTGCTACGAATAACTTCTTAAAGCTGCATGCAGTAAACAGTGGGTTGATATGTCTATATTTAACTACCTGAAGATATTCTATTTAAATGGGTACAAATAAACCCTTAAAAATACAGACATTACTAACCGTAATATTTACCTACAGAATACAAGCCAAATGAAATAAAAGCAGCACACAAAAGAACATTTTTGCTTTCATAGTTATTTTTCCTCCCATCTGAGAGGTCACATCAGCTAAAACTTAAAAGTTGATGCCTCTAAGATGTACTTAAACATCTGCAAGACAAGTCTGGGTGCCTCTGATTAACTACCACTGGATTTCTCTCTACCGGAGGAGATCACTGTGTGTCTTTGCCTGCTGCCCACCTGTCTGACTGAGAACCAAAAGGCTTAAGTCTCTATCCATGAAAAATAAATAAAAGCCAGCTAGCACCTTTACAGAGTTTGTGCTAATAAATATCTGCCCAAAGTTAACTTCAAAGTCAGGTCCTTTAAACTGGGCCAGGCTGTTCAAAACAGGTTAGGACACAGGTGTGTGTGTGCATGTGTTTGTGTGTAGAGACAGAAAGAGAGGGATAGAGATCTGGGTGTGTGTTTGTGTGTATGTTCATTACGCCTGTTAAGCTTTATTTAAAAGTACAACAGCGGCCCCTACTGGTGTTCAAGTAGCACTGCTTGACAGGTTTTATTTATCAATTGGATTTTTATTTTAACTTATTAATACCAAAAAATAAGGTTATTAACAACACTTTGAAAATAATACAGGGCTGTAAGTAAAGTAAAACTCACCTTCATGCTACAGGCCAGCTCCATCAGTTTCTTAGCATTTTCCTCAGAGCGGTACCTTTTCGGAACCGGGACGCGGAAGAATTTGAGCGCACCCTCGAAGTCGGTTTGGATCAGATCATCTTTTGATGTCTGAGAAAAAGAAGGATAGGAAAACAAAAGTAAATCATGCACACATTTACAGTATCCAAGCAATCCGTGTATCCTGTGGAGCAAAGACTGATTTCCTTTTTTATAATGTGAAGAAGCACAATCCTCACTAATTAAAAACAATGTTCTGAACCGATAAAATAAACTAGATGTCATAAATAACAATTTGTGAGAATTCAGCTTAAGACATAAATATGAAATAAAACTTGTGTGTGTATGAATAGAGCTTTAATAAACCTCACCTCAAGTAAAAAAAGAAGCTTCATTGTTCACAGAACAGCAGAGTCACACTTTGCATGTGTCTGCAACTGCTCTTGTGTGCAGACAACTAAAATCTTTTCATGGTTTCATTTTATTTTGGCATTTGGGGTGTGTGTGTTCGTGTGTATTAATTTGCGTGTGGGCTAGTTTACCTTCAGAAGTGCCAAAGCTACGTTGAAGATCACACTGATGCCCTGAGAATAGAGAAAAGGTTTCAGATTCAGGGTGCATTGAGCAACAGGTAAGTAGTTATTTGTAACCAAATGCGGAGGTGCTATTAGTTCAAAAAAGATACATAAAATAAGTTTTTAGGTGTAAAATTTAAATAATTAAAACTTAATTTGAATTTTATAATACTTTAAAGATTTTTGTTGCAACCAATGGACACACAATATCTGATGATCTGTTAGTTTCTCATTTGTTACTATCAGATGTCAGTTTAAAATGAATTTGTAACACATCATGTTGTGGTAAAAATAGTAATTAAGTAGTAGTGAATTGCAGTCAATAAATATATTTGTACGTGCATGTGTATTTTTATTTTTTAATTACCAACCTCACACAGTAACAGGTCAATGATATGGAAGACCATGTAAAGAGGGAACTTGGCCGTGAAGAGGGTAAGGAACCACTGAGAAGCATACATATGAGCCTCAAGACCCACATTCAGGAAATGGTTGTACAGATCTGGAATACATTCCTGTTAAAGACAAATAAATAAAGGAGAAAAAGGAGGAGGAAAAATAATGAAGAGCAGGACAAATGAGGTAAAAAAGAACGAACAATGTGGAGAGAAAGAAATGGGAAAGAGATAAATTTATAGATGTAATGAACACAAATTTTTTTCTTATACACAAATTATAAGCATTATTAGTTTGATTATACAGTATGTGACCACACTGAGCAAGACTACTGGAGGTCTCAGACAAACCTGCATGAGTCTCTCAAGTTGGAAGAACTTGCAATGCAGATCTTCAAAGTTCTGCTTGAAAAGGTCCCTGAGCCCATAATCAAACATGATCTTGACCAGCACACTGAAAGCTTGCTCCTCTGGCATCTGAGGAAGAAAACCAAGACACTTAGTAATCTGTATTTTATGCTAACTCATATCCTGTTTACACAGATTTCAGATGAGGTTACGTTACAAGCTGAGTCAAATATTTTAACCAAAAATAGATTTTATTTACTGCCTGAAACTGAATTATTTTGCATACATCCCCGTGTGTCTATCAAGACCTTATTTCTCCATTAGGTGGCAGTGTTGACATGTCTATGGACTGCAGGCGTGCTTAAAAGAAAGCCACTCTACAGTGGCAAATGACAGACAACTTATTTATTTATACAATTAAAATCCTGCAGATCCCATCTTCCATGTGAAATATTTCTCAAACTGCATTTGTGCAGTAACAGTACATCATACTTACTGTCTTGTCCACTTAAAATACTCACAGTGGTTCAAGACACATTATAAAAAATAAGCTTGAGCAATTCTCCAGTAGAATATCAAAAAGAAACGGATGTTAAATGAAATCAAAACAGTCCTTCTCAGCGCTAGAGGTTGTTTGAAAAGCTAAATTTTTTGCTGGACCATGCTAATATGAAAACTCACGTGCAGCAGCAGCACAGCAGCCAAGAAAGATTGTCCCTGACAGTAGCCAATCTCCTCATCGTAAACAGAGTACGCCTGGGGGAGAAGACAAGAAGACACACACAGACATACACATAAAAAAAATTATATCTTTTACTGTAAATTCAAAAATTGACGATTGGAAATTAAATAATAAATAAAAACAAATAATAAAAGCAGAAAACTCCAGGGTGCTGGTCCAAATTCTGTGCTGAATAATTGATGTTGGTATAAATGTTGCAGTCACCTTGCAACTGTAGCCTGAGATGGAGAGTTTAGCTACATTAAACTGTACTATAATATCAACACAGATTGAAATGATGCATTTGCAATGACGCATAAATAATTAGTTTTTGAAACGTTTGCTTACTGAGTACTCAAATTATGTTGTAAAAGCTGTTGAGAGGAATTTCTGTTGATTTGTCGCTGCCTTTTTAGAAATCTCAAGTTGTTGTAGTACATGCTGATGAGCAAACACACTTTATTGTTAGTGCTTCAATACTGGTTGTAAAATAGCAGTGAAGGAAGACAGAGAAGGAAACAGGCAGCTGTGAGTAAGTGATAGAGAAAGAGATCTTTGATAAAGATACAAACAGAAAGGCAAGAAAAAAGGAAGGACAGAGAGGGAAACGGAAAGGTTGGAGAAAGATGTTGTTACAGAGGAAGTGGATTCAATATGGGCAGAGGGTACAAAGGAAGGAGTTTGGAAAAGGACTTTAGTGGCCTACTGAGCTACAAACACAAATAATGAGTTGAGACAAACAAAGCGTGGATCAATCCACACACACAGAGGAAAGGGAGGGCCCACTGAATTATTCAAACACACCTGAGGAGGTGCTTGTCTGGGAAGAGATGGATGCCCTCACCTGAATTATACATAATGAATGAAATGAAAATGGAAGAAAAAAAAAACTGTGGACACACTTCAGAAGGACCAATCATGTGGGAGTATGGAGCTATAGGATGAAATATGTATTTGTGTGTGTGTGTGTGTGTGTGTGTCTCACATTGCCTGCATGTGTCATGACAAAGAGAGCACGTGCACTTCACGATCAATAAGTATTTTGTGACAAGTGTGTCTGCGTATACATTATACGTGTGCAGCAGGACTGATTATAATAGTCGAGTGTGTGTGTGTGTGTGTTTGATTAGAAATTTACTTGGCTTTTCTAGACAAGTAGTGACTGTTGTGAACTCACTGAACCACCCAGAAACAGAGTGGCTGTTCAGGTAATTAGGGAAGCTTTCACTTTAGCACTGACAACTCTCTCTACTGCTCTAAAAACGTCTACTGTAAAGCCGGTCATTTACACAGGAAATAAATATTGTTACAAAAACAAATCTCTTGTTTATGTGTCACCTGCGTAATTGAAGGAAGATTAAATAATCAGAATTAATGTATAATTTTACAAATACGCTATCACCCATCGGTAAAGAGGTTATAAATGCATGTAATAGTTTATCTCAAACTGCTGCTGGAGTCTCATATTAGCAGTAGCTGAACACAAGAATATGTTTTTACACTGAGTACAATGAGGACTGCGTACTTAAAAAACGCAATCCTTTACTCAGTTCTTTACTCTAACAGATCGGTTAGTATTTATTTAATGTCATGTAATGATGTATTTTGTGTACATTTCAACTTTATGCCAATTCCATAAGCTGCTACCCTATAAAAGGTGGAAAAGCAACTTTCCAAAACAGAAGATCCAAGGCAGCAATCTATCATATGAATCTGGTTGATATATTCTCAATATGTGCTTTTTGCATTGTAAATTATAATTTTAGTAGACAATACAGGAAGAGAGATTCGAAACCAGCCCGACTGTTCCTGCAGTTGCTCTAAAAATGTTTTATATCTCTGTGCTGATCCATAATAATGACTAGCTGCATATCGCCCTGTAGTGACTTCTCAGATTTTAAACAACTCCTGCATGTGTGCGCGCCCTACCTTGCAGATCTTATAGAGGGAGTCTTGTCCATCTCCTCCAGTGTCTTTGAAGTAGTCATGAGCTGGAAATGTCCTGTTAATGTCCCTGGTGATGGCACTGTCCTGGGGAGACTCCTAAAGGAGACAAAGGAGAGGAAACACAACAAAAAGGTCAATGTGTACAAAAAGAAGTAAAGGGATGTGACAGAGAGAACGAGAGATTCTGTTACATGATAATCCACAAGATGTTTTTATTGAACAACTACTAGAAAAAATACATTGCACACAGTATTGGTCCAGCAGTGGTCAGTGTTTTTCAATATGCGGTGGCTGAGCACACTGCTGAGATTTATAGTAAGGAGGAGGATAAATAACTGATGGCACTGAGTGTTCTTTTTATCAGTACACACAGTACACTCTTATCTGTCCATTTCACTTCTAATTTTTAATTAACATTTAGGAAATGATCATTAACACTGACAGACTACAAAGAATAAAGAAAAACAGACCGAATATATCATGTAACACAAAACACAGAGAGATTGATACCATCTATCCTCTTTATTCCACATTGTAAAATAGTGCAAACAACATACTGACAACATTTTTCAGTAGTAGGAGTAAAAGTTTAATGTCTAAAATCAAGTCCCTGTGAAAGACAATTTACTTGTCACAAGTTGCACATAACTTTTTGTACTCTGTACTGAGGAAATAAATAAAAGGATTATAAAAGGATATCTGGCTTTTATCATCAATCTGCAATGTAACAGAGTGAATAAACTGTCTTGTCTGCGGATAAGATGGATGTTTAAGACAGAAAACGAGATATATGAAGAAAACAAAAAGTGTTTTCAGCTCGATAATTTTAATGGATGGAGATTGTTGATTGGCTCTGCATGTGTATAAGGAAGAAAAATACTAACACTAATTTATGAGGACATTACGTCAGACATTCCCCATACTGTGACACAACGTGCAGGCAGAAATATACGTATACAAAGAGAGGCGTGACCACAAACCTACTCCATACATGCACAAGCGCAGGGCAACACGCTTCTCTGGGATATCCCTCTACTGTGATGACAGAGCAACGCACAGTGGAAATACCACACACACTCACACACACACACACACACACACACGCGCACGCACGCATGCACACAGATCAATAAATACTCCAGACTAGAGTCTAAACTAGCCTTGCTTTTCAAATATTAATGACCCTTCATTTCATTATTGATGATCAGTGTATTTGGAAACAAACAGCCTCTAAATAAGTAATATTACTCCCACCTTTGGCTTACATGACAAATCAAATACACATTTTTAGTTATCTTCTTACAGTGTTTGGAGGCGAAGTGGCTCTGAAGTTGGGACTTTATGTTGGGTGATGTAATAAAAAAATTGGGGCATTCATTTATCTTTCTGGGCAGAAGCCTGTTATGGCATTCTCTAATAAGCCGGTCACTGTGGCCCTGCTCTCACACAATCAGTGGATAATGAGACAGAGCATAGAGGGGTCGTGGTTTAGTCAGCGGTAAGGAACAATGATGTCTCGCTAAGTTCATGCTGAATGAATACATTAATGTGATACTCCTGTATGGAGACATTTCCGTTACAAATTGGAAAGTCAGAAAGTAGTTGCTCAAGGGCACTGTTTACGGGACTGGAGCTTGCCATTGCTAGTACAAGGTTTGAAATCCCTACTTATAAAAAGATCCTGTAAACCCATAGTCAAAGTAGGTGTAAATTAAAACTATATACCTCAGAAAATATATTAATTTAATCCCCCAAATAGCTTTCAAAGGTCTCTTGTTCACTTTGTCGTTAATTATACCTTCTCCCTCCGTCTCCTTTTTTCCCCACGGGTTCAATTCCAACTTCCACAGAGGAAGAGAGTGGAACAAAAATAATGCAAGTATGAGAAGAAATGCAGGAAGAAAGAAATACTAAAACAAAGTGAGCTAATGGGGATCTGAGGCCGACAACAGTGGGCTTTTTTTAAAAGTCCATTCCACAACTTCCACCACACCCTGTGAGTCGTAGTTACTGTATGTTTCTGTGTGTATGTGAGTGTGTCTTTCTGACTTAGCCTGCTCTCGGGGACCAGTTAATTGGGGACAGCTTGTCCAATTGGTGTGTGTGTGTGTGTGTGTGTGTAAGCACAGCCAACTTGACTACATGCTCTAGGAAGTTTGAATAATGTTGATTGTTGGCATAATGTTTGTCGCAGTAGGTTTTGTTCCTAGGTTGTCATACTGTTGGTGTTTTTACATATGGTGTTACATCATTTAATACAACATCTAAAATATCCCATCCAGTAATCAGACTAGTTGTAACAAAGGTTTTGAATACAGTCTGAAGTGCATATTCTGTCCTTCCTGTTTGGCTACTTCATTTTTTTTTTCTCTAAACAGACATTACAAACAATCACCACAATACACATCGCTAAAGTTCAACCAGTTTGAACTTAAGCCCCAAGGGCATCGAACTGGACAAAACAGCGCACACAGGCACTCCAGAAACATGTTCATTCACAGCAAAATACATTGGTATTGATAGCTTTAATAGTACAGGGGTGGAGTTACTGTGTCCAGTGTGAAGAGCCCATTACACTGGGCTACAGTCTCTCAGTGAATGATAAGGATCCATGTTTATACAAGCACTACTTAGCCATACTTATCTGAAGTGGTGAGAGCATGTACAAAGACCTTTGACATAATGGCCAATTAGCTTCCTCTCTGTCTGTCTGTTCAGTCAAAGAGAGGTTTGGAATGAGGGTAGCGTGAGAGGAGAGAGAAAACATATCCAGTGTCTCATGGTGGTGGACGGCAAAGCGAGTTAAAGCGATAAAAAAGAAAGACAGACAAAGAGAAAAGTGTGACTATAAATGGTTTGCTGCCTCATTAAGATATGTGGCTGTGGTCAACATAGATCAAGTCACTTGCTTTCTTGTTGAGTTTGATGAGAAGATGAATATTACTCAATGTCTGTGTTGACTGTGGAGCAAAAGCCAGGAGGCAGTTAGCTTAGCTTGGAAGCAGGGAGAAACAGCTTTCAACACAATGGTCCATCTTGTGTGCCACAAACTGTATTTTTTTTTTTTAATTTATTGGGTGTTTCTTCCAACACTATTGAGTTTAAATGACACATCATAAAGGAATATGTCCACAATACCGTTTAATATGCATCAGCCAACAGTCTCACCTCTTGTTTCTATTCTGATTACAATTAACAGTCAACAAAGACAGACAGGCATGACAGCCACAGACTGCCACAGTTACTGTATGCATTATTCATGCACACCGGTCTGTTTCTGTTAAAAATGTCCTTAAAAACACTATAGATGCATCATAACATTTTCTACTGTGTGCGTGTATCTAAGGCTAGGAATAAAGTACCAGAGTAGGGTTTCCGTGGGAAGGTTGAGTAGCTAGCCCTCTATTGTTTATGTCCCTGATTTTCTCTGAGTCAACACAATAGCTGACATGTCATTCTGTTATTCTTTCTCTGCTCTAAAAGGACCCTGCTGAGATGCCAAAAGAACATGAGGTGATATGTATCAAGTTTGATACAAATCTTACTCGGTCACACAAACAACCCATAGTGCAAAACACTCATTACCCTGGATTCAGGTTTAAATTAGAGAAGAAGAAGAATAGAAAAACAGTGAAGAAGTAGTAAATAAAAAAAGATTTTTACAGTCAAGACAAATGCTTTGTAAATAGTTAGTAGATCACTGGCTGATGCTTTTATCACAAATGCAGTAGACTTGGTAGCTATGATTTTTAATTGCTATTCTAATCAAGTAAATACTCATTAGTCAATTCAGTCAGGACTTTAAAATAAACTGCAGTCGACAGAGCACATGCTCTACCCATTGTGCTGTTTCACCTCACCTTAGCGTCATCTGTCATTAAATGTTAATCATCTGTCTCTTGCCCTACTTTTTGTGCCAAATTTCAGTACTTTTGAGGGCCGGTTGTGTTGTGAAATCAAATAAATATTGATAAGATTCCTTTTGAAAAATCCCTACTTGTTTTCCATCACACGTGTGCCTGAAGTTTCTTTCCAATGTTCCTGTTTCTACTTTCAGATATCAGCCTTGTTTTACTGTTTCCTGATCGCTTTCAGCCGTTTCAGAGCTGTGTTACATTATTGCTGATGAAAACATTTCCTGCTGCTGCTTCATATCAAAAGCTTTTCCACTGACAAACTAACAGAAGACCATGAAGAACTTATAGGAAATTAAATGTGTTTATCGCTTCGTTAGAGATGCGATCCTTCAATAAAAACAAGTCGACACAAGATTTGGAGATATTTGTAGCTATTTGTTCAGCGGATCAGTTAGAAACACTGCAGAGAGGGACAGTACTAGCAGAAACAACCACAGTGATGACATTTGATGTAGAGCAAACAGCACATTTCCAACAGGTGGTCTCAACAACTTATTTTTACCTTGTTTTTGTATTATTATTAATATTACTGTTATTACAGAGAGCATAAAGTACCACAACTGTTGGCTACTGGTACAAAATGCCAGATACCTTCATCAGTTCCCAACCCTAATTACAGTCCAATGAAGCAAACAATTTACTTTTATCTGTAACAATCCACAATGAAGTATTTATGATTTGGCTGATGTGAATGTAAGCTATTACTGCATTGCTTGATCTTTGGCCAGAAGTATTTACTCACCTAATATAATAATATAACCCATGTGCAAAAGACTTTGTGATGTGTGTCACAAATAATACAGGATGTGTGTGAAGCAGTTGTGATTACAGATGGCATTTAACCTGTGGGAGGGTAGAGAAACTGACTGAATAAAAGGAAAAATGTGCATGTGATAATCTCTCTCTCTTGCTCTCTAAATTAGTACAACGACTTTTGAATACACTGAGATATCATTACATTTATTTGCACAGTACAGATAAACAATATATATATATATCTTACAATACCATATTTGGTTTGTCATCTAGAAAGCATCATGTAATCAAAAATTCCTTATTTGTCGCATAGACTCACTTTCACTGATAACAAAATTGAAATATGTTTGACCATTTACATCATCTCAACATTCTCCATCTATAAAAGCATCAAAATCTTACTATATCTTATTACAAATTCAACACACTTGATGTATGAAATGTGACATGGTTTGTCAGGATCTAATTAGGTAATGGCTGAATTTTCTTACTCCGTAACTTACAAATGGCCCATTGTTCACTGGGAGCAATTTTTAGCATTCACTGCGGACAATAACACATGCAGAGAGAAATTCCTGCATCTTTTGGGACATTTCAAGACAGAAATTCTGTTTCAGTGTTCAGTCAAATCTTAATGTAATAATAATCTGCTCCTCTGAACAGCTGGGTCATGAGTCGGCTATTACTATACCTGTATGTGTGTACTGTACTGTCTCTACTATAAGGTACAATGGCCAACCATTATTCAGGTGGTGTGAAATACTTCTGTTGTTAGTTAAAAAACTTTTCTTCTCCAGCGAGATATAGCAACATGTCTAAGATTAAAAAAAATTAATGCGCATTTTATAGGTCATTTTTAACTAAGGCCCCAGTTTCATGTTTTCCGTTTCTCAATACAGTTTGTACACTTATTTATACTAAGCCACATATACAGTATGTTACTTCATTAGCAACGTAAGGACTTGATCTCAAGACAGCTACACTTCTGGGTAGTCACAGTCTAATCAAGTGGTGGTTCACCTAAACCTGTTTGCCAAGAAATAGCAGCAACTACCACCTGATATTACTAGATAATTTGAATGGCATATCCATTTCCCAAAATACCTTGCACTAAATCTTACAAATTTCTGAGGAATCTTATCATTAACTGGAGAGCAATGTTTTTTAGTAGGGTTTTAGCGGAGAAATTAAAACCTCAATTTCAGTCTCACTCTTTCCATGCTTAAAAAACAGTTCACAGTAGAAACACCTCAATAAAATGGAAAAATGCATCTTCATAAAGACAACATAAATCATTTTAATAGGTAAGCATGCTGCTAAACCTACCCATTTATCATTTCACAAGAGAAAAGACAGAAACTAAAGTAAATTTACATTTGTTTGACAATCAGACATTCAATACGTCATTTATCTACATTGACATTTGTTCAGAGGGTGGGACGAGGAAAGGAATATTTTGGCAATGCTTCACAAATGGCAGACAAAATATTTAAAAGACAACCTGAATCCATCTACCACCATTGTACACCATACTCACATACACTCAAAAAACACAGTTTACTCGAGGGAGGTGACACTAATAAAGCAATGAAACAGAATAACTTTGTTAGCTTCTTTGCTAGAACACCATGAACAGTCTAATTCAGCCAGTGGTCGAATCCAAACATATCTACACACACTCATACAACCACACATACAACCAGTTATCATACGTGAGCAAACATTTGCAAATGTTCACACTCAAACAAATACGGGCAAAAGAATAACAGCCTTGAGTCATGTGTTTTGCTCCTCCTTATTTTCCACTCTTACAGAAATGAAGGAACAATGACTGCAAAGCATGAACTGTATGAGCTGAAATAAGTCTCTGTATATATGGAATCAATTGCCCAAAGCTGACTGATGTACGTTTTTTCATCTCTGCACATGAATACAATTGCCAGTTCTCTCTAAAACAGTTGCATGTCTGTAAACAGAGCCCTCGCTAAATGTTAGAAGAAAATACTTCAAACTGTTTATTTTTATTTGTGTATCAAGGCAACAATATATTGCTATATACACTGAGAAACAGTCATGATCATGCACACTAGGCATCACTGAGCCAACACAGTGCAGTGGACCTACACAAACTTTGTGTAAAACCTACTTGCATATTACTAAGTCATCATATATTAGAGCTTTAGAAAAAAATATCATAATCTGAGAATATCTATTGAATTTTCTTTGGTACATTAGATAAGGTATATAAAGCTAGTGTATCTGCAGCAAAATAAACTAGTCCCAGTAGCATGACTTTCGGTGGATCAGAATATAGATAATTATTCACAACTTCTGAGTATGTACATGTATTTTGGTCTTGATTAGTTTGTACTGAATATCACATTAGAGTGAATAGGACCCACAAAGATATATATATGAGGACAAGACTGACAACATGTGCCTGCACATAGATGTGTCCTCAATTAACTCTGGTCTTTATGTGTCCCCGTAAGTAGGCTAAGTCAGAAACACACAAACACACAAGCAAATGTAACGCCTGGGGAGCTGAGGGGTCAAAATCGCTTCACGGTGCTGCACAGAGGTTCGCTTGCTGGCAAAGAGAATGGGCTATTTGTCTGTTTGTGATCCTCCCATGTTTGTGTGTGTATTTGTGTGTCTGCAACTCTGTGCATGCCCTCGTCCCAGAATGCAGATACAATAATTAAATCCCAATACAGCATCAACCCAGGTATGTGAGTAAAATGGTAATTACTTGTTTTAGACTTTTGATCTCAGCCAACCCTATAGACAACGTGTAAGGGTCACAGTTCAAGGGTCATTCATGACATTTTTAGCAGCCCAATGATGTACCAACAATCACTAAAAACACATCCTTTCTTGGTCTTGCTTTGCCTTGGACAGTTATGAAATAAGTTTAATTACATAATCAAAACAACATAGGTGCAATGAAATTGACAAAAAGTCATTACAAGAGAAATTATAAAAAAATAACTGTGGCTTTTTTTGTTAGGTTAACAGTCATACACCAAAGCATCTCATGGCATATATTACAAACAGCGGGCTCAAACCCACTAAGTTTATGTCTTATACAACAACTTGGATCAATAAATAATCTAAAAAGTTCATCTATAGATGTCTTGTGCAGACAAACAATAACCAGTTCAGTCAATGCAAAGAAACTATAAAATGACATATAAGGCCTAGACCTACATCATTTCTTTTTCACTGACTAAGCTTAATCAATCAGCCATTTAATATACTAAAAGACACAACAAAAACACAATACACACATACTGTTGCATCAATTTTAGTTTGTAGATACCGAGGGGATTAGAGCACATAAAACATATTTAAAGAGCTTGCTATTGGCAGTTCACCCCAGCACTACATTACAAAAACACAGCAGTCAACTGCATTAATTTCTTCTTTTTTGCATTCAACATGTACTGTGCTGATAATCTGGCAACAAACAAAAGTCACATTGTTTTCATATACAGCTTTTCGTGACAGTTTCCTCATGAAAATACTCAATTCTTAGATTTTATTTTGGCAAAATAAGTTAAGGATTTTCTTTCTGTTAAAGAAAACCGAGATAAAAATGTTCAACCTCAAAAGAGTTCACTTCTCCAAGGATTTCCAGACACCTTTTTCTGCTTTAAAAGCGCTCCCATCCTTCACCACTGTCCATACGCTGTATGGTAGGTTTCCTTGACGATTTTAAAACACCTTGCAGGGCTATTTATGCCTTTTATCCTTCAGTGCTTCATTCTTGACCTTAACATTCTTGTTCTGTCTTTGCCAGCTGTGGTGTGTGCAGAGAGGACGTCAGTGTAACCTCTAAATGCAACAGAAACAGCAGTGGCTGATCGACGCCTCCTTCCATCACTTTACAGCACTTTTCATCTTACAGAGACATTTTACTGCAATCAGATTAGGCATCTTTTACAAAGTTCATGCCAATTTGGCACAAGGGTTTCTTGTGTGCGTGTGCGCACTACACATGACATGTTGTGCCAATTCCTATTTCCCTATGGCCATATCCATACCCTGACCCTGCACATCCCTTTTCAACAGAACCAAGGAAAGCCTTTTTGGTGTTCCTAACCCCAAAGCCACTGCCACTGCGCTGCAAACAGAAGGAGCAGAGGCGTTTAAGGCCCTTCCTAAAGGCAGAGTTGGACAGGCTGTAGATGAGACAGTTACAGAAGCTGTTGCTGATGGCCAGCCATGTGGTGAGGAATGACGCTGCAGGGTGGTGGTAGATCCCTCCGCTCTCCAACAGAAAGTAGAGAATGTAGGGCAACCACAGGATATAAAACACACTGGTAATGCGGAATAATACCATAGCATAACGTTTGTCTGGGTATGTTGATGAGGTCTGCTGATACTGTGGTTGGTGATGTAGGGGTTTTTGCTGGGATAAGTGGGGCAACGGCCCTTGCTCTAATGCACTATTGTCCTTAACTATAGATCCCGCCGGCATTCCCGGGCCCTGCAGCTGTTGGGGTCGGTAACGTGCATGGCGCTCGCTGATCTCCCGGGTATGCTGTCGGCAAATCTTAAAAATGTTAGCGTAGGTGAAGCAGACAGTAAGTGCAGCTGGGGCATAGAGCAGTGCAACAATAAAAGTTGTGAAAGCTGGACGAGTCCTCCACTCAACTGCGCACCACTCCACCACATCACCGTGGTAACCAGGTTTCCCCCAACCAAGGAAAGATGGTAGAAAGACCAGAGCAGAGTACAACCATATTAGAGCAATGCAGCAGCGCACACGACAGGGTGTTACTGAAGACGCATAAGTAAGAGGTTGTGTGATGGCGATGTAGCGGTCCACGCTCACACATGCTAATGATGCCATTGAAACTGACTTCAAAACAGATACCATGTACCCAAACACCTGGCAGGTGAGTTTGGGGTCAAGGCCCTGTAGGTGATGGAGGAGGGATAGCGAAGGGAAGAGGCAACTGACCCCCACCAGCAGATCAGCATATGCCATAGTCTGGATGAAAGCACTAGTGGTGTGCTGGCTAAGCAAAGGAGCACAGTGAAACACAAAAATGACCACAAGATTCCCAGAAATAATGAGAACAGTGAGGAGAAGTATGACAGAGACCTCAAGCAGGCAGGTGGTGAAAATTTGGGAATAGCCTATCTCAAGCAGGCAAAAGGGAGCAGAGAAGTTTGACGAGTCAGCCGAGCTCTGGTTCAGTGGATCCAGGGAGGAATTCATCATTTTGGGCAGGAATACGTATCTGAGGGGCCCTTCAAGGGTACGGTGAACCCAGGGACTATTTTTCCAGGTAGCTGGCTGATGACACTAGCTGTATGGTTTCAGTCCAAATGAAAAGCTCCATGCTGCGGCTCCATGATGAGACTGCCACCATCTGCCATTTCAAATGCAGGAGGGATGAAAATACGGAGAAAGGTGAGGAAGCACCCAGGGTTTGTCCACGGTGCCGGGAGGTGTAGATTTAAACAAACCTACAAAACCACCAGGATACACACATCTGCAAACAGATTAACACACAAAAAGAAGTGTGTGTAATCCTTTCCTTCTTTTTTCCAGTAAAGCAAACTTATCAGCTGAAGGCACAAAAAGGGGAAAAAAGAAAATGACAGTCCAATCTATGCTTGAAATGCTTCTGCTCCCTATAAAGTCAGAGATGGCTTCAACATCTGCTGCAGCTGCAGAAGGCACAGACTGAGGGCTCCCTTTTATCTGTTTACAGTCCACAGTCACAAACACAGCTTCCAGTGAAGATACATTATTGTGAATTGAAGAAATGAGACATTAAGGATAATTTCTCCCTTTGATTCTTTCCTCTTCCACTTGTGCTCCACTCCTCTTTCGTCTCTTTCCCGTTTTCTTCTTTTTCCTCTTCTTTCTTGCTGCTCCTTCACCCTCTTTTCACCACACTTCTATGTCCGCTTGCTCTTGTCTCAGTTCCTGTCTGCTCCTTTGCAGTAGGATCACAGCAGACTGCCGGGAGCTGTAGGATGAAGGCAGTGTGCGGGGGTGACTGATCTTTAAAATGCGCACACACATACAAACACACCTCAGCTGTTATTCCTATCCAGAAGAGCAGCAACTATGTCTAGAGTGGAAATGAGGTAGGCAGGCATACCGATGCTGGGAGAGACCCCCGTGTTCATTTATCCTCCTTTGCTGTCTCTCTCTTTCTCATTCTCTCTGCCTCTCTCTCTCTCCACAAAACAGTGGCACAGACACCCCTCCCCTACTCTGTGGCTCCAACCAATGATCAACTGCAAGGGCACGGGGCTACCTCCTTCCCCACCCTCTCAGCAGTTCCCATTTTGTCTGTGCCAGTTTTTCTAATATACACTCAAGACTCAAAAGTACTGATTCACATGATTAAAATTAACAATATTCATTGTTAACCCAGCTTTTGTAAAATTAACGTTTGACTGTTAACATCTCTGCAGCCTCTCAACTCATTCCCAAAAGATGATCTATAAAAATCTAGGCACTGTCACTCTGAATCTAGGCACTGCAGACAAGTTTTTGTATTTGTTTTAGCGAAACAATGACTGCATGCATGAGCGCAGTTTACAGGAAGCATTACTATTATTAAGCTAAATGTAAACCAAGGACATACAGTATGATAGGAACTACTATTCATACAATATGTGCTGAATTCTGCTCAAAGGTAGACACAGACACACAGGACTTCACCAGGCTGTTTAAAGCACTGTTCTTTAACAGACAGTCTGTCACTTTACTGAATAATCAAGTTGGATCTGTTACATTTTCTTTGCTTGCATGTTTATTAGGGAAGCCTAAATTTCAATTTTACTGCTTTGCTGATTTTTTTTATGCTGGTACTCTGTACATTCTGTTAATTTCTATATTTGTAATCTACTAATAATAAACTGCAGCAAAAAATAACAGCTTAAGAAACTGAGACACAGATGCAGATATATGAAAGCACAGTGCAACTAATTGAATTTCTGCTCCCAGCCTATATGTAATTAGTAGCGAGGAAGAGCTTGAAAGGCACTATTCAGTTGCCACTCTAATAACATGTGGAAATGTTGTGATCAAAAACATAACAAAGGACCTTTTCCTGACTTGTCTAATTATAACAGGAAAGTCACGGTAG
Organism: Pampus argenteus; assembly: GCA_036937835.1. NCBI lineage: Eukaryota > Metazoa > Chordata > Actinopteri > Scombriformes > Stromateidae > Pampus > Pampus argenteus. Next base: position 11,175,065 of record CM072877.1, read on the forward strand.
AAATGTTAACAATAATAATAATAATACCATTCATACAACATGAATTTTGCTCATGACAAACATGCTCAGTGACATAGTACTAGTGCCTTTTACAATGTAAACATTCTCTAACAATTAAACTTATGTAATGTACAATTACACAAATGGCCTACTTTCGTCAAGGGTCCTTTTAGATATTAAAGTGTTCTATTGTTTTCCAACTTTGTTGTCTAACTTTGCAATTTTTGTGTGCGTGTGTCTTTGAGAGCAAGAGAGAAAGAGTAAGCAGCTACAACACATGGATACTACTGGATACTGCAACACATGGATACTACTGGATACTGCAACACATGGATACTGTAGAGACAAATACTTTCCCCCGATGCTTCCCAACATTTTCAGACTGAATGTCTTCTATTAGTTGTAAGCGAATGTCTGCATCTAAACTGTAACTTTGTCCTGTGGTCATTTGTCCTGAGAGCCTAATACAGATATGCACCTGCTCCTGATTTTGCACACATCAGCAGATGCTGCACCGCCACTTAGCATGAGAGTTGCTTTGCCACTGACAGCTATACCCAGGTAGCATGACCTCATGTGACATATTTTAATCTCCCTCCCAGCTAGCTTTTTATTGCAGGGCTTTTAAGAACTCAATTTACAGCCTTTTATTCCATTTTCTTAAACAGGTTAGCTTTGGCAAGTCCATTTCAGCTGAATCCCTGCTACAATAATTACCAACCAACTTATTTTTAGCTTATATGATGTGATGATTACATTTAATTAGTCCTGCACTAAAATTAGAAACTTCACAGTGGAGTAATCACCGTCAGATCTGTACTGCATGGTCTACATCCTTGTCCTAATGACTTTCTGAAGCCTGCAGAGTTTGTCTCGTGCAGGGCAATTTAGTGTAACGTGATTGAGACCCAAACATACCCACACACACACCAGCCTGCACCTTTCCCCCCCCTCCAATCCAGACACACTCCTGTGCTTTCACGCACCTCCTCTGCTCACCACACGAGGAGCTAAAAATAGACAAAAGCACCACGAAAAGGGTTGGAAGAGAAGGAACATGAGAAAAGGATGAGGAAGGAAGTCAAAGGAAATACAGAGTTCATCAAATATGAGAGGAGGAAGAGACGAGGGGAAAAAGGAAAAAACAAGATACCCAGAACAACAACAAGAAGAAAAGAGAGCAGTGAAAATGAGAAGGAAGAAAGAGCATGGTGTCCTGTCACCTGGTTGCTGAGCTGAGCCCAATTCTGTCTAACTTATGCTTCCTCACAGCTTGGCAACCTTTCAAGGACAGGCGTCCAGTAGCTGACATACACCTGGCAACAATTAAACAGCCCTAAACACCTGTACAGCAAGTCAGACTATTAGGACAGAAAAAAACTTGTATAAAGTATGAAGTGCTTATTACTGTTCTGTATTGTTAGGGTGAATTGCATTTGATGCCTAATATCGCTGGTAATATCTAATATCACTTGCAAATGTTTATAATTTTTACTTAAATAAAACATGAATACATTGGAATTCATTTTCTGTTGACAAGCTAAATTAATAATGTTTAAAACTTCCATCTGATTATTCTTAGATTGGCTCATGATCCTGATAATTCTGTTCTGTTACTATATAAATATAAAAAATAAGCAGTCAGACTGTGTCAAGTTTTGTATCAGAATGACATAACAAAAATATAAAAATTAACTGGTCATCTGTTTTCCTGTCTAAGGTTTTTATTTATTAGAGAAATGCCTGGTAGGAATGGAAACAAAAAAAATCTGGAGAAGAAGAAATGTAATGTTAATTACTATAATTTGTATCTTTGAATTAATGATGTTTATCTCGATACGATATGTCTACAGCAAGCACATAAATATCAAAATAAGGCAAGGATGGTGACACTTAATCACGTAATCACAGAGAGAAACACAGACATAGCACAAGATTTAACAAAAAATGGAGCCTGTTAACGTTCAACTGCAAAAATGACTCTGGCATCGAAGGTAGGATAAAACAAATCTAAAAAGTATTTCCATGCTCAATCCAGAGTTGTCTAACAGAAGTCAGTACACATAAACCTATGGAACAGAGGGATGGGGAGGCATATAGTCCCACAGAAAAAGAAAGAAGTAGACATGTTAGGCTGACAAGACAGTGGGAGAGGATAGGGAGAGAGAGAGAGAGTGAGAGACAGGCATGCACACAGTGTGACAAAACACAAATAAGCAGGCAGACAGAGAGAGGCAGGAAGACACACAAGTTGACAGGAGCACAAACAGGTCAAGGTAGAAGTCAGAGAGGATCAGAGTCAGGCGTACACATATACAAATGATTAGAAAGACAGACAGACAGAGAGGCTGGCAGACAGGTTATTATGTGGGTCAGACAGAGACATACAGGCAGACAGGTAGTTATGAGTGCTTGTTTTTGCTCTCCACAGGAGGCTGGCACACCAGGTCTGCTGACCAGGCCTGTGTTTATCTCATTACTTTGTGTCTACACTGCACACGTCTGTGTGTGTGTGTGTGTGTGTGTAGTATGCTCATTTAAACACCATTGGAGCCGTTTTTAACATTATGGATCTCGTGTAGGTAAATACAGACTATGACATCTTTCAGTACAATGCAGTAATACAGTATTATACAACACCAGCATCAGTCACACACACACACACACACACACACACACACACACACACACACACACACACACACCAAAAAATACAATTCACATTTCCACGCAACTGTGGGGGTGTACCTAATAAACTGAATGTATGTTACAGTCAACAGAAAAATATATTACTCTACTTGTAGAGACTAATAATAAACCTTATGTGCATGTCTACATACTTTAACACTGTGGTTTCCAACCACCAATCTGCAAAGCATTTGCTACCGGGCCACAAGAAAAAATATGACTCAGCAAAAAAGCTGAATGACAATTACATAATTTGAGTATAAAAAGTTATGCAAATAGAAAAAAAAAAAAGATCAATATTTTTGTGTATAAAGTAAAAAGTTTTTACTCATGTTAACTAGAAACTTTTAAGTACAAACGATATACAATGGAAAAAAGTTGGGAACCTGCATTTTAAAAAGATGATGTACGCTACAATATCCGCGGTTCAATATTATTTCAATCATTACCACCACACTGCTGCTAATAACATTAAAGAAAAACACATACACTGTCAATTTCTTTGAAGGCTTTGAAGGCGCAACACTTAAGCTAAAGAGTAAGATCATATAGATAAAAATGTTTTGACTGTAGTAATGCTGTGATATGGTCACAATGTTGTTTTTCTGAATAATAAACTGTTGCCTTCCAATATGTCAAGTTGTATTTCATAACACCAGCATGATTATAATCAGCTGGCAAAGAATCAGTGAGCTGCCAAAAACAATTATTTACCCTATGTAGTAACTTTGGCAGTGACCCAATATAATTTATGGAGTTAATGGAAAATGTGTGCCATAGCTACAGCAACCTAATGAGTTTATTGGTTACGAGGGGAGAGTTAATATGTCAGCATTCAAAGTTAGACCGGTACTTCTAGTACTTGGCAGCAGGGACCCTCGCATCAAAGAGATCATCATAGCTCCATAAAGAAAGACAGGTTAAACGTCCAAGACCTGTTTCCACTTCCATCAATGCCCTGGATTCAGATATGTAGATGAACCCAAAGTTCAGACAGGGTGAGAACACAAAAGAGGGCGCTCGCTAGAACATGATGTGCATACAGTGCATGCAGCACAAAGAGAAACACACAGACAGGCTGAATACTGAAAGCAAACAAAACAAATCAGTGGCTGGCACATAAGTATGGTATGCACACATTATTAATAAGGACCTAAAAAGGGAAAGAATGAATTAGTAGATGAGAAGATGAGCTTTAATGAGTACCACTAACAAAAGAAATATGAATGTGAATGAAAATTCTTTCCTAATTAATACATATGATATGCAGACTACAATTATGCAACTCTATCTAGAGCTTGTCTTACAACAAGATCTTTGGTGTCTTAGTTCTAGTTTGATATTTAAAAATCAATACAACTTACACTATATACTTTGTTGAGTGAAATAAGATGTTTATCACATAGCAACCGGTATTGACTACCTTGCTCAGTCTTGCTCCAGGGAGAACAAATAAATCGCAAATCGTCTGTTGGCGTTAGGTACAGCTGCACGTGTTCTCCACACTCTTCTCTGTGTGTTTGTTGGCTGGTGCACAATCCTGGAATTCTTTAGTGATTCTGCAATAAATTCCTATCCAATCTGTCCAATGTCTATCAATGCAGTGGCGTTGCATACCGTTGTTATTGTTGTGTGAGTGAAAGTTTAGATTCCATTCATACCATTGATGTTAAGGGAAAATCAGTATGGCTTGTACATTATAATAATAATAATAATAAAGGAAATGTACAAAGGCAGAGATTGTAAAAAAAAGCAACAGAGAAAGACAAGCGAAGAAATGTGGTTGGGGAAGGGGAGGGGGATGAGTGTTTAAGAGGAGAGCAGAAGGGAGGAAAGGGCAAGACCGACATCTTGTCACCACCTGGGACCCAGCTCGCTGCCCAGGGATGTTGCCTTTAAATAAGAACAGTGGACAGAGCTGCAGCCCAGAACAAAATTACAAAGACTAACACATCTACAACAACCATCTACAGCAAGACACCTCTCATCCACATAGACGGAGATACTTATGTACATTGTTATCTACACTAAAACTAAAAAGCTAAAAAGAATCATCTATATGCTGCTTACAAGTAATACGTGAGGATAACTGACAAATAAAAAAAAAAAGAAAATAGCAAAAGATAAAATGGCAAGTAATGTCTCATAATCTATTAACAACAGTGTCTGGTTTCTACACAATATTCAGAGGCAAAACCAAGGCCAAGCAGTTATGACAAACCTAATGTCGCAAATACCCCAATCGTAATCATCTTAATTGTATAATAATATTCAAGTTTCAGATCACAGACCGGTCATTGTGGATATCTTCTGTTTTGGCCAAAACTGCAAAACTGAATACAAAACCTGATTGAAGTTGCTCTTTCTTTTGACCTTCTTGACTGTTTTCAGCGAAAAACAACAGCGACTGTATATAATGATGGACCCATTGGTTTGCATAGAAGTAGGTTTGAAGCAGGTTTGAAGCCTGAAGCAGAGCTGCACTTTACAGTCGGCACTATATCCCCCATTTAGAGCCAGGACCTTCGAAAATAAGGAGTGTGCGGTCTTGCCTTTAATGCTATGGAAACACGGCCGCTACCTCGCAAACACTTACACACTTGGGCAAACATTAGATATTTTTACAAAATATTGCGACAATAATCCGACTCAGCGAGTCCTGGAGCTGTGGAGAGCAGTAAATGTGACTCATCGTCCACATGGGAGACATCAGAGCTACTATAAGTCTTTCAAGAGACAAGGAGCCTGGGATTATTTGGAGCCAGCATCTAGCAGCCATCATTGCACTTTAAAACTGGGCAGGCAGTTTTGAACATGAGTATATGAGAGGGGCCACTGATGGTTAGGTAAGTTTCTCTAACCATCAGTGGCCCCTGAGGTGCACTTTCAAATATGTAAATCTTTACCCTAACTGTTGCCAAGGACACAAACATATGCACTGGCCAGCACAAACCATAAGAAACAATTATTTAAATGTGTTTGAATGAAATGTGTTTCACTTGTGAAGATCTAAATATAACCAAGTGGAAAAAGTGGAAGGAGAAAACTGTTGCTGGAAAAAAAGTCAATCTTAGTGATGGCTTAAGACTTGGATTAAAAAAACAGCAGAGGTGATGTGGACAGCTTTCTGATGTGTCCTAAAATAGGAGCCTGTACGTCCTGCTCGTCCTGCTGAAGGACAGCCTTACTACACCACCAACATCAGGGGGATCATGGTGTGCAGTGACCATCTTAACAGAGACAATACTTTTGTTTGGTCTTACCTTTGTAATAAGAGTGCGGTACTCCTCAACCTGGTGGTCATTGTTATGGCAACCTGCTAGGAGCTGCCACACCTCCCCACGGAGAGCCTCAGGGATTCCACTCCGCACCAGAGCTGGGAGCTGTTTGGGACGCACTGATAAGTTCATATGCCTGGAGAAGGAGACGGAGAAGGAGAAGGGAGTCAGTCACTACTTTTTTTTATTAAAGACATAGTACCGTATACTATTTAAACTTTATTTAGTGTTGCTTAAAGTATGGCACAGTGATAAATCTTTACATACAAATGGACAAATGCAATCTTTCTGTGCACACGTGCTTGACAGTATCTAACCATAACAATGTTTTCATTGATTAATCAAACTTTATCTATATAGCACCTTTCAGATTAGTGCCATTCAAATGACTGAAAAGCTGATAACGAGACAGAATAAATATAAAATGTAATAAAACTAAGAAAATAAGAGGGAAGAAGAATTTTTATTCAAAATGTGCACTACTTTATTTACGCCTGAAAATATTTTTCAGCTGTTAGTCTTGTCTTCTCTGATCTCCTTCAACATTTATTTTTGTACATTAGTTTGACTTTTTTTTTTTTTTTTTTTTTTTTTACCCCTTCCCTATGTTTAGCAGGATTGAAAAACAATAGACAATATAAGACAATAATCCAATTGAAAACTAAAGCAACAATAGACAGCAATTTTAATGCCTTCCTTCCTTCTTCATGTTCATATTTAAATGTTAAAGCTGTTGGAGAAACACTCAGCGGGTGATATACACTGCATGCAGATGTAAATGAACTCAGGCATCTGCCAGCCCACCAGCAAAGTGACAGAGATAGAATTAGAGATACATACAGAAGGAGAAGGTACACTTGGAGGCACAGCTGTACCCACCTACCAACTGGCCTGACTGGAGCTGACAGAAAATCCCTGAATCCCTGAAGAGGTCTCACACACCCCCACCTTTCTTAATTCACCCCTCTCCATTTTCTGAGTTTGTTTTGTTTATTTGTTGCAAGCTGCAGGTTATGCAATACATGACATTTTCTGCTGGGACTAAGAAAGGAAACAAAAGTATATTGTGTATGTCTAGCGCATGCATGTGTGCGTGCATGTGAAATAAATAATGCCAGGCCTGGTCCTTAGGGGCATACGACTGTAAAAGGCTTTCTGTGATTTTACTCTGTGTGCTCCTTGAGCTCCACACACACACACAAAATCACTAATCACTCACACAGAGCTTAGTATTATGATCCGGAGTGAGACAAATATCTCGAAAAACAAATTCAGTGCTTTAATTGTCATGCTAACATTTGGTTTTCTCTAAGGACAATATAAATGCCCAAACGTAATGAAATACATAATGAAGACAAAATGTGAGTACATTATGAGAAAAATACATGACGTTAAACAAAACATTCAGTTTAAATATATATGTACAGATGGAATAAACTTAACCACTTTTTATGGATCTCGTAAAAAAAATATGCAGAGAGGTAGAACGAGAAAGGCATGCTGTGTATGTGTGTATGCCTTCATTTACAGCTAATTAAAGTCAGGGCGGTTTCTATTCAGTTCATCACAAGCTTTTGATTAAAAACAAATGCAGTAATGGGATAGGGAAGCCATCTTAATAAGCTGCTTATCAAGAACTCCTGCCTGCTTCTGTTTCTTTCACATGCAGAACATCTGCTAAAGTCCACACATGAAAATGAATTCTGTGTGTGTGTGTGTGTGTGTCTGCACGCGTGCAGATTGCAACAGCAAGAGAAGTGGACGGACAGAGTGAACAAGAGAACAAAGTCTTACCACTTGGATAACAAATCTCCCCAGGTCTCCAAAATCTTCTCTGCACATTCCTTGGAAACATCACCTGATCCACTGAGCAATGGCTCATCATTATCTAGATACAACACATACACAACAAACAAAGTGTTTATATCACACGTTTTAATCCAGTGTGTTGTCTTGTATTTCTGTTTTTAATCTGAACTGCAGCTGAGCTGTTGGCATAATATTGAACTTGAACAACAGCTCACTTGTTGATTTATTGTGTTATTTGATAAGGAGTAATTGATGAGGAGTAATTGATGGATAGGACACAAAGTTCAAAGACTAAGAGCAAATGTATCAGTAGACCAAAGATTAACACACTGACAGATACAGTGAGTACCTCAATTATGCTCTCTGCCTTTTATTCTCATTGCTACCTCTCACATTGACACAGAAATACAAAAACACACACACACACACCACCGCTGGCTAAGTACTTTTTGGGCAATAGTACAAACAGTTCTGTAACACAGTGTCTGATCTCCCACAGAATTTTAACTCATGTGGACACAAGTCTATATCTGGTATTGCCTCTCAGGACAGAGGCTAGGAATATCAGTGATCGAAACACAGAGTTTAATGCTGGTTAAACTACATACATTTCATGCTGCTGTTCAGTACAAAATGCCCAGCAGAAAAGTGTTGTGTCTTAATAGTCCATGATGCTGATGGAGGTCATCCTGACCAAGGACACCACAAGTGTTTAATGTTCCAGAGTATTATTATATTATCTTGCCAGTTAAGTGCCTGCTTTGAGGCTGTTTATGTGTCTGACACGATCAAGTACACTAAATGGTTCAAAATGTTAAAAACATTTTCATATGGTTCTGCTTGTCAGCCTTCTCCATGTGGTCATGATTTTCATATGGCTTGTATAAACCAATTATACCCTTTGCAATATCAGGCGTTTTATTTATTTTTTAACTTGTTATCTCTATGTACTTGAATGCCTTAAAAAAAAAAAGTAGTGACTAAGCGAAAAACTAAGACAGCAGCCAATCACCTTCCTCTTCATCATCCTCAGGTGGTGAAGGAACCATGGTACCAGGCCCACTGGACAGGATGCCAGGACTCGCTGTGGTCTTCCGTTTCTCTCTCTCAGTATCGCTTTCCAAACTCAAAACCTCATACAGAGTGTCAGAGGCAGGACTCTTACGCTCCTTACGCTCCATCTGAAAAGAGAAACATTGAAAAGACATCAGATAAAATGTAGATTTATTAAGATTTTGTGATTACAAATTCGCAAGTACAAATTTGAGTATTAAAAAAAACGGATTGCTTTGCATTGTTGCAAGTCAGACCTTCACGCAGAAGGAAAATTGGGACATGACTTGACACACCTGTCGTAGTTTAAGGTAGAAGGTCTCAGTGTAGCTACGCTTGCTGAAAGGCCAGAACAGCCTGTCATTTGGGGAGCACACCCTGACCCTCGTCTCCAGCAGAAAACGGACTGGCTCCTCCACCTCTGTAATCACCAGGTCGACTGCTGTTGTCATGTACATGAATTTATCTAAAAAAAAAACATGAAGAACTGCTGAAATGTCATATCCCCACAAGTCATTCACTTCCATTCACCACCTATAATAAATATGTTAACCAAACCCGTAACTGGGTCATTTATGAAAGCATTACTTTGACTTATTATGTTTGAAGGTGGATTGGTGGTGTAGGTGGTATTGCATGCCGCACAAGGGTAGAACAAAGTCAGCATATGGGGCAACTGAAGTCACCACCTGTGTTTCATTAACAACTTTCCAGCAATAATCATGTGCTATCTGTGCAAACATTGCAGCGTCTGTCTTGTACCGGTACATACATTATTTTTTCATGCTCCTTCAAAGCTTGATTTGAGGATTTGTACAACCAGTGGAAATTGCCTTTCACCTTCGTAAATGTGTCGAATATTAGATGTGTAAATATGAGTAAATAAACAACTATCCAATAAATAATAGCTTTTGAAAATCATTCAGTTTTATTTGAATCTTCGACATATTTTTGGCTGTTACCTTTGGGCGTTTCCTCATTCACAGCCTGGAACTGAGGCGTGTTGGGGTTCCAACTTCCTGTGATGATGTAAGACTTCCCGTCAGAGCTCTTTCCCATTGACTCCTGAAGGGGAACAAGTTGAACAAGTTGGAGGAAGTTAGCTAACCCTCAGATATAAATACACACACACACACACACACACACAAACACACACCCACCCACACACACAAAGACGAACACAACTCAACACAACACAACACAAGTGTCACCCACCAGGTCTAGCAGGTGCATGTCACTGTTCTTCACATTTTTCCCTGGGCTGAGCAGGAGACCAAAACATCTGGCGAAGAAGCAAACAAACATGCGCACACACACATTAATGAATGCAAGAAACAGAAACGTGAAATGAATCGGATCACATAACACAAGACACACACAAGAAATGAGCAAAAAAGAAAAAAAAGAAGAGAGATTGGGAACCAGAGAAACAACAATAAATCTCTTTATAGAGTAAAACCAGTTTTAAAAGATCACATATGTTACCGCAAAAAGTGGTTTGCACTGATCCTGGAACAAAGACCAGAACATGAAGGATTCTCTGGGTACATCATATAATAACACAACACTGTGACAACAGCAGTCCGCTATTTTCAAAGGTGAGGGAATGTTTACATTTCAACAGATTCATTAAACTGTGGGGAAAAAAGGGGCCATTAGAGACAGGCTCAGATCACCACCTTATAAATGTGTCCCTGACATAGGCTGACACATAAATGTAGAGATGTTCAACAGAGTGTGTTCATCAATTATAGCTGAGTGACTCTTTTCTTATGAATGTCTGGTCATGTTTTAAATCTAAGGTGTAGCAAATATAGAAATCTCCGTCAATCTGACAGCTGCATGACAAACTTCTTCTCCTTTTTCTTTTTAAAGGACAATCCCAGACAGATGGGGATGTCGACTCATATCATCCTTTACTATGGTCTTTCTCATCAATCTAGATTGTTTCTTTTATTGTGTTTTGAGATTTGAGATTATATATTGTATATGTCTTATAAGATGTCTTAGTTGTTGTATTTCAGAATATATCTTCTGACAATTGTGCCGTTGATATATTAGAAGGTTCTCTTGGTTAATGTGAAGGGACTTAAAGGAGCATTGATCACACGGACCTCACACATGGACAGTTTGTTTTAAATAATATACACCCAGTTTTTTATGTTAACCTTATCCAACCAATGCATGAAATTAAAAATCAAGACATTCAGTGATCGCTTGACACTGTACAGTAAACTAAGCCCTTTGCTACTGTACTCTATTATGAGGAAATCTTGCATGAGTGTATATGACTGTGTGAGTGTATGTTACCTCTCAATAGCCAGCTCCTTATTGGAAGTCTGCTGGACATAAATGACAATTTTCTTGTCCATTCCTGGACGCAACTTGAAGCTCTGCTTGTCCTTGTCTTTTGCTACAGTGCTGAATAAGAAAAAAGCAGAAATATTATTACCCAGATTCTTAACAGCAGAAAAAATACAACAATCACAGGTAAATGTGTGAAAAGCCCATCATATAAATTATGTGAGCAGATACAGTGATAAGTTTGATACTGACTGAATCTTTTATTTTAGGTAATGTTTGACCACATGCAGGTTTTGTTTTATTTTTCAAAACTGAGAAAAACAATAATCCTGCAGTTTCTACTTTTTTTTACAAATTAAAACATACAATTAAAGCAACTACACTAATGGGCAGGACATCTATATCAGACAACCAGGAAAGTCCATAATAAAATTTAAAACAAACCTATTTATCAAATTAAAAACGTGTAAAGAAAAAACATTTCTAAATATGCCCTGGTTCCAGTTCTTAAAACCGAGCAGGAAAGAGAACCAGGTTTGAGACAGGAACAGCAATCGACGTTCTCCAAACCCTCACCGACACAAATTTCTATGGAAACTTTGAAGAAACCCTTCAGTTAAGAGATTCTTGAGTTAAAAAAAAATCCATTAATCTGAAATCTGTGCTATGTGTATTTGCATATGAAAGCTGTTTGCTTGGATGTCAGTAAACTGAAACTAATCAACCAAGAGCAAATGAGAAGGTAATGCATGGTAGGTAATCATTATTAGGCTTTTTTTTTTGTTTGATTGTTTGTTTTCCAAATAAGTTAAGTATGCAGGGTTGTTTGTGAATAGATGGACATGAGTCAATAATATGGGAAACAAAATATAAAAAGTTCAGGGAAAATGTGTTTAATGTGGCGAACACAAGAATTTTTTGTTGGGTTCATTTATCAGTATCAGAGAAAGAGTGTGGCGTTAATTATCAGAAGTGATCAAACCTTGGTCAAAACTAGTCTGCTGTGAGACATAAAGATATCTTGTGATGCTCTTTAGTGATATTTTCATCATTTCACAGTTTACTTTCATTATTTTCATGTTTTATTTACTATTTCTTTTTTGCATAAGACTAAATGAAGAAGTAACATAGTGGGGATTAGTAATGTTACTGTAAATACTGTACAGTCGGTTCTCAAATTAGATGACTTTGATGCTTCCCTCATGGGTATTATGTGTGCACCACATGCTGTCAACTCTGGAAAGATGTGTGTCTTTTCTAACTGGGTCACCCAAAATTGTGGTCACTTCATCTTAATCCCAAAAAGTAGGGCTACTCGCCCCTGTGTTTGTGACGAAAGTGATTTTCTGACAAACATGGATCAATTGTTATTGGTATTGCTATTTCCATTCAAAGCTCTTGACATAATTCATAATGGTGGTGCCACTGCAAATCAAATACTTAGCAATGATGATGATGTTTTCTCAATTTTTAAAGATACATTGTACTTGTACAAGACATAAATTCACAATCACCATGGGCATCATAAACAATGATCCCATGCTTTACACATTAAATTACATAAAGTATGAAATTGTTTCCCACCTGAAAGTACCCTTGCCGTCATCCTCCTTGATTTCCAGGCTGACGGTGAAGGTAAACAAGTCACTGTCAGGAGTGAGTGGAGCAGCCTGCTGAGATGACAGAACTGCCTTCTTAGCTGACCGCCGAAATGCTGTGGCAAAGCTGTATAGTATCCTACTCACCTGCATAGAACAGGGGAACACATGCAAAAACACAAATAAAGTCACGACAAAGTAGAGGACTATTAAATGTAAAATGTAAAAATGTAAAAATGTAAAATGTAAAAATGTAAATGTAAAATTTACCTTAAAAGATACATACTGTAGTGATTAATTGTACCTGCACACACTCTTTCTCATACATGCTAAACAAGGACATGGGTAATACAGGGTGAATATGAGATAAGCCATCATGAGACCTGCTGGTTATTCTGTTAGCAACATCACTCACAAATAGAGATAACAAAATCAAGATCTGTTTGCTGTGGAAACCATGTGAATTTGCCCAGATATACAAAGTGTTGAGCTGATGTTATTTGTCAGGCCATTTTTAAATGAAACAAGAACACATACATTTTTCAATATACTGATTACTTTAAGTTGAACACATTCTTTTAGCGCACCTACTATAATAATTTGAGTTTAACAAGGCATTTGTGATCTTTATTGACCTCTACTCATAGAAAACAGATTACGGCACCATTCCCACCCCCTCTGTTGTCTTAAGTTGTAAACAAAAGCAACAGTGTCAAGTGAATTAGCTTGTTATTATAGTGGATATCCTAAAGAAACATACACTAAAGAGATAATATACAGTATCACTGGTGTATGTTTTTTTGGCTTTGGTACATAACTGAAATGTCTTGTTGGTCATTGAGTTTTAAAGCCAAGAAACATCAGCACCAACCAAAACAATCACAGAGTCATTAGTATTGATCAACGAATCAATCAAACCTCGCCTTGCCATTTTGTGATTTCAGGCACTAAAAGGCGTACCTACTGACCCACTACTCTACTGACTGTATTATCTGAGTGTGGAAGCATTTTCCAAATGATATTAAACAGAAACAACACACTATGTATGAGACTGCAGGGTTCTGCTAAATCTCAAACCCGGCGCAGAGGTGGTAGGATGGAGTGGGGCAGCAAAATGTGGAAAATTGGGTGGTACTGATTTATTTACTTTCACAAAATGTACTTTTCCACCCACAAGACTCTAGATTTGTGAGCTTTTTACTTAGTCAAGAAAAGAATCTCATTTTTCATTATTACTAAACAGACATGTGTGTGTGATAATAAACAGCTCTCTCCCCCAAATAGAGGCCCACAGCACCATGGTTTTGGATCATCTCTAAATCTGGTAAGCAGCGGAGCTTGGGGGTTAGTGACTCAGAGATGTGTGGGGAAACTGAACTGCTGTTATCAATAAATAACAATGTTCTTTTGCTTTTTTTAAGGCCAGAGTATAAAGCAGATTCTAACCTCTCCTAAACAATGCCTTTTTTTGTCCCCGATACAGTTGAGGGATGTTCGGGCATCGCAGGGGGTTTGTTTATTGGGAAACAATAAGCGGACTGGGTGTAAGAGATGGGGATGAGTAGAGTTGGATGGGGGGGACCCCCTGCATCTATGAAATTATGACTTGTACTACTCTAAAGTCTGAACAAAGGAAATGTTGTTCTGTACTCTTCCCATCAATCCGTTCTGAATGCCTCCAAATGGTCTTATTCTCTGTGTGCGGTAGGAATAAGCTCTATAAGGATGTTGTACTGCAAAAGACTCTGTCCCAGATCATTTGTGAATGCAGACATAAAAACTACAAATGATTACCATTTTTATCCTCATATTTTTTATGAAATGAAATGACGTTTGGAGTTTTGGATTAGGAATCAGCCTTTATCTCATCTGGAACTTGTATCCTGTGGTATTGTTTTTGCTTTCTGTCCAGGGAATCATAGCCAATAACATTATTTTTTTACTTGGCAGCTTTATCTTTATGTGCATACTGACATGAGGAATTGAGACATTTTTAACTGATGCCACAGCAACAATCTGTATTCTGTCAATGCCCAATTTGTGTTTGTCTCTCTGAACACATGATTTAATTTGTGTTAGGAGCCCAAATCCATAGATTTTTAACAAGTCTATTGAAGCCACAGTGGTTTTAACAGCACTAGATATACATCTCTGGATGGGAGCAACAAGTTTATGCACAATAAATTGTTAGAAACTAGCCTTGGGGTCTGACTAGGAGGTCTGGCAAAAAGGAGGCGAAATAGGACTGTATGGATGAAAAGTTCCACAAAATTACTCAGAATGTCAAAAAAAAAAAAAAAACTCCATATAATAATAGAAAAGCTGGAAGTACTTACTGTACAGTAATAACTTAAATACAAGAAGGAAATGGATTTACCTTAAGTTTCTCATTGTGTTTCTGATATTATGGGTAAAGAATGCTGCAAATTGTCTTCATTATTTGAGTATATAATTGGGTCACTTGCTTGAGGCAAATGAGACAGCTGAGGCAGACAAGACGGTAAATAGTTTTAATCCAGCTGCAATAGTCTGTCACAAGGTTACTTCAGTACATGTGGGTATGCAATCAGAAATTTAATTTTAAAAAGGTGAAGATTTGTCAATAAATGTACATCATTCACTTATCTCTACAGTGACCAAAAGAAGTAAAAACAGCTTAGTGGATAAATGCAGTGGTCTAAGAGGTTGTTGTTGTTGTTGTTAAAGAGCTGTTTATAGTGGATTTGAGGCTGATGTGAGGCATATGACTACAGCAGCTTTTTTTCTGAAGAAGGAGGCAACCAATTGGCTGAGTCACTCCACTCTATTTTTTTCGATGAGAGGGGGGAAACACGCTGAAGATTGGTTGGAGAGGGGTGGGTGCAAGAGCAAGACCGTGAGGAAAAAGACAGAGAAGAAGGGCAGGAACGAGATGTCAGGTTACTAATTAAATATGTGAAATTATTATTGGTGGTGCATATGTATTACTGTTTTTTAAGGGGAACACGTGTGTTTGTGGGCGTCTGGGAAAATGGGTAGTCAGATGATGTGGGGACTGGTTAAGTAGCGTCTGTCTCAGGGCTCTTAGTGACATTGATGGAGAGTGCTTCCATGAAGGAGAAATCAGGTCACTGAACACTGAAGCAGTACTTAAACCCAGTTTCATGAGTGGATTCCCTCTTCTCTTCTTTTATGTTTCTGCTGAACCCCCTGTATATAATCCTCTCCTCTATACCTTATCTTGGGGATTTTTAATTGTGCTTTGTGTTTGTGTGTGATGTACATGAGCATTGCAGTATAGCCTGCAGTGCATCACATAATCCTTTGGGGACCACTGAGGAAGCTCCCATACTGACACTGAACCCTGTGGTACAAGCTACAGGGAGATCAACAATTTATGACAAGGTCAACTAAAATACTGCCAGCAGTATGAGATTGTATACATGTGTATGTACTGCAACATGAGGAACGAGAAGGAAAAAGTGTGAAAAAAAGAGGTGTCATGTGCAACACAGAGCAGAGAGTTTATAAGAGGTGTTCTTGCTCCCTCTTTGGACCACTTTCTGAATAGCAGTAACATTGCTTGTAACTGTTTGGTTTTTTTTGTGTGAGTTTGTATGCATCTTCAATAAATATCAGTATTTGTGTCATGTGTCAACTGAATGCAAGTCTTCTGAAGGTAAAGTTTACATAATCTCACCATAGAGAGTAGTGTTGAATGTAATGTATACATTTTCATTAAACAAATAAATAAATAAATCATTCATTAAATTCTCACCGCCTCTTGGATTTGGCAGCGGAACACATGGATCCTGAAGATCTCGGCATTGTAGTGGCTCTCAGTGAAGGCAAAGCAGTCGCTTTCTGGTGTGCCATCATGGCCTCGCACACAGAACATAATCTTATAGATAGGGTAGTTGGCGATCTCTGTACTGCTGTGGGGGTCCAACAACCTGTAAAAATATCGGGGAAAAAAATGTTGTTTGACATTTTAATATCTGCAGAATAAGATTAGTATGTATGTTTGTGTACTGTGTGTATGCACCTACCTGACAGTGCCTTCGGACACGCCTGGCACAGACAGCGTGACGTCCAGGGGGAGTTGGCACTGCCCTCTGAGGATACTCATCATACGGAGAGCCTCCACCTCACTGCGGGGGGCGTTGACCGAGGCACACCCCAGATATGTCAGCTGGCTAAAGACAACACTATCCTCATCTGGGATGGGACTGCCAGGACTGTTGTCTGATGATGATTCATCTGCTGTAAAGTGGCAACGCATTGAAAGAGGAGAGGGAGAAGAAAAGAAACATACAACAAAGGCAAAAAATCTGATTATTTTACTTATTACAATCATATGGTTGTTTATCAACATCACTGTCCTCGTCAGTGATAAGATGATTTGTGATAAGGGAAGTAGGAATTGAGGGGAGAATAGGCGGGTAAGGGGAATAGAACAACAGTTGTGTTAATCATTGAAATCATGCAATGAATGAATAGAGGGACCAAAGGATACAAAGCGAATGAGTGTCTTGGAAAAAATATTTCATTAAAAAATGTAGATACTTATGTGATATTACTCTTAATGTATTAGCAATATCTATAAAGATGAGCCATTGTGTGAGCTTTGACAGACACCAAAAAAGAGAATAACACAGAAACATCACAGCTCACCTCGATATGACCTCTCATTCAGCTCACTCTCCTGAGCCGTCTGAACTGGGAGTACCATCTCCACCTTGGCTGGGTGTGTGCTTAGAGGGTCAGAGCCTGGCGCTACAGGTGAGGCTATAGTGGCAAGAAGCCTATGGTCGCCCTCACTGAGGCTGTCCATTCCCATTTCTGGTCCAGTGTCAGCTACTGATGGGTCCATGAGGACATCCTCTAACTCCCTCTGGAGCTGCTGCTCACTTCCATTCCCCACAATCTGACACACACACAAGCCAAGGAGCAAGGACAAAAGGAAGCATAGAAGGCAACACATTTAGACCCAAACACAAATGACAAAACACACATTTTGTTACTGAAAATTACTGTAGTAATTACCGGAACATATCAAGATGAAGCTAATTTATAGGCAGTATGTTTAAGGGGGAACAAAGCCTTGTTTCATCCTAGCAGCCAGGGATTCTATATATCATCATATCCTTATTATATTTCATCCAATATTAGTGATTAGTGTGTCAGTCAGTTAAAGTTGCGGAATATCTGTATCAATGAATTGTGTGTGCTTGTTTCAAAAAGAAACAAATATCAAAAAAGGGAATTTGTAAGGCAGCAGAAACAGTGACGTGCCACAAGAGACAGCAAAGCCCCCCTTTTGTCCCTTCCTGATGTGCAGCATACTGATGTTAGCTAAGAAATAAAGAGCAGATTTCAGCTGCAGAGGGAACTGCTGTTTGAACTAATAAGGGATCAGAAATACCATTAAGAATACACAATCAAATTTTTCACCTTTTGTGGTACATCTAGTGTTTTTATAGTTGAATATTTAGGCTAAAATGTTCCAGTACAGACAACCTTAAATAATATCTATGCCTTAGAAGGTATATAGTAATTTGTTCAATGATGTTAGACTAAAGCAATTATCTAGACTAAGATGGATACTACAACTTAAGTTTCTATGTCAATACTCCGAGTAGCATATGGTGACATTATTCTTTAAAGAAGCTGTTGTTAAGTAGCTTTCAATTCTATTTTTAAGTTCACACATATGACATAACTGTGTCACCGTGCAGTTCCAGTGGGCCTTGTAATTTAAAGGTAGTGCTAAAAGCCTGGTCAAGTACAACTACAATCCTATATGTGAAAATGTCTTTCACAACTATCATCAAAACATAAGTGCTGAAAAGGCTGGCGAGGGCCATCACTCAAAGCAAGCCAGCAAAAATACAACGAGCACAAATCACAGACAGGATCACCACAGGATCACATCACAGAAAGAGAGAGAGAGAGAAAAAAGATCATTCAATTAAGAGAGTGATACAGAGAGAGAAGTAGGAGGAAAGCAAAGATAGCGAGAGAAGAGACTGACCTTAAAGCTGACCCCTTCCTCAGAAATCACCTGCATAACAAACAACAAGTTTAGACACACTGACTCCTCTCTGACTGGATGGGCTGACTTGGAGGGAAATGTGCATAAGAGTGTGTTGGCAGAAACCAAATCATGATATCCAGATGAGCAAAGTGTAAGTGAATGGAGTGATCTCACCACTACATACAGTGAACAGTAGATGTATGTCTGATGTACTGCTTTTTCTGACAGCAAACAGTCAGTGCCCACTAGGCTACACAAAACAGACACCACAACTCTGTTTACCACCAAAATAACTGTTTGCCTTTAGCAGACTACTGTGTTACTGTGTAATATGCAAACAACATCCATGCTCTGCTGATGCCACCTGGTGGTACATATACAACATCACATCAACAAATTCTTCGTTTACAAAAAAAACACAGGTACAGTAATGATAATGGAAACAGTATGACCCTGTGAGCCGACTACTTAACTTCAATTGCAGAGAGAGAGAGAGAGAGAGGAGAGAGAGAGAGAGAGAGAGAGAGAGAGGAGAGAACCTGAGCCCATTAGGGATACACACAGGATGGTGCCTGGTGGCTAGCTACATTTCCTTCTCTGTGCATAGACACACCCTTGTCACAAAAGACTATTATTTTCTCCGTCAGTATGCTCAAAGCACTTGCAGCTGCATCACTACGCTGTTTGTAAACTAATATCTGCTTGTTGACTGTTAACTGAAGCACTGAATTGAATAGCAGAGGCCATACTGCATGTCAGACATGCTGTAGTACGATAGCACATACTGTACACTAACAGAAGCATTTGATTCACTGCAGATGGCAGATGTATCATTCAACAAATTGGTAACATATCAGCTGACTTGTCTTACTCTTTCAGTTCATGCATAAATACACATTACTGTTGATGTCTTTTCTTGTCCACAACATCATACTAACGTAATAACACAAACAATTTGCAGCGGAACAACTTAAAACAGATTTAATACGTTTGGACACACTTTCTTATTCAAGGGAGCACAAAAGCCAGCAACAATGTTTATCTATGGTAATGCACGCATATCGACAAGGACATCCTTACTCCAAGTAGCAAATGAAAAAAAAGACAAACTGAGTATAAGACTAAGACAAACTAGGAGAAGGAGGTAGAGTGAGAATGTGGAAAAAGAAAAACATGAAATGGTTAGCGTTATGGTTAGAGTGTGAGAATAATATATGTGATCTAAACATCACTGTGTGTTTAAAAAGACAAACGAGACAGGTGGGTGATGAACACAATCAGTTATAAAATGAGTCGGTATGAACTATAACACCTGACATAGAGTTTTAACAAGTTCTAATGATGATAAATAATGTGCATAAAGATGAAGTGAACATGGTAAATCTTGCTGTGGGTTCTGATATATGCTTAACTCTTCAAACAGACTGCTAATATGACAATATTTAGCCCACAGCTGCCTGCTATCCTGCTGGTATTTTGAAGATAATTATAGTTTTACAGTTGCTGTGATTTTCTCTTATGTGATCAGAACCAGACTGCGACCATTATAGTACTGAGCATGCTCACAATATTCATAGTATGAAACATCTTAGTAAAGACGTATTCCCCTGATACTGTTATCACAGTAAATGTCAAGGCAAGGAGAAGAGAGTCATGAGTATTCAGCACGTCATTTTTTACTTGACTAGTACAGCTATGAAGTCTCTATTCTGTCCCTTATATGTCTGTCCATACCTACACCCAACCTTACCTTCAGTCCTGTCTTTTCATCATCACTACCATTATTAGTAGAGGAGGGTGTCTCGTCTCCCAGCCGGGACACAAGGACAAAGTCCTCACTGTTGAGAGTGGACACTGAGTCCGAAGACACACTAATCTTCCCCACTGAGCCCTTGTCATCCATGGCTGCCGCTGTTAAACTCAGCCACGCTGCTCATGAATGGAAGACAGGAGGAGGAAGTGGTGGGAGATGATGAGCAAAATCACCTAGAAAAAGAAAAAAAAAGAAAGAAAAGAAGCAGAAAACAGTCATGATGTGATGAAATCCATGAAAAGCATATTTTAAAGCAACTTGAAATGTAGCTACTTGTAAACTAACCCTGTAAAAATAGTGAAACCATTTAGTTAATTATTTAATTATCCAATTTTATGGGTCTTTTAAACATCTTAAGGAAACTGCGTGGTGGCTTTAAAAAAAAAAACCCAGAACCCAAAAGTGAGCGTAAGAAACAGAAAATGCAAAAGGAAGGTTAAGCAAAAAAATCTTAGGTCAAGTGAAGGTGATAGGCAAGAGTTGGCTACGATGAAGAAGAAAAGACGCAGAATAGATCAGAGTGAAAAAGAAGCTGTGTGTCATTTGGAGAAATGTTATGTTTCTACAACCATCCGTCTAAATTCATGTCAGTATTGCTCAATATATAAATTCAATTGTGGTTTCCACAGCACCACACCAAACAAGTACACCAAAAATACATTACCTACACAACAAAGAGCATGACGGTCTGAATGTGCTAACTGAATTGCATGCACTGCTCAATGCATGACTGTTCTCCTAGCCTGCAATCAAAACCACACATAACCTAAGCTGAGATCCTGTGGGAAACACTGCTCATCATCATCATCATCTCATCTCTCGCTCTGGCTTTTACTCTAACTTCCTCCATCAGTTCATACATCATCTGTTCTCTGAAATAGCATTACAGTTCAGCATAAGATACGCACACAAATGTAACCTAAGCGCACACTACTATCTACCTGATAAATTCAATAAATCATATAATTACTTGTGAGGACAGCTCATAGCAGCACAAAACATGTTTTTACCAATAGCAGAAAAGTAAAAAATAACTTAAATTCAACCTTTTTTTAAACTCTAAACTAAAAGGTTTGTGACCACAATAAATAAAAGTAGTGACAACTAAGGTAAGAAGAAGTTTTACATGTTTTTTTAAAAGGAAATGGAGACAATGCTCCATCTTTACAGTTGGGACATGAAGTAACTACTGAAAAGGGGTGGTGTCATTGTACCCAACACAGGAAGAAATGCGCAACAGGTTCTGGCAGAGGTTTAACAAAAGGCCAGGACAAGCTATTTCTGGCTGTCTGCCGACTCCTCACTTTTACTTGGTCTCCCTTTTCTCTCCCCTTCAATCTGCTATTCTTCTCAGCCATTTTGCTCCTAACCGACCTCCTCTCTTCTCCTCTATGCATGCCCTCTTCCCTTTTTCTAAAAGGTCTCACCTACTGTTTCTTCCACTTTCCTCTCCTGTCAAACCCCCACCCTTCCATTTTGAAGCAGGTCCAACAATTGACAAGTAATAGGAAAAAGGTCAAAGCAGTTAATAATGTACACACATGCACTTATGATAACATTGTTATACTGACCTACAAGTTGCTATCTTTGTGTGACTATAAGGTGTTACGACATCTTTTGCCGATATGAATGTTATTACCACACACAAGCTGAATAAAATAACTGGCAGCTCAAGGTTGTTTCCTTTCGCTTTTCAGAGCAAACTGAGGAAATGAGAGACTGTTGTTCACCCAACATCCAACATGGGTGTTGTTTTTCACTTGTATTGTAAAACTGATGTTGAAAGACAGGCTCACAGGGTACAATGATTTGTTACGGCTACTTACAGTGAAATATACTGTAGCCTTGGATCAACACTATAACACACTGAAACCTGTTTAATAAGGAGAATCTAATAATACACAGCTGATCTTTGCACCAATCATGAGTCTTAACTTAAAGGTCTCTTTCACAGTCAAGATCTGGGAGAAAATGTATGTATTGTTATTTAGGTAACTCACTAATTGTTTGATCGCTGTCATCCTGCATCATCAGCACTGCGTTTATTTAACTTTATGATTATTCAAAACTGTGACTGGACCACATGAATAATGACAAACAGCCACAGTAGAAATTCTGACCTGCAGAGTTAACAAGTAGAGCTTTCACACCATCAACCATCTAACCAAACCCTCAAAATATGTTCAAAATAGATTTAAGATTACAGCTATGTTAAGACAATTAAGACATTTTTTACAAACATGCTTATCTAAACTATGTTTAGGAAGGTATACTGTTTTCTTCGGAGACCTCAGTTTTAGAGCCTAGTAATGACCATAACTGACTGTCAGATTGTGGGGAATGTTTTTAATTATAATAGCTGCATATTTCATATTTATATTTGCATGGGTTTTAATACTGTAGAACAGAATGAATTATAGATTTGAATAACATGGCCATGCTGATAATATAGACCTGGCTCTGCACTGATCAAACATATATATATATATCTTTCCAAAACAACTAAATTCAGCAATGACAACTCATCTAAAAGCTCCCATAGTCCATTGTGTTTTCACTCAAGTTATCTGATTAGATCTCTTATCACTGTGTGGGTGTGGACAGACTGTACTTGATTGTCAGCTCTTCCTCACTCTCATGATAGTTGTGTTGCCAAAACCTAACCATCAGTATGTCAGTTTGTGATTGTTGGCAATAGTTTTCACTGCATTTGAGTTTGGCATGTTAAATAACACATGCCTGTGACTTGTCTCAACAGTTCTGTGTGGCAAGTAAACAAAACATCATGTGTTCTAAAACAATACAGAAAATACATATTTCACATGGCTGACCGAATCCAAACAGTAAATGTACTGCACTACTGCCTCTGCCAACACTTTTACATGTAAAACGATCTCCACCAACTGTAGATTACCAGATGCTAGAGATTCAATGACATACAATATTGGCTCATGAGCCACTTACTCTCCATTTAAGCTTCCCTGCTGCACTCAACTTCAGCCTAACACTGGCCTAAAACTCCAGCAGTCTAGTTTTGTCTAGCAGCTGTCACAAACATCTTCATATGCATAAAATAGGCTACTAATTGCAGGGTGCAGCTGACAAATAACTTGCATAGTATCTGACTCTTTGAATAGCTGCAATCTAAGAGATGATCTGCATTACTCCTCAGTCCCTTCTTATCTTTGCAGGCTTTTAATCTTGACAAGACTTGACGAGATGTTTACTCCACTTTTGGTTTAAAGGAAACTGCTTTCCATTTTTAGCACGCGTGTCCTCTCCGTGATTAATCTGGTTCTTCTTTCTTGGATTTTGTGTTGAAGAACTTTGAGTTTCTACAAGTATCATGTGGGTTTTTTTTTGCTAATTACTTAAGTCTTGTTGTATTAACTTAAAGTTTCTACATGTTCATCTATCGGAGTATGTAGAATACATCCAAAACAAACTTATATGGTTTATAATAATAAAATGTAATTGTGAAATGCTGTGCTTGGGCTTTTCTTCATGTGATAATGACTTTGCCCTGTGAGCGGAGAGAGACACCTGTAAACATCAGTGTAAGTTGGGTTCAGATTTCAGTAGTTTAAAAACTGATTGTTAAATCGATTAAATTACACATATAAGTAAAAAACGTCACAGATCTTCTTCTCTCCAATCTCAAACACGAACAGGATTTGAAAATAATGGCGCATCTGTCACACACACACACACACACACACACACACACTACAGGATCATGCCAGAGGGAGCGATGCACCACTTCACATGATCTCACATGATCTCATGGGGAAGCAGATGTAAACAAAACGTAGACATAGTACAACAATGTGATACTTTGCATTGTGAAAAAAACTAAAAAGATTCTAAGTGTCACTTTTATTTTATCTGTCAGCAGTAGTATGCTAGCTAATGTTAGCCTAAAGGGCTAAATGTTTATCATTGCTTGGCAACACCGTCAGCTGCTCCAAGAAAAGTCCTCTCATAGGTCTTTACGACCAAATTAGGTCTGGTTATTGAACCAGGTCCATTCAGGAGTGCTATCCCGCAAATGTAAGTAAACAATAGTGAAAAGATGGACCTGTAAGATTTGCAATCTTTGCTCTGTTATTACAGATATTTGTTTTGATCAAGGAAACAAGGATGGACCAACTATTAATGACAATTATTATAATAACGATTGTATTGTACTGTACCTTTTCTGCTTTGCATATCATGAAGAAGAAGAAGATAGAAGAGGGAGATGGAAGATGATCGCTCAGAAATTATGTAATCATCCAGATTTTAACTCCTAAATATCACAAACATCAGTCACACACCAGATTTCCCCTCCAATTGTCGGGAGGGGTCAATCAGGGATACATGTTAGAGGAGAGAAGAGATTGAGCTAAACCAACAGGAAGAGGTTTCCTCTGATGGAAAGCTGTTGTGTGTCTCACAAAGACCAGCTTTGGCAAAGATGGTTATACTCTGATTGACTCAGATATGAAAGATGATTATTTTAAGTGCATTACTTTCTCAATACAGTGTTAAGATCCCTTAGGAGCCACTTTTACAGACATAAATAAGGCTACAGAAAGTACTAAAAACAGAAATTAGTGAAAAATGCTGATCACAATTTCACGTTTACATATTGCTGTGATTTATCTGATCACAAGTCCGAAACCCAAGGATAACCCAATTTATGATTATATATGAGCAAATGCTTACATTTGAGTAGCTGAGGAGACTTGGTAATTTTACCATCATCAAAACAGTTGCTGGTTAATTTTTCTGTAAACTAATTCATTAATTGTAATACTTTGGGGACCAAATCACTGACAACAGTGACTTCTCGTTGCTGTTCATCTCAGCTAAAACAGAAGCGCAGTATCAGAATCTCTAAAAAGCAAATCTTATGTTAATCCATGTGTAAAAATGTGTACGCTGGAAACCTCGGCCTGACTTTTTTCTTTTTTTTCTCTCCCTACCACTCTCCAGTTGAACGGGCTGTTCTGAGCTGCCAGCTGGGCCCTGCATGCACCTCACAAGGGAGAGGAAGACACAGCCAGACACAGTCAGAGAGCATTCAGGCTTGCAACACAGTCCCTTTCGACTCGCCTCACAGCAGTGATTTTAACCAGGCAGGAATAGCAGGGAGAAAGAGCAAACGAATAACCAATAACAGAAAAGACTTGACTACAACACGGTGAGGTATGACACAAAAGAGAAGAGAACAAACAAAACGAAAGAAAAGCTCTGAATGAGCAAGTCATGAATTATACAAATCAAGGAGAGAAACACGCTCACACATACAGTCCCTAATTTCCATCTTATTTGTGTTGTGTATCTGTGCGTCTAATAATCATGTCAACTGGTTACCAGTTGTCCAAGAATGAAACTTCTGCATGTTTCACACTCAACAACAAAACAATCTCACATGACTGAGGCAAAAAAAACAAAGAGTCATCACATAGTCCAGGCCTTCCTTAACTTCTGAAAATGGAGCAATGGCAGCAACAGAACAACTGTGAAATACTGAGCTGCATCATGTGTAAATATACACAGACATTTATTTAGCAGTAGTGTATCTCTACTGGTTTATTAAGTAAAGCTTATAACTTCACACTAGTGTGTGTATACGCTCCAACTGCAAACATTGTTAAGGGCGTTGGTCCTTTGGAAAGTAGAAGTGAAAGCAGCGTGTCACTAATACACGGTTTTATTTATATGTATATATGTATACATGTATACATACATACATACATACATGTATACATACATACATACGTATCACTCTCAAATAACAAATCATAATCATGATTTCCTTTCATTTCTGCAATTTAGGCCTAACAACAGGGAACATATCACTAGTTGATCTTTACAAGTCAAGGGACTGACTGTGGGTTCAACAGGGGATACGGATGCAATGTGACTGTAAGAAGCAGCCAGAAAACATTTACGGGAATCATAAAAAAAATGTCCTACTGTAGTTGGTCAGGAAGAATCTAAATTTAATGTCACTGATCCACCAAATCATAAAATCTAAAAACCAGCCTCAAAGATTATCAGCCTTTCCAACAAATCAAAACTTCAAAATGTAAAATAACTAATAAGCAATGTGTGACACTGGTCCTATCTGAATAATTTTAATTGAATATTACATATAGGCTTTATCGAGTATGTGTCTCAGGGTAGGTCATTAAATGTCATTAAAGCAATCATTGACTTTTCTGATATAGAGAATTATGTTTTTAAATGACGGAGACAGAGAGACATAGATCAGCTGTAAGTTTGTAGCCTTAGGTGTAAGCAGGTAAGTCACAGGGATCATCAAGTGTCAATGTCCCATTACAGAAGCTTCACTAAATCAAGACCCAAATTTCTCCACAGAACATTTTGGCCTTGGTGAAAGCATCCTCAAAAATAATCTGAAATACAGTACTCTTTTACTCTACATCTACCTTACAATACCATGCAGCTACATGCAAGTTTGTTAAATTGACAGCTATTTCAGACAAAGAGCTGAATCAGCATACGACATACTTAATTTTGTGGTTGTGAACACAGTATGAATATCAACAGACATTGTTCAGTGCCACCAAAAATATAATATTTCCTCCACACCCATTGTTGATGCTTTGAAACTGGGATTTATGTTGAGTCAACACTTATGCTTGGAAGAAATGTTGCAGATGCTATTGAGTGCTACAACAACATTTTTCAACTCCTGTCTTAGCCACGTATAATGTTATCACTTTCCACCCTAAAGTAGTCTCATCCACAGCAACTGCAAGGAAACACTAATCCACAACCAGTGAGCCTCTACCAGCGCCATAAACACATAAATAAATATATGAGGGCGTTGTTGGGATTTCAGAGCATTCAGGGCTCGGCCCTAAACTTAATATGGAGCTATAGGAAGCATCAGAAAATGTGGAAAATGAATAAATTAGACTTTAATCTTCAGCTTTAAAAAAAATAAAATAAATACTAGGCCATCCCTAAAGGATATTTGAATAAACACTGACCTTTCCTCGCCTCTAGTATACATGATTGTTGTCCAAGCATTTGCATACAGACTATATTCCATGTTTTATCTGTGTACGTGCATGTATGGCCAGCAACAAGGCTTTACTGTAAAATGCCTGGGTATTAGGAAGTAGAACCGAGTCAAGTGAAGCGGCAGTTGGCACATTTGGCCTACAGTTACAATACATGTACTGGTGGGATCTATTTAAAATCACAGAGACAAAAACGACTGGTATCAACTATTCTATTTTTGGCAATAGCAACCTAACAACAGCTAGCCTGCTGCTGCAGCTGCAGCTGCAACATGTGTTTCGTTATCAGTAGAAAATGAGCAAAATATGGATCATATCTCCACACAAAAGGGATTACTTGATCAACATGTCATCTTAGTTTGGCACTACTCACGTGAGATTAATGCATTTAATTCTGTTATGTAATGAGTGTTTCTGTGACTAAGGGGGAGTTGAATATTTTAATGGTAATAATTAAACTTATTAAAAAATCATGCCCGCTCACAATTTTTAAGTTTTTTTTTTAACAATCCGAGCAAAGACAATGCATAATCATATTGAGCTATCAATGTCGTTTTGAAATGATTAACTCATCTATTGTAGTTATATAGATATTCATTACATAGGTGTCAAAATTAACTTATATGTACGTGCAAGAGGTACTACACAGGAAACACAATGGTTGACATGATGATTGGTGAATTGTCACTGAAGCAAATATACCACATAAAAATCATGATAAAGTGACTATAAAGCAAACTACCAGCCTGCACAAACTCTGTATACTGAAAACAAAAACAGAGCACATCCAGCTGCCATCACACCCTGTAGTAAATATATATATAAAAAACATGTGCTGCTTAACAATTTAACAGTAGAGACACATTTTCATCTACATGGTTATTCTCCGTTAATAGAGTGGTATACTGGTAGCAGATACATTAATTGGCTTTCAGGTCTCACCTGTACGACACTTAATCTGGATACGATCATACCTGCTTACATGGTATCACGGGGCCTCGATACACTTCAAACCTCACAGCTCTTTCATAGATACACTATCTAATGCTCGTATTTTTGGTCGATAACGAAGCCTAATGAAGGTAGCTCGTGTTATCTTACTGCACCAGTTATCAGTTAGCCCTGACCAACCTGCCAAACGTTAGCTAACGTTAACTTACGATAGCTCAGCAGTCATCGGTACTAAATCCGACAAAAATGCTAAACGAAACAGTGACCTACTAGAGAAACTAGTCCGCGACCATATAGCAATTAAGACTAAGTGTTATGTAAATGTGTTCGCAATCCTGGGGTGAATAAACCTGCTTGACAGCCTTCGCCGGACACAGCCTGGATACAGGCCATTACTGTACATAGCTGGCTAGCTAACGTCTGCTAGCCACGCTACCCCTGGTACTTACAACCAACAAACAGGTATTTATCTTCATAACTGGAGACACAGCCGCGTTAACATTTGATACTGAATGCACGCCCAAGTGTAAAAACAGCTTACCTTTATTCCCACGGTTATATTTACTCCAGTGGTGTTTGGCACAACATTGCACTTTCCCAATAACATCAGCAGCCAACAGCATCCAGCCGAGCTGTAAACACAAGCCCAACCAACCCGATGACACCACGGTGCGCATGCGCATGTCGGGCCCCCTCTTGTCGCCTGTGCAGAGAGAGGCGTTGGTATTACCTAATGAAAGGATGCTCAAAAATAACATAAAGGACATAACTTCACTTTAGGTTTGTTAATACAGTCAACATGGTAAGGGCCAGAGTACTAATAATAAGTAAATAGATAGCAAAAGGATGTAGTATAGGATGCTCACAAGTGGTCTGAAGTCTGAAGGCAATCAAGTCACCTTGCTATGCTTAAAATGTAAGATTTTAGTTTGTTTGTATTTCTTTGATGTTTCAAGTCAGGTTAAGTCTTTATGGAATCAAGTAAAATATCACAGCAGAAAAGTCCCAGTTCAAAGTTTCTTTTTGTAAGATACGGTAAGTCTGACTCATATCTGTCTTTAGATTGGTTAAGGTAGAAAGTTAAACTGTAAAGTGGGACTGGACTTTATCTCTTTCATTTCCTCTTTCATTTGCAGTTTATTCTTTTTCTCAGTGAATTCTCTTGAAAGTTTGCCTATTTACCTGGTACACATTAGGCATAGACATAGCTCCAGCAGTTCAAACACACTGATTTAATGTAAAACCACACAATTCCCACTGGAACTGTTTAGGGCAGTAGATTGGTAGAGACAGCAGCCACTTGTCAGCAGGTTGTAAGTATAAAATTGAGGCAGAATCTTCCAGCCACTTCTCTGAATACGCCTCGTAACCACAGCAGTCAGATGAGTTAAACACACCCATACTGTTCTTTTAGTGTTGTGGTCATGCTGGTCTTTCCTATCCAGCCTGTCAGGGCTAAATCACTCCTCTTCTTGTTAAACCAAGTCCCAATTTATGAGAGGGCTCCTCATTACACGCAGTCAGATGTTGTACAGATCTCTACAGGGCTGTTTAGTGTAATTCTGTCTATGAAGGCTTCTTATTCAATTGCCACTCAGATATTTCCTGGGGGGTTTTTGGAGATTTTGCACATTATAGAATGAGTGAGAGTGTAACAGCCACATTAATTTACATAACTGATGAATTGGTTTTAGTATCAAAGCATTTAATCTGTCTGTCAAGAATCAAGTCTTTACAGTAGCCTTTCAAAGCCCAGAAGAAATTGTGAATTTGAAATGATGTCTAGGTAAGTCTAAGAATGGGGGAGTAATGCTATTTGTTTATGTAGAAAAACATCCACAATACTATATCATGGTCCTATGTTGCCTAAAAAAGGGAGAACATAACAACCATGCAACATTTTAAATGTTTTTGTTTTTCATTTTTGAATAAATACTGTCTAAAAGAAATGTGTTTAGGGTGTTTTTACTTTTCTAAAATGTAAAAATGTGTCAAATTTGATCTGAACAATATGTAAGAGCCAACAGAATCATTTAAATACTGTCAGCTCAAGGCTTATGAATTGTCATACAATCATACTCACACATGATGACAGGAATCAGAAGAAGACACAGATATTATTTGTAGTCGGTTTATTGTAGCATGCAATCTCATGTGCTGAAATCATCCATAATTCCATCTCAGTGTAACACAGAAGCAATATGCTGCTCAGCCAAGCTGTCTGTAAATCAATGTAATACAGGTAAACAAGCCAGAAAATAACCAGTCAGTCAAACAATACTCAAATGATTTCATTGATTATTAATAGCACGTAAATCACTTGTTTCAGTCCTGCATTACCGTACAGTTAAGTAAAAGGGAAACCTTTCACAATGTGATATTTCCAAGGAAATAAATGGAATACATAACAGTATTATTCATTATGGGGACATTTTAAATATGCTGTCTCTCAAGGATTTCATTTCCTCATTCTGAAACATTACACAACTGCCCCAATGATTTAAACATTTAAATATATCTGATTATCACAGGTTGTATAAATGAGTGTCTAGACTATAAGTCCATCTAATGATGGTGCCAGACCGTATACAATGACGGATGTGTACCATCTCTTAATAGTTCATTTACATTTCAATCGAACAATAGATTCGCAAATAAAATGTCTAATACAGACATGAATAGTCAAAAAACATCAGTTCATCATGTTTCACAATCAACAAACAGGTTTTTTTCCCCCATATATTATAGAATAATTAGACACTCTTGTCTAATAAAAATTTAAACCGTTTTTAGCAAATTCTCAAATTCAAAACAAAGAAGCAGACTTAGAATATACTGAGAAGGAAAAATACCACAACAACAACTAAATGTGGTAATAACAGTAAATAGTAACAATATAATATAATCTCTATTAACCAATAAATCATTTTCATGAGCAAACATGTAAAATGCTGCAAGCAAACGTCAGCACTTGGCGTGGCCACACAGTGGGCATGTGCAGAACTGTTACAGCGCTGGGTGTGTTGTATCACAACTACAGAATCATTAATACTCCTCTGCCATCACAAGAGGGACTATATCGCATGCATGACAAAGAATGCAGGGAGAATGGGAGCGGAGGGGATGAAGGAGTGTGTGTGTGTGTGTGTGGGTGTGGGTATAGGGGAGGAGGATGGGGGGCACTCACGGTCAAAATGCCCCCCGCTGGCAGTGATGGGGTGGGAACTAGTGCAATGTAATTCACCACTACAGCAGTGTGCTCTGTAGACACTTTAAAAGGAAAAACAGAGTATCACTTTGACATTAGTTCAATCCTCACAGTACTGTTTTACCATACAGTAGTACCCAGCCCTTTCCCATGATAACAGGAATAGCAAAGCCAATATTGATACTGAGTGGCAACAGAAAGCACAACAAACATTTATGCTTTGGGTGAATTCAGGTAAATACTTCCACACAGTATTTAGTGATGAACACGGACATTTCCAAAGTAGCTGAGCAACTTAATTCTTCCCTGAGTGATTCAGACGGACAAGGATCTAGCCTCCTCTGATGGAACAAAGCAGAACTACAAGAGAAGTATCTTTACTCCTCAGCTTGACGAAGCCTTTTCCTCCTCACATGTTTTTTTTTTTTTTTTTTTTTTTTTTTTTTTAGTTGAGAAATATGAAAACCTATAGGAAAATTTTCAGGGATTGATTGTACTGTACTGTACACAACATGGCACTTAACATCAAATGACTTCAAAGGTGAAGTTGTAAACAGATGCAGAGCGACAGTAGGTAGCTAAACTCCTGACTGGGCGTAGCTAAAATCCCTGCACCAGCTCTTGTCTTTTTCTTTCAGAAATAAACCCTGCAAAATATCAGAGAGTTTTTCAAACATCACAATGAAGTCTTCAGCCCGCAGATAAACATGCATTTACTTGTCATTTTTTGACTTTTGACAGCTTATCCCAGCATACGTTGAGTTTGAGATATGAGAGAAACCCCCAAAAGGTCACAAGTCCTGTATCTTATTATCCGTTCAGATCAGTAAAGATTTAACTTGAAACTCTTCCTCAAACAGCGATTCTGCAACCTTCTAAAATGGGATTTAAGATTTAATTTGCGCGGGAAGACATTGCTTTTGCTTCTCAGAAAATCTCTGAAAAGGTACAGTAGCTGGGACGAGAGGAAATGAAGGAGGGAGCTTGAAAGATTCAAAGATAAGTTATAGTCCTCCTCTTCATTCTACACAAATCTCATAAGATTTAGAATAGTAAACAAATTCAGAAGAGCCTTCATGACTTCAAATCTTGTCTAAAAACGGGTTAATGTTTTCTTGTAATTTATTAAAGTCATTAAGTCTCAGTCACACACAAGGCGCCTCATATCTATTATAAAAGGGAGTGAGGCAAGGCTAGGCTGTATGGAAATCACCCATACTGCACAAAATTACAGTGAACTAGACTTTGGTGGTTTACAGCGTAAAGACAACAGCGCATCTGATGACCAGCAAACGCAAATAAACATTAAGACAAGACGATCAGTTTTGTCTCTGCGATGCAAAATATAACAAACAGAACAAGAGTAACAAAGATCCTGATACAAAATACCTCGACGAACAACTTCACAGAAGTTAGCAATGCACAAAATAAAATGGAACAAAGCTTAAAAAAAAACAAACCAAAAAAAAAAAAAAGGTCAAAGACATGGCATGAAGAAACAGGAAGTGGTGTCCCTCACTTTTGTAGGCTTCAGCTTGAAACATCATGTTCTCTGAATATTGTTGAATGTGACTGAGCGCAGGAAAATACTGTGGGCTTAGAAAAATTTTGATTTCAGTGTTCAGTTTCCAAGGTCACATTTACATGTAAGACAACACCAGGAGCCTGTCAGCGAGCATGGATAAAAGTCATTGTAAAGCCCAATGTTTAGCTTTAATACAACACCAAGGAGAGGCTATAGTGTTGTGTGTGTGTGCGAGAGAGAGAGAGAGAGAGAGAGATAGACAGAGGGAGCAATGAGACAGTTTCTAATTTACAGTCAGCAGTATTAAACGCAGTAAAGATTAATAATAAGTTAAAGTAGTTTCTATAAAAATCTACCAAAATGAGTTGCTGACAAAACAATTTCTGTTTCTAAATGAATTGCTTCATGCAGTAAAAGTCAACTAATGAGAGACGATGGTAAAGGCAGTGTAGTATGAATCACAATGATCATCTACAGATTTAAGTTCATGACTGTGTCACTGTGTTTTGCGATCACATGACTGTCCAGCGAATTTGGAGTTTGACATTAACAAGATCACATGACTCGTAAAAGACAAAAAGAGAGGCTTGTCTGAGTATCAGCAATGTGAAGACCTCTGTTTCCTGCGGTTTTTAATCTTCTCTGAGGGTTGGATGCTCCCAGTATTTAAGCGTCTATCGATTGATTTTTTTAGGAAATACATGTGTTATGCAGCATCACAATAAAGGCTATTAACTAAACAAGTGCCATTTAGCTGAATAAGGCCAATGCCATGTAAGGCTACTTAGAGAAACAAATGGCTTGCACATACACTAGAGATAGCAAGAAATCCATAAGATGGCAAAAAAATTTTCAAGAGGTGATGAATAATGCCACTGTTTTTGTTTTATGAACCATATAGATAATAGAGTTTAACCAGCGTCTGCCATTGAGGGAACACACTTTTTTTCAAGGCACAAGCTACGGAGCAATCACGCACAGTAAATTATATGTACATAATGTGTGGACCAGACATAAATAACTTGATGATTTACTATTGCAGATTACTTGTATTTACTTTCCCAGGTTCCCAATCTCAATACTGTGAGAATAGATCAGTTTCTGCTGCTGTTTCAAGCTACATATGAGGGAGAAAAAATGAAGATCAAGTAAAGGACAGGATTAAGATAATATCAAAGAATCCTAAGATTCTAAGATAAAGTAAACCAAAAAAAAGTTTCATGATTGATGAAAATCCACACATTGTATTGCCATCTACAGGCTTTTGCTGTCTGACGGACCATGTTGAATGACGTGTAAGAGGCCAATCAAACATAAGTCTGTCTTTGCTTCCCATGCTAAACAACAACAAATGATACAATGTCTAAAACTCATGAGTACACTGTCATGTAAAGTGAGCAAATATGTGGTGAAGATGCTGTGAGGTGTCCAGCCTTTCTCCTAAACGTGACCAGGGTAAAAGGTACTATATTGCCATAAACATCAACATCACTAAACTGTGGAGCTGTACATTGGCGAAGAGCACCACTTAGGAGTCAGTACAATGTGTTTTATCTTGCCTCCTGACAGAATGTTGACCCATTCCTGTTACATTTGATTCAGAGATATGATTGACATTTATGAAGGCTGGAATTAAATAGTTATCTCTTTCACCAGGATCTTGTTGTGGATAAAGCAACTCTATCTTGGTACAGATCAGAGCCGGACTTTGTGTCCCTTTAGCTCCCATTGAGCAGCATCTCCGTCCCAGGGGTTTCAGGACAAACCCGAGTAGAAGAGTCCCCGAGTCGGGGAGGTCCAGTCCGTAGCACAAGCTTGCCGACACCCAGACCTCCTGAGACCAACCCTCCAGGAGACAGAGACTTCCTATGAAACAGAAGGAGAGAAAAAAAGAAGGAAGGATGATGATTCTGAGAGTTCATCATAATGAAAAACCCACTCAAGTTACTGGGAAGTCAAAATTCACCTGAAGGCCATCTTTTTGAGCAGGTGAGTATCCATCTTTTCAGGTGAAGGACCTTCTGCTTGGTGGTGCTCCTCACCAGGGGATGAGAGGAGCGGAGAGGAGCAGGGTGGTGGGAGGAGGTGGGAAGGCTCCTGAGACTGTGGAGTGGCCAAATCTAAAGAGTCCTGAGAGGCAAAAGATAGAGATTTGGTTGTACTTTAAAGTTTCAGATTTCAGAGTTGGATAAATTCAATTCCAAATTTGAAAACATCCCTTTAGAAATCATCAAGCAACGTCACAGACACTATGTCCGGATGTCTGGTCTGATCTACATAATCATACCAACCTGAGACTTGATCTCCTGGTGGTCTGAATCCTCCATGTCAAGTGCACACAGTTCAAGCTCAATGTCTCGGTCCGGTTCACTCTCGGCACGGTCGCACACTTGATCCCGTTCCTGGCTGTAGGCGGACTGATGGGCTTGCAGATCACACACAATTTTCTCCCCACTGCTCAATGAAGTTCGGCGGCCATGCAGCTCTGATGCACAAAGCTGCTCACTGAATCCACAAACACACAAAATTTATTAAATACTACATAAAAATGGTGACTAAAATAGCATGTCAGTATGCTGGAAAATTTTAACTACAACTAATTTAAGTTACTTTATTTTTAAAATAAACCAATAGTGTGAAATTGCCTTAATCATGTTAACAATCTTTATATAACTTGTTTCATGATGTTAAGATTTTGCAGGCCTTCCTATCTGAAGTTCGCATGTTTCCCAACAGTTCAGCAACAAATAAGACCTATGCTGAAAAAAAAAAAAGAAAGAAAAAGTACGAGCGTGTGAATGTTTTGTACCTTTCTAGGAAACTAGAGTGGCTGGAGGAGTCTGATCCTCTGGAGCTCCACCTGTAGTCGCTCTGATCCAAGTGTGGGTTGTAGTCTGTAAGTTAATGCAACATTTAAAAATAAATAATTATATACTGTCTACACACACACACACAGGTCATTCCAAAGTCTCATCATATAAAAAGGAAAAAACTTATTTTACAACTTATTTTCTGCCACTTCTTTATCTCCTTTCTCTCTCTCTGTTTCTCTCCCTGTGCCAGCCTTTTTTAGTCCTGCATTTGACCGTTTTCTTCTGTCACCTCTCACACCGCTCTTTTAATTATTCCTCACCTTTAAAGTTGATGGGTGTGGTGCTGGCGCCGCCCTGGCAGGCTGTGGCTTGGACAGGGTCAGTGGTGTGGTAGCCTGTGCGAGACGCCCTGGATATGGCGCCCCACTTGGAGATAATGGGCCCCTCACTAAAGGGAATGATCGGATCCTCGTCTTTCAATCGCCGGTAGTGATCCAATGAATGCAGCCATCGCTTTCCGATACCACCATTGACACCACCACCTCCACCCCCATTATTGTCCAACTCCTGCATGAGGAAAAACATAGACACTGTCTGTAAACTGTGGATCTGTGCCTGCACACATCAATGAGCATGCTCCTGTTGGTGTGTGTGTGTGAAGAGTCTTACCGAGTGCTCTGAGCAGGAGTGAGGCGGTGTGTGTGTGAGCGTTTCCGGCTCGAAGGGGCTGAGGCAGGGGCCGATGGTACCACAGGACCATGGAGAATAGTGTGCTAAACTTTCCTCGCCTCTGTACCTGCACCCCACACACTGGCCTCCACCACTCTCCACATGCTGAAAGAGGGAGAGAGAGATTTTTAAAATGAGGGTGAGACACACTCCTTTCCATGTGCAACCTATTCTTGTTGCTTTGACTTTGGGGTCACCTGAGAACAATATCTACAATCACCATGATGGCAAATAGCTCTCCCTTCAGCCAATGGCCCTTTTATATATTTTTAACTCCCTTTTTTTATCTAATTCTTATTCTAGTTTTATCTTTTCATCTATTGTATTGGTTTTGTTATATTTTCATCTTCATAACTGCACGATGAGTGTTGGGGGTGGCCAGCTGGCTCAGTGGCTGCCTCACAGAAAGAAGGTTTGAATTCAGCAGCTGGCTGGACATTTTCATGCTCTTCCTGTGTTTCGATGGGTTTTTAATCCCACAATCTCAAAGTAAATTGGACACTCTAGGTGTAAAGGTATGTTTGTGTGGTTGTCTGTTTGTGCTATTTCTGTAATAGACATGCTACCTCTCACCCATCTCAGCTGGGATCAGTTTCAGCTCTATTGCAACCCTGCAC
Organism: Pampus argenteus; assembly: GCA_036937835.1. Taxonomy (NCBI): domain Eukaryota; kingdom Metazoa; phylum Chordata; class Actinopteri; order Scombriformes; family Stromateidae; genus Pampus; species Pampus argenteus. The sequence goes on from CM072877.1 coordinate 11,212,507, forward strand.
GAAATAAGTGGGTATACAGTAGATACTGGATCCTAAGTGAAATGAGTTATATACATATATATGGTGCATGTTTTGGGAGGCTTCATACACCCAATATGGCAGCTTTGGCTGCTCAGTAATTTGAATTTATTCTCTCAATGTCAGCACTGACATGTTGCAACTTTACTCATCTCTGTGGTAACCTCTGATATCATTAAATAAAAATAGCCTTCCTGCCGGTGGTCTTGCTTGTTATGCAGATGCGTCAAAAATGTATTAAGAGAGGTAAACAAACACTGAAAAGGTCGTTGTGTTTACTTCAATTGGAGCTCTACTTCAAAGTGGAAATCTTCACAAAAATATATCCGATGTGTCGTTAAACAAAGCTTTACTCAACTGAAAGCCTGAGTCACTGCTTGTTAAAGTCTCTCCTCTCGTTTCTCTCATTCTCTCTCTCTCACACACCCACACATGCACACACGCCACAATTGTGCATTGCTATGATATCTTCGCCCACAGTTGCTTAGCAACTATCTCCCACTTAAATAGCTTAGGACACAGCCAAAGTGCAAGCTTTCGGGATAGGAATTAAATCCAACATACTTTAAAAATGGTAAACTACACAAGTGATTCATTACTTCAATGTGGCTGCAGTGACAGTATTAATAAATTGGTCATGGTGTTGTAGCATTTAACATTTTAATTGTTCTGCCTATAAACGGCCTTAACGGCGCTCGATGAGTTTGTGTTTGCACATACAATATGTTGTCTCTCTTATTTGCTTTCTACCTCAGTTCCAAAATCGATGGTAAAGATGGGGGAGGACTGGGGTGGTCTGTTGGCGCTGTGATGGTGGTGATGATGTGCCCACTGTTCCTGCTTCCTTCTGAACAGATCCTCATAGCCCAGAGGAACACGTCCGTAGTCCTGACAAGAGATCATTGGAAAAGAGAGGTGCAGGATAAAGCAGGGAACATGCGTAAGAGAAGAAAGAACAGATAATTATACTATTAATGATAATATATTTGAACAATTAGTTAACTGTTGAGTTACATCACTGACCATGACAACTGATTCTTTTGTTTTGAGAGTTTTCAGTTGTGTCTCAAAGGTAGACCCAGATTTGTAATCTATTCCCCATTTTAGGAGCTCTGACTGTATTTCATTTAGTCTCGGTTTTCTGATGATGTGGGGGTGGAAAAAAAACAACTGTACAATATAATGCAATGTCATACAACGACCCTCATGCTTCAAATTTATAATGTTCTGTTTTTGGTGAGACTGTGTGGTCACAATACCATTATTACTGAGTCATTATTAGTATTTTATACTAGCACAAGCAATAAGGCCACACACAGCATTGTTGGTCAAATAGGGCTGTGTATTACAGTAGTCATAGTGCTAATGCTGTAAGATGATGTGAGATGGAAAGAGGTGAGTGGGGGGAGGCAGAGACATATTTGGGTGAGAAGTGGGAGGAACACAGAGGAGGCTGTAGCTACATACTGCAGCTCTGTGGCTGGCAAGGAAGGTAGAGGTGAGATGATACTGTATGGGGGAGTAAAGAGAGACACCGAAGGAAAGGAAATTGCGCAGAAGAATACAGCATGAATTTTGTGCAAAATGAACCAATATCAATTAATGGAGATGGTTTCAGTGGCAGCAGAGAGCATTGTGTTTAATTACAGCAATGCTCAGAGTGGATTATCTCTCTTATAGGACACACACTTGTTAACAATTAAAGTGTGTTTGTTTGAGTTTTAGAGCATTACACTTTTTTATTAGATTCTACGTTGGCACTGCTACTGACAATACTGGATTAAACGTCACTCCAAACAAGTGGAAGAAGCTTGAGTCTAGTAAAAGCCAGTTTTAAACAAATATGTATGTCAGAGGTGTGTTGCTATCAGAAAATAAGTCCCTCCACCCGATCAGAAGTAAGTATTCTCCATGGCCACAGTGTAAGACGTGCATTATTTCACCTACCCTGTGTAGCCCTGCTCGGTGTTCGGCTCCAGAGCAGTAGTTGCTGTCTAGAGAGTTGAATCTCTCCCTGAGTGGAGGCTGGTAGACCGAGGAATGCAGCACCTCTGGAGGCAGTGAGTTACTCCTGGCATCCTCTCTGTGGTACAGCTACAATGATGATAGTCAACATAATCAATAATGTCACAGCGAATAAATAAATTACATGGTGCATGGCGTGATAATTAACAGACAGCTCACCTGAGGCCTCCATACTCTCCTGCTGTCATAGAGGGGAGCATAGACACCATGAGCAGGGGCCAGAGATCCATACTGAGGCTGACCCGGATGAGGGTGGAAGGTAGGAGGTCCCATTCGAGTTCTAGGTGGGTGTGGTGGGTATCCCGAGGAAGAAGAGGAAGGTGGATGTGGCGTCTGAGGGTCACTGGGGTAGGAAGATGACGGAGGGCCAATGGAAGGTGGCAGAGAGGATTCTGGGACATTGGAGGATCTGAGGAACCGAGCCATGCAGGGTTTGTGAGGAGGATGGAGAGTAGATGGGTAGTAGGAACCTGCTGGAGAGGAAGAGAAGAGAAAAGAAGAGAAGATTCATTTTCTGAAGACAAAAATAGGTTATATTTATTAAAACTTGAATTTGAAATAAAGACTCACAGGTTGGCTGATAGTGGTCTGTGTCATATGCAGATTGGGACTCCTGATAGTACAGCTCTGATGCCTGAGAAGGATGTGGTGCACGCAGCACAAACTGACCATGTTTGGGCAAAGGGCCGCCGCCATCACCCCGCCCAACTGTGGTCAAAGGAGATGACGTTGAGGAGTGGCTGACTGGAGTCCTGGGAGGAGAGATGGGCTTCCTATGGACAGAATGACAACATCAACAACAGAAAAAATTAACGAATGAACACCCCCTGAGGGTGACTTTGAGACACTTACAATCAGACCTTCCACACAACATGTGGATGCAACACATAAATAAGGCTGATCACAGGGTGAAAGTCCAACAACAGAGGATGTACTTACATGTACATCAGTGAATAAAAGGAGGAATAATCTTACTGTTCAGTTGACCCTGATGTGGTTCTGTTGGTGCAACTTAGCCCGTTGGACCCGTTAACCCCATTGGATCCATTTGGCACTGCTCTTTTCATTTCCTCCATCATCTCAGATCCTCTGGAGATAAGTTGTGGATGAGTCAGAGCAGGAACTCCCTCTGTAAGGGTCCTTGTGTTATCTCCTGTGCCTTTAAGGCCCTGTCCCACTCCTGCAGCTATGTCTGTGTGGATGCTGCCCTCCATGGTGAAGGTTTTACCCATAACCCCAGGTGCTAAAGGGAATGCACGACCAACGCTGCTGCTCTTCTTGTTCCTCAGTCTAAATCTATAAAGAGAAGGATGAACAACAGGAGAATTAAAAGCAATGAGGAAGGTTTATGTATATTTGCATTGAATATAGTGTGTGTGCATACACATGTGTCGCCTTATTGCAATATTATCATAAATCCTGTCATAAATGTCATAAATCCTCTTGTAAAATAGATATATGGATCCATAAACAACATTTAATTAAAACAGGGGTTGAGAGATGCTGTCTAGACACAAATGAAAGCAGAGGAGAGGTTTTTTTTCTTATGCAACAGACTAAGACAGTGGTTCTCAAACTGTGGTCCAGGTACCCCAGGAGGACCATGGGGGTGTTCCAAGGGGTCCCCAGAAAAATGGGGAAAATTATTTCATTGACTAGAATTTAGCGCAGTGAGAGAATTTATAATAATTACTCTTCTGTTCATATGTTTCACACTCTTCACTGTTAATCTGCTAATCTACAGTATAGACAATTATGGAATAAATCAATCTTTATCAGATGGAGATCCCTGAAACTACATCTTATTAAATACAGGTCCTCAGCCTAATGTGTATTAGTTTGGTCCTTGACACCAAAAAAGTTGAGAACCACTGGACTAAGCGCATCTTAGGCTATAGACATTTATTGTAATGTAGATAATTGTCTAATTTCATCAAATTTACTATCATTTCTCATATAAAAAATAAGAAACTTCTCACTTCTCCAGCTCATCCTGTGTGTGTGCGAATGTACAGTTGGTTCCTCTGGGACAGCCTCCCTGCTGACGAAGGTCTCGGCACATGCTGGTCTTATACTTGCTGTTGGCTTGAGGCTGCGAAATGCACAGACATAATGTAAAATTAAATTGATGCATCACCTCTTCTATTCCTCAAAGATACACAGTATTTGTATTGTTTTTCCCAAATGATTTTTATTCAAAGTGTTAAGCATCTACTTTTCACTGCATAATTCATTTTTACTACATTTCTTGTTGGTATTTTGCTCGATCCCTTAAACATATAGGCTCATAACTGTATTTTGGTTTTGGAGGTCCTAAATACCAAAAGTCATACCTATGATATTTCAGTTAAGTGTAATGTTAATTTGTATGTGGTGTCTTCAGACTTACAAACTCAAATCCAGATCAGACAAAAGGTATTCTCCTCTTTTCAGAATCTGCCCTATGAGTAATCATCATAAGACACCAACACACACTACTACCCTCAGCTATCAATTACAAATCTGTCGATCTCAACAGTCAAAATTACAGCTGTTTCTGCATCTGTATGCTGTCTCTCTCTATCATACGAGGCGGGTGCAACAGGAGCAAATATATAGACTGCTGTTACATCAGCTGTAACATTGTAATATTGTTGAAATCTAATAACATAGAGTGCGGCTCTTAGTTTGAAGTTAGAAGTCGCGGTGGTTATCATAAACCTTCGGTAAACACTTCATAATAATAAGTGTAAAGTTCATGTCACCGTGGTAATGTTTACTCTTTATAATGTTTTTAATTGGTCACTGGTGTGACTAACTAACTATATCCCAGGTGATTCTGTTATTTATTTGCAGACTGTGCCAACTCATTAAAGGTTGAAAGGTAAAAGTATCAAAATTCACAACAATGGATGTCAGAGACACTGTGCTGGCAAAAAAGAATGATGGCACAAAGTCGAAGCTCACCAACACAAGCATGGGTACACTACAAAATATTATTGCTAAACATCATTAAAAAAACAAAAAAATAAAAAAATCCTCTGTGATACTATAAATCATTAGAATTCATAAATGTTGTTGTTTATGGCAGAGCTGCCATTTTAAAATTGTTTGCCTCCAGAGCTCCAAAGCAAACATACAGAAATACTTTCTGGTTTGCATAATATTATGGTGATCAGTCATTTGTATCTATAATGCTTAGCCCAAAGGTAAAAACAGAGGTCAGCCATCTTTTGGGAGCCTGGTAGTTGTTTCTTGGGGTCATACGAGTCAGAAAATATGAAACTATTTTATTGATTCTATTGATTCATTATTCTTCCCTCAAAGATGTTGTGCAGTTCATGACATAATGCTGGGTATGATGACAGGGATTCATCATGGTCCTCACTGGTAATCTATAGTGTCATGGCTAGAGGTTGTTTATTTGTTTATTATTTATTTGACAAGTTTCCACCGTTTCAGAAGGCACATCTTATCCAGGAGGTGGACAGTTAAGATGTTCCATAATCTTTTATCTGCTAATTGCAATGTTATTTTAATGCTGATGTATTAGTTATATAGTTTAGGTAAGCATATAACCTTTACCACTCTGCTTTCAGTGTACTTTCATGTCATTTTAACTATTTTAGACACGACAGCCACGACTGAATTACACAGCAGGACCTCTCAGGATTGTCCTTCTTTTAATATTCTTCCTTTTTTTCACTGCAGGAATATTGTTATGATCTATGTCTCTCTTCTTATTTCATACTTGTTGTGTTGTCTATTTTTTAAAATAATACAACTTTTACAATCTCATCCTAGCACATTAGTGTACCTGTGGAGTATCGTGGCTCTTCTTGCTGAAGTTTTGTATGAACTCCACCAGCCCGTGAACTACCAACTTCACAGCCAGCATCACACTTTCTAGCTCCTCCCATGATGGTGCCGGGTCATCTGCTCACAGATCAACAACACGTTCGGTTTAGTAGATATTCTTATCACTGTAAGATCTCAAAACTGTATTATATTACAGGGATCTCTTGTAATGGATAACACATAATTTAATGTCTGAAAACAATTAAATAAACTACAGTGTTCGTTGCGATTAGACATCCTAATACATCCTAAACTAGGGTAAAAACCTCTAGCTGTTATTACTGGATGGACATGCTAAAGTATCCTTTTGCTATCTGATCTTGTAGGTTTCTAATTAATTCCTGTATGGGATGATACAGTAGCACTGCAGGGGTGTTGTGGTGGTAGCATCTGTATGAAATTACAGTCATCTACATCTGCGTTGATTTACATAAAACAATAAATTACACTGTGGTAGAATGATATATTGTCTGACTTTTCATTGTCATAATGCCAGAAGCACTTGGTTGTTCCATAACAATATAATAACTAACTAATAACAAACTCTGTCATAATATTAGTGGCCAACCACATGATTAATCTGCAGCTTGTCATTTTACATAGATTGCTAAATGTTTACCACAAGATGAATCAGTAGTTTTGTGCTGACTAATTGCATTTTGGTATATTTTGGTGTTACAGCTTGCCTATTTGCATCACTTCTCAATCTCATTAATATTTGTGGAATATTTTTTAGACTAATTAGTAATCATTCAATTCTGTTAAAGTGAAGTACCTGGATTGTGGTCTATGTTGGCTAGTAGCTCTAGGTGAGGTCTAAGGCTTGTGAGGTTGGCAGGGTCTCCTGTCCTCTGCAGAACGATTGTCAGCTCCTGAACGCTCTTTGCAAACGACTCTGGAGACTGCAACTATAGCAGATAGCAGAGGATAGAAGAGAAGAAAAAAATAAAGAGTAGATACATTTATGAATAGTGAAATAAAGAAACTAAAGGAGCTACTCACCATTTGAAATGTAATTCAAATGGAACTCATATGTCAAGCGGAGTAAAAAGGTCATTACTTATGACTAGCATATGATTCATAATAGTACCTTGTCAATGATCGACTGCATATGTGACTTGTGGACCAGGTCTCCGTACAGCAGAGAGGACCACTGCTCAGGTGAAATTCGTAGCCCAGCTTCCATGGCGATGTGCACGATCTGAGCGTCATGTTCTCTCCTGAGAGCTTCGTATGTACGAAACTCTTCCTTCAGCTGCATCAGTGAGGAGTCCTCGTCACGCTTAGTTACCTGAGGTGCAGGAGAGGTCAGGTGATGGAGTGACAGGGAATAGGAAGGGTGGAGGGGGGTAATATTGAGAAACAGCATGAGAAGGCATGGACAAAAGACAATGTCATCATCATGTTGATGATACAGAACTAATGGAAGAGTACTCAGTCAAATATAGAATATGTAACCCCAAAATTAACTCGAAATCAGTTGTTTTTTTTTATCAACATTTTTTTATTTTTTTCATATTACTGTAAATTGTACTTTTATACTAGTACCTATTACAAACCATTTTATCTAATCATCTACTTTTTACTGCATAATTCATTTTTGCTCATAAAGGCAGACATTGGCATTAGCAGATTATTAGTAAGTATTGGCATTTTGGACTAAAATAACTTGTTTGGTGACATTTCTTGTTGGTATTTTGCTCGATCCCTTAAACATATAGGCTCATAACTGTATTTTGGTTTTGGAGGTCCTAGATACTAAAAGTCATACCTATGATTTTTTCAGTTAAGTGTAATGTTAATTTGTATGTGGTGTCTTCAGACTTACAAACTCAAATCCAGATCAGACAAAAGGTATTCTCCCCTTTTCAGAATCTGCCCTATGAGTAATCATCATAAGACACCAACACCCACTACTACCCTCAGCTATCAATTACAAATCTGTCGATCTCAACGGTCCAAATTACAGCTGAACAGAGTCAGATCTCATCATCATTCAAGCACTTGCTGCTGTCCATCCTCCAAAAAAAATCTGTCGGGGTCATCTTTCTGTTTCTGCATTTTCATCTAACCGTTTCTGCGTCTGTATGCTGTCTCTCTCTATCATACGAGGCGGGGGCAACAGGAGCAAATATAGACTGCTGTTACATCACAGGCGGATAGCTGGCATTTCTGCCCTACCAGCGATGTCTGTCATCAGTTAACAGGCACAGAAATACATGCATGCAAACAAAATATAACTACAGGAGCCCATATCCTCATTACAGGTACACGCAATAAAAAAATATTAGGTGATATCAGGTTTTGTTTATTTTAATTTGGCAGTTTATTGCTTGGAAAATATTCTCTCTAACTAATGACATGAGAGTTTTTTTTATTTCAAGCACCATCTCTGCAGTAAAGGAATACCGGTGGTAAATGAGCATCTATTTAAATACCCTACATTAATCAGGTCATTTATTATGGCTTAGATTCTCGGGACAGCAGCAAACTGAGGTTCTTTTGTTCAGTTTAGACGCCGACTACATTGAAAGAGCTGCTTTTTATTAAATGTGCTGCTTCTTCACATGTTCTCGAATGTGCTCATATTTACGTTTTTGTTATTGATCTATGTGTGCTCATTCATGTTCCTTGTACCTTGAAGCAGGAGGCCCGGTAGAGCAGCTGCACCACATGGCCTATGCTGGTTTTGGAAGCCTGGGGGAACCGAGCCTCCAGTTTCTGGACTACAAACAAAACCAGCACCTTCCTGGACAGAGCTGAGCCGTCCTCCAGAGCCAGCAAAACCAGCTTCAGTGCATCTTCCTGCATAGCTGATGACGAGTTAGATAGGTGAATGTAGGGATAGAACGAAAGACAGGAAGAGATGATGCAGGGAGAGTGCAGAGACAGAAATATTCAACACATTTCAAACAATCACAGGTGAGTATGCACACAGTATGCATGCAAATAATTAACATATTCTGGAATAGCAAAGGTTCAACAACTAACCATTTCATTTCTAACACATAGAGGTGCTTTGAACAAGGTGTCCTCAGACTTTTAAATGAACTCATTCTGATATCATGATGAGAAACTGTTTCCCAGTCAGAATCTGCCCTATGAGTAATCATCACAGGACACCAGGTACTAGCTCCAATCTAAACAGGCAATTTAGACAATTCAAAAAGCAACTTCTGGACACAGTGAGTCCAGACAATCAAAAAAGCTCCTGATTCTTGTAAAGTCACACACAGAGTAGTTGAAACAAGAGCTCTGAACTGTCATTACTGTGATTTAAAGAGTATAAATCCAACAGGCTTACTGTAAAAGCATTGTATATCGATTTAACAATAACTGAGGAAAACCTAGTGGCTGTGCATTCATTTTTTAATTGTGTCTATTCAAATTTGTACAAGAAGGCAATCAGAGCAAGATAACACTTCATTGTTCTCACAAGTTAGTAGTAGCTAGTATTAAGTCTCACTCAGACCTATGTAAAAAGAACACGTGGAATCTTCCTAAACATTTGTCACATTCACACGTCTTTCAAATCCCACCAATTGCCTTGCCTCACAGATTTACATGTTTGAGTCAAGAAGCATGACTGATGTGTGTACTGTATGTCATCCACACTCACCAGGCCCCAGGAACTGGCAGCCACGCGCCCTCACCGCTGCCCAGAGGTTAGCAGAGAGTTGCTGGGGGTTCTGGTGCTGCAGGATGAGCTCGGTAACCGTCCGTTCGCCGAGCGACCGGCCTGCCCGCACTGCCCGCACACGTCCCTCTTCCTCCACCAGCTGGCAGTTCACCAACGTCACCAGCTTCCTCTGCATGGGCCGACTGAGCACGCTCGGACTGAGTGTCGCCACACCTGTGGTAAAACATTGTACTCATTATTTTAATCTATCTCTATTTAACTAGTAAAAAGCAATATCACACCCTATAATTCTATTGCACTGATATGGACAAAGGACAAACATCTACACCAAACAGTGAAATAACAGAGCAGCAGTAAAGATAAGTCTTTACTGCCAAAAGGAATAAAAGCAAAATGCTGGCACAGTATCGTCACGCAGAAGTGGCTGAACGAGGCGGAGCTACTGGTCAATTCCTTGTCTGGTTTACACAAAGTTATGAATGTTAATTCAGTACCATAAAAGTACAGAAGCTTTTAGGCATCATGAGGAGTGTGAGAATTATGAATGCCAGGTTACACAGCTGAACTGCAGCCCCCACACATTTGGTACGAAGAGCACCATTTTTTTTTTCTCAAATGTCCACAGATCAGAAGCTCTAAAATGTACCATCAAAAACACACATGCAATGAATACACAAACCTATGCAGACACACGCACCTTTTGCTCCGCTGATAGGTTTTAGGTAGAGAGCAAGCTCCTCTACGCACACCCTGCAGACCTCATAGTGTTCAACTTCTGCTGCACTGCTAAGGCTCACCGGCTGCACATCTGGGACCTAAGAGACAAGTTTTAAGTTTGAGCTTGCTGCTTCACTGTCACTGTCTTATTATCACTCGCATAAACATGCCTTCATTCGACACAACATACCTGAGCTCCAACCAACTGCAGCAGGGCACAGTTCACTGGCAGAAGATCGATATCAGTGCTGATTGGTGTCTGATCAAATGGGCATGCCTTGCGGTGCAGTTTGTGTAGGCAGGTCTTACACACCGTGTGGGAGCAGCCCAGGCTGATGGGTTGGTGGCCGCTGCTGTCAAACTCATTGTAGCAGATGAGACAGGACAGAAACTCTGTCCACTGGGCCGCCTGCACTGGCATCCTGCCACCGCACCACTGAGGGAGGCGTCGCTGAGCTCAGGTGGAATGCATGTCAATGAGTCCTGACAACAGCTCCTGTTCGCCAGTGCCAAGGGTGACTGTGAGGGACAAGACATTAAGTTATATAGTAGTAAGTTTGTAGCATGCAAGAGTGGCTCAAAGGCCAGCGGTAGTAAAAAGTACTAGCAGTAGAGCAGCAACAATTGAGTCTATCTAGGAAAGGTAATTTTGGTAATTTAATTACCTGACCATTATCAGACAAAAAAATCTATTTTGTCCAATATTTTGGTTTATAACTAAAAAAAATAATGGCATTCCTCTCATCTTCTGTAGTTTGTGAAATATAAAAAAACTCAATATGGCGAACATGGTAAACATCATACCCGATTAACATCGGTATTTAAACATTGTGTCATGAGTCCCAATGAACATGTTAGCATGTTGATGTTAGCAGCAGACTACATTATGTCTTGCAGGACCAACATAAAGGTCCAATTTTGAGAACTGCGCATTATTTTGAAAGTGGGATCAGTCATGCAGAATTACATTTGCTTCCGCGTTGCTCTTTAAAACAAACCTTCCCTTGTTTTGTGAAGCCCGAGGACATGTTTAATCTTAATAACACTACATGAGCAAATCAGTACTCACACAAATGATAAACACAGACAGTATCCACACAGGTTGGGACAGATACAGCTGATTATTACCAGCTGCATACTGTGACAGTGAAAGTTTGTAGGCCAAAGTCTTTGTTTCCGACTTTAACAACTAACTCTCATTCAGTTTTTTGTTGTTTTTTTTCCATTTGCTGCACAATATGAAATGCTACATGGTGAGACAGACAGGTACAGCTATATTTAATATATAAGCTATTTTACTGATTCTAATAGATCTTTAAAGCTATTTTTGCTTGAAATAGCTGAATCAGAGCCCGGCCAATGGTAAAAAGGCATTGTGTACATGCATGGCGCATGTAAAGGAATGTGAGTTACTGTCAGCCAGGGTTAGGGTATGTATTTCATGTATTTCAAGTTTCACATATGGAATACTCAATATACAGCAGGAAACGTCTCTGTTCTTACATAACAGTACACCTCATGTATGCTATTTGATGCCTCATCCCATTAACCCAAAGCAAAGCCTTACATAAATAACACACACACACACACACACACACACACACACACACACATAAAAAAACCATCATCCTTCTGACTCCATTATGCAAAGTGTTTTGGACACAGTGTGCAGGCAGCCAGCACCTGTTGTTGCTTCTAGAGTCTCCTACATCTGTTCAAACTGCTCAGTGGGAGAGCAGCTGGTCCGGGCCCTGACAGAGCAGGTGCCATAAAAAGCTAAAAAAAAAAAAATAATCTATTCAAAAGGGTTTAGAGATACAGTAAAGGATCTCACAGACACACACACAGAGAGAAAGAAGGAGATTAGAGAGGACAAAGCACTTCAGTTAACTGCCTCTAACGTTTTGAAAATATGAATTAACCAGTGTGTTTGATTCTGAAAGCCTGTGAAGACAAAGCCTGTGCAGACTAAACGTGCGAAAAAACTGCCCTATAGTCACAAAGAAACATCACTTCTTTATTATATATATTATTATATATATATTAGAAACACTACAGTGTATGAATGTGACCTTTGGAAAAACCGGAAAAACCATAACCTGCATGTCCAAAAATAGACCAAAAATAAGACTCTGTGGGTTTTAGAGACACTGTGTGAACATGAAAAGCAACTTTTCAATTATAATAACTATATTAATTAATAAAGACCAACGAACCAACGAGTACCAATTAATGATGCGCAATTACGCACGTGCTGTGCTCATTAAACAATCAACGAAACAATTTAAAACCTCACAATATATATATATACATCTATATGGCGACGTGCCATTTATAATGCAACTTACACGCACCTTCCAACCCGCCAGCAGCGTGGACAGCTCCGCTCTGTCCTCCCGCTTCATGTTTCCTTCCGCGAGAGCTCCATATATAACACCGATTACGGCCATTGATTCCCACAAACTGCTAACCGTGTGACGAAGAGTGAGGTAATGCTCATGTGATAAGACTGGTTAAGGGGGAAGTATAAAGACAAGAAGAAGAAGAAGAAGAAGGTGTGGAAGTTTTATCCAGACGCTTGAGGCCGGACAAAACCCTGGTGCGCGGTGTGTTCGCAGATTAGGGAGTGGTGCAAACTATGGGGGCAACTGTTAACCGAGATTCACTGGCTGTAGTCACGTTGACAGCCACCTGTTCCTGTTCTGAGCAACTGCTGCTACATCCTGTTTTTTTTTCCTTATAGAGAGCTTCTGGCAGAAGTCTGGCTTCAGTGTCTGTGCAGAAAGCAGTATTCCCTTCCTACATAGATGGACACAGCCCTGCACACCACTGTTAGATGAATAATTTAACTCAAATACAAAATATCATGATGTGATCAAGACTTCTATTGCTTGCATGAATGGATCACTACTCATGTATGCAACCATGCCACACACACACACACACACACACACAGTCCCCATAGTAATGAATAAATAGTAGTGGGCGTGTTGTATTATTACAGAAGTCCAGTGGCTGATATTTCAAAATGAGGAAGTCGGCCTAAGAGCTCGACTTTCATAGATCTGTTCACACTTGCTATTCCCCTGATGAGCGTTTTTGTTGGCGTGTAGCGTAGGAAAACCTGAGGATATGCTGATCTTATATCTTATACACATGCAAGCGTCACATATCACAAGTGTCCATTTTTTAAGAGCAACACGTCTCTAAAATTGTTAAATGAAGGCTTTGTAGACTTAAGCCTGTTGATCCACCCACTCTGCTGAGCGGAGGATGAGAAGTACATTTTGTCTTTACAGGCAACAGTTGGCGAGCTATCATCTGGCGCAGGACAGCAAGTCCTCACTTGGCCCCCTCTACGTGGGGGAGGGCATCTGGAGTTTCCTTTGGCATTTCTCAAAGAGAGAGAGAGACGGGAAAAGTGAAAGAGAACAAGTGTTTTTCAGAACTTTGAGGTAAGAAAAGTTGTTACCACGTGACCACGAGCATTTTGGCCCATTCTCTCTTTTCAAGGGTATTAGATTTGGACTATAGACTCATTAGACTAGTTTAGACTCATGGTGAGACTGTGATTGGGTCTTACATTGCCAGATCTTCTCACCACGTCAGGGATGTGCCTGCAGAAGAAAGGTGAGGTAGTATACGGGTGTAGACAAACAGTGTGGCTTCTTTAAACCATAGGACTTAACAGTGCTAACCTCATCACAATAATCTCCTTTTTTTTTAATGTTTTTATCATGGCTATAGTGCACAATCCAAATTTATGGCAATATTTTTAATTGAAGCACGTGTTGTTACCCATAGAAACAGGGATGCAAAACAGCAATGCAACTGAAAAGGAAGCAGAAGTCAGCAGTCAGTCAATGGGAATCTTATCCAAATTGTGGTACATGCACACTTGACATGTGAGATTAGGTTATGTTTAGAGTAAGGTTGATTTTAGGCAGTAATGATGGATTGATGTATCACTCCGTATCCTTGCAGGCATTTGTTTCTGATTATGCTGCACCATGACATTTTAACTGTCACTTCGCAGCTCAAGCTTGAGTATTTCTGTAGGTCCCAGTGGAGTGAATTGGCACAGTTACCTCTATTGTACCCCAGTAGTGTAGAAAGATATATCAGGGACAGACAGTAGCAGCACCAATCTGTGTATAAAAAAAGGTGACTAATGGTCTGTGTTAAGTGTAAACCAGACCGGGGGAATTTTAAGACAACTTCTCCAAAACCAAATGCTCAGTTCAATTAGTAACTCTCTCTCTCTCTCAATTGCAATTGTGAATCTCGACAACCAAATGTCAAACAAAAGCAAAAACTGGATGGTCAAGTAAGCCCTGCGTCATCTAAAGGACGAACACTCGCGCTCAATATCAATCCAAAACTTTTCTTCTACACAGGCACACACACACACACACACACACACACACACACACACACACACACACACACACACACACACACACACACACACACACACAGTAAGGCCTCCCATAGTGTTAGTATGTTTTTACCAACAACTTGATATCAAGATAATTCACAAAAAAGTTCAAAACATCATCACAAAATAAGAAACATACTGATTATTGATACATACAATTTACTATTTAAATCAGTATTGTGGCCATTTCATTTTGAGAAATATGTGGATGACTAAAAAAATGAGTTGCAACAGTTAGTTGATTAGCTGATCAACAGAAAATTAATCTGCAACCATTTTGATAATTTATAATAAAAACAATTTTAGTCAGACAGAAAAAAAACACAATCAAGACATTTGAAAACATCACCTTGGGTTTTAAGACATTATAGTGAATCATTATCACTGTTTTTTATGTGTAAAATAATTAATAAATTAATCAAGAGAATAATTGGCAGATTAATTAATAATGAAAATTAACATTAGTTGCAGCCCTTAAAAAAAGGGCTACTTTCTGCTCTACTGCACTACTTTCATTTCATTTCACAAAGACGCTAATGACCTTTTAAATTCCACCCCAAATATGTTTTGCATACTAGATGCAAGCACCGTTACTTCATGACCAACATTTTAACATAAAATTCGAGTCTCAAGAGCTTTCAACACAGCCTACTGGGGAAAGTGTAGTGGGTAAAAAGCACAACAAGACTCAAAACTTCACACCAACCACACTGCTGAGGAAAAAAATACATTACAATATCAGTTTAAAGTCAAGTGAGTTAAGAAGAATAAAATATGAGCCCTGTCCTAAAATACAGTTCTGAACATGAAGGAATTCAATCATATTGTGTTTATATGAACATAAAAACAAACTTTCAGTGTTTGGTGACATAGGAAGCAGCCCCCCTCAGTTGTGACAAAGTGGAAATGATGCCTGCAGGTAACCACAGCAAGCAGGTAAATGGTGAAAAGAAAGTTAAACTTTAACACTGGGAACTGATGGTGCTTGTTAATCTTTTGGAAAAAAAACTCAACTGTAGTACTGTAGTATATACAGCTGCCTCTCGAAAGTAACAAAACACTAATACACTTTGAAGTCTGTCATTAAAAACGTGACATTATCATATACATAACTTTTGAGTTTTGTTTTTATATGGCCACAATAATGGTTGTACAGCTGCCAGTTGTGCTGTGTTATCGTAAATGAGTTATTCAATAATGGATTACAGGATTACTACACTTGTTTCGCCGTGTCTGCTCACTTGTTTTTGAGTGTACAGTGGGGGGTTGTGGGTCTGTGTGATTATTTATTCATTAAACCTGTCATCACAGTGTGTGTGGGGGGTAGTGTCTGGATGGGAAGCAGGGCAACAGCTCACACATGCTGTTGTATTACACAGCATGTACAGTATAGGCCTACTTTATTACCCTGTGAAACGTGTCTACAGTGACAGGAGCAATTTAGAGTTACACAGTCTAAGTCTAGTATTGTTAACAGTATCTAGCTGCTTCCAGGTGCAAACCAGCAGTTTAAAGAGTAACCCTCTGTGTGACCGGCTGCTGCACACTTCAACTTTAAGATGACAGTGGTACATTTCAGACTGAAGCAACACTTGAACGTGGAAACTGCTCTGCTATGGCCCAGGGGGCACTTAGAGAGCAAAACATGATGTTAGACCAAAAATTCACTTTTGTCAAATGCCTATCATCGTGCTTGGGGAGGCCTAATAATAATAACGAACAGATCTCCATGTTTACAACATGCAATGACTGCCTCAACTATTTCTAGAAAGCCTGGTTTGCTTTTGGTCGCTGACTGTAGACACGGGCCCATAATTTCAAGCACAACCTGCCTCCTTATGATATTCCATCAGCACCAGTTGCAGAAACTGTAGCCGAATAGTTCCTGGTCTATTGATATACTTTCTGAAATCTGAAGCTGCTACGCGACCTCACATT
The DNA here is from genome assembly GCA_036937835.1 of Pampus argenteus. Classification (NCBI taxonomy): domain Eukaryota; kingdom Metazoa; phylum Chordata; class Actinopteri; order Scombriformes; family Stromateidae; genus Pampus; species Pampus argenteus. The sequence goes on from CM072877.1 coordinate 11,229,120, forward strand.
TTCAGATGAGGAAAACATAAACAAGTGCACAAACCTAATTATAGACAAAATGTCAAAAGACATATGGCACGCATTAAACAAAATCTTAATTTGGGAAGGAGGAGAGAAAGTAGCGCGCACCCCTGGATAAGTCACTTACCTCACGCACAACACCAGAGCACCAGAATAAACATATTCATAGACATCCACAGGAGCGCATCAAAATTATTTAAAAAAAAAAGAAAAATCTTCATCAGTTGCAAAACAACCGCAGCAGCCAGCCCATGGAGATAATTCTTGATGCGAAAGGGATGTGGCACATCATTTTAGACCATTAGAGACACGTCCCTTGGTCCAGTTCTGATCCTCTGCACCCCTTTCCGAGAGTACATGACGGACACGATCGCTCAGGTACAGTGAGCCACACACCCTCGGCTCGACAAACCAGCGCTGTGAAGAGATGGTGGTATCGCTCCGCCGGTGATGGTGCCTGAACTGCGCCTCAGACTCACTACCGGGCTGCACAGGCGGAGAGCTGCTGCAGGGCTACGCATCATGCAGAATCTGCCTGGGACGTGGTTCCGTGAACCCTCCGGTGGTTCAGTAAAAAAAATGCACGTACGTAATTATTAGATGAGCGTGTGGGGCACTATTTTAATGTTGTGAGCAAGGATAAAAGGAGATGTAAAGGGGCAAGCCGGAACAAGCCGCTTTTCTAGGCGTGGGCTGTCTGGTTTTTAAAGGAACAGCCCGAAAGGCAGAGCAGCAAGAGGATGCGCTTCTACAAGTGCGTCTGTCAAGAGGAAGTTCATGCACGCAAACACACGCAGTTCCCGCTCGCTTTACCGCAGCCCTGCGTTTACAGAAGAGGTGTAGCGGAAGAAATAGCATGCGTTCAGTACGTTTGCCTACTTTTTTATGTGTGATAGTTTTGTAGAGTATATCCTCCCATAACCTTACCATAAATAAAAGTGTTTGTTCAGCTCCAACTTCTTTGTAAATTAAACTTTCATTTTCATTATTATCATGAATAAGGCATTACTATATTTGAAAGTAACCAAAGTCACTCTGTCTAGTAGTGTGAGATATGCAAATGTCTTTTCATAAAAATATCGTAATTGTATATACTGTATGCACTGTGCTCTGAACAGAGCCTTTTATTAGTTGTTGGATATACAGTAAGTAAAGCAAAGGGTTGATGTTATGTTGATGATAGTGACTAGCTTACTGAGGTTGTAATCCTATTAGTTGGATAGCTTCATCCTGTATATTATAATGGACTTAGTCTGGCTTCTCACTATGTTTCAACAGGGTCAATGACCACATGGCTTTACCTACACTGTTAATGATTGTATCACACTGTAGTAATGTAACCCACTGTTCACTACTATAGGTGAGCCTACTCATTATGGAGACATAATGAGACATATATTGGAGAGCTATATCACGTTTTTGACCTGTATGGTTTATACTTTCTATATACAGAATCAAAGCTATATATATATATATATATATATATATATATATATATATATATATATATATATATATATATATATATATAAGTCTATATATATATATATATATAAGTCCAAATCAGAAAGCTGTAAATGTGTGATGAAAATATGTACATACTGCAGCCCTGACATTGTTGTTGTGATCAAAAACAATCTTAACAATATGAGTGTTTTATGGCTTGACATGTTTATTCATGCAGCAAGACAGACACAGGAAGACCGGGGTGGTTCTGCAGAAGGATGTGCCTGGTCAACATGTAAGGTTTGACATTTGTTGCACTCCAAAATCCCCCTTTGAATATCATTGTTGAAGCAAGCTGCTGTTCGCATACTTGTCCTGTTGTTGACTTGAAAAGTGACTTTAGTTTATGATAGGCACCTATTTCTGTGCTAAGTGCTGCATACAGCCCAGTAAGAATCATATCCTATTCATCAGAGAGATGTCCCTTAAAACTTGGGCGGTCAGTGTTGTCAAACATGATATCAGGAGGCCAACACACTCTAACATGGGGTTTAATGGCTGTGGTGTCCAAAAATGTCTTCAGGTTTTTGTCATCACTTTAAACTCAAAAGTTAAAGAAATGAACACAGTCGATAGGTTTGAAGATAAAACCAAACCTTTGGTGGAGCCAAATCTTATCATTCTTAGCTCATCATTTATTTTATCTATCACACCTTTTCCGGGTTTCGAGTGTTTTTCATCCACTCCTTTTTTTACTGCTACCATTTATAGCCTTCTACTGCTGACCTTGATTTGGACACTTTAATTAAAATACTCATACTCATAATAGTTAAAAGAATTTCACTTTGTGTACTTCAGCACATTTCATAAAAATCAGCTCAGGGATTGGTTTTGCACTTTAAATCTAAAAAATTAAAATAGTTCTTTATTACAAAACAGTAAGAACCAATTACCACAGGGTCTTGCTCATGGGTACTTCAGTGGAAGGAGTGAAGGAGACAACATATTACTAAATGATGAGCAAGATTTTCTTGACGTCCTAATCACTCATTTCCTTCTCATCTCTTTTCTCTCCATCTACTCGTCTCTTCCTATTCCCTACCAGCTCTGTTGTCTTTATGCTCCTCATAACTCTTAGCCTCTCTTTTATAACAGAGGTGCCCTGAATGCCACATTTACTGTTTGTGTCTCTGTTCGTGTTTACGTGCAATTTACGTGTGCATGTGTATGCATGTATTTTGACCTACTTCAGGAAGATAATAAATGTTAAATGCTGTTGACTAGAATTTTGAGAGGATGTGACATCAATGGAGAAATCACATGCTCAAATAATAAAATTACATTAGATTACTCTGTACCTACCACATAAATATATTGACAGATGAGACACTTGGATGCAAATAAGGCTGGTATGAGTGAGGTATGATCTTTAACTATATTTCTGATTATTCTCTGTCTGTCTTCCTTGATCACCCAAACAAACATACATACTTTCAGACATTCATTTTTTTTGTCTACACACAGATACGCACAAATTTGCCTGTGGCGCCTCAGATGCCCCAAGGAGGGCGACAACTAGTGTCCCGTTCACTGAGATGAGTGACGATGACATTTCTGGGCCAAAAGGAGAAAATAAGGAGAAAAGGAGAGACATGAAGGGAAGAAATGGAGTGAGAGAGCATGGAAACTCTCAGCCATGCGGGAGAACCCACTCATTTATAACATGATGCTCAGTGAGCTGCACACAATTTCAGTCGGGTCAAATGGTGAAGCAATGGTTGTCCATGAATCACGGACTCACTGTAATAAAAGTAGTAACACAATACAGCTTTCAAACAACAATTGGCAAACAAGCCATTAAACAGTGTTTTAAAACTGTAAAGACATTTCCTTTTTACATCACATGTTTCATATTGTCTTATCAAACTCCTCTTATAGTTTAGGTAAAGCAAAACAACATATTTTTATTGTCTGAGCTGAGCTGAGTTTGCATCTACTATTATACAATACATGGCAGATGACATACCGCAATGAAACTTGTACAATACGTGCAAGATCAGGAAAACACTGCAGAAGACGAAGAAGGGCCATTACTGCTTTCCATTAGCCTGATGTTACAGTGCAAATGCATTAAGTCAGCCTGTACGTTGGGAGACACTGGTTGTAGCTGCAAGTGAGCTTATCTGTGCTTTGAAATTTTGCTCCAATGTTTAAAAAAACATCCATTTGAAATAAAATCATTATTATCCTGATACCTTATTTTAATTACCCTCTATGTGTGTATGAGGTATTTGACACATACAGTATAGAAGCACGAACGGTTATTAACATCCATTGTTTCAAATGTATGCTCAAACTGCTACTTCCTCTTCAGTCCACAGCCTCCTCAAGCACATTTTGGAGGCTACTCTTCCCATGAATGATTTTCAGGTGGCGTCTGAGGCCCGGCTTGTGTGAAAACTGCACATCACAGTAATTACACTTATGGGGCTTATCCCCCGTGTGTACGTTGAGGTGGTCTTGCAGCGTGGCCTTCTGTGAAAATGTCTTGTGGCACAGTGGGCATCGGAAATTCTTGACACCGGTGTGGACACGGATGTGGCGGGTTAGGTTACTCTTTTGAGAAAAGCTTTTCTCACAGACCAAACACAAGTACTGCCTGTGTTCCTTCAGGTGGCCCACATAGCTTTCCAGGTGCTGGAAGACTCTGTCACACCTCCGGCACAGATATGGCCTCTGGACAAACACGCCGTCTGTATCTTCTGGCAGCTCGTCTGCTTTAGATACGCAGACGCGATTAGAGTCCATCAGCTCTCTACCTTCTTGCAGTTGAGCTGTCACCGAGAACATTTCTCCCTCTTCTTTTGTCTCTTCCACCTCTTCTTCTTGATCCTGGGAGCTATCCACCAGTTCTACACGAGAAGCAAAACTTCTTATGGTTGTGGAGGATATGTGATCTCCAAAAGCTGTGGCAGGTTCCAGTTTACCTTTTAGTGCACCTGTAATGTGATGGACTTGATAGGACGGGTTGTTTCTGTGAGCAGCCTGGATGTCTCCACCTTCCTCTGACTCCAGGGAGCTGAGTGAACACGGGATGTCTTCCATTAACTCAGTTTTAACCACCTTCCTATCCTCACTAGCATTCATCAGTCCTTTACTATCCACCTTGTCTCCTTGGCTAACCCTCGACTTGGACTGTTCCACAGCAGCTCCACCTTCCTCTGTACTTACATCCTGAATGCTGGTACTGGGCTGGGCTGCATTCATTTCCTCCTGATTCTTGAAGTTGGTACCTGGCCAGCCGCTGTCTGGTTGCTGGATTTCCTTCTCCTCTGAGTGTCCCCCCTCCAGTTTCAAGAGATCCAGGGTGGGACTCAAGTACTGAGAGACAGCCTGGGCACACTTCTCCACCACCTGGCTCATCTGGAGTGCACTGGCCGCAGTCAGGTAGCTCACCAGTTCCCTCAGAGGGACCTATACAGTAATAGACATGTGATTGAAAACACTGAACTAGACAATAATACAGTGTATTAATAATATATGAACAAGTATATTTTTTTTACACACATTTTCTCACAAAGCGTAAGAACAGAAGTTGTGAGTACAGTTGTGTCAGTCATCTATGACTCTCATACCACTCATACCATTATAACTGTTGCTATTTTAACATTCTGCTTTGTAGTATAGTGATGGATTTGGAGATATATTTTACTCTGTTTTGAAAACGAAGCAGTAGATCTTATAGCACCTCAAGGAACCCGGTGTAGCAGGACAGGAGCAGTCTCTTGCCGACCTCCACCCTGGAAACTACACCCACACTCAGCTCTGTTCGGCCCCTGTGGAGCAGAAACTGGTCACGTAGGAAATCCGAGGATGCCGCCAGTACCACTCGGTGACCGTGGAAATGGAGAGGCTCCACGGTGGAGCCTTGTTCACCCCCAAGGAGGAGTGTTACATCACAGAAGCTGCGATGCTCTCTCAGGGCATTCATTTTGCTGAGGATGGTGTCACCGTGGGTGGGGAAGGAAAAGTGCAGGGCTTCAGAGGAGCTGGACATGTTGGTCTGTCTCTGTATGACGGAATAGTTAATAGTTAATGCAAAGACTTGTCAGAAATGCTGTGGGCTGTAAAGCATTATTGCATTTTTGTCTATAAGTACTGTATAGGCAACACTTTTCATCAGTTTTTAACTCAAAAACGTCGTGAGTCTATTTCTGTTTCTGTGTATGAGTCTGATTGAAGCGTGATGAAAAGGTTTGTCACCATTAGACCTGTACAGCCAAATAACAATCCCATTCCATCATCATCATTATCATCATAATAAGGTGGTTTTGGTCTGCAATTAAAACAAAACGCAGTCAGTAAAATAGCTGTGAGACAGAAGTCACACAGACATCCAGCCCCACCTTTTACTGTAGGCGCATTCCGCGACGATCCAATGCTGAGAGGCGCAGCTTTCCTTGGCTGTAAACCGCGATTAGCTGTGAGATAATGGGTGTCTATTCGTCGTATACGTGACAGTTTAACCACCGTTTACACCGTTAACATTACAATGTTAATGGTCAGTCAACACACGCATGATAAGGCTACGGTTATCCAGATCTCCTCCGGCTCTCTGCTGAGGGATCTCACATTTAAGCAGCGGCGTTTATGTGTTGCGCAGAAGCGCATGGTTTAATTAACCCATTCAATGCCGTAAAAGGGGTGCTCACTCGTGTTTTTACCATGGCACAGGGCAGTCTAGAGATGATGTAGTCATGCAGATTGTACTGAAGCAATCCGATTCAGTAGGAGAAATGGTGTAACGCTCCAAACAAACCGCATGGTGGTGATAACGATCAGAATATGTGTTTGACTAATTCATTCAGACCATATTTAGCAGGTGGTGTTTATTTTCAATGTTTGAGAATTGACAATCAAAGACGATCTCATGTGATTTTATTTTATAAATGTCTACATTGTATACTACTGTATAGTGATTATTATTATTATTATTACATGCATGCTATATTAAACATTTTTCACTTTTCATATTTCTTTTTTGTATCTCTATATCCCCCAGAAACCCAAATATAGAAAAAAAGTGCAAAAAGTTTTTTTAATTTTGACATTTTAGTAACTTTTTAGAAAAAATGTTGTAATATTGCAACGTTGGGCCTGTATGGTAGCAGAATTTCAGTGATATCACTCACTGCCTGAACACATGTAATGAACTAGTAAGAGCTTGTTTGTTTCTATTTGTTTATAAAGGGCCACAGAAGTCTATGTATCTACACAACAACAATAATAATATGGTCGCCCTCGTTTTTGGCACTGAGACACCTGTGCCGATCATGACAAGTGAGGATGCCAACTGGGCCTGAAATCGTCTCCTGTTCAGGATCTTCTTCTTTGGGACATCCGATGCTTTGCAGTCCCGTTTGTACAGGAGCCATGCATTGATCACAGCCAGGATAATGGTGTGCCAGAAGATGTAAATGTGCCAGCGACAGGACTTCAGTGGAAACTTGTATTTTGCTGCAAATGAGTCCAACAAATCCACTCCACCCATGCATTTGTTAAAGGCTGTGACAATGTAAGGCCTCTCAACCTCAACAAATCTTTTATTGGTTTTGTCCCAAAGATTCACACATTTCTAAACTTTCACACATTCCAAACTTGATCACCCACCACCTGGAACATTATCACCTTATTGTAATTCAAGATCAGAAGCAGCTATTTAGGCAACCAAGCAGAGGACCAGTACTACAGTGTTTTTCAAATGACATGTATGCTACATAATTCTTTCTATCCTAAAATACACAATTACTGTCTTATTCTAATTGGAATCTGTCATAGAATTACTAATGCAATGCAAAACATTGTATTTTAATCTAAACCAAAACAAGTGGAAAGGACAATTTTTGCTACTCCTCTGACCCAACGTTGTAATATTACAACATTTACAAAACAGGCTAAAACTCTCACAATATCAGGATATTCAATGGTGTCTTAAAATCATCTTGATCTACACACATTAATTATAACAGAAAAAAAAATATTTCAAACATTGTACTTACGTAAGTCTTGATTTATCTCTTCCAAAACAACAAGGTGTTGTGCTCCAGTGCTGGTGTCCAAGTCGTATGACTTCATGGCCAGAAAACCAGGCCTATTTACACATTTTGCCATCCAATAGAATTACAGAACAAAACAATAGGACCCATTACTCATGTAAATGTGGTTTAAAAAGAAAAAAAAATGGAGAAGGTTTATTTTTGTAGCCTTAAATGTAATGTAGTAATATTACAACACTGGGTCTCTGGGGGTTAAATATGTTTCCTTCATTTTATATCATTTTTCTTTGGATGTATGATTTTGTGATTTTGTCCCACTCACTGTTCTGCTAACTTCAATGTGTGTAATAAGTGGTTAAATGATATTAAATCATTTTTATTAGTACAGGTTATTTGATAAAAACAAATAATTTTGACCATGCATATTCTATTTTCATAATAGTATTGAACATTTTGCATGTGTCCCTGAAATTGCTGTCCACCCTGTCGTTTTGGGCTAAATGCCCCTTTAAGAAACCTGCTGATGTTTTCAGTGACATCACAACCAGCATTTTGTCTCTCTTAAATGGAGACTGAAACAGTAGCAGTGTTGTCTTAACATGTCCACTCTGTCATAGTGAAACATCAATTAATATAAAAACCTTTCAAAAAATTCAAAATATACGTGTTAAACGGTACACAGTCTGCTTGCTAACTGAATCATGTTGCCAAGTGAAGGTCATTAAATGCAAACATTAGTAAAATGTTGTCCATCCTGTCAGCAAACCTTCCATGAGACGGTAACTCGGTTCTCGACTGGAAGGATATTTGCATAACAGTACATGATATACATAGTAAAAATGTATCAGCAAGCCTCATTTGATCAGGCAAACAAAGTAATATCAGAATAGTCCATGAGCCTGAACCTGGCAAAATGAAACACAGAGACATTTTTATGTCTGATACTAGAACCTCGGCCTCTGAACAAGCGCTCTGTTGGAATGAAGCATCTGCATGGAAGTATGTGAAACAGCAACTGCAGAATTGAGCCATGCCTCAGGTTTGCCTCTGCAGAAAGGGAGACTGTTTGGAGATATGCCTCAGTGATGTTCAGTGATATTAATTTTTTTTCTTCAAATCAATCGTTCTCCACTTAAAACAACATTTTTCTTCTCGTTTTACAGTTGAATGTTTGATTTCCATTGTGCATAAATGATATACAGTGTTTAAGTCTAGAATGCCACATTAATGGCTCATTTTTGTTGTTTTACTGCATGCAGGCATAGTGGATGAAAACCAATCTGTTTACCTGGTAATTTCTCTCTAGCATCTCTAGCATTTTTTTTTTTTTTACATAATTTCTTTTTTAATTATTGCAAAATGAGGCCATTCAAGGACCGTTAACAATGTGTCCAACCTGTCATGTTACTGTCCAGCCTGTTATTTTCATGTCCTAAGACCATAAACAATTTATTTTCACAAGTTAGCAAACTTTTTGTGTGATTTCTTTATAAACATGTGAGGGCCAAATAGTATTGTTTAAAGGTCCTAATGCTCCTGAGGAAGCCCTTTGACTAACCCCTGGTCCTCAGCGCGAGGGTCGAGGGTTGGACATAGCAGGAGGAGAAAGAGATGGGGGTTGAAGTTCAGGAGAAGAGGGGTTGGAAGAGATGAGTTTTCCGGTGGGGGTAGTGGAGGGAATATGTGTAACATTATCAGCTTGTGGCCAAAACTATGCAAATATCCTTCCAGTCGAGAACCATGTTACCGTGTCATGGAAGGTTTGCTGACAGGGTGGACAATGACAGGATGGAACTTTTTGGCTAATGTTTGCATTTAATGAGCACATGGTGGACCTTCACTTGGCAACATGATTCAGTTAGCAAGCAGACTGTTTAACACATATATTTCGAATTTCTGAAAGGTTTAATATCTATCTATCTATCTATCTATCTATTTATCTCACTATGACAGAGTGGACATGTTAAGCTTGACAACATCTAACTCCACACCTAATATAATGTTTCAGTCTCCATTTAAGAAAGACAAAATGCTGGTTGTGAGGTCACTGAAAACATCAACAGGTTTCTAACTATGAAAATAGAATATACATGATCAAAATTACTTGTTTTATCAAATAACTTGTTGTGACAATAAAACAATGTAAAAGAAAATGAAGGTATTTTAAGAGACATCTTATTGTACTGATATCTGTGCAGACCTTTGGTCTCTTGTAATGAGACCTCAGAGTTTAATTATTCTGCTACATTTTCATGATACCTGAGTGATTCTGATGAAGACCCTAACCCTAACCCTATGAGGACACCAAAGACACTTTATAGTGATATTGCCCCATATACTTTTACACCAGTTTACTTGTGAGATTGTTTTCTCAAGAAAGGAGATATGTATTTTGTTTAAAGATGCACTTTAAGTTGTACTTCATAAGAACACAAAGGTTTGAGGGAATATTTTTTTTCCCTACAAATAAAAAGAATTTTATTTGGTCATAATTTGTCTGTAGCTCATTTTGATAAAAAAAAAATCGTGAGAAAATCGTATTGTGAACAAAAAATCGTGACTCGAATCGAGTTGCGAGTTGAGTGTATCGTTACATCCCTAATTATAATACATACTACTACTAGTGTAACATCACAAATAGTTTGGAAGCAAATCGTGGTCCAACATTAAACTTACACAAGTGTGATGTTGGAAACTTGAAGCCTCCAGTGCACACACACACACACACACACACTGAGAATAGACTTTACTAAGGAGAAGGAGAAAAATACTTATTAATACTACTTCTACTACAGAGGAAACATTGTACCATTACAGTTACCTGACAGATAAATGATACTTGCTATGTTGCAGATTTAGAATTCACTCACAAATTATATAAAAAAATAAATGATTGACATGCATTAATTACTGATTAAACTATCCGGCTATGCTTCTGTTTCACTCTTCACTCTTCACTTTTAACTGAAAATTGCAATAGAGGACTTTTTGCAGTATTTTTACTGTACACTAGGCTATAAATAGTTCGACTTAAGAAAAAAAGTTTAGAGTAACCACTGCCAACACCAACATTTCCAGTCAGAGACAAACGAGACAGAGTTTCTAGTCTCTAAATCCGCCCCTGGATGTAGGCTTCTCAGTTATATTCCAGCACATGTCTGCTAACGGTATGTGTGCACAGGGCTTATTTTCTTCAGAGGACTCCAGCACAGAAAAAAAAAAATGTTTGTGACAGACATTCCTGTCCGATCAATACTGTGCTGCGATGTCTAACACGGAAGAGGCATAACCACAGTCGCCGTGGGAGAAAACTGTTATTTGGTTCGGACAACTTCTGCTCCGCCCTTATTATTATCATCATCATCATCATCATCATCTCATAGTGTAGAGCAGAGTAGTATCATCGACTCATATGAGGAGACAAGTCAGAGTAGTACTACTAGATTTTCACCTGAACCCGGACATTATGCGGAACAAAAACAACGAGGTCGCTGAGAGCTGTTTGGTGTAAAAAAGCGTGCAGCGATAGTCGTTTGGGAGGATGTAAAGACGGACGGAATGTCAGTTGACGGCGCGAATAACTAGGCAACAGTACTTTTACTAACGGCTAACGTAAACCGTGAGGCTGAGGCTTATTAGCTTTAGAGCTAGCGAGGTGGACTACAAAGACCGACATACGGTGGCCCGTGTTGAGACGACAGCAGCAACAGCTCTTCAGAGGACAACAGGTAGTGTGTGTGTGTGTGTGTGTGTGTGTGTGTGTGTGTGTGTGTGTGTGTTCGCGCGTGCGTATGTGTCGTCATTGTTCCTGTAATTTGCCAGTTTAGAGTTGGTTTAGCAAAGCAAGAGTTAACGCTAAATCAGCTGTTCTGTGATCTGTGAGCTGAACTGAAACTCAACACATTTATAAAATAATTATGTGGTCAACAATTTAATTCAAAGCATGACAATTATGAACTAACTGTAGAAATTGAGATTGGGATGTTGCTGTTATTCTTTTTTTTTTTTAGATGATAAATATTCATTGACAGGGGTAATATTTAAAGATGCAGGTTCACAATTGTTCAAGTCTGTCTTAAAACAATAGTGAGGCGTCCATGTGAACATTGACACAAATTGTCATAATCATTCATCCTGTTCACACTGACTGAACACACTGACTTGACTAATTTGTGCAGCTGAAGCCTCATATTGGCTTCAAATAATCTTTTTAAATACATTTCTGCACAGAAGGAGGACTATGGATTTCCCCCCCTATGACTTACATTGAAAGTGCATTATGAAGGACTTTCAATGTCAGTGTGAATCAGTATGAACAAGAGGAATTTTCCAACAAGAGGAATTTTACAGCAAGAAAAACATCTCAATGTTAACTTGGACTCCTGACTTTTGTTTAAGAGTTGGAAAAAATGTGAACCTATCCTTTAAATCTTTATCTACACTACAGTTGAGACTGAACAGTTTTTGTTTAGAGCCATACCGATTTAGGATTTTTGAGGGTGCAGAAAAGATGATTCTTTCATTTATGAATCAAGACTTTCCTCTAAAACAGTTTCAACAAAAACTGAACTTCATGAAAGTAGGATTTATTGCAGTTGTTGTATTAGACTGTATTAGCTAGGCATATATATATAAAGTGGAAACTAGATGTACATTTAGTTTTCTGATAGTGCTGCCACTTGATTTATATGAATGCTGATCCTGTGGATAATTGATTTTGTCAGGTAAGTCAGCTAATTCTCATCAGAGAGAATCAACTTATTTTCAAGTTGATTCTGTTTTGTAGAGGGAAGGGTGGGTTCTTTGCAATACTTTAGTCATCAACCAACAACAGTAATATGGATTCTTAGACTGACTGTACAGTATACCACGTTAAAAGGAACTACTTGGCTGAGGGAGGTAACACAGCACTAATTCAGTATTCATCACAACAAGGCTATACGTATCTATTTTTGGGTTAGACATATTGTAAACATTATTCTGTTGTGTAAATGTTGTGGTTTCAAAAAGCATGAAGCATGATTTTTTAAAAAAAAATTGGATGTTTTTAATGTTTTTACTTGTTTGTAGGCTGTGTTGATTCATTAAGCGACCTATCAAAGCACTTTCATATAATTTAGCATTATTATTTAGGTCTTTACTGGAAGCACAGAATCAGTGACACAGACATGTAGACAGTTATGGGGAAAGTACATTATTCTTGCATAAGTGATTAAATGTAACATTCTGCATATTTGATTGAGGTCACACACAATGAACTGCACTGTCAGTGGCTGTAATGGAATAAAATGAATTGCCAGAAGCAGCAACAACAAAGCAACAGTTACTTGTTTTTTCTCTAATCTTAGGAGTGTTAGACTGTAGAGAAACTTGCAGCTATTGTATATCTAAAACATCCCACACTGCTGTGTAATTTAGGGTAAAATGAAATGTGAAGTAACCCCATGTTTACTGGACTGGCCTTGACTCTTTTTTTTTTTTTTTTTTTTTTTTGAAGCATGCTGGTTCAGGCAACCTTATTGAAGTGAATTTTTTCCCCATTGCAGTCCTCTATTTGAACCAGTAGGAGGTATTTTGGGAGAACCCTTTTGCAAACATTCACACTTTGAAGCGGGGAAAAGAAAAAAAAGCCTTCCCATGTGTTCCCCAGTCGTGTTAGTGTCTGGCTTGTCAGTATCATGGTCAAAAAACTCAGTACTGATTTTATCATATCCTACAACCTTCTATCACTTTGCAACTCTCAAATGTTGGCCTCCTTGTAGAAACATTTTCTCGATTAATCATTTGATCTATAAAATGTCAGAAAATATTGGATAATTGTGTAGTTATTTTGCCTGACTAACAGCCTAAAACCCAAAGGTATATATCATAGTAGGACAAGAAAACCAGGAAATATTCACATTTGAAAAAATGGAACCAGCGAATATCTTTAATTTATGCTTAAGAAATAACCGTTTACTTAATGAAAACTTGATTTACGTAAATCTCCTGCCAATCGACTAATCATTTCAGGTTTAGCATAGTGAACATTAATTTGTTTTAATTTAATTATCCTGACCACTTTGTCTATGCTAATTGCCCTTGCTCTGCAGTAAGGTATAAATAATGACTATTCCCTGACGTATAGTAGGTGAGAAGAGAGCAAATATTGAGCCAGATGTCAAAATGAGTTTGATGTTTTCAAGTCCCATCAGTCTTTTTGGACCTCCTCTTGTATGCGTGCATGGGGCATCTGAAATTGCGGGCTCATTTATATTCTTCCCTTCTGACTTGCATTTTGTCAAGGTCAATAACGGGGAGAAAAATGTTTCGGTGGAAATTTGATTCTAGGATTTTAGCCTGAATAAGCAAGCATTTTAATTGTGGACCATACAAAGACATCTGGCGTCATTTATTGTTTCTAGTGCTTCAGGCAAAGGAAAAACAGGTGATATGCTGTGTCTGTTACCTTAAATCTGTCAACATATAACTCTGCAACTCTCTGTGCACAGCAGAAAACAACAGCTTTGTTTTTTATAAAGTGCACGCCTGAATTGCACAGCTGCCAATAATGTAGTGTTCAACTGATTTTTCAGGCCATTGCACTTTTGTAAGTATCATAACATGGGATTGTAAAACATAGCCAGTAACAGTAGATCCGTTTCTCCAAAATGATTTTAGGGCTGTTAATATTAATTATTTTAGCTGCCCAAAAGTACAACTTGATAAAAAAACGAAGCCAAACAGTGCAAAAATGTACAGAGGCTGATTGAAAATTGGGATCTGCAGTCAGTAGTGCAGCAAAGCAGCCAAGAAGGGTAAAAAATGTGGCTGAGCTGATAGTGCTAACCTAAAGCAGCATTGAGGCTCTGATAAGAAACAGAAGGAACTGGTCTAATTCTCTGCCTGTCTGCTACATGATAAACGTTTTGGGTGTGTAAACACACTGAAAAAATGGTGAGCAATGTTTCCTGTATTCTTAAACATGCTGAGCTTCCTCTCTTCAACTACTACTACATCCACCACCTATGTCTTTATTTTATTTTTTACTTTTATCTTGCATTAGTTTCTGTGCCGTTGTCTGCGTGGGATAAGGTACCCAGTCAAACATTAAACAAATGCAAAATTAACATTTGCATAAAATGTGCCTGCCAACGTTTGTATTTCAGTCCAGTGTTTGTAAATTATCACTGAATACAACAGAGTTCAAATTCTAACAAATGAACACTTTTTTTCCAAACTAGAATATTTTGTAACACTTTTGGCACAGATCCTACCCAATTAAAATTGAAGGTACACTATAGGAACAATCTGTTTAACCCCAAACCTTCAGCCCAGTTACAGTATAGAGGACATCCCATGAATTACATATGTGTAAAATTATTTACAGTAATGATTTCAGTAGAGATGTTATTTATATTTGCCATTAGTATTACCCATACCCATTCCCCTGCACTCTCTACCAGCACAGAAATCACCTGACCTGAGTTTTTTTTATTCAATTGGAGCTCCCCTCATGTTTTGCCTATTGATCTCCAGACTGTGGCTGTTACCAGCACTGCCACTTCGCCCCAAACATTCAACTGGTTTAATTATGATGTCCTACATTGCCACAAGTTTACACAGCTTTGTAATTGCATCATGTCAAAGGGTTTGTATACCGCTGCCAAGAGAAACAGAGCTTGTTACATCGCACGCCTTGGTTTCAATGTGGAATACAAAAGCAAAACAAACCTGGTTGTGGAAACATGACAAGACCACCCTGTACCAGGCAAGATGCGTAATATGGAGTGGATCACAATGTACTGCCGAGTTTTCAGAGACTTTCACCCCCAGTGGCTCTGCTGACTCTGGTTGTCCTGACTTATACAATCTCCATCATAAGGTTCACATTTTTTTTTAAATAAAATGTCAACAACTATTAAACGGATTGCCATGGAATTTGGGACACATGTTCATGTCCCACTAAGGCTAAATTCAAATGGCTGTGAAAGTCAAAATTTCAGTTTGACCCAAACTTTGGTTTATGACCAAATACCAGCAAAACGAATGACATCGGCCTCAGCTGTTCTTGTGTTTGCTGCTAATTAGCAAATGTTTGCATGCTAGCTAACATGCTAAACTTAGATGGTGGACAGAGACAAATATTATACCTGCTAAACATCAGCATGTCCAAATGCACCACTATGCCTAAAATATAGCCTCACAGAGCCAATAACACGTCTGTAGATTCTTAGTCTTGTAAATGTGTAAAAGTCTAAAAAGCTCATGTCATGACTTGTCAGAAAGAATCTGTGATTGGCTGGTAAGCCCTATAAAACACTGGTGCTTAATGCAAAAAAAATCCTTCCTCTGAACCAATTAATTTCCAGTATATTATGTACCTTCTGTCATTCTTATTCATTCGTTTCTCTACTTGCAGGTGTTTTTTTTGTGGTAAGCAGCACATGGCCTGTATTCTGCTGACAGACATGGACCTGCCCACCTCCTGCCCCTCAGCACATCACAGTGGCCTTCTACCGGACCTCTACCCAGCCACTGAACTTGACCCAAAGCCTGACATGGATGCCCCCTGCCTACGTGTCCACATTTACTACCAGGGAAAGGATGGAGGAGGAGGTGGGGCCAACTGTTCAGAGAGTGTGCTCACGTTTCCATCCGGGGAGTATGTTGCAGAGGAACTCTGCATCAATGCAGCTAAAGCATGTGGTGAGTCACAAAAGGATTTCAGTTCTGATGTCTGCCCACACACACAAAATATAGTTTAGTTTATTCATATGAATTAGTTTAATATGGGCTTTGCATGACGCTAAAAGAACAGAAATGTGCATCAAATATATTTGAAAATGGGGAAAAGAAATAATGATTATATTTGAATATTTGTTGATTTAACCATGTATGATTTGAATCATTTATAAATTCATGGTGTCATGTTCAAAATCTATTCAACAGTTCACTGGTTTGATGGTATTCCTGCTTTCATCACCACATATCTGGTTGTTTCTTAAACATTGTGAAGTCCTGATTTAGTTTGAGTTATGCACAGTAGGCGATATGGGGGGGGGGGGGGGTTGTTAACCTGCCATCCCTCCTCTCCATCTCCTAGTAGCAGAGAGAGTGCAGGAGCAGAGGTGTTGTTACTTATATATGTTAGTCTAAAATAGACTCATTAATACTGACTGACTGAGGTTTGTGCAAGGTAGAATCTATGCTTCCGACCATGGTTCTGAAATATCAGTAGCCTGACTGTGCTGTGTATTGGTGTTGGTATTGATAAGTCCATGGTGCTGTCTGTGGTGCTGAAGCAGCAGACAGATTTGTAATTGTGCCTTTTTCACTCAGCCCCGGCCTTCTGTCAGTTTTGTCTTGGATCTATAATATTCCATAAATAGTTAATTCTATACTGCATTGTAGCCTACATATTCTAAATAGTAGTGTCAATTTCAAAAACTTTTGGAAACATTTAAATCTTTAGAAGGCAAAGATGGCCAAACTGTTGAATAGGTAATTAATATACATATTTTGTTAGCTCCTACAATGTAAACACATTAAAAGAAACAAGCCTTTGAATATTCTCATTCATCCAGGTCATAGTTATCTCAAGGAGATTGAATCGAACGCAACTTGACTTGGTTATTTGTCTTTATTTGTTATTTGTATTTGTCTTTCATCAGTTCATGTTCATGAACTGATGAAGCTTCTTGGATGAGAGATGAAACGTCTTCAAAAATGAAAAGAAACAACAATTTACTCTGTAGTTTAATGTTTAGTTATTCGATATCATTGCACAACATTTTGTTTTACAATTCACAAGTCAGGTCATGGCCTAAGTATTGCAATGTTTATACTAGATTGAAGTCCATTTACTTGACTTGACTTGCAGGACTTGCTTATACATAGATTAACCTTGTAAATACACTGACTTGACTTCTCCTGTTGTGGCTGAGGATACTTCCTCTTACACAGCACTGCCATCCGCATACTATTGCTTCATTCTTGCGAGATTCTTGTGCTTCCTGTTGCGTAATGACACTTTGTCTACTAATGCCCGACTTGGCCTGACTGGTAAAACACCTTACTACTGGTGTTTTAAAGACAGAATGAGGAGTTGTGGGAATGGGGACAGAAATAAAAATGTCTTCATGTGGGCTGTTATTATCATAGAAAGAGGTAAAAGTCACCTGTACTAACATTGTAACCCTCGGTATCATAGTATCCTCATTATCTTTCACCATAGAAATTTTGCAAAAATTCTTGAGAAATCACTAAACTGTTAATGAGAACTTCAGTTTTCATTTAGGCACTCTTAAAGCAGGACACCTAATTGTTGTTCACTGAGTCAACACATTTAACTCAACTGAAAAACACCACCACCACAGATGTACACTGTGTGAATGTACTGTAAACACACAGTACATGCCTGACTTTGTGTATGTCTAAATATTGGCAAGTTCTAAATAATGTACATTCCTGGGTACAAAGTGGTTCAAATATAAAACAGATATTCTCCCTTATTGCTGCACCAGTTATTGATAAATTCAAAGTAATGAAGTAATGAAGTACACTGAGTTTCAGTGAGTTTTTTTTGCCAGAATAAAACTGTGTGTACTCTATTGTAGTAAACATTTGAATGACCTGCTCTATTGTTTTATTTGTCTTCCCAGGTATTGCTCCAGTGTTCTGCAACCTGTTTGGCCTGATGAGGGAAAGCGACCGGATATGGTTCCCTCCTAATCATATCTTTAAACTTGATCAGTCAGCCAGTGAGATCCTACACTTCAGAATCAGGTAGACTTTTTTTCAGTTCCATTTTCTGTTTCAGACTCTTGTATATGTTGTTTTAGGCTTGGATCACCTCTTTTAATTTATTGTTTCTCTTTTCTCGTCTTTGTTTCTTATTTCTATTACCTTCTCTTGTCTACTCCTCTGTCCAGGTACTACTTTCCTGGCTGGTATAACCGTGACAATTTATCCTGTCCTCATCGCTATGGTGTTTCCAAGGGGATGGAGAGCCCCGTCATGGATGATTGTGTCATGGCATACCAGTTCTCTCAGGTTAGTTTACACTTTGTATCAACATTAAGTCAGTTATTTTCTACTACACTGTAAAGTTGCTATTGTTTTTTTTTCTTAGTGTTTGAATTTCACTGTGCAGAATGATGAGTGTAGCATTTGACACTAGAAGGCTTTTTGCATCTTCATGTTCATCTGCTGAAAGGCAAATGTTTCTTAAAATGTGTGTGTGTATAATTTCCTTTAAACATCATGCAAACCAGAGTACAGTGTTTTTAGACTAATGCCCTCTCTTCACCACTACCCTCAATGTCTGTTCTACTTTACATTTGCTAATACAATGATAAGCACAAATGTTGGGCTGAGTGAGATAAAATGCGCTTGTTTACCCTAACTCTTTGGCTGACTGTCCATATGTCATGTCAGCCACTCTTTTGTGTGAGAAAACAGGAAGTGGGGCTAGTTAGATTAACACAAGGGTATGCTTTTTTTTGTTTGTTTGTTTGAACTTGAAAGACGCAACTCTGTTCAGCTTTGTTTTTATCTTGACTGTCACATTGATGACCATGTACTGTGTGTCAACAGATTGACCTACAGAACGTTTGCTACACACAGACACCAGCTGTTGACGTAGAGCTTGACTTGTACAGTCTTTGTCAACTTAACTGGGGCTCTGTTTGTTTACGAAATATTGAGTAAAAGGAGTCCCCATTGCAAAAAAACTACTTTTAAAATAAATCGGAACATGAATTTTTATTTATGATTAAGATTACAGTTTTGCAGAGTTAATCTGTGCTTGAACATTATTACTGTTGATTTGGTTCATAAGTCTATAACTCGCTAACATGCTAAGGCAAATAAAAAAAATAAAAAAAAGTTTGTTTCTATTTAATGACTCACTCTTTAATGTTTATACTTGCGCTGTAAATGTAAGATAAAATAGTGGGTGTTTACCCTGATAACCGCTTGATAGCGTCCTGTGTTTCCCCCTGCAGTGGCGTAGCGACTTTCTGAACGGTCAGGTTCATATTCCAGTAAGCCACGAGGCCCAGGAGGAGTGTCTGGGCATGGCAGTGCTGGACATGATGAGGCTCGGCAAAGAGAGTGGTCAGTCACCTGTAGACATCTACAATGATACCAGGTAGGATGCACTCACTCACAGTTTAACTTAGACTCTTAGACTTGTCACACACATTTGTACTGTAACTACCCAAATATTGTAAAATACTTGCTGTTATGCTGTGGTGCATGTGATACAGCTTTCAGAGCAGTGTGACAGACTCTTCAGGATATGATAATAATAATAATAAGCATCTAGATAGTTTCATTATTTGTGTTCATGCAGTTAAATAAATTATCTCTGTGTGGGAGATAAAGTTTCAGCTTGTCTTTAACATTTGATCTGCACCATGCTGATGCACTGTGTCCATACTTAAAATGTTAAGTATCATTTAATTTCTCTTTAATTCACCCTTAGTAATATTTATTTTTGTTTTAAGTGAGTCTTTATCTGTGATTCTGTTTCTGATCAGTCGTTTGGTCTATGAAAAAGTGAAAAAATGCCCATGACAGCTTTATCATCATTTATCGTTCATTTATTTTTAATGAATATCAAAATAGTATTTATCTGTTGATCGATTAGTCCATTATTTGATATTTGTTTCAGACTGAGTTGGCTCTATTAACCTTGC
Organism: Pampus argenteus; assembly: GCA_036937835.1. Lineage (NCBI taxonomy): Eukaryota > Metazoa > Chordata > Actinopteri > Scombriformes > Stromateidae > Pampus > Pampus argenteus. Next base: position 11,249,317 of record CM072877.1, read on the forward strand.
TTCTTCTTTCCCTTGCCCTTCTTTTCTCTTTGTCTTTATTCTTTTATATGTATTTGTTCTTCATTCCCTCCCCTTTTTGTTATTCTCAACTCTATTTCCACCTGAACAACCTCTCACCCGCAACCCCTCTCGCTGCTTAGCTACAAGTCCTTCCTGCCAAGATCCATGCAAAGCCGCATTCAGGAGTACAACATCTTGACTCGGAAGCGGATCCGCTTTCGCTTTAAGAAGTTCATCCAGCAGGTTAATGAATGCAAGGCCACTGTGTTCAACCTTAAGCTCAAATACATGATGAACCTTGAGATGCTGCTTCCATCCCTCTACTCTGAGCGCTTCCAAGTCACTGACCTCTCCTCACGTGAGGTTACCATTGTCGTCATGGGGAACAAGGGCATCCAGTGGTCTAAAGGGAAAGAGGTGGAGGGAGCAGAGGAGGTAAGGCCCAGGAGATGGTTTCATGTTGCCATGGGAATGCATTTTATAATACCAGTTACAGTGTGTTACCTTCCTGGCTGATTTTAACCAATAGATGGAGTTGAACATTGCGCTTAATTGGCAATAACAATATCGGTACGTGTGTGTGTGTGTGTGTGTGTGTGTGCGCTTCTTCATCTAAACATATGTAACCCACTATTTACTACTCTTTTTGTGTCTGTAGGAACTGCAGACATACTGTGACTTCCAAGAGGTGATAGACATCAGCATCAAGCAATCTAGTCGGGAAGGCTCTGTGGAGAGTCGCATAGTTACCCTCACCAGACAGGACAACCATATCCTGGTACACACTTCAATGTTCTGCTCCACATTGCTATGCTTTCACTCCAAGATGACTCAGTTGGGGTTTTTTTTAAAACTTTGCAACTGCATTGAGCCTGTGACCCATTGACTTTACCAGGCTGTTGCATTCTTTATTTGAAATGCTGTTTCAGGCCTTTACTGCAGCCTCTTTCAGTTGTTGTTTGTTTCTGGGGGTTACTCCCTTCAGTCTCCTCTTCAGGAGGTAAATATTGCGTTAAGGTACAGTGATTGACTTGGCCAGTTCCACTTTTCCAAGACCTTCCACTTTTTTCCCCTGATGAAGTCCTTTGTTGTGTTGGCAGTGTCTTTTGGGTCTTTGTCTTGTTGCATGATGAAGCTTCTCCCAATTAGGCTGGATGCATTTTTCAGTAGCCATGACATAACCTCCACCATGCTTCACAGATGAGCTAGTATGTTTTGGATCATAAGCAGTTCCCGTCTTTCTCCTGACTTTGCCGATCCAATAATTTTGGAGGGGACTGTATACCTCCCTTTTTGGAGGACACATAAATGAACCATTTGGTTCTGCTGAGGATCTCTATATTAATCCTACTTACCTAATAATTAACTTTTGTCTACTCCTGCCTCCCCTCTCTTTACTTTTTGTCTCTGTGTGTCCACTAAGGAACTGGATTTTCCTTCTCTCCCAGAGGCTCTGTCATTTGTATCATTAGTTGATGGATATTACAGACTGGTTGTAAATGCCCATCATTATCTTTGTAAAGAGGTGGCTCCACCAAGACTTCTCGAGTACATTCAGAGCTACTGCCATGGCCCTGTGTCGTGAGTATCACACATACAGTATGCACGGATGTAGCACATCACATATGTGCTTGTGCACCCACAACCACAGACTTTCTTTCTCTTTGATCACAGGATGGAGTTTACGACTGGTAAGCTGCGTCGCTCTGGTAACCACCAAGGTCTTTACATCCTCCGCTGTAGCCCCAGGGACTATGACAAATTCTTCGTGTCGTTTGTGGTGGGGGTAAGAACTGTTAATGTATGATTTATCTTTAGTCTGAAGTATTGTATTTCTCACATGTGACATTAAAGGCTTCAAAATCTTTGTTAATTGATTGACATTACTAACCACATGCATCTCAGAAACTACCAGTGTGTGTACAAGTGTGTTTTTCAATAGCTGAAAAATGTCACTACAACCTACCATAATTGTGGCATTATGGTAGGTTTAGAATGAACTCAAGTAGCAGTTTGTAAGGTTATTGAGATTTTATGTGTTCTTACTTAGATTGACTCTTCAGGTAGTGTTTTCTGTGGTCAGTTAAAATAATATTGTGGGCAGCATAGCCACAAATTTCTCTTTTATTTTCAGTATGGAGCTATGATGGACTATAAGCACTGTCAGATTGTGAAGATGGAGTCAGGAGAGTACATCCTGAGTGGTGCCAAGAGGAGCTTTGGGTCCCTTAGGGAACTTCTGCACTGCTACCAAAAAGAGGCACTTCGCACTGATGGATACACATTTCAGCTGACAAAGTGCAGCGCACCCAGCCCCAAAGGTCAGCATTCACACACATGCGCAGACACACACACACACACACTTAGGGATTGTGTTGACCGAAAAATTGGACTTGGACCAGTGCTTCGACAGTCACTGATCATATTAGTAGTTATATTTCATGACATTTTGAACGCAATTATCAGAAAATATAAGATGGTCAAAGGTGCTAGAATTTGTCTTCAAACTCATCCAGTTCAATCAGTTAATGTTCAATAGGCCATTTTGCCTCTCAACTGATTACTCTTTGTTGAAAGCCCCACAGAATTCCTTACACGAGTCGTTGACACCATTATCTTATCATTTTGTTGATATTTAGCTTCTTTCCCAAATCTCTTAAATCACTGCTGTAGCCAATTACCCATCTCTACGCTTCTGAGGTCTTCAGAGGTCTTGTCATTTTTGAATTCCCACTGGATTTAGGCCAGTGAAGACTACAGAATCTTTGTTCATTAAAGTTACCATTGACCCTCAGCATGCAGTTATAATTGGTGGTTTCAAACTCTGGAAGCTCATAAAGAAATGTGTTAGCCACGGTGAAGCAAATTATATGACATTTTTGAAGAAATGTTAAATCATTGATAGAAATGTATTGATTTTTAACTGTATCACTGCAGCAGAATCAATATTATCCTTTAAAAGGGTAAAAAGTAAGATTTTTTTTACTGTCCAACAGCACAACATGACCATGACGTTTCAGTGAGGAATTAATGGAGGTGCTGATGAATACTAATGACTAAATAATTACTTCTTAAGATTTCCAATCTATTCTGGCAAAAACACTTGTTTCTGAGAAAAATTACTCACCTATATAAGGGCCAAAAAATCAAGCCAGATAGATTTTATTTAAGATGATATTCATGATAAAAAAACTTAAAGCAATCTAATTTTACTATTGGTTACATTTGTATTTATTAAACTGTGTCACACATGGAAAAGCAATAACTCTACAGTAGTGTTAAGCAGATAAAGCACAAAGTGTGAGTTAATCCATGTTAATCCAACTTTTTGCATTTCTTCAGACAAATCCAACCTGCTGGTGTGTAGAAGCAACCAAGGGGCAGAGGTTCCTCTGTCTCCCTCACTTCACAAACACAACATCAGCCAGATGGTCTTCCACAAGATCCGAAAAGAGGACCTCGACATTGTAAGATATCCCTATCCCTATTTTTGAGCAGAAAATAACTCTCCTTATTAGGAGTCTTCAGTCTAGTTTTTGTAAGTCTGAGAGGTCTGAGGAAAAAAAAGGGACTTGGGCCACTTTTATTTACTGGTCAGGCTTGGGTCAGACAATTATTGTGACCATATACGCACTCCGACGCTCACAGCGATTCCTCTACTCACACGACCACAGCCTCTCCCTCTCTCTCTAGCTTGCTCCATGCTTGCTTATGCTCCTCAGCTAAAAAAAGCCTTGCTTGAAATAGCATTCACACATGAGGAAAAAACCAAAACCAAAGTGCCCTATTGTTCTTTGTATTTACTGTTGCATTAGTTGAATGCAATGCATGAACAAAAAGGTTAGATAGGTTGTATTAGTTGTACATGCATTGTTTCATATACATATTTATTTGTAGAAACAGGAGTATTAAAAAGGCAAGTTCTTGCCCTGAACAAATAAGTTATTGGTTGTAGACAAACAGGAGCTGTACCTAAGTGAGCAGCCAGTGCTTTTTTTGATTGCGAAAGGCAAAATAGTTGAATGTCATGACACAGCCCATTGTAGGTTTGTTAATATGAGCCAGCGTACGCAGACTTCTGCAGGCGTACTAAGGTCACTGCAGTTGACAAAAAGACTTCCTTAAACAACTCACCTAAAGTAGCTCAGCGCCAACGGAAGTCTCTGTGTACATTTGTGAGTGTGGGTCTGTCTACATTTTCGTTGAATTTTCATACAACAGAAAAACCACAGAAATCATTCAAGTGATCAGGTAGCTCAGGGGTTTTTCTATATTGCAGTATTTTCTTCTAACACTTTCTTTAGCAGAAACAAGTGTTTTGTTTTTTTATCTTCCTGTTTTGAACTTGTGTTCACCCTCTCATGAGAGGTGAGGTTGGAAAAGTAAACCTTTCTTTCCAGACGTATTGCTTTTTTGTGGGCACTCATGACTTCTTTTTATTTATTACACTAAACTGTGAGCCTAGTTTTCCTCTATTTTTCTTTCAGCTGCCTGACAGATTATTTTAATCACATTAACTGTTGTTGTTCAACCATGGGGAGATTCAGATAGCAAGGTCATTCAAATTCTCTCTTGAACCAAAAATTCCCTTTTAGTTAGAATTAGGTCATTTGAATACTGACACATTATCAACGTTTGACCCTGTCTAATTTCCTTTTCCTAGGTAGGTTTTTAACATAACATTAAAACTGTTTTTCTCAACATTTTAGAATGAGAGTCTGGGCCAAGGAACATTCACCAAGATCTTCTGTGGTGTGAGGAAGGAGCTGGGAGATTATGGAGAGATTCATCAGATAGACGTTGTTATCAAAATCTTGGACAAAGCTCACCGCAACTTTTCAGAGGTTTGCTTGTTGATTGAGTGAATGAGTGAGTGTTTAAAAGCAACATTTTTGTGTTCTTCGTGTGGTTATTTCTCACTCTGAAGAAACAAACGGAGAGGAGAACGGTTTACAGCATAAAATGCAAATTCTCTCATACCCTCATTTTATCCTCCACAGTCATTCTTTGAAGCAGCCAGCATGATGAGCCAGCTTTCCCACAAGCACTTACTCCTCAACTATGGTGTGTGTGTTTGTGGAGATGAGAGTAAGTCTATACACACACACACAAAGAAACAAACATTACTCAACATAACTATGGGAAGTGATGGTCACAAAGAAAAGGAATCATTGTGGTTATCTTCACATCTGCCATATAAAAAGGACAGTTTAAGATCTTTAACAGTTGGACTGTTAGCATTCTAGCACCCCCTGCAGGAGCTGTAATGGTCTGCCAGACCGTAATTTCATTGTATGTGTTCACAAACACATCAATAATGCATTTGTTTGATGGTTACTGAAAATAAACAAAATATTACAGGGCAGGATCGGCAACCTTTTGGATGTCCTGTACCCATTTCCAATGTTTTGTTTTTTTCCATGTGTCAGATATATTTTTTTATAATGCACATTGATTTATTTATAGTTACTGCTGTTGCACGTCTCCAGTCAAAATGGACTAATTTGCTTTAAAATGGCAAAATATAACACTACAATATAAACACACTGCAGAATAAAAGAGATCAACCGAAATAATGGAGGAAACTTTTTTTTTTTAATTGACGCTGCTGCAGTCACAGAGCTATTTTGACTCTGTAGGTTAAGCCTTGTTTATTTTCTGTGGGTGTCTCTATAAATAATAAAAATGAATGAACAAAAATAAAACAAACAAGAGTGTCTGATTCACATAGTCAGGTGGTCAGTCAAGCATCCATGAGAGAAGAAAGGAGGTTGCTGACCTGCTTTCTGACCTCCTGGACTAAGCCCTTGGGAGTCACTAATGAGCCACTGGAGTCTTGATCTTTACTCTACCTGCTACTGTCCACAAAATCAGAGCACTGTGGTCCATTTCCAAGACTGGACAAAGAGCAGGCAGGAAAGAAAGAGAGAAAAAAAGGTGTACTGAAAGATTTTGGAATGTATTTGAAATGTTATTTCTTGTGTTTTTGTTTGCATTAGTGTTTTAAGTGTTATGGATTGCTTGGATCTCCATCTTAACATTATGTAAAGATGCAGTGTATTGTCATTGTTTGTCAGGGTGTACCATTCCTTTATATATATCATAGCATATGTTTCACGATTTATCCTAAAAGTTCAGAAGAATTTCATGACGGAAAATCATTTTTGCTACATAGTTCATTGTTTGAAAAATAAAATGGTCTTCCTCTCATCTTCCTGTCAGATATGATGGTGCAGGAATATGGTAAATTTGGTTCTCTGGACACCTATCTGAAAAAGAACAAAAGTTCTGTCAACATTACGTGGAAGCTCGAAGTGGCGAAACAGCTTGCATGGGCTATGCACTACCTGGTAAGATTTCTGACAGACAGTAACTCCACGTGAAGCCTGTGTAGCCTTTAACAGAGACTGAATTAGTGATTTACGTACACACAAGGTGAATAATCTTGTCCCTGTCACTTCTGCTCACAGGAGGATAAGAACCTCATCCATGGAAATGTTTGTGCCAAGAATGTTCTTTTGATCAGAAAGGAGGATCGTAAGTTAGGCAGCCTGCCCTTCATCAAGCTCAGTGACCCTGGCATCAGCATCACCGTGCTGCCCAAAGAAGGTGAGAAACGCGGCTTCATGTGTGGTCCTGATGTGACAGACCTTGTGTGTAATGTCAGCTAACATAGTTTTATTTTGGTGCGACCTTTTCCTTATTTGTCATTTTCTCTTTCCTTCTCTTTGTTTTTCATCTTCCATCTCTCTCTGTCTATCTCTCAGTTCTGGTGGAGCGTATCCCATGGGTGCCCCCCGAATGCATTGAAAACCCCCAAAACCTGAGTTTCGCTACAGATAAGTGGGGCTTTGGGACCACGCTTTGGGAGATCTGCAGTGGCGGAGACAAACCACTCAGCACCCTGGACTGCTCCAAGGTCACAAAAACAAAGGATGCATTGAGAATTAATTCAGTTAATGACAATGATATGTACTAAAGAAAGAGTTTGACATTTTGGAAGATATCGAAATAAGTATTAAACTGAATTAAGGATGGTTATCTTGCAGCCTCACAGACTCCAGGAAGTAATTCCAATGCATACCCCCCCCTACAAAACCACACGTAGTAGTTTTTATGCTAAGCTAATCATTTTTCACCATGCAGGGATGAGAGTAGTATAGATTGTTTTTAATATAACTCTCAGCAAAAAACAAATAATCATAATTCCCAAAATGTCAAACTATTTTTTTTAACTCATTTCTTTTTTAAGGGGAAGGACGGGAGTTTTTTTGCTTCTTCCCAGCATCTTTACCGTCACCCCAACCAAATGTGAAACATACAAGTCCTGACTTTGGCTCTTTTCTTTTTTCCTCTGCAGAAGCACTTGTTCTATGAGGACAGACACCAGCTGCCAGCGCCTAAATGGACAGAGCTGGCCAATCTGATTAATAGCTGTATGGACTATGAGCCCTCACACCGACCGTCCTTCAGAGCAATCATCAGAGATCTCAACAGTCTCTTCACACCAGGTAAGGAGACAAATGGAGACAAACATGTCTGTCTTACCTCTCGGCAGACAGTTTTTTTCCATTTCATGTTTCCATGTCATATCTTTATATCTTTGCATATATATAAACCTGTTGCATCTTGCTGTGTTGCAGACTACGAGCTGCTGGTGGAGAGCGACATGGTGCCCAGCAGGACACGAGGCATCGGCTTCCCGTGGACTTCTGAGCACCAGGAGCCCACACAGTTTGAGGAGAGACATCTCATCTTTCTCAAACAGCTGGGAAAAGTGAGACACACACACACACTTGGTTTACTCACTCATCTAGTGTACATGTATGTTGAATGTGTGGAATAATGATGAGCTATCTGCTGACTTCTATAACAAAGATGTTTTGCATATTCTGTTACATTCTTGCAAATGAATTCTAGTCACGTGGATCACTGATAAAGCTCCCACTATAAACCAGTGGCTGCATACTATGACAAGCGTTTTGAAGCTTTCCCCCCAGCCTTAAAGGACAAAGCCAATTACTTTATTAAATGTACTCTACTGTAGAAGAACGCATGTGCTCAAAACCTAGATGAAATCATAGCTCTCATCATAGCTGTCTATTTCTCTGCTTTCCTTCTGACTACACACTGCAGGGAAATTTTGGCAGTGTGGAGATGTGCAGGTACGACCCCCTGCAGGACAACACGGGGGAGGTGGTGGCAGTGAAGAAGCTGCAGCACAGCACAGCTGAGCACCTCCGGGACTTTGAACGGGAAATCGAGATCCTCAAATCCCTCCACCATGAAAACATTGTCAAATACAAAGGAGTCTGCTATAGTGCAGGTATATTTTATGAGATAACGAACCAAAAAACAAAAAACAAAAATGACAACCACTGCTTGCAGTTATATACTTATGTTCTTCTATCATGTCCTTCTTACTTTCTTGTCTGTTGTCTCTTCCAAAAATTGTATTTAAAGATTACAAACATTTGCTGTATGAAAAGGAAACACAGATTTAAATTAGATCACAGCAATTGTTCATGCTTGTTAAGTGAAGATGTACAGTAGAAGGGATTCAATCCCTTTTCCAACGCTTAGCCTACAACTGTTCCTTGATTTAATATCACCACCGCAGCATATTTTATATATTGTTATACGTAATAACGTCTTCACAGTCCCCACATTTGCTGCCTAAGGCATCAGTGACCATGTCCCTGAAACAAATAAATCTAGATTTTCTCAGAATTACCATTTTAAGAGAGGCCCCCCTGCTCACACATTATACCCCACCACCACCAACACCCCCTAATATTGCACTTATCTGCTTTCTTTTTCAGGGAGAAGAAACCTGCGGCTGATCATGGAGTATCTTCCCTATGGCAGCCTGAGAGATTATCTCACCAAACACAAGGACCGCTTTGATTCCAAGAAACTGTTGCACTATGCATCACAGATTTGCAAGGTAATATAAGGCATAGTAAATAGTACAGACTTTAAAAAATTCATGTAGCCCCAACTCTGTCATACATACACACACTGGTGTAATTGTTCAAGGTTCAAATCTGGAACTGTGAACTTTGTATTTCTCATCTTTCCAATACCATTAAAAATATTATAAAAAGGTTGATGATTACAGTTGACGTCATGATATGATTTAACCAATTTCATCCAGGGTATGGACTACCTCGCCATAAAGCGTTACATCCACAGAGACCTGGCCACTAGAAATATTCTGGTGGAGAGTGAGATGAGGGTGAAGATCGGTGATTTCGGTCTGACGAAGGTGCTGCCGCAGGACAAAGAGTACTACACTGTCAGAGAGCCTGGGGAAAGCCCCATCTTTTGGTATGGAAGACAGACGCACTGCACCTGTTTGTTAGTTCAAAAAGTGTTTTTTCATATTTTTGTCAGCTGATATTTATTAATGTTAAAAAAAAAAAGGTACTTTGAGAATGTTTTTCTACAGCAGCTTTTTCTAAGGTTTTAAATATTGAGACCTTTTGTGACTGAGGGGTAAACACATGCAAAAGATAAGATTGTGTGATTATATGGAGAAAACATGAGGCAAAAAAGACTAATGTATATTATCTATATATAATGTGTTGTGTGGTGTTTTCCAGGTATGCTCCAGAGTCGCTGACAGAAAGCAAGTTCTCTGTGGCATCAGATGTTTGGAGTTTTGGTGTTGTCCTTTATGAACTCTTTACTTACAGCGACAAGAACTGCAGCCCACCAGCGGTACGACACTTTTACTTCAGTTTTTTAGGTCAACAGTTTGACTTTTCTATTATATAACCATTTTCTTAACTGCTTTGTCACCCCTCTACAAACTTTGTTAGTGACATTTTTTTGGTTGCAAGTTATATTTTCTCACAATAATTCAGTAATAAGGGGTGGGACTTCATTGGTAAACATGTAGGAAATGTGTGTAGAACGGAGCATTGGTACAATCTTTGACCTCACATTGGGCTCAAGTGTTTTCTTTGTTTTTGTTAAGAATAAATCAGCGAAATGAAAGCAATAGAATGGGCAACTGCAGCGTTGTGATTTGGGCTGTTTAATGTGAGCGTTAAGAAGCGGAGCCCCTGTTAAGGTGACACAGTTTAAAAATAGTTTTAAAGGGAAGAGGCCACGGCGAACTTAATTGAGCTAGAAAAACAATGGCCAGTATAATTAGCTTGTAGTGTTGTTCAAGAAATCAGTTGATTGAGCACTCAGGATGGACTTCCATCAAGTTTTTTTTCACGAGTCTGTAAAACCAAACAAAAACTACTGTTTTCTTCTAGGTGTTTATGGACAAGATGGGGAATGAGAAGCAGGGCCAGATGATTGTTTACCATCTGATTGACCTGCTGAGACAAGGATATAGGTTGCCTGCGCCTGATCATTGTCCAAAGGAGGTCAGTAACACTATACATACTGTAACAAACTGTAAAAGGGTTTTTTTGTGTGCATAATGTAATATAATAAAAAATTCTCTTGGTTTGAGGGTAATGCAAACACACAGTCTAAAAAACAGTTAGACTAGCAAATATTGTTCTTAGCCCTAAGCAGAAAATGGCAGTGTGATATTAAAATGCCTTATCACATGTAAACTGAAGAGAAAACCCGTTATTACAAAATATATCTCTAAATATAAAAGAGGGCAGTTGCAGGTTGCATGACTGTAAAACTACCTTTGTTCTTAAAGCAGAATTCACATTTTATTTTTGTATTCTTTGTTAATATTGTTTGTTCTGATTCTTCCCTCAGATTCACAAGATTATGACAGAGTGCTGGAGCAGTGACCCAGGTCAGCGGCCTACTTTCAAGACATTAAACCACAGTGTGGAGACTGTGCGAGACAGCACGGACAGATGATCCCTGAACCTTTGACCTTTAAGTGTTGACTCTCGGGAGTCAGTCGTCACGGATCTCAGCAGAACAATGAATGCCACTGTGATGTCTCGGGTTTACTGTGTTGATGTAGCCACTAGTCTGAAGGATACTTGTTTGGTGCTCTGTCTGTCAGTTTAACATTTACCCAAATATGGAGTGATGCTGATATCCACTTTACTAGCAGTGTACCTACTTTTCTGTCTGTGACCACATAAAGTGATGTGATAAATTACACTACATTAGACTCAGATACCAAACAAAGTATAATTGCTGATGTTTTTAAGAACATTTTATTGTGTGATAAATTATTTTCTTTTGCATTATTTGTACATACTGTGTTTTACACATTGAATTTGATAAGTCATTGACAAGAGAGGAGATACTTTTCTAATAATCCTGTATTTTCTATACTTTTAAGTAGCTTGTGTTGAATGCAGAAGCTTTAAAATCAATATTTGTCCAACATGTATAGATCACCAAAAAGTCCTTTTGATTTTGTACATTTAGTGTGGCAAAGAGCAGCAAATTTTGTATAACCAAAGAGGCTGTGGGAATCTTAACAGACTGTTATTCTGACTGCTCTTGAAATCAACAGTGGACTTTTCACATGAAGTGTTTTACAGATTTATTGCACATTGAGGAGGATTCTGTGTTTTAAATGAGCAGAAATGTTTTGAGATCTTCTTTTTGAATGGTGGTATTTTTTTGCTACAGATTTAACACATCATTTCACACAATGTGGAAACAATTAAATATATCAGAGAGTAATAACTCTTCATTAATCTCTTTGAGAAAATGGATTATCATATCATGCACTTGCACAACATCATTTTTTTCTCTAAAGGGATATATAAATATCTATATTTAAAATACAGTATGTTTTCAATGTAGATGATTGAAGAAAGATGCTTTTACTTACTGCAGCAGCTTGTTGCAAAACTCGTCATTATTTTATGTGTGTGTGTATATATATATATATATATATATATGTGTGTGTGTGTGTGGATTAAGGAACTGTGTCTTTATTTTTAATTTTAAAACTAAAAACAGTGTGTGGGGGTGTGTCACACACAAAATGTCAAGGGATGGATGTCTCACATTTTAATATGAGTCACTGTAAAGAGCAAAGATTTCACACTCTGACGCAAATACCCCACAACCTCTGGCTGATCTATGACCTGCGATCTGGTCATCTTGGGTTATTATTATTTTTGGATTTTGAATAAGACTTTTGTTTGCTAGTCAACGAAGACCATCAATTAGTAGTAGACAATTAAATGTCGCTACCTAATAGACTATTTCTTTATAGTTTTGAATTCATAATTTTAAACTTTTTTTTTTAAACTCAGTGATAATGCGTCCTTTACTTTAAGACCAAAGATGATTATTTGTGAATAAATCCTGATTCGTCAAGTGGAGTTACCTTAATTACATTTATGTGTAGATAGATGTTAATATTGAAAGGCAGATATATAGTATATTGCAGGTGTGTATATGCTTTTACTATAACAAAAATAACAAAAAAAACCAAAATATAGTATATTAATTTTTTTTTTTCTTTTGAAGATGAAAATTTCAACATTCAGACCGGAGATATTCAGTGTTGAGGGGTTTTGTGTAGGGGGTCGAATGTATGTTTTAATTGGGTAAAAAAAAGAGAAAGAAAATCTACTCTTTTGCTGTCATGATTTTAGGGTGTTGACAGAAAATTATCAGGCAGGTGTAATGTCGTGAACAGCAGCCTAAATGGCATTAATGTGCTATATTATGTATGAAAACAGTTTAGTCAGATAGTCTGCAGGCAAGAATATGGATGCTTTTATTGCTCCAAATCCAGTAGTAAATGTAGAGAATATATGATAACGTTCAGTGTTTCATATTAACACAGTATTGAAAATTTATTCTCATGAAAGGGAGACAAAGAGTACATACCATACAGAACATGTTTTTTTTAAACAAAATATGAATTTAGGTTTGGACATTCAAGAAAAAAATAAGACAGAGACATGAAGTTGAAGTGATGAGTCAGTTTGTTATTACTACATATTATATATATATTCTGTGCAATAAGACATGAGTGGAAATAGCTAACTACAGCCTATTAAACCACAGATGTGAATTTACCTCTTTCCACATCTGCACACTGTCCATCACCCACCCCCTCTACTTTGCTCCCAACCTCAGCACAAGCGTCCGATGTCATTCTTAGTACAGCCCTGGTTACAGCACATCCCTGCCACGCCCAGAGAAAAGTTCCTCTTCTTCTTGCTGGATATGGGCCAGTCAGTAGCTGCTGGGTTACCATCTTTCTCTCCTAAAACTGAGGTCTGTTGAGACTTCTCCGGTGGGCTGCGGTCACTCAGCGGCTGCTGCCAGTCTCGTAACGCCCCGTAAAGAGCCAGGAGGTCCGCCAGGGAGTAAGAGGAGGGAAGGATAGGAGAACTGCTGTCTGTGAGCTCTGAGCCATGTTGCCAGGTGTGCCGTTTGTCCTCCACTGTAACGTCACTGAGGGACCGCCACTGGAAGGAGTCTGGAGCAAGAAAAAGGAGGGAATAATATGATAATATATATTTATTTACCTCAAGGACAATAAAGAAATCTTATCCCAATTAATTGTAGCCAATTTATAAAGCTTGATGCATATCATTTGTTAAAAGCACCTTTACTTGTAGTAAAACAAACAAACAAAGCAATTTAGAATATGAATAAAAGATGACAGTTATATTCAGAAATTATGGTAATTATTAACAATTAACATGTTGACCACAGTGCTGAAATATTCAATTGTGTGAGCCACTTTAATATGGGACAGTATTCTTAGCTGTTCTAAAACCTGTTGAAGTGCAGAAACACATCTAACATGCTCTAATTAGAAATGAGGAAAGCAATCAATTACCGTTCTTCAATAATCTTTCTTACGTTACATCTCGGCTGCATCAGAATACATTTTGAGAATAATTACATGTAGATTTTACACTGCATTCTTGTGCATAATGAATGGTCATATTAACTCACCCAAGTCCCCCTCTGTGGAGCGCTTCCACCGGGAGCCGCCGCAGGTGAAAATGACAGCTCTGATGAACTCTCTCCCACACAGTTTCACCCCGTAGTCCCTCTGTACCATCAGTCTGCTCATCACATCAGCCTTCACACAGCTGCATATGCCACCGACACACACCACGGCCACAGCAAGACTCAATCTCCAGAGCATTTTTCACTTTGCTGAAATTAGACAGAACGAGCCGGCTCGTTGAGTCGAGTTGACGGCCACCTCAGATCTGATGAGTGTTTTTCAAATCCTGCTGGTCTTCCTTGTTGGTTTATGTTAGGTGAGATCTGTTGAGCTTGATTTAGGTGCTTCTATTGTCTTCTTCTGTTTCAGAGCAGACGAGCAGTTTCCTCTTCTTATTCTCTCTTGTTCAGTAGAGACAAGCTTATATAGTGCTTGTCACTAGTTCTCTCACACACACACACACACACACACGCACGCACGCACGCGCGTACGCGCACACACACACACATGCACGCACGCGCACGTACACACGTCATTTAGATTGACGACAATGACGTACTTGGAGTTATTTCTCTGTTGTAGTAATATTAGAGGAATATTTGATTGTGAAGTGTGCATGTGCACCGCTGGAAAATCAGCAAGTAGTTGCAGTGACATTTTGAAACAAACTGTATGGGGACACGTGTGACATCGCTTCACTGTGAAGGCTCGGCTTTCTGTTACCATCTTTGACACAGGAAAACACAGGAAAAAAGAGGGTCCATAAAAAGTGTTTATGAAAGATGTTTATGCAAGTTAGTTCTGCACTTTGCAAATAACATTAAATCATAAAACTTGGCAATATTTTTCTTTTTATTGAATTTCCAAATGTAGTTTTCATGATATCAAAAATTTGTTGAAATGATGGTAAATATATAAGGCATAAATAGCAGCACCATGTCATATTTTACATCTATTGAACACTATTGTAATAATAAAAATAAAAACATACAGATGCCCCAATGGTGAAAAACAAAAAAATAACAAGTTCTGCAAGGCTAAGGTGATGCCTTCAAATGTCAACGATTATTATTTTTGCAATTTTCTCTATGTCTGACTAAATAATTAATTACATAATTGTTTCAGTTCTAATAATAACATAATAAGAAGCTTCTTCTGCTGACAGGAAAAATTAAGTGATACGTTTGGTATTAAGTTTTAATTACTCCATCACTGCTTTGGTTATTTTATTCAAACCCAAACAAAACGGCAGGCAGCTGTTTTTCAGCAAACTCTGACAATTACCCGGCCGACAAAAAAATGTCACAAAATCAAAGTAAACCCCCAAAATTTAAGCAACTTCAGAGTATGACAATGTAACTGACATACATACTGATTTATTTCATTACACTTGACTGACTAATATGAATAGAATAATAAAAGATTTTGGCAATTTGACTGATGCACCTCGAAATTACAATAACCACAAACACAGCAACATCGCTATTATTATTATTACCAAATTATTGAGACTAATTTGAGTCATGGTCCATGATACAGAATTAGTGCAAACCATGGACTGACTAACTTCAAAGAAGGCAAGTGCTATTTGACTGTTTTGTAATAATTAAGCAAAAGCAGCACAGGTGAAAGCCCCATCTGGGCAATTCGAATTCTGTAACGGTTCTCAAAAAACCAACATGTCATTTCTCCAGGAAGGAGGTGAGGCTGCTTTTAGCGCGGCGGGCTTTCTCTATGCTATCGAAGGTTGGAGTCCCATTAGGCAAGTCCAGGCGGTCGTGTTCAGACATCATGATACTCTCAGCCTCCCCTGAAGGTGTAACAAACAAACAAAACAATTCCCTTGTAATGTGCCAAATAGGTGTCTTTGTTTACCTCTTGTGTTTTTCTAAATAAATATTGGGTTTCTGTCCAAGTGAGGCCAGGACTAATGGCAGAGAATAACTGAGGTTTGTATTGTATTTATATCATTGCTAGTTTCACTCTGTAGTCTGGCATGTGATGTATTTAACAAAAAAAACTTGTCATAGTGTGAATACGTCTTTGCCACACAACAGGATGCTAAAGAGTAAGTGAGCATCTTTTGGAAAGACGCAGATCTAACATTATATATATATATATATATATATATATATATATATTAATGTCTGACCATTTACCATTTAACTACATCAATATGCATTTGCAACTTTTGCAGAATTACACTAACATTTTGTAATAGAGGTACTTTTGTTTAATATTCTCCTAATGATTATGAATAGCTGTTAAACAGCTCCGGTAAGTTTTGTCTTGAGGCAAAACTGGCACAAATCCAGTGAAGTGAAGAGAAAAAGGCAGCGTTTCAAGATGTCAAAGCTAAACGAATGTGAAGCAAACTAACAACAAATCTTAGTCGTTTTCTGGCCAACATTAAGGCTTTGCTTACGTGGTTGTTAAGATGATTGTAATTGCTTTCTCTTACCCCTCATACGATACATTAGTGTCCCATAGGCGCTGTCCATCTGGTAGGCAAATATGAAGCTGAGAGGAACGACAGGGGCCAACAGGACGGGTTTCTTTCTTTTAACGGCACTGAAGAAAAGTATAAAGACAAAGAGGAGAAAATTTGAATATTTTTCACTCTCAACATATGATATAAAAAAAAACATTACATCAACATACACACAGTAATAAACCATCACGTACTTTAGAGTTTAAGGATAAATTGTGTGAGACAATGTACAGCAAGCAGGACTTTATTGTGAAATAAATCTCGACAGGGTGAAACAGGACTTTAAATAGAGGTTGATGGAGGTCTTGAATCACCCTGAAGGGGTCTATTTTGTGATAACGACCTGCTTGCTGTACGTTATCCAGCTCATTACACGACCACTTTCTAAAGAGATCAATCATTTGACACAAAATATTAATTTAAAAATGATTATGGAGTTGGAACTGTGTCTATAGAAATGTAAACTTTTCTGTCCTCATTCATCTCAATGTTTTCGTCTTTTTGGGGATTCGCAGTTGACACACATTCTTTCTGCGGATTGAGAAGAACTGCGTCCTTAGCAACAGTCTGTTATTCTGCTGTTCAGAAACAACAGTCCGTAGAATGCTTTAATTGACCAATCAGAATCAAGTCCGTGTAATCCGTGTAATATCTTAAACTAACCACCTCTGAGTGGACCTCTATGAGCTGTTGCATAAAAAACTCACCCTGCAGTGAGTCCCACTGTGGTCATGATAAAGAAAGTGCCAAAGTATTTGAGAAACTCTCTGGACCAGGCAATCTGCATGGCCATTTGTCTCTCTCTCATCTGGTTCTGCATCAGGATCTGACGCTCCATCTACACACACACACACGCACACACGCACGCACACGGGACAAAAGACGTCATCAGGCATAACAGACCTTAAAAGCCAAAAATGGACACTGCCTATCAATGCACAAAGTTATAGCATGAAATGTTCAATAATTCAAGAAAAGATTAGCAAGCCTACACATTAAATTAAAAGTTTAAATGACCAAATAAATAAATAGCATATGAGAGGCCAACCAATAAATCACCCATGACAAATTATGAAATCATTTCTTTTTAATAAATTTTAAATAAATTATTCAATTTACATTTTACAAGTCACCTTGTTATAATTTTGTATTTTACTTGCTTCTCGGCGTGCATTAGTCCTCCAATTCATGTTTACCATCCTGTGTGCCTAGTTTATCAATCACTTATAAAGGACTTTGAAGGACAAAGATATGTTTCTCCATTTAATTAGTTTGTCCACCGGAGAGCTTTTCAACTGTAAAATGTCCAGCAATTTAAAACTAAATAACAATAACAAACATTCAAGTATAACATGTTCATTTACGTTATGTTTTTTTTATTAGGAGAAGGTATTTGTTAAACATGTACAATGCAGAAGTGTGGAGATGTTGTTACATATTTCAGAGAAATCAAAATAAATACTAAAGAGAGAAATATTATGAACATACAATCTGCAACAAGACACGCTGTCTCCACACTGATAAACTTCAGCCAGATGAATCTTTTGTCTGCCGCTTCCGGTTTCACACACATACACTCACATCTACACATACACAAACACATGCTTCCTGCATGACAATTGCTATTGAGCTGACTGAGTGGCACTCTCATTTAAAGGGCTTTTATCCTCAAAAAGTGAATGTGTCAAAGATGAGCTTTTATTTCCACTTAACAGGAAAGTGACTCTAACTCGCTGGTAATGCAGAGGTTAGACAAAATGACCGCAGTGTCATTCAAATAAATGAATGACAGAAAATTACAACATGTCGAAGAAACAACGTTTTCATTTCTGTCTGTCCGCGCCGTAGACTGTATTCACGAACAATTCTGTATATCCACATTAATGGCTGAACATTATAAAGGCATTGAAGCTAAAGTGAATGAAATTAAATAGGTGGGGCCATAGAGAGGGGCCTCTTCAATGTCTATTTCTGTCTGCAAATGAAAAAACAGGAAACCTAACATTTGATGAATCTTAGAATCCATACATACCACTATACTGCTGTGCACGTTACCTACACTAAAAGCTCTCCATAAACAGTACATATTATGCACATTTCTGTCTTATATTTATATTCTCTGCAGCCCCTCAGTTCAGTGTCTGTCCGTTTTAGCTCCTGTCTCTTTAAGGCTCTTCTACCCTTGAGAACACTCAATTGCCAGTTCATGGACCCTGGAGACTTCCAGGACCTCTGGAGGTCATGTAAACAAACAATAATAGTATGATTTCACTTCTTTTTCCTTTTTCTTTACTTGAAACAACTTCTCAAATACATCGCTACACCTTTAAGCCTAAATCTGATCCGATAAAGGCAAGTTGACAACGTGAACAACCTGTTGAACAACCCTTAACAACAAAAACTACGGAACGGCCGGGCCTTTTTGGGGCAATTGCAAACCATCTGATGTCAGTTTGATGGAGAAGTACAGGTAACTTTGCAAACACAGCGGGCTGAACTTTGGGCTTTTGACTTGCAGGGACCATTTTTACATATGTTCACCTCATGGTTTGGAACTTTGATCATGTTTAACATAAACATCTGGATTATAACAGTATACAAATGAAATGTCTTCTGTTGAGTCTTTAGCATCTGTCCAATAGTATTTAGAAGATGAAGATGAGCTATTTATCGGCAAGGTTACACAGCACAAGATCCTGTGTGAAGAAACTATGGTTAATTACATTTTTATGAGGGAGTCGGCTTCATACTGTCTAGCTCCCAGATCTAAATGTCCTTTAACTTATCAAGCATGATAAATAAGGACAAGTAAGAGCAGCCAACCCTCCCTCTGAGCCTGACAGTAGACATGTGTCTCCTGATTTACAACCAGCCAGTATCCTCCCTCTCTACATAGTGACTGCTTGGATTGCAACATTCATAAACCTGTTGCACACTTATTCCTTCATAGTTACATGTTTATCTAGCTTTACTTAACCTCCGTGTCTTGAAGGGGTATTTATTTTTTTCATTCATCTTATTTCTCACTATCATTATCAGTGTTGTCATGAGTTACAGCTGTTATTTGACCTCAGAAGACCACTCTTATAGGGAAAGGACACATACATAGACAAATACAAAAGCCTTTTTCAACAGGGGCAACTCCGTCCAAGTCACACAATATACTTAATATAATACTATAACATAATTCTAATTTACCCCACTTTAACTGTGCTTTAAAAAGCTTTGCAGTCTACGCTCTTACATACCAGTGGTAAATCTAATAAAAGTAATTAATCACTTAGTCACTAATCAAACACCTTTTTGTGGTTGACACTTAAAAACATGACGTTATCTGTTCTCCTGTTATGACCGTGGAAAGAGAATCAAGTGGCGAGGTTAGTCGCCTAAAATGCTTGGCTACTGATAAAATGAGTAGTGGAGGTGATGAGAAGCTTATATTAAGAAAATTATCCAGGATTATTAGACTGTAATCGTCGTGCTAAGACGTCACAGTTAAGTAAAAGTACAGGCACTTGTGTTAATGAAGAACAATCAAGCCTTAAATCAGATCCAATATAGTTATAAGCATGCTATTAGTCTGATTGTTGAGAGTTCAATCAACAATTGTGAACATGCAAGATTAATTTAGTCTCTAAAACCACTCCATTGACACACAAAATATGTCTTGCTGTTGCTGCAGATTTAATAATTTTTCTTGGATATGTGTTTTCGTGGAAATGGTTATTGAGCAGAATTGAGCTTGACCTTTGTCCACCAGCCGACACTGTTCATCCTTTGCAAACATTACAAGTAGGAGTGTAACCAAATGTTATTTCATCATGGATGTTCGTCATAGATATTCATCCACTGTAGAAAGATGATCACTGGCAGGTGAGGAGGTGCTATTTTCTTTATACAATAAGCACAAAGATGGAACAAAGATGGATGAAGTTCACATGAAGATTGAGCACATTTCTCATTTTATCCAACCATAAACATCATCTATTTATAACCTGGGAGCACCCCCGTACGTACATAGTGTTTTTGTTGTGAAACTAGATGTGCTTTGGAATCCACTGCTGTAACAAATCTGACTACAACCGCTAACCAGGAAGAAGGAAGCAACAAACTTTTTTAAAGCCACAGGGGTGAGTGAGTGTTTGCTGGTGCAGTATTGTTTCTAAGTCATGGAAATCACAGGGACAGCTTCTGTAATCAACAGCATTTGCTCTCTAAACTGCAGGGATCCGCTGAGCTAAATTAGTGAACAAATAGCCAACTCAAGGGAACCTCATTAAAATTAGAGAAAGCTGTAACAGAAACCAAATGCAGATGGTGTTGTTAATGAGTCAACAATTGATTTAGGTTTCGGTCAGGCAAAGGGAAATTGCTCATCCATTTGAATCCTCAAATGAGGGGTTTCTGGCGACATCTCTTGTGACGTCATCCATTCTCTCGTCTGGGTCACAAAACATGAAGCAGACCAGAGATACTGGACGTATGATGTTTCTAAATGATCTGGAAACTACCAGATTCCTGTCAGTTATCATTATATCATCTATTTTTAATCCCCTGTCAGATTCTTATAAAAAAGGGAGAAGAATATTTCAGTGGAGATTAAAAAAAAAATAGTTAAAAAGAGATAGAAATTGTCTTAGAGAAGGTGATCTCAATATAATAAGGTAAGAAGTTTGTACATACATATAACTGGGATGAACTGAAACACATAACCTTCCATTGTTAATTTATCAATTGACTAGGCGCTTGAGAATAGCTGCCCAAGATTATTTCAGTCCTTTAATTTAAGGAGATATCACGTGAAACATATAAAATACTTTCACATTGCCCTTTAAAATTACCAAGTCGTGCAGTGCTCACAAACTAGCGTCTATATTTTCCACAGCAAATACAATTTCCCAAAGTATTCACGTATCAACTTGTGGATCACTACAATTTTCCTGCTTTTCAAATATTACCTGAACACACCCTACAAAAGATTTTTCAGAGCATTTGGGTTCGTTGATAATAAACATTAAATAAACATAATGAACATTTCAACTGTATCCAGACAAACTCCTGTAAAGTATGTAATATTTGACCTACACCCCGACACACATCCAAGCTATCTCTGAATTTCAAATTTTCAAAAATAATGATTTATGCAATAATTCACTTTGTAAATATTAGCAAATTTACGAATGTAAGCAGATATTCAATGCCAGCTTTCAGTTTTAGACAGTTGAAAAAGAAGAAAAAGAAAAAAGTACTGATGATTGATACCCAGCCTTGTTAAAACAATGAGTTTTTAAACCCATGACTGACAAAAAAAAAGGAAGGAAAAAAACATAGTGATACCTCTGACATGTGTACTTTAAAAATACACATGATGATGTCTCCCAGTGGCTACATCACAAGGGATGACCAATAGATAATATGACAAGCTTGGGCAAGCAGTGGAAGACAACTAGAGGATAACTGTGAGACAGTGATGGGAAAAAGCAGTGAAGAAAAAGTGACAGGAAGAAATGAGCCATGACGAGTCCACTCTGAATGTGAAAGTGAGAGCAGAGCTGAAACATAAGCGGGAAATTCACTCACATTTCCTAAAGGCTACATACACCTGCAGAATGAGACAATACATGGGGAACTGATGATCATGAATCATCACGGTCTACATACTGAAAGGAGGAAAAGAAGTCAACGTAACAGAGAGTAAGAGAGAAAGAGACAGGACAGTCCACACACACACATACACATTTGTTATTTAGATCTTAAAGTTTCCTGACAATACAAATATAATATATTTTGCATATTTTGCATAATCTCTAACTGTTTGAAATACAAATGATTCTGGATGTGCATTTCCAACAAGTAAACTTTACTTTTTTTTTGTTTTGTTTTTGTTTTTTGATTTTGTTGTTTTACTTAGTAAAGCAACAAAATCCTGATTCTATGAACGGTGAATTGAATTATTAAATTACACATTACTCATTGTAAAACTACATCATTTTACTTATTACTCAGCAACAAAAGAAACGCATTACATTACTCATCATTTTACTTTCTTTAGTCACCTGTCAGCTCTGTCCAAATTGCCTTTAAACAACTCAAAATCCTCCACACTCACATGTTGCATCTATTCTCTTTAACACATGTAGAAACAAAGTAATGTGTCACTGCTGATAAGTTGTGGGTGTTCCTCAAGGTATCGTTCTAGATCTCTTTCTGATAGACCTGAAATTTGCCATGGCCCCACTGCCAAAGCTGTTTTGATGAATTCGATTTTTGAAGAATTTAATTGTGATTCATGTTTACACTTAAATCAGCAAACTGGTTTAGTCTTGCTTGACCAGGTTTGAAGTAAGATCAGATCAAGGCGCTACTGTTTTAGTCAACACACACTGGCTCCCTGTACCTATTAGAACTGATTTTATGATTAATTACATGGCAGAAGACCAAATATTGACCGTCTGAAAATTTTCACAAAAATCTGGCCAACTTCCAAGTATATTCAAAACTAAAGGATTTATTTGCAGTGATGGTGCCTGTTCTTTTTCAATTATGTCAAAGTGGCCAAATCTGAGAGGTGAGTTGTTTTTTGTTTATTTTTGACTGTTTTACTTCCATGTGTTTTGCTTTTAGCTTTGTTTGTCATAAATGTTTTACATGTATTTTGTGTTTTACTTTCTGTACAATACTAAAAATTCAACACACACAGTTTTTATTTATTTTATGATCTGGTGTTTGCATCAGCTGTATAAACCCACCATAGATCAATGACTGCATATAGAAAGCACAATCCCTACCATTACCAGCCATGGCTTTTTCGTCAGTATAAAGTGAACAAAAATGTAATTTCCATCACTTCAGACCTGCCATTTATCCTCAAGGCATGCGTCATACAAGTTCACTCATATTCACTGAATTTTCAAGACCCAATGATTCAAACACAATGCTTTGCCTCCACAAGGCAAGAGAGGCAAGGATTAATTAGCTATGACTGATGTTACTTGAAAACACTGACAAGCAATCATCTCTGACATCTTAATGCAGTGGGAGGCAACAGCGATGCTTCACAGATATTCTGAAATTGCTAGGACCAATCTATCTATTAAATTTGGTGATGTCAAAATACATTTTGAATGTTGGAAGATGGAAAAGCGGCAAAATGATTTGATTTGATCCTTGACAATCCTAAAGATTTCTGTTTCGTGTTGACACCTGAGTGTGTTTTGCTCAGCCAAGTTCTTAAAAGTTACATGTATTATTTAAAATTAAAATATGAGCTATTATTAAATAGGCTTTTAATTTATTTTAAGCAGACAGACTCATAATGGTAAAATGAAAAAAATGTTTATAGCCTATCTTATAAAGGTTCAAAACTGAATGTGAACAATGAATATAAAACTATCTGTAGTAAGTTAAGTACTGCCAAATGAAACAATGCAGATCCACTACAGTGATGCTTAATCATGCACCTAATATTCACCTGTGAGTCATCATCACGACCAAATGAGGGTGCTCTGAAACTCAATTGCCAAACCTTTGCCATTACCCAATAATATTTGTCATCATTTACCACATTTACAGCTGGGATAGGAGGAGAAAATGAAGGAGCAAACAAAACAACAAACCTTTTGGGCATAAGTTGGATAATGTCATTTGTGTTATAAGAGTCACACATCCCATCTGCTGCTCAGCAGCTTG
Organism: Pampus argenteus; assembly: GCA_036937835.1. Taxonomy (NCBI): domain Eukaryota; kingdom Metazoa; phylum Chordata; class Actinopteri; order Scombriformes; family Stromateidae; genus Pampus; species Pampus argenteus. The sequence continues at coordinate 11,273,373 of CM072877.1, forward strand.
CAGGCAGAAATAAATCACAACACATTGGCCCCAAAAAGGAGAGGAAAAAATAAACAATATCGTGTTTAAATGAAAAAACTAAAAATGAATAATAACAACAAGAGCAGTAAAACCTGTGGTCTCGATGGAAATATTTTCTTGATTAATTAATTAATTGTTTTATCTATAAAAATATATAAAATGTCAGAAGACAGTAAAAAATCTGCTTCATAATATCCCCCAGCCCAAGGTGATGTCCTCAAATGTCTTTATATTTCTTTTGTTTGATCAACAGTCCGAAATCTGAACATGTTTAGTCTACTTTTATGTTTGACACATAGAAGTTACAAATCCTCTCATTTGAAAAATTACTAAAATAGTTTCTCATTAATTTTCTGTTTATCGACTAATTGATTCATTGACTTTATTTGAAGCTCTAGTTCAGGAAATAAAGTATGAATATAATGCTGAAAACACAGAGATAGAACGGATCAATGTGTGAATGTCAGTCTGTATCATGACTATAGTTTATCTGCAAGAAAAGACTTGTGTTTGCTGTGTGGTACTTTGAATAAACAGATTTTCTTTTACGTACAGTATCAGCTAAAATTACCAGTCTTAATCCTACATTTTTGACATTAGATGGTGGACGCAGGGTCCCCATATTGCTGTTTCGCCTGGTTCGTAATGCAGCCTTGACTAACACAACCCGTTTTACTTGTGTGCTCTTGTGAATATCATGCGAGTGAGTGCACGTTGAGTCACCTGCAGCCGTGAATTGTGAAGCATGAACTCTTGCTGCTTTTTAAAGTTTGCATCCATGGATTTAGACAGCAGAAACCCCATGGTGGCGTCGTTACTGTTGACCTAAAGATACAACAACACACAATTTTATACTGCAGTCAACACATGAGCCAACATACCTAACTTACAGGCACAAATACTCAATGCATATAGGTGCAACTGGTTAACCTACTGTACATTAAAACCTGCTCAAGTATATGCACTGCCTCTGTTTTACTGTACATCTGTAGCCAGTAGTACAAAGTACATTGATCATCTCACAACCCCTCAGATTTATCTGGTGGCCCTTTAGAGGAGCACAACCCCTAGGTTGAGAACCACTGGACTGAACTAGTTAACATACATATAAAGTAGTTCAAACTAGAGCAGCTACAACAGTAACATGCTGTTTACACATTGATGCTTCAGTACCATTGAAGTCATATATAATAATATAGGGACCAAACGAGTACTTTTACCACAATACAAACTGCGTTGTGTATTGTTAAGTGTTAGTGAACTAACATGAAGCTACTAAGGTAAGTGAAAAGCTTCCCATGCTGCTTCAACTGTCTGTTTTGACCTTGTGGTAGCTTGGCTAACTTAAATGAAAGGTTTGTACATACCTAATGTATTTCGTAGATGCTAATGGAATAGATAAATAATATATAGATACTGGTCACAAAGACAGGGCTGTCGAAGATACACGAATATATGTTATTATATCAAAACAAAAGTGTGTGCGACGCCTCAAAGATAGCCAAGTTCCCCGCTACCGTAAATATTAAGAAACTGTCGTTAAGCGACACTGCACTTCCGGATTAAAATTTCAAAATAAACCGAAACGTATAGCACAGGTACCAAAGACAAGAAGGATACATGATGAGAAATGTTACATCAGACCTAATATTATAGCAGTGGTGTAAGAAGTATTCAGATCCTTTGCCTCAGTAAAAGTGCCAATACAACAATGAAAAAATCCTGCATGAAAATTCTACTTAAGGTACAAGTACATGGATATTAGCAGCTTTTATTTTAATACACAAACACCAAGTCATAAAAACAATGACGGAAATAAACACCTCTCATCATACAAGGCACATAAGATAAGATAAGAAGATAAGATAATAATAAATAATAATAATAATAAAATAATGTAAAAAATAATAGAAATGTAATTAATTTTAAAAAAATAATTACATGTTTTTTAAGCACTCTCCCATATAGTTACTCTGGAGTTGCTCATCAAACATTTTCACTTTTTCATGAGCACTGAGAAGAGACTTTGATCTTTTCATTAATCTCACAATTGATTGTTCACAAGGTCCCTTTTTAAAACATACAAAAGGTTTCATTTTTCTCCATTTAGATGCATGGATTAAAAAAGCCACTCCTAATATCCTTCATGTTAATACAAGCATACCGTGTACCAGGAATACTATAGTCTATGGCAGAAGGCTGCCTGCAGTTAGTTGAGAAATGTCTCCCTCTGTTGGCCATTGTGGGTCTCATGGAGGTTGATGCAATATTAGAAGAACCTTTGAAAACTTTGAATTCATAGTCTGGATCACAACTCAAGTGACTAGTGTGGGGATCTTGAATGGGTCAGCAATACAAGGATACATTAAAGTACCATGGGCCCTGGAGTTAAGATTGGGCCTGATTATAACTTTTTAAGTCTTTTTTTTTGCAGTGACCTACATTTAGTTAAATTATCTTCTTGTTGACTTATACTTTCAAGTGACTTCACACATATTCAAAATCTTCCTGAGTTATTTTAACTGCTATCTGCTTACTTTCAGTCACATTCATTTCCAAAGTAATGTTTTAATTACTGTGACAGGAAAAGAGCAGGAGAGGGATGACGAACGACATTTGACATGGTTTCCCCAGCCAAGCAGAAACAGGGACACTGTGGTTCATGGTTGGAGCCTTAATCCATACAGTAGGTCTCCCATTCCCCCTGAACTAAAATAATGTTTTGTATATAAAACAGTATTTTGCAAAGTACCTTTAGATATATAGAACATTAGAACAAGTTTAAAGCCTTCAGAATCGTTACATATGTGAGGTGACGCTACTGTATCTTCGTGAGAAAATTGTCACTTGATCAAGTTGAAAATGCAACGCACTCATGTGATATCTTCAACTTGTGGTGAACCGCATCAAGCCAAGCTATCTTTGTTTCATTGGTGCATTGCAATAATATCTAGGACATCTGGCCGAACTTTCACCTTCACAGACAGACTGCATATGATTTTCCGCCTTCTCGGGTTCATAACTAACCTTAACATAAATACTTTAGGTCATACTACAAAATACTCCTTCAACATATACAGAGTCTTGCTCCTAGTAGATAGATGTTTTATCTGATCATCTTTGAGTGTCAGGAGAGTGAATTCCATGACATTTCCAAGGGGTTTCCAAAAGATACCGTGGAAACTAACCATTTCTGACATGTTTTAGCAAAAAGAACTCCCTTCAAAAAACAACACTGATAAGATCAGACATATTCCACCATCATATTCCCATACCAGCATGTAATGTCATTTCTACACATGTACAACACACAGGAACAAGTAAGTGATCTGATGGAAAGCCCGCAAAGGTCTGAAGTCATTGGATGCATATGCAACTCTCATGGAAATTACACCTGGCTGGTAACTTGATGATTGCGACTGTATGTAAAACTTGACATGCTACTTCAAAACTTCTTCCATTGAAATTTCCAGCTCTCCTAAATGACATGTTGTGTTAATTTGAGACTCACTGTTATGAGGCTTGTGCTTGAGGGCACATCTACATACCAACCACTGAAAATTCCAGTTTTCTTCTTCTTTTTTTTTTTTTTTTTACGTTACTCAGACAAAGAGAAGACAACCAGAGAAATGAGCAGATTTCAAGTCAAGTCTAGACAATTTTATTTAAATGGCCCCAAATCTATTTTCTATTTACGTTTCTGTAATATTTACTCCCTAATATTTAAAATGTACAATATATAATACAACTTTATTTTATTAAGTATTGTTAATGTTGACAACTATTTAAATTTTGTGTCCAATCTTATTATTATTATCATTATTATCATCTAGTTTTAATTATATTATGTTTATAATTGTAGTAGAAGTATTGTATGGTCTAACTGTTTATTCTTAACCTTGGAAACAATAGTTTTCTGGTGTTTTCAACCACCAATCTGATGGTCTTCATCAGCATGAAATCAAAACAAAGTCCATCTGCTGATGAAGACTGTGAGCTGTGTTTGAAAGATCTGGTAAAGGTAAATACATTGAGTATTTGAGGATGCTCCTCCTGTGTTCTTTCCTCATCTTATATTCAGTGTTAAGTGTTGTTGGTATTAGTAGTAATTATATTATAGAAAGTAACTTGGTACATTACTGTGTACTTTTTTTCAGTTTATGTGACAGTTAAAGTTACTTTACAAAGATTTTATTTACAGACACCAAAGTTTCTTTTTTTTTCCCAGAAGTTTTTTTTTTTTTTTTACATACGAAATATACGATCGATTTATAAAACATGTTGCATTTGTACATATAACTGTACAGATAGTAATACACTCTAACAGGGACCATTCTGCCCAGCTTTTCCTTTTACTTTTGAATCTTCTGAATCTCGACTTTGGCATATGACAACATATTTTAAGTATGACACAGAAAGCCTATCGCGATCCTTTCATGTTGCTTGTTGTATGTACCACATACAGCCGTCAAACAACCGTCTGGCCATAAAGCAAAATAGAGCCTCTATTGTTACTGTTGCGACGTTAATGATATTTAAACAGCCGACGAGATAAGGTCGCTACTTCTTTCCTTTACTGTAAATGTGCTACTGCCGTTTACTTCCGTGACTTGTTAACATGTTTCTGTGAATATGACTAATAGTCATTTATTAAATGTTGGGACTGTCAGCTACATATGACGGAAAGCCTCTTTACCACTATATATACCACAACGCGACTTGTATCCAGGTCGAGGTTTGCTCTGAATACTTTTTTATATGACTAATTTCTTCATAGAAGCTGGTTTCAGCTGTGTTGAATTACGGTTAATACTCCCAATGTCGAAATGAAGGGGTCATTTTGGTTGGGAATAATAGTTAAAGCGTGTGTGTGTGTGTGTGCGCGTGAGTGTGTGTGAGCGTGTGTGTGTGCGCGTGAGTGTGTTTGTGTGTGAGTGGGCGGTGTATCGAGGAACTGCAGATAAAAAGCGACACAAATAGACGAGTTCATTTCAAAAGCTGGAGGAAGAAGGAAATAAACAGATGAAAACACATCTAATGTAGCTCTTACATGCCCTGCAGGTAAGACATTTTTCAATTTTCCATATATATATATATATATATATATATATATATATAAATTACTTATGATAATCGAATTTTGAATTTATATGAATTACTAGTTATTTGAATTATCATAAGTGTGGAACCTATATCATTTAGACCATATGTGGTTATCTTTCTTCATGTTGACTACAAGCTTCTGGTGATAATACTGTTTCATTTCATTTATTACCAGCTGATAAAATAGCCAAACCTGTATGGATCACATAGTAGTTGGCTCTACTGTAAATACTAACTGATTTGAGATGCGGTTCGAGCATGGCCCTGACATGAATATAAAAATGTTGTGTGTCATTTTTAGAAATGCTTAATACTTAATCTTTTCCACAAGAGCTTGATGTGCTCATGTTACACTTACATGGCTAGATGAAAATGTATCTTCTTTTATCAGGAATAAAGAAAAAAGGAAGTGAAATTTGTTGAGTAATGCTCAGATTAAGAATAGCATGATTTATGAAACATTAACATGTGTTTAGGGTTTAGGCTTGTTTACAGGCAGTGGACTTCACATTACTCATATAAAACATTTCAGCATCTGTAAAATTCCCCTTTGTTTCCTCCCTTAGGTGTCAATGGACTGGGCCATTGTCTTTGTTTTGCAAGTCATGTTTCAGCCATCTCTCTCAGGTATGTATAGCATAAAGTGTACAGTAGTGGGGAGATATATATGAATGAACATATATATATAGCTTCCTCAGTAAACATTTCATCCTGACATTTCTGACTTTGCATTATTTTCCAGCAGTCTTGTTCACTGTTGAGGCTGAGCAAACCAAGTATACGTCAGAGTTCGGTGGAGATATTGCAATGAGGTGCAGGTTTCAGCCTGTACCATCAAATATTCTTACTGGTCTCAAGGTTACTTGGCATTGGATCACATCCCACTCAGCTCGGGAAGTGTACATGATGGATAACGGGAAGGAGAACTTGTCATCCCAGGACCCAGACTTTCACGGCAGAGTGAAAGTTCTCACTGAGGAGCTGAAGAACGGCCAGGCTGTGTTACAGGTAACATTGATACATGGAAAGATGATGTTCCTAGGAAAGTCCATGGACCTCGCAGCTCTAACTTAATTGACAAATTCTTCTAAGTTCTTACTGTGATTGATGAGTATTTAATCAAGAGTTTATGAAAGTTTCTTGTATGTAAAACTTTTTGTGCAGAATGAGACAAAGGGGTGAGAAAAAAGAGGGGTTATGCAGCAGAATTTATGAAATTGGTTCATTCGGACCTCCAGTTTCTGAGTGCATGATTTGTAATTTGGACTTTGCTATCTTCTTCTGTTATGTTACAGGTGTCCCGGCTCAGGATCAATGATTCGGGGATGTACCAGTGTTTAGTGCAGACAGGGGAAGGGGCTGATTATAAAAAGATAAAATTGTCTGTTACAGGTAAGCGCCTTTTCTGACAATGTAACTGAGTTGTTGAGGTTTTTAGCCAAAGATTTTAAAAGCTTACTTCTTGGAATGGTCTTGCTCAATAGCTACAGCACTGATTTCTGGGCAAAGGATTAGTTATTCAGAAAATGAAACTAACACTGTTATTACTCAATTTGGTAAAAAAAAAAGACTTAGTGAAACTTTCCTTGAGAATACCCTTATTAATATCATGAAAGATCAAAATCTTCATTCTGTCATAGTAGTGCTATGCTGCTTCTCCGTTTAGCACCCTATAAAGCTGTGACTAAGCACATTGAGGAGACTGCAGAGGGGGATAAAGTGCTGCTCACCTGCCAGTCTGAGGGATACCCTGAGTCCCCTGTCGTATGGCAGGATGGACACCAGCGAACTCTCAATGCCAACACCACCTCTGTGTCAACACAAGACCAGCTTTTTAAAGTCACCAGTCAGATACTCGTCAGGTCATCAGACAAAAACAACTACACCTGTAGCTTCACAAATGATGGCCACTCCGCAACATTTCATATTCCAGGTAAACATTATATTTTTCTTAAGGACAGAGGAAATGCTGACAATGCTGCTGTAACTGCAACATCCCCACAACTTTATTGCAATTTAATCCCCCAATCTCTCATCTCTTTACTGCCCAAGACATGTAAAAAAAAGAAAATCTAAAAACTGTGTCATTATGTCCCTTTTTCACTTGCATTACTACAGTTTTGGTTTAATTTATGCCACCCGCGTCGTTTTCTATGAATAAAAGTGATCTGAAGCAGAATTGTATTAATATGAGCTTGTGATCAGATCATGAAGAAAAGCAAAGCGACTGGGGCAATGCACTCTTTTCTACAGAGGAAATCACATGCCTACATATCACTCCTTGTGCAGTTTCCTGTTTACGTTTCGTTTAAATAGACTTATCTACCGTCAACCCACATCAAATGTGGTTGTTAAGTAGGAGGATATGTATTACATGTATGAGCATGTAGCCGTTTCAGCTCTTGCCCACAGTTCTTCCATTTAGAAATGTAACCTTTCCTTTCAGTGAAGCTGTAGGCGGCTTTTTTTAGAGTAATTGAGAAGGAGTGAAGTTTCAAGAGGTTTGGGAAAGTGTTGCGTGTTTGTACAATGCGTTGTAACGTTCATACGACAAAAGAGAAGAAAAGTAAAAGAGTAGTCTGCTAATCAAGAGCAGATTACGTGAGCATGAGAAATCGTATCTTCTTTTTTTTTCTGTTCTTAAACAAAAAGAGGAAGTTTACACCATTTTATCATGGGGATATTTGGTTATTTCCATAGTGGCTAAACATATTAAAATCAGTATAACTGATAATTACATGTGCGATACTGTTGGTTTTGTGGCACATTTTAACATGAATTCTTCTATGTTTTCCATTTTTACAGATGAAATACCACTCCATCATACAAATCATACTCTCATCATTGCATTGAGCATAAGTGTGATTCTGGTCATTGTTGTTGCGGTTATCACTTACCGACGACGAAAAGGTAACTAATCACTCGATTCTTGATGTATCTAGTATTTTACAGCAAACCCAACATATTCAGGACATGTAGCTGAATGCAGGTGTAGACTGAAGACATGATATCAAAGTCAGAATATCTTTAGTCCAATAAATCAACAGATGGAACTTGATCTTTGGCACCAACATATGTTACAATGTACACCAGACATAATGCATAATACCACACAGCTACAGCTAATGACAAATGGATTGTTTTTGCACTTGCATATGAAACCATCCTGCACAACAATAGATTTTAGCCCTCGGGACATTGAATCTGCAGCTTGAAGGAATAACCTAGCAGGATGCTTGTGCAGGATGGGCAAGGTCATTGCATGGCTGGATTTTCCTTTAGGATGTGCACTGAAAGAATATTTGCATGAATTGCAGTGGATAATCCAGAGAAAGTGATGTTAAATACTGCAGGATTTAGGACAGAGTAGAATAGAATAGTACTTTCTGATTGTCCAAACCGGAGCTGAAAACGTGTCTGAATTCATTAGTGAGCACTCAAAATGTATCCATCCTGTATGAAAGCCATAGCCGTGTTTATATTTTTGTTGTGTCCTGTCAAGTCAACATGTTTCCACAAAGACTGTTGAGTCAAGTTTGATTCTGAAAGGAGGAAGTAATGGGTTAAACATAGCGTTTAGGTGGTATCGTAAAAAAGGCTCCTGTGGGGGTTTCATCAGCATGTGACTGAGATGATGCATGTCAGCATGATTTAGCACTCTGAAAATGACACACGCTAAAACCAAATTCGGAAACACCCAGATTGGTCTTGATTTTATGTGACCGGGGAATTTGAGAGTATTTGTATAGGTGATTTTTCTGTGTAGCACATGCTTGTTGTTCTTTATAGTTTCCCAAACATATACTTCCATCATTTCAATAGTCGGCTTATTATACGTTTCACCATATATAAATGTGTGAACATGATAAGAATTCTTCATTTCTGAAAACATGCACATAATGACTTCCATCCTTCTTTTACCAATATACTTAAATTAATAGCAGGTTTTTTCCAACAGGGTCCAGGACCCCCAGTGCCAGCAATCTTATGGCCAACTATCAGGGAAGGCCTGTTCTTGCTGCTGCTGCCTGTGAGTCCAAACAGACTTTGTCCTGTTTTGTTTTTTTCTCCTTGATTCTGCCTTGGTTGTCAAGCACTTCTGTCGCTCTTTGCTACAAAGAAGAAGAACAATTTTCAAATGTATTATTTAATCAAATGAGAAGAAATGAATATCAGTAACATAACACTCTTAACAATTACCAAATCACTCACTTATTAACTAATATTCAATATTTCTGTAGTAATCTCCTGTGTGTTGTTTTTTCTAATAATGCTCTTCATCTCCATCAGCCCTACAGACAAAGACAGAAAATGAGGAGGAAATAACTATTTTTAATGAAGGTAACTGATTTTAATGACTCAAACATGTATTCTTTACATTTCATCTGTTTTTATATTCAGACACCCTTTTTTTGATCTTTCCTGCAAAGCTTGCACAGGTCAAAAACATTTCAGCTGATGTTTAAAATAATCAGTTCATTCGAAGAAGTATTCTTTCTCTTACTTGTCCAACATGGATTTTAGGACACCACAAATTCACTGAGACATTTTCCAGAAATTTGTTGTTGACCATAAACAAAATTAGGTTATTGAACTAAATCCATAACGACATGCCCTTTACTTTAAAAATATCAGTGCTGCATACCCTACACTTCAACTATCTTACAGGTAACTTTCCATGCAAGATAGAAAAAGAGAAAGAGAAAAAAAAACATCAAAAGGATTTTTTTTCCTTTTCATCAAATCACATAGATATGAATACAATCAGGTCTGTTTTGTTGTCAAAAGATAGCATGGAGGAAATTCTGGGGGCATTTCTAAAAGCCCGTTACTCCGACTTCTCATTCAGCACAGAGGTGGGACATAACTGGGACCTGCCTACAGGCTACAGTCTACAAAACAAGTGAGTCAGTAATACAGGCCCACATCTTAAAAAAAATTATTTCCAAATTGATCATAATGCCAGACTCGCCTACCGCTGTGGTCTCATTATCAGTGAGCAACAATTATTTCTTCCATTTCAAACCACTGAGAATATTGTTAATCACCCACAATCTCTTCCAATATAAATGACAGTCCCTTCGCTAGGAGAAAACATATCACACATCTTCTGTGTAACCACTTGATATGATTCCAGGAAGGCTTTCAAGAGCAGGCTCTTTTGATTCATCATTGTGAACAACATTCTCAGATCTTTCTATTTAAAACCTAAAGCACAATGTGGATTAAAAAAAATGTTTGTACTTAACTAATTTTGATGTGCACAATATCTTTGAGAACTGAGTGGCATCCCTCTGGGGTCAGTGCAAGGCCCAATACTCTTCTCAATCTATATGATCCCTGAAAGACACATGATTAATTCCCATTGCTACACAGACAATACCCAGCTGTACAAAACCTAAGCCTGAAGACATCAGAATCCACCTCATTCTGGGGTGCTTATGTACTATTAGTTGCTTGATGACTCTTGATGAGTTATTAAGGATGGAAACAAAGCTCTAGCTAGCTTGCTAACTGTTAAAGTTAAAGTAGTGTGTCAGTGTTATGTCAAAAATCACCAAAGTTAAACCTGGATTGAAACATTTGGGTGGATTTACGTGTGTGGATATATCCATTTGACATTTATGGCTGAAGTCTATATTTTTATATTCTATCTTTTTTATATTACATATATGTAGTTTACAATCACAATGCTGCTTGTTTTTGTTTTTTTTCAGCAAGGGCCAGTCTATAGCTCTTGAAGGCTTACTCCCAGACGCTGGAGAGATGCTTTATCTGGAAGGACCTCCAGGAAGTGGGAAGACAGCCATAGCCCACATCCTGGTCTCTTCTTGGGCTGAGGGCCCTACAGATGCCCGCTCTAACCTCCTCGATCTCAGCGTCCTTCGTCTTCTCTTGTATGTGGACTGTAGCACCGTGAAGGGCGACTTGTTTCAAGAAATAATGTCTCAACTTTCTCTCAGGGAAAAAATATTAATGGAGGATCAGCTGAGAACTGTGTTGACCGGGTCTAGTGATACTCTACTGTTGTTGGATGGGTACAGAGAAGGAAACCACCTTTTTGATGAGTCCCTGAAGAAGTTTCTATGTGAAAGAGGAGGATGCAGGGTATTGGTCACGGCCTGCCCCAGACTCTGCAACACACTCAGAGCGACAGTTGGGACAAAAGAACTGCTGAACCTTCAAATACAAACTGTGAAGTACTGAGGTCACAAACGTTTGCCACCAACCAAGACAGAAGACTCATCACATTATAAACTTTTTTTTATATTTTAAAACAAAGACTTCTGCATTTACCTAATGATTTTTGTTGCACTAAATGCATTTGTAGATTTTGTATGAACCCAGATATGCTGCAAAATGTGTTGAATTCAAACAAATATTGTTAAATATGTATACAAATATATGCAATAAATATTATTTTAATATCTCATACTTGGCAGCCCTGATTCTCATTCAGTAAGGATGGAGAAACGCAGCAGTGTAATTGGCCTTAACTTTGCTCAGGAAAAAAAACAGTGATTTCAGCTCTAAAACTCAGTAGTTCAAATAGATCTGATAGTTGTTTCTGTTTCTGTTCTGTGTCAAAAAAGTCCTTATTATGGTCATTTGGTAGAGTGGAAATCAAGTAGCTACAATGTTGATGACCATATGGTGAAAGGGGAAGTAAGTATGAGTGTTCCTGGCAAAAGGCTTTGCAGATTCCACAAACCAGAAAAAAATATATAGAAACATTTTTTTCTGTATGTTCTGCCTTCTCTTGTATGCTTTTCTGTCATGATTATTTGAGCCTACACTCATCAAATTCAACAACTGCAACATTAAAATTCAGACACTTCAGAGTCTGAGACAGAGTCTGAGACAGAGTCTGAGACAGAGTCTGAGACAGATACATGAAAAGTAGTACAAGAAAGTAGCTGACACCTAACAACAATGATCAGCATGGCATTTCCTTTCTCTCGCTTTCACTTTAAAATCTCTCTGTATGAGACTTAAATCTCCTAATAAAGAAACTTGAGAAGTGAAAGACTAACTGTAATTGGACTTGGACTTGGTTAGAGACTAACAGGCATGTTTTTTTTTCTTCTTAAACTAATTCTACATATTATGTTTGGTTGTTTTTATATTAAAAGTTAATCAGCAGTTACTTGGAAATAGTTCATGAACAACTTCCCTTTTCCTTGATGTTGAGCACTCATACTGCAGAAACTGCTTATGCATTATTTGCTGGTGAAACTGTTATACAGTTTACTGTATCAAAGACTTGATCAGTCAGCATTACTGTTCATGAAGAGGAACAGGAAATACACAACTGTCTATAGTTAAAACAGTCTGTTTAGAAGAAAAGAATTCTACGAAGAATGTGTAATTTTCAAGGCATTTTGGTCTATTCCTGCTCTTACTGTCTGTCTTTAGTTATAGGACACGGTATGTGTCATAAAAGTTTCTCTTTTGGCTTAAATCAATATTTAAATCGAGGCTTAGTTCAATGAGGTAAAATATTTTAGTCGCAACAGTAACTGACAGATATGAAGAATCATAGGAAAATATATTATTGTATGTGTTGTGATATTTTGGAGAAAAATGAACTGATGGACAGTCGAGAAGTGGTTTATGATGCAAGAGAGGATTGAAAAGAATCGACTGTAGGATGATGAGGTGTTTGTTTTTTTCCCCCCATGAACTTTCATTATTGGAATCTGTTTGAACTGACGGGAATTGAACTGATGACAGCAGTTGCTCTCTGTCAATGAAAACTTTAACAGAGACTATAGGAGATTATGTTCATACAATAAAAGTGAATTCTGCATTTAAACTGCAGTCCACTGCACAAAGCAGGTGTAAATAAAATAACAAAACAGTTAATGTATAGTTAGTTTTATAGTTTATATTTTGATTGTTATTCATATTGTAAATATATACAAACAATTAGTTTCACCCCTCAACATAGAGCTAAACATTATTTATTATCATTACACTTTATTTAATGACAACATTTGCACCCATCATCTTTATCATAAGATTGGATGGACTTCCTGACAGTATTTGTTTTATTATCTGTGTTGTTTCTGAATGCTGACTGTGTGCTTGGTTGAGTTTAAATGTTTATTGTTCTCAGGTCTGTCTTGAGAAAGAGATCTCAATCTCAATGAGATCTCTGATTAAATAAAGTTTAAAAAGAAAAAAAAGACGAAAAGAAAACTGGAAAATGATGCCTTCACTGCATCACGTTTTCACTAGATGGTGCCATCCTCCTTTCCATGCAGGCTCAGTGCCTGAGCTATATGTATGTTTCTGATGCTGGCTGGCCCATCAAATAATGTTTACTTGTATGGGTAATCTTGAAAGAAGTTTTAATTTGATAAAACCAATTTCTTCGATTTCCTCTTTTTTATGTTTTCTTCTATTCTACATCAATGCTTTGTTGTCTCATTATCTTGTCTTAAAACTAGTTAAATAAATAGTTTTTAGTCACAGTGATTTCTTACTCCCAGTAGTATCCAATATTTGTGGACCCTGACCAGATAATAGGATCAATTGTAGAAACTGATCAGGCTGCTGAGACTGAATGACTAACAGGTTCAGATTTTAGCTGCTACATGTGTGTGCACATTTGTTTGCTTTCTTAAACACTCATATACAGACTCTAACTTTATTTAACCTTCACTTGGCCTCACTGAGACTGGAAAAAAATCTATTTTACAGACGTGTCTTGGTCAAACTAGCAGCAGCAGCAGCTGCAGCAGCACCACCACATAAACAAGAACATTTGAACACAGCTCTCAACTTCTCTTTGTGCTTATAGTCCCTTTTGGAGCCAAGAAAAATCTATTAATTAGTGTTCGATTCCATAAATACTCTGACAGCAATTGCTACATCCAGCTGTCTGAAGTATTCTCGTTGTCCATTCAATCTGAGAAAAATGCTTCCCTCTGAAACTTAATTCTCCAACATAGCTGATTCTACGTGTTGCCCCATCCCCATCACCCCCTCCAGCCTCTCAACAACACCATAAACCTCACATGCAACTCACACACACACACACACACACACACACACACACACTCACACTCAAGACGAGAGTTAACCCCATCAGAAAGGACTGATCTCCTACATGCGCGGCCCCCATTTCCTCCTTCAACCTCAACCTCACAGACCAAAGAGGCGGTTTCATCATTTGGTAATTAATATTCTGGGGAAGAGGGGAGCATCAGGAAACAATTATTCAATAATGTATGGATGTAAATGCACACTGTGTCCACACAAAAACACACACATGCACAAGCACATATATATCACCATGATCGACTCTTCCTCTCTTCCAAGATCAGGTTACCTTCTTACGTTCAACACAATTGGAGTGAATATGGTGAATGTGCCGTGGAGAGTAAAGTTTTGCATTCAAAGTACTGAAAGTGATGCGTTACATGCAAATTTTGAGTTCTATGTTTTTACTAAACTATTAAAGTGCTGAAGTCTCTGGAGTTTTAGCAGCACCAAAGACAGAAAATGCTGCTGTTCCTGCTGTCGTAGAACAGGGATTACAGCGCACACTTTTGGGCAGTTTTTCTGGACATCCATAGGCTTACACTCATTTGTACATACAAAAAGTGACATAAGTAGTTGTGTAACAGAGAGAGAGATGTTCAAACCCTGCTTATCTGCTAACCTACATACACCTGGTCAATCGCTGTCAGATTTCCTGTTTCAGAAAGCTCAACAACAAATTGCCAGACAAACGTTGCCCCACTCCAAAGCATACTGACTGCTTGAATATTTAGTCTTCATATGAACTCGTATCAGTATCTGGAAAAACAGTAAAAAAATGGGTCAAATGCTATCCTGTAACAGTTAGATAGATGACCAGGTGGCTTGCGGCTATATTTGCACACAAACCCAACATATTATTCATACTAAGCCACTTAAGAGAATTATCCACAACCAAATACCCTGCAAACATAAGAACTTTACCAGTTATGGACAAGTGTATTTTGGCTTTTTCTCAACAACAGAGTATACATTGCACAGGGAGGATGGGGCAAGGTGGGGTGATGATGTGTCGATTTAAGCCAAAATAGTGGCACTCGTGGGTTGTGAGTCCCAACACATGACTCTGGTCTGTATCTATACACTCTGCTGGCTCTGACCCAGTCTGTCTGGTAATTGGGATCAGATGAGTGGCAGCAAAAGCGCAGCGACCTGGGTTCTCTGAGACCCACAGTAACCTGGAAGCATTTATTTTATGGAAAAGATGTTTAGTTAAAGTGCAGCGCTGCAGCCTGCAGCCCAGCCCCTCTAATGACTCTCCAGCTCTCAAGCCCGGGCCTGGAGACGGAGCCCTGTGATGGATACGGCTGGTGAAACAAGGACACACACACACACACACACGCACACACATGCACACACGAGCTTCCATCACCATGCACAGTGATGGATATGACTGGTGAAAGCTCTGAAAACTGTTTCCTGAGTCCTTCACTTCCTTCCTCTCGGGCCTCGGTCAACCAAGCTGAGACGGGTTTCACTAGACCCAGGCCGGATTGAATTGCAGATTAACAGGCTTCCTGTCCAATCCGTTGGCCACGTTCATCTGCTTTCCTAACGGTCACTTTTATTAACGAGCAAGCAGTGACGTTATGGAGGATGAATGACTTTCTTCAGGATGGATGAGATCCTAGAGGCTGGGTGTGTGGGTTTTACTGAGGGACAAATGTTTTTAGGAGTATAGTGTGGAAAGAATGTAGAAGAAAATATTAATATTTTTCTGTCTAATGACTCAACTAATCCAAAAGAACATGCGATGCTTTTCCTTAGATCAACAGCCTCCACCCCTCATTATTTGCAATACATGTTTTCTTTTGCCGCTTTATACAGAGCTACAGTAAATGGGAGCAAAACAATCTTCTTTATTAGTTTTATTAGACATTTTATTTTGTCTAATATTCAGCCCTGAAAGTATTATTTTCTGAAAAGTGGTGAAAAAATCTGCCAGTGTGGCTATTCCAGTACAAATTAACATCATGCAAAAATCTCAAATCAAGTGTCATTTTAATCTTATACGGTGCCTTACATTTAATTTTCTTTATGACATGAAACAACAAAATCAAATGTAAATATGTCTCTATATGACACTGGGTGAGTATTTCTTTAAGGCTTCAGACATGAAGATTTTTAAATTGGGTCTATTGTCATTTCCTCCACCATCCCATCACCACAGGCCTCCGACACCACCCACCCCACACCTTTCATCCTCCCTCCCTCATTCTTTCTTTCTTTCTTCCTCTCTCCTGCTGGCAGCCCCTTGATTACACTTGTCTTCTGGGGGAAGGTTTAAACTCCTCAGAGATAGTAATATCGAGGGCACTACTGGTTAGTCACTTCAGATCAGGACGGGGGGAGGAAATGGCGACGGACATAAAGCTAAATATATAATTCCTCCCATGCCGGTAATCACGATGTCCAGATGATTTGAAATGACAGTTTAACCACTTTAGACTGAGGAACGCTTTGTTCGGATTTGAGAAGTGGGAGGTGTGTGTAAGTGTGTGTTGGAGCATCTGGTTGGTCCCTGTGATGGTTGGGGAGCCTCCTCGTGGCTATAGAGGCTATCCATAGGGGCCCGTGTGGTCCTCTCTAAATGCACGTGGGGGGGGAGGATGGGGGGGTGAGGGGGAGCTCACCGAGTTAAAATGGCTCGCAGACCAGACAGGAGCAATTCTGTGAATGACTAACGCGGAAGGAAACACTCTCGCTGCCCGGTATTAGTTTACCTGATTATTAGGATATCCAGCTTCCTCCTAAAATGGCCAGCCATTTCCCTGTTAGAGGCAGTAAGAGCGCCCACCTGGATTAGGCTTACAACAAGACAACTCAACCAAATGCATCTATAAATATTAATAGGCTAATCTGCACATATTCTGTTCCTCGGTGCCTGTTACTACATCCCTGAAAGGGTCAGAGATACTCTTAAGAACATCAAATCCATTTAGAATTTTAAGTTCAATTTGCATATGCAGAGATTTTTTCGCTGCAGATGGGCTCTCTTGATATGTACCCCCCACCCCACCCCCAATCATCACATTGCGAAGCATTTGGTATTCACGCGCTGATTGAATCCTTGATGAGATCTTCAGGGTGGCTTCTCACACTCTGACTCTCTTTGCACTCCAGAGGTGATGAGAAGAGAGAAAGAAGGAGGGAGTGTGTGTGTGTGTGTGTGTGTGATAGATCCAATTCTTCTTATGCTGAAGTGGTCGGCTCTGTAGTCGCCTGGCTCCACACGGCCTCCTCAGGCTGCTGCAGGAGCACCGCCGCTTCATGTTCAGGGTATAATCACAGGCGACACAAAGGGAAGAGAGTAAACAGAGGGGAATCATCTCCAACACTCATGTATATATATATATATTCTCTCTCTGTAGGTCTTTTTGGCAAACTAGTGTTTGACCACTGTCACAAGCTAAGATATGAATAATGCAATACAGAAAATCTGTATGAAACATATGACATATTGAAAAGTAGAACGACACTAAGAGGGAAATGAGTCAGCGTGAAGAAAAAGAGGATGGAGAGAAACGCTAAAGAGTTTGGTTAGTTTTTTCTATACAGTATGAATGCATGTTGTGCTAGTCGTGTCTGATGTTTGAACTCGAAAGTCTTTCAGATACGCAGTAAAGAGACCAAATTCAGTAAGCACCCTGCAATAAATAGACTCTTCATAATTTGATGATCTAACTCTTAATGAGGAGCTTGTTGTGAGTTAAAGCTGGAAGTTCAAAGTGTGTATCTTTCCTTCGGTGCACCAGCAGTGAATAAAACGGCAAACTATAAAATCAAAAGTTTACTGAACTAATTTAGACTTGTATATTTTTGTGCGGAAGGGCCAAAGGACACACCAGAACTTCCACACAAACGCCGTCACACACACACACACACACACACGCATGCATGCACACACATGTACGTCAAAAGGCGGCGCTGGTAGTAGTAAACATTAGAAAGGAACAGGGGTAATTCACTTGATAAATGTCAAGCAAAATGAAGCTATCAGCTGAAAGCAATTTCCTTGTGCTTGCCTGTGTTCTGCGCCAGGGACTTGGGAGATTTTCACCCCTCCATCGATCATGAAGCCTCTGTTTTAGGCCAAGGTACACAATGCCCTCAAATTGCTGACATATGGACCTAGAATCACCACGAAAACCTGCCATTTCCACCCCACTCCTCCTCTGTCCCGACTCAGCCACTCCTCTGCTAAACTCTTGTTTATCCAACGACTCTGGTCTGTTTAGGCCATTAAAGCGAAGCCATTCAGAGAGACAGAGGGCCAAGGCAAACCTAATAAAGCCACAATCTGTAGTGTTCATTGTGGTGCTGCCACCACCTAGAACTAAAGATTTTTTTTTTTTCCTTTAAACACAGTGAAAACTCAATTTATTTTCTTAATTTAAAAGTAGGCCGACAGCATTTTGATGAAGATATAATCAGTAGTTGCAATGTTGCAGCACTGCAATCATCAAGGGTGTCTGTAAGGCCAAGTGTGTGGGCAAAACCTTTTAAACGAAGCCTGTCTGCCATGTGGGCTGCCTGTGACCAGTAGCAGAAGAAGCAAATTTAAACCAAAAATCAATTCATGATAAAAAACGAGACCTCAGCCACATAATACCAAGGAAGGCCTTTAGCTGGTGTAAACAGCGGTGTGGATGAGAGCAGGGACATGAGCAGATTTCTCCATTTAAAAACATTTTGTGTTATTGATCCGGTTTAAACAACAGTTCCTTATTGTGTCTTTAAAAAGGTGCAGCTATTTAAAGACAAAGAGGGCCAAGCGCGCAACAATTTAATAGCCTCTTTTACTAATGGACAACCATGGTGCCAGGAGTCAGGGCCTAGAGGTCTGTACACAGGAAAAGTCCATTATCACTCTAACTAATGGAGGAGGGGGTGACTTCAAAACCAAAAGTGGAGAAAAAAAAAAAAGGAAGGAAAACAAGAGAGAGAGAAAGATGACGCACATGGTACAAAGCAGTGTTTCTTTAATGGAGTCCATCAATAATGTTACTTTCCCGGCTTTATTGTGTTTAAAAGAGGGTAGCCATATTATCAATCCTAGACACGGGCAGAAATTAAAGACCTTTTGTACTCAAGTGCATTTTTTAATCAATGTGAAACAAATGTTTGGCAACACGCTAATGATATCTGCTCAGTCAGCTCCTCCGTCTCTGCAGCAAAACTCTCTCTCTCCCTTTCTATCACTCTTGCCACCAAGACGAACCCGCAGCCAGTTTACATTCAGACGGGTGCGCTTGTTTTATATAAACAGACAGTCCTTGTGGCAAGGGGTTTGATTAGGAGGAGGCCCACAAATCCCATTAAAAGTCCATTCGTCCCCCACTCGGTGTTTGTTTGAAGACAGGAAGAGTAACAAGAGAGGATGGAGGTGACTGGCACTCTGTCGTTGTTGTTGTTTCCGTGCCAACTTCTGTTTATGTACTTACGGTTAAACACAAATATCACCCAGCAGTCAAGAGCTGAGCTTTGCCAGTGATGTGGGCAGGCACCAAAGTTCTGTGTCTGCCAAAGGAACCCAAACAGGAACCAGACTCTTTCTTCTGTGAAAAGCTTTCAGACTGGTAGGCTCTTCATGAGAACAGGATTCAAAAACTACCCCCGATTTGATCAACATGATCTGAATGACATGCTGCCGTTCGCCGTTCGTGTCCATCTGTAACTAAAGCGATATACCAAATGATTACATATCAAAAATGAGACCTGTCCATGTTCTTTTAATGGTTGCAGTCAGCCTAAGAGCTCCTTGGTCTTGGCTGCAAGCTGTTTGTCAATGTCCGTTGAAAAGTTGTCGGACATTTGCTGAATCTGTGAAGGCAAGAGGAAAGAATGGAAAAAGATTTAGATTTCTTTTTTTTTTTTTTTTTTTTGGTCTCACATTTCATCTATCAAGTAAAAAAAATGACAGTATGTAGCTGCAATATGACTGAACTGAGTTGAATTTCAGAATATAAAAAATATGGAAACAAGTTATTAGGAAATCATAATTTTTAAAAAAAAAGTTTTAATTAGAATTTCACATTAGAAAAAGGCCCTTACCCTTGGGCATGGTTTGAGTTTCAGGTCTCTCTAAGTTAATTTCTTTCTCTCACCTGTTTTTCTATGAGTCGTAGGGTGTCCTCCGAGTGCACCTCCTTTGCCTTTTTGACCTGTGTGACGGCATTAGATCGCACTTTCCTCAGCGAGTCTTTAGCCTTGTTGGTGAACTGTTTGGCCATCTTGGCGAGGTTCTCTCTGTGTTCTCGTGTTACTCTGCAAGGAAGTAGGGAAGGAAATAGGAAAGAGAGAAGACCAAAGAGTAAGACAGAAGATTTTAAGAATCACTGACAGATTGTAAAGAATATACAAAGCAAGTGACATTAGCTTAGCTAATATGTGCCTATGGGACACAAGCAGCAGCCCCTCATAAAAACAAGGCAATGTAGTTTACACAGTATTGTGCAAATGAGGGTGTTAAGTGCTTGTAGTAGGTATGACTTCTCATCATTTTAATTCTGACTCACAGCTATAGTAACAGCAATCACTTCCCAAGGTCTCAGACCAAAGCTGAAACATCCGTCATCTTGACAACTTTGTATTCACTTTGCATTTGTTAATCACTCAGAAAATCCAACTTCCCATTTCACTCTCCTTCTTTGTTCTTAATTGGCTTTTTTTTTATAGTTGTTTTTGCCTCTGTGACTATTTGCAAACAATCCAAGTGCAGTGTCTATTTACCGCAAACAATACGGCCTAATTACTGATTCCAGGGCCAATCAAGGAGCGCCTTCTCTTTGGAAATGCAAATGGTGCTTGGAGCGTGCCGAGACTGATTGCAGGGGGAAAGCAGTCTGGCTCTCGTGTCCCTCCTCTGCCAGACTAACACCTGCTGCTCCATCCGCACACACACATGCATGAACATACATGTGCATAAACACAGGGCATTCATACATGCAGACGTACTTGCACATGTGTGTATTGGGTAAAAACATACTGTTATACACACACACACACACACACACACACGCAGAGTGGTTTAGTGAGTGAGTGATGAATAGTTTTGCGTGAGGTTGTTTGACTTGGCCGAGAGAGCAAGAGAGAAAGAGGTCTAGTCAGTATAGGGAGAGAGAGACTGACCTACGCTCAGATCAGCTCACACACAGGGTCTCATACATCTACAAGCAAATAAGTCAATAAATCTGTCAGTTACAGCTAAGAGCAAGAGACTGTGGGATGTATTAATGAGTGACAAGCAAAAGCATAGCCACAACTAATGATTATTTGCATTATCAATTAATCTGTCAATTATTTTCTCAATAACTGTTTCCCAAAGCTCGAAATGCCAACGTGATTCACTGATTAATTACTATCAAAGAAAATGTCAAATATATTTCACCACGTCACCACAGCAACATCTCAACTTTTTTATTTTATTTTGTAAAAGAATAAGTAGAAAACTTGATTATATCAAGATTGAAATCAGTTCATTTAATTTTGTTAATTGATTTATCAGGTCAACCAACTCTTTCAGGACTAGTATAAATTTAAATATATGTTAAAGAGAAGTAATGCTGAGAGGAACACAGGGATGACAGAGGAAAACTAAAAGTGAAAGTGCTAAAAGCAGGTAAGTGTTTCTGCCCTTGGGGCTATGTGTGTGTGTGTGTGTGTGTGTGTGTTTTAGTGAAAGAAACTCACTTGGGAATGGGCACCTTAATGATCGTCCCGTCCACCTCTGGGTTTAGGTTCATGCTACTCTCTTTCAGAGCACGGGTGGCAGCCACTGTAGCCTGAGGGGGCAAACACACACACACACACACACACACACGCACGCACACACATGAATGTTCTGGTAGGTTGAACAGAAAAGCAGTGCTACAACTGCAGGTAGTGGCCTAGCTCCAGCTGGTAATCATTAAGGTGTTGTGTATGTATGTGTGAGTGTGAGTGTAAGTGTGTGTGTTTGGGGAAGCCTGTGCAGTGTGGAAGTGCCTTGGGCCACTGTCAGCGCTCTGTCCTGTGGGACACGACTGAGAGGTTGCAGGGCAGGACGCTGACCCCAGTGACCCCACAGGAGAGTCTGCTTGTGTATTATATATGGATACACACACATACACACACACACACACACAAGTGCACACATATGAGCTTCTCAGTTTGTATGTGTTAATATTTGGATATATTTTCGAATGAAGGTGATTTGCCTTTTTTATTCTGTTAGAATTAACAGTGACCAGTTAATGCACATATACAATTTTGATTGTGGTCAGTTGACAGAAAGAACCGACTTCATCCACTTTGTTTATTTCTACTAAATGAGAAGCAATTAAATCTGTATGCAAAAAATAAAATTAAAATCTTGATACATCTTTACATCATCCTCTGTAATGATACATTAACTGCTATTATTATGTAATAAAACAATCAATTTGTTTGGGTGATCAGTACTTACTTTAGATTCCCTTAAAACGAGCAACAGAAGCAATTTCTACAATTGCATAGAGATACTTTTGTCTACATTGAGAGCACAAGCGAAAATGTTTGGCTGGTCAGTTAGTTATGGATTTGGAACAAAAAAAAAAATCAAAAAAAAAAAATCACTTGAAATGGAAACATCTGCAGAAAATTTCCTTCTTCTCAGCTCTTTGCCAAAATTGCTTATTGAAAAGTTGTTTTTTTTTTTTTTTTTTTTTTTTTTTTTTAAAGAAACCGATGTTTCCCCAAACACCATCTGTGATCTTTATATCGGATGAAGATAATCAGAGGGAAATTTAAAAAAAAAAAACAGCATTGTGTGTTTTATGAAGGGAACCAGTGTTGATGTTGATGCTCGCTGCAGACGCATCTGTGCTGGAAAGACCAAAGGCCAAAAAAGGATATTTCGAAACAACACACGATAAAACAAAGATGTTAAGAGAAGTTAATTGATCTAGTGGCTTCTTTGAAATTGTATTTAAAGTTTATTTTCATTTGTCTGGCAGGCAGAATAAGACGCTTACATCTGACTCAATTGTAAATATTAAAACAACATTCACATATGTGAAATGTGAAGACATTATTCACCATATATATATATAGCATAATCCTTTGGTCCAACAAAGACCACATTAGAACCAGAAAGCTACAGTTAAACAATGCATACAAACAAAGTCACACTCCTCTAACCAGTTCAATATCCGCATGAGAATTGCCTTAACTGAGTTTTACGAAGGGTGCAAACGAGCAATGCAAGGAAAAAAAAAAAAGAACGTATCATTTCCTTTTCCAATATATATATATTTTTTATCCTTTTCTTCCCTTCTCCCCTTTCTCGACAGCTACTTCTGGCCTTTTCCACTGGGAGGAAAGAAATGGCAGCGAGATTAAAGGAATTTATTTGTGTGTATTAAATTAATTCATGAGGTCTCGTTTCTTTTTGTTAAAATCATCCGGGGTGCAGGCCTCTGGTTGCTCTCTTTGAGTGTGGGGTGATAGATTCAGGCCATACCTATGTTTGATTGTTCTCAGCATCAAATTCATCACCGCTTCCCGTCTCCAACGACCGCTCTGGTGGTTACAGAAAACTGAGCAGATTTTTTTTTTTTTTCCTGGAGAGGCCTGGCCAGGTTCTGGTTAATATGTTGGAGAGGGAGAGAAATTACGCTGAAGTTTCACATCAAACGCAGACGGCCCGGTTCAAAGCAAAAAGGCAAGCGGAGAGGAATGTGTGCGTGTTTAAAAAGGGAGTCGAGTCCTGAAGAAAACACTTTATGAACAAAGTGGTGGGATGCTTAAACATGCACACACATACAGACACACACACACACTCATCTTACACTCACATCCACACCAAAATAGCCTCCTGATCTAAGCATGCTGGTAGTTGATGTTAGTTCCAATGTGGCTTCCCAGGCTGTTAATGAATGACTGGAAAACAATTGAAGGACTGGAGGGCCTGGTAATGGATAGGCATCATTATAAGACTATTAGCTCTGGGTACTGAGGACTCACCTCTGTGTGGGACATGGGTAACGTAGGGCGCGTCAGGGTAGCGTGTGTATGTATGTGTGTGTCTGTTGGCGTGTGTGTGGTCTGTGGTCGGAGTTTCTGGGAAGGAGCTACAATCACCGGAGGACCATTCAGCCTGATTCAGGTTGAATACTGGATTTCCCCGATCTGAGATGCTGATAAATACTTAAATTTGCATGCTGTTTTGTGACATCGGTACAAAGGAGAACAAAACATGAAACCGCAGCTTTTAGTCTCACAAAAGGTGACACAGAAGGTGAGGGAACATAGACAAAAACAAGAACTGTTTTTGTTGGTGTAACAGACAGGTGAAGAACAAAACTATACTTATAAAAACTGATTAACATCTTGGATAAACCGAACTGGTGTACGTTGGTCTCTAAACTCTGAAACAGGTTACATATTTACTTTTTTTATTTAGATTGTCTTGGTCTTAATCTTTCTTTATTACTTTACTTATGTTGGATTGTGCACTGAATATCATAGCGTTATAGTGTAAGTAGACAAAAGTGTGTGAAAGCAGATGAACGTCATTAGCTGCCGTCATCCATTTGCACCACTCCGATGTTTTTGGGGAAAGTCCCATCAACTTCTTTTTTTTATTTCACTTCCATTGTTTTGGCGTTTGTGTTCTATGCACGTATTCAGGAGAATGAGCGTTTTCTCCCTAAATTTTAGATTAAAAACTGAACCTTTGATTGGTCGGTTTGTAGACGTGGATCATAGCAGCAGTCATATTGGGAGAATTTGGCCTTTACATTTCTGAAACAAGAGTTGTGCCTCAGGCTGTCGTCATTCCACTACTTTAATTTATTTTCTCTTCTTCATCCTTCTTTCTTGTACCTTTCTCTATGTATTTGTTTAGACTCATTATTGCAGTCATTATTATATTAGCAGGGCTCTGAGTGACTGTACACCATCACTTCGGTAGTATCATTCATGATTCCCATAAACTCCCAAGACTGTATCTTAGATTTCCATAATGTTTATACTTTTCATTATTATGCACAATCATCATAAGTCACCATCCTCTGCATCTAAACTCTTTAAATGTATATTTATTGGGTGGGATTCATCATCTCAACTATGTGTTTTATATCCATTTTAGTGTCTTCTTTTTTTTTTTTTTCTTCTTTTTATTCATTTGCACAATCAAGAACATGAGCCGAATTATAGCTTATCATAAATTGGCAGATCTATGGCTAATGAGATCCAAGAGAACTCAGTCATGACTGTCTGTGGACATATGATTGCATAATGTCGTGTTAGATGCTAAAACGGCCCATTTAGATTTTCCAGACCACCAGAAAGTCTGGCCACTAAAACTCTGTGTCGCCTCCATTTCTGGAGCTCTGATTAGTACAGTGTTGTATCATCTAAGATGGGAAACGGGGGGAGAAAAAGAGTGAAAAAAAAAGAAAAATAATCCATTCCTTCCTAACCTGGGGGTAAAATGAGGTCACTTCCTATTCTGTGACAACTCACACAGACATAACTACATATCACACACACACACACTTTAGGTTTTTGTTGCTATCTTTCAACCCAGAACAAAGGGCTCCCCGAGTGATCAATCAATTAGCATCTGAGACACAGTTGTAGAGAGACGCAGGTCAGGTTTCATTTACACAGAGACGTAGGATTCGAGTTCTGTTCTGGCTCAGCACGATCCATCTGTCTGTGCTTTAGATTATTTTTATAAAGCTTAGTTACTGTGTGCTTGTCCATATGAGACAAACAAATACTGGTAGGAAGAATCTGTGTGTGTGTGTGTGTGTGTGTGCGTGTGATCGTCTTACCTCAGGGAAGCTGCTCATGTTGACCATAATGAACTGAGATGATTTCATTGAGATCTGACCCAGCTGGTTGAGAGGGAACTTCCCATCTTGAGTTGTCACCACAATGTGATCCAGAGCTCCTAAACAAATGCAGATAAGCGCAATTGTTTATTTACTTTATTTATTTACCTACACAGACAATTTAAGGCATTATTCCAGACAGATTTTGTTTTGTTGCCCCGTGATGGGAGGGTAAATAAAGAGCCGGACCATTGGATGTCAAGTAATCACAAATATATCAGTAAACTGCAGCAATAAATGCCGCATTTTATGTATATTTGACTAAAATTTTTCTAACCTTAATTTCAATTAATTTTTTGCGCGTTTTTACCTATGTATCATTGAAAACTATGTTTATTGTTCAACTGTAAAGTATCTTCACTCAAACATATGTTAAAATACTATGTTTATGTTCGAAAGAAAGAATACTGATATATTGTTATATGATTTCTTTTACAAATGTGTAAGTATGAAGATCATTATTGCTCCGGCTCTAGCATATTTGGTTTGATGACACTGTTTCCGTGACTGCTTAATATAAATGAAAACACACAGTCAACCATTCAGTCAGACAGACAGACAGATTAACAAATAAATAGACAGATAAATGTGCAGCAGAAGCCACGAATTGTACTACGGTAGTTAGTAAAAAATAAAATAAAATAAAATGAAGAGACCGCTGTCAGGCTGTTTAATAGTTTCCATGATCTACTGTCTCTTCTCGCTGACGATAGCAAAAGGAAGCAAAGGTAAGTTTGCCAATATGACTTGACTTCTGTCCCCCTCTCTCCCTCTCCTCCATCTGGCTAACCTCAGACGCAGTTGTTTCCTTCTTCTCCACCTCTGTCTTACATCACTCCCTCCCTGCATACCCAGTGGGGACGGTGGTAGAGTGTATATTTGTGTGTAGAAAAAGGGGGGGTGAAGGGGAGGTGAGCCAACAGTGTAATTTTCTCTATGCAATCAATTTATCATTTGATTTCGAGGGCAAAGAGACAAAAATAATTGATGTACTGGTTTGAGATTAGATGCAGAGGCATCTAATTAAAAATAAAAAGTTGCTACGATGTGATGAAACACATACCTTTTATTTAAACGCTACACCCTGACTGAATCACTGACATACTGTCTACCTGACTGATAATTATTCTGTTTCCCTCTTTGACTTCAAACATCCATTTGTGCTCAGCTCTAAACCTGCCTGCCTCTCTGCGTGTATGCAGACCATTCATGTCCATATCAGTGACCTTCTGCCTGTCCGTCTTTGTTACCTGTGCCTTGACAATGTGCACCTACACATCTGTTAGTACTTAGTTAGGAGGGCAGATAGACATAGTCATTTCTTTAACTATGAAGGTGGGCGGTAGGGAAGGGGTACAAGGGTTGAGAGACTATAATATTAGAAATTAGGCAAAATTCTTCTTTAAATCTTTGTAAAACTATGATGCAACAAGATATTATCACCTGACTCTACTGAGCTTGTTAATTCAGTTCATTGTCCCGCTGCAACTTTACTGTTTTGGTTCACTCTCAGCTGTTTTCAGAGAAAGTTCTACAAACCCACTGTACATTACATGCTCAGCACCAAACAGCAAACTGGAGCAGTTATCTGTAGACCAGCTGGTGAACATAGTGGAGCATTTAGAAGCTAAAGAGCCAGATATTTCCCACAGGAGTTGATAAAGAGCAAAAACAGAGCTAAAAAAAAACCAGTGAATATTGGACTTAAATTCACCAGGTGGACAGAAACATGACTCCAAATGAAAGATCATGTTTAAAGGTGATGAGATGTCAGTGTTGTGTTCACAAATCATTTCCACTGTTCCCTAAGTGATCACAGAAAATCAGTTAATGCAAATTTACACACAAATTTTCTTCTGTTTTTTTGTTTTTAACATTTCAATCTTTGTATACAAACAAGATATTTTGTTACCTTTTCGATAGAGCCAAGCTAACTGTCTCCGTGCGTCTATCTTTATGCTAAGCTAACCACTTGCTGGCTGTAGCTTCATATTGAACAGACAGACTTTAAAGAGGTATCGATATTTCCCTCTTATCTCTCGCCAGAAAGCACATATGCAAGTTTACTTCTGAAAAAGTCAAACTATGCCTTAAAGTTCAAATAGCTCTTATCCTCAACTTGGAAGACCTCTTGGGATGCATTTTGAGGCATTTAAAGATATTTTTCCTGTACCGTTGTTGCTGTTAAATGTCACAATGTTCAAAGTTTCCATGGAAACGGAGCGATATTTGGGACAGATTATGCAACTGTGACTAACCACAATATGGTGGTCACAGCATGGATACCTTCTCTCTGCATCCATCTATGACTATCACACAGACACACACACACAGTATGCATTCATGGCAACACACAACAGTACATACAGCCATATCGATACACACACACACACACACTCACACTCACACAAACTTAATAAGAGCCAGATGAGAAGTTCATGGTACAAACACACGCACGCACACACACATACATACACACAGACACACACACACACATACATACACACAGACACACACACACACATACATACAGACACACAGACGGACAACTGACGTCATTCCATTCCTCCATCTCATCTCTGCTGTCAGCTCTAAGCCCTGCTGCCTCCCTGGATTACTGTGCAGCTGGACAGAAGAGAAGGGGGATGGACAGACCGGAGGAGAGCAGTGAGAGATAGACAGATGGAGGGAGAAAGCAGGGAGGATGACAGGACGGAGGGAAAGAGGCAAGAATGATGAGAGTGACACGAGGGAGGACTGAAGACATGAAGGGAGTGAAGTTGAGTAGTTGTGACCCTGTGAACAAATCTATCCCTGTAGGCCAATAAGAAAGTTAATTGTATATGTTGTTTGAGCAAAAGCCAAAACAAAAAGATGGGAATAGTTGGAAAAAAGAGAGAAGGAAAAGTAATGGAAGAATATAGGGATGGACTGAAGACAGAAAATGGGCAAGAAAATAGTTAAATGATGAAAGGAGAAAGAAAAAAGTTGGAGGTAACATAGCGAGAAATAGACAGATAAAAAAAGACGAGCAGTGAAACAGGTTGAGATATTAAAAAAGGACAATGTTTGTGCTTTTGTTGCATAATTGTCTTTGCATCTTGTGCAAAAGTAAAGACGTACTGCACAGGATGCAAATCAAAACAATAATCTGAGAAGGAAAAGGAATAGAAACTCAGACACTTTCAGTCTGAAGTCGGTGTCCTCCCATGGGACTTTCCATTATCCACCGCACCTCTGACTCCCCCCAAACCCAGTTCTCATTTGTTAGAACCCAGAGGCAAAGGGGTCATGACCTGGATGTAGTTAGGGAAACAGAGGTCAAATTGGGGTCAAGGTAAGGTCACATGGGGCGCTCCTCACTCTTAGCCCTTGGGTATATTATCAGGTAGATACACACAAAAAGTATGACTTTTATACCGAAGTAAAAATGTGCTTGAAAAGAGTGAAAAAAGCAAATGCTTTACATGTAAACAGAACTTTTAGAGAACAAACGAAAAAAACTAGGTTACACGTCACTTTAGAGTCAATGCAAGATTCATATATGTATAGATGTAGAGGTTTGGTATCTATTTTTATTTTTTATTTTAAATGAATAATCTGTGAACTCATGAATTCCTGCAGTCTATCCAGAATGATGAAAAGTTAACATTGGGCAGCAAATAATAGAAGTGAATAAACATGTTTTTCATTCTGGTGGGACTGCAGTCATCCATGAGATCACACACATACCTTTGTAAATTGAACCTGGTGCTGGACAATGGATAAAAAATATTGCTTTTGATTTTTAAGGCAAGTTGTAAGGAATGAGGTCAAAACGGAGATAAATTACTAAGATCTAATTGTCTCCAGAACACTGCCTCATAAACAACATGTATCTGTATGTGGTATGATATCAAATTTACTGCATTTGTTCTATTGTTCTTGCATGTTTTTCCTCATCAACCTTGGTAACAATAGTATAATTAAACACTTAAATTTGTGACAATACTGTCATTTCTCAGTGTTTTTATCATGTCACGTCATTGCCGGGCAGTTATTTATAATACCGTAAATTGTATCTGTTCTCGTTTGTTTTCATTGAAATTGTGAATGAAAAAATTTTAATTTGAAAGTCAATGTATTTGTGATTCTTTGAACAAAAATAGTGATGTGAGGAGACACAGGCAGAGAGAGAACAGGAGAGGAGTGAAAGAAAGAAACTGAGATAGGACCAATACCTGGCGAGGTTCGGATGCTGAGGTTCCGTGTGAAGTCATCTTTGAGTGCATTGAAAACAGCTGTCATGTCTTCGTTCACTTCATCCAGACTGATGATGTCTTCCACCAGAGCCGACTTAATATTTATCTTAGCGGACTGTCCCTTTGCCTTGGCTTAGAAGAGATGAAGAGAAGGAAAAAAAGGACTGAAGGAAGACTGGAGATACTCACATTTAAAAGAAACAATATCAGATCAAGGCCCACATTGATGCCAACACTCTCTGCGATCTCCTCACTGACCTTTAGCCTTTTTGGTGGCATAGAGCCGGGTGCAGGCTGCAGGATAGCGGATGGTGTTGGGGCACAGAACAGGGACCCTGGTGGTGGCCGTGACGGGACATCTGACCTGTCGCCCCAGAGACCGACACAGCAGAGGACACAGCAGTCTCAGATGATTCAGAGCCATAACTGAGTGACAGAAGAAATACAAAATGCTGTTAGAGGAACACAATGTTGTTGAGTTTGGAGTAACATCATTTCTTTTAACTTTAAACTTATAACTAAAAATCACAAATCAGTTAGTTGAGATGTTGCTGTTAATATTTATCAGAATAAAGTAATAGCTCCTATCAGCCAGTAGGAGGTAGGCCTACATCTTGTATTAACATATTACAGTATGGTCTCTTTTTCTCTTGTCAACCATTAGAAATGAGAAAAAGAAATAACATAACCAAACCAGTCAAAGCTATCTTCTTCAATGGTGGCCATATCTCCTTAGAGTCGAAAAAGATTATTTTTTTCTGTAGAGGCCTTTTCTGTAATTTTTTCGGACACACACACACACACACATATACGGTATGTATATATACACACATTACTCACGAGATTGATCTATGTATGAAGATTTATTTCTATTTATTAAAATTAATTTTATTTTTATTTATCATTATTGTATTTGTCAACTAGTCAAAATTAAAAATATAGGCCTATATATATATATATATATATATATATATATATATATATATTTAATATACATTACTAATTGATTGATAAAAAATATTTTAAAAATTGTTATAGAACAATTTTGCGTTGCTTGACTTATCAATTAATCAACTAATCGTTTCAGAAATACTGGTTTTATTTTACATACATACTTCCTTCTTCATCTTTTTGTTGGATGTACAATAGGTCTGCAATGACAATTCATTTTTTGTTATTGATTAATCTACAGATTATTTTATCAATTAATCGATGGCATAAAATGTTGAAATATGCCCACCACAATTTCCTAAAGCCTGTGGTGGGGTCTTCAAATGTCTTGTTTATTTCAACAACATCTAGAAATATTCAGTGTACTATCACATTAGACAAAAAGAAGCTGCTGTAAATCCTTACAATTAAGAAGCTGAAACTGGGGGGAAAAAAGCCTAAATGATTAACAGAAGGATTAAAATATTTTTAGATACTAGAAATAATGTAGATTTTGTTTTTGTAAATTGTCAAAAAAACATCTCCTCCTCTTACACACACACACACACACACACACACCTACCTACCTATAGGCTAAAATCAACTCTAAACACATCCCATGCACTGTGGTTTGGGCATTGCTAAAGGGGAACCTCCCATTTAAAAAAAACAAACAACACTATAAGACCAGCCTCTGCTTTTCTATGGACTAACCAGCTCCTATCCCGCAGACTGGCCCTTAACTGTGAACTGTGTCGATGAACCTCGGTGTACACACAAGCACAGACAAACTCTTGAGATAGCAAAGCCCACAGACACAAACACACACTAAAGCCCGTCTTTCACAGTCAGTGGCTGTGAACAGCTTGCAGTGTACTGCGACATGACTAAAACCCGCTTTTGTCTGGTGAGTATTTAGAACCGTAGAGGAGAAACATACCATTCTGCTGTGTTTGGTCACAAATGAGAAGAGCTTTCCCCAATACATCACATTACTGAGATCTTTTGATTATGAGAAATTATGACATTAAGAAAAAAAATTTAAGACCAACAAAATATAAAAAGAAAAAGTTTCTTGACTCATGCAAAAGGTTTTATTCAACTATTCTATTAAATGTCCAGTGGAAAAATAAGGTTTTTAGCATTGTAATTTATGATGGGATTTTATTTTTTCCATGTACACTGGAGTCATTAAAGCTGTTTTGGACTTTCCTTCTTGCCAAAAAAACAAACAAATACAAACCGAAATCCAAATATATTCCAATGGCAATATTTAGGCTACACTGTGGACCCACCACCTCTAATTCAAACCCATAACAGGCATCCGAGGCTGGCAGGTTTCCTGGCAAGCAGATATGATACAGCGCAGCGTGGCAGAGCAGATATTGCTCAGATATGGGATGGTGATGGATCTCTTTGGAGGGGAAGTCAAGCAGAAAAGGTGAAATACAGGTGTTCAGTGGGATACTGTAGCCTCACATCCTGTCGGTTTCACACACACAGCAGCAGCTGCAGACACACCTCTCTCTCCTTCTTCCAGCAGCAGGAGCCAGCTGGCGAGCCCGCATGATCTCGCTTCTGTCTGTACGCTTTACAGTCTGAGCAGAAAACAACGCAGCAGCGTATCTGATAATGTTCTGCCAGGGTTTATCTCAGAGCTGCTTTATTAAACAAACTGTACACACTCGGACTGCAGCTACTAATTATCTTCAATAATGATTAAACTCTCAAGTATTACTTTTAGATATTCATATGACAATACTATAAAACAGATAAAAGTGTTTCTAAAAAATACATTTTAGAAGCTTGAAACTGCCAATATTTGACATTTGTCCTTCAATCCTTAAGCAGTTTATTGATTATCATAACTGTTGGGGATTAACTTGTACTGATCAATTTATAGTTTGATAGAATAATTGTCTCAGATGCTGTTGACATTTTGCACACTGTACTATTTAACTAATTCACTACATGATGCAGTATCATGTGGCCTTCTGGCTTCATTGACTTGTGTATTTGTGTCTGATTTTTACTAGCAAATATCCCTGAAAATGAATTATAATTATTATTATACTGATGCTGCTATGATATTCCATAATGAACGGATATGTCAATATGAGAAAGTCTTTGCAGTGTGAAGGTCGGTGTCTTCTGCACATACTACGGGCAAAAACGGTCATATAACGCAACCACGTAGCTGCTAAACATACAAATACCGTAAATATCAGCCACAACCCGGCATAACACACCCTTCAACTTTAAATGACCCCTAAAACAGCATACTTACTTACTCTCAAGCTCAAATGCTTCACAGGAGCATGTCAGCAAAACGAGAAAAACAAGGGAAATGTCGCATTTGACGTCGACGGTACGTAGTCATCATCGCGCGCCAGAGTGTGTGTTTGAAACCTTGCACAGAGTGTACCGAGTGAACGGGGTTTCTACCTGAAGCGAGTAAGCGACGACGTGTGGGACTGGGACATGCCGTACAATAAACCGAGTGCCTCCTCTCGACTCTACCGTTAAACAAGCCACAACATCACCCTGCGCCTTTGTTGTCACACAGTAGCAAGGCGACTATTTATGCGTCAAGCTAGCTAACCAAAACCGTTTTATAGGAGGACAAATGTACAGACGAAGCTTGAAATGATTGGTGATACGTTTTGACGTAAGCGAATCGTCCCGAAAGTGGGATAGGTTTTTTTAAATTAAGTCGAAGAAGTCAGTCGCTATCACAGAAGAAGTTTAACAGAACGAAGAGGTAAACGGATGCTATCTAACGTTAGCTCGTCTGTAACGGGCTGTTAACTGTTTCATGGGTTGATTTAGCTCATTATAACTGAACATCTTACTGCCACGATGACTGATATTAGTTTAACGACACAATCTGATTGGTGTTAGGCAGCTAAACGCTAATAATCAGTCGTCAATCGATCAGCCTGTTGTTACCTAAGCTAACGTTAGCGACTAGCTAGTCAACGTTACATATATAACGTTATACATACATGCATATTTTACCTGGTGATGACTGGAGAAACTATGTTATTTAAACTGTTAATAGAAACTAAAACTAAGTGATTGATTAATATATTGTTATTGATTCATATATTGTTATGCACCTGTAAAATGCACAAGATAATGTATTTTTTTATATCAAAATCGATGTAGGCATTGTCTGCATTTTGTATCACCCATGTATGTAGACTTAACTGGCTTAGCTTCCAGTGCTCTCTCCTTTAGTACAGCTGTAATAAAAGGTTTCAACAGGGTCTGAGAGCTTGACACCAAATGTGTTTCAACTTACAGGAAGTCAAATGATAGTTAGATCATCATAATCATCTTTTTTTTTTAATTGCTTGATTTTCAAGCTGCCTTTTGGTTAATTGTGTCAGCCACAGTGCAGATCATACACAATTTGGCAGGCTCTCTGTAAGTCAGTGTTGTAACCTTTTGATTTATAATAGCTTTTCCTTTTTCCGTGACACTGCTGACTATTTCGTCCACTTATTATGTGCATGTACACTGACATTATTTACTGTTAACTGGGTGGGAAGATCATAAGGTTACTACTGCCACTGAGTTAAAAAACGATGTCAATAACTCTAAAATGTGATTTATATGTTTTTCCTGTATATGTTGTATGTGTATGTGTTATTGCGTCGTCTTTGGCTTGCCTCTCACAGAAGACACATGTCGTCAGCAGCAGAGAGTGTGGAAAATGCCTCCCTCATGTCAGAGAGTGCAGCCCATGAGGGAAACCGCTTGTGGATAGGCAACATCGATCCCAAAATCACAGAGTGAGTAACTTTAGCTAGGCCCAGACTTTCTCCCTACATTTGGAAGTGCTATAATTCTCTTTGTAAAGCTTTCTCTTCTTTTATATGTCCTCTAATCAACACTACCAGACTTGTGAAGCAGACAGCTGAATGTACAACAAAATTAATGTTTGAATTTAGTAGCAACAAGTGTTCAATATGAGGTCACTGTAAGGCAGTCCATATTATGAACCCGAGGCATTGCTTTTTAACTTGCTTTGTACTGCCTCACAGAGAGGCAACGCATTGTGTGTGCATATATGATTGATTAAATGTGCGTGCAGTGCGTGTGTTGTCGCAGGCTGAGACTGAGCAGACAGGGCTGGGTGTGTGAAAGAGAGGCAGCGAGGCGTGGAGACCTGCTCTGCTGAGGGGCAGCCATCATTTCTCACTCACCTGCCCTGTTTACTCTCTCTGTGTCAACCTTGTGTGTGTGTGTGTGTGTTTAAATACACAGTTGATGTTTGGGTGGCAGCTTGTAGGGGTGCAGGCTTCAGCACACTGAGGTGTGTATTATTAGTATGTTTCACTTTACTCAACATCATTATGTACATGCAAACATCCTTCCATTGTGTTTGTGTATAGAGATGTAAGTACAGTTGAGTATCCAAATGTATGTATGTATGTATATATGTATGTAGAGCACCAATATATACAAACAGACGGAGAGAAAGTAGTTTTTTAACAGCAGTAAAGGGGTGTGTTTTTGTGACTGTGGGGGCTGCTGGAGAATGTATCGGCTGCAGCTCTGGTGGGCGTCTAGACATGCTTTTCCTTCCCCTTCCCCTGCTCTGTTCTACTTCTCCTTAAATAGCCCACTACTTCACAGTATGGAGAGAAAACAAGAGAAATGCCCATGGCCCCCATTGCTGATTGGAAAGATTAATTAGCTCCTGGGTAGCATATGCAATACTCCCTCTGTTTGTCCCGGTAAGCTAAGCTCAGTGCATTCGAGGAGATATACAGACCTGAAATGTGATGTACTAATTATGGGTACATGAAGCTAAATCCTTAAAAACACTTTCCAAAATATGAAATGAATAGTGAGTATAACTCACTCACTTTTTTTAATATTCCAAGATATAAAGCTGGGCACTATAAGTTGGATATCCGAGTCATAAATCTAGGCTACACTTGATGGGTATTTAGGTGTAATAAATTGTGGTATTTTATTTCCTCGAGGGGTATTGTTCCATGTTTTTAGACATTTAGAAGCACAAATGGATAATTTTGAATAAATCGAAACACTCCATGGCACTGTTTTTATATTCTATCAAAGTTGTAGGGTAATAAAATCATAGTCGGCCAGACTGCTGTCTTCATTTTGGAGGTTGGAGAGGGCGAAGAATTTGATCAAATAAGGCATATTGAGTTAAGAAAGCTGCACTTGCATTTTGTGTAATGTGTTCTTCCTGTCAAAAAGATTGATTTTGCCCTGTGTGTGTAGTATGATTGATCTTAAGTTTCCTACTGGAAGAAGGTTAAAGTTTCCTATAGGGCTCCCAGATTACAATGATACTTTTAGAGGAACAGATCTGTTTCAAGCATGTAATTCTCTTCTCCCGCGTGTGTTGCAAACATTTCTTCTTGTCCTCTCTTTGCAGGTAGCAACTCTGTATTATGAGAAAACGGTAAACTTTTAGTTGCTCAGTAAAGGTAGACATCGCATACAGTTTCCAGTCAGAGACATTTTGTGCACCCTTCCTTACCCTGCTCACAGCCTTTGCTGAAGAGAGACAACAGGTGCAACTGCAGCTTTCACCACATATTCATGTTTCCTTTCTTTTGGCTGCTCAGAGAGTGAATTTCTCATTAGTGGTAATCCATCACCTTCGCCTTTGTTCTCTCTCTTGACCTCTTCTTATATTTTAAGTTGTGCACCTGAAACTTGTTATGATTTTTATTAAATAACCATAATCACTCATCTACTAATTTTGACTTTCTGCCTTGCCAGTAAGCCAAAACTAACTTTTCCCCCTCTGACCTGCACTTTTCTGGACCAAACATTTTGTCTTTTCTTTTTCTGGACTCAACTCGCATTCTCCTTGTTCCTTCCTTCCTCTCCTCCGCTTCCTAGCTGTTGTATCTGTCCTACCTGGCTTTCCACCTCCCTCGGCTTCTCACCTCCTCTCTTCTTTTGGTTTGTCCTCCTCTTCCTCCACCTTTCACCTTGCCGTCAACATCCCCTCTCTGAACTTTATTCTCCCTCTTCTTGCCTCTCCCTCCCTTTCCTCCCTCCTCTCCTCCTCTTCCTCCGGTGTTTTTTACCGGCCCCAGGAGGAGCAGTCCATTGTGGTTCGGCTCGCTAGCATCCAAACATGTTCTTAGAGTGTCAGCCATATAATCTGTCTCACATCTACACATATGCTCGATCATGTGGTATATATTTATTTGGATTTATCGCATTATTAATAGATAACATTTAAATGTTACATTTTAAAGTTGTTGCATTTGAGTTAAATTTCCTGATCAGTTCTTCACAGGCTCCTATTCTGCATGAAGTACAAAATATTTGAGAATTACTGTAATAAAGTATCACCATTTATTATTATGAAAACTTTCTAAGTCTTTTCAATTTAAATGAGGCTAGTGCAGGATAAGCCACCTTCACACGGGAGGCTTGCAGGGTGTTGTCTGGGAAAAGCAGAAATTCTCCTTGGCCTAAAACCCTCCAGGGAGTCATAGAATGGTGGAAGACATTAGCGCAACCTGGATCACTAAAACCCACACTTCACCCTGCATATCCCACAGAGTCCTATTCACACGGACAAATGCACATTTGCACATTAACATCATACAGCCATTTTTGTTGTGACACACACACACACACACGCACACACACACACAAACCATCTTGGGATTAAAAATAACAAGCGATAAACAATAGGCTGCAGAATTCATGTCTCTTAAACTCCTAAACAAAACTCCTGGGGTCATTCTGAGGCTTGGACAGGCTCACAAGGCAATCGCACAAAAAATACAGGAAGGTGTTTGTGTGTTTTTGGTTTTGTTTAAGTTGCCTTTTTGGGGTTAATAGGCCTTTTTTCACTGATGACATTTTGGCATGTCACAGTAGAAAAAGCACAGGTTTAAAGGGGACATAACATGCTAGTTGTGTTTTGATTTTGGGTGTCTAACTTGAGGTGAACATATATAAAAATGCCAGCTAAAAGTCAAATCCAGTTTCTGCTCTGCGTCTTCCGCAGTCTTTGTTGCTGAGGTTGTTCTATGGCTGTTTGTGTCTGCTATGGAAAAGGCCTTTTACCAGATGCGTTGGACAAATGTCATAAGTTATATGAATTAATTCAGTAACATTCATACACTAATATTTACAACTGTTTACAAACTTCAGCTAAAAACAACCATAAAATTACCATTTTTCTTCTCCAGTAATGTATATATTTTTTATTTTTTTTCCTAGTGTGCAAAATTTATTTTGGAATTAATTTATATGTTTCAAACAAATACATTAATAAATCTCTTCATACACTTTAATGTAGTGGAAAAGTACCTGTTGCTCAGCATGTGATGGAAGCATTCACCTGGTTATGTGCAGTAATATTGTACTGAATATAGCATACAAGTGACCTTGAATCACTGAAGAAGAATTTTTCCCATGGCTACCAAGTGTGGTCAGTCACACACACATACACACAAACACTTCTACACACACAGCATAGCTCTTCAATGACAACATATCTATGTCCATTTGTAGTCTAAAAGTCCAGCCCAGATCTACAAAGTCAGTGGATGTTGTTTGTTCAGAGCTCGGTGCTCAGGGGAGGTTTGAGGCTTCCTCTGTTTTATTCCCTCATTGTCCTGCTACTGTATCCTCAGCATTGTCTCAATAAAAGATTTACTGTCAGTGGCCTGCTACACTGGCTGGCTTGCTGCTAAAAAGGTGTCAGGGAGAGAAAGCTGACATTCTCATTAGCCCCACTTGACAGATTCACAGACTGAAGGGTGGCAAAATACAGTGTGGAGCAGATCTATGTGGTTATTTCACAGAATAAATACTCAGATATGTGTGATTTTACCCTCTCCTATCTTCTGTTGTTTTTTTTCTTTTTGTTTTTTTTAACACATTTGTGCTTTTTGTCACATGATTCACCTCTGGGCAGGTATCACCTGGTGAAGCTTTTGGAGAAGTTTGGCCATGTGAAACAGTTTGACTTCCTGTTCCATAAGTCTGGGCCTTTGGAGGGACAGCCACGAGGCTACTGCTTTGTCAACTTTAACACCAGAGAGGTACATGCAAGAGTTATCATTTTTTATATTTGATTTTAATTTATATTATTTTTTATTTTGGTGCAGTTAAAGTTAGAACGAGTGTAACATTGACATGATAATGTCAATCTGTGTATTTGTGTCTTAAAAATGAACAGTTAGTTTAATTTTAAGTTTGCACATGACTTGTAGTCAAATATATTTTATCAAATGAAGTTGCCTTATTGACCTTTTTCACAGCTGAGTATATTAATGGTCTTCACATTTAAAAAAGTTTCAACAAGGTTTATCATGAGACATCTTCAAGCAGTCAGGATGTGACCTGTATCACAAGTTTAGCTGGCAGTATTTGTTTTGGAGTGATCCAGGGGATTATGATAAGCATCTAGTTTCACAGCTAGTGTCTTATCAGTGGGATATGAAGGATTATGCAGAGGAAGTGAGTGCTTATCTTTCACACTCGCACACACAGATGAAGTACTTCATTAATATAATGTGGCATCAAAGCCTCTTACTTAGCGATTAGACAAAACTACAATTTATCACAGTGTCTCAAACACAAAGACACACATGGCTATGGCTGTTCTACAGGCAGAGTGGCAGATTTATTACCATCTCCCTTTTAATTGATTTTAATGACTCGTGTGCTGATTTATTTTTTATTTATTTATTTTTTAACCATAATTTAAAAAAAAAAATCTTTTTTTCCCCCCCCCTTTCTCTACCCCTTTCTTTGCGTTTGTGTGAATGTCTGCAGGAGGCAGAGAGAGCGATCCAGTGTTTAAATGGGAAGCTTGCCTTGTCCAAGAAGCTGGTCGTGCGCTGGGCGCATGCACAGGTGAGGGTAAGTGTCAATCTCAATCGCATAATGCACCACAAAACTTTAATTCTTGTGCAACACATCACATATATATATATATATATGACAGTGTAGTTGTTACTGCAGTTTGTGGTCTTCCCTGAAGGTTGACAGAGTCTAGGTAAGATAAAATCATGGACAAAACAGTAGTGAGAAGATAAGACGAATGCTACTCCACCTTGTGTGTCTGATCTGAGAGTTTGAGAGATAATACATATTTTCACTTTACTACTGCAGTAGTCAGTTTACGGAGAGCAGTGGGATCCAAGCACAACCTATGCCTGTCTCTTAACAATAGACAGCTTACTGGCAAAGGGTAAAGGGATATCCTGTATAGAGACGAATCACGCCCTACGCATACACATACACACGGTGGAGGGAGGTCAAGGTCAATGCTGCAGGCTCCAAGGCAACACGTTGTAGGATAAATCTGCTCACAGATTAATTTCAATGGAACTTAATCCACTAGTCCAACCAAAAATAGTAACATTGGTTATTGATGCTATTATAAACAGAGCACTCTAGTTTGTCTGTGTAATATACTTTCTTGTATCACAGTATAACAGCTAATTAGAAGTTTTTATACTATATGTTTTTATCTTCTTATCCGATCAGATTTCAAATAGTCCTGAAATGCAGTCGCAGTCTGGGAGGGTCACTGTTGCAGGCTGAGTTTGACCCCCTGTAGTACTGGGTATTTTACTCTACAGACCAGATCAAACTGGTCAATAGAGAATTCAGTCAGCCTGGTTTTAAACGTTGTTCTAGGATACCTGAACACCATCGAAATTCTTTTTTCCCTGCTCAGCAGTGACTGAATCTCCAGCCGGCCTGCCACCAAACTGCCTCCCAGTTGAAAGTACAACCTCAGAAATGTCTGTACATTGTCCATCACAACAGTGATTGTGCTGCTTCAAAGTGTAAACACCAGCAGATTTTGTGTCCAATTTGCCCCTCCCGGCAGTCATAGGGGTATTGCTGATTTTCCTGTAGTGTGAGGTATTTACAGACATAATCTTAATGTTATTGACTGGTGAAAGTAATAGCGATGACATACATACAAGCTTGCACTAGCCTTGCTTAAGATAATCCAACTTTATTTCCAGCCCACATGCAGCTCATGCTGCAAAACGTATAAGCCAGGCTGTTTCTGTTGTGGCTTCATCCACAGTTTTTTTTCCTATTATTTGTTTTTCAGTGCAAAACATTTGTCACATTTGATCATGTGAGTTTCTGTGAGATCCCAAGTCCCTGGAA
Source organism: Pampus argenteus (assembly GCA_036937835.1). NCBI lineage: Eukaryota > Metazoa > Chordata > Actinopteri > Scombriformes > Stromateidae > Pampus > Pampus argenteus. The sequence goes on from CM072877.1 coordinate 11,314,735, forward strand.
TCGCCACTCTGAAATTGTCTAGTATAAACGTCAAGTGTGTGGTCCTGCATCATGACTGAAGATTTGAAAGTCCTTTAGTGCGTGCCCGGTATAAGTCATATGCATTTTCTTGCCAGTTGTTTGATCTTCAATAGATTCCACAAGCTATGTTTGTTTCTTAGACACTGAGATCATTTTGTACTGTGTGCTAACGCCTGATACTCGCTGTCATAAATAATGACAGGACAATTCCAGCCCCGAGCTTGTTGGGATAAGTGAGTCACAAACAGCGGCTGTCAGATTCCCAGGCTTACTTCTTGACTTTATTACTTAAAGTTTGAAAGAGGAGAAATCGTGTTCATGAACTTTTATTGAAGTGTTTGGCTCAAGCGTTTCCAAAATCTACTTTTACAATCTGTAAAAGATGGTGGCCTAATTTACAGTATAATACACAGTTTTGCCAATTTGTATGTTATGTATGTTACATTATTTAAATGTGGTCCATAAAATACTGCGTTTACTCTTATAATTCTCCAAACTTAAAGATGTTTTAACCTTTCAAGTCTTCACAGTGCTTCTGTTATAGTGTTGGCTATCTAAAGTGGAGTTATTGGGACAGATAATGTGTATTTATAGTGCTGACTCTTCTCCTGTATAACCAGAAATTATATTTGGGAGGTAATTAATATGCAAAGATTTAACCACATATGTATAAACACTGTGACTTTACTTTCCAATTGCTTAATTGCACAGATTGGCTCTTTGTAAATCTAAAAGCATTCAAGCTACATGTCTTTAGGAATAGGTGGAAGGGAAGGCTCCTGGTCACTCGAATAGTCATTGTTTTAGATCTATTCTTGGCTATACATGTTCTTTGGATGGTATGTAATATGGTTTGTGTGCATGTATATAACTTGAGCTGGCGCCAGTTCCACCAACTGCAACATTATCAGATTATTTCTAAACATCTTATTCCTGCAAGTGGCTGCTGTGGCACCGAGCACTAGGGTTTATTATATACCCGTCATGTGACTGTTCTGTTTTTGTCTTCTTTTTTTTTTTTTCTCCACAGGTTTCAAGAATTCTGTGTTGGCTGAGAGAGATGTTTGGAAGGTGGTTTTTGAAAGGACTGAGTGCTGATGTTGGTTGTTGCTCCTCAGCTGCTCCCACTTTATCCTCTCTCATCCCTGAGGGTGTGATTACGAGCTGGACGCACAGTCCCGCTTGGTTACTGTCTGTTTGACCAGACACAAACAAACTAAATTCTACAGTTAAATAAAGTTGATCTTTGTGGGAGGAAGCTGGAGCTGACTCTCCAGAGAAATGCTGTCAGTATTTATTAGGAGGTCTGATGCCTCCAAAAACTCTGACTTGATTCCTTCTTATTCTCTTTCTCTACTTGTTAAGTGGTCCCGGTCAAACCTAGCAGTAAAATGTGTCTTATGTGCATCTATTTGCACTCAAAATATACTGAGAATGCATCACAGCACTGTCATACAAGCTGTAGAAAAACATAAGTGATGCACATGTTTAGCAGGCAAGCAAATTCCAATCTCATTGGTCATTAGACACATTTTAGAGCTGTGCTCTGTATTTGTTTCACAATCTGCATTATAGTTAAATACAATACAACAGGACGGTCTTCTATCTTTAGTCTATCACACTGACTATCTGCTTCTGTTTATCTTCTATATTCTGTGACTATCCACGTATATCCCTTTTTTGTATAAGGGTTTTTTCTTACTTCTACATGTTATTTTACACAGTTTGTTTATCTTTCTTCATCCATCTGTCCATCCATGTTTCCATCACTTTTTTGGCCACCGGTATTGTCTACAGAGGTTTGAAGGTTTCCGTAACGACAAGACGATGCCTCCAAGCCTGGAGCCGTCATGCAGCGGCGCAGCAGAGGACGGAGCCGTCACAGCCAACCACCTCAGGTTGGTACCACACATACATTCACATACATTTAGATATTTTAATCTGTTTTCATTCCACCTCGCAGTGAATGTCCGCATTACGCTGGCAGAGTCTGAAAACAGATTTTTTTCCTTCTGTTTTGTACTTTTGTCTACACTAAACTGTCAGTTTTCACAACAACTTTCATGCACTAAGCCTCTTGAACACAGTCTCCAGACTGGATAAATCTGAAAATGATAGCCTCTCATTCCAGTGTGTGAGGAAAACATAATTTTCAAACAAACAATAATGTAAGCCTGCTCTGACATTCAGTCTACAAAGTTAAGGAAACAAAACTTTTTGCCTCTAATTTGATGTGTGATCAATTTAGTTTTTGTGGCATTTCTGTTTTTTTGGCAATGAAGAGGTAGACGGGGAACAAAGAGAGAGAAAGATGGTTATGACACACTGTGGTTATGAGATATGTGTAGTAACCATCCGGCTACCAGGGCACTTTGTGATCGGTCATTTTTGAAAGTTAATGTAGCCGAGTACTACAGAGGGACACACACAAACACACCTTTCAGAGTATTAAATGTGGGGGCTGCGTCCGACAATATTCTGTAACGTTTTGAAACCAACAATCCAACATTCACTCCTACTTCATGCAGCGATTATTTTTGGAGAGCATGTGGGCTCGTTGCTTTCATCACAGACCACAGTTCATGTTGAGTTCATTTGAGTAGAACGGGACTAACACATTGGTTAAAAAAAAAAAACGTCTTTCTGGAAATGTTAAAGTTCTGTCAAAGCAAATTCCAAAATGTTCCATTATTGTGGCTACACTTGCAACCTACACACACACACACACACACAATATAAGTACACCAGTTAAATGGACTGCACTGTTCAGTCAGTAAAAGGCCTCAGCGTGAACTCTTACAGTGACAATCCTGCATGTAAGAGGAAAGGCTGCACATTTCGATTGTAGTGTAAACCTAAAATCACTCTCTACACAGCACGAGAGGAAATATAAACATTCGCACCCCTCCTCTCTGTCTCTTTTTTTAAGACAGTCCTTACTTGCTTTTATGTATTTATTCCCTCACTCACTCCTCATCATACCTGTACCATATTTTCTCTTACAGCCTTCCCTCAGTTGCTCCTGCAACTTTCATTTCACCATTTAAATACTAGTTATTTTCTTTTTTTTTTCCATGCAGCACAGCTGGAAATCTCTTGCTGTCTGTCTCTTCTGTTTTTTGTCCCCCTGCCAGGGCCAAAATCTCTCCATCCTCTTCACTCACTCAGTTCATCCCTCACCCTCAGTACCAGCGCTGGTATTTTCCCCCTAATGTCTCCTCTTTCTGCCTCCCTCCACCCCCCACTTCCCCCAAACTCTAGTACGAGTGCTAAGATCCGCGCCATCGAGGCGAAGCTCCAGATGATGGAGGAGAATCCAGATGATGACTACTCAGGCCCGTCGGCCTACGTTTACAACAAACCGCCAGAGAGGAAACGCTGGGAGCCCTACTCTAAATCACACCACAATAATCAGGGCAGGCCCTTCCGCAAGTTTAGGAGATGACCCATCCTCCCACTCATTGTGGAGATCCCCCCCCCCCCCCCCCCCCTCTACCACACCTCGGCCCCCACCTTCACACAAACAGATTCTTCACTAGAAACTATACAGACTATACACATCCTATCTGGGAATAAAAGATGTTGAAGTTGTTCACAATACTTTGAGAACCATGCTAACAACACCGGGACTCTTTTGGGAGTAATCACAGCAATCACGGACAAGTACCTTAATGGTTTGTTATTTTGGTTTACCGTATCATTTTTGTCTAAAATATGCCCCCATACCTGGCTGCTGTTCAGGTTTGGGACCCTTGTCAGTCTGCTTTCTCACTTTTTCAGAGATTTCAACGCAGGTAAACTTTACAGCTACGGGTCACATGACACACAATTGCAAGGAAAGAGAAATGTTATTTTTAAAGAGTCTAAATGCTGATTCTCTTATTGTTTTTTTTTGTGTGTGTTTGTACTTTCAGATCATATTATTAAAAACCTTTTTTTTCTCCAGAGGGCCTTTTTTTTATTCAAGACTTAAATGAAGAGGAAGAAATACACAGGTTTGTAATAAGTCTTTATTAACAGAGTGATAAGCCACTCAGTGACAGTACTGTAGTATTTATGTGCGTTAATCCCTGCTTCTTTATTTTGATCCAGTTTTATATACGACCGCAGTCAAAGTCTTTTTACTGACTTTTATGTTGAGTTTTGGTATTTCCTTTCGCCTTTGTGTTGATTATTTTCAATTAAAAGGTAATTAAATATCACATATGAAATGTGTTATTTTCTGCCTTTTTTAAGATCAGCTACATTACTCTTAAAGTACCAGATTCAGTTTTATGAGTTGAGATTATTAATAACAGTTAAAATACTCTCCCTCCACATACATTGATATACTGGTCCTGGTCTGTAGTCCTCTAGCATCTTTTTTTTTTTTTTTTTTTTAAACCAGGCGGTATTACCAACTGGCATACTGTTTGTCACATTTTCTGAAATAATCTGATAATCCTGGTTATCATAGCATCCAATTATGTTTTCTGGTCCAGCTGTAATTTCCTCCACACATAGAGGAAATGTGTAAATATTTTACACATTTTTGTGCAGTCTACCAAAAGTTGCTGTAAATAATTTGAAATATTTTGTGGGCCTTTTGTATATTGGCTCAATGTGAAAGACAGTCTATTTTAAAAAGTTTAATGTTATTGATTTCTATGTGTTGTTAAAATGGAGCACAATACTTTTGATGTGATCTGAGTTGATTTCCTGCAGTGTTGGTTTAAAAAAAAAAAAAAAAAAAAGACAACAGTATCTTGGCCAATTTGTTTGCATGGGGAATGGATTTGCTCTGAATTTTGCCAGCCAAAAGACATTTGCTGTGTTAATGATTGTGAGAGTTTACCGATCAGATTTAGCTCAAATATAAGGGCCAGATAACATAACACAGCAGGAATGGAAATTAGTAGACTTAATTGTACAAGATGAGAGATCATAATTTCGTGCGCACCGAAGAATCAAATCCTACCTCTTGTCATCTCAAAGCCCTTTTATAAATTTTTGTTGTAAATAAACATCGCTTCAGGTTGGACAACATTTCTAACGACCATTCAGCAGATTAGCTGGATGATTTCTTTTCACTGTGTATTTATCTGTTTGAAATAAAAAGGCCTACTCGTAAAAAAATATATATCTTTACATTGATGAAATATTTTACACTAATTTATCCTGTGGTATTTATAAGGTTGTTTTCTATTTGATTAGGTCTTGTTTATTTTTAATGATATATAGTATACAGATAATTATAGAATCGTCACGGATAATCTATCGATCTAAACATATCCTGTAATTATCTCTCTTAAAAGCTCCTGCTGTGTTTTTTTCTAAACATTTTGCATGAATGCAACTCTGCGTGAATAAAAAAAAAATGCAGTAATTTTTTTTCATTTTTCCACATTTTTAAAATATTATTTGTTAGGTTTATATAAAACAGTTTTGTCGGGATTAACCTCCAAACCTTAAAAAAACTCGTATAGACTATAAGTGATTATTTGATTATTTCCTACTGTCATAAAACACATTGACTTTGCATTTAACCCCGTTATAATTACGGAAACTTTTTTTTTAAATAAAAACGAGGCCTGATGTGATATGTGGAACATACACATGCTATAAGATAAAATAACTGCAGTATAATTTAATAATAGGGAGGCTCAATGAAATCACTGGAATTTTAATACATAAATTGTTTATTTTTTTCCTGCATTTTTAAATCATTATTTCTTTATGTTCTCGCGCAGATACTGTGATATAATCCAACTCTTAGATGGAGACTATATGTTACTGCCTGTAGTAGTGTAGTGTACAGTGAGCTCCAGTTGTATATTTCTTTAGTAGGAAATACATATTTGTATAGCTATAATTTACATTGGTTATTTGTTTGTTTGTTTCATTGGCAGCAGCTAAAAATACTTGACATGTCACACATAAACCACCAGAGTTTGAATACGTTACTGTCAACTATTTCAGACCGTGTCCACCCTTATCACGCATATGAAAGTGTCCTCGCCCTCCCCCTTCTTTAACTATAAGACACAAACTTTCACTTCACCTCTGCAGAGACACTCAGCTTCTCTGCTTGTTTGCAGCTCTGCCTGCAGTCTCCCCCGCACCTATCAAGTCCTGGAGTAAAAGCTGCCAACCCCTCAATTTGATTCACTTCCTGTAGTCAGACTTCTTCCCAAAAGTGGAGGGAGAGAGTCAGAGAGAGAGAGAGAGAGAGAGAGAGAGGAAACGGGGAAAGGAAGAAAACATTTGTGCTCTAAATAAGGCTCTCTGAGGAGCAGCGAGAAACTGCTCGCCTCTCTGCATAGCTTCATAACGTTTGTAATTTGTGTGAGTGGCAGTCAGATCACAGCAGCGTTTTAACACGAGAAAAAGGGAGGGAACAGTCTGCGTTCAAAACAGAAACGCTGCTACAGTTACACCCGAATCCATGCACGGTACGGATGGTACAAGTTTTTGACGCCCATCGCCGACTCTTCCACTGATTCCACGCACCGAGTTTGGAGACACTGTACGCTGTGAGACTCCAGGGGTTCATGTACTGGAAAAATGAAGTTTTGTCCCCTCTATCAGAGGGAAATAAGATTCTGTCCGAAGGGATTCCCACAAAGCAGGTACCAATACTTTACAAACACATTGAAAACGGTCGACTCGAGCTGCACGTTTGTGCGTAAAAAGCTTCAATATTGGAGATGTATGCACTTTATTGGGCCTTCACCATTTAGGTTCAACTGATTTAGCTTTTTTTAACGTGAGAATGCATGACTTGTGATACGGTTTATAACGATCTCAATGTGAAATACACACACATACACATATGTGTGTGTGTGTGTGTGTGTTAAAGATTTACCAAATGGTTAATCTCTCTCGAGTGGATCTGCACTATCTGCTGTTGATAAAAAAGAAAGGTGCAATTTATTTTCCAGCCCGCAGCATCGTGTTTGAGTTGTGTTTTGTGTGCCTGTGATGTCACTAGAATCACTGCTTGTGTACTGAGATCAGCTGCACGCGCCAGCCGCTGTGAAGAGGCACGCGCCTCTCTGTTATGAATAGCGTGATTTGCGGTCCGCGAGCCTCTCGAGCGAGCGCTGCCAATTCGCCAGAGAAAGAATTAGATTTTAATTACAGCCATTAAAAATCAAATTTGCAATTCTTTGGGTGACCCGTTGCCTTTTTCTGATTGACAGTTGAAATTGACACTCCGGGTCCCTCTTATCCACTGCGTTTCAAGCTATTTGTAATTACAGGTAGTTTCCACCCCACCCCCCCTCCACCCTCCACTCTCGTGTCCTGGATTGCGAAGAAAATACTATTATTCTGAGAGGCATGGGTTAAGGGCAGGGAAAAATCAATCCAAATTGAAATAGCTTCATTAAAATGTGCCTTTTGTTGCGGGGGCCCCTTGTAGCAGTTTTAACCGGGGGGTTTATTGTCAGGACTTCTTTATATAGGAGTCGCCTTGAAGAGCTGTCTGCAAATGTCTCCCCCGAGGATTTCTCCGTTGTGGATGAGACGGGAAAAAGTGATGAAGACTTTCCGTTTACTGAACGTTGTCTTGTAGGTGATCTCTATCGAGCACCAGAGTGCACCGGGAGCGTCGCGCTGCAGCGTGGACTCTAAACACACGCCAATGGTGAGTGAGATCTTTAATGTCTTTTTGCTCTTTGGAAAAAAATGTATGGATCCGTCAGTGCGTGTCTTAGTGCAACACACACACACACACATGTATGTATGTATATTAATTTGTGAATTATTCCAGCATATCTTGGATTATGAAAATGGCGACATCTGCAAACTGTGGCACTGTGGAGATGTGTGTATATTTGTGTGTGTGTGTGTGTCACTGAGCTGTGTTATGATTCGTGGAAACAACTGATGCCTTCTTGCAGTCTCAGTCGGACGGAGAATCCCAGCGGTCCAACATGGAGCGGGAGGACACTCGCTCGTCCCCCAGCACGCCGTCCACCCCCTCCGTGTGCTCGCCGACCTCCACCGCCAGCTCCGTGCCGTCCACCGGGAAGAACGTGTGCGCCAGCTGCGGTCTGGAGATAATTGACAGATACTTGCTTAAGGTGAGAGTCCGAACCATAAACTCCCATCAAGAAATAATTTTCTTACGGAGTCTTCTTGTTTGTTTACTCTTTTATTCGATCGTATTTCACACATAGACATTAAATAATTGTGTGCATAAGACGAGCAGCAGCGAGCGAGTATCGGGAGCCATGTTGACCCCGGTGCTGTTTTGGTTTGGACAGGCCTGCTGACGTACCGGGATGAACACGAGGCCTGGACGACTTTAAGCGTTGATTTAAAATCTAAGATACACTACAATATGACTGCAGTACTGCGGAGGAGGAAAACTGGACCACCCGTAACAATATATACCTGTAATATCGACGAAAACTAGCTTATACGTAATTAGCGTGGAGATACTTACAATAAATAGTTTTGTAATGATTTCACAGTTGTAGATAAAATACAAAAAAAAACGATGTTATCTCCTTATCTGTGAAATTTCAGGAAACAAAGATAAAGCGACACACGCGGGTTTGGCTGACCGCAGACACAACAGGGATGTTTGAGCTTTTATCGTTTTACAGCCTCACTGTCCTGTCGCGTGCGCTCGCGTGCTTCCAACCAAAACAATCTTCACGCGCGCGCAAATGGGCGTGTGTGTGTGTGTGTGTGTGTGTGTGTTAGGAAGTATCAACATCAATAGTTCATGATCTAACTCTATATTTTTTCTCAGGCAGCAGAACAAATAACACGAGAAAAAAAAAACTTATTACTGTGTTAAACTTTAGGCAAAAATACATATTTATTTAAAAAAAAAAATTTAATGATTAAATTAATAAGAATGAAAACCTTGTATTTTTGTTTTGTTGCTGTCTGTGTAGGAATGTAATATACAAACCACAGTGTATTTGTAATGATCTTTTAAACAATAACTGAAAAAAAAACATAGGCTACATCATGAAAAATATTTGCGTAAAATATAAATGCATAAATAGGCTAAATGCATACATTTGATGTACTGTAATAATCTGATATGTTGACGCTTTTGACGTTTTACAATAAATTCCAATAAATAAATAAATTCGTTGGTAGACGAATTTTTCCATAACTAAAGCAGCAGACTTTCATGAATTAGTAAGCCTATTTTAATTTTCAGATATTTTCAAACATGGCCGCCAAACATCCAAACGGATTTCAGTCAGTTATTATTAATTTACAGGCAACAGACTGACAACTCTTATTTCATTTTGCTAAATAAATAGATCAGAAAATATACAATAAAACAGGGCACTAAACGTTCCTGGAATATCAATATTAAAATAATTTCGTTGTAGATCAATTATAATACTCCTAACTGACTATAAACTAATTATTGAGAGTCGTTGTGAAAATATTTTCATTGAACTTTCGATGTAATAATTTAATGTTACTGTTATCGTCAATAGTCTGAATAAGACACGATACGATAACATCAAGTTTATTCATCCCGCTCCAAGACATTAAGATAAGCGTCGAGCATGCAGTGATGTGGAATAATGAATATCATAACAATGACGTAAAGTCATTAATCAGCACCACAGACACACCGCGGAGCCTTGCTGCAGTGGTTTATCGTGTGTGTGTGTGTGTGCGCGCGCGTGTGTGTGACCTGAATGTTGTCTCTTCACAGGTGAACAACCTGATCTGGCACGTGCGCTGTCTGGAGTGCTCTGTCTGCAGGACGTCGCTACGTCAGCACAGCAGCTGCTACATCAAAAACAAAGAGATCTTCTGTAAAATGGATTATTTCAGGTAGGGTAAGTTTATGACCGTGTTTTCAAAATACCACGTCCACTGTGCTAGCACCCCTTCTCCTCTGCATCTGTCTCTTACACACACACACACACACACACACACGCACACACATGCGGGTTGCCTCATGCTCTCTTGAAAGACCTTTTCAAAAATTCAGAAAGTCTGTAACTAAATAAAAAGTCTGTACCTACACTGAGTAACTAGAGCTGAGTAAAGATTCAATTTTGTTATGACTACATATAAAAACACAATGTGTCCAGTCTGTCTAAAAGAAAAGAAAAGAAGAAAATATTTTAAAAAGAATATTTAGGCTGTCCGAAGAGCTTAAAAATCTTAAAGGGGAGTGCTGTAGTTTTTAAAGTTTCTAGGTCATAGAGGAAGTTGATGGTTTTTTTTTTTAACCACAATTTCTCTCTCTCAATTTGTGTCACGTCATATTTTAAGTGGCACAGTAGAATTGATGCTTTCATATTTATTTATATTCTATATTTATTAGGCCGCATTTCGTCACTGAAAACAAACACAAACAAAATAAATAAATAAAAAAACGCTGAACACACACTCAACCCAATTATCAACACATAGTAGTACATGCAACACGTGCCATGAAGCGCGCGGTGGCAGTTTAATCACCTCTATAGTGACACGTGAAACGAACGGAAACAGCAGGAAATGCTTGTTTGAGTGTGTAACTGTGTGGGTGTAGCCGCTCTGTAACAAACAAGACGTCAAATGTAAAGACATTTTCTATTCTATTCTAAACCTACAAAACGTGTCTTCCAATTAAAACAGTGTTAGTCTATGGCAGTAATAATAATAATAATAATAATAATAACAATAATGATAATAATAATAAACCATATTTCATCACACTTATTGATTTTGAGAGAATCAAACAAAAACAACATTAAACAAATCAATAATAATATATATCTATCTAAACAAACAGAGATAGTGATGCAGACAGGCATACTTGGGGAAGAATGCAGTGTGTAGTTAGTTTTTTTTTATCTTGTAATATTTCCTGGAGGAAAAGAGGCCGACTGTGTGGTTAAACAGGCTAAAATTGCTGCAGAGAAAGAAAGAAATAGTATTGATTTACTGTAATTTAAGGATGGATTTACAACCAGTTCTGATTAATACGTACATACTCTACTTCACTTGTGTTTGAATGCAGCAGAGTTGGGTTACGTCTTGGTTGAAGTGTGTTTATGTGCTTGGTCTTATATGGGTGTCAGGGTGTATGTGCGTGTGTATGTGTGTGTGTGTGTGTGTGGTATCTGAGGTTAAATGGGGTTCACATGAGCAACAGCATATAATAAAATTCTGTGCAGTAGCCTGGAGCTGGTGTATATATTGTATAGACACACATGCCCATTTATGTAGATCGGTTTGTGTGTGTGCATGCACATGTGTGAGTGCTTAGAGCTTCGGTGTTTGTCCAATCGGAACCTGACACCAAGCCACCGCTCTGAGGTTTATAATCACCAGCAATTAGTCCTCCTCCACCCGAGACCCTCAGGCCTCCAGACCAGCAATCAGACAGCTCCACATGCCTGGTCAGCATGTTTCTGATCTGAATGTGATTTCTATACAAACTAAAAACACACAAACACACACTCACTAGGACAGATATATGCACACTTAAACATGTACACATATACCTCAATATGAAAACGGGAATATGATCAATTTACTTGCACATATTAGCATTAACACACACACACACACACATATATATACATATATATTGCCCCCTTTTACAACTCAAAAGAATGTACACACATTTGCACAGTCTCACACACACACATACACACACACTTCAAAAAAACTGAGATTTTCTGGCTCTGCCACACCATAATAATAATTTACCTGACGTGTTTCCATTTAAAGACCCCTTCACCATTCACCCCTCTCCCCCTGTCACCACTCACTGGACTGTGAGCCATTATTTAACACGTAATGAGACTTTAAATATGTCAGAACGTTAGACGTCCAAAAATGGTACAGATATAGCTGTCACAGGGTCATGTATTATATACTTAATATCAGAGAAATAATTTAGAATATCCTGCAGTGCAACAATGCTGTAATTATAAGCAACAGAGTAGCTGTAATTAAAATGCATGCCTGAATATTATTTTCTAGTGGACTGAATTTAAAGACACACGACACGATTGCACACATTAATACAGTAGCTTCATGTCAACCTGTTTACGTCAGAGAGTGTGTATGCAGTGTATGCACAACCTTACATTTCATGCAACTGTTATAGCTGTAGTTTCATAACCTCTGCGGACCTCTGCACTTTATAGCCACATAGGCTACTTCCTTTGAGTTACCTTTCTTGAAAGCAAATTTTTCCCTTATGAATGCTATGAACTATAGTTTGTTGGATAGACGTTTCATACATAAAAATGGTCTTCCACCATGAGAAGTTGTCAGACTATGAATTCTGTTGTTATTACAATTATAAAACAAAAACAAAACATACAACACTACGACCACACATACGTTTCACTCCACTCTTTATTATTGATTAACTGTGCACGCTCTTCTGTACATAGGGATTATAAAGATAGGATTGACAAGTGAAATAATATACTGTCATGCAAAGACAAATTTTGATTTGATCATCTGGATATACTCTAGGTCAAACTATTAAGACGTTTTGCAAACTGAGAACTCAATATGTCTTTTCTCTGGAGAAAAAATCTCTTTTGCATAATAATATTTGTAGGTTTAGATTAGATTTCCTTGGAAGTTCACTCTGGAAAATGAAATTATTAAAATGAATAAAACAGAACCATTGAGGCTGAGCTGCAGGTCTGTGGGCCTGTGCAACGGTTACCTCTGTAAACATAAACTGTAATCTGGGTTTAGGCCAGATTTATTAAATCCAACTAAACACCAGTGCAAGTCCAAATCCTCTGGGCTGGTTTCAAACCTCTGGAGATATTTCCTCATCTGTGTCAGCCTCTCATCTGGTTTTGGACTGACAGCTGCTTTAATGGGGCGTAATAGCAGGAAATCAGAGTGGGTTTCCCTCCTTCTGTGTGTGTGTGTGTGTGTGTGTGTTGAGGGGGGAGGGGGGGAGGGGGGGTATATACATCGGGATAGGGATGCACTACAGAGCCCGCACTGTACCTCTTAAACCTATGTCAGGCCTCGGGGGCTTACACACACACACACACACACACACACACACACATTTCTTTATCAGCCTGACCCCCTCGCCTCACTCCGTAAAAACATCATCCCCGTTCATGAGCTGCAGGCCACACAGGAAGCTACACTAATCAGGAGCACGCTGGGATGCTGACACTGTAACCAGAGTCCATGTATGTAGGGAGCTTTGTGGATGATGTGTGTGCATATGTGTGTGTGTGCATTTGTATTGTTATAATAATGATTCATTAACTCAACTGCTGGTTAGTTGATTAGGTCTCCATAGCACAGACAGAATGATTTTTTTATTATTTTTTTATTAAAAACAGAATGGATTAAAATGATAATAAGACGTCTGTCATCCAACGCGTAACATTTAAATAACGACGATTAAATAGATTATTCACGGTGAGAAGCAGATCACTGATTACAAAGAAAATTCACAGTGACTTTTTACCTGCTCAGAGAACAAAAAAATCACAGTCTCTTTTGTGCAGGATAGTCACATCAGAGCCTGATAGTATGTTAAGTAGTCTGTTAAAAGAAGCTGACTGTGAAGTATTTAGACCCCCTCTTTTTTTCCCCCCCTTTAGATTTCCATATCGGAGGCCTAACATAACCGCCTTAAAACCACACAGTCAAGCAAGCACTCTCTCAGGACAAATCTAATAGAGATTAGTGTATTCTCACAGCACATCAGAAATAATCCAAAAAATGTGTACCTCCTCAAGCCCCTCTTTCAGCAGCAGGTGAATTATCCAAAAAATCCCCCCCAAAAAAAGAAGTTTAGATAAAAGAAGGGGTTGCAAATAGGAGAGGTCTGTGGGGGGAAGGGGGGTTTTGCGGTGTAAGATTTTCTTGTGATAGTGATATAGGGGCCATGAGGATTGATGTTGTTACAAAATAAACACCAGGTTCTGGGTACAAAGACAAAATGAGATACAAAAAAAAAAAAAGAAGACGGGGATTGAAGGAGGGAGGGGCTAAAACAAGAGATGATTTGCAGCTTTTCTGGGTTTTGTCTCAAGAGTATGAAACTGACAAGCTGTCATGCTAGATTAGCCGCTATACTCCACAATGTTTTCCTCTTTACTGTACAAACAGCCTGGATTTCTCCATAACAATCTGAAATGATATGTATGTACAGTAAGCCATGGAGTCGATTTGTCTCAGGAAAGGCTTTATTGGGTTATGAGAGGTTTTTTGGTGTGTATGTGCGATGCTGGGCAATTTTATTTTCAAGGTCACCGCAAAGACTTTTTCCTCATTGGCTCACTGCGCTGATGACGAAGTCTAGTGGATGTAGAGCTGGGCATTTATTTATTTGGACATTATTGTGTTATGGAAATATTAATAATTTGACAGCCATCACAGAAACGGAGAAGGCAGGGAAAAACAAACTTGCAGGGAGACTAGCAGATAAGAGGCAGACCCTCAAACAGTAGGCATCTAAAGATGACCTATAAATATCCTCTACCAATACTTACATGCAACTTCTGGCCAAGCAGCTCATATACATAAGAAGGGGTACAAGCCTGTGAGATGTCAGGGCTATAGTATGCTTTCATCCCAGATAGATTGGACTTGAGTGCACTGATTCACTGCCAAACCCACTCACTTGGCAACCCTTGTGCTCTCCCGCACCCCCTGTCCTCCTGCTCTCTCTGTCCGCCATCAACGCTCTTTACTTTGCTGTTTCCCTCAGCACTGCAGCTCTCTCTTCCTCCTCCTCCTCCTCCTCCTCCTCTCCTTTCTCCACATCTATTCTTCTTATCCTGCCCTCATCACGTCTTTCCCTCTGCTCTTTGCATCTGGCTTGTGTTTGTGATACTGTGCTTGTATGTTCTCTCCCTAAAATATCTGCTTTCTCTGATGAAATTACCGTAGGCAGCATAAAGGAGAAATACAGTAGCTATGTTAGAACTGGTCATCTGTCTGTAACTGTGAGAAATATACAGTGTTTGCACTCCGGCTACATTTATTTTTCCTCTTTCGTGTCAGATCTTGATATCCTGGCCAGTGTTTGTTTTTACAATCTGAGCTAAGACCTGTTGTAAAATATGCAGTGTTGTTTACTATAATGCGCCTGTTTGCTTGCTTTTTACCCCTGAGGCAGTATTTTCTCTAAGGCTTGCCTCCTTCACTGGGATTGGCAGCTGCTGACCCCAACAATGGCCCTTAACCTAACCATAACCATCTCAAACATAAAGGGTTTTATACTCATTAAACCCATAATGTTCTCTTTAAACGAGGAGCTTAATCTCTTCGGATTCCTGTGTAAAACAGGAAACTGGTATAATATTTCAGTTGTCTCAAAGTGGATGTTTATTTGGATACCTACGGTGCCAGCTGTTCAGCGAATCGTTTCGCACTTAAGCAATAAGTTTGGCAATATTTGATATTTTCCCTTATTTTTACCAAATCCCACGGAAAGACGAAATCTACCAGTGAATTGATCTAAGTATTGCCTGAGTAGCCAAAGCCTGATCTTATCCCTTTGTGTCATAGACATCCACTGTTGTCAAAAAAGTATTAAAAATACATCAATCAGCCACAGTATGCATGTCTTTTCATTAGGATGAACATCGGTGCTGTAGTTCACTTTGAGTCAAGTACTCACTAGAACCAAATGTGTGCAAATAGTCCTCATTATATGTGCTATTTCTCCTGGTTTAGTCATAATTGCCAAAAAAGAACTACAATGCCCAGCAGTATTAGGAAACTACTTAAACGTTTATTAAAAAAGTGAAACTACATATTTGTGACCCATTTTTTTTTTAAAGATGTATCTCTTCAGCAGGATTTAATGAGCTTGAGACTGTGTCACAGAAATGGTGGGGAGGGTGAAAAATATTTAGAGCTAACACATTATTGTTTTGATCTTTTCATGGGATTAGTTGCAGTGAGAAAAAAAAGGACTAGGATACGGCCAGCTTTATCCTTTAAGAAAATTAATTTTAATTTTGTTTAATGCACTTTGCACACTGATCTCTGAGAGAACATGAATGTCACGTAGCGTAATTAAAACATGGCGGCCTTCACTTTGTCTATCAGCCTTATGCTCTTTCACCCTTGTGTTTGTCTCATTCTGTCCTCAAACACATTTACACTAATTAAAATATTTTGAAATGTTTATTTCAGATATTAATACCTTGCTGTGAGCTTATGAAGAATTGTCTTAAAGCATTTGCTGACCCGACAAGTTTATTTTCACCAACCTGTTCACTGCCTAGCCTCTCTCTCTCTGTCTGTGACTTTCTGTAATTTATCTCTCATCTGTTCTCTTTGTGTCCCTCAACCCCTCAACCTCCCACCCACTCATCCATCCAGAACAGTAAGTCAGGTGGTTTAGGTTTATATGCTGCCTGACCTCACTGTTACAGCGCTATCAGTTATAGTTACAATATAGAGTGATGTCATCCAAGTCTTTCTTCATCTTCCACTGTGTGCATAACCACCGTGGTTTACTTGTGTGTTGGTTTGTTCCCTGGTGTGTGTGTGTGTGTGTGTGTGCATGTGGAAATGTCAGGGACTTCATGCATCGGACAGGAAATTGCAGGTGTTGGTTTGTTTGCATTCAAGGCTCAGCTTGCAGCCGCAGTCAGGAGGCTTTTTCCGAAGGCCATATCCTCCTCCAAGGTTTCTTTCTTAAACCCTTTGAGTTTTGCCAAAACGTCAATTTAAAACACTTATTTTCAACTTCAGTTCAATTCTCTGTGTTTGTGTATTATGTGGGAATGACCGCAAGACACGATCTAATAAAGGATTTACTCCTGCAGTTTTCTCTTTCCAAAATGTTGCTTTTACCCCGAGTACAAATCACACTCTCATTGTGTCTCTCTCCTGCCTCCCCTGCCTCTGTTGTTCTCTTTTTCTCTCCCTCACAGTAGGTTTGGTACTAAGTGTGCCCGCTGTGGGCGGCAGATATACGCCAGTGACTGGGTGCGCCGTGCAAGGGGAAATGCATACCACTTGGCATGTTTTGCGTGCTACTCTTGTAAGAGGCAGCTGTCCACGGGAGAGGAGTTTGGCTTGGTGGAGGAGAAGGTCCTGTGTAGGATCCACTACGACACCATGGTAGAGAACCTCAAACGAGCGGCCGAGAGTGGTGAGTGTGGTTCTGCCAAAATTTCTGCTTTGGTTCTCTGTGGCTGTCTAAATGTTTGACCAAGAATCATCTCCAACTGAGGATTTATCCAAAGTTATGCATTTAAATACTTCTAAAAATACTGAATGCATAATGTAAATTTGTTATATAATTAAGTTAATGCATCTTGTTAATGGATGTCCATATAATGAGCGTATTAGTAGGTAGCGTTTTAGGAGCTCAGGAACCTCAAATTTGGGTCCCAGTTGAGGAAAAAAAAAGAAATCCCTTTATGATACAGTGTCCAAATCCAGTGACTATCTTGGTCATTTTAAATGGTCGTACCTCAGCTGTCTGTCATCTCATATCTACCGACATGTTTTCTCACAGGCAATGGTATCACATTAGAAGGAGCTGTTCCAACAGAACAAGACAGTCAGCCCAAACCAGCCAAAAGGGCGCGAACATCCTTCACTGCAGAACAGCTACAGGTCAGACATGCACATCAAACCAATCTCAGTCAAAAACACAAATGTGTTTCTGATACAGCTTGTAGTTTTTAAAAAAAAAAATCCTATAGTATTTTATGATTTCTTTATTAAACTGATCTCAACAGCATCTGATTTCATGCTAATTTGTGGTCTATATTATGCAGATCATGCAGGCTCAGTTTGCCCAGGACAACAATCCAGATGCCCAGACGCTACAGAAACTAGCCGACATGACCGGCCTCAGCAGGAGGGTTATACAGGTCAGTACACAGACTTCTACGCGCTTCTGCTAATGAGTCTATAAGTGTAATGTAAAAGGAAAAGGGATTAAAATAACACAATTCAGCTCCAGCCAAACAATGAATAAAATAAGAAAAGGTACGATCATGATGTCAATATACTAATCAGTTCAGTTCAGTTATGCTCACTTATTTTATATAGTATATTTTTATTATGATATATTTTTACCGTTTTGTCTTTTGATATAATAAATCCACATATTCTATTCAAGAATATAGCCACATGATGTCTGGTTACATTGCGTCTTCATAGGTGTGGTTTCAAAACTGCAGAGCAAGACACAAAAAGCACACGCCCCAGCACAGTGGGGCTCCCCAAGGTCATCCCCAGGCCAGGATACCCTCATCCCTGCCAGATGAGCTGCATTACTCCCCCTTTGGCAGTCCTGAGCGGGCACGCATGGTGGCCCTTCATGGGTACATCGACAGTAAGTTGTAGTTCACATATTCGCAGTGTGTTTCTTATGATGTTTTGCTATAAATATGTACATTTTACACAAATTTTAAAATCTGTGTTATTTGTGTTTTCTCCAGGTCATCCCTTCTCCGTCCTGACCTCTCAGAGTCTCCCTCATCAGGCCATGTCGCTGCCCCAACTCCCCCTTAGCCGCTAGCGTTCCACCACGACCCTCATGGCTCTTAAACGTCCGGACCCTAACCCTTGATCTCCCTGACACTGCTGAACTGACGCGGAGGTCAAGCAGGAGTCAGTTTGGAGAAAAGACATCTTACAGGAGCCCTGCCCGCTCGGAAAAAGTAAAAGAAATGGGAGGAAAGAAGAAAAACTAAGATTCAGCCGTCGTTATGTTTTTTTTTTTTTTATTCTCTCTGATGACAGGAATATCCCACCTGGAGCTAGTCTGTCAAAATGATTGTGAAGCGTTTATCATTAGCAGGAACTCACCGACTGTGTTTTACACCACCTAAAGGACCCATTTTGCTCCCCGTGTACAGCATTCTCAACTTTTGTCATCCACCCCTCTGACTTGAAGCTCGAGGGAGTTTTGAAGGGATGAAACTGACCCAGGAAACAGGACTGAAAGCCTCTTGAGTGCTGTCAGAGTACTGAAGTCAAACAAATGGGAAAAATTTAAAAGGGAAAATGTCATTGTGGCCCCAGGGCCGGGCACATACAGTAGACTACACTAGAGGTAAGACACCTCCCTCTTTTCTCTCTAAGCAACCATGAAGGAAACCTAAACGAAATACGCTCACTGTTGAAATATTTCCGTTAGGTATGACATAGTGACTTTTGACTTCTCAAAACCCAGTTATGTTTTTGGTCAATTCTTCACTGAAATGAGGCACAGAATTAGATTTTTGTTAAAGAAAGGAAAGTGTGCCTTATGTTTTCCAATTAATAAAAGAAAACATCTAGCAGTCTACAGAAATTACACAACTAATCAATTTGCAGCCTTTAATTCATCACTAAACAAAGATTTGGGGGTTTTCCTATCGATTATGTAGACTAGCAAAAAAAAAAAAAATCACAAAATGTGTCCAAAGACTCTATTGTAGCATCTTAACTGCTAATCATGAAGGAAAACCAGGACGCACAATGTATGGAGTTATGTATTATTAAATTATGGCTGTAACATTAGCAGGCCAAACGTTTTTAAGCCTCTTAAGTTTCTTTAAATTGACAGAGAAACAGAGGGAAGTCTGAGATGAGCATCAGGTCAAACACATGCCTACAAAATCTGTTACATGCTACAGATTTTCATATTTCCAAACTGTTTTATTGTCACTAATTTATCATTTCTGTGGTTGCTTGTTCAGCCTCTCTCTCTTTCTCTGTGTGTGTGTCTGCGTGCGTGTGTGTGCGTGTGTGTGTGTGCATGTGTGTGCGTGCGTCTTTCACACAAGGAGGGAAATGGAATATTGGTACAAAATTGACAATATGAAACAGACTGGGGTTGTACATAGTAAGACGTGTGTATGTGTATGTGTGTGTGTTTCTGTATGTGCGTGAGTATGTGTATATGTGTATAGGCAGGGGTAGAGAGTGTGCATCTGTATCTTAGTGCCATGGCCATTGTGTGAAGAACAGGATCCAACAAGACCTCAATGTCCTTGTATTTATTGAGATGGTAAATCCCTGTAAAGCACTTTTTTTCCCCTCTGAAATTGTTTTGTTTTGTTAAAAAACATGAAATGAAATAAAACAAAAAGTTTATTTGATAGACTGTGCATTATAAATGTTTTGTGTACTAAAATGCAATAAAATAGAATGTGATATTTTTGTCGTCATTTTGGGTCATTTGCGAGGATAGCAAAAAAATCACTTTTATAACATGTGTGGCACAAATCAACAAAAAAAAAAAAAGAGAGCACGAATATTAAATTAGGCTCAACTGGAAGCATTTTCTTCAAATGGCAAAAGCACAAATAAAATCAATAAATATGAAGTAATTGTGTATATATGTTTTTTTTTTTAATTAAGCAATGTTTTGCTGCTACTTCTAGTGCTTGTGGCTTCATACATTTTTAGTCACTTTGTTGTATGCACATACATCAATTTGCTCTTAATTTAATGGATAATTACGTCTCTATGTGTGTGTGTTTGTATATGTGTATTTGCCACACATCAAGAAGGGTGCATCATGGGAAATATTCATTTTGTACAAAGGTCAGTTGACTTTATAGACTTTGTCTTATTCTTATTTTAATATTTTAATCTGTAATGTTTAGCTGATTGAGGGCTTCTGCACCCCAACAGATCACAAATGAATGTTTAAAAAAAAAAAAAAAAAGTAATCTGGTCCTACATCATCTCACCCAAGGCTTGTGCCTTGTTATTGTTACCTGCACATTTTTAAATAGAAATTACTTGAAATATTTCATTTTGAAGAACATGCATGTGTCACCCTGCTTATGACAACCCTGATATTCTCACAGTATTAAAATATTCATTTGATAAAAAAGGTTTTCATTGATGACCTGCAGCATGAATCCTAAATATACAGTTTAATTTACTGATAAGCTTGTGAATGTCCTGCTCCCATTTATGGATATCATCAGCTGTATTCTTGTATACAGAACTTATTATCATCATTTGAACATGCATCTAAGCAACAGCCTGAAAGTCTTCCTATCAGGGATGAATCAAAAATGTCACTTGAGTGTGAGACACACAATGCATTCATTAGAAAGAAACGATTTAGGTATATATGCTATATATGCTTATAGACATACTGGTGGGGTTCAAAAAATAGTATGACAACTACACTCAAAACAGTATGCATTTCAATATTATTAAGGAATTAAACAAATTAAATCTGGACAGACTGTTTTTTTTCCCTTAAATGATTTGACTTCCCTCAACCTCTTTGTCTCTTTCTCAAACACACACGAGAAGTATTATGAACATCAAGATAAATCCACAAGTAGAACAAAAGGAAATTACAAGATATACTGTGATATATTATAATGTTTTTCATTTATTAGACCTAATTTAAAAAAATTATTATTGAACATTGAAGTCGCTGGTCTCTTCGGGTCTGGCAGTAACGGAGACGACATCATCCCACGCTTTCCGACAGGTCCGCACAATCCACTCATGTTCCGAGTCATCTGTTGGATAGATTTCATTTCAAATTATTGAGACTTTTTGCTAATAATATTAGAAAACGAAGTCTGGAGTAAAGTACGTTGTTTTTCCTCAACGTTTGACCTACGATCAAATAAGAAATATGTCTATGAGCTGAAGACTGAAGAGGTGTGAAGGATGCACAGCAAGGAGCTGCATTCATCACTTAAAACGTTTAAATCAAATCTGTAACAACCAGTAGGCTGCGTAATTAAACCGCAGGTCATTTTGTGTGTGAGGCTGCGACAGTGAAGTGCCATTCAAGTCTGCGGTAGAATAAAAAAAAAAAAAAGTCAAATCAAGATAAGCCTCACAATTAGGAGAAAATAACTTCTTAGAGCCACTTCAGACACCAATAAATAATAACCCCCAAAAATGGACGCCAATTTTTTTTTTTTTTTTTTTTTAACCGAAACGACTGCCAGAGGAGCTGATAATAAAACAGTTTTTCATTGTTAAAACTGAAATGAGTAGCTAATTGCAGGGGAAGTGAGCTTTCTCTGGAGCGCGCGCAGCTGCACACACTTGAGCGGCTCGCGGGCCTCACCCCCAGGTTCCACCGCGCGCGGGGCTCCATTGTACGGAGGAGCAGGTCTGCGCCACTCGGACTGATTGTGTGTAATTGCCAGCAATGGGCGTCAACACTAACAGCCACTTCAACTATAAAACACCACCCCCTCTCTCTTCTCTTTCTGTCTACCTGCTCTGATCGGGAGGTCAATTGAACTTATCGGACACGCGGACAGCTGCAAACATTCACGCCAGTCTTTGTGACACACTATTTAGTTAGTGGTAAAAGGTAATTATTGGAGCCTCGTCACTGTGTCACCGCGAGACTGACCTCAATTAGCCACAACCTAAAACCTGCCTTAATGATGATTAGATTGAGACATTTTCATATTTTCTGTCATTCTGCCCTCTCTTGAGATTGTATAGCAGCATTTATCTCTGGATTTAAGTCATATGAAAGTGGTAGCTCAGTTATCCAAGGGCACAGGTGGCTGGTATAGGCTATATTTAGGTCATTTTCTGTGATTACAATTGTGATATTGCAGTTAGATTTAAATAATAAATACATACATAAAAATCACATTATGGCGATTGGCTATCTCCTTAAAGTAGAAATGCAGACAAATACCCTTCAAATGTCATCACCTTAATATTCAAGTGTAGCACATTATGAGCAACCTTGTTTATTAAAGTTTTCTGGTTGATATCCATCTCATCTCAATAACAACCTGCATGGATAACCTTTGTGCAATGTACACAGGAGAGAGAGAGTGTGTGGAAGCGATAATGGCACCTTCTTAAAGTCTGTTTATTTTAATCCTTAAAATACACTCAGTGGGAAAAGTGTTTCCTTCCACCCTGTTGGGTGAGAATCAACACACACACGCGCACGCACATAGCCACTGTCTTAATTAGCAGAGCTAAAGTTATTTATGTAAGAGGTAGCTATTCTGCTGGATTTGATGGTAAAATAGAAGATATTCACAGAAAGAGGGGAGCTAACACTCTGAAAAACATCACCCTGGTCCTCTGACAGTGACATGGTGCTCGTCTTGGTGGACTTATAGGTCCTTATATGCTATTAGAAGCACATTTTGTGGTTTTTCTGTGGGGGCACTGCAGTGAAATCAAACTTACCTAAATGTGAAAGCTCAAACAAACATTTAAACATACTGTATACGTACACATCATCTGTCTCCAATTCACTGTGAACGGAGCAGCCCTTGGTCTCGTGTCATGATGACATCACAGAAAACAGCAGCGGCGTTCTGGTTTCAAGCTTTAAGGGGAGAAAAATACTGATCTTTGAATTTATTAATCCATCTGTCACTTCTCGCAGGATTAACATTTGAGTCCTTTTTTTAATGGTGTATTCTTGTCTCAAAAGATGTATGAAAAATGAGAGTTTCAGGAAAGGCAGTGTCGAGGATATGTTCCACTCCCCAGGGCTCCGGCTGATTTTATCTGTCTGTGAAACACCTCGGCTGGACTGGGACAAAGGGAGGGGCCGCAGTTCGGTCACCAGAGGTGTTTTCCTTGGCAGTGGAATGTTTTCAGTGTGGAACTCTTTCTCTCTGCCGACTTTCAAAGGGAAGTGGTTATTCCAGAAACAGGAAAGTGCTACAAACAATATGGCAACAAATAGCCTCTGCTGGAGCTCCTGCTGCCGAGTGTTGCTGCCAAGAGAGAATATACACAACTGACGGTGTGTGTGTGTTTGTTTGTAATAAGAGAACACTTAATCAGTCAGTGCGGAGATTTGATTGTGCAGATGTGGCCTATGTATCATTTCCTCGTCATTCTTTTTTAATTACAGCTTTATAGAGTAATGCAAATGTTTAATATATTGCACCTCCAAACTTAAGCAGGAAACCTCATCAGCAATGACAAATTAAAGTACAATGATGTGTCTCTGGAAGTTTGGGCGTAAGCAGATAAAAATAGCTTTTTTTTTCTTCTTTAGTAGCCTGTGTTTAGAATATTCAGTTTGGTGATTATATGATTTGTGTTTCAGATTTAACAGTAATCGTTTCATTGTGTTGTAGTCTGTTGGCTTGATTTAAGATGGGCCGGTTCATTGTGACACAGTGAAGTGGCCGTGAGTGGAAGCACATGTTTGTTGTAATGCTCTCACATGTCCTATAAGAGTCAAACAATTCTTAAAAAACAAAGTAAAATCATAATATAGATCTAAATTAATGTACTTGAATTTGCATTATTTGCAAACAATTGAATCAAATTGTAACTTGTAATCTGTCCCCATTTTCATTTTAATTCAATTTAATTCTGTGGACAAAAGTTTTTAATCCCTGAATGTTCATCTTTCACCACCTGCAGTTTCCCATCTTGTGAGCCTTACAGATGACAACTATGGTTCCTACTTTAAAATATATTGTTCATAAAATCTACTGAAAATCGTTGTTTTTCAAGTCTAAATCGGAGGCAACAGTAAATTTCAGTCTATTGGGTTCATGCTGATACGACAGTAAAAGGGAGCACTAGTCATCATGTATTAGTTGACTGCTGCCTTTTTGCTGGCAGAGTAATTTCAGCCAGTGACAACTCTTACAAACCATGTGTATGCATCCTCGTCCTTGCCTGAAACCAGTGTGTGTATTGTAAAATTTGCTGTGTTTTTGCAGGACTTACTGAGATAAATATCAGCCTTTTACTATACTAACTGATTTCTGCAAATCTAATTATATTTGGAGATAAGTTTGTGGTGCACAGTGTTGCTCAAGGACACTATGACATGTGGACAGGAGGAATCGGACCAAACTAGTTTACAATTAATGGCTGAGGTGTAGCTCTACCACTTGAGGTACAGAAGGCTGCTGCTCAGACAGATACATGTACGTCAAAGTGATTACTTTACTTGGAGAATAAAACCAGCAACATAACACACAAGAAGGAGAATGAGGTGGTGGAGAGAACTGTGTGTGAGAAGAGTATTAATAATAATGAGAAATGTCGGGTTATAATGGCTGAGTTGCATGAATATGATTAGTCAGCTGGTAGCCAAGCAGCTGATGTGAGCCACTGAAGGTGAAGTGTGAATGAAACAGCTGATGTCAATCACCTACAATCAAGCGCAACTTCAGAGCTCTGCATTAACTAACGCTATGCTTCATTAAAGTCTTGTGTGTTTTGCTTATTGTTCTTTCAGTAGGATGTTTGGCCTTCACTGTGTAGAATAATATACAGTACTGTGCAAAAGTTTTAGTTACTTACGATGTTTAGATTCTTATCCATTAAGCAATACCATCAGAAAGGCATCTGATCAGTTCCAAATTTATTCTGGAGCATGACAACGACGTCAAACATACAGCCAGATAAAGAACTATCGTCAGTGACAAGAAGAACAAGGAGTTCTGTAACAGATGGTACACAGAGCCCTGATCTCAACATCATCGAGTCAGTCTGGGGTTACATGAAAGAGACAAAAGTAAACTGAGACGCCTAAATCCACAGAAGAACTGTGGCAAGTTCTCCAAGAAGCTTGGATCAAACTACCTGCCAAGTGTCTTGAAAAACTGTGTTCAAGCATACCCGGGAGAATGGATGCTGGCATTATTTCTGAAGCATCCTCAGAACTGTCTGGATCACTGTTGACAATTAGTGTGGACCATATAATGTATCAGGGATGTCAGAGCCTATTGAGGTGTTTTGTGTCTAAACCACAGAACCATCTGCGACTCTCCATTTCCACCATCATCCTACATTTCTACTATTCTTTACATATCCCTCCATGCAATATAGAATTACTGGTGTATCGGCAGCTCCTTGATCACAAGAAATCAGTTCTACTCCAAAAATAATCTATAACCTCTTGGGGAATATTAGCAACAGATCCTATTGTTTTGCTGCTTGGCGCTAGGCCAGGAAGGACTGTTTGTCCAAGTCAGCAACAGTAACTAAGGAGAGCAGTAGGTCAATTTTGGCCAGTATGTAAAGTTTAGCCTGTTATTTCCTTGCAGCTTTTAGTTCAATTTAGTTCCAGAGGGTAAAACGTGAATCATCTGTGTTTCGTTGCCACTTTTCCAGATATGGGTCTTCACTGGCTAAGGTCTACCCTGTCCTACATCCACCAGTTGTAAGGTGCTACAAGGGGGAACTCCTTCCTCTTTCCTCGCCACGGCAAACATCCAAGAACGTCGCTACTGGGAGAGTGGTACTTCCCTGCGTCCCATCGTCGTCGCAGTCCTCATCCTGGACGGAAACCATGAGGCAATAAATCCTGTCTTCACACCCACTCTGACAAATGTGCCTTCACCTCCCAGGGTTGAAAAATAAATCTATACAGGATACAGGAGCATTCTTCTCAAGATATGTATACCAAGACAAGAAGAAGAGCACACACACAGGCATAAATATTGTATACAATAAGTAACACAAGCCACATACACACACGCACAAGCACACATTCCTACAGGAACAGCACACACACATCAATTAAATAGTTCCTGTTTGACTCCATATTTATTTTAATCAAAACAGAGTCAAAGTATTGTTGAAAACTGTTCAGTTCCTCTTCTTTTTCATCTCAACTTCCAAAAATAATATTTCCTTCTCATCGTCTCTTGTTCTCTTCCTTATTATCTTGCTCTCTGTCATTCCATTGATCAATACCAGAACTATAATGATGATGAACAACCTGCATTAAGGAACAAATCGCAAAACATATTTGTGTCCTCATACACATGCTGATGACATCTGGCGAGGATGTTTCCTTCTGTATCAACACATATGTAAATAGGATTTGTGTGCTTGTGAAACTAATCTGTATTATGTTGCAAGTAGCTCATCAAAGTACAAAGTGCGAGTCGTCTTTCCAAAAATCCATTTTTACCTTGGGGAGATTGTGAGTCATACCATAACTTCTGCCAGGAATCATATCTTGACATATGTTTGCATGTGTAATTTGAAAAATAATCACGCAAAATTAACAGGAATCAGAAATCACCAGACGAGAATCCAGACATTGAGGCTGGGCTGCGAATGATTGCTTTAAAGAGGCACAATACCAAAGTATTGTCTCTTTTGAATGTCTCCTGCATTTCTAAAATTAAAAGGCAATATGACAATACTCCTGCAAGATTTTACCTCCATGCATATGCTGTATGTAGTTGTGATTAAAGCTGTAAAGCACATGTCCAAAAGATTTTATAGCCATGCTATCTTAGGCACTTATTTGTTTTCTAGAGAATGTGGCATTGACTAATTGTATATTTTTGTGCAGCAGGTGATGCATACTTCCCTTCAGCTCAAAGTACATGGTTTGCAAAATGTGTTCATTGACAGTAGTAGTAGTAGTAGTAGTAGTGTAGGATTATTTTTACATTTACACTGTTAGAAGAAATCTCCTGTGAGTCATAACACGCACAATCATCTCTGGTATCACAAGGCAAAAAAAGTGATAATAAAGGATATTTTCTGTCTCACCTGCATTCCTGAGGAATCTGCCCAGGTAGGAGGTGATGACCCTGGTGGTGGGGTCATAGAAACCATCTCCACAATCGTAACACCCATCAGGAATGACACGTGGAGGATGCAAATCACATAGCTGAGATTCTCCTGTGTGAGCAAAACAATTGTTTTGTAATGAGTAAAATTCCTATGGAGGTGTATGACTTCTAAAACTATAAGTCAGTGTTATTAGCTGGATGATTGGCTCAGTGATTAATAAACCACACTAAGATGATTGTGTATTCAAATTTCAGCATTTTCTAACGACTTCCACCTAATGTTCCCAAACTCCATGAGTCTCAGGTGGATTGGAGACTAATTTGTTCATCTGTTTGTCGGGCTGGTAATGGACATAAATCTCAACTCTACTACTAAATAATAAACAATCTGAAGCAGCTAAATGCAATTGAACCATAATTTATTGTTACTGACACCTGTGCTTTTTCTACTGTGACGAGTCAAAATGTCTTCTGGCTTATGAACGAATATATGAGCAAATATAAGAATGTGAACCTGCAGGTCTGAGTCCATTGCATCTCTCACTGTAGAAGCGCCTGTCGTGACCGTTGCAGTAGTCCCAGTCTGTCTCCTGGTACTGCAGACCATCAGCAAAGGTGAATGACCCCTTGTTAGGAGGCACAATGAAAGACACAATACATTCAATCTTAATTCTTCATGGTTAGATTACACACACTTACCTAAATGATGTCATGCAGCTTGAGTTTTATATGCCAAACTTTTGTGGTACTGCCTCAGTAAATCTATGGTCCTCAAAGAACTAAGAAAATTAAAAAACTCAACAGCAATGTGTTTTTCCAGAAACCATGTCCCTGTTACTCAAGATAATCCACAGACCTCACTGTTGACTCGCTGTTCTCATTGGGGCTGTTTCTTTGGTAAAAAGTTGTTCCAGCAAAATCTGTTGAAAGCTAGGTCTGGGAGTTGTTCTAAATACCCCAGACATGGTTTCTGGAAAGATAAGTTGCTGTTAAGCATTTCAAATGTCACTTTTAAGTGCTTTAAGGACCACAAAAGCATTTTAATTTTCCTCCATTGTCTTTGGGTTGAGGTAGAAATCTCAGAGATGGATATCTTACAAACTACACGAGACAAAACCAAAAGTATCTGCATGTATATACACCACTAGGGGAAAGTGGAAAAATATGTCTTTTGATATTTTGGGTGAACCCACACACATGGTGTGTGTGTGTGTGTTTGTGTGTGTGTGTGTATGTGTGTGTGTGCATATGTTGCAAATGCATGTTTTATCTAAGGAATGATACACGAGATTTAAAAAATAAATATACATTGTTCAGTAATTTTGCATACTGGATGCATAATAACATTTTCACATCAAATTCAACAATCCCTTTTTGCTTTGATTTAATAACACAGATTTTTGAAGAAAGTGCAAAGTTGCTGGGGGATTAAATACAAATTCATCATCAATCACATACTAGAATTAGCCTTGCGTTACAGGTCTAACAAACTACATTACTGCAGCCATGTCTGCATGCACAGTACCAGGGTCCTGGAAGACCTATAGATTAAAGTTATTGATTATATCTCTTATTTTCCTGCTATGACATGTTAAAATGCCAGCACAGGAGAAAGTCTGTGCACCAGACAAAATTAGAAGTAACTTTGACTTTTATTTTACAGTCCCTTTTATTTTATTGCACTTATACTCAAGTATAAGACACATACTGTAGTATTAGCAATGATATTTGCATCACTAGAATTTTGTAAATTGTTGCTGGTCTCATTTGTTTTATTTCATAGAAGGTGTGAAATTTAAAAACTAGGCTGTATTTCACACAAACTCAAAAACAACGATATTTCACTGCAGAACTACTACTCCTTTCTTACAACCTGGAGAATCAAGGTCGAAAACCATTGTTGGAAGAGGAGCTGCTGCACAATGAGCTCGGCTATCAGATACAATTTGAGGAGTTTGAATTTCAAATAGTTTATTGAATGCTATAGCCCCTGTTTTGAATTGAAACAGGTTTTCTTTGGCTGGCATGGATGCAGGTGCAGGGTAGTCTTGGCCAAAGTTAGTCATGGTTCAGAGCTGCTATCATTTCAAATGAACCGCAACTGAAATGATGATAATTGGAGTGATCGCTGTTGTGGCAAAAGCCCGTGAAAAATTGCATCAGAGCAGGAGAGAGTATATCTTCATGCAGGAAAAAAAAAGGAGAGAAATCTAATAACAACGACAATAATGGTAAGTGATTGCTAAAAGAGACCAGATGTAATATCAACTATAACCAATGTGAAACACATAGATGTGTATATGTGGATGCATATAGATGACTCACACACACACTCCTCACCTGTTTAGCTATACCCTTTTCCCAGGTGGCCTCATATCTACTTCCATTTGGAAAGTGTAGCACTCCTTTACCATGAAACATCCCATCTTTCATTTCTCCCACATACTTGCTCTCTGTGGGAAAGGTGTACTCTCCTTCTCCCTCCATCCTGGCGGTGAGAACAGATTGTTTTTGGTCTCCATAATTAGCTTAGCTGAATAGAAACGGACTATTATTACTATTACTGTATTATTTTGGTTGTACTGTATGAAATATATAGCCTACCTGCCATTTTTCATATCTCCTTTGTAACTGCTTCCAATGAGCTCCATTGATAAATTGAATTACTACCTCCTATCTTTATAAAGTAAACCCTACAGGTAACGTTATACAAAACGTATACTGACTGGGAAAAAACTGCTCAACGACCAAACGTATCGTTACCATGGCAACGTGGTAACAAGACTCGATAGGTTTTCAGCACGAAGAGCAAATGGTTCGGTTGTCGCCATCTTCATTGTCATTTTTAAACCATTTCAAAATTAAACTTAACAAAAACATAAAACAAATGCATCCAACTTTTAAGTGTTCTTCTTTACAGATCTTTAAGTGCGCATGCGCGTCCCGGGGGCTGTGTTTTTGTCGCTCTCTGATAGCGTCATCAGGCTGACCTTCTCCACGGCCCCGTCGCTCGTCCTGGAGCCAGACCGACGAAGACCTTGAATTTAATTTTCTGCTATTTGTTGTATGGTACAGACAGACACTTGGCCATGCCCACAACTGTGGAAGCTCCCACTTTGCAGGAGCTGAATGTAGACGAGGTGAGTAGCAGTGGACGTATGTATGGCTTAAATGAAAATGATAGAAAGACTGATCATGCTAAAGGCTAACGCTAGCTGCTATGTTGTTCAAGTTGTGCGCAGTAGCGTTTGACTTTTGCCACTGCACTGGCATTACTAGCCTTCACAGTAGCAAACGTTAGTTAGATAATTATCGATACAGGTTATATTGATCTATAGCCATGTCTGTACATGAGTTGTTTCGTACTGTTTTCATTATATCTTTTAACTTATCACTGTGATGGCAGCAATTTAACAATCGCCTGGCCAGTTTATGTCAGTAGTGTTGTTTGGCACATTGAAGTTGTCCTTGGAAGTCAGGTATCAGCTGACAGCAGCTTGTTTCTCTCTAATACTAAATATGGGAGCACAAAGGATTCAATAATCAATATGTGTGCAGGTGATAGTTTGTTTTAAATGCAGTAGTTTGATTATTGGTTTTACTATTAACTGTACGTCTTTAACTCATCACCACCAAGTCTATTCTGTTGTGGTCTTTTATATCTAAAGTATAACTGATTATTGTGTTGCAGAGGAACTCATAATTTATTTTTAACCATGAATAAAGATATTTGGATGTTTAAATGCAGGAAACATACTTGTAGTGGGACATATTGCAAAGAGATGACGGTTAGAAGAATAAATGGTTGTCCTCCAAGAATGACCCAGTCCTCCTAACTGCCTCTTAAACCACAAAGTCAATTTTATATTGTTTTCTTTTGTTTGGAAAAGACAGAAAAGACATGTAGGCTAAAAGACAGCTTTTGGAGTTTTTTTTTTTTTTGGGACTATAAGAGCTTTACCTATTTTTCTATGTGTCTGTCCAGATCAATGTGTCATCTGCAGTGCTGAAGGCTGCTGCCCACCATTATGGCTCCCAGTGTGACAAACCTAACAAGGAATTCATGCTCTGCCGCTGGGAGGAGAAGGACCCAAGGAAGTGTCTGGAAGAAGGGAGGAAAGTCAACGAGTGCGCACTCAACTTCTTCAGGTAATACACAACAGGGTTTTCAAAACTTTTTAATGTCAAATA
The DNA here is from genome assembly GCA_036937835.1 of Pampus argenteus. NCBI lineage: Eukaryota > Metazoa > Chordata > Actinopteri > Scombriformes > Stromateidae > Pampus > Pampus argenteus. Next base: position 11,346,360 of record CM072877.1, read on the forward strand.
CTTTGGGATTTACATGCACAATTTCTGAAACAGTAATTAGGAATTTAAATTAAGAATCTAAGAATTATCTCGGCTTGTGTTTTTTTTATAGATTCAGTACAGAAAAGAGTTAAAAAGACAGATATGTAAAGTATATAAATATGAAGCAGGAAATGTTCTCATGGTATTTACCAGACAAATTGAAATCAAATCATTGATGTAAATGGAGTGAAAGCAGTGTGCTTTAGGTCAGAGAATGATTGAAGATTTGGCTTAACTCTGGAGCCAGCTGGAGAGTGCAGTGTTTAAGAGTCAAAAGTGGTTTGCAGTCAGTTTTTACATTTTGTCCTATGTGATGGATATGGATTAAAAAATGTGCTTGGAAGTTAAATATACTGCCGTTTTCAGAGGTTACAATTATTTATTTAAGATGTCTTTAAGTTAAAGAGTTTAGAGTTTCCTATTCTGTGTAATCTAACGATGTCCCGCTAGTTGGATTTCAGTTCTATTGGCTTTATATATATATATATATATATATATATATGGTTAAGACATTTTTTACACACGACTGTGAGTAGAATCAGACTTACAAGTGTGTGTGTGTGATGGTTTAAAACATCTCATATAAATAAATTATGAATAAGTGGTGACCAAAGTAGAACGAACACCATTATGTCATTTAGCTACTCTACTTTCACCAGTTGCAAAAAGGGCTGTTCATTTTGGAGTGTGTTAACTATGAAGACTGTTGTCTATAAAACTGCCAATGAAGGCTATTTGAGGAAGTGCTCTGGGGTTTTTCACTCTTAACTGCTGTGTCTGTGTTTACTAAAGGTTTTAGACAGAGCCTTGGTCAGACCCTGATGCCCATGCAGTAACTAAGGTGCTTTTGTGTGTTTTTTCTGTCTGTGTGTTGCTTAAACAGGTTGTGTTTTTGTTTCTCAAAAAACACACAACCTCCTCAATTCAAAAGCAGAAACAAACAACTGGCACTCTGCCCCAAAGATAAACAGAGAGTTACTATGAAAGACCAATAATTGTAATTATCATAATGAGGAGTGATTTGAGGAAAGTTGTAATTACACCCGGCACCTGGTTTGATTCTTAGATGCTTCTTGCAAGCCAGCCTTTGAACCACATGATCATTTAAGATAGTTTTTATTATGAAAATCTCAGAAACCTTGAGGACATTGACTATAGTCATAAATCATAATTGAATAAAAGTCTGAACCCTGAAAATGATGACATTTGATTTATCTGGTATTTCTCATGTAATCTTTTCCTGAGTCATTATAACTTAAAGCTTATATTTTTGTTCTGCATTTAAAGGGAACAGTGTTATCTCTTGCACAGCAACTGAGTTGTGGAATAAATCATACTCTTGCATATTTGACCCTGATTCAAATGCCTGTTCTTTGTAGGCAAATCAAGGGGAACTGTGCCGAGTCCTTCACTGAGTACTGGACCTGTCTGGATTATTCAAACTTGGCAGAACTGCGCCGCTGCCGTAAGCAGCAGCAATCCTTCGACAGCTGTGTCCTTGATAAACTTGGATGGGAGAGACCTGAGCTGGGAAACCTGTCTAAGGTGAGACTTGTGAGGGTTTGACTGTGTATTCGCAATGTGAGCAGCTCGGTTGATGGGCTCTATTCTTGCTGATTTTTGGCTCTGCAAGAGACTCTTGATTGCTTCTGCATAGCATTCATACAGTCTTGAACAGGCAAATTTAGTATTTTATGCTGCTTTGGTTTTTCATTTTATAAAATTATAAATTTTTAAGGGTCTTGCATAACTCAGTGGCAAGCACTAATTAGGTAGCAACAACCAAAGCAAACGCAGAAAACGGATCTTGACAATTGCTTTTTGGACAGTTATTTCTGTAGTGTTTGAAAGGACACTTGCTTTTACCCGGAAATCTTTGAATGGCTGTAATCAACTTTGGCCATTTCACACTTGTAAGGTAGCGCTATTGTTCATTGAATCAAAAGTAGACAAACAAAAGGACAGGAACCTGACATCTGATTACTATAAAAGATGTTGGTTGTCTGTCCTTATACTGGTTGAGTGCTTGTGGTTGCTCAGATATATAACAAACTAAAGAGTTTGTTAAATGTGCTCGAAATGGTGGGACATTTGGGAGGAGGTTGAGAAAGAAAGAGATCTGTTTAGGCTGAAAGTTATCTAGTGGAGAAAGAAAGAAAGAAAGAAAGAAAGATGGACAGAACAAAGGAGAGAGAGGTAAGACGTGACACAGAAGTCATAGAGAAAGTGTGAAGAAGGGAAGGAGCGGGAAAGACGATAAGGGATGAGGTGAGTAAATAAGAGTTTTGGGGGTGTAAATCATGATGTGAGGAGCTGCAGGAAGGTTGAGAAGATTGGAGGAAACAGCAGTTCAGGACACACAAGAACCCATGTGCTTCAACATCTGTGGTGCACGATTTGAAGTAGAGCTTCATTCCAAGAACAAACTATGCAAGATGTTTTTATTGATTAGATTATATTATCTAGATCTATTATCTACAATGGGAAACATCTGTTTGCATAGTATTTGATTGTTAAATCTCTCACAGGTTTTACCAGACTCCAAACAGTATATTTTTAGAGTATAGTTCTACTTTCTATTCCCGAAATTGGTACAATATATCTGAGGTATTTATTGTGTTTCGAGTCACTTACATTAATTACAATTTCAAGAAGAATCAAGCCCTTTCAAACATTGCATCACTAAAACTGTGAACGTCCATCAAAAATTCCCTTTCAGGGCACTTTTATTTAAAAATTGGAATTGCCACTTAATAAAAAAAAACAATGTGATATTGTTGTGGTATTTTTAAACCACATTTGAGATGTGATACATTATTTAAAATTGGTCAGACGAATTGAATTAGCCATTCAATCCAAGAAAATGTGTTTACACTGACAAGTCATAGCATGTGTGTTTGTTGTCTTTTGTAGGTGACCAAAGTGTCAACCTCACGACCCATCCCCGAGAACCCCTACCACTCTCGCCCACGTCCTGAGCCCAACCCGGTCATCGAGGGTAAATTAGAGCCTGCCAAATATGGCAGCAGGTTTTTCTTCTGGAACTGGTGAGGCAACTCCAGAAAGTCAGTCACTTTCCAAAGCCATGGGCCCTGTCCAAAAACAGCCAGACTACTTGTTACCAGTAGTACATCAAGGATGCTGGTTTTAGCTCCTTTATCTGTGTACAGTCTGAAGTGTTGCTTTTGGACAGGGCTCATGTCTCTTCAGCAGCTGTACCTGCAGCATCATCAAACATCGTGGTGAAGGAAGGAAGGAAGGAAGGAAGAATGGATGATTGTGTGAACTAAGTCCCTGAATTCATACTGCTTTCCTGACCACTTCTGTAAATGTAATAAGTGAACAAATGCAACATGCTGTTATTATTGTTGTCAAATAATAAAAAAATAAATTATAGTACCTGTTTTTTTTTTCACACTTAATAATACCTAATAATTCATAAGTAACAGAGTTTTTGTTGTTTGACAGGATAAACATATTAGAAGCATCAAATATTTAGAGGCTTTATGGTGCCAGACACGATAGCTTCAGTATTTTCAAATTGAAGTTAACGCCACAGTGTTGGCACATCTGTGTTTTGTCGGCGTGTATTGACAGACTGATCGAGGGTGGAGGTTGGAGGTCAAGGTTAAGGGTCACTACCTGCAGCCAGAGAACGCTGCTTCTGCTTCCTCCTTTTCTCCCAGCTCGCTTCCTGCCTCTGACCTGCATTGGAAGAAGACTAGAAGAGTCATTTGGGAGATGCAGAGAAAGGACATTATTGCTGCCGTCACACGCATACACATGTCTTTGAATAGAAGGAGATGAAAAGCCAATTCCAAAGACATGCGGAACATAGACTGTGCCAATACACACTCATGTACTCACGTACCACATTGTTTAAGATCAAAGTTGCAAGCGAGCTACAATGTGGTATGAGGGAGATCTGTTGCATGACAGTGAAAAGCTCAGGGTTTGTATTTTAAATCTATACTTCAGGAGTACTTTTGATTTGACTTGCTCCACTACAAATGTCAGGCAGGTGGAGTCTTTAACCACTGCCATGTGGTTGATTTCTATGGGGACCAATAGTAAAGAATGATTTGACAGCTTTCTCATACTCAAAAGCAGATATGTAGCCCAGGGGTATTTGCATATGTTGTAAAAACAACTTATTTCGGCACACAAAAACAGGAGGTCAACAGCTGTCCACTGACAATCACTATGATTTTATTCAGAATATGTAAAAATACACTTTTTTTTGTTTTTGCTTATTCAAGATTGAGCAGTGATACTATGCCCACTGAATGCACTGCATGTTCTCAACATTTTTCCCACAAGTGTCATTTTAATCCTGTAAGTTCAGCAGTCACTCCATATTGCCAAAAACAACCATATATTTTCAATATGTACAGTAGCAACACGTCTATATGCAGAGATGAGCGTGTATGCTTCTGTGTTTTCTAAAGGGCGTCACTGACAGTCTTTGCAGAAATCCCCTCACAAGGTGTGGTCTGGACCTGTGGCCTGCACAGGAAACGTCTGAAAGACCCTCTTCTGACCTGGACAGTGGGACAAAGAGAGGAGGGAAGAAGGGATGCAAAGAGGAAAGGAGGTGTGGACAGAGGGCAACATGGATGAGAACGGGGCAAGGGGCAGACGGGAGGCAAATAATAAGAAAGGAGGGGAAGAAGGAGGTAGATAGAAGAGGTGATGAAGGAAGAGAATACAGGAGAGAAGTGAAGGAAAGGGTGTGGGAGGCTAAAGAGAGGAAATGAATGAAGAGAACGAGGTTGAGGTAAAAGTGAGATCCTGAAGGGGCAAGATGGGGAGAGACTTGAAAGCAAACAGACAGACAGAGGGATGGAGTCGGGCTCGGAGGTTCAGTGGCTGGTGGCGAGGCCCCAGGGCTCGTGGCAGGCCCGTCTCCATGCGACTTGCAGGAAGCAGAGGGTCATCAGTGTTTGACATGGCACCGCCACAGGAAACGGGCTCTGGCACAGGAAAGAAATACAATACAGGGCTTTCACGAAGCAACAGCCCACCTGGGAGCCCGACGCGCTAAAATACTCAAACAACCTGGCTTGTTCATAACACATGACTGTCAATATTCCCATTGTTCAGTGTCAGGTTCGGCATAATAAAATGAACGTTTTGTAGTGGTGATGAAGACCAACAGTTATAGAGGGTGGACTTTTTTTTTTTCTCTCTCTTTTCTATCAAGCCGCCAATGTTTGAAATAAGATGGAGCTCAAGGAGTCAGAAAACTAAATTTTGATTTATTTTTTTTTATCAGCTGTGATTGTCATTATTTCCTCAAGCATGATTGTGATAAGCAAATCTAATTAAATATAGATAGATAAATAGAAAATTGAGTGCTATTCCATTCTCTTCTCTAGAATATCCATATAGTGCAACCTCTCTTCCATGAACGAGACGTCTGCTGTGCTGCGACCGTGCCTCCATTAAGAACCCCCTGAACAATGTGGGTACACTTGAGTTCGCAAACTCCACAACGCAGTTGTTTATGTTGGTGCCATTTAGCTCTGTGATCTTTCACTCTCTACATGTCGAGTGCTGCTTTCATGTCTCCTCTCATCCCCTCATACTACACAGGGTGGCTTTGAACTAGCATACAGGTTGCTTCATGTAAAAAAATAAAATAAAAAAACACACACACACACACCAGCCAAGTACCACCACTACACCCACAACCACCACTCATGGAGATTAATAATGTGAGATCTTCAAACGTGGAAAACTCACACACATGCACATATATTCGCATACGCCACACCGGACGTTGTTGTTTCTTGAGAGAAGCCATACAGGTATGTTTACATCTCAGCAGTAAGAGTTACTGTTGACCTGTTAGGTTTGAAAGTCTTAAAAAAAAAAAAAGGTCCCACCAGAATTACTGTAGTGTCACTGAGGTAACCTCTACTAGAGGGTCCCAAATGGAGGTTATCATATCAGCTGTGTTCTCAGTAAATTTTATGAAACTTGCTCTACCAGAGTACGAACTGCACCACAAAGGAGATGCAGTATGGTCTGAGGTCAGGCACCACCACACCGCCACATCCCACTATTTGCCAAAAATATCACCAGACTGCTTACTGCTCTTGTTACCCAACCAGGAGTGAAGCTTAAAACAGTAGTAAGGCAAATTTGATTCAACTGGGATTAAGTGCATTGCTACAATTAAATTCAACAGAAACACATTCAACACCGAAGGCCCTCAAAGCCTAAAATCCGTACGGTGACAGAGTGATGACCGTGACTTGTGTTTTGCATTCCAGCCCGACACGCTTCGCAGCTACTCTTTCATGCTGAAGTTTTGCCAAACGCCTCTGAATGCCGCGCTTAAGAAAACATTTAGCAACATTTCGTGGTTTCACTCGAGGTTGTTAGAGCTGGTCAAAGACAAGACAGAGCAGGAGAGCTCTCGCTTCATAGCACGCTAATGAAGCTCAGTCACACACTCGCAGACCAGACAGTGAAACACACACGAACACAGTTGAACAAATGCACGCATGCAGTAGTGACTAATATCTTACCCGTTAAGTATGATGAAACTGACAGCACATAGCTGGTATACGGTATATATATATTTTTTTTTTACTGTAACAGATTGAGCCAAGACATCAGGGGAGATTTTCTGAGGGCTCAGCTAACCCCTGAGAGTCTGTTTACTCCAAGCTTTTTTAAAAAATAAAACTCCAGCCTTTTATTTTCACTGTGTTTATTCTGTGGTATCTGAGCAAATGGACTAATGTGAAGTATGTGATGAAATGAGATGTCGAAATGACGGCTCAGGTTGTTGTCACACAGCTTAACGTTCAAGAAGTTTGTGTGCATGTCTTCGATGTGGGTGTATGATGTATAAAAAACTGCTTGCAACCTTAAAGTGTGTATGTTTGTATGTTTGTGTATTTGTACGTGTATGTGTCAGTAAAGTTCATGCGTATGTGTGTGTGTGCGCGCGTGTGTGTGTGTGCGCGCGCTGCAGCTCCTTCTGGGGCAGCCTGTGTTTATCTTGGCCTGATCCCAGACCTTCATCACTTCTCTGCTGATAGCTCCATCCCTCCATCCCTCCGGCTATTTACAAGTCTACCGCAGACTGCCTTTCCCTGCGTGCCAACATCCAGTCCTTTTTCTCTCTTCTGCTTCACTGTTAAGATGGAGCCTATCTGCTTTCACACTGTCATTTGCTTATTTGTGCTATTCCTGTTTTAGTACCCTCCCTCAAAAGACCAGAGCTAGCTAGAGAGTATACTGTGTGTACATCCACCCTTTATTTTAATTCTTTCCTTTGTGTGGTGTTTGTTTATGTGCATTAGTCATGCTGGGCTTTTTGTAGAGAAAAAGTTTTCATAAAGTGAACCAATATTATTTTGGTGTGGACAAACATTGTAATCTACTGCATTTTACAATCTAGCCAATACAGTTTCCATAGTTAGATTTTTGCACCAATATTTACTAACTATTAAATGAGTGAAAGTGTGTTGGGGTTTTTTTTATGCATTCTTTAGTTTGTAATTGTAGTTTTATGTCCCATTTTGTGTGCTTCAGACTTTGAAGAAAGGTTGGACTCACAGTCTCATTTCTCAGGTGTTTATTGAGTCACAAGTTTTAATCCTCCAAGAATCTTCATCAGTAGATCTGATGAGAAGAGCTGTTGAGTCCTTCTGAAAGTTGACCATTGAAATGACGCAACATTGAATCTTCCTTTCAGAGATGGAGTTCACAGTTTTTCAAGTCACAGTCAGATATCCATATGAACACTTTCTTGCTGTAAACATTCCTCCATACTGGTTATTAGAAGATCCTCTTCCAATGCATTTTCAATGGAAGTGATCAGGGCCAAAACACACACATACACTGTCCACCACACAGTCATTTTGTGCAAAAACACATTTAAAACCTTATCTGAAGCCTATATGAGTTAGCCTTATAAAGTGCATACCTGCCACACTTACAGTCTTTTTAGCATTAAAATTCCCTCTCTACGACAAGTATAATAACAAAAAGAGGTGCTGCTTTGGCACTAAAACGATTGTAATGTTGTCAAGTCTGCTAAGGAGCAAAGAGCTGTACAGTAAAGGAGAGATGCTTTTAGGATAATTGCTACTTGTCACCAAAGTTCAAAACTTCCCTTTAATATCATGTCACGATTACTTACTTTACTCCAACGTGACCCAAAACCACCTCAGTCACTTTGCCCTTGTCACCTCACATTAACCGTTTTCTGACAGTATTGCAGCATCAAAGGGACTTTTACTGAAGGATATGTTGATGCATACTGTATGCACACTCATTTACACACACCAGCTGACATGCATTCACACACACATGCACACACACACACACACACACACACACACACTTGAACCTCAGCCAGCAGTTATAATCCTGCAAGTAGCCAGAGTTGACTTATTCCCATATGCTGTGAAGCTGATGTCGTCCTCATGCTGTTGTGCTTGTGGTTTCTGCAAGGTATACTGGAGCATTCCTCTGTTATGTGCTCATCTAAACAGTGCTAGTTAAAAAGGACACACAGCGGCTCGGGCTACACAGTTGTGGCGGGCTTCCTCTGGGTGGCTCCTATCTGACAGAGGGCTCAGAGAGTTTTGGGTTTCCTACGCATGTCAAGGTAGGTTAGCTGTTCCCAGCGTTGGGCCGCTCTGAGGCCCTGGTGGGCTATCACTCACAACTGGCCCTCCCATCTCTCTCGCTGGAAGCCCCTTTCCCTCCCTCCACGCCCTCCTCCCACCCACCACCACCTCGCCTACACCGACGTATAGGCTGTCCTCTGGTTGTCGTCCCTGGTTTACATGTCAGGTTTTGCCCTTTTTTCCCCTGGTCTATGTCTCTCAGACATTACATCCCCTCCTCTGTTTTCCACTCAGATCATAGTGTGTCGGAGTACGGCCCTCACTTGTCATCTTTGATTTTTCTCTCAGCCCTGACACGGATTAAAACAAACTCCCGCTATTCTCTAATTGTCTGCAGTCCATAATATGGATAGCTTCAGGCTATTTTGAATTTTACTGGAAACATCATCCATGCTGAGGCTGCAGCCCATTCATAGTAAACATCTTTTCTAAGACAATAAATCAGATTGTATTATTATTTTTTTTTAGCTAAATTTAAAGTTAACCAAGCTGCTAAAAATAAATAAAACATTTCACCTCTCAGTCCTCCCTGCTGTGTTGTCTTGTTTGGGTCAGCGTAAGGTAGCAATAAAGAGACAGTCCAGTCCTCCCATCTCATCCATCCAAGCTCAACACATAAATAATCACAGCACTTCCAGGTTTACCTAGTCTGCGAGCATCCTGCGCTACACAAGCCGAGTTACAACACCGTTGCTTGATTGTGAATGCAGGCAGTTTGTGAGTCAAAACTAAAATAACTTTTTGCTAAAGAAAAATAAACTGACAGGGATTTTTCCTGAGAGGAAACCTTTAGTTTACTATATGACATGTTTCTTAATAGTGCTAAAGTGTTCAGTGTTCTTTAAATAAACAAAGTGGAGTTTTGCATAGTGGGGCATGAAAGAATGCAGGAGTCTCGCTGCCCCTCTCACACATGTCAGCAATTTGGCTGCCTTGTGTATTTTGGATGTTGAAAAAAAAAAAAGGAACATTTCAAAGTAAACGAAAGAAGGAAAGTCTTATCCGCCTGGCAGCTGCGCTCTGGACCAAATTGCTTTCAGCTGATGCGCTGCAGCTCAAACTTGCTTGGGTAATGTCAAGTGATGCATTGCAATACTGAGAAAACAACACAGACAAAAAATAAATAAGGGAAAGAAATGCTGGAAAGTTCCAGTGCTTATTCAGGCAAAGCCCACAAACCCCCAACATGCAGACATGCTTGTGAACGTGTTTTAAAAAAAAAATTATTTGTATTTTCTTTCTCTTTTAAAAAAAGTGAAACATTAGAGATGTAACCCAGTATTATATTTCACATTTTTAGCAGTTATGTAACTCACTGAGTGGAAAACAGTTATTTATGAGTAGGATATATTTCAGTGGAGGAAGAATCAGTATAAAACGATTAAATTAGCTGAGAAATTTCTGAGCCAAAAAAAGACAATATTAGTTTTTCATGATAGAAACAAATAAAAAAAAGGGCACATAGAAGTTACAGACATGTACAGTATCACTATAAATCACCATAAAATGCCCAAAGAGAAGTCAGAACATACAAAGTGGAGAAAATCCTTCACCTACTTCATACGTTACGTTGCAGGCATCTCCAGCTATCTGACAAACACAGACTTAATGCCAGCGAAAAACCAACATATGGGCAAATAAATGATCAATAATTATGCAGTATTTGGTTTTAGTTTCAGCACGCAGGCGCACTTACATAAATACACAGAAATATTAAATCTTCCAGTACTCACAAATCACTGAATGCACTGAAAATATACGGTTATTTTTTTCCCCATCATCATCAGCACTTTTTGTAGATTTTCTGCTGGTTGGAGAGAGGTCATGGCGTTTCCTTCAGTGCACACAGAATGTCATCGAACTCATTTGTGAATTTCATTTCAAATGTTCACACGTCACGTATCGTATTTAATAAAATGTCATTAACGTTTTTTTCTCTGCATACAGTGTTGTCTCTGTTCGGCGTTTCCCTGGACAACAGTGCAGCCGTCCAACTTACAGTTACATAAGTTGTTAAGTGCATGTCTGTATTTAAAGTCAAGTTAAACAGATTTTTAAAACCACTTTAATCTCAGATGCTATACCAACTTGTATTGTCTTTTATTGGTCAATAATCAAACTGTGCAATTCTTTAATTTTATCAGGTTTGTTCACTGTTGTGTATTTTAGACATCACGAGACGTTGCTCTGCTGATGTCTGGTTCATCTCAGTATTCTAGCTCTGACAAAATATTTCCCCATCAGGAGTCACCACCTGCACACCCGTGACTTTTTGAGCAAAAACAACGCACTACTCCAAACTTGGGGGGAAAAAAAGTGGAAACCTTGGTCCCGTCCAACTAAGCCAACCAGAGCAGTTTGAGTTCTCTTGTGTGACAAGTACACAACAGGTTCACTTGCTCTCTCCAAACCCCGGCTCTGTTTACATTCTGTTGGCGGGGCGATCTGGAAGTGTTTGGCTCAGCTCTGCACTCACTGGGAACTATCAGACAATTCACATTTTAAACTATTTTGATATTGGCTCTGTGGAGATTTGCCGTTTCCCTGAGAACATGACTTGCCTCTGGGCTCTGGGGCCTGCTGCACCGCCAGAAGAATAAACAGAGGGGAGTGAAGAGAGAGAGAGAGAGGCGGGGATAGACAGAGAGGGTGATGGGAAGAGAGAGAGAGAGCGAGAGCACGGCCGGCATGTTCCTCAAAATGTGAATGCACTTCAACAGTAAAAAACAAATAAGTTAGTACATTCACACTTTCTGCTGCAGAGGCTCCTCAAGATGTCACGATTCTGAGGATGAATCCAGTGTAAAGAACAAATGAAATCAGGGTTGAAGATGAGTGATTAAATTCCTCATATTGGTCCCTGGATGGAAAAAAAAAATGCAGCTACACTATAAATAGAAAAGTATAGAGACCATACAGAGATGATAATTGTTGTACTGTATTTGCTGCAGAGAGCTCCGGGGTCGAGGTTTTCTGGTGAGTAGCTGGCGCTTGGGTTGAGGTTAAAGGTGCTGGAATTAGAGGGCGAACCTTCAGTCTGTGTTAATTAGGTGAGTATGTATGTTTCACTCTGCCCATGCATTGTCTGAAGCCGTGTGTGTGTGTGTGTGTGTGTGTGTACATATAGTACAGGAGCTGAAGAAAATAATAGAGAGAACTCACAATAATGTAAAACAACACTAAAGTACATAATAATGTCATAATAATAAATGATTGGTTAGTCTGACTAAAGCCTTTATATATATTATATGTGTAGTCATATGTGGAGTTGTGGACTGTGGTAACCTAGTATGTTTAATTAAGAGGTACTTGTTGCTTTTCCATATAATGCTATTTTATACTTATACTCATTTCAAAGTAAAAATTACATCTTAGATTAAGGTTTTACATGATCTGTTCATAAAAATATGACGTATTCATGTAGAATAAACTACCCAAAAGTATATTAAGCAGTTTAAATAAGTACTTTTTACATGTTAATGCATAAATAATAATGGTCCATATATTATAATATAAAATAACTCTGATAGGGCCCGTTAATGTATCACATTATGTTTGATAATATTAATGTGAATGCAGAACTTTTAATGGTAATGAAATATTTTTAGATGGCGTTATTGCTGCTTTTATTTAAAGGATGTGTGTATGTGTGTATGTTTTTGATGTGATATGTGTCGTATTGTGATATATATATGTAGGTATAATTTTGATTTGTTGTCCTTTTAGATACAATGATTTTGCTATCAAATAATAGTTTTAAGTCCCTTTTTTTAAGAAAAAAAGTCAAAATTTTCTGATTCTGGCTTCACAAATGTGATTATTTCATTATTTATTTAGTCTTCTATGACAGTTACTAAAAATCTTTAAGTTGTGGACTCTTATTCAGAGGAGAAAGAGGACATTTGAGGACATCATCTTGGATTGCCAACATTTTTTTTTTCCAATTTTGTACATTTTTTATAGACAAAACAATTTAATTGATTAAATAGGAAAATAATCAACAGTTTTAATGAAAATGATGTTATAGCTGCAGCATTAGTTTTTAAGACTCTCTCCCCATCTGCAATGTTGCATACGTTTTTGCATTTGTGTAACAAACCAGAAAAAAAGAAATCGGAAATTGCCCGGTGTTCCTTGAAAGCTCCATTACAGCTGACACACGCTGCTAATTGCTTGTCAGCTGCATGACTCAGTTGTGTAACCTTTTTGTTTTTTTTGTTTTTTTACTTAAAATTAGGATTTACAGTAAGTTGCTTTAATCACCTGTGACAGTCCTGACAAAAGAAAAACATTATGAGCTGTTATAGCTCATAAAGTGTTTGCTTCGTCCATTCTTCATGCTTATATTTGTGCGTTATCGAGTGGTGCACATATTGCTAACGTATTGCTAACAGTGGGACCCTCGTAACAACTTTCTGGCCAATCAACCGGCCCACCTTCTCTGCTCCAGGATTCGAATGACCTATTAGCCAAATGTGTTTATTCAGTGTTTAGTCACTATTACCCTCAGTATGATCCCTGCACTAAAGGGCTAATGGCTGAAATTTCCCCCCCCCCGCCAAGCCCAACTTCACCGTAAAATAATTGATCGCATATGAGAGTAACTGGCACGCGTTTCCTCTTGTTTTCCTAAAGAGGTGATATCATGCGGTCAGGCTGCTTGTTCGTCACTGTGATAGCGTGATTGTTTCCGGTACTAAGAAGAAAGAAAGAAAGAAAGAAATGGAGAGATGGATGAGAGGGCAATGCGGTTCTCAATGAGGCACTGCAGCATTAAATCACACATCAAATCATTTGGTGTTATCGCTCCAAGGCCAGCGAGCAACAAGTCAGAACATGTTTTGTTTTATGAAGCTGTGTTTTACTTCTCAAACGCTCTGTCATTACATTGGCAGGATCTTGTTCTTTATCAAAATCTAAACTGCACAGCTCAATTTTTGCCTCCTAAACGTATTTTTTTGGAGATAAAGTCTTTGCTGCAGGGATTTATAGGGTTTCCTTTTGTCAACGAAACATAAAATTAGGCTAGATAAAGGGATTACAAGATCTTTTTTTAATGTTCTTTTAAAAAAAAAATCTTCCGGTCTGCAATTTCAGGCTAAATTATCTCCTTAATTTGTTTAAGGTGTTATAGCTTTAAAGTCTGGCCTGACCAGTCAAAAAACCAGCAAATATTTTACCTACTAATTGCAGCAAAATGTAAAAAGAAAATCACAAAGAGCAAGATTGATTTGCACCCTTGTTCGCCTCTTCACTCTAGTTTCTAGAAATTAGTCAATGTAAAACCAACAGTTTACATACAGAACTACAAGAGTGTATATACCGGATATACAGTAATATTCTTCTCTCTTTTTGATGCTGTGAACGTGTGTGCATGTGTGTATGTCTGTGTGTGCTTGTGATTATTCAGTGTGTGCATCCCATGAAACACTACCCTAAGCTTGGTGTGTGTGTACAGTACATGAAGGGGCATATATATGAGTGTGTGTGTGTGTCTGCATGATTTTTGTATGTGCATCCCCTATATGTTACATTTACCTAAACTGCTGCTCTCTCTTTTTCCTGCTTCATTTTGACAAATTTGCGTTTCCAGGAAGCCTCTGAGGTCAGTGCAGCATCTGTTGCTACTTAGGTCCACACACACACACACACACACACGCACGCACACATGCATAGTGCAGGGGCTGCTTTGTATAAGTTACTGAGGAACTGAGTACCAATCAGACATGAAGGCGTGTTTAAAGTTCCCAAAGTGACTTTAAAGAGGAGTCCAGGTCTAGACCTCCTGTATATCTGGGATGTTAAGCGGGTGTATGTGAAGGAAATTGTTTATTATTTGAAGGGATCAATATTAGAAATCTAAAACAATCTTATTTTTGCATTATTGCCTTAAAAACATCAGATTACATAAATGTGATAGAATAATGCAATAGGGATGTTGATACATTCAGGCTTTCAGATGTTTTTTAAAGGAAGTTTCTCACATAAATGCTCCATGACTACACGTTTTATTTTACATATTTTTTCTTTATGTACGAAATCAACAAAAAGTGCTCAGGCTCTAAACAAACAGTACACCAGCATAGTTATGTTGGCCATGCTGATCTGGCCAAAGCCGTCCACTGCATCAGCCTTTCACCCTCAAGTGTTTAACTCTGTCAGTTCTCATTACCTTTCATTCGTGTCTCTTTGCCCAAAACCACATTCATGACCAAACATGGCCTGATCCCAGCGAAGTGATGCTTCAGAGTACCTCAGTAAAAACCCTCGGATACTTCAGCAATACCACAGCGATGTCAGCAGAGGAAGAAGAAGCCCATTTTGCTCTCATGATTTCTGGAATGGGTCCGAGGAGACACTGAGCAGCGAGATGAGAGAAGCCAGACATCTAGAAAAGATCTGCAAGGAAAAGAGGTTTTCTGTTCTCGGTTTGGTATGAAGCCACAGGAACTGGGCTTCACAGCCAAGTCCCTGAGCAAAACCGACATAACCTCAGCGGGTTAAATGGAACCCAGAACCACAGATCACAGACCTCTGTCTCAGCATGCACAGGGGTCAGGATTCAAATTAAACCTCATGTTTGTTTGTTCACATTTATGCCATGTAGAGAAGCATATACATCTTGAAAATTTGATAATTCAAACACAAAACACAATCCAATGCACCGTTTATCACCTGTGGATAAAAAAAAAAAATCAAAGAACATCTCAACCTTTATCTATAAAGTGATTGTCTAACCGTGTGGACATGAGAATGTATGAAAATAATTGATGTGATGTCCAACATTTTTATATCAGCACGCCTCTGAGGATTAATTCACTTGTGTGCACTGAATGAGAATGGTGTAAATAGGTACCATTTTATACCATAAACATCTGCCAATTAGAGCAAGCATTTTGTTTTGCAATCTGACTTTATCCTTGGTATCCTCATCATTGACCTCTGTGAGCACCTTTCTGCTCATTTGCATTGCATATAGCAAATTTCAGATAAGAAAAGACTGAAGCAACCTTTTAATAGTTCAAACAGAACGTGTCGACACAGTCAACCTTCAGATCTTCAGATCTGGTGTCTGCTTGGGATGAGATGTGTACAATGACCGAAGCTAAGGCAAAAAAGCAATAGGAGGGGGGATATTGCCGGTATTGTTCCTTGATGTGTTGCTCTGCAAAACAATAGCCCTCTGAATTTTTTTTTAAAGGATAAGGCTGTCAATTTTCGATATTTTTCTCATTGTCAACAAATCTCATGTGTGGAGCCAAACCAACAACGAATTGATCCTACTTACAGATATTTTATGTGTATCCAGAGTTTGATATATCTAATTCCTCTGTGCCCAAGACCTTCATTGTTGTCCAAAAAACTATTAGAAACAGAGCTCTGGAAACAGGTCTATAAATTACTCAAAGAACTTCAATACAAAGTCAATAGTTGCTACTGCACTGCTACACAGAGCTGTGCCTGCTGCTGCGCTGCACAGAGAGGAGATGTTAAGATGTTAAGATGCTGCCCTGCAGGGTGACGGACTCTCCGTGGCCTGCCGTGTTAACAGGACAGCCGTGTCAGAGGAGTGAGGACCACCCCTACGCAGCTTCCCTCGACAAAACTCAACCAGATGTGTAATGAAGGCCAGTGTATGCATGAGGATGGTGTGTGTGTGTGTGTAATCATTCTCACCTGTGTTGCAGTATGTGCTGATACAGTACAACCCCTTGGGTGGAGGCTAATGGATGCAACCCGGCATTAGGCTTGTAGTTTCTGCCTGTCTCCCATATTCGTACTCTCTCCCCCCTCTTTGTCTTTCCCTCCCAGTCACAAACCAGCAGATCTTACATCACCTCAACCGCCGCTTTTCCTTTTTGTCGTGTCCAAAATTTTCTTTTTCTATTTACGGTATCTTAGGTTCTCTTCCCCCTCGGGGCTTACATGCGGAATTAATTTTTATATTCCCTTTCTTTCAAAATTCCCCTCAACTGCCAGCCATCCTCCCCCTTTACCTCCTGTACCTTCCCTCCTCCTCCTCCCCCTTCATCCCCTCATCCCTACCTTACAGCTGTTGTTTTGGATTAGTCAAATAGCTCCTGTCAGATCCAGTGATCCCTCTCCTTTGCCACCCACAGAGCTGCGCCGCGCACACACCACTCACTCCCTTTCCGCCTCTCCCCTCAGTCTCCCTCTCTCTCCTGCTCGTGCGCACCAACCATATTAACGTCTTTGACAGGTGTGTGTCAAGGTGCTTCTGTGGGCAGGGCCGCGAGGTTGCCGTGGTTTTTTAGAGGGCTCCACAGGCTTTCTTTCTTTTCAGGTCCAGGAAGGCGAGACGGTGCTGGTGTACCGCTCACAGCTCTCAGCAGAAAAAGGGTTTGTTGTTCTAAAGTGGACAAGGAGCGTCATAAATTCCCAGCGTTTTACTTCGCTGGAATTCACCTTACCTTTCAACTCCTCCTCCTCCTCCTTCTTCTTCTTCTTCTTGTGTTTTGGGGAGTCCTTTCAAAACCAACTTTATTATTTTTCTTCTTTTTTTTTGTGCAATTTTGACAGCTGCAGGTCTGGTCATCCATGCTGGGTGAGACAGACTGATACTGAAAAGAGTTTTGACATGATGATGGCAAGGGTAATAGTGTTATTTCAGTCATTTGAAGAAAAGGGAGTTACTGCGTGTGCACGAATGTGTGTGTGTGTGTGTGATGGTTAGAGTGAAGAGAGTCCAGTTGCAATAGCACGGCAAAGATATGCATTCAAGCAGAATTGGAAGAGGTGCTACATAATTATTTGACAGAGACATGTCAAATTGATGATGTTATTTCAGTGATTGAGGTTGCTTTTAGTTTTGAGTTGCAGTGAAACAGTATAGGGGTGCGGTGCAAAGTCAACAAACCGTACAGCCATATCCAAATATTGCTGTATATAGACTTAAGGTGTTTTCATACTTCCTATGTCTGAGATTTGTGTTTAATTTCATTTCCAACTTGGGTCATTTCCCAATCACAGGATACCAGGTTTGTGGAGATAACAGAAGGCATTCTGTATAGAGCACTTGAACAACACGTCTAAGAAACAGATGTCAGGGCAACACGTCTTAGATTGAAACACACCAACCCAACTTTAAGGGATATAATGTGATTTTGTACAGTATTTTAAACCCTCATACAACATTGCTGAGACATGTCAGATGACACGACTGCTCACGAGTCCTGAAACATGGGAATCTCAGCATGCTAACATATCCATTATGAAAATACTAACATGCTGATATTCAGCAGGTATGATGGTAACATGCTAACATGTGTTAATTAATATTAAATACAAAGTACAAAGATATGAGAATACCATGTTGGTTATAAACCAAAGTATTGGGATGATGATGGCTAATGATGGCACTTGATGTGAAGTCAAGTATAAGGTGCATCAAGCATGGTAGCTGTCTCTAATGACCATAAACTGTAAGCAATGTATCAATCACACATGCGTTTACATGTCTACATACATACATTGATGTGGTGGCTGTAATCAGTTAAATGGCTCCGTGCCAATGAAAGTAGTGTATTCACTTAGCAGACACTATTATAAAGCCATCAGAGTATTTCGTGTGTGTGTGTGTGTGAGAGCTATGTATAAAAAAAATATTGACAATGAAGGATTTTTCTTTGTTTTTGCTGATCTCTAAATCAATTCACATCAGACTATTTTGTTGCATAAAACCCAATTTCAGGATTACAAAACATGTCAATAATATATTTAACAATATTTTCAAATATTTATTATCCTCTCCGGGACCTTCTGTGATTCTTGGTACCTGCTTTATGTTACATGTACAAACCTCTCTCAAACTGCTTTACTCATGAGTAAAGATCTGAATTTATGGCAATAACAATCATGTTTCCTCCTGTTTTTCCTCTTCCTCTTTCGCCTCCTCTCGGCCTCGTCTTTCCATTCTGGTGTTTTCTCTCCATCAGCCCCCTCTGCCCTGTGTCCTCCTCCAGCTGAGGACAAGATCCGACCTCTTCCTCCACTCGTGGGCTTCCTCTCCAAGACAATGGCAGGGCAAAGGATTTGTGTGTGCAGGGAGTAGTGTATGTGCCTTATTATTTGCAAAGGTACTTACATGTATATGTGAACTATTAGGTATTAGTATCACCTGTACATGTATTATTTCTGTATTTTCATATCAGTGCGTGTTTGAGCATTTTTGTTTGTCAATCACATATGTTATCATGTGCAGGTGTGTGTGTGTTAACATGTAGATTTATGGTGCAGGAAACAGCAGCTATGTCACTGTAAAACAATAGAAGATTCTACTGCAAACACACACACACACATCCATGCATGTATACACACACACACACACTGTTTTAGTACTCACTTCTCCTGAGACCCCTCTGCTTCTACCACAAGGAACTCCCTTCCTGCTGCAACGCTGGCACAAAACACACACTGAGTGACACATCCCTTGGGCGCACATGTTGTAGGGATAAAGCTTCAAGAGTCGTGCATCCTCTTTTTAAAAAGAAAGTGAGGATAAAAAAAAACAAGAGAAAGAAAGCATGAAAACAGAAGAGACAGGATACAGGATATAAAAGCAAGACGTCTTCTATGTCCACGTATGCGCTGTCAGATTTATTAATAAAGTTATGGACAGAGAGAAGTGTAGCTCGTCCAGCTATCCTGCTTTGATAAAGTATGTCATATCCAGCCATATGCTAGTATCAGACTGGAAATCACTATATCGTCCAAAGAAAACAGTCTTGTGTTATAGCCTATAGCCTGCCCTTAAAACTACTGTGTGTAATCTCCATGAGACAATAGCCCTGAGTGCCAGTGTTCACTTACAGATGTATAATAATCTTCCTTTCATATAACCCTTCCCCCCCCTCTGTTTCAATGGAAATGTTGAAGGCCCACTTGAGACAAGCAAAGATGTCGTAGCTGTTGTCCGCTCCCTCCGTGAATGCAGACACCCTGCGATAAAGGTGATATAAAATACATGAGATTATGGTGGATTCATTGAGCTTTTCCCCCAAATCTCTTTCACAATGCAGTAACAGTCAATCACCTGCATAAAACGGCTTAAATATAGGGTTTAAGACTTGTTACACAACTACCCGCAGCCATGGCTTGTAATTGAAACTTTTCCATTTTGTTTTTTTTTCAAATGCTTTGGCTGCCGAGGGGAGATTGGCAGCTCTGAGTGGCCAGCAGATGAAGCGGCTGGCGCGCTAATGAATAGAACGCTGATTGCAGGATCCCCAAGATGCAAATTACCGCGCCTGCCACCCCTGACGACCGGCAATTACCGGGCCGCCGTGGCGGACGCCTCGTGCATATTCATCGCACCCGCTGGGCATATTGATCAACAACTTACTTCAAGCAAGAAGCACTGAAATGTATCAGTCAGTGTTAAAAAAAATAATAAAAAAAAATCCTTCTTTTCCTGTTGTCAAATTTGACACAGTAATATCTAGTAAGACGAGCCGTTTAACTATGTAAAGAGTATTTATTTTAGTCGGGCTCAGGTATAGGCTAATTGCTAATATGCTACATTCAAGAAGAAGTGACAAAACATGTCCTTCATTAGAAAATAGTCTTAATTCAAATTTTAATCTCTGCTTGTACTTTGCCTGATTAACTGCACCTAAAGTTCACTGCCCCCAATAATGACATGCAACTTTTAAGTTTTGTTTTTATCTTAACAAGTATTGCATCAAGATTAATTTTGCATGTCAGGCTTCACCTTGTTTAATTTACAGTTTACAGTATTACACATTTCCTTTACATCACATATGTTCATTTAAAAAAAATGAATTCAGTTTCATTTTATTTTTATGTGTATCATTAGTCTTTGTAAGTCAGAATTATGTCATTATAGTAATAGCTGTTCAGGGACTGTGTTTCCCTGATTATTTCAGTATCTCACCCTCAGCACATCAACTGTTTTCCTGTTCAGTTACCTTAAATGTTGGTGTATTTATTAACTCATATTTTTGGACAGGATACTTTTCATGGAATCCTCCCTAAATGGGAAAACACATACAAACACACGCACGAGTGCAGACTTGACAACATGAAATATGAATATGAAAAGGTTTCTTTCAACAACGGAAAAACAAGAGTGCTGCCAGCGGTTAATGGGACCAAATGACGGAAAGCTGAGCAACATCGGATTTTGAGCTCTCTCTCCCTCAAAACAAACATCCAATAATCACATTAGCGATGGATAACAGAGCTGTGTCATTATTGTCTTGTGTGTATGCGTATGGTTTAGAGCCACAGCCATTTATCACTTCTTAAAAAATATATATATACAAACTTTGAAAAAATAATTTCTATTCTTGCACACAAACACGCCAAACACATACCAAGCAGCAGGAAGCTCAGTTACAGTGAGCAACTAACAGGTGACATAACCTGTTCAACCTGATAGGGGGCAAACATCTGTTGGGACCCATCGACACATCCACCATGCATCGTGTGTGTACACTGTCAAGTTCCCATCAAAGTATAGTGCACACAGCAGGCTTCACACATTATCTACCAGAAGTATAAAAATAATCTTAATCTGCAACAATGAATTGATTAATCAATTAGGAAAAGAAAAAAAAAATGTCTTCTAAGATAGTAAATGAAATAATGGGTTATGGACTGACGACAGAAGAAGAAGACATGTGAGGACGTCACCTTGGGGTTTGGGGAACAGTGATAGACAAAGTATTGATCTATAATTATCTATTACTATTGGTTTTAAAGAGGAAATAATTGACAGATTAGTCGATAATGACAACGACCGTTATGGTTGCATCCCTAATCTTATCGCTAACTCTAAAACAATACATTAACCGATTACTTTAATATTTGCTATTGCACACTGTCCTATGATATAATAATATAAAATTATGGACTTCCTGTCACCAGGTTTTCAGTGTAAAACACAACTTTAAATGCGAAGCAGTTTTAGATCTTCACACTGAGAGTTTATTACGAGAAACCTTCCCCCACATCGGGTGCCGAGGTGCTCCTGAGCAAGGCACTAATATCACCTCATAACTGTTACAGTGGCTGAGCTGTCAACAGGATTGTAGTTGTAACACTAAGCAGCTCCCAAGAGTGCTGCGCTCCCTCCCTCCCTCCCTCTGCTGCTACTTCCCCGGGCCATCTACAGGATAAGAACGTGTCCTTAGCCAAGTTTCCCCTCTTAAATAAGGGTTAAAGCACACACAGAGAACTCTTTCCTTTCAACTTTTTATACACTAGCTATGCATATAGATCCATATCTTAAATATTACCAACCCTCCTGATAATAATCTCCACACACATACTGAGTTGTCTGACATGTTTCCGACACACAAAAGCAACCTGCACTCAGGAAAGGGGGGGAGGGAAAAAAAAAGCAGATAGTTACCGTAGAGCAAAAGAAAAGAAAGAGCGAGTGCAGGTGCTGACCTCCAGAGTTGTTCACATATGTTGTTATCTGTGTGCAATTTCTCCGCTGCAGATTCTTATCTTCTTATCAGAGAACGTCTGGTGGACTGAAAGTCCGCCCATCAAAACTGTGACTTGGGGCCCAAATTACATCAATCAGGGTCTGGAGTGGAGCGGTGCCTTCAGTTCCTTAAATTGGTGGAATAACAAATCTATTTCCATTCCTTACCTTTGATTTAAGCGCTTAACTGTGAGAAACAAAGTAAAAGCAGGGAGTAAATTGTTGGAATTTTGATTTGAAAAACAAAAAAAGGTTCAATTAGATAAAGCCTGCAAGTGAGACAATGGCTTGTTTGCTTTTGTGATGTCCTGCTGCCTCAAAGAATTTACCATAAAGTCTCACCTGTTAGGTTCCTAAGATATTTCTTGTGGAGGGTTTCTGAATAATATAATTTAGTGGTGTGGAAAAATAGATATAGGACTCATCCGAACAGCCGAATTGCCTAAAGGATAGGTTCACAGTTTTTCAAGTCCGTCCTAAAACAATATTCCGGTGTCCAAATGAACATTGACATTTGTTTATAATCATTCCTCCTGTTCATACTGACCATTAGAAGATCCTTTCATATTGCACTTACATTGTAAGTGATGGGGGACAAAATCAACAGCCCTTCTTCTGTGCAAACATTTATTTAAAAGTTTATTTTAAGCTCATATGAGGCTTTAGCTGCCCAAATTAGTCAAATCAAGTCTTTTCAGCACCAAATTCCCCTCTGTACGATCCTTCCACTGCAGCTGAAAACACAAAAAGGGAATTATTTTATACCAAAAAGACTGTAACTGTGGAAGATATCCACTTTATTTGACTAATTCTGATGACTAAAACTTCAGATAAACCTTCAAAAAAATTTTTTTTTTCAAAACCAGGGCTGTAGGTATTGCCACCTATCACTTACGTCATCACTGATCCCATTCAATTTTTTCAAAGTATACATATATGCATAAATTTATATTTTATGTATGTACATTATATCATTTCATCATTCAGGCATTATGTGTCTTGTAAAATGTCCCGCAGCTCACGTTCAAGCACTGTCCTCTATAAATATACTTCTATTATCTTAGTTAAAGATACAGTCTTATATTATTGCTTCAACATTGTCATTGTTTATTTATCTATTATACTATACTATGTTTTTTGTGTTTATCTTTTCATGCTAATAGCTTTTACTGTCAGTTTTACATATAGTTATGTTAAGTAATGATAAAACTGGATGCCAAACTCTGTTCATTGTTATCTGTGTTTCACTGACTTTCAACCATGTTAAAGCCTTCTAGAAATTTCAGTGTATAAATGCTGCTGATTAGAAAAAACACAATGAAAAGTTGTAAAAAAAAGATGTATTTCACTGTCTGTCCATCTGTGTTTGTTCATCTGTCTGTCAGTCAGCCAACATGAACACAAGTGAGTCCTGCCAGCAGCAGAATTGTAACAGGAAGCAATCATTTCATGAGCAAAATGACTATTGAGAGGCGTCAGTCATGTTCATGACCAAAGCAGCCAGGATGTTGCACAGCTTGATGCTAAAGTTGTTTGAAGTTTATTTGTCAAGTCCTGTTTTGAGGAATTAAAATAAACCTAAAGTAGCTTTTAAAATAACATATTTGCAAAAAATTTTTTTAATAACATTATCTGCTGTTGTAGATGCTATATATATGCTATATAATCTTGTGAGATTGTGAAAGCAATCTGCTCCTCTGTGTGGATGTGCATTTTGTGGTCTGGTCACATGATGACTTGTGACAGGAGTCATAAGGGGTCAAGTGGGGTCATGAGCACTATCCTGACATCCTGCCTGTCTAATCACCTGTTTATTTATTTAACAACCAAACTCTGATCCACATCGACCGAAGGAGAGAGAGAGCAAAGAGAAAGCGAGAATGAGAAAGTAAAAGTGAGAGGAAAAGGTTGATTAAGGTCCAGTTTGATCATGATTGATGTCATATTTAGTTACAAAATGTTAAGCTAATGCTACATGTTGTTTGTTGTTCCTCCTTTTTAACACCAAGTATACAACTGTCATTACAAACTCCTGCTGTGTTTAGATGGCACCAAATATGTCAGGCTGGATTTTGGCAGAACGTGTATAAAATGATGCACGACACCACTCAAATATTTCCATTTGATGAAAAGGCCATATAAAAAAAAAAACATCCGCGTCACTTAACAAGCTGATATAGAATATGATCATGAGATTGTCAATGTGAAATAATATGAAATTAACAACCCTAATGCTTCTGTTAAGCATATATATTTTTTGATTTTTGTTACTCAAAATCACACATATTCAAATGAAAAATATGAAAGCTGTAAATATTAAGGAGAAGCACTGCTGCAAGTACTGCATTAGTATAGCTTGTTGCTGCCCTCTTTTGGGAAGCACTGGTACCTGCTTTGACCTACACTCGGCTTGTATTTACCATCTTTTACCACATAGTGGTAATATCCTAAAGGCTGTAACACTGGAAGTCTGAAGAGACAAAATACACCAGGGGCGATGGCAACATGTTAACCCCTTCAGATTGAATTTGATTGTTTTTTGACCTTTCCGGTATATCATGTGACCGACTTTCACTTTGCACCATTGTCCATTTTCATCAGTTACAGCATAGGAACATTATATTATGTTAAATAGTTTATATGACCTCAAAACGCTGAATATTTTAGTTTTTATCTTATATTTGTTTTGCTGCTTTGGAAGTGAAAGATTATTATTTATTATGAGATGCAAGCGATACACTGCATTAAAACTGGTTATTGTAATATCACCTTCCCGACAGAACTGGGTACGATCACTATGGTGGTGATCTAAATCTAAGGTTAAGGTTCTGCAGCTTGCAAGACTAAAGTCCACTGATACATTGTTTGCTGAGAAAGATGGAAGTGATAACCCACCTTTTGTTCAAATTCAAATAGTTTACAGGGAATATTTTCTCCTGAATTTGAATATGATAATATGATAATATGATGCAGGAGTCTTCGGTTACATATTTTTATTATCACAGATCCCTCCATGTTTCTGTAAGACTTTGCATGTGAGTTACAGTAAAAGTGCAAATTGGAAGTATTACAGCTTCAGCTGTCATGTTCCAGGAATGTGCATCCGTGTGTGTGTGTGTGTGCATGCGTGGAAGTAAATATTGACCCCAGCAACGTTTATGTAAAAAGCTGACCAAGGTAAACACACACACACATATTTGTCAGTGAGTGTAGACTTAATAAAGGACAGTAAACATACGCTCTGTCCAACATTTTCCCCTAGTAGCTCAAATTCAGTAAACCCATCTTTAACATCACATCTTTAGTAACACTGACATGTTTTTGAGTATTTCACACTGTATATTTTAAGCAGACACAGATTTTTTTTGTCTGCATGTAACATATTTTGTGTAAAAAAAAGACATAGATAGTGATATTCAATCCATCCTGACCTGTTTGAATTGAGCTCTACAGACTGCGTCTGTTTCGAGGTACTTTGGCCGGCAGGTTTTCTTTCTCTGAGTGACATGTTGAATATTTTATCTCTGATGGGTAGAAGGAAGGTCAGGTTACAGCAGGATGAATGACTGCAGGACAGGAGGGCTCCAGTGAGGTGGTGACAGGGCTCCACCTACCTAGATACACACATTAAATGGATGGGAATTATAATGAGATATTTAATAGCATGGATACATGAGAGGGAACGCTTGATCAGGGATGTTGCACACACTCAGTGAAGAACAAAAAAACTCAATAAATGCTAATGTAATAGTTTGTCTGTCTACTAGTTGTGTAATTACAATGTGCCAACGTTGTGTTTACAGCTCATTGCATTGCCCCCAATTGCCTAAAAAAGAGAAAGAAATTCTATGAATGCATGTTTAAGGAAAAAGACATAGAAAAACATTTGAAGTCGAGCTGTACAGGATTTATCAAAATGAAAAAAATATTTGATGAAGTCAAAATATCTGATACTAGAATTTAATCCTTGTAGAGCAGGACTACAGATGCTGATGTCAAAAAGAAATGTAAAGGTAGTCAACAATGTATATAGTACAGTTTCCTTGCAATACCTATCTGCACTTACCTTTCTCAAGACCATCAGGTAGGATTAAACACACCTCCTGACTAAAGGTGGCTCCTCCCACTCCCTGCACACCTGCATATAAGCTCACCTGTAGCATCAGCAGCACAGAGCCTCCTGCATTACTCTGGATGCCACCAGGCCTCTATCTGAAAGAAAAATCGTGGTAAGTAGAATGTTATTTGTTTTTGGGTTTTTTTAGCAATCAGACTTCTTCAAATGGATCTTTAAAAATCATTTTTAGTTATTCTACTTCATTCTGTTATTAAATTCAATCATTGAAATTATGAACAATTTAAAGCACTGATCGAAATAAAAATTATAATTGTAAGAAAAGCTTTAACCACTAGTGAATGAATCTTCACTGTTCATTTTGGTCCAAAGTTGTCAACACAATTCTTGGTTAGTTGATGGAGAGACGATCTTAAAAAAAAAAAGGAAATGAAAGCTCATTTCCTGGTGAACAAAGTGTCTCCTTGTGTCACTCGAATTCCCTCTAAATATTTTCCCGATCATTTTCCCAAGCTTTATCTTTCATCTGAACAAGGACTGTCTGTCTCCTGTCGAGTCCTTTGTAGTGTTGTGGGAACGGTGTTGCAAGGATCAAGTGACAGAGAGACAGAGAGGTTCCCTTGACTGCTTATCTGCCACTGAAACCCTGCTTAGAGACACGCCAAAGCAAGCATGCGCAAAACCGCACGAACACACACACACACACACACGCATTCCCTGTATACTGTCTCGCTTCATGTCCAGGAAGTAGTTTGGACACCTGTTGAACTTAATATCAAATGAGAAAAGAGGAATTTTAGATTGTTGAATTTCAACAATTTGATAACATTTAACCTTAAAGAAAGATATTACTTGGATCTCCTCTGTTTATGTTTTTATGAATCCTCCATTAGTCTCTTCTGGAATATAAAATGCATCTTATTATCATAGTAATAGACTATATGAGAGTGTTCTTCAGCCCCGGTGAGAGTTTCTTCTTCAACCTGGGGTTGAGCCGTCGTCATTTACATTTTGATTTTATGCCAAGTTGAGTTTTGAATTTGAATGGAGCCGAGATAGACAGGCTGAAGTGTCTCTGACCATAAAGTCAGTCATCTCTTAGATGCAGATGGTTAGTTTGAATAGGCACTAAAGCCGACCATGCACTCATTTAAAGGCTCTCATCAGCTTCAGTGGGTGTTTAGTGGTCTTCAATATTAGGCCCTACTTGTATTTCCATTAAAGTCCAGCCAAAGCGCTGGAATAAAAGACATTTGCTTAAGGGCCATAAAAGAGTTTTTCTACAGCCAGATCTCATGTAACACTAGCTTTAAATTACTGCAGTAGGTCTAACAGGCAGGCTTTTTCAGTTATGTATTTTTCTCATGACATCTATAATCTGATCTTCCATTTTCTCCTCAGATAAATGGACCCTTAGGTGCTCTGATAGATGTAACATCTGTGATTGTGCTGTTGTTCTGTGCCTCTCTTTATATCTTGCCTTCACCAACACGTCATCTAATTTTCAGGATCCTTGTGTTGCTCCCTGTGTCTTTTTTTTTACCTTACAGCCCATCATGGCCTCCAGCATGTCATTGAGGGGTTATTCTATGAGCCGTCAGCCCTCTTTTTCCAGTCGTTCTCTGATGGACACCGGCCGCGCTCGCTCCCGTGCATCGGTGTCTTTCTCCTCTGCCAGCCCACTGACCCGCTCAGCTTCTATCGGCCAAGATCTCAACGGCCCAGTCAGCCTGCAACTTAATGGACTGCATGGCAACAGCACCAATGACAAAGAGGCTATGCAGAGTCTTAACAACCGCCTGGCCAACTACTTAGACAAGGTCTGCTACACGACACAATAGTGCACTATTAGGCTGGTTGATCAGCAGCCAAATGGATGATGTGTGTGTCACTGTTTAGCACCATGCAGTCAAGGAAATGATCTAATTAGCGGTAAACTGTCACACATTGATCCACTGGTATCGAAAGGGTTTAAATGTCTCTTTGTCTTGCTCCAGGTGCGTTCACTGGAGCGCTCCAACGCGGACCTAGAGATGAAAATCAAGCAAGTGATGCTCGACCGTATTCCCAAAGGTCATGACCTTGATGCCATGATGGCCAAGGCACATGCTGTTGAGCAAGAGGTACTGCAAACATGAAGGAAACATGCAACCGCATATAAATATGAATTTAAGTTTTGCATCAGTATGTTCATCAAAAGCAGAATCGTACCCACACTTGACATTTGGGTTAAACTTAACGGAGCCGAGGCAAAGTTAATAATTATTTTACCTATTTTGACTAAACAGAGATAGTTATAGTTTAATGAAGCTGGAATGTGTCACCTTATTATACACATTTTCTGGTATCTTTTTGTAATTACATATGTTTTGATAATTCTATTAAGCATACACATACAGTATAAAACATAACAAAAAATCTGATGCAGTGGGCTTGGTTGTGATATACTTAAAAACAACTGTAAAGTCTGTCTTTTAAAGTCTATAACGCTGTTAACACCGTGTTAATATTTGTCAGGTGAGGAAGAAGACCTTGGAAAATGCTCGTCTCATGTTGGAGATGGATAATGCTAAACTGGCTGCTGATGACTTCAGAATCAAGTAAAGTGGTTAATGATTACACTATGTAGATAGAAAAAGAAACAGGTTTGTTTGACATAGAGCCATTTTGTCATTAAGAGTGCATGCAGTAGTGTCCACGTTGGACATTTATAATAGCTGTTTGCCTTTACAACATGACAACAGTACAATCTTTGTAGCATTTGATAGAAAACTACCTGCACAGCTCATGACCTCAGCTGTACGTTGTGTATATTACTAATGTATGCTAACAAAGATGGTAAACATCAGCATGCATTGACATTTGCATTTAGCTCAAAGCACTGCTGTGACAGCATGCTAGCATGGCTGTATACTCTATATATATATATATAGTCTTGTTCCTGTTACTAGGTGGGAGACTGAGCTGGTGATGTGTCAGTCAGTGGAGCGAGACTGTGTTGCCCTGAAGAAGGCCAAGACAGACCACGAGCAGATCATAGCCTCTCTGAGGGGAGATCTGGACAGCCTGAAAGAAGAACTTTACTTCCTTAAGAAAAACCACGAGGAGGTATTCTGTTTATCATCTCTCTGTTTTATAGTGTTCACTGTGTTCTCACCATCCATTAACATTTCTCCAACCTGCCCACACAAACAGCAAGTTGTCTGATATTCGACTGACCCAATTTGGTGGACTTAAGACGTCTTTTAGGGGTGTTGGTGGTGGTGGTGTTGGTGGGGTCCTCTGGTTACTGTGGACAAAAGGAGCAGGTAGATCTGGTTTCCTCAACCTGCTTTTTCTGTCCAGTCAGCTGATCTGAGGCACCCTGTCTACTCTCTCTCCTCAGGGGAGAAGGTAAACTTATCCACTCAGTCTCTCCAGAGGAAGTTTGCTCTCCCTCTCACTGAAGAGGCAAATAAACCTATGCTGTAGGGCAGATTCAGTACTCGACTAACAAAACAGTTATGCAAGAAATAAAAGAAAAAAAATCAGATCTGGTGTTGGACGGTTATACCTTCAAGACATTAGAAGGCTTCACATTTGACAAAATGAGACTGGATTTTATTGTGGCTTTGGCATCCTGTGCATTTATTGTATATCCACATTATCTACATATATACTATTTTACATTTGCTTTGTCTTTTTTGAATACACATGAATGCTGTCTGCTGTGAGCAAAGTGGTGGTTCGGTCTCTTCTACAGGCTCACTGTAGACCTCCCCCCCCCCCCCCTCTATGAATATGAATATGATCTATGAATTTATATGTAAACAGCATTTAAAACCAGATCAGATCATGTTAAAACAAAATGCACGTGACTTGAGATAATGTCACACTGTAGGGAGAGTGAAAGAGTGAAAGAGAGCGTGCATGAATGAAGAGAGGGATACTATTGGTGTATACGTGTTTGTGTGTGTGTGTGTGTGTGTGTGTGAGTGAGTGATTTGAAAGCGCCAGGGGTAAGGTGAGCTCTTCTCCATCAACTATTGATGGAGAACATGTGAATAATGAAGACGCTCTCACATTCTTCCGGCCACTCTGCGGTGTTGTAGGCACAAAACTCCTCATGTTTCCATGTGTCAGCTGCTCACACAAATGTTAAGCAAATACAAGACAGACACAAATTTACATTAGATACTCAAACAAATAGTACAACTTCACACACACTGTGACGAAACAACATTACTGTAAGTGTGTAAACGACTTCTACTCTTGCAGGATCTTGAGCAGATGAAGTCTCGTATTGCCAGAGACGAGGTGAATGTGGAGGTGGACTCGGCCCGCGGCCCAGAGCTGGGATCCATTCTGTCTGACCTTCGTACTCAGTACGAGAGTATTGTCAAGAAGAACAAAGAGCATGCAGAGCAGTGGTATCACAAGAAGGTCAGTAGTTATTTATTTCTCATGAGAAGAGAATGTTCTTTAATCAGCATATTTACTGAAATGTTTTTGGGTTTTTTTTTTTGGTCCCGTCAAGCTGGAGACGGTGCAAAATGAGGTGAAGGAAAGCAACGAGGCTCTGCGAGGAGCCCAGAGCGAGCTGACTGAGAGGCAGCGCTTCCTGCAGACCCTGGAGGTGGAGCTGGAGAGCCTGCACAAACAGGTGAGCTGCTCTACCTGAGGAGGAAGCCGTACTCGCATGTGGGAAAATATCATGATGCGTTTTCCCTCTCGTGATTCCATGTTGACAGTAAACATGTTCTCCCATGCTGTTAATCGTGGGTATAATAGAGTCAGTCACTAACCTGTATGTGGTTTCGGTGCTGATATGGCTAATCGTGATCTGAGCAGCAAATGTTTGTTTTGGATGCCAAGGCTTTGCCAGTTTGCAGTTGTTTGTTGATAATTGTCTTTAAAGTAATCTTGAAGTTTGATTTTCAATTGGCAAACATCTTTTGCAAAAAAAATGGGAGGAGGTTGAAAAGCCAGAGCTGACATTAAAGCACCACATTACGGCACACTGGTTACAATGCACAAGTACGGTCACTGTGATGATGGATAAACATTAGAAGATTAATGAATTGGACAATAATTAAAATGTCCCACACTCAACCTGACCACATAAAACACACAATGGTAATCTAAGAAAATTATTTTACCTTTCTCTCCTCAGATAGCAGCTCTGGAGGGTAACCTGGGTGAGACAGGTCAGAAATACTCATCCGAGATGGAGCGGCTGCAGGCCACCCTGAGCCAGCTGGAGGACGACCTCTCCCAGCTCAGGCTGGACATGCAGCGGACCAAAACCGACTACGAGCAGCTCCTCCGTATCAAGCAGAACCTGGAAATGGAGATCGCCACGTACAGGCGTCTGCTGGAGGGAGAGGAAACGTGAGTTTTCAACATCTCCTGAAGATAAGGGAGAGTCATTTGGTTTGGATAATCTGGCTAAACTGTTGGTTTGTTTACAACCTGTCTGATCTTGTATAGGCTCGTTTCATAGCCTGAACTGATAGCCTGGCTCTGTTCAAAGGCAACAAACAGTCCGTAAAATCATGAAATTTGTCCCTTTTTTCTTTAGTTTGTGTACACATTAAAAAAAAAACCAAAACATATATAACTAGTTAATTAAAGAGATTTAGAGGTGCTGGTTGGCAGATATTGTTACCTTTGAACCAAGCTAGGCTAGTTGTTTCCCACCCGTTTCCGGTCTTTATGCTAAGCTAAGGTAATTAGCTGCTTGCTCCAGCTTCTTATTTAGTGCACAGTACATGAATTTCCTAAAATGGTTCCTTAAATATTCTTTAAATGTGTTTATCTTGTTTTCAAGTCAGTTTAAAGCTGTTCTCTGTTTCCTTTGTGCCCTGCAGACTCAAGGAAACTGCACCTCCACCAAAAAGTGAGTACTTGGACTTTAGGTGATTAAAGAAGGTGGAGTCACTGTGTTTCAGAAGAAATAGAAATATAAACCAAACACAGCATTACATAATAATACATTGGCACAACTGTGATCGTTCTTTTTTGAATGCATGCAATCGCAACCTGAAATGAACTTAATAAAGATGAAATGATAGAGGCAATAAGTAGAGCTCAGCCTTCACAAATATTTATTTAACAGCTGAAACTTTACATGGAGTCATACGTGAGTTTGAGACAGTGTAGTGACACAGACAAGACAAACACAGACTTATATTCCTGGACACACACCCAAAGTGGCCCACGGCTAATGATAGATATATGAACGTTTAAACAATGCAAACACTGACTGAAAGCTCAGCTCCTCCAGCAACTAACATGTGAGTGTAAAAGCATTCATCCCATTGTTGTAACTACGTCTTAGTGCGACTGACTGCAGCCGACGGATTGACAAACTGGGAGGTGTTTGTCTTGCAACATTGACAGACTAAAGGCAACATAGAATCAAAGAGCTCTTTGTGAGACAGGATGGTTAGTTTAAAAGGTACAGCTAATTGTTACGAGCCAAATGTTTGTAGTCTCTGTAGAGACAAACTGGCATCACGTCAAACTACAGCAGGAGAAATTAAACTTCTCTCATTTAATCTCATATCAACAAACTCTTCCATCGTCTCATTTATAAACTCATCTCATTTTTTATATTCTCTCATACTACTGTACATCTCTTCTTTTCCCTGTGCAGAGGAGCCAGACGTTAGAACCAGGAAGATTGTGAAGGTGGTGACTCAGACTATGGTCAATGGGAAGGTGGTGGATGAATCCAGTGAGGTGGAGCAGATCGAGGAGACCAAGAAATAGAAAGAGTGAGCAAAACAAAAAGAAAGAGAGAGAATGAACATATTGCATATGAGCTGTGGAGATGGAGCATTGTTCATTCTTGCAACAGTTGGGTTTTTTGTTGTTGTTTTGAATAGGGCATTTTTCTGGGACATTATTTGACGATAAATGTTTTGTGTTTTTTGAGAGAGATTTTTTTTTTCCCAAATTGCTTGTTTGTTTCTGGAGAAAATGCTACAAAAAACATGTGTATGTCCTGTACTGCTGTTACTGCTGTAGCTACACTGGTATACTAATTTTAAATAGAGCTGTGTGTGTGTGTGTGAGAGAGAGAGAGAGAGAGAGATAGAGAGAGACATAGAGAGAGCAACAGACTAACCATCTTCATACAGTTTTACTAATAACAACAGCAACATATTATTCCTTAGTGTGGTAAAGTTTACTTTAGTAAATGTAATACATGCTTTTACACATTTTACAAGAATATCACTTAATCATCTTGGTTGTTTTGGTTTGTACTCTACTCTAAATAAAGTTTCTTCAATCCGTAACATGTCTACACCTCTCTTCCTAAGCTTATATCATTCAACATTTTATAGATTTTTAGACTGAATTCAACAAATGGCAACATGTAGTGTCTCAGTGGACTCACTGAGTTGATGTGCTGGTAAAATAATAAAAAATGTCAAAACTATATCTTCTGTATCAGTTTATGTGTGAAAATCTAGCACTTTGACCGTTGTTTTGTCATGCCCTGATACCTGTCTATCATTGATCAGTATCATATTAGGATTTCACATAATTAATTATGCAAACTTTGATAAAGGTGAAATGTGTGTCAGCACGCGGCCATGCAACTGAAATTGTAAAACAAATGATCCAGAACGGCAGGATTATCTGAAGGTTTAATTCAGAATGAGTAACATAAGATAGATCTGTGTATTCAGACGAAGACGTAACTTCTGTTTTAGTCACTTTAGGATTTTCTTCTTTGTTCCATGTGAGAGAAAAAAAAAATGTGACTGTAATCAATCCGATAATCCCTTCATAATACTTGATCTATCATGACGCAGCAAGCGCACTGTGACCCCACATCAATGCTATAATTTCAGGTCACGACCTTTTTGACTGGCGTCATTATGCACCAACAATCCTCTAGAACAAAAGGCAAAGAGGAAAGCAAAATGAACGGATGAAAAAAAGTAATTCTCAATTTTAGCCTGAAAATGTGTGTTGTGTTTTTTTAATACAACGGCCCACATGCAAGACTCTACACACTGGATCTGAGGCCAAATCCACATTTATGAGAATTAATCAGAAATCATTTAGGTATTTAAAGGCATTTAAAACAAGACAACATATTCAGGGTGTGCCGTAGAGTTCTGACATACAGGTTTCTATTATTTTCCAAACCAGTATTTATAGTAGTTTACAGAACAAATGTGGTAAATGGACACAATAGAATATTTATAGACCTTCGGAGATCACGTTACAGACATCATAATCATTTTCAAAAAAAGCAGTGAACATGACATTTAAAAAAAAAGCATATTGTATAATGAAGGACTAAATGTGAACACTTAAAACATTATTGGTTCAAGGATTCAACCAAACGAGCCTCAGGTTATGCTCACAAGAGACTCTGTTTCATGTCATGCTGGTATGTGTATATATCGTAGGCTGCTACGTCATTACTGTCTGCGGTATGTTGATGTGTGTTTTATGGTGCTGTAACCTTCCCTATCTCTAAGACAAACTTCTCCCTGGTGGAGACAAATAAAGAAAACCTAACCAAACCTAACCTAACCCCCCCCCAAAATTATGCCAAATTCACCACCTGTTTAAAGAGCAGTTAGACACATTTGTCAACTCCCCCATCAGATTCCTAGTCACGTGACTCAGGGAGTCAGATGTCACTCAGGAGCACAAACAGAGGCTGGTGGTTAAGAACGTTTTCAAACAGGTAAACACTGGACAAAAGAAACTGTTGAACTCCACACTTTCCTCTGTGGTGTGTGAACATGACCGGGGTGACATTTCAGTCAGAAACAATCTCATCCCCACCCATGAGCCCACAATCTCAAACACAATAGAACCAGTTATCTTTTAGTTCCCTACACCCTTCAGCCCTTCACCTGTCTGTGTGTTTAATGACATCCATTTAAAAAACAAAAAAAAACAAAAAACAAAATGATGAACCTAATAACACAACACACGAGAACTTAAAGAATTTATCTGTGACAAATTAAAAAGTAGGGACACATTGTTTATTTACCGGGTAGATCAGCTCCCACCGACTGATTGAAGCTAATGAGGAATCAAAGCAACACTTACTATTATATCAACTATTAGTAATATTCATAATGTGATAAACAGTGACTAAGTCTAAAAGGTGAAGTTTGACTACTCTCTAGTGGACACATCTTGTTATAGCACCTGATAAATAACTTATTCAGCAATGCTAGACGTGCCATTGCAAACATCCACAACGTATAATGATGCAAGTTAGACAGATCACAGTGCTGCACTCCTGGTTGTTCCTGGTTGAATGCTGCTTTTCACCAGTACTTCAGAGTCTTTTAATGTGAAAAAGTGCAACAGTATAGCCAAAAAGATAAAAGATTCTGTTATTTTCTCACTTTTGTTTTGTCAACAGCTTCATCAGGCTTCTTTAGAGAATACCGTAAGACTTAAACTTATCCTCCAGACGTCGGATTTTTGAGTTGGAGCCTCACCAGAGTGAAATAAATCCACTTACATTCTTACCGTGGGTCTGTAGCCTGTTTACGTGGAAACCGTATGGGTTGTAACAGCATTTTACAAAGGTAAATTTTAATAAAGGTGAAAATTTATTACAAATTTCATTCTTTTATTTTCCTTTCCTTTTCTTGTTTTTTTCTTCAAAGTGGTGCCTGTGTTCAAGTGTAAAAGTAGAAGACATTTATCAGACAAGCCAAATAATGACATGTATAGAAAAAAAACTGTTTGGGTTTAGCTGTTTTAAACTGAGATTTCCAGTAAGTTGAAACAGCTGATCCCATCAGAGCTAAGCTAGTTTACAGGCAGAATATCTGTAGCTCTGGCCTGGTACCCCTTACAGACTGTCCTGCCAGCCGGTGTCCTTACTCACAGTGATTAACCACAATCCTGTCACACATATTCTAATTTTACACCTGAGATGTTTCACCAATCAATATTGACCAAATAAAAAAAAATCTTTCTATAAGAAACAGTAAAACAGAAAAGAGGAGGTTATATTTTATATTATATATATTTCAGTTTTGTGTGCTAGAGAAGTGAGTTGCAGATAAACAAGGAAACATCTCAGCCCATGGTTTTGTATGGTTTGCATATGACTGGCTTTAACACACGTCACACCATCTTGTTGTATAACATCAGCAGGAGTTATATACAACTATAAGCTAAAGAAACAGTGTGTGTGTGTCGCTCTAATATAGCCCTCCTTATGTCAGGCTTTTCTAACCCGTCTAAACTAAGTTGACAATATTTAGCATATTGATCAATGAGATTATGTTGCCAAAAAAAGAGAAAACAACAAACTGTACCATTTGAGCATCTTGTAGTTGCATATAGCTCAGGCCTCCCTCTTTGCAATCCAAACAAGACCCAACAGAAAACCGATATGATCCTTGACCCCTGGAGAACACTAAGTGGCCTAACAGATGAATTAGTATAATAGGACTAAGGTCTCGGACCATCAGACCACCAGTAAGCCCATTACTGCTGAGTGTGTATTGTGTTGGAGTTATGGTGTGTTTTCTCTGAGGCTCAGGAGGGATGAGACACTTCCAAGTGCAACATGTTTTCCAGCCTGACGAATTTTTCTTTTATGGCTCAAAGAGTTAAAAGAATTATTATTATCTACCTACGGTACATATATGTAGTGAATTTACAGCACAAAGAAGGAAACAGTCCACAGATATTTGTTTAGAAAAATATTTTTTTTATTTATTTTCATTTGTCACATTCACAGCAACAATAATGTTTTTTTCTTGGACAAACAATGAATGAACAGAGGAAGAAATTTACCAACTGGAATCCTAGTAGGATACATGCACCATTTTCACTTCGCTTATCTTTTACTTTCCTCTTTGTAATTGTGTTTTTTATTTTATTTTTATTTATCTGTCTATTCAATCTCACATACTCAACAAACACACCTTCTTTCACATGCACTCTCATTCTCCCTGCAGACTGTAGACTGCAGCCAGCTGGCACACTTCCCTGCTCTGTCTTCTCTCTGCTTTCTCTCTTTAGCAGGCTCCAGACTGCAAGACAGGTTGAAACTGTCCGGTCATGCAGATTTCATCCTGTTTCTGGCGGACAATGCGCTGGATGGCGGGGGGCAAGCCACGGGGATTCCTGGAGAAGACAATGGCGTAGCCGTCCTCACAGCTGCCATCCTCCTTCAGGGTGCGGCAGGCGTAGGTGATAGCGTAGTTGTCATAGTCGGTGTCGATCACCCAGTAGTTGTCACCTGGATATGAAAGCAAGGGAGAGGTTAGCAAGTGTGGAGAGGGATAAGGGGATGTAAGAGTATATTTATGCACAGCTGACCTCCGCTGGACAGGTAGCTGGCCAGTCCCTGGTAGTTCATGAACATCTTGCCGGGGGTGGCAGGGTCAGGGACAGAGTACTGGGCAGCCATGTCAGCACACACAACCCAGAAGCTGCAACATGATACAAACATGCACGTTTATAAGTCTTTTGCTTAAATCATTGTCTTTTTACTCGCAGTTGCAAGAAATTAGAATTGTGTAAAGTTCAGAAATGATAACATTACAGGCATATGCACAGTGTATATGGTACAACTTCTCTCAGTAAAGCCTGGATTGCTTTTTCATCCGTGCCACTAGATGTGAGCACTTAAATCAGCTGTTAGGTTGTTGTTTTGTAAAAGCATTCCTATGTCTATTCCTAAATCCCACCTCTCCAACTTGCATTTCTTCTTAATCCTTCATAATCCAAGGGAAAACCCATTTTGTTGCTAATGCTGTTCAGAATGTGCTTATAGAAAATTATACCTGCAGCTATCTTAAATCTTTTTCAACTCCTGACCCCAGGAACCCGAATATCTGAGCTGCTCAGATCTTCAAGAGTCAAGAAGGTCTTTGTGACTAAACCGAGCCTTTGGCCTAACCAAGAGACTTACCCAAACAGAGTGACACGTCCCTTGGAGGATGCGACCATGCTGCCGTCATCATCAATGGTGTACTCGGCAGAGATGTTGTCCTGGAGGAAAAGGCCCTCTGGGTCTTTCTTCTGCAGTGCATACCACTTCCCTGCATACTGCAGCGAAAGAGAAAGGAGGAAAAAAGTCAGAAATAGTTTTCAACTTCTTCTTTTTTTTTTCCTCCAACATACATGTTGTTTGTGGTGTTGTGTGTTTTGTATTTACTCACCCTCTTGGGATCAAAGTCATCTTTGACTGTGAAGCTGTCAACGACGCAGGAGGCAGACAGACAGCACTCAATGCAGGACAGCAAGACCAGCAGCAAGGCCAGCTTAGAGGATGCCATTCTGTAATGAACACATTAGTATTATTATTATTATTAGTGTTTTCAAGGTGCTTTAGGGATCCAGAAACAGGATGTGGGTTTATTTCTATTTTCTATTGTATTGATGAATACAAATTTAAATATACTAATAGTCCAACAACTTCTGATCTCTTGTACAGTAATCTGAGTACACCATCAATATATTGTACCATTTAGTGACATGTAGTAAACAGAAGCACTACGACAGCCTATTAGGTCGCTTGTTATGTAGGAGTAATCAACTTCTTTAGACGGTGCAGTCGAAAACGCATTTTGTCACATGGATGAAATTACATCTTCAAACAGTAACACCAGGTTATTCACAGTTACATAGAGTTGCATGATTATTAAGTCTGTCATTCAACACACTTGCTTTTGACGGCACATAAAGACTTTCACAGAGTTTAATATGACAGTTTTTGCTGGTTATCACAGATAAAGTCTAAAGAAATCTCACAGCGAGAAACCAGAACACAATTTGTTTTAAAACAAGTAAAATTTCAGGCTCTTACCTGTTTTGGGTCAAAGTATCAGCACTGATGAAATTGTAGTACTGTTCGTGGTTATCCACCTGATTGAGTGTTGTGTCAAAGGCAGTCTTTATATACACGCGCCACAGACAAGCTTATAGCTGATTTTCATTGCTTGGAACTAAATAAGGTGCTTAAATCTAGAGGTAATCCTGTTGGGTTGAAATACTTACTGTAATCTGGCTTCTATGTTCAAACCTGCCCAAGATTTACTATAAAAACAATCAGACCTTTATGTAACTGAATGGTCGCACAATAGAACAGACACACCTGAGCAGATGCAGGTGCAAACACAAACTGCATTTGCATGCAAGCTCAGTGCTGTAAGTTTTCTGATAAAATGAAATAAAATATAACAACCAATACAAATTAAGATAGAATATAGAAATGTATAAATAAATAGAAAAATGATAGAAATAAGGATAAAAATATGTATAAATAATTAGTACTAAGCAATATACCACAATACCAATATTCATTCAAATACAATACAAACTACAGTTTGGGATGAATCAAGAAAACAGTTTTCATAGTTTGGTTATACAGCAGTGCAGTAGATTTTGTCTGCATGTCTGACTGACCAAACATTTGTTTTCAAGAGAGAGTTTCTGATGAGAGCCACTGCCAGTTAGGAGTTACGGTGGCAAAGTGCCACAGTGGTACGAGCGGCCCAAATCCCTGTCTGTGAAACTAGACTTGAAAAACTTCCAAACGTGTGCATAAGATCAACAAGAAAACAAGCTGACACTTCAAATATAAAACTGAATGCTTTTTGTTTGCTCACAAAGGTTGATAACTCTCCTCAGTAAGTCCAAAGACTGACTGTTTGTAGCCACAGAGAATGATTTGAAATATTTCATAAATCATATATAAATGATGAATTTTTTGTTTTATATTAAGCTGTAGCTGTTAAAAAAAATGCCATCTTAGATTTGAAAGAAGCTTTGGAGTTGTGAGTTCAAGCTCAGTTTATGAGCTGTAAAAAAGGAGGAGAAAAGAAAAGAAAACAATACGACTAATAATTTCATGTGATAATGTTAATCAAAAGTGAGCAAAAATTACTTTGCATACATATGCACATATACTGTAGATGCTCAGACACAAATTCATATATTTACACATAAAATAGTAAAACAAGGTACAGTACTAGTTTGTAATATAGTCGAGTATAATATATCTATATAATATAGTATAACTGGCTTTCAGTATTTCAATTTTGAATTTCAAAATCTTTAAATACATTTTCTATGTGATTAATAATAATAATTTAGTTGCAAATATATTGCATTTCTACATGTACATATACACACAGAGAAACACTGACTATATCTAAAGTGTATACTGTATAGAGTAGACTTACAGTATTAATATAACAGTATTTGGTAAATTCAACACAGTTTAAGGACAAATACATAATACATGCTAGTTGAGGGAGTAAAAAGAATTGGACTAGAAATGATTTAGTCTCAACGAGGATACAGACAGACTAGCCGATCAAGACAGGCTGTCTGGCTGTGCTGCTCAGTGCCATAATCCTTCTTGTATGTCCTGAAATAGATCATCGACAGGAATAGACTCAATATGCAATCTTTTTTTATAGATTATTTAAATTCCAACACATGTAATATATGTGTTGGAATTTGGAGAATTATGGCCTATAAAATCTCCATTTCTGTTGTTTGAAATTGTTTCAAATATATCCATTTGTGCCACTGTTATGAAATGGACCACAGTAAATACTGTGATCGAGTAGAATTACTTGAGGGACCTTCTCAGTGACGGCAGAGATTTGATGATAAAATAAATAAAAGTAATTCTGAATCACACATCGATTCTGAGGCAATTTATTGTTGTTGTTTTTTTTAAAAAGGGATGGCAAGCACTACTCTTGATCCTATAAAACCATTTATATAAATTAACCTTTGATCTGAGGACACCTGTGAGCCTAAACGTGCTTCTAGCAGCAGAGCATGCTCCGAGCCTCAGGTCATGATCGTCAGCTGGTTTTGATTGGCTGATAGATCCGGGGCAAGGTTAAGATGATTAGTACGTCGTCTGCTGATCTTAACTACTGTACTGTGTTTATATCTATTTTGGTAAGTAGTAAAATGCTTTCCAAAATGATAAATTACCAGGTGATTATAGGGTCATGGCATCATTTTATAACGCACACCTTTAATACATGTTTTCAATATTATTATTATTCCATGTACAGCCACACAGTCCTGAAAAGAGGAATAATCAAGCAGCTTGAGTCCAAACACCTGAGACAAGGGCTTTAATGAGTACAGGTGGTAAGATATGGGTCTGCTGTCATCTTGTGGCGCATGTCAACATTGCAACTACTGAGAGGTAAGTACATTGGTAGTACAATACTGATGCTGATCACTAAATCCAAACCAGAATGTGTATTTCCTGAAGAAAATGTGTGTGATTGCTGCTAGCTGATTAGGCTGCCAGCTGCAGCAATTTCTTTTGATATTGTAGCGATACCTCGAGGGAGAAGTGAAGCAAAGGTCACACGAATAATAGTCTGCAGCAAGTGAGTAACTTGCATATCTGTCTTCATCATGGTTTGAAATGTAACAGAGAGACTCCATCTGACTCCTCTGACACATGTTTTAAACGACGCACAATAGCCCCCATCGTGTAAATTGTCAAACAAAAGGTTTTCTGAACAATTTCCACATCACTGCAATGCATGCTGGGAAGTATATTCAAATAAGATAACACTTCTAAATAACTTCATTTGAGGAAAGGAGACAAGGTGACAAGGAGTGGGGTATGTGTATGTGTGTTTGTGCATGCCAGTATGTAGTGTGTGTGTGTGTGTGTGTGTGTGTGTGTGTGTGAAAGGGTTAGGGAGAGAGATAGATGTGGCTGATTGGAACCAGCTGTGTGTCTCTTTGTCTGAATTTCCTTAAATGGAGCAGGGATCAAACCCACAACACTGTAATCACATGGGGAGACTGACCACAAGAGCAATACTTACTACTGAGCCAGCAGAGCAGCTCTGACATGAGAGAGATAAGAAAAAGTTTCCATTAGTTGAAGAAATCTGATTTGTGCGTCATTATTGGCACCATGATTAGCTGAAGATGAGGTCATATAATATCTGTGCACAGTGTTTGAAGGAAGAGAGAATCGGTACATTTAAAAAAGAAAAAACAGGAAGCAGTTTGCAGTCAGTGAGAGCTGGACAGAGTGCTCCATATCAATTAAGGT
This sequence comes from Pampus argenteus, assembly GCA_036937835.1. Taxonomy (NCBI): domain Eukaryota; kingdom Metazoa; phylum Chordata; class Actinopteri; order Scombriformes; family Stromateidae; genus Pampus; species Pampus argenteus. The sequence goes on from CM072877.1 coordinate 11,388,632, forward strand.
TTAGATTTAAAAAATTATTACTTCCATGTGAAATATGTTCACAATTTGAGATAGAGGAGGCTTGTTGTGTGAGGTATGATATGCTTTGAGTTTTTCTGGTCTAAAAGAATCTGTGCTCTGCCCCGTGCATGATGATGTCAAACTGTGGTAAAAGCCCTCACTTTAGACTTAATTGGGTATCATGAGTAATCAGATTACATCCACAGTAATCAGTAATCAGATTAGTCACAATTTGTTAAACTTCTACCCGTCCACCCAGTTGCCTCGCAGCCCTCTAAGAACGTTTTCACTGATTTACAGTGAAAATCCTCTTTGATTCTGTTTTCATTCAGTTGCAGCCTCACTAATCCTTTAAGAACTCTCACCAGACTCCATACAAATATTTCAGCTTTTTACTGTAAAAACACTGATGCAGGACTTGGTGCTGACAGTTCAACATCTTTGTTGAAGACCAAACAAATTAAATTGCTCAAAATTTCAAACTAGGGCTGCAACTAACAATTATTTTCTTATTTTAAAAATTAATAACAATGTATTATTACAGATTACTGATATACCTGGGGCAAAGTCTATCTCTGATTAGTCTATGAAATTTCAAAGCAGGAAATAAATGGGCAAGAAGCCCAAGGTAAGGAGCAGAGTCCCAAACCCCAAGATATTTAATTTGCAATGATATAAAATAGATATAAAATAGTAAATCTGTATATGATGGACTCCTGAAACAACAACATCATAGATTTAACATTAAGGCCTTCAAAACAATTGCAAAATACCCAGAAAGACGTGGTTATGAATTCATATGTAGATTTATAATGGATTTCTTACAGTCACACACACACACACACTCAAATCAATAACACACACTATTATTACACACGCTGGGCCTGGTGTAATCTATTATAGTGGATGCAGATTATCTATTTGACCTTTTGTTTAAGGTATTTATAAAACCTTATTACAGACAGGTCCTCCCTGCTCAGAATGAGAGGATTTTCTCACAGACCATCTCTGCCTCCTATTTCATGTGTGTCTTGTCTTCCTGATAATAATCATCCCACGAATGTCAAATGAGAAGCTCTAAAGCAGCTGTCGCTTTCAGCCTTCACAGCACGACATCAGATACAGCATCACTTCACATTCTCCTCCGGTCATCATACCAGTTATACCAGTTATTGCTGTGGGAAAACGCAGAAAAGCGCAGTAGCTGGACTGCATTAATGATTGCATGTGGTGAAAGACAGAGAGTTGGGGTGCTGAGATAATCAGCTAGTGTCCTAACTAAATAGGGCTTATGCCAGAGGAGGCCTTGTTTAATAAGGACTTAAAGAGCTTGTGCAGGTGCTGCAGGGCTGCATGTGAGAGAGACAGACTGAAACAGCACACTGAGAAAGACACATAACACATTGAAAAATGATTTGGATAGGAATAAATAACAATATATTAAAATGTATTTTGGTGCATATACAAAGCCTGCCTGACAAAGATTTCTTTACTTTGTATAATTTATTTAATAATTTTCTAGGTTGAGGTATTCATATTCATACATTTTCCAACTTGATTTTATTCTGTGGTTGATGGTTGCTCATTAGTTTAATTAGCTTTTCTTTGTCTTTGTGTAAATTCATTAAAAACACAGAAAGAACTATGGATGTAAATAATTAAAATTTTAAGTTGAATTTACTCTAAATTTAAATTAAAAAATTAACCATGCAGTGAAAAGAAAGAATGATATCTGTATGTGCACATATTGAATTGTATAGCTTCTACATACAGAAGATTTCCCTCCACATTTTGATCTATTGTGATATATATATATATATATATATATATATATATAAATAAAGGTACTGAATGTACTAAAGCTTGCTGGGGCTGGATCATTTGACACACATATCCGTTGCTAGATGATCAGCTGACAAGTTTAGCATAGGCAGATCCCTGCTAACCTTCAGCACTATCTGCTGATGACAGACGGATTGTTTGGATTCAGCCCTCTGCCTTCTCCTCAGGGCTCTCCCTCACTCAGTCCGCTCATCCCTCTAACAGGGGGGGGATTATTTATTTATTTAATTTTTTTTAACCTGCGTTTGAATGTGTCCACTTCTGTTTTCACCGTTTCTGCGTGGGTAGGGGTCTGGTTTTTATTTCAGAGGTCCAAACTGGAGATTACTGAGCCGTTTGTGCATGTGTTTTTGCATAATTTGTTACTTTTACTCAGACGTTTGGAGGAGTTGGAGGTAGCTCATTTAGAGCAGTGTTGGACCAAACAGGAGCTTCATCACTGACCTGAAGAAGGAGAGGACAGGGGGACATTTAGGAGGAGAAGAGGAGACAGAAGGAACCATGGGTGTGGAAAAGGAAGATGTGGAAAAGTTCCTCAGTGGGAACCCTGCGTTTGCGAAACAGTACTTTGCCAAGAAGATGAGCCCAGGCACCATATCGAAGCTGTCAGGACTCCCAGAGAAACAGATTGACTTCAGCCAGCTTCAGGAGCTGAGTCAGGTAAATGAAATTATTTCACTACGTTCTTATTAAGAAGCAAAAGAACATATAGACACTATTGAGCAGACTTTTTCATGGTTGACCATCCTGATTTGCCCAATATAAACTTCTTCATATATAACATGACCTTTGGCAGACGTCTGTATACACTACTGCACTTCTAATCTTCTCTACTGAAACCAAATTTTAAATATTGATCTATTTTTCTCTTAATTTTTTTTTAAGGTTGAAGAGAGCCTAATCATGTATGATCTGATCAAAGACATGCAGGAGAATATTAACATGGAAAAGGTGGTCTTCAAGATCCTGAAGAGACTCAGCGCGCTTCTCCATGCTGACCGGTGCAGCTTGTACATGTACCGGCAGCGGAACGGTATCGGAGAGCTCGCCACAAGGCTCTTCAACGTCAGCACAGACTCAGAGTTAGATGACTGCGTGGTGCCACCGGACTCTGAGATCGTCTATCCACTCGACATGGGAATAGTTGGACATGTGGCTCTGACTAAGAAGACTGTTAATGTGAAAGATGTCAGAGAGGTAAGTGTGTGTGTGTGTCTGTATCCGGATTGGAGAGCAGTCGAGCTGTCACAACGTCATTAATGATATGACCATCAGATGACGCCACAGCCATCAGTTTTCAGTCCTACACATAGTGGCTTTAACTAATAACTGAGTGACGTAAGAGTTGTGATTTTCACTGAAGTGCTGACAAATGTTGAAACTGTTTTTTAAAGTTAAAATAGCAGCATAAGACAGAGCAGGATCATAGTGTTACCAACTTGTCCAAATACATGTAATACACACATTATACATGGTGTTGCTTTATGGCCTTTGCTACTAGATCCAACAGGAAATTGATTCATAGTTAAGTGCTCCTATTGCATCAAGACAGTCAGCGTGCTCAGGATGATGGCATGCTAAAAAAATGAATATTAATAAATAGTAGTAGGACAAGCACTGATAGGTCATATTTAAAAAAAAAAAAAAGACAACAAGGCCATGAGAACTGAAATTGTTCAGAATAAGAATAAAAACACGGTGCGGTGGTTATCAATAATACACAGTTGAAGAAGTGAAATTTCTGGGCAATGTTAAGGTCTAGCCAAGGATTAAAACATAGTTGCAGCATCTAGCACCGGCTTTGCACCATCTCTGCTGTTTATGAAGAATAAATTGAATAATATTTGTATTATGTCAAACTGAACAGATGTAACGTTCAGACATTAGTGGCAGGTCCTTTAAAAAATCTACATATTTTATTGAATTACATTATACTTGAGACCTGTTTCCAACACTTCTGGTTGTAGACAAGTGAAACAGTTAATAACATTTGTCTATACTTGAGCAAGAGAGGGTTTAAATCCCCTTGTCAGACATAATCCATTTATTTCCAGATCCCATCAGCCTCTGCTCTAGCTGTGGATTAGACGCCTCTGGCATTTAGTCAGCAGGAATGTAAAACAGATCAAAACTGTTTTCCTTTACATTGCATTGATACAGTACAGTGTGTCTATAATATACCTTAAAATACTTTAACTTTATATTTTAAATTAGTACTATAGTTTCATGATGACATCACCTGGGTAACAGCTGGCTGATCCTATGATAGTGATTTGTGGTATTTTTTCCAAAGACATTATTATAAGTGATTTGTCATCAAGTTTACTATTACAAAAGTGGACTTGGTTTTGATCTATACTGCACATATTTTAGAGGCCTACCACATAAAAATGTGAATTCAAAGGCAATTAATGATTAGGTACACCATTCATTTCTAATAAACTAATTCTTGACAAAACTTCAGACAAAACTCTACAATATGAAAGTAGACCAAGTCTTTTCTTCTAAACTATGAGTAGGAGAAGATTTTTTTGGCGAGTGTATTCAGTAACAGTATAATGTAATGTAACATGCAATTACAAATGTAATATTTAGTACACTTCTATGCTTTTGTCTTTTAGAACCAGTACTTCAGCTCATTCGTTGATGAACTCACAGAGTACGGGACCAGGAACATTCTGGCCTCACCCATCCTTAACGGCAAAGACATGGTGGCAGTCATCATGGCTCTCAACAAGACCACAGGACCACATTTCACTGCTGAGGATGAAGATGTGAGTCCCACACGAGCACTGATGATGATGATGCATAAAGCGCACGCAGTCTGACAGACACTTACACACAGAGATAAACTCAATCGCTAATCAAACCAAAAAAGACCACTGACATCAACCCTCTTCGGTCTGTGTATCGCTGGGAGGGAATTCCCTTTCGAGCCGACTAGTAGGTTATTAAGGTCTTTACAAGGAGGGAGACCAGAGTGTGTTATATACGTCAGGTCATTAATCCGTCACGTATGATAATGTCATCCCAGTTAAGAATAAACTAAGCTTCAAAAAGGAAATAAGCCTGAGGTGAAGACAGGTCGGTTATAAACTTAGACACACAACGTAACTATGATATTATTGTACTGTACTGTACTGTATATCAGAATTAACTATAGGCCTATGATAAGCCCCATTCAATACAGGAGGATTTTGGAGGTTATTGTACATTGTGTTTTTAAAAAGTACACCTTGTTATGTATGGCAATGTCTCTCGCCTGTCATATTTTTAGATTACGGTGTATGTTATATTATCACAGCCTCTTATATCGTGTCATAATAATATATAATCTATATTACTTATCAGAATTGTTGCATGCTTTCATGTCGCCTTTCTTTTCTCCTGTTTGTTCATTTAGCTGTTTTTAAAGTATATGAAAATTGCCACTTTGAACCTGAAGATCTACCACCTGAGTTACCTCCACAGCTGTGAGACACGTAAAGGACAGGTAAGGGACATGCAGAAGTCGCTGTCGGGGGTTCGACTTTTCATTCTATGTATACCGGTATGTTATAAATATAGAAATACAGATTTACTGCATTAACTGAACTACTGTACCGCATGTGTGTCCTTTTAGCTGCTGCTGTGGTCTGCCAACAAGGTATTTGAAGAGCTGACAGACATCGAACGACAGTTTCACAAAGCCTTGTACACAGTCCGAGCCTACCTCAACTGTGACCGCTACTCTGTCGGTTTACTAGACATGACGAAGGAAAAGGTAATACATGTTCGCCTTTAATATCCCACGTGTTTAATACATTTATTACTACAAAGGTTGCTGACTTGTTCTCTACATTTTTCTTCCAGGAGTTCTTTGATATCTGGCCAGTGTTGATGGGAGAGCAGGCACCTTACTCTGGCCCTGTGACCCCTGATGGAAGGGTACGTACTTTTATTTGATTTATCTAACTCATAACACATTTAACATAATGTTTCAGACGTTTCACTTGTCTTGTCTGTGTGTTTTCTTCAGGAGGTAATTTTTTACAAAGTGATTGATTATATATTACACGGAAAAGAAGACATCAAAGTAATACCGTAAGTAAATAAGGAAACTTATTCTTTTTTTTTTTTATTTGTCTAAATAATAATAAAATGTTTAGGATGTGGTGAAGTAATAATATAACAGGAAAATATAAATAAATATGCCATAGTTAAAATAGAGATGGATTTTTTTTTAAATAACACTAATCAGTCTAACAATTTGTGCTCATGTCTGTTAAATTGTCATAAAGGGGTCCACCTGCAGATCATTGGGCCTTGAGTAGTGGCCTGCCAACTTATGTTGCTGAGAGCGGTTTTGTAAGTTTCTTTATAATTTCATTACTACAAACTTTACTTGAACCTTGAACCTTGATTAAGCAGTTTTTATTTCTCCTCCTTTAGATTTGTAACATTATGAATGCAGGAGATGAAGAGATGTTCCAGTTTCAGGTATGGGAGTAGAAAAGGCCTCACATTGCTAAAGGGGAAAAGAGATGCTTTTACACCAGTAGGGATATCAGACCAATGACATGAGCTTTCTTGTTGTTCCACTGTTGCAGACTGAGCCGCTCGACAGCAGCGGTTGGACCATAAAAAATGTTCTCTCGCTGCCAATCGTCAACAAAAAAGAAGAGATAGTTGGCGTGGCCACCTTTTACAACAGAAAAGATGGAAAGCCTTTTGATGATCAGGATGAGCAGCTCATGGAGGTACATTAATCATTATTACATACGTTTAATGACAAAGCAAAGAGAGGAAAAAGAACATCCTCTGATCTCCTGCTGCTGCTTGTCTCGCAGGCTTTGACCCAATTCCTGGGCTGGTCAGCCTTGAACACGGACACTTATGACAAGATGAACAAGCTTGAGAATCGAAAAGACATTGCCCAGGACATGGTGCTCTACCATGTTAAATGTCGGGACGATGAAATTCAGAATATCCTGGTCAGTACTGTATATCTTTTTTTTTTTCCCCTCACCTGTTGATTGCTTATAAATAGTTGAATCATCAGGAAAAGCTTTATCATAATTCCAGTGTGCACCAGAAACGGTCAAGCATCCAGCAGACAAAAGCTTCATGTTTCATGCTGTGTCTGTGTAACATAAGTTTTTCACATTGAGGGAGACTTAACTCTCTTTGTGCTTGTACTCATCTCTCCCAGAACACCAGAGACCTCTTTGGTGTTGAACCGAGAGAGTGTGAAGAGGAAGAGCTTCTAGGCATCCTGGTAATATTAAGATATGTCTCTAATGCGATGATGTGATGTCGTTTGTCTATTTAAGCAGAGCCAGTGCTATGAATGTCTTACTCTCATTTTCGTTTCTGCTCATTTTCCTGTTAGAAAAAAGACCTACCTCCACTGATTAAGAAGTTTGAGATCTATGAGTTCCGCTTCTCAGATTTTAACTGCACAGAGATGGAACTGGTGAGGTGCGGGATCCAGATGTATTATGAAGTCGGGGTGGTCAAGAAGTTCCAGGTCCCTCAAGAGGTGATCTAGACAAAGACACAAAAACATAGACAAGCATATCTTCAAAATGTGTGCAAAAGGTTTGTTTCATCTTGCGATGTGATTGTTCATGTGCTCATGTGATTATTCAGGTACTGGTTCGTTTCATGTACTCTGTCAGCAAGGGATACAGAAGAATCACCTACCACAACTGGCGTCACGGCTTCAACGTGGGACAGACCATGTTCACGCTCTTAACGGTATTATTTTGTGTTGTTTCTAAAGTTATTTAAATGCCTGCAAGCTTATAAAAATACAAGACAGTGGCAACATTTAGGTCTTTGTTGCACTCTTCAGTACCATGTTATAGATTCGGTGTATTTTCTTTGTTGTTTGTTTGTTTGTTTGTGTGTTTGGACCACTCTGTGTGTTCAGACGGGAATGTTGAAGAGATACTACACTGACTTGGAGGTGATGGCCATGATAACTGCAGGCTTCCTCCATGATATTGACCACAGAGGGACCAACAACTTGTACCAGGTCAAGTAAGTGCTCCATTAATGATGCATTCAGGTGCTCATGTGCATATCAGAAATATGGGTTTCCAACACAGATAATTAGTCAAACCTAAACCTCAAAACGTTTCCAAAGCTTTTTAAATGTGTCTTAAGCCTTTCAGAAATCATATTCACTGTAATGGATTATCTCTTAAGTCTTTGAAAGATTTTATTTTATTGTGACATTAACAGTTACTAAAACCAGCAGCTACATGGAAGAAAACAGAGTAGGCCACAGTTTGTTGTAAATTATGAACATTGTCAACACCAAGGTCTTATACTTAAAGATACTTACTGTATACTTCTTATACAGTGTTAATCTCATGTTTAATCTATTTGATATAAATCTGAGGGATTGTATTTTTACCAACAGGTCCGGTAACCCTCTGGCCAAACTACACGGCTCCTCCATCCTGGAACGACACCATCTAGAGTTTGGAAAGTTCCTCTTGTCTGATGAGGTGAGAATGAAGATTAACTAGAGAATAATTTACACCCAGTGCTACTTTTACTCCCACACGTGACTTGATTTTTTTTTTTTTTTTTTTAAATGCACATCCATTGAACTCCTTCTTTGTCACATCTCACAGTTATTTTACTATGACTGATAGTTATTTCTGCCCTCCCTTCTCATCTGCAGTCACTGAATATCTACCAGAACCTCCACAGGCGACAGGTAGACCATGTGATTCATCTGATGGACATCGCAATTATCGCCACTGACCTGGCTCTTTATTTCAAGTCAGCACAATCTCTTATTTATTCCATCTTTCTCTTTTATCTGTACCGTTAAACAAAAATAAAATAATAATAATCATAATAAATAGTAAAACAGCTCCTCTCCTTGTACCTTCCTAGAAAGAGAACCATGTTCCAGAAGATTGTGGACCTTTCACACACATATGAGGATGAAAAGAAGTGGGTCGACTTCATGTCTCTAGAAACAACCAGAAAAGAGATTGTCATGTGAGTACAACGAGCACAAAACACACACAACGGTTGTTCTTTGTTCCTTTACATTTCTCTGATCCTCTCAATTGTTTCCATTTCAGGGCCATGATGATGACTGCGTGTGACTTGTCAGCTATCACCAAGCCTTGGGAGGTACAGAGCAAGGTGAGAAGTACCAAAATATATAGAAATCATATTAGGGACTCGCTGAATAGTGATTCAGTTAATAGGTGAACTAATGCATATGTAAACCATACATTACATACATTACTGTTCTGATTATCTTAGTGCATCTTAACTGTGTTTGTGAGCTGCTTATATAAAAGTGACTGTGTGTTTCTTTGTGTGTATCTTCCAGGTTGCTTTGTCAGTAGCAGCAGAGTTTTGGGAGCAGGGTGACCTGGAGAGGACAGTACTGGAGCAAAACCCTATTGTGAGTTTATGCTTATGTTGTAGTAAATGTTTTCATGGGTGCCACATTCAAGTAAATTACTGTATGTACCTGTGGAGTTAGCCTTTTCTTTTAAAGCTGACTAGGTAGCTATGAAGCAAATACTGATGACAAATCTGTTGTGGATCTGAACAACTTACAGCCATACAAATGTCATCTGAGGCCTTTCGTGCTAATTAGGTTATTTTAATGGAAATGAAAAATAAAAATACTAAAAACTCACCAGAGGAAAGGTGAACTATTTAGCGATATATCAAGAGAAAATTGTTGATTTAATGTAAGTTTAAAATTTACAATAAATAAATGTAATATAATAATATAAAAATAAATAGAATTTAACTTATTGCACATCAACTCTTTCTTGCTTACTGCTAGAGACTCGGTCAGTGACACTGAGCTTAGAGCTAGTACTTTACAATAATGTAAAGCTGACTTCTGACTCACTTTAGCAGAACCTGCTATTATTGATTTCCTGGACTGATAATATGATGTTTTTGAGGGCCACAAACAGTTTCTTTTCCTCCCAACAGCCCATGATGGACAGGGCCAAGGCAGCAGAGCTTCCCAAGCTACAATGTGGTTTCATTGACTTTGTCTGCACATTTGTCTACAAGGTAATGTTTAATATTGCAATTTGGCTGATGAACTAAACAGCACATGGTTCCTTTTCAGTTTAGGTAAATGTTGTTTTGGGATGGAGGGTGGTTCCTGATACACAAGTGTGATCTTACCTTGACTGCTCTGTTTTCATCTTCTATCCCTCTTGTCTCAGGAGTTCTCGCGTTTCCATCCACAAATCCAACCCATGCTAGACGGCATCTTGAACAACAGGAAGGAGTGGAACGCTAAAAAAGAAGAATATGAGGCTAAACTCAAAGCTATAGAGGAAGAGAAGGCTGCAAAAGAGACGGCCATGGCCAGTAAAGGTGAGAACATTTAACCAAAAAAGTTGAACATTTTTGTTCCTGATTCACAAATATATATTGATCTTTTTTTTTTTGTCTGATGTGTTCTTTCTTTACCAGGTACTGCAAACAACACCAGTGCTGCAGGCTCAGGCTCAGGCTCCAAGACCTGCTCGGTGTGCTAAAACATCTAAGAGCTGTGCACACGATGTGACACAGACAGCATGTGACAGATTGACTTTCTGTCTCACCCGCCGAGGAAAAAATGCAATAAAGTCAGGAAGACGGATACATGAGTGTAAGCACAGCCCCATAGTTCCTTCAGTAAAAATGGTGCCGATCAGAAAGGGAAAAAAACAGAGGAGAAAGAATCGTCACTGAGCAAAGCAATGTTTTATTATTATGGGACCTAACCGGGAAGGATACCACCATGGCATTTGTATTTACATATGACTATAGTGTCACGGTGATTTTTGAATTTCAGGTTTCTCTTATTCTCATACCGGTTTCCTTATCTTCTTAAGGATTCATGTTAGTTACAGTGCATGTACATACGGTATATGTGTGTGTGTGTTTGTTGTGAACATGTTTCTTAAATGTACAGATAACCACAACCTTTTATTTTATTTTTTTCCCCCCGGTCTCTTAAACATAGATACTTAACATAGCGAGCGCCACAGGATACAATCTGTAAATATATATACGTGTAGTAAATAACATTCATGTACAGTACACGCAAGAGTGAACATAAAGTTTTGTTTTCAAACAGGGAACAAATAATTATTTTCATGCCTAAGAACCTGTAGACTGTACAACATATTTGGAGTTTTATTTTGTCATATATTGTGCATTATAATTGTAAAATTTGTTATAGGCTTCACAGAAGGTAGAATAACTAGACAGAAATGTCATATCATCTTTTATAAGTGAACTACTAAAACATTATCTAATGTTCACTCCTTCCAGTCATTCACTATTTACAAATGAGAGTCTGTTTACCTTTACTGCAGAGAGCCAAAGGTAGATGTTCACTGCTTCTGGAGTAATTAGTTACTTCTCATAAATCAATACAACGCAATAGACATTTCAATTTGCTGAAAGTAAACCAGCTTTTAGGGGCTTATTCATGATGCCTTTTATACTGTACATATGTGTGAGAGTAGCCTAGGATGCCTAAATATTACAATGACATCCAGTTCTAATCTAAAATTAGGTGGTTCCATTTAATTGATTAATTCAGGTTTTTCTGTTGTTTAAATCATTGTTATGAACTGAATAACTGGACTTCACCTTAAGCTTGATTCAGACTTTTAAGCATTCTGTAGTACAGCAGCGGGACTAACAAGCGCTCTCAAAGTGCTGCAAAAAAACAGAAAATAAGTTTTACTACTCTAATGTCCATGTGGAAGATAACTTCTGCAGTGGACCCATCATGTTTTTTTTTTTTATATCAGAGGGAATGGAAATACCTAAGGAAACATATGAAGACCATGCAAACTGCACAGAAGAATATTAGGTCCAAGGACTGTTGTGCTGTGAGGCAGCAGTGCTAACCACTGAGCCACTCAAATAACAATTTTTGAAGATGGGCCTTGAAGGCGAGAAGGGAACAAAGCTGTTCACTAAAAGGAGCCACTGAGCTTCTTGTAATGACTTGTACATATTCCATCCCTGTAAATATAAAAATATTTTTCTAGTTGAAATATAGATGCTTATTTTTTAATTAGTAAGTTACTGCTACTTACTTGAGCGTACTAGCAAAATGAGTCTTCAAATAATTTCTTATTCCCTTTATTGAAATATGATTTTGTTGTGCTCGTCTCAATTTACTGGTGTACAAGTATTCCATGTATGGAAAGAAGAAATGGGTATATCAAAGATGACTGTGTAATATTAGGTAATAAATGTACCAGCCCATAACATTTTGAAATAGACTTAATTTACTTTATGGTCAGTTTAAAGCTTGCCTCCTCATGTGCTCCATGTGTACACAATGACCCAAATAAAGCAAATGTATTTTTATGGAGCTAACTGGGTGAATTATTTCTGCATATAGTTACTTTTCTGGGACTTAAAGACAACCTAAAATGACAGATAGCTCAAAATTTTGCCTGGGATTTAGTAGCTCACTACGTATTACTAACCTGATTTATTATTAGAATCAAGTATGGACAAATGTTGTTTAGTTAGTCATATTCAACATCATGAAATATACAAACACATAATCTGGATTCACATGGACTATAGGAAAATTATTTCCACCTTCATTATAAAGTACTAGCTTGTACTGTATAATGTTATAATGCAACACAGACTTCATAATGAAGGTTACACAACATTATACACATTATACAACACAAGAGCATTGAGGGAACACTTCTGTCCACACTGCACTTTCTACTACTGGTCCGTGACCCCAATCCTGGGATTGCTGCTAAACTAGGCCAGGATTACAACTCATGCTCATCTCCTACTGAAGGACAGGTACACACGTACACACGTACACACACACACACACACACACACACACACACACACACACACACACACACACACACACAGACACGCTTTCAGCTCATAAACTACACCTGAAGAGCAGAGCGTAAACTGTTTTGAAATAAGACCTTAATTAGATGGTATTAACTGGTTTAATGGGAAGTATAAAATTAATCCTCACAAAAGCGACAAATAATACCCAAACACATCAATGATTACATGAAAAATAATGTGTTTTTATTGAGTTTGGAACATATCAACACAGGTCCAGAGATTGTTCATTTGAAGATGGAGTCAGAATTGGCTGCAGAAAAAAACAAGTTGAAATTATGTAAATAAGATTGTGGGACATTTCTTTTGAATAGACAACATGCTTGTGTGACGGACAGAGCGATAGCCACAAAGATAGTATGACTGTGTTACCTTCAGCCAACTGTTTGGCGATGCGCTCCTGCTCCTCTCTAAACTTCTTTTCTGCTTCCTCGATCTTCCTCTCCTCCTCAGCAATGGGCTTCAGGTACTCTGAACAAGAACAAAATTGAAACCGATCATTACTTCAAAACAAACACGAACATTTCTATTTTAGCTTTATGTATTGTGTGAAATATGACAGGTGGAATTATACTTGTGTACCATGGCGTAGATAGATTTACAGTACATTTGTAGGTGCACAGTACTTTTTAGATTCGAGCACACCTATGTCAAAATCAGAGCCAGGCTGATATATTGGCCAATGTGAGCTTATTGCAAATATATTAGGGTGTGCATAGAGTATATGTCAGCCCATAAGTAAGAAGAAATTGCAGCACAGAAATGCCAACTATGAGAAGTTTAGAAAAAGTTACAACTAAGAAAATAATACATGTAAGGGATCTGTATCAATATTGATTTGAAAATGGTTACTGATGTATTGTTATCTGTTAACTCTCAAGTATCAAATCAGTATGAGTCTCAGAAATCCAGTGTCGGACTATAATCACCACCCTTAACAAAATAATAAATGTTACTAAACAAATATGCAGCAGAATTAAAGGGTTAACTATATCAATTAGCCTATACCCGCGCTAGCAAGACCTGGACCAAGATTTTAATTGTAAATAAACAATATATAGATAAATACCAAATAACAGACTTCATTAATAGACACCCTAAAAACATGGTTTTGTCGAGGTTATGATGAATTCATATTTTTTTCTCTTGACTTTCACCTGTCTTAGTAGGGAAAGCGTTACTAATAAACATTAAGGATGGCTCTAGTTTGTTGTCCCAGTAATACATGAGGACCATGAAACTGCAGCAGCTAACGTTAAATGAAAGTCAGCATTCATTCAGTTTATTATAATTACATTAATTACAGCTGTGCCTTTATTACTTACCAAACCTCTGTTTGCCATAAAACACGCCAAGCAGCAGGGCAGACCACCTGGCCGTCTGTAATAAGAGATTCAATTAAACAACTATAAACAACGACTGACAAAAACACACAACTGTGTGGGATAGCAAATGTCAGAAGAAAATATCCTTATTTCAAGATTTCCACTGAATTACTAAACTAATTTGACAATGTCATTTTTAAAAAAGCCTTTTCAATCTTTTTCACAGTGTAGTTTAACTTCTGCTGCACACAAACCACGATGCGAGTCGGGCGAAGTTCAGTTTTTCTGACCTTTCAGATACAGTGAATAACGCTAACTAGCTGTCGACTGCAATGACACACTGATCTCATTGGCTATGTGACTTAACGTCAGTATTTATAATCACGAACTTCGCAACAGACATACATGAAAGATACTCCAGATTTCCCCAGCTGTCCTTTTAGCGGAGTGTGATTCACCTGCAATAACTTACCTCTCAATGTCATCGCTAGCAAACAGTAGCTAGCATGCTATACGGACATCAGCGGCTTGTTCTGTAACAGTGACGTTTGAGTGGAGTGCTGGTGATTTAAATCAAGCTCTTTCCTATAAAAGAAAAAAAACAAAACAACAACATTTAAATAACTTTTTACCTTGATAAGCGGCGAAACAGCAACTGGAAGAACCATGGTGAAACGAAGAGGAAGTGACGTACTGGAAGCAGCGGAAGTGGTTTATTTCTTCTTCTTCTTCGTCGGTGTTTTTTTCGAGTTTCGAATTTCTACTCATAACGTTTGGAGAATTTTACGAGAAAATCAGCAGACTACATGGTCACAATTTCAGATGGACTGAAAGGTTCTTTACTACGTTAATGTTAAACACTTTGGGCGTAACGTGCTAGCTAATGGTGCGTTTATATGATAATTCTGCGAAAACATAAAGTATATCATGTTAATACTTGGGCCCTTGATTAAGTTAGCATTTTGCTTAGTGGTGAGTTAATGTATGATGTTATATATGACACAAAGTTAGTAAATATGTTCTGCTCCCACTGTAGTGGACGTCACCTGATTCAGTTTGGTGAAGACGTGGATACAGACGTGTAAAATTAATAATGTGGGGTAAGTACACCAAACACTGTTATTAAATCTTACCTCTGAAGGTCTGTTACAAATAACTTGACAGCAAAATTGAACTGACAAAATCCCAGTAACGTTTGCTGTTGTAGTTCCTGATTGCTGCCACTAGATGGTACCGAAGAGACACATTTTACTGACTCCCTACTTGCACTTGCAATATAGTAGCATCAAAAATTAATATGCAGAGTCACTGTGGTACTGACACATGTTGAAAATACTTTAGACAATAAATCAAATACACTTAGCTAGATTAGTAGCTCTTACAATTTTATTTTTACAGATAGCAATGTAATATACATACAGTATCACATAATCTTAAGTATAATAAACAAAGGGTTAAGCAATGTTTACATCTCCCAGTTAAAATTGTTATTCTTATAAAACTACCAAACACATTAGAAGCATACAGTACATGTAAACACAGTGCTGTGGATGAACGCAAAAAGAGAACATAAAAACTGAAATATGCAAATACTGTTGTTCCAACAAATGTTTCCCACTTTGAAAAGTTGCAAATAACATAACCACTTTAAAATTGTTTTGTTTTGTTGTTTTTTTGAAGAAACACAATTTTAAAGGATTGCATTGTTCAAAGGACTTAAAGTTAGCCTGGTCCCAGATCACTGAATCTCTGACAAGATGTCCAATTTTTTTTCAGCAATTCAAATATTAGTTAATAAATAATGAAGTGAAAAATGACAGTTCAGTGATTGATTATCAGGATGACCTAAAGCAACACCCAGTGCATCAATAAACATAATAAATAACATGAAAAATATCAATGTAAAACAATAAACCTGTTGTGAGATGTTTCTCAATCGTTGTCATAGATGCAATCTGAAAATAAAATATTATATTGATTAAAAAGATTAGTCCGATTATGAATGATGACTTTGGTCCACTGTGCAGATATCTAGTCATGAAATAATTAAGATGAACTTAAAAACATACCGTCACCGATATCATCGTAGATATCGCAATCGCTGTGAGCAAAGACAAAATGATCAGTTAGCATACTGTACACTAGTTTTCTAGTAT
Source organism: Pampus argenteus (assembly GCA_036937835.1). Lineage (NCBI taxonomy): Eukaryota > Metazoa > Chordata > Actinopteri > Scombriformes > Stromateidae > Pampus > Pampus argenteus. The sequence continues at coordinate 11,404,845 of CM072877.1, forward strand.
GATACTGATACTAGTGATACTTACTCTATGTCGATGTAATTGTTCGAAACGTAACCAACTGTAAAAGACAAGCAGAGTTGAAGTACATGATCAGCAGTGTGGGAATCTTGAACACACGTATTTATGAGATACGTTGGTGGTATCAAACACATAAACTAAAAGCAGACACTCACACTTGCCCTCCTCGTTCCGACAGATCAGTTTATTATCCACAGCTTTAACAATGACGTCGAGTTTCTCCCCTGCTTTGATTGGCAGCTCTTTCCCGCTCCACTTCTTATTGGCAAGTGAGGTGACGATGTTCACCTGGTACAATACCTGTATCTCCCCATCATACTGAAAGAGATTGAAAAATGACATCCTCAGTTTTGAAGTTTGTGACTGAATACATTTTTAGCTTGCATTTTTGGTTTTTATATACATATACATATATATATATATATATATATAGATATATATATATATCTATATATATATGTATATATATATATATGTATATATATATATATATATATATGTATATATGTATATGTATATGTAGAGAGAGACAGACTTTAAACTTTTTCCTGAAGTCCCTCTCCTCTTTCTCGAACTTTTTCTGCTTCTTTGTTTCCTCTCTCTCATCAGTTTTGCTTTTGCCTTTCAGGGTTGCTAGGCTGGACAGAAAAATAAACATGAAATGAGAGGAGAGGAGAGAAATTAAAACAATAATTAGTTACTGATTATTTGGTTTAACCCAAAAATATGGACACTACTGCAAGATTATTATAATTTGTATTAAGATTGTTGTAATTGTACTTGGCGATGGGAGGAAGGGGAGGCAGATTTTGAGAGTCAACATCATCATATATATCCTCATCGATTACTGCTCCTGGCTGATCTGTGGTGACACATGGAAGAAGTCAGTGAGATGAAATCTTTAACTTTTAGACCTAATACCTACATGCATTTAGGGTTGAGATTAGACATAACAAATAAAGAATTGTCAACTGTAAAGTTGCTGCACATTTTGGATAGTGAAAGAAAAAGAGGCTGATGATTTTGCTCAAATCTACAATAATTTCTTTTTGGAACTAAAACATCAAATGTTAAGGGGGTCTCACTTAATGTGGGGAGTTAATATGCCAAGTATGTATCTATTAGGGTACTTAGTCTTTGTTTTTCATAGAGAGGACTAAAGAAGAGTTAAGGAAGGATACCTGATTTTCCCTCTGCAGTAAACTGGCTGGGTGGAGGCACTCTGGCACAACAGAAGAGAAAATATTAAGATGTAACATCATTTATATCATTAGAATATCATCAATTTGAAGTAGGTTAACATGACTCAAAGCAGCCCAAATATACAATCATATTCACAAATTACAATGTGCTATTTTATTTAAATGATTATTTTGATGGTGTTAATGATGTCTTGATTTTTCTGATTAAGTCAACAATCAATTACAGACATGCAAATGACCCGTAAGGATTAGTAAAATCACACATAATCAGATGCACTGATTGTTATCACAGAAACATCACTGGTAGACCCCAGCCTCTTAGACCGTTCATGCAATAATCAATTTGCAAATCAAGATGCTGCCGTGTTATTCAGAAAGTGGTGAGCTAGCAACTTTATCTGAGAAAATTAGGAATAATCAACAGTGGACAGTAGATCTGTGATCAGTCTTACTACTGAGTGTATTTTACACTTTAGTGCTGGCAGGACGTCTGTTCCGGTCAAACATCCACAGGAAGCCGCGGGGCTTTATAGAAGAAGAACTAGGATCCAGCGGACTAAAGCCAACCAAGGATGAAAAAATCTGTTTCTTTTTCTGCTTCACTTCAGAGAATATGTCATGTGTCTCCATTTAGCATTATAAAATATTCTACTGTAACACTCATTCTCCATCTACCCACTCCTTGTGAAATAAAAAGCCATTCATCCATCAGTTCCCACCTGACTTCTAGGTTTGGATCAAGAACATCATCATATATTTCTCCACCTTCCCCTGGTAGCGGTGGTAGAACCACTATAGGACAACAGCAAAAACACAATGCAAACCAGCTTGACATCAACAAAATACAAAAAAATGTGACTAAATATAATAATATTTAATAAAGATTTAAAGCATACCTCCTGGTCCTTTGATCCCACTGTAGAGAGGACAATAAAGACAGAAATTTTCCATTTTTATTTTTCACTGATCTTATTGAATAAATTAGTGAATAAAATTAATAAATTGAATCAGTTCATTTTAAGATTTTAGGTCAGACTTGGAACAAAACACCCCACCAAATCAACAAAAAAAACTGTTTCTGAATATATTGAATGTAGAGCTAGTATACAGTAATGGTTCGTTCCATTTAACTTCTCTCCATTCTTACAGAAGTGCAACTTTTCACTGCAACTACTTGATCTAGAGGAAGAATATATAATTTTCTGGCACCTGTTATCAGGAGAGGCTATATCGATGTCATCGTAGACCTCGGGGTCGTACGCCTGCTGCTGAGATTGACGTTTCTTCAGAGTGTTAAAGTCAATTTCCACTGAAGTTGTCTTCACATAACCAACTGTTTAGACACAAAAACCAAAATGAAATATTTATTTGATTTTTCCCTGTTTAGTATGGCATTATGAATATGTAAACTTACTGGATCCATCCTGCGTCCGTCCCAACCATTTCCCCTCTGGGTTGCCTTGGACACGGATGATGTCGAGGCAGTCTCCCAGCTTCAGAGCAAGGTCTGTCTTACTGCCTCGGCAGTCCAAACAAGCCTTCCCTTGGTGGATGGCTTCTAGGGGGCCTACCAACTAACATACACGCAGCCATGCACAAACATACACAAACACACACAAAAGGAAGAAAATTGAATAGGTTATGACATTTATTTATGCAGTGGTTTTTACTGAACAATATATATATGTAAATTTTTTCTAGAGCCACACTTAAAAACAGCAGAGAATTCGTTTCATGTTTGCACATGTACTGTACATAAGGGGCGTAATATGTCTCTGAAAATATGAATGAAAACACATGTTTTTAAAGGAACTAGGCTGACATTTAGCTGTGACTTCCAGCCTTGTCTACTCACTTTGAATTTCTTTCTGGCATCTTGTTCCTTCTTTTCTCGCTCCCTCTGCTCCTTCTTCTCAGCCTCAATGCGTTTCTTCTCTTCCTTCTCTTCTTTGTCTTTCTTCTTTTCTTGTTTTTGTTCAGCCGCTTCCCTTTAGAGAGAGAGAGAGAGAGAGCACAAGAGAGTTGACAGTAGGCAGAAAAAAGAACAAGGAGGCTCGTAAGATTACAAAACTTTTTTTTTTTACCATTTGATGAAGGAGGCAGAGAAATAACACTCAATATGACATAAGCATAAAAATGCTCAGTTTTATTTATTTATGGGATTTATTTTAATTAACGACATATATCATCACATCTTAGCCTAAGCTAATTTGCATGATATCAGTTGACAGGCTTTTCTTACAAAAATGCAAAACACAAACAATTATAGAAAACACAAATTACAGTGACGAATATGTTTTTACGCTAGATATAATCCTAAGGAAATACACTTTATCAGCTTTAACTGCATGCCTTAAAAAAGCTGTTTTAACTTGAATTTAATACTGTCCCAGGTATGACCCCATGAGAATGAATGATTTTGTAGTGTTGCAAAACGACCACCAGAGTGTAGTGTTAGTGAAGCTAAATGGGAACACTGCCTAACTGGTATTGAAATCAGTATTCTTGTGAGGGAGCTTTGCACAGAGAGAAATCGTTAAACGCATGCTGACAACATTAAAATCAGTCTGGAGTACATTGTAGAGACAGTGTTTATTTGTGCCTGTGCCAGGGTATAATAGCTTTGGACCTGAATAGGCCAAATAATATATATGATAATTAAATAATATAAATAAAAAATGTAAAAAAATAGTTTTAAAAACAGGACAGAATCAGAGCGATGTGAGAAAAACATGCTAATGTTTAATGTGGAACATTCTCTCACCATCGTTCATCAAGATCCTCGTACATCTCTCCATCATCATCATCATTATCATCATAATTTTCTTCCTGGGCAGAGAAAACATGAATAAAAACAGAAGTAACAGTAAAAACTGCTACATATAGTACATGCTGTATATGCTATTCATGTCTGTAGAAAAGGAACTTCACAGTTTTCATTTGTGTAATTTTTCCTGTTCATGGTGTTTATGGTGTATTTATTTCCATCAAGCTGCAGATGTTGCAAGCTCCTTTTTGTTAGTAATTTGTACTGATACTACTGCTGTGTTTCTGCAGGGGCACTAACATTTTTACTGTGAATTCTCTTATTCATATCGTCCCTCTTACAGATGTCAGTTTAATATACAATATACATTACACCATAAGTGTACACAATTTATTCTCATTTACTATGCTCATCTATTCTTAACTTTCTGCAGCATCTTCAAATGTTTGTTTTATTAGTTATTTGTCATTATGAACACACATTCATGTGCTTGTCTGAGTGCGCGTATGTGGTATGCATCTGCACATATACCTGCATGCATATCTGTATTTATGCAAAATTACAATTAATTCAGCGTGTCTCACCTTTGCCCTCTGACTGGGATGACCTAAACAGAAACAAGGAATAAATGTTAAGTTAACAACAAAAGACTGTCTCGACAGTTATTATATATATTTACAGAAACTACAGTCTTAAATGCCAATAACCACCCCAAACTTCTTATTTGGCGACAGTAAAGCCACTTATATACTGCCAGGGCATAATGACTAATGTGGTTTCTAATATGTAAATAAGGTGCATGATTCAGCATTACACAGTCCTCTTCTGTGTTCGTGTGGTGCTATTAAAAAAAAAATTACACTTTTGATCAAATAGTGACGATTACTACACCTGTGGACGGTGGTAGAGGTGGAGGAGAGCTTTTCAGTTCATCAACATCATCATAGCACTCGTCTGATTGGATGCTGAAAAGGCACATTCAGGATTTACTTTTCGTTGATTGGTGTAAACTTTCTTCAGTGATATACACAGCATGTGTAACTTCTAAATGTGCTTTATGTGTGAATGTGACATTTACATAGTTGCAGGGTGTCGTGGGGGCAGACTAGGAAGTGCAGTCTGAGGGGGTTGAGGTGGGGTCACATGGTTGCTGTGGTTACTGGCATGAGCAGCCGAAGGAGTCGGGACGATAGGTTTCTTAAATGTGCCAGAACCTGTCACAAGAAACACACAGTAATAAAATAGAGAAGTTAAAGTATCTCTACCAGTGCCCTTCGATATATGGATAAATACTGTAGATGGATAGATGATTTTATCAATCCCTTGAGGGTAAACTAGTCTACCATACACTGGAGACAACAAGTCAAACAGGTCACAACAATGTAAAAATATTAAATTCTCTTTCTATATATACCGTAGATAGAAAATCAATAAGGTGATTCTTCTGCTCTTGTCTGTAGTGCAGCCCCTTTTTCCTGACTTTACTTTTGGGAAAAACAGACATATTGTTTGATAGATTAATCCATAACAATAACTAGTAGTTGTAGTTCTTATGTGTAAATGAAGTGCCTTCTGCAATGTAGTAGAGTAGAAGTAAAGTGGCACAGAATGGTAATGACAATGCTCAAGTAGAAGTTACTCAAATATGTACTCAAGGTCTGTACTTGGTGTCTACAGGCCATGTACATGTACCTAAGTACAGACCTTTTACTAAAAGACAAGCAATACGAGTACAGTTCATCTTTTAGTAAAAGCCCAATCACAAATGAGGAACCTAAAACCAACACCAATACATTAGGCAATACATGTCACATGAAACTTTAAAACCTCAACTGTGCTCATGTTCACTAAGTTTTCAGTTCAAAAGAAAGGACATAGCATAGCACAAAATAACAGATATGGGAGAGCATCCACCAAGTAATCAGACAACAGACCAGACAACTGAACAGACCAGACAACAATATCAGTATTTCCCCCATGTGGGGAAACATACATAGACACGCTGAGAGTGAGGGGGAGGAGAAGAGAGAAACTGGACAGGAAACTAGGCAAAATAGAGGAACCAAGTATGTGCTCACGAATTTGGTATCCTATCTGATGCTCTGAACAATCGTATACAAGCATCTGTGTAACTTGCTCTAATTTTTTTTTTTTTACAGAATGCATAAAATGCAAATTCAAATGCTATGTAAACTATGAACTTTTAAGAATGATTTGCTTTTAATGCTATTATGCACAAAATGGAGTTGTTTGCATTGCTGGTGAGCCAGACAACCCATAGTGAAACCAACCGCTACAGCCTACACGTTACCAGTGTCGCTGAAACCACACTGTAAACATGCATTTTTCACACATCTGAAGTGTTTTCTTAGAGTCTGTCCAAGTAGAGTTGCTATAGTGATAGAAAGGAAATGCACATCAACCAACCAAATAAGAGGAACCCCCATCTCTTTCAGACTGTAATGAGATGTGCAAACTGTTTACCAGTCTGCACATCATTTAACCTACTTGGCAGCAAGGGCCTGGCTTAGTTTAGAGAGTTGATTGCATAAAAAAATGATTGCTTGTTTGTTTAAAGATAAATGATGCAGATACCTGTGATGTGTGCTACATGTGTACCTTCTGTCTGTGATTCATCGTTAAAGTGAATCACATCATCTTCTTTATGGTTTTAAGGTCTTTAGCTAGTTAGTTAAGCTTTGTTAATTCAATAAATCTCACTGAGGTCAAGTCTCACATTTCTTCTGTGAACAAATGACATTTTCACGTATTAATTAAGGGAATTAAATATTTTAGAAATACTGAGGTAAAGTGTCAAAATTCGGCCGAGTGTAACCCTAAGACCTTTTTTGATTACCAACTATAAGATTTTTTTAATTTTCTGTAAATTTTACCTCCCTACACAAAGTTTGAAATGCTGCTTCTCCACAATGCCAGAAATATTATTGTTGTGGAGAAATACTTACACAAATCATAGCAAAGTCCTCAGAGGCTTTAGTGTCTATGATGTGTTGCAGTTTATACCACAGTTCAGAAATCAGAAAATACTTTTGAGTCATATTTGTTGAATTGTAGGTCCCAGAAAGCACTGGCATCCATTTAACCTTTATTCTTTCTTTTCACCAGAATCTATCAAGCAATATCAATATAGGACACCCTGGAAAAGACTAAAGAGACACTTTAACATAAAATAAATAAACTTGGGGTCTGACTGGGTGAACATGTCTTTGATATAATCAAAGTGTTCAGCTGTAGTTATTTTGATCATGCCTATGATTACAATCAAATATACAAGCAGTTCTGTGTATTGCACCGTAGTGACAATTGATCTGATTTATATAAATACTAATGTCCACTCACTCATTGGATTGGTACATAAACAATATTTTTGTTCGTAATTTTTCTATGGTGTCACTACTAAACAAACCAAGCTATTATTAGTACCTTGTCCAACTTACCATTAACAGAGGCCTCAGAACCTCTTCTGAAGCTTTCCAGGTGGACTTTGGGAGGTCGGTTAGGTTTAGCAGGAGCAGGTCCCAAAGCTAAACTGTTGGGGAGGGGATTACGCTTGGGCCCTGTCGTGGCATCGCCATTAATGGTGCCAGTGTGAGGAGAAGGCTTTTTAATGCTCGGCTTTTTATTGACTGGAGGTTTGGGAGGAGGGATGGACTTGGTAGCAGTGAGAGGTGGTTTGTTGCCTCCATCTGCTTTCTCACCACTATCTGATTGCTCCGTCTTGTCCTCCTTGTTGAACACATTCTGAGCAGTCTTGAAGTTGGGTGGGGGCTTAAAATTGTAGCTTGTTGTAGGTGAAGGTTTGTTTGCAGTGTCCATGTTAGCTGCTGACATTTCGTCATTTTGCTGGCGTAATTTTAAAAAGCTACTGCTGGGTTTTTGTTGTAGTATTTTAGGCGGTGTGGAGCTAGTATTGGATGGTGCACCTCCACCATTGTCTTGCTTCACCCAGCTGGGTTTGGAGCTGAATGCTTGGGATGGTTTAGGAATGGCAGGTTTGGTACCGGACAGGGTGGAGCTGAGGGGAGGTTTGTTAAGAGGAGGTTTCTGTCCAGGGCCTTTAGCTTCAAGAGCCTGTGATAACGGTGGTTTCGAGGGTATCTGCTGTTTATTAATGAAAGGTTTGCTGTTGGTGTTGCTATCATCTTGGGTATTTTCAAGTCTGCTAACCAGGGCTTTTGTTTTGTTTGGTTCATGTCCCTCTGTGTCACTTTTAGTGGATGGTGTGTTTTTCAGGAAACTTGGTTTAGGAGGATTATTTATTGCACTGCCCGAGAGGCTCTCCAAGACTGGTTTCTTTGTCTGTATGGCTGGGCCAGAGGAGAGGGTAGGGTGAAGTGGTTGTTTGGTTCGTCCTGGCGCTACGGAGGAAGACTCATCAGTGCTCACCCCACCTGTTTGGAAACGAGCCATGATGGACTTCACATCAGCCTTGTTTTCCTGGACAGAATGGAAGAGGACCAGAAGTAGAGTGAATTATCAGAATTGAAAGTAAATTAGGATATTCTGTGCATAGATGAATGATACATAACTTCAGGATAGCAGGAAGCAAAACAGAAACTGACAGACAAAGCAAAAGAGGAATAAGAGAAAACACGATGCACACTTCATTAGACTGACAGAAGTCTGAGATCTGCAAGTTTCACAGGTGATGCTTGCAAAACTTTTCCAGGGGTCACTCACAAATCAATCATATGCACAATTCAAATATCAACATGCTACATGCACATCACCATATCATTGTGTGTGTTGACAAAAATAAACAACCTGCGTTATCCAACTCGGATCGGTGACCCATCACTCAAGGTCGGACCCAGGTTGCTAATTGTTTGCTGATTGTCCTCGTTGTTATGCATCTCCCCGGGCTGTGACCCAGGTCCTATCTGAATTGTCATGACCTGGGATTAACTAGTGTTGACTGATTGTTTGAATTGACAAAAGTAGGGTTGGATATTGTTCAAATAACCCTTGTCCGCACCTGGTCATTGGTCTGAAGTAGGTTTTAAAGTACACTTCTATGGTTGTTTTACTATAAAATAGATTAACTCTGGACTAACTGGAGTGAAAACATGTAACCTAGTCTTCATTATAACAGGCAGAGCTTTATCACTTGTGTATTGACTTTCACTTTGGTTAATCGTATACTTTCTACAGTGTAGGTAAGCAAAAACTACTCATTGTTAAAGAAGGGGATGAATATTTACAAAATGTATGTCTGTTTTGAGGCTAAATAAGACTTACGGTAGCAGCAAACTGGTTTAAATGCAGGTAAATGGTTCATTACAAGTCTACCTTTGGCTATAACATAAGCACCTTCCCACAAGAACAATTCAGAATCTGAAATGTGCAAAATGACCGAGTGTTGCAGGTGCCGCATTACTAACCACAAGTTAGTAATGTGCCCAGAATAGCAACTTTAGTCCAGCCCTGCAGCTAACACAAAGTGTTATAATAGACTAATCCAGTAACAGGCACACCCATTTTAATGAGGCTGGTTTGACTGGAGTCAGAGACACCATACCAGGAAGTGTAGATAAGAATATGAGGACACACAGCCTCTGCTATACCTACAGCAGTAAATTGAGGAAAAACTGAACAACTGAGGGAACCACAGTTAAAGTTAAACCACGGTGAACATCAGATCTAGTGTATGTTGTACTACTGGGAGTTTCTTTCTAAACGTATTAACAGCTGGAAATGACTAGTTCATTATCGTAAGTTTTAGGAGAGCGGATAATGCTGAAGTATTGGTTTGAGTTTGAATCCATTGTAACAATCATGCGTGAACTAAATATGATGTCAAGCTAGATAATGAAACTACCTATTTACTTTTACTTTTCAACAATTGCAACTGCCTTTCGAGCAAACTGGGGTTGTGTTTTTGGTGCCCATAAGAGTAAAGGGACATATTGTGGGTGAGGTTTCACTTTAATGGTGACTAGTAACATTGATGGCATGTTGTAAGTGTGTTGACAATAAGCCTGACATGCAGCTAAATATAAAATCAGAGAAGAAACAGAGGAAAGTTCCCTCATTGTACTTCTCTTTCTCAACTGCAGTAACCTAAAAAATTACCCAATATGTTCTCTACTAGACGGTTGCATTTACTGCTTCTCTAAATATGTGTGCAGTTGCAATTTTGGAAATACCTTAAAAATGTTGACAAATCCTGGAAATAGCTCTCAGAATAATGCAATAGAATCGACAGCAACACAAACTACAGCCTCAAAATGACAATGAAGAAAAAAACGTTTCAATAAAAACATAACATTCATGAAGATTTACTGCAGAAGTGATGTTTTTTTAATGCATTAGTTTTAGGTAAATGTACCTCATAAACTGGCAACTGAGTGTATATTCTGGGTAACTATAGGTTTAGAGGAGTCTGCACTGTATACAGCCCACTGTTTCAATGGACATGTTTACTTTTTTTATGTATAAACTTCATGTTGAACTTCAAGGGGAGACGTGAGAACTGCTAAAAAGTCAGGTGTTATGCTCGTTTCCCTGCTACTACAAATACTATACAAATTAAAATGCTGTTATAAAGGTGTTTACATTTCAAAGTTCAATCCTGCTGAGAAATGACAGAGAAGAATGGGATCATCCAATCAAAGCAAAGAGGAACCATGATTTCTCTTTCCAGTATGAAGAAAAGCAGACACCAAAGTTGTCTTGCACAATATAGTCGACACAAAACCAAACCTTATGGCGACTTTTTCTTATTTTTACATTACGCGTGGAAGAATGTGTCCAAAATCCTATAAAAGGATGACTAAAAGCCTATAAGTCACCGAAGTGAAGAGTACAAATTGTAGTACAAAAGTATGATATTTCCTCTCTGATCATACACGCAGTACCCTGCCCAAACAAATTGCAATGTCAGAATCATGTGTACGAGAATGACAACATGAGGGTGTTGTCTAAATATCCATTATATCAGTCTATAATAAATATTAAAAATGGACGTAACAATGATTTCCAATAGCAGCCTTTCTTTCAGTAAAGGTAACTGCTACCATGGTTTCCTTATCTAGAAGGTGATTATATCAAATAGTTTTAGTATAGAGTTAAGATATACTCACCATGTTGAGGACAACAATCAAAAAAAGCTGTGTCCGAATGGTCTGTATGATAAAGTCGTGAAGAGCGCTTTCAGTGTACCTGTATGAGTTTCAGCAACAAGAGAGAAAGGTACAGAGATAGCGAATGACAGAGTGTGTGACAAAGCATTGAGTGTGTGAGTCTGCGTGTTTGTATGCAGAGGGGGGGGTGTATACTCCAGTTCTGTTAGTGACATAAGCATCTGTCCACAACTGACTACTTCCTCTCTTAGTAGTATGCGTGCTTTGTGTGAGTGTGAGTCTGCACAGCATCTGTTATCTCTGTGTTTCCATCTCATGGATTTGCCTATCCCTGGCAAACTCCCTGCAGTTTCCCCTCTGTGCTCAACAACTGATGGTCATTCACTTCATGCCAGGTCAACAAAAAAAAAAATAAAAAAAAATAGTATAGTATAGTTCCTTAGCAACCATATTTAACACTTTAATATTGATATAGTGGTTTGGTCAACCAAAATGTGACAAGCCAAAAATCTGCAGCATAATACTGTAGATAACACACTAAAAGGGGTGAGAAACAAACTTGTCACTATAGAATTTAAAAATTAGGAGAATTAAAGGCAGTCAGAGCTCATTACATAAACCCTAAATTAGAAATGATTTAAGATAAGAGTTAAAAATCTGTCAATAACGTATATGTATAAACCTGCTTAACTTATTGTACCTCAGTGAACTTAAGATAGCTGAGCAGTTCCCCCTAGTCTAGTGGATGTCATTGCTGTCCTAGTATTGTTTGTAGAGGCTGTAAAGTGGTTTAATCGAGAAGAAGTGGGCAAGACAGCTAAGCCTCTGTGACCATTTGATATCTGATCAATTTAAATCTCAAGATCTGATTTTGTAGGGAGGTATTTGAAAATCTGACATTTTGAGTGCAAAAGTTTTAAAAAATCCTATTACTATTTGGGGTTTTTTTAGCCTTATTTTTTCCCCGTTTTTCTTCTTGTGGCCTTCGTTGGTTAGGTTTCTTAGGTTTAGGCCTGAGTGGTGAGATGGGTTAGGGTAAGAATATCAGGGTCAGAGCCAATGAGAGACAGAGTGTTTGTATATATAACCTCTGGAGCCTAACCAATCAGAACAGAGTGGGCTCATTGGGAGGTGGGTCTTAAAGAGAAAGGAGCTAAAACAACCTGTTTTAGACAGGGGCTGAACTGAGAGGCTGTGTAATGGGTGAGTATAATCAGATAAATAAGATTTTTTCTTTTAACTCTAAATTATGCAAATATGTTCCCGTAGAGTCCCAGAACATAATGTCCCCCTTTACATTTTAAGTTCAGCCCTCTGATATATTTATCACTGACAGTAAAGGTCACAGACCTCAGATTAATGAGACATTCGTTGCTATATATTTTTCCCTCCGTCTATCTAACAAGGATTTATAATGTATGATTTATGAGAGGTGATTGTGCGTGACAAATAACTTTACTACACTATATAAACTCACTAAGCGTCACAGCAGATTGTGGGCAATCACTGAGATCTTTTCCCACCGTCCATCATCCATGACGTGACACAGTTGAAGTCTGTAAACTACCTTGTCCCCAATTACTGGGACTGTGGGAGGTACGTCACGCAAACATGCTCTTTGAGTGTCAGTAGTCAGCCGAGTAGAGCACAGTGGAGCCTCTCACTTTGAAGCGTGCTAAATCACAGCGGTTTTTATTTAAACGTGCTATTTTCCTCTCTTTCATGTATTTTAAGCCTTTTATCTTGTCATATTTCATCTCTACATGTCTGCATTTCATCTCTGCCCCCATTCTTTCACATCCTGCTGTTAAAACTTAACGCAGGTCACTTACAGTACTTACCTTCACATTTCATACAGCATCAGTCTTCAGTCTGTTGCTTTGACGTGAGGTATTTGTAGGAACCACTTGAAGTAAATCAAGTTTTAAAATATGTGTTTAACTTTGCATTGTACGCACTACAGAAGTGTCTCTTTCTTAATATGCTGCTGTACTTGCAGCATTTACTGTATGCATGTGTGGTGTTTGTTGTTTTTCATACATTTGAACTCAATCTCCTCATTTTGATATTTATATTAAGACGTGTTTCAGGATATTTTCTGGATTGAAAACAATTTGTTACACAGATTTTGGTTGGCAAAATCTAACCACATTTGACCACTTGAGAATTTGAAAAAAATGGTTAGAAAAAGCAACTCAAAATACCACATTAAGACACCAAAACCTTGAGGAACACCATAGAAAAACATATGCTGTGATTTGGTATCAAAAACATTTGACATTTGGAGATATCTGTAAGAATAGGATGTTTCTGCAATTAGATGACAATCAGTGTTCTGGAAATTGCACAGAAACCATACCGAGGAAAGCCATCCTCTGAATGCCTTTAGGATTTTAGTTTATGGTTGTAAAGTTTCATGAGGCTGTGATTATCCTAGAGGTCACAACAGGTCATTTTATACAGTGAGGTCAATTTTCAAAAAAAGTCTCACTACAATGAAATGGATAATTATAGGGACTAACATTGTCACACATGAATACAACTAGACTCATTGAATCCACAATAGCTTTCTTATGCGTAATCCATGTGTTTATGTATTAGCTGTCTCATCTTAAAAATGTAGGTAGTTCTTCTTCTTCCGTTCTCATTATTCTTCTGACCGTTGATATGAGTACGCTTCCTCTGCCCCATCCTCGTCATAGCCACCATAATGTCCCTCCTCACTGCCTCCTCTTCCTCTGTCCTCGGGGCAGTGGATCCCCAGTCTCCTCTGCAGCTTCTCCTCCTGCAGGCGTAGCTCCATGGAGTCCACCAGGTCATAGATGTTATCCAAGGACCACATGGGGGACGGGAACCACGCCTTGACATCGCCGTCCTTCCCCACAACCAGCATGCTGAAATAGTCTTTACTGATCTTAAGCTGTTCTCTCATATTGTTGACCATGTCACGGGACAAGGGCTCAACCTCGCTCTGACTACGACCTGGAAGAAGGACGACAGATCAAAAACTTGGATGATTTACAGTTTAAAAAAACTACTAATTATCTTACTCCGGCCCTTTACGCAGCCTCTGTCTGAAACAGTTCCTGTCTCTTTAACGCTCAAGAGACTATGTAAGCAAACATTATCTGTAGAATTTCACTTCTTTTTGTTGTTCTTTACCTTAACCTTAGCAACAACAATCATAGCAACTAAGGGGTGGGGGGCGGGGGGGGGTGGGCATGCATGAACAATCTGATGTCATCACAAGGAGGAAATAGAGGTAACATCAGAGCAAACTCCCAGGAACAGCACTGGGCTTTAGAAACCAATTTGACATAGTGGCCAAACTGTGTAATTGCAACTTCCAACTCTGCCACGTGATGCACACTGACCTCAAGTTTTTGACCTTTGTTGAACATGTTTAAAATAATATCACATGAGTATACATAATAATATCATAAGAGTATAAAAAATAACAAAAACTTACAAAAAGCATAAAATGTCCCCTCTAAAATGTTCCTATATTTTCACAATATATATATAATGAAGTGTAAGTTACTGCTACTGTTCCATGCACCTGGTCTGTCCCACATGACTGACTCACCATTGAGTGGAAATAGCTCAACAGTTCCTGAGGCTTTGTCTCCAATCCCAGTCAGCTTCAACATGGCAAAGTGGCGAATACCTGAAGAAAGATATTTTAGCAGTAAAAGCTTGAAAGGAAAACAACAGTTTTCATCAACTAGTTTGCAGATTCTAATGAACAAACAAACAAAACAAAACATAACTAGTGCAAATAATGAAATGCATTGTTGTATTGCATTGGTTGTAAAAATGTTTAGGCATTGAACGGCAGCTAAATGCTACTTGTAATTTAATATTTGCAATAACAAGTATCTCTTAGTGTACGTTTATGACCTTTTTTTATATTCAGGTTTGCATCTGTTGCAAATTCAGAGGGGAAACTTAACTCTGCATTTCCATATTGCACAAAACTTACACAGTAAACAGGCAGTGTATTGTTTAGTAGATGTAGGTGTGATGTGTTACTGACCCAGGTGACACTGTTGTCCATTGAGAGCAGAGAGCTGCTGTTGGAACGAATAGTCGTCCTCGGAGGGAGCAGAAACAAGCAGCAGTCTCCTTTTAGACATGAACCTAGACACCCATAAAAAGGCTGATTTAAGTGTGGTTGCTGTACTTTTGGGAAACAATGCTAATTTTGATTTTAATATTGGGAGAAAAGGAAGGATAATGTGTAATTTTAGTCTATAATAATGATGTAACATCAGGGCATTTTAAGTATTGAGGAACAATTTTTTTTTTTGAGATTTCTGAAGAGGCTCCAGACACTGTTTGCCGCAAGGAAAACAGATAACAATCAGCAGTGATTTGTAGTACTTTACCTGAGTAGTGAATTCTCAGCTTCAGGCTGTTGCTTGTCTTTGAAGCAGGTCGGAGGACTTTTCCTTTCTTTCTCTTTTTCTGAACGCCTTGAGGGAAAGTTGTCAATGTACTCAAACAGAGCGGAGCTTGACGGAGGAGCTTCAAACACTCTCTGTGGTGGGATAAGAGCCATAAAAAACACCAAAATAAGTTTGGTCAAGTCAAGTGTGGTATTTACAAGATTACATCAGCAACTATTCCTGACAGAGTCCAAAACAACAACAAAAAGTACAATACAAAACATAGTAAAAACACAGCTATAACACAGCTGAATTATAAAAAAATCAGTTAGTTTTACTTCTAGCTCTTCTTATTTCTTAATCTTATACCAAATGATGCTGGAAGGTTTTAAATGTCCAATACTAACTAGTCATACAGATATAAATGTTGGTCATCTTGCATGTGTTGGAAACTAGATAACATAAATACCAACATTGGGCTTGATGTCGTAGTCTGTGACAGTCATGGAAAAGAGGTCAGGAGACGACAGACCCAGCTCTGCTCTCAACAGGGAGATCAGTCCTAAATCTGAGAAGTGCTCTGGTAGGCCACTGAGTGGAGGCTCTGACTCTGAAACAACATATGAATGAATGTGTGTGCTTATAGAGAGAGCAGGCAATTACAACAGCAACACTGAACAGTGTATTGCAATCAAGTGCAACCACAACAACACTTAACTATGAAACACAAATCTATCAGTATTTAGTATCAGTACATGCCACCACACTTCATGGTTCATAATGTTTCTTCTGTATTTAGACTGGTGTACCTTTTGAAGATTGTGTGTAAGTACATTGAGAGCCACTAAAGCAGAGTTATTATTTATTTAATATTAAAATGAGTTATTATTTTGAGTCTGATTTTGATTCCAATTCTGATCTGAGTCAGAAAAGAAACAAGGGCTTTTTGTCCTTTCACGGTGTTTATATGCTTGTGTGAAAAAAAAAAATCAAAGAGGGAAAAACATGAAAGAGCTGGAAGCAAACATGGATATTGTGAAACGGAAGAGTTGAAATTTTTCATTAAAAAGGCTGTTCTCCAGCTGCTGATTCTGAAGTCTTTGAAGTGATAAGTACCCACAGCACAGCAATTGTCATACTTAAACATCTGCAGCACATGTCTTGTGAATCTGAATCTAATGAAGTAAGCAAAGACACCAGTATGATCTTTGACAAATGCAGTGATGAGGAAATGAATTTCTCTGACAGTTGTACTTCAACTTAGTAAAAACTAAATATCTACACAAGTTTTTCCGATTGCTTGGATCCTCCCTAGAGAGATCCTAACCAAATGTTTTTAATGCAAATGTTCAACTTCCTACCAAGCTGGTGGTGTCGCAGGGTGAGTGTGGCATCATTGCCTTTGCCCACAATGGTCGCCACGGTGATCTTCCTGATAGCAAGCTCACAGTGTTGCTTCTCGCTCTCCTCTTTCTGCTGGATGTAAAGCGTTGCTTCTCTGCTGGGCGTCAAGATCACCTACAGATACAGATACATCGTACAAACTGGGTGGTAGGAAGGTACTCAAATCATCAAATACTTTTATATCTTAAAAATCCAAGTGTTTGCATGGGTTTATAATGTAGTCGTATGCAAAAATAGAAAAAGAAGTTTCTTACCATCAACCTTCTTGTCCCCTTTAAATTGTCCATAAACTCCTTCAGGGCTGTTTTATCCTGTTCACTTGCCTCTCTGTTTGACTTTTTCCCTCTTCCTTTCCCTTTCTTTCCTTTCTTCCCTTTCCCCTTTTTCTTAGAGCTCTGTTTTTCCAGTGTGTCATCCTTTACATTTTCTTTTTCATCCTCACTCCTTTTCTTTCCTTCTTCCACAGTGGAGTCAGGCCTGCAATACATTACAGAAAATGAGTAGGCATGACATACCAGATGTGAGCACAAAATCTAAGTGAACATATATATATATATATATATATATATATATAAAATATGAAAAGACAGACCTGTCTTTCTTCACGTCCTCGTTGTTCCTGGACACAGACGGATTGTGTGTCTGTTGTTTTTCCGGTATAGTAGAAGTACTTCGCCCTCCGCTGCCTGAGTCCTTTCCCCCTGAGGACTCCACAGCTGGGTCCTTGCGGATGACAAATCTTGATCGTCCACTCAGTATATCCTGGATCTTACTCTTCAGGGCAGCTTTTTTGTCCGTAGGTGGTTTTTTTTGTAGCGCCGCCACAGAGGTCACATTCCCTTGCATCTGAGGGCTCATCACCATCTTCTTCTTCATCTTTTTCCTTTTCACCAAAACCTTTTTGGTGGTTTTACACCTGGTCAAACAACATCAAATAGCATTTTGTCCAGTGTGTATTTGTGCAGATGCTTTCCCAATATTGTCACAATGTTTTTCTTATGAAATAGTTGTTTTCCCCATAGACCTAAAAAAATATTCACATACGACACATTGAGAAGGTAAAAATCAGACTTATCAAATCTGTCACTATTTTAAAAATAGAAAATTAAATTTAGAAAACTTTTAGGGAACTCGGCTCTATGCTGCCAAACTTCCCCTGTACTGCGACAAAGAGAGAAAAAAAGAGTTCAAGCTAGTATACATGTATAAGCCGGTGACAGTTACAATAATAAAGAAGCAATGATATTTACACACATTACTATGAATATGTACCCACACTATTTTAAATTTATATTTCTATTAATATCAATAATATACCCAGAGCAACACAAAAAATGGATAACTGATTACAGTAGATGTTTGTGGTTTTAGTTTTGCACAAATTTTCATTATTCTTTAAAATTTTAGTGATGAAAAAGTGAACTGAAGGACCCTGTAAAAACTCGTAGTGAAGGACAAAGTGGTATAAAGGAACCTCATGTTGGATCCTTTCCTGGTCATCTTCTCCAGCTTCCTCATGGGAAACTGATCAATGAGCTCCAAGATCGCCTCCACACGGACTGGATAAGGGAACCGCTCACTGACCAGTAGGTTTTTCTTCATAATCAGCATGCTGAATTCTTGGTCCTGAAATGATTTGGTATTGGATAGAAATGACATATCATGTACAGGTAAACCAAAAAGGAAAACAAATTTGAATTTAGATTTTTTTGCACAATTGTTACCTGACTGGTCAGTTCCAGGTAGTGCAGCAATTTGGTAACCGTGTCAGGGTCGAGGCTCTCTACTGTTGCATCTCCTTGGAAGGTTGTCTTCTGGATCCGCCCTTCCATCATGGCGTTCTGGATGATGGTGATGATGAAGGTGTCCCTTTCTGCCAGACGGCAGTTCAGCCCTTTCTGAAATTCAAAATGGATTTTGTATTTTTCCAAATCAAATGAAACAACTTTGGGAAATAGTCTCCCTTCTAAAGAGTAAATATTGCATTTCCCAGCGCTATGTTATGTCTTTATACTGTATATGTCTAAGCACAGTACCTGCTCCATGTCTTCCAGTTGTTTTTCCATCATACGAAGGTAGTTGTCATTCGGTGACGGGGCTGTTATCACCCACAACCGCTTTTTACCTGGAGGTAAGAAGCAGGTAGACAGACAAATACAATAATAATAAAAAATAATACAATAATACAACAATAATAGGTACATCAGCTGATTGATTCGTTTTTCTTGCCTGCAAAGTCAGCTAGGAAATCCAGCCCTGGAGCCAAGCTTGATGATGTCTCTACACCTCCTCTGTTATTTCCATGTTCTATGTCTCCGTCCAACTCTAGTTCCTGCTCAATTCCTGGAGGAAGGTCTGAATAGTCTCCCCAGTCCCTTACATTAGGGTCCAACAGATCTTTGGGCTTGTTTCGACCTATTCCTGGCCATGCAGTAAGTAAACCCGGGTAGCTGAGGCTCCACAGAGCAGCAAACAACAGCAGAGGCCAGTATGAATTATAGAAATGCAACATCGTTGCTGATTTTCAGGTTGATTATTTGTTTTGCTAATCAACTGGAGCTGGCTAGCAGCTCACAAATCCTCCTCTGGTCAAACAGTACATTTGCAAATTCATAGGCAGCAGTGTAGCATCTGAAACAGGCTGCACTGCTGGGACAAGATGGATTCACCAGCTGTTTAAAAGTGAGTTAAAAAGCTCAGAGATAAAACTACCATCTGTGAAATCTCCATACTTTGAATCCAAATTCAAAATCCCACTGAAGGCGGCTGTATCCTTAAAAGAAAAAAACAGGTGGACCAAATCTTGATTGTATGTGAAAGGTAAAGGAGAGCAAAGACTGTGGTGATGTTAACCTCGCTGAGCTGCAGAGAAAGACTGACTGTCTCTCTCACTCCTGGTTCACATTATAACCCAGGCTCGTTAACAGGAAACTCCTGGAATTTTCTTGACTTCAAAGCATTTTCTTGCTGAAATCTCTCTCTCTCTCTCTCTTCTCTCTCTCTCTCTCTTTCTCTCTCTCTCTCTTTCTCTCTCTCTCTCTCTCTCTCTCTCTCTCTCTCTCTCTCTCTCTCTCTCTCTCTCACACACACACACACACACGCACAATCATGTTTCCATCAGTTCAGGGGACTTTACGTTGACTTACATTCAGTTCCTGTGGATTTATCGTAACCATAACCACCGCATACCTAACTATAACCTAACCTCAACATAACACTAAACTTACCTTATCTTCAAACTGTCCATTATTAACAGAAAAATAATAACTCACACACATAGATACATGTATCGGGCATCAGGTACCTGTGAACAAATGGAACCACATACGTGCACTCATACATGCATGCAAAAATACATTCATTGTTGTATAACAATAGCAGGGTAGTAGCATTTGCCCTGGTGTGACTAAGAGACACACAGAGACCTCCTTCAGCAGGGCTATTGTGAAGCTGATCACGACCTCTGACCTCTGACCTCCCTAAAGTGGAGCATGTGATGAGTCAATATTCCTGTGAGGACAAGTAAAATATCAACTTACTTGCCCTGTTACAT
Organism: Pampus argenteus; assembly: GCA_036937835.1. NCBI lineage: Eukaryota > Metazoa > Chordata > Actinopteri > Scombriformes > Stromateidae > Pampus > Pampus argenteus. The sequence continues at coordinate 11,425,280 of CM072877.1, forward strand.
CAGGTTAAGATTGCTTGTATTTGATCATTTTGATTTTAACATCTGTCCCTATTTAGACTGGCACTGAACTTTGTCACTGTTATTAATCAGACTGCATCGCTCGTGGTGGAACAAAAACATTTAAAAAGAAAGTTTAAAAAAAAAAAAAGTGTTTAGGTCCTCTGTTCAGCAGTTCAGCCCAGTGCCATTTGGTCAGCAGAAGTTAAAGTAATTAGGTGAGAGGAAATGACAGCAACCATAAATAACCCTGACTAACTGACACTGCAGTGTCTGTGCAGTGTCTGTTAGTCAGATTCAAAGATGTTCTGCCATGTTTGAGGTAGCCATCCCTTCTCAACCTCCCAAACAAACCTCGCACATCTTAATTATACTAAACCAAAGCCCAACGCTAAACACTATCTCTATCTCTAACTTTTGTATATATTTATCTCAACTGTCTTCCTTACATGAATTAGGTTTACATTGTCACTATAAGCAGCTAACATTACAACGTGACACAGAGCTGCAAACTTTGTAACCACAAATGTGACCGTGTTGTGATCATTTTTGTATTTTTAGATAATTATCAGATGTCAGTTTTAGTCTCTGCGTTTGTTGGTCCAGTCATAAAAGAAAATAGAGCTGACTTGAATTAGATTTTATGAGTAAACATCTGCAGAAGACTATAAATTTTACATTGGAATCACTAAATCTGCTCTAATACAATTCATATGTAACTGCGGTATGAACCATGTTCCTATTGTTGAAGCTTTTTTTTAATGTTGGCCTAGATCAGATTACACAAATTTAAACTTCGAATTATAAAAATTATAACTGGCAGATTATAGTTTCTTGTAAGCATTGTTTAATAATCAAACACAATAACTGGCATTAAACTACAAAAGAATGTAGTACAACAACAACAGGTGGTGTTTGAAATGACTGAAAAGTCTCCTCCACCTGCTTCCTGACCTCAAAATTAAATATGTTGTGTACATTTATAGTCTGAATGTGACTGAGAAAGAAGAAATGAAAAATAAAGAAATGAAAAGTAAAAGCAATTACAGTTGTCTTTAGGGTGAAATGCTCAAATGAGAAACAGGTGTATCAACAATGCATTCCACTCTTTGAGGCTTATAAGGAGAACCAGATGATTGGTGTGTGTTGAAGTGAGAGTATATATATAGTATGTATATATAATATATATATAGTTCCTCACATCCCATAAAATATATACACATCAATAATATTATTTCATTATTCTAATAGACTGGAGCGTAGCACTGGTACTGTACAGAAAAAGGAACACATCCACAGCCACATTTAAACAGTAAATTACACTTTTTTTCATGCTATTATGTTTATAGATAAAAGATATATTTGAGATATTCATTATTTCAGTTTTGCACGTTCTTCCTGTGTCTGTGTGGGTTTCCCCTTACAGTCCAAAGACATGCAGCCTGGGTTAATTATAGCCGTACTGCCCAAAGCTTTGACTGTAAGTGTGAATTCTTTTCTATGTATATATATCGGACTGTGCATCAACTAAACCAGTTTGAACCGGTTTAGGCTCTATGTAGTCCTATGTGATTCTGCAAATGATAAGCTCATATAGATAAAGGATGAATATATAAAAGTATACAACCAAATCACCACCCTGTAAATGTGGGTATTGCCCACTTTTTTGACCTAGGCCTCCCTAATCTGGCCATACCTGAAATATATTTGTGTATATGCATTCAAGTGAAGGGTGTGTCCAAACTTTTGACTGGTACAATATACAGATTGATAGATTATATTTGTATCTATTGGTGAATATAAAATGGAGGAAGAGAGCCCCTCAGTGGAAGTATAGAGAACTACATCTTTAGTATGATTTCTGATATAGTAAAATATATAAATGCGCTCATTAATCTTTTTTTTTTATCAATGCATGTATAACTGCAATGCAGTTGTTTGACTGTCCATAAATCTACTTATGCATATATACTCCCAACAAAGTCTGCTAAGCATTGTATCTGATAAATAACACACTATAAAATATGAACAATAATGTTATTGTCAATTGATAAGAGTAACTTTCACCAAGAGATAGAAAAGCAACACGTAAGGCTTCTACGTGTCTCGTCAGTGACAGCACATCAGGAGTCATATCCTCTGATGCATCTCATTGGGTCCAATAATATTCTTATCAGCCGCTTTCACCAAAACATCTTCCGGGTCGACAGAAAGTCTGCACAAAGCCGGGACTGTCTGCAAAGGTCAGTTGAGTTGTTTACCGCTTAACCTTTTCTTCTGTCACTTCTCTACCATGCATTTGTTTCGGTTTGAGTGGCTGTGAGTGTGTAGGGCGCCTTTTGATTTAATACGTCGCCTTCATACATGAGTTGGATTTGTTGCTAGCTAGCGTGCTAGCTTATGTTAGCTTCCTCCCTCCTCTGCTCCCAAAGCGAGTAGAGACAAAAAAAAAGAAAAAAAAGAGAAGTGGTGGGACAATGACATTAATATTCATAACGGTTAATATCTGACTCACAGAGAAACGGTTTAACAAAAACACACGTAGTCCTCTATAATATATAAGTCCCCTGAATGACTTAAACCAAAGTAACGTTTTATTATTACTGGGTCATAAATGTTTACGATGCCGTTAATATCCTGACCTGATTTCACCTGCTCCAGCCAGTAAACAACAACAACAACAGACAGATACTGTGACCATCCTCAGGCTATTTGATGAGCTGAAGCGTTTGTGAAATGTTTTCTGAATCTGTGTCGTTGATATTTTCAGGACAGTTTCACTTTTTTTTGGTGACGTGGTAGCTGCAGTTTTGTTTTTTTTGTTTTTAATAACAAGGTCAGCAATGAAATGACTATCCAGAGCAAAGATCACACAAGACTTTCTGAGATAAATCAGATCTCTTATTCTGGAAAGTTTCTCAGTGTTTTTAACAATTACTATCGATTCATTTGTCGACCCATTTCAAATAAATGACTTACAACGTTTATCGAGTGAAAGTGTCAAACAGCTTCTCAACTGTTACTCAGTTTATTTTCTCTTTTATGTAAATAAAAGTCTCACTGACTGTTTATTGGATAAAACAATCAAACTTTGCAAAAAATGGTTTACAAACAGATTAGATTAATTCATATATTGATCCTTTGACTCCACTACATCCAAATAAGTCAGTGATCCTACATGATGATCTGTGTGTCTTAACTGGGACTCTCCCTCTAGGGCTGCAACTAATGGTTATTGACATCATTAATTAATACATTTTTTTAGTGTTTTTAGTCTTTGAAATGTCATAAAAACAAGAAGTTAAAGGTATTCAATGAGAAATAATTTAAAATGGAGAAAAGCAGCAAAAGCCCACATTACAGAGCTGGAACTGTTTGGCATTTTACTTGATAAATGATGAATATTATATTACTGATGATGAATTGACTAGTTGAATAATTGATTAATGCTCTAGTTTCAGCACTAACAAATAAAGGTGTTTATTATTGTTTTGTTCAGTTGTTGCTCTTAAATTGATGTATGCTTAAAACCCTCAGTGCAAACTAAGGTTGTTTTTTTTTATTGCCAGTCAGTTCTAGTTTGAACCCCACTCTGCCAGCCAGGCTGTCCCAGTCTATCCCTGTTATATTATCTCCCCTTAAAGTAAACATGTTTCACATGCTGTTAACTGCCTCAGTCAATCAGTGGCCTGCAATCTAAAGATATAGCTGCAGCTGATTTGTTTAATATGCAGGTGCTGAAATTACACATTTTTTTCTTTACTGAATTATTTTTGCATGAAAATGGGACAGAAAAATAAGTCTTTTGTGGCTTTGTGGTCCAACAGCCAGTATATGTGTTGGATATTGGTATAAGGGAAGTGCTGTCTGAATAAATGTGACCTGTTGCATAAACATAGGTCATAGGCGTGTGCTTGTTCTACAAAGGAACAGGGTAGGGGCATATTTATGAGGACCTTGAAGCCACAACTTGCATACATTTTAAAATGTGTATTTGTGTGTTTGAAATTAGCTGATAATACTGAGTAGAGATACTGACTTTCACATACTTTCACCCCCCCCACCCTCTACACACACACTCTTTCACCTGTCTCTCATCTCTCTTCTCCAGGGGGAGTGCTGTCTGTCCAGTTGAGCTCCTCGTGGTGTGTGTGTCGGGTGTCTGTGCACCATGGCGAGCCTCCTACGTGTCGTGGCAACCAGCTGCTCGGCCCCTGTGTTCTGTGGGATTTCCGCCGTGAAGCTGCAGAGCAGCCATGCTATCAAAACTTCATGCCTACGCTTTTTCAGGACCCAACAAGCACTTGGAAGATGTGCAAGTCCAGGTAAAACACTATACACACACACACACACACACGCACACATTTGGCAGGGTCAGAAGTTACAGAAAAGTGCATATGATAATTTAATATTTCATTTTCAATGGCCAGTAAATTAACATATTAAAATTAAGACGATGCATGCAACACTTTTAGCAAAATACTACAGAACACGGAGATCTGCTGAGAATGAAATGTGACCAAGATGTTTAAAAATAAGTACTAATGATGGATCTTCAATGAGGTCACAAGATCTTGATGCACTTTGACAAAAGGCCACTAACAACATCTTGTTTGTATAATATACATTGAAAGCATAGGGGTCGTGACACTGCCACAGCCTGGAATATTTAAATATTTTGTGACCATCTTTGAGCAAATAAAATAGTTTTGTATCGTGTCAGTAATTGGACATAATAATATAAGATAATCAGATTAGCAGCAACATCTTAGTTCAGAGTGTTTTTTTGCCTCTTCACATATCTGATACCAATTAGGCGTTACTGTTGGTGGAATTGTGCATATTAGATGGCCCTTATACATATTCAACTATTTTAATTAATAAACTAATTGTTCCAATCATTTTCAAGCAGAAATGATGAACATTTTCTGGCCTCAGATTTTTAACTGGTATTATTTGCTGCTTACCTCAGTTCTCTTGTCTACTGAGTCTCTGTTGATTGGACAAAACATGCACTTTCTGACATTTAATCAAGAACGTAATCAGGTTAATTAATAATCTGAAAAATATGAGTTGCAGTCATAATCACCTCTTTTGTTTAGTAATGGCTTGATGGCTAATGTGATTCTTCATAGTGATTGTGGATGGTGGCACCCACAGGTATAATATAAAAAGCAATTACAGACATGGCTGAAGTTTTAAATCAAAAGTAAAGTTTCAGTTATATTCAGTGTGACATAAAGAATGATGGATAGCATATACTTTTGTCAGTTTCAGTTTAATACAGAGAAAATTGAGGGTTAGACCATAGCTAGTACAGTCACTGCTAACTAAGAAAAACATAAAATATTTACACTCGTGTGGTTTGATCAAATATGAAAAGGACAGGATGACCCACTTCTATGTCTGCAAACTATTATTCAGATTTGAGCATTTCTAACCTAGATGTAAATGGTATGTAAAGTGAATGGGATGGGATCACAAAAGGATGGTTTAAGTAATGATTACCAGGTGGATTTTCCTTCTCCTTAAACTTAACTACTCACTTTTAACCTAGCTAGATATTACACATTAACTAGTGATAGCACCATGAAACCCCACCTGTAGCTTCTGTGTACATTCTCATGTACGCGGTAGTAGCATGGCAGGTGTCAACGTACTCATTACAGAGGTTTGGATTTTACTGGGATATAAATATAAAGCTAGAGAGCTATCCATTCATTAAGTCATTACATTAATTCTTTGCATACTTATTCCTTTTTTAAGGATAATACATTGTAATTGTTATGAGGAGGTTAATCCACTGTTTTGACAAAATAGAGATAAATAAAAAAGATATCGTTTAATCTGATAGTGTTTTCCTTTATCGCCTGTCAGAAGTTTATTTTAGAGGTCAGTATTGCAACTTGCATTTGCTCAGTAACAAAGTCACATTAAGGACACTGCTTTCCTCAGGTATTATTCTCCATTTTCTCTGCCCTCAGTCTGTGTCCAACAACCAGACAGAAGGTGTGTGTGTGTGTGTGTTTGTACTGTGAAAGCCAGTGCCAGCTGGTTACGGGTGCTTCATGTCTGTGTGTGTGTGTGCCGGGTTCATGGTTGTGCCGATGTCTATCTGTGTGTAGGTGGGTGTTTTAAGAGGTGCAGACGACCTGGTTCACGATGACAGAGGTTGACATTCCTGCAGCTCAGCCAGCTCCAGTAACAACTGGCAGCGGCTATTCCTGACACACAATTATCAACTTACAGGCTCACAGGCGGAACGACGCACACACCACACACATTTCATATAGATGTGCTTATGCTATGACTAGGGAGCCTATAGAGAGTATAGACTCTGGCAGGTTTATGTTAATCACATGTGAGACTGGGTTTGTGAACTTTGGAGTGGATAAAGTGGCACTGTGCTATATGAACAGACTGTTGTTGGCATTGTCAAGTGCATTACAGTGTATTAGAAACATACAAAACTTATGTTTGTATTCAGTTGGATTGTCTGTATCCTTGAGGCTTAATAATGTTGACTACATTACGTTCCTCATGAAATATTTACAGAGCTGAATGTTAAAGCAGCTTTTACTTTTATATATATTTTTAGCATAACAATTTACGTCCATGTTTTCTTTTGGAGCATGAATCCTACCAACTGTTGAACATTGGAATAGCATGAAACTTTATTGCCATAGAAACATATGTTCAGACATTTGTATATTTAATCTTTAAGTTTATCTGTAGGTTATCATAGTATCTCTACTGTGATATTGAAGTATGGATTTGTAGAGTATAAACACAAGATAATGCTGGGTCAGTTGCTACTGTATTTCATAGTAGGTGTTTGAACTATAATTCAAACTGAATGTTTGCTCAGTAATATGATAGCCATGGGAAAAGGCTACCCATCCCTCTCAGTGTAATCTATTTGCCTGATTGCTACCTGAGGGCTAAATGTATTGGTGATGCCAAAAGTGGCTGGTTTACATGCTTGGTACATATAAACATCACACACACATCTTGCAACCAGTTTTCTTGTGTTGTGGAAAACAAAAAGAAATTAGAGGACAGGTCACCAAGGCAGAGTGAGAGGAAGGACAGCTTGTGTTTATGTATAGATCAGACAGTGGGAAATGACTGCAGTGGAATTTTCCATAAGAGCCGACGCAGCATGTGACCTGCCTGTTGGTTGCACACTAGACCTGAATGAGAGTATTGAAATAGACACAGAAGGAGTATTAGTTTTGGCTGTATTATTGAGTCTTTATCCTCACCACATTACTCTTTTGCTTTTGTTATATCATTTTAAGATTCACTGTGAATTTAGTCAAAGACAAATTAGGCAGGGGAAAGAAAAAAAAAGTATTTCCTTGTTGGCTGTTATGTTCCACTGTAATAACTCAAAGTATTTATATATTCTCCCGACTTTTCATTTGGTGCCACAAGCAGGTTGAAATATTGGGTTCAGAGTGAAACGTCTCTACAGTTATTGGCTGGATAACCTTGACATTTAGTACAGACATTCATTGTAATTACTCTGTTTACTTAACCTTACATCTAGCACCACCACCAGGCCAACATGTTACTTTGTCCAATACTTTTGATTTATGAAAAAATGAAAAACCTGCAAAACTAATGACATTCCCATCATTCTCAGTGTTTTACATGGGAAGAGCTCTGCGGAGCCGCGAGCTGCAGTGTTGTTAAAAGACTCCTGTCCATCAAAAGCCAATTCATATGCAGTATTTTTGGTAAACAGTGTTAACTAAGATTCTCCTTATTATTAGTATTTTTCACTGTGCTGTTGGGATTTGTGTTTTTTAAACTCTACTCTCCAGTTTGTGAAAAAGAGAAAATGCTGTTCATTCATACAATAGCTACATTCAATCAACAAAATAGCTGTGATGTAGTCTGTTGGTATGAACACTTACTGCCATAACATTAGGCTAAAGAAGGCAGAAACATCTACCAATGAGTCTGTTGTGAAATAAATTAATTTATATAACTGTCGCTCCTCTATTGTTTCTCTTCGCCTCTCCAGGAATTTCATACAAACAGCTCACAGTTGGTGTCCCTAAAGAGATTTTCCAGAACGAACGGCGTGTGGCGCTGTCTCCCGCTGGGGTCCAGGCGCTCATCAAACAGGGCTTCAATGTCATTGTGGAGTCTGGAGCTGGAGAGTTTTCCAAGTTCCCAGATGAACAGTATGCCCAAGCTGGAGCAACAATTAAAGACATTAAAGATGTCTTGGCGTCTGATGTGTTGGTTAAGGTAAGCTTTAAGTGAGATTATTTGATAGTTTACTGAGGCCAGAGAAGATGGAGGAGAAGGTATAAAAGATTGTTGGATGAATCAAACTACCTTGTGAGCAGTTGAAAACGTCAGAAATGTCTTCTCATGTGAAGGACTGATTAAGGTATAAGAAGAGGTAATGAGGGGAAAAAGGATGAAAAGGAACAGGGTGGGCTCCTTAGATGGCAGCAGCTTTTCCTTTGTGGTGTGCCAGAGAAAGAGGGAGAATGACAGAGTGAGGTTCCATGTGAATGTAGAAAAACCAGTGCTGCCAAAACGACAATTAACTGTCAAGTACGTCTTCACCTCAGGCGTGATGGTCAAGGTAGAGAAAAGGAGGTAGGAGAGCAGAGGCAAATGAAAAGCATGGTGATGATTCCAGAGATTTCCCTGGTTTGTATGACTGAATAAAAGATGTTAATGAATTATAGAAATGAAAAGTAGATCTGAGGAGAGAAAGCCAAAGGAAATGTTTAAGGTGGGGTAATAAGGAGAAAAACTGAGTTGACAGGCGGAAGGAGAAGGCTGTGGGAACAAAATTTAGGGATGATGGAACAGAGAGCATTTTGGCTGCAACAATGATTATAAAATGTAAGATCTGACAGCTCTGAGAGAAAGTAGAAATGGAGAAAGGAAACAATTATCCACTTCTACGGTAGCTTTGACAGACATCCTGGATTGAGACACTGAACAAGGCAGATATATGACAGCAGGGTTGGGAACAGATGAAGAGCACATCCATTACATCCATTTAAAGTTGTCAAAGATGTTGGTGTTGGAACGCATTTTATTGTAGGGAGGAAGGTGAAACTGCAGGCTTATCCTTTAGCTACTTTATATGTCAACGGTTTTTAAGGATATAGCAATGGAGTGGTATATCTGTTTTGCAGATACATTCATGCATATTCTGTGTTTTGAATCGAAGTTGGATGTCCTTTCATGCTCTCTCTCTCTCTCTCTGAGATTGAAGACATCTAATCTACATTTTACATGTACAGCCTTTACTTGAATATGTTGGTTTCCTTCATGTTTCATCTTTAACTGATTTCTCTGCTTCTAGGTCCGTGCTCCCGTTTTCAACCCTTCTTTGGGCATCCATGAGGTGGACTTGATGAAGGAAGCAGCCACATTAATCAGCTTCATCTACCCGGCTCAGAACCCTGAGCTGATGGACATGTTGTCCCAGAAGAAAGCCACTGTCCTCGCTATGGACCAGGTTCCCAGAGTCACCATCGCCCAGGGTTATGATGCCCTGAGCTCCATGGCAAACATTGCAGGGTATGTACGTGGGCGTATTTTCTATAAATTACATTTGCATATGTGTATTCCAGTATTAACAAATACGTTTGGTCCAGTATTTTTTAATGTACTAATGGGACATGTGAAGTACAGTAATCCCTCGTTTATCGCGGGGGTTACGTTCCGAAAATGACCCGCGATAAGTGAAATCCGCGAAATAGAAAACTTTTTTTTTTTTACAATTAGCAACTATTACATGTATACAAATACAGTGAGTCATGTGTAGGCCGTTTCACTGCTCTTCAGACTGGGCCGCTGCATCCTGACTGCGCTCTGCAGTGTTCTCTTCTTCTGAAGCCCGCGGTGCAGGTGTGTTTGTTCGGGAGAAGAACATAGTGATAGGCAGCTGTTGTCGCTCTTTTTTCTTCTTTGCAAAAAGATCCTTGTACACCGACATGCCACCATCGATTACGTTGGAGAACTGTAATGAACGGCTCATCAAAGGGTCCCATTCCTCAGCTACTCGCTTAAGTTCAGTGGCCATTCGCACCATGGTTGCTAAGCGACCAAGTTGCCAAGCTGTTTTATGTACGTACACATAACTGCACGAGACGACAAAATGATAGCACAATTCGTAGCATGTTTTGATACAAGAAGCGGGAGTGAGTTTTTAGCGAATCAGAATGCAGAGCACAATGCACCAAAAAAAAAAAAAAAAAAAAAAATGCATTATGAAAATCCGCGAAATAGCGAATCCGCGATAAGTGAACCGCGAAGTGGCGAGGGATCACTGTACAGTCTGTACTTTATAATTACATATTGATTGATTTTCACTTTCTCCATTCCTGTGGTTTTTCTGTCTGTCATTTCAGGTATAAGGCCGTTGTGCTAGCAGCTAACAGCTTTGGTCGCTTTTTCACTGGACAAATCACAGCAGCTGGGAAGGTGCCACCTGCAAAGGTGTGTAGTATAAATGTGTATCTTTAGTTTGCATTTGTTTTATTTTACGATCATGAGTGTGAAATTGCCTGTGCTATTTTGACATTTAAAATAGTAAAGCACTGTATTGTCCATCTATTTCATGTATGTGTTTGTGAATAGGTTCTGATTATTGGAGGAGGTGTGGCCGGGCTGGCAGCAGCTGGTACTGCCAGGGCCATGGGAGCTATTGTCAGAGGATTTGATACAAGGTTTGTTTCTAACATCACATGTGCGAATTGTAAATGAAAAGAATAATGGCTTTAAAATATTGTATTTAGATAAAAGTGCAGAATTTGACCACCAGCTAATATGGTCAGTTCTCAGTTGACAACTGCAATGCCAGTGCCTGATGTGTGCTGTACCGCCATAGCTTATTCAAACCCCCATGATTAAAAGCCTGTGCAGTCAATGAGAAATATACTTTTTTCAGTTCAGCTCAGTTGTGGATGGTAATGCAGTAGTAAAAGAGTTATGTAGAGTATAGGAATATGTTTTACATTACCAATCTGAGAATGTGAGATACAGCATGTGTTCACATGAAATCAACTCTAACGCCCCTCCTCTTCCCTGTCTTTCAGAGCTGCAGCTTTGGAGCAGTTTAAATCTTTGGGTGCAGAGCCGCTGGAGGTGGACATTAAGGAGTCAGGAGAAGGCCAGGGAGGTTACGCCAAGGAAATGTCAAAGGAATTCATAGAGGCAGAGATGAAGCTGTTTGCCAAACAGTGTCAAGAGGTCGACATTGTCATCACCACTGCTCTCATCCCAGGTATGCACAGGAGCACAGACTCATGTTTAATGTAAACACCAACTGTAAATGTAAAAGGAGGCATTTCTTCAAACTCAAGGCCATGTAAACAGCTTTCCTCTGTTTGAGGAATATCTGGAACATCACCGAATTTGCGATATGTATTCTGGGCAGATGGTCAGAGTATTTCGAAATAAAAAAAAGGGCAGGTCATGGAATATTGAACATTAAAACAAGTTTACTGGAATGTACCTGAAAGTATTTTACAACTTCACATTTGTTCCATTATTTTATGGATTTCAAATGTTTTTTCTACATAATGTGGCGACGGATCCAAAATAAGCTCAGCTTCAATGAATATCAGTCACTTCTTGGGTAACAATGTGTTTCTATTATAACATTGTAGGTAAGCGAGCACCCATCCTAATCACCAAACCAATGGTAGAGAGCATGAAAGATGGGTCAGTGGTAGTGGATCTGGCTGCTGAGGCTGGAGGAAACATTGAGACCATACAACCTGGAGAGTTGTCAGTATACAAGGTCCGCGCACACAGTGGCTCACACGCTTGCATCCATACCAAAAAAAAGTTTGGTAGAAAAGTGTCATGATCATAGATCTTCACGGGTGTCACTGGTCTTCTTTTCATTTAGTGTAATATTACAAACCTCTTTTTCCCCCCATTCTCTGTAGGGAGTGACCCATATTGGCTACACAGACCTGCCCAGCCGTCTGCCCACACAGTCCAGCACTCTGTACTCCAACAACATCACTAAGTTGGTGCGAGCAGTGAGCCCTGACAAGGAGAACTTTTATATGGATGTCAAAGACATCTTTGACTATGGAACCATGGATCATGTTGTCAGAGGATCTGTTGTTATGCAGGTATGAGAGCAGCAACAAAACGAACATGCTTGTATGTGCACATGTGAGATTTCACATAAACTTCTCCAGCTAATCGCACAGATGTATAGACAATCATTCAAAATGTCCTGCAGGTCCCTTTCACAATCACTAGATGTCACCCTAAGGACAAACAATCTTGTCTTCTCGCTCTTGTGTCTTTTTAGTTGCATGTGAAGCACTGTCCCCTAAATATACCTAAACTTCATTTGATTATTAACAGTGATAAATGAATTAGCATAATAATAGTAAAATATAAAAAAAAAACGTGCACACAGCTTGAAGCAGACAGACCAAAGAGATCTCTGATAACTATAAAATATTCAATCAGTCATTAATTTTCATAAATATTGTGACTGTGTATAATACTAGAAGACTTTACTCTTCAATAGTCTAATCTACTCTTTAGTAACATTAACATCATTTTATTATATCTATGCTAAAGCTTTGATTTATTTAATACATTTTAAACATTATAAGTTAATGGTTTAGGTCTCCAATAAAGGATTTATTGTCATGTAAACAAATCAGATTTTTATTTGTTCGATACAGCTGTACATGAAGTTTTCTTGAATTGGTGTTCATTTTCATACAATATCGCAGTTGAAAATGCTTGACTTTAAGATTACAAGTTATGCTGCAAGTCCTTGCCTTTTTTGTGTCTTTTTAATTACTTTGCATTTGTGTACATATTGAGATAAAAAGTTTAATGAAGGTTATTTATTTATTTATTTATTTATTTTCTGCATTGAAAGTAATTTAGGAACCGTGTTTATTTTTCCACTGTAAAATGATCTGAACATGTTTTGGTCACAATTCTGCAATAACCATTTTTTTTTAAAATCAAAAATGTTTTTTTAACTAAACAAATAGATTGCTGATAGTATTTTACCCATATCTGATCATAATACAGGTCACACATCTTAGAAATTATGCTGAAATGTAGATATTACTTACTCTGCATGCTGATCCTTTGTTTACCTACTTTGGTCTTGACAGCATAGTGTAATACAGTGATTTTACGAGTGTAGCAAAGGTTACTTTATATCATCAGGTAATGACATCAGGAAATAAAAAGCAAAGATCAAATCAGCTTTTAATGAATGTTACCCTACAATTACTGCCATCACTTTTCCTCTCTTTTCTATAATGTGTAGATATATCAAAGCAGAGCAAATAATACACTGATGGTTAGGAATATGTAGTGTCTTCTTTATTCCCAGTGTCTCTCTTTAACGTTGTACTATTCGCTATTTATTGTCATCTCCAGAATGGAAAGAACCTGTTCCCAGCTCCTCAGCCTAACAACTTGCCTACCGCTGCTCCTCCTAAACCCAAGTCTATCAAAGAACTAGAGGCAGAGAAGGCTGGACAAGTCTCTCCCTTCAAGTCCACACTCACCACTGCTAGCTTGTACACTGGAGGTCAGTTGTTGCCCGTTGAAACTGAGTGTGCACTTAAGTTTATTTATTATTTCTGGTTACGTTCGGGAATATGCCGCATCTGATTAAAGTGCTCATTTACAAAGTCTATTCTGTTAATTGTCCTCATTGGGGCTTTAGGGAGGTTAAGGTCCACCTTAAGGTGAAGGATAGGTTAATAATCAGCTCTTTATGTCACTGCTGGAATGTGCACAGGAGGTGAGAAGTGACAGAGGCAGATTACAAGCGCATGCACACATACACAGACACCCTGTTAGTGTCAGGAAATGTGCATTGTAAAAACAGTGTCATGCTGAGGGTTTGTTTGAAGTAGTGCTGTAGTGACTAGTTCCCATGGTGCCACACAGCACTCTGTGTAAGTGCACCACATGCAGTTAATGTGGATCACACATTGTTGAGGTGTTTAAGTAGTTTCCTACTTAACACTACCGCACAGCTACTGTTGGCAGCCGCTCTTAATTTGAAAAGTGAAAACTTGCCCAGTGCTGATTATGTGCTTGTTAGTTTGGCATGTAACGTATTCATTTTGATAATTTCATATTGCCAGTCATGAGCATAGACAACTTATAGCAACTTATAGCAATTGTAGCAAATATTAATATTATATATAAATGTTAATTATCTCAATTAGATATAAAAATCATTATGTAGTTGTCACAGTAGTGTCTTTTTTCTTCTTTAACTTTGTCTCTCTTTGTGCCAGGCATCGGCACCCTGTTGGGTCTGGGTCTGACGGCTCCTAATGCCGCCTTCACCCAGATGGTCACCACCTTTGGTCTGGCAGGCATTGTGGGATACCACACAGTGTGGGGCGTCACTCCTGCACTGCACTCTCCACTCATGTCTGTCACCAACGCCATCTCAGGTTGGTGTATGTGTGTAGTGTAGTCACTTTTCAGTATAATGCAATGCAGTACACAGTCACCACTCATACAGCCTAAACAGGGTTTGGAGATATGATGTCGAATCTATGTTATAATAAGTCACCATATTTATCTTTATAACAATAAATGTAACGGTAAGTATTTTTTAAATACATCAACACTTGAAATTGCTTTTTTCATTTGGGATTAATTTGTTCCCATCTTAAAAAAATTACAATATGACCAGTAACATTAATGCGTTTTGAATTGATTCAAATGATTTAATAATTAAGTACAATGAGAGTACGTTTAAATAGTCAATAAATTGAGAATTTGAACAATTTGGTTCATTGTCCATTCCTAACTCAAAGTATATTTTAAAAGTTTAAAATATTACTCATCTTTATGGAATAGAATAGAAACAACTTCTTCTACTTCTACTGAATCCCAGTATAGTAGTAGTAAAAAAATCAAATTTAAATATTTGAAAGAAGACTTAAAACGTAAAATAAAGACCAAACAAGAAAATTAGATATGTCCCATGACTTTCCAGAAGGTCTCTGCCATTGAGTCCAAATAAAAACTTTAAAGATTGTGTTCTTATTGTTGGCTGCCGCTTAACACAAGGGGGTTAAGAGGTTAGAGAGGTAAGTGCATGTGTGTGTTCTCACAGCTTTGATCACACTTAAGAGTCACACTCTGGTAGGAAGTAACACACTGTTTGTGATCTTTAGGGGTCAGGGTGGTCTATTTTCTAATTTCATTGTACACACAGCCAGACATCAGAGCTCAGTTGTGGAGTCCAAGTGGGAACAAAGATGGGACCGTTTTTGCTTTCTTTCAAACTTTATTAGTGACGGCTCTACTTTTTCTTTTTATATTCCCAACTTCACATGTCTCACATGTCCCTCTGGGTCTGTGCGACTTATTCTCTGAACATTTTTATACTCTAAAAGGCATATGTTTCCACAAATTAAATTGTTATATTAATATGCACCACATTAAAGTTCATTTATAGGTTTTCCTTGTTGTCTGCTCCCCCTCTTTCTGCCCACCATCTCCCTTTCCTCCCTGTCCAGGTATTTTTCCTTTTTATATTTGGCATGGCCCTATTAGTTTTGTTTTTTTTTGTCATTGACTGACTGCGGTTATGGAAACAGTGAGAGCCGCAGAATTCTGTTGTTGTTGTGCCAGGCATCATAAAGACACACACATTCGCACACAATCACTCACAGACATTAGGGAATCATGTTGGAATTTAGGGTTTGAGTGAGGGACAGTTATATTCTTCATGGGGAGATTACTGTTACAACCAGTAGTGACTGTGACCAGTGGGTCGTCTTAAATTCCCTGGTTTCATATTCAGTGGTTCAATGAGGCACATCTTTATATCTGGTGTCTGATAGAAAAATGCTTTAATCTACTTGAGACTGCACTGAATCACTGACACACTCTGCCTGTAGCCTGGTGGCTGATGTTTGTCACAGAGGCACACCTACCCAGTGTGTGTGTGTGTGTGTCTGTGTGTGTGTGTGTGCATCCACTGATGCTTTCTTTCTTTCTGGCTTTCGGTCTTTGATCTCCACCTAAATAGTGTCACTCTAACTTTTTCCTCCTTTTTAGAAACACATATTCTTTACTACTAATACTAACTTGTGGTGTCCGCTTCTCAGTAATGAGTGCCCAGGTATTTATTAGTCATTATTTAATATTAATGGTTCAACACAGATGCTGAACCATGAAAAACATGTGTACATGAAGGCATACAGAACAAGGTTGCAAGATGTATATGAGTAGATATGAGTGAGTTTGTTAGCATTTGTGCTAACTTGGTGGTAACCCCCAGCATATGGAGAAAACTGATTTGTTTACTTTTAATGCAGACAGAGATGCAGTTAGGTGTTTTTTGTGCCAGAAACCAAACTACATCTTTATATTTTCCTGTGAATTCTGTCTTTTTATGTACGCATCACAGTAATGTTGCACTTTTCCTGTATTTTGTTACAGTGGGAAATTCAAATTAGCTTGTGTGTAGCATAAGTTGTGAAATGATTACAGGGACTTTTCACTAAAACATTGAAAACATTGAATAATGCTTTGTTTAGGAGCTGATAAACACACGGTTTTAAAGTTGACCTTGTTGGGGAAGAACAGGAGACTAGTGAGAGAAGGTCATACTTCACATATGCCTAATTTGAAAATCCAATCTAAGGCTATTGACTTTAAGCACAAACATGCATGCAAGCATACACACATACTCCATACCTGCTAGTCAGCCTAAGTTGTAGAAAAACACAAGTCTGTGTGAAGGAAGGCTCCCAGGGTGCTGTGTATTACATCTTACTGCCTGTAAGTCATTATGGGACTGATGTTATCAAGGTTTCCTGAGCCTCTTTTGGTAAACATGCCCAAACCCTCTCTTGCTCTCTCTATCTCTAAATCTTCTTTCTTTTTCTTACTAATCTGGGAGGCAAAGAATTCTGTGGTTAAGAAGGGAATTATAAAATGTCTATAGATGTGCTGATTAAACCTCTAATCAACTGTTCAAATGACAGAATTAATGTTCATTTGTGATCTTGTGGGTCTTCTTCTTCTTCACCAAAGATGATGTCTTGTATTATTGCAAATTGATGAATGCTAAAAATCACCGTGTTCTGCAGGTCTAACGGCTGTGGGTGGTCTGTCCCTGATGGGAGGCGGCTACACCCCGACAACTACTGCTGAGACACTGGCTGTGCTCGCCGCCTTCATCTCCTCTGTCAACATTGCTGGTGAGTCACTTGCACATAGACACCTCACAGCCATCTCTGCCAGTTATAGCAACCTGTAGCCAATAAAATATCAACTTTGGCTGAAGATTCAAGTGTTTTATATTGATTGTACAATAACATCCTCCGACCCAAGTTTTGCAGCTGCCCTCTCAACGCACCTGCTCTGACCAGAGTCAGTAGCTCTGGCTTGGACCACACACACACATACGCATTCATTTCTGCTATTACCCTTAATAATTCCCATTATAATGACAAGGTTTTCCTGGAGTCATTATAATACTCATCACTCTCTAATAGCCCTGGGAAACAGTGTGTTCCTCCAGGGCTGAGCCATGAATTAGCTCACAGCTAGTTAATTCGCATAATAGATCAGTTCTGGCTGTTTGTTAATAAGGCATCCATGCTTCTTTGAGGTGTGTGTGTGTGTGTGTGTGTGTGTGTGTGTGTGTGTGTGAGAGAGAGAGAGAGAGAGAGAGAGAGAGAGAGAGAGAGAGAGAGAGAGATCTGCAGGACACCATTAGGGTTAAAGTTCGAGGCAAGGCAGTGAATCCTTTCACAAATCTTTGGCCTTCTAGGCTTTGTGGCTTTAATGGCTTTAATCTTTTAGATCCCTTAACAAAAGCATACTAAAATACCACAGCTTTATAGAAATACTAGAAATAATAGTTTTTTGGCTGTTGTTTCATTTCATTTTGATGTTCTCCATGGCTTCAGTTCTACATGCACATTTCTAAGTGGCTTACCACATTACCCATAAACCCCTGGGAACAGAAAAAAAAACATTCCATAGAAAGGGACGAAGCACAATAGTAAAATTAAGCTCCAATAAAACAGATTCTGAGATTTTTTCAGCTTGTCTGTCTGTTTTGAGGAACAGGTCCCTGGATCTAGCTTCTTGTTCCCTTCCATCCACAGTCATCAGATGTGGGCATACATAGGAAACACCTGGGCCTGCTAAATGTGTTCAGTTTCTCATAATCTGAAAGTCAATCTGTGTTACTAGTTACTAATCTAATAGTATCTAATAGTACTTACTATTAGATTCCTATTTTCCTGTTATTGTGACAGGCTCCACATTTCAATCACTGAACGAAATCTTAGCAGTAAATCTGATTATAGGTGGTTTAAAAGAAAAATAAATCCATGCAAAGTAGAAACGGACCTCAAGAAAGTCTGAGTCTGTTTGGGATTTGGCACGTAAAGTATGTTACAATGAATGTCGAATGTTACTAGCTTGTATACATTGTATTGCATGTTGTTTCTACTCCAGCATATGCAACTCTTTAAATCACATGTCCCGTGTTCTCCTTTTAAGAAAAAAAAACACAACCTACTATATTTACATTTTGTTTTTTGGGTTTTATGATTGTGCATCCTGTCTACATATATAGCTGCTACTTAGCATGTATCCAATAAAATCATTTGCATAAAACAGCAATGTTACCACTATGTCATAGGCAGAAAGATGAAGCCAGACATTAGCTACACAACATCAGTCAGTTAAATTTAGTGTTGTCCTTAATGTTCACTGATGAACACTGTCTGTCCTTGTTTATAAGTTTTTGCATTTAGAGATACGCACTGTAACAATTTATTAGATTATGCTGTAACCACAAGTGATTTTTTTTTCTCTTACCTGTTCCGTTACCATCTTACTTATCCTTCCACCCCTACAAATGAGCAAAAAAGTAATAAATAATAAATAAATATAAAATACCGACACAAATTAGCAGTGCAAGTTTGTTTACTGCCAGAGCTCAGCCTGCCTCAGCCTCAAGTTTGACAGAAAGGACTTTTTTTCTTTCTTCCAATTGGAACAAAACAAAAATATTAACAACATATTTCAAAATTACATTATTTTTGACTGCAAAAAATGGATGAATAGTTGGGATTTCAGATTTTTTCAACCACTGTTGCCAATTTGCTTGCAAGCTTTCTAAATCTACTGCCAGCAGACTAATTTCGGGGATAAAATAACCAAAAAAAATGAGTGGATACTGGCTTTGCATTGTTTAAATACACGAACATTCCTCTATATTAATATATTGACTCAGATTTGTCTGCAATAATAGTAGACAGATTATTATTACATGTTTTAAATTGGACAGTCAAAGACTAAAATTACATGAACTGGAAAGAAACAGGTGCTAGCCTCTCATTCACCCTTGGGTGTATGGGTGTATGTGTGTGCACGTGGCTACAATCATGCCAGATGGGAAAAAGGGGGACATGCACACGGTAATGTGATCTCTCCCTGTAAAGCAATGAGACACTGTCTGGTCCCGGTTTGATACTTTTGAGGTTTCCTATTTGAAATATTTACACTGACATATTGTAGACTTGTTAAATTCTTAACATTTGTTATTGGGTTTGGCAGCAGTTTTCAGCCAATAGCATTACAACACCTGTTGTCTAAAAATAGATATTTTTCATGAACTTCAAGTGCCTCTACATCCCTACCTCAGCCCCCCTTTGTTCGGGATTACTTTTCTGTGTAGCACTTTTTAAGCCTGGTTTTGTGCGACTTTAAGTACACTTTCTCTGTCTCTCACTCAGGTGGTTTCCTGGTGACTAAGAAGATGTTGGACATGTTCAAGCGTCCCACTGATCCTCCAGAGTACAACTACCTGTATCTGCTTCCTGGTGGCGTCTTTGTCGGAGGATATGCTGCTGCTCTACACTCTGGATATAACATAGAGCAGGTGTGATGTGACATGATACAGTCCCCTCCTCATAGATAACTTAAGTTTAAAAGTATATTTGTGGTTTCCTATCAACTTGTTTCCTTTTTTCCCCTCATTGATTAATCTGTCAATTAATTTCGTATCAAAATAGTTGGTGCTAAATTTTCAAAAATGTCATTTTCATAGATTTATAGAAAAACAAACCACGGCCATGTAAATGTTAGCTAATCATCCTCATGTGTATGTATTCTTTGTTTGTGCAGATGTTGTACAGGACCTTCCAACTAAATCATTTCGGCCTTTTTCTCATCTTGTGGTTCCTCAGTCCTTGTCTATAACCCCTTTTCCACTCTCTTTACTCTCACCAGATGATGTACTTGGGTTCAGGCTTGTGCTGTGTCGGTGCCCTGGCTGGCCTTTCCAACCAGTCCACAGCCCGTCTGGGTAACGCTTTGGGTATGATGGGAGTCGCGGGGGGAATTGTTGCCGCTCTGGGTGCCCTCAAACCAAGTCCTGAACTCCTGGCACAGATGAGTGCAGCCATGGCTGTAGGCGGCACTGCTGGTGAGTCTGGGTGGATTTGTGTCAAAAGAAGGAGAAGCCAAACTCACAAGCCAGCCCAAAAAATTGCAGAATTGTATTGTAACAGATGGAAGGTCTCTTAACTGTGTAAATTATTTTGGAGCTTTGTGCGTGTGTGCGTGTGTGTGTGTGTGTGTGTGTGTGTGTGTGTGTGTGTGTGTGTGTGTGTGTGTGTGTGTGTGTGTGTGTGTGTGTGTGTGTGTGTGTGTGTGTGTGTGTGTGTGTGTGTGTGCGCGTGCGTGTGTGTGTGTGTGTATTCCAAGCTTGGACAGATTAAGCAGCAGGTGTGCTGAGCACAGAGACTCTCTGTGATGTTTATATCAAACACAACATGACTAACTCCCTGCCAGACTCAGGAAGTCGAAATAGTCACTATTACTCACTTTCTCTTGCTCACTCAGGACAGTTTGATCATTTAAATGCTAATTGTTCCAGTAACAAAGCTGAAACTTGGAATAAACTATCCACACAGACAGTAATACTCTTTACCAGATACAGTTACGTTGCAAGGCTTCCTGCAGGACACGCACACAACACACACGCACACAACACACGCACGCACACACACAAAAAGTGTAGTCCCACTCACAAACATGGAATTTTCCCAAACAGACCTCACCAGCAACACCTGGTTCCTCGAATGGACCCACTTCCCAGCAGCGCTTTGAATGTGTGTGTGTGCACGTGCTTGTGATTTGTGTGTGTGTAGGGGGGGTCTTTTAGGACTAGTGCACTTAATTATCTATTTAGTTATTCTTATCTCTCCCTCTTTCTTTAGGCCTGACTATTGCTAAGAGGATCCAGATCACCGACTTGCCCCAGCTGGTGGCTGCTTTCCACAGCTTGGTGGGGCTGGCTGCCGTGCTCACCTGTGTGGCTGAATACATGATCGAGTACCCTCACTTCGCCACAGACCCCGCAGCCAACCTGACCAAGATAGTCGCATATCTCGGCACCTTCATTGGTGGAGTCACTTTCAGTGGCTCTTTGATAGCTTACGGCAAACTGCAAGGTGAGAAAACACTGCTCCATATGTGACGCACAGACGAGAGTGGCATCACTTTTTGGGAAAAGTGTTTTCTAAGGAAAAATCATGCATGAACATGAGATTCAGTAAAATGAGTCAAGTGGTTGCTGCTGAAAGAGAGATATAATGAATGCTCCACGTATAAGCTATAAGAGTCTTGATTTACGTTTTTCTGTGACACAGCTGAATGATTAATAAATGTAGGTGTGTATTTGCGGTTACTAGTGGTGGTGTTTTATTCCTAACCAACATTATTTTCTCTCTTCCTTGTCTCTCACTGCTCCTTCTCTCTCTGCAGGTATTCTGAACAGCGCTCCCTTGATGCTCCCTGCTCGTCACGTTCTGAACGGCAGTCTTATGGCAGCAAGTGTTGGTGGGATGATTCCCTACATGTTAGACCCCAGTTACACCACAGGCCTCACCTGTCTTGGATCTGTCTCTGCTCTCTCTGCTGTTATGGTATGACTCGTGCGTCTGTGTGTGTGTGTACATTTCCAGGGTCTGGTTTTTATCAATAAACATCAGGAAAAGCATAAAATAGTCACAAAAAATATATGATTGAGACACACTATTATGTTATATGTGAGAAAAGAGACAGCAGCAGGATTTACTAAAAAAAGTGATGAGGTCCATTGCATGGGAAACGGTAAATGTAAATTATTTTCAGTCAGAGTTGCGGAGAAACCTGTTAATAGTCTGGAAATCAAAGTGGCAGACAAGCTGCTTCTTGCTTGTATTTGTGTATTTGTGTTGGGTTCCACTATTATTAAGTTATGCTTAACTTTTAAAATTTGCCACAGAGACAAAGATGTCCAGGGTCAGCAGTTAATATTTCCACCTTACAAGGACTATGTACCAAGTCAATGGAAAATTAACCTGTTGGATGAGTGGCAACATATTGGAAAGCAAACAGCAGCACCAGTTACTGTTGACCTGTAGAGACTGTTTATTAATTGATGTCACAAATCATGCTGTCGGTACACGCCTTGACCACAGAGAAACTTTCCTTCTTCATTCAGATGAATGTGAAAACAGCCTTTTAGTGTCAAACTCTGCACATACATCATCCTGCACAGTGAAGCTCAAACATCCAAATGAAGAACTACAAGAAAAACATGTTTTTGAGTTGAGGGGGACTTTTAGCTTTTAGTTTAGGAAATATTAGCTTAACATTTTGTAATTTTTCTTCTATAGTTAAATCTAACTTACAATTATTGATTAACATCTTTTAAAAATATTTGTATGAAGCAACACATTACAAGGACATTCGCAAAAAACTGTTTTCACTAGACTAGCATATTTCCATGTGAAAATCAGCAGCTGGACTCAGTCCCAGAAAAATGAATCAGCCCATCCCTTGAGACGTTAGATGGATATAATTTCAGTTTAATGTGAAGAGGGCTTAAATTGCTGACTCCGATCACTAATCAGTTTTTAAAGTTCAGTGTAATGTATCATCTACTGTACTGTCCTGGTTTATGTGTCTGTCAGCCTTTTAACTTGTTTCTAAAAAGAAACCTGCAGTATATCAAAAAGTACAATCTCTGATGTGCACCTGTGCGAATCCAGACAGTTGGACTTTGTTAAACAAAAACTGCACAGATGATGGACAGATAGACAACAGGTGAATTTAATTCTAAAAAAAAATGTATCTAATGCTAGAAAGGCTGCAAAGGAGTTTTTTTAAGGCATGTTAGTGAGTGCATCAAAGAGCTAGTTTACACTATTGTGTTTTGAGGGTAGTTGAGCAAATTTAGAGCAGGCAGTGTATTAAAATCCTCTCCTGGGTTTCCTTTTCTTTCCTTTAGGGTGTAACCTTAACAGCAGCTATTGGAGGTGCTGACATGCCGGTGGTTATCACCGTACTGAACAGCTACTCGGGCTGGGCCCTGTGCGCTGAGGGCTTCCTGCTCAACAACAACCTGCTGACCATCGTTGGAGCTCTGATTGGGTCGTCTGGAGCCATTCTGTCATACATTATGTGTGTGGTGAGTGCTGCACGTTCTGAGTTTCAGGAAGAACAGTTTGAAATTATAAAGTGAAATACTGTATTTGATGTGTTTTGTATATCAGCAAACACTGTATCATGTGGTCGTTCCTCTCCTGTCCACCAGGAGGGACTCTAACTTTACCAGTCGAGTCCCAGCTCAGAATTTAATCTCAGGTCACAAATGTGTGTTTGTTTGTTTGTTTGTTTGTTTGTTTTTTGACAATTCCCACTTTGCTACATCTTGTTGCACACAGTAAATAAAGTGGAAGCAAAAAATAAGGTAATCATAAAAATGGATTTATTTATTTCAGGCTATGAATCGCTCGCTGGCTAATGTGATCCTGGGAGGATATGGCACGTCTTCTACTGGTACAGGAAAGCCCATGGAGATCACAGGGACACACACAGAGGTCAACGTGGATCAGACCGTCGACATGATTAAAGAGGCGCATAACATAATCATCACTCCAGGTAAGACACACACACCCCTGCACATACTTCAGAGGTCTTGTGCATGAGTGGAAAAACATGGTACTTGGACTGTTTTCTTCAGCATTAGCTAAGTGTGTGTTCTGTTTATTTAACCTCTTCTTGACCCATGTTACATCACCATTTTGCTAGGCTAATTGACAAGTCATGCTAGAGTGGCCACGCACGCACACACACACACATACACGCGTGTGCACTTGGGTCTCTGTGTGGTCGTCAGTCCGCCGTATATAGACATTCTACAGTGCAGCGTATATATGCAAGGTCAAGGGAAAATTAGATGGAATGAGGGTATGCTGGGTTTTTGTTGACAATTCAAATACTATGTTCAAAATTGGCTTCTAGTTCCTTTTTGGGGGGTTAAGCTGTGGGGTCCAGCCTTTGTTCCAGCTACATGGTCTTCGTAATTTCACACGTCTTCAATATATGTCTCTGAACCTCACACACGTGTCCTTGGTTTTGTCCTAAATTATCATCATGTGGCTCATCAGACTGTTGTGAACAAGTCGCAGCTCCAGAAAGTTGTTTTACTCAAGTGGGTACATGTAAAGACAGACTAAAGGCATCCAGACTGCAAATTGGTGATTCCAGTCAGAGGGCTGAATGTCTATATACAAAAACTCTTGAGAAAAAAACGCAGCAATTTCCAAGAATTGCAAAATTAAAGTGGTCATGTGTTTAAACAGTGAATACAAGTGAGAAAGATGTGGTCCATGAAACTACATCCAATGTAGATTTACCGGCTTTTTTTCACTTTTGTGAGACTAATGGAAGACAAAGAGGAACACGTCTGACAGCTTAAACCAAAAACAGGCCACAAAGGCCAGGCAAGAAATTTGTTGGAAGGAGTGGAAGAAATGGAACGGAAATGAAAAGTTATATATGTTTTTTTTTTTCTTCACAAAATGGTCTAGAACAATACCACACCAGGAAAAGAACAAATAATAAAATTCCAGACATTTAGTCGAAAGATGTTAGAACATCATAAACCAATATAAATGTGAGGAAACTGTCAGCCTAAGCTTATAATTTATGTGATCTGAAGGACATCAGTCATTCAAGGTGTCACAGATCCCTTTAAACTTGAACATGAGCATTTAAAGCATTTAGACTTTGTTTGAGTGGGATTTAACAAGGGTGAAACTTTAGCCCAACGTTTAATGCTAAATGAGATGTAAAGTACAATTATAAAATTATAAGGCTTTGTGAAGCCAGATGCCATCAGTGTTAAAACAAATAGCATTCAAATGAATAATTATTTTCTTTGCTGTAGACAAGTATTGTTACCCAGCACTGGCTTTCAGTCAGTCCCCTTGTTTCCATTTTGACTATTCTCCCTAATTGGAGCCGTCACAGTCACTTTGCCTGATTGACATCTGTGGAAACTGTTAAGACTCTGCCTGATAAACATAAGTGTTTTCCTGGCTTTGTCTGGCCCATCTCTGCTTGGTCTGAGCCCACTTGTTTTTCTTAAAGGAGAAACTCCAGAGAGAATATTAGACGCACAAGGAATGAAAGAATTGTGAGAGTGAAAAGCATTAAATTGTTTGAGCTGAACTCCAGACAGTGATGTAGGGAGTGTTTTTTGTTTTTCTTTTTTGTTTTGTGCTCAGTTTGAAACTGTGTCATTTCAATTGGTGTTTCAGTTCCTGACTGGTTGTTGTGACAAGTCAAGTAAAGACCACTGGGCCGTTTGGTGTGTGATGAAGTGATAAAAATCAAGTACCACATAGCAACTTTACTAAATTTGAAATAAATCCAAGTCTTAGAGAAAGAAATGGTTATGTTGGTTATATTAAATCTAGTGCCTCCTTTCTACTAGTAATATAATTTGACATTTATTTATTCTAAATGTTAAATTTGAAGTAAATTATTAATTGCATCTATTCAGAGTCGTGAAGGCAGCCTATTATGAGTATACCTTTTTTTATATTTAAGACTTGTGAGCCATTTACAACCAGTTGACAGGTCGGGATCGCTGATCTTATGCTCGGAGGGTGCTGATTAGTTTTCAGAACAGACCTCAGCACAGAGCCGACATCAAGGACATTTATTGGTTACTTCCCAACTTACAGTCAATTATAATGGCATTCTTTTGAAGCTGGCTGGGTCATGTGTTTAATATTTTTAAGTAGTATATCTGCTCAGGCACACACATGCGCTGTTTTGCACTCTACACATTCATGAGAAATCATAAAACCATATCAAAGTCACAGCAGGCAGTTGTGGGGCAGCTGGGGAGCGGGGTCACGGTGCTGGGTCAGCCGCGGGACACCATTCCCACAGCTTGTATGGAGTGTGACCCAATAAGGTGAACCCTTGCTAAAACAAACTGTTTGAAATTTGGTTGGCTAGTTTAAGGGTTATCACACATCACATGTCAGTCTGCTGCTGTCTTGGGTTTATAAAATCAAACAAATACACACAAACAACAAAAGAAATCCAATGTGCAGGTAGACGGAAAAAAAAACCCAAGATAGGATAATGCCTATCCCAAAATAATATACGCACATAAATATGTGTGAAAAATGTCATACTGTTAATGTCGTTGAGCATCTTTATTCATTGTCTGGTTCAGTTAAAGCTCGTGCAGTCTTCTTGCTGTACTGCTTACACCATAAAACATTATTTAGACAAAGATTATTTCCATGACTGACTGAAATGAATAATGGGATATTTAACAAAAACACACAAGAAGACACTGTGTGTATATGTGAGTGTGGCGCCCTCGCTCCCCGCCCCCAGTTTCCTGTTGCGCTCTTATTGGATTGTCGTCTCCAAGATGCAGCTCTGAGCACATCTTGTTTTTGGTTACAATAAAAGCAATAGCATCTGGGACAGTTCACAGTGAGGTTAAGACATATCTCAGAATCACTCCGATTAGCCCCTTTGTCACTTCTGTATCAAAATGAGGGGTTTTGTCTCAGATCACAAAATTGTCTTGGACAGGTAAATTCATTCATTATGACCTCATTCTTGCATCTCTTTCAGGTTATGGACTCTGTGCTGCGAAGGCACAGTACCCTATTTCTGAGTTGGTGAAGTTGCTGAGTCAAGCTGGCAAGAAAGTCAGGTAAAGGGGTGATGAATCTAACTCATTTACATTAAACGTACATTCATTATATCAATTGAAACGAAACTACGGTAGAGTGACTAGTATTCCTCAGGTAAAGAGACACATTCACACACAGTCAACAGTAATTCATACAGGTGGCTAAATAGATGTAGGAAGATATAGACAGTATAGATTAATGTACATGCACTTAAATGAGGCAATGTGATGAAGTAAGGGCAGAGAAGGAAAAAGGGATAAAGCATCCTGGATGATCAGAAAATGGGCAGATAGGAAAAGGACTGTTTGGGGAAAAAAAAAGGAATAAGAAAAAGGGAAATGCAAAAAGAGAGGGCCAAGGTAGAGCGGAAGCTTGTGTAATTGTCCTGCCTCAGTCGTTTGATCCTGGCTGTGGCAGCTGCTGCTACTTAGAGCATTTGTACTTGATTAGAGGAAAGTGGGTGGTCAGAGGAAAAAAAGAAAAACTTTTTCCTCTTCTTTTCTCTGTTCTGTATTCTACATTATTCTTTTCATACCTGTGTGTGTAATTCCGCTTCTCATCTTCCTTGATCTTAACGCACTACATCCCATTACGTTCTTCCTTCCTTGGAATCTACAGTACAGTGGACGGTTTGGAAGAACAACACACTTTCACTTCCAACACTGAATCTTTTCTTCTCGTTGTCATCCTGTACATGTAGACGTTATGGAATTACATGAAGGGCAGAAACTGACTTTTTCAGTCGGCAGCCACCGTTGCTAATAGATCCCAGATCTAACAGTCCATCTGCACTCTGCATCTGTCTATCACTGAATAAATAGAAAATAAATCTCCAAATGGTGGTCGGTCACATAGCAAAGTGGCTGGAAATGTAGAGGGAGCCAGCCACCAGAATTCAGTGGCTGGCGTTAATTTCCTACCCTGATTACATGACATGGCTAATTGAGTTTAAGAGCTATGTACACCCACATACACACATGCACACACACACACTCAACAAATAATATACGGGCGAGGAGTTCAGTGGGATGTATGTGTTTATAACCAGACTTTCAACTCCAGAATATCCATCTTATTGTCTCCTCCTTTTTCCGTCTCTATTTATTTTGATTTATTTTGATTTTCCTTAGCTACCTCTGATGTTTCCTTTCTTCCTTTCCCAAATCTGTTTACCACACGAGGCACCAAGCCATTCAGGCAACCCTCCTGCTTCATTTTTGGTCAATATTAAGAGTTGACTGACATCTGCAGGCTACAGAATAAAGAGAAAAAAAAAGAATATGTTTGAAACATAAATCAATAAAATTATTGTAGTATTCTGTGTTGAAGTATTAAAAAAAGCCTACCTACCCCCCACCCCCCCAACAGGTTTGGTATTCACCCCGTCGCTGGCCGTATGCCCGGTCAGCTCAACGTGCTGTTGGCTGAAGCTGGTGTCCCATATGATGTTGTTCTGGAAATGGAGGAGATTAATGAAGACTTCCCTGGTATGATTCATCAGATATTATTGTCATAATATTTGATTTGATTTTGCTTTTCAGAGAGTTTGTAGCTAAGGCAGATATAATTTATAATGATGAGAAGTATCAAGTTAAGATACACAGTCAAGGTCCATCATTTTTCCGAGAAGTTTGAAATCACACCCACTCTTCAGCCTCTCATCAGCCAGACAGCAACACAAAAACAACAACTTTTTCTGTTTTCGACTGTAACGTGGAAACCACTTGTTGCAGAAACATACAGTAATTAATAGTCCCTGAGGTTTCGTGGCAAAAGCCAAATCTATTGCATATGGTTACAATAAATTCTATCAATTTTAATTTTCAAAAACCTGTTTTTCAAGACTTTCCCCACAATACTGATGCCATCATCTTCAAATGTTTCATGCCTCATCTCCTACTCAATGAGGCATAACCTCGTGAGCCAGCTTTCCAGTGCTCAAAAACTGGACACACAAAATCAGATATATTTTTGATTTGGTGTTTGTTGTCTCTGGAATTCAATAAAACTAAACGTACTCAAATGATTGTTGAGACTGTAATTTTATGGCATAACACGTCCATGACAAAATAAGCTTCGACATTCTTCCCAAAACTTTGAAACACTGTAATCGGGTTTTGAAGATAAACTCCCAAAAAGATACAACTGCATTGTAAACTTGGAAATTTGAGTTGATGAGTAAATTTTTGGATGAGGGGGAAAGGATATATTACCTGATTGAGACAGATGTTGCACCTAAAAAATAATAAAAAAAAACAAGCCAAATGCTGAAAGACATCCATTCAGATAAACATGAAGTGAAATGATGGATATACGGTCTCTAATTTTTATTTGTTGTGTGTCCAATCAGAGACGGACCTGGTTCTGGTGATTGGTGCCAATGACACAGTGAACTCAGCAGCCCAGGAAGATCCCAACTCTATCATTGCTGGAATGCCTGTGCTGGAGGTCTGGAAGTCCAAGCAGGTGAGACGTCTGGCATATACATGTGCAATAATATGATTTATCCTGAAGCCCTGGACAGCTTTTTTTTATCCCCACCACTAAAGGGTTTAGTCCACACAAGTAGAAGGAGCTACTCACATTCATACACGCATAGACACAGATTGTTGCAGCTCCAGGTGCAGTCCCATCCTGATCCTATTAGTGGTGACTGTGTCGCTGTGGAATGACGACATTCAGAGCATCCCACTGGCACTACTCCGAGATCTGGGATTCATACAGCACTCCTGCTAGTTTCCACACACTTTCCCCTGGAGAAATTAAAGAAGACATTCTACCCAACCACACACACACACACACACAAACACACACACAGGTGCACAAATAAAAACACAAACACACACTTTTTGGATATACATAAATGTCAAGTGCCCAATGATGTATTCATTAGTCACGGTAAGAAACACACACTGGCACAAACTTGCCAGTTTGCCAGCAAGCTGTAGGGGAAAAAAAACAATAATTTTACTTCTAATCCAAGGTCAGTAGACAGATGCCATTGAGGAACAAAGAATGTGGGATGGGTTGAGATTTCTGGTTTTACTTTAAAAGTTGGGACAGTCACAAGAGTTTGCAGCTCCACCAAATTCTTTTCAAAAGCGTCTTCTTCAGATTGGTCTCTGATGGTCCAGTTAGAGGCTAACAAGCATGTGTTTGTGTCTACGACTGAATCTTTTTTCATTTAGGTGGTTGTGATGAAACGTTCCCTGGGTGTGGGATACGCAGCTGTAGACAACCCCATTTTCTACAAACCCAACACTGCCATGTTGCTAGGCGATGCCAAGAAGACTTGTGATGCCCTGCAAGCCAAGGTCCGTGAAACCCTGATCCAGTAAGCTCCCCCTCCCCAAAATGGAAACTCCACTATGAGCACAAAACTGAGGAAAGTCCTTCCTGTAGTATCTCAGCATTAAAATCATCTTTGTCCGATTGTGACTCAGGATCATTAAGGAAAAAGATTTTTGACAAACCCTTCATATGATCTATAAATAAAAGAATTACAACATTTATTGTAAACACTATGTTTGTGCAGTAGGAGCCAAGCAATGCAAATAATGTAGATTTGTGGTTATTACTCCTGCTGTAACAATAGTGTATATGTACTATATAATGTACATATTTATCGCTTTCAACACTTCCTTTAATTCTAGATAATAAAGGAAGGGTATGTCAACTAAGTACAAGTGCTCTGTGTATTCTGACAGTGTCGTTGTAATTTCGGATATCTAAATTAAAGTATAACAACAATCTGAAATGTAGATGCATTAAGGTTTTAGATGTGTAAACAGTTCACTGCTAAGACATTTATAAGAACAAGTAGATGGAGCGTTTTAGATGAATTTGACTGAATGAAGGAACAAAAGCATAGATATGAAGGGGAACCGCCAGAGAAAAAGGTGCGAGAGACTTAAGCACTAACTTTTTTTTCCCTGAACTATAATGACTTTTCTCCCCCTTTTTTCTCTAGAGTTGTCTTTTATTAAAGTAAGGTAATTAGTGTTCCCTTTGATAGATCTCAAATGCTTACGTCACATGTGATGTGTTTTCCTCTCAATGCCTTATTTTTTCCTGTAAAAAGTAAAAAGAAAAAAAAGCAGAATAGTGCAACATTTTTTAAAAGTTCCTTCAGTTTTATACTGTATTGGGAGATTTTTGTATGCGGCCTGATAATTATCATAAACCTAGAAAAATGTCTGTGATCCTGATTTAGCAGCAATAGTCAGTATGCGAAATCTAGTCATGCTATTTGCCTTTTTCTTTTTTACTTATGTGTGCCACCTAAGCCTGTAGTGGAGCAATCACACATGGATCCAAAAACAGCTAAAAATTCATTCAAACCTCACTTATCGAGCATAATGCAATAAACCAAATGGACGTAACCTTAAAGTGTGAGCTTGTCATGCTAGTAAAGGTTGTACCACTCCTACAAACACACACTCTTGTAGCTCTGATCGCTGAGTGAATTTTATGGTGTTTTTGGACCAGGTGTGTCCCATCACTGTGTGCGGTTCAGATATTACAGTTCATGTGCTGTTTGTTTTTGGCCTTTACGGTAAAAGAAGTGTGTTTGTTTTTTAAGTGAAACATTGCTAAATCTTGCCCTCATCCACTCCAATATTTGTATCCTCATTATTGCTCTAAGGAAGGCCAGATGTTAATCTGACTGTTATGTAAAGAGTCTGACGCAACAATGCAATTTTGTAATGTTAGTTGTTGACACATTTCAGAGTACATTGATTGTTAAACATTATGTTGGCACTTATGAATTCAAATGGTCCTTTCTTTTGTTAAAGCCCGACAGTTGCCATAAACATAAACTTGTGCCACAATTTCCCCTTTTTATGATGAATCTGGATAGATTATATGGCACTAACACATATGTTTTGTTCTTGAAAGATCACTGACAAAATGACAGAAGCTTAAACTAAAAACACCAAGAGCTTAGCGCATTGAGTTTAATTTTGAGCTATGGTTGGATTGCTGTCATTTTCTTCCTTCCTTTACTTCACTCTCCCTACATTTTAATGACCATGATAGAGTAGATGAATTTGTGAGCAAGATATTTTTCTGATATATGGTTTAAGGAACAATGACACAAATTTTCTTCACTCTAATTCAGTCTTTTGAAATGTACTGTAAAGAAGTCAGGATGCAGATTTGAGAAGTAGACCTGCTGACCAGCACTATAGTTTTCATCCTGGGACCTGATACGTTGACCATGACAACTGTCCTACCTCTTTATAAAACGACCAGTGCTATAGTTTTCCATATCATCTGACCAATCACGCTCATCTGAATCTGCCAGAGGACCAGTCATTTTTTCAACCTTATTTCAACCAATCAGCTCTCATATATTCTAAACCTGACCAATTGCTTTCTGTTTTTTCTGTGTTCACGTTGCATCTTTAACCATCGGACCTCAGTTTACTGCACGCTGTGCAAGTGTAGAGCTGCAGATGTCATTAGTACTCATGAGAAATAATTGTTCTCGCATGAAGCATCGCATGTCAGTGCTGTTTGTTAGAGGTTTCTGCTTAATATTTGTAGCTTATTTCCATTTTTGAGGTAATGATCAATTAGGGAAGATGGAAAATATAGTTAACTTTACCAAGGCCAATATACAGTACAAAACCTTCGCCCTTCTGTTTTTCTTCTTAAGGAGAGTATTTTTGTAAAGCAGCATCATATTTGTGCAGATGGGGTTTGAAGTTGTACAATGTTTCAGTGCCACCGTGACAAAATGATTAAATGTAATGTGAATGTTTAGTTTTTTTTCTTCCCCCTGTTTTGTTTATCATGGAACATTTTCATCCCTAATAAACCTGTATTTACACTAGACGTTGCCCTAAGGTGTCATTTCTTCCCTGACAAACTTTTAAAGGTGCAATTGAACCTCTGCTTTGATGTTAAGTTTACTGGCTTAATTTTGTACAACGAGGGAGAAAACTTTGAAAAATTTGCAGCAATTACTAAAGATTTCTGCCCACTTGTGCACATTCTGCTCAGTTCTGTTTTACAGAGGGGTAGACAAAACAATGAGAACACTTCACTGCAAAACATTTCATCTATAACAGATCTGTCAGTGTTTAAGAGAGAACTCATTTATGGAGCAGAGTAGCATGTGCCAGTTTTCAAATTGTTATCACACTGAAAAAAAATCTAATTCATTGCAGCTGAAGAGTTCAGGATAATATTTTAACTAACATGTTTTTAAGGAGATATAGTCTCCTTAAAAGAAAGTCATGCAAATAAGGTATTGCAAGATGGCTAGGAGGAGATTTATTTTTTCCATGCTGCAAACAATGTCATGTGATAAGCATCCCTCCAAAAATAAAAAAATTAAGAATGAAGGTTTGAAGCAGGTGAATTCAATGCTTCTTTTTGATGATGGATAGTGAGAAGATGCACACGCTGGTTAGGAAAGCCACCTCTGTAACCACAAAGTATCAGAGTGCAACAAAATGGGATCGCATGCGTCTGTCATGAGGGTTGTGATAATGACTGAAATGTAAATATCTGTGTAACATTTTCACCTACAAGCAGCACTTGATTGCTATTCATCAGCAGAGAGTGAACTGGAGGTACTTAGAAGGGGAGTGGTGCCTACAGAGATAGAGTAGATTAGACCGTAGATAAGATTTATAAGGCTCGGGATTGCATGTGTGAGCGATGAGGGTGGCTTCATCCTGTAACAAGTAGCACTCAGACGGGCTGTTATCTGCTCTCAGGCTGGAGGAGATCTGAAGAGAACTGTCACTCCCACAGCAGAGGCGAGATGCAGCGATAGTGATATGAGAAATTACTAACAAGGATTTTGTGTGTGTTAAGACCACTTGTTTTTTTTTATCTTCCTAAATATGTGTATAAATATTTTCTTCTTCTTCATATGGTTTCATCCAGTTTAATTCTTGTAGGTATCAATTGCTGCTGGTGATATGCACATCTGAAGGGTCTCAGAGGCCGTGTGTGTGTCTTCATGGTGTGTATGTTCGTTACAGAACTATAAGTGGGAGAGACGGCACCAAGATCCATGATCTGATAAGTGCTGAAGTGACAGCCTCCTCAGCTCAAGCTGGTCTATTGTCACGCTGCCAGTATTTATCCTAAGAGTGCTAAAGGATAACCAGCATGTTCCAGCCACAATGAGCCTCTATCCTCCCTTCAGTTGGGGATAGTCTATCCTCCCTTGAAATAACACAGTTTGTTTTGCCTGGCCTTGCATGCAATTTGATGAGGAGAGTATTTAATTATTTATGGCGAGAGTGTGTTTTGGTGGATGATTGTATTTGAATCTGATGATACCATGGACTATGTGTATTCAATGTTTGATAAGGTCAGTGAGCATGTATGCGTGTGTGTGTGTGAGAAGAGGTGAGGTATTGAGATCCTTTATTTGAATAACACATATATATATATATATATATGACAATAAAAAAAAAGCTTTCATTTAAAATTCTAGTAAAATGCCCTGTGGTAAACCCACACAGGTAAGTTCAATTACTTCGCCTAATTAGAGCTTTTCTCGGGACTGTGTGGCTGCATACAAGCTGTGCTTGATTAAACACGTCCCAGACTCTCCTATTAGCTTTGTTGCATCTATTAGCATAGGACATCTTTATCAGTCTCCTTTGCACACAGTGTTCAGTACACTTTTAACCAAAGCAGATGTCTAATCAACAAGGTAAACACATGGGGTTATGCCAGATCATTAAAGAAAAGCACATTAGTGTTATCAGCATAATACATTTGAGTATCCAAAATAAAAGTAAATTTGTCATTAATGCAAACAGGCCCCTTTTAGGCAGACAGACCGCTGGGCCAAAAATGATCTGTGAGTCCAAACTGACCCACTGTGTCGTGTATTAGTCATTTTTCTCTTTCTCTGCAAAACATGATGAAGCTGCCATCATACTGTGCTCTGTGTGTGTTGTACTTGATGGGAATTTGTAGGTAACAGCAGATTTTTTGCCTCTGGGCCCCCTGAGAGGTTCCAGCTATTCACAAGACAACTCTATAAGTAATAACGCAGGGCTGACCTGTAGGCCCACATCATTTCAACCAAAGGTTTTGCTTAGTGGTCATAATGGTCAGTTAAAATACTCTTCTCTCACTTGTTTGTTTGTTTCCTTTTTTCTAGGTGTTTTTTATCTAAAACAAGTGATCATGTTTTCTATTTTATACTCACAAATAACTCAAAAATGTTCTAACATACAGTACTTGACTAAATAATTTTTACTTCCACTACTCAAAGTACAGAAAACACCTGTTGCGAAATGGCGGTAAACTATTAATGTTCCGTCCACTCTTTTGCGTTTCCGGTGCCTACCAGTATCAGTTACCCAAATTAATCGTCTTTTTAGGTGCTTACCTTTAACCACTACCAGTTATCTCTGCTACACATAACATAACATGACATAACATAACATAACATAACATAACATAACATAACATAACATAACCCCAACCAAACACACTTCCACACAACACCTGTCACCGGTGCTGCTCACGTGCGCATTAACTTCGCTAACTACACTTCAAAACTGCGCAAACCACTGAAGCTAGCTCATATAGCATTTCATAAATAATCTACTCAGTCTATTTATTTTGTATCGGGTTTTTTGACGGCTTTGAGGAGGAATAATGCGTTTCCCAGTGTGAGAGCAGCTTGGGACCGCCAGGACCCTTCAGGGAGGATTTCTGTGCTAACAGAGATGAGGAGGACCCTGCTTTACTTCAACAAGCTAAGTACCGCTAACATGCTAACAAGCTAACAGCCCGTTTGCTTTGTACGCCTCGCCTCTACCTGCTGATAATGTTGCTCTAGTGAACTTTTTTTTTGAGTATTGAGAGTTTAATGGAGTGAATTGGTTTTGGTCCGGAGGTTATTGCTGTTGTTTGAGGTGGTTTCCTGCTGGCTTATTGTAGTGGAGAGTAATGTTGGCTTTAGGGATGTAAACATGCAGCTCATTCACATAATTGTTTCCTCATAATATTGACTTAATTGGAAACAACAAGGCTTTCCTGCACACAATCCGTATGCATGTGGGTAATGATGAGCCTAGACAACAAATTTCAACTCTATATTCTGAATTCACATTGAAAAATCCCTTGAAACCCTGGGAATATAGTATTTTAATGCTTTATTTTAATGCTTTAATATTAATGCTACAGCAACGTCTCATCTTTTCCCTCAATCACCACTGGAGAAAGCACAGTTTGCAGCACTGTTGGGTCCAGGATAACATTTTAGATCAATGCTACAGTGACGGGTTGGAGTCCCTGCAGTGTGCATGATTGTGTGATAAGTGCCAACTTCAGTCCCTGCAGCCCTCAAAACTATCTTCAGCTCCAAACCCACAGACCTTACTTACCTCTGTATGTGTATGTATGTATCAATGTGTGTGTGTGTGTGTGTGTGTGTGTGTTTGAGAGAGAGAGAGAGCACATCGCCTCATGTACATGAAGTAATACTTGTTGAAAGGCGTGCAGATGAAACTATGAGATTATAGAGATTGTTGTTGTTGGGGTTCCCCATCCACAGATGAAGTAGATCTGTAGTGTGTGTGTGTGAGAGAGAGAGTGTGTGTGTGGTTCTTAGTGTGTTAAAATCACGCCAGAGGATGTGGCTGTACTATGAGATGAAGCCTTTGTACCGTGATCCAACATCTGTTAAACATGCCTTTCAACCAATTGCAGTCTAAATATGAACTACATACTATCTGCTTCTCTGCTGACATGCAATGTGGATGTGTACAGCCTGAACTCACCACAGGAGGAATTAATAAACATGTTTAACTCCAGTACATACTCTCATTAAAATGCATTATTATTGCTTATTATACTCAAATAAGAATATGGCCACAATTATTTTGCATAAAACATAAATGGTAGCTGTAGTTTTCAAATTACAGTCTAATAGTTTTCTTCAGGTCGAATCCTCGAATGGGGTCTTGTACAAACACTGTGAAACTATTACTATACTATTCACTATTCATTGATATGTTCAGACTGGTCTTTTATAAGATGTCCAAAAATTAAATCTACATTACAAGTAGATTTTGTTATTGCTTTTAGGTCTGGTCTTTTTTTTTCCTGTAGCTGTATTAAGATAAGATAAAATAACACTTGAATAATCTCCAAGGGATATTAGGTGTAACAGCAGCACAGGAAACAGAGCAAAGATATGAAAAGGATTAAAACAGAGCAAATAGGATGAATCTCGGTAAATTAAAGCTAGATACAGATGCAAAGGAATACAGGAGAATAAATAGTTAATAGGAAAAAAGTACAGTGCAGTAAATTAATATAAGTGATATGTCTTTCTTCCAGCAACGAGAGATGTACAGAACATTCAAGTCTAGTTCTATCTATTCATCTAGTTAAGGTGAAACTGTATCAAATAGGATATGCATCATCTTAAGCCATCCCTGCAGCACTAGTCTTGTTATAAGTACAGGTAGACTGACTCATGGGTCTGTAATAAGAATAGTGGACCTCTTAACATGAAGAATCTCTTTCATCTTTGATCTCGAGCATGTTCCCTCCCTTAATGTCTAATCTGATTGTCCCAACAGCTTGTTTGGAGAAACTGTGTTATTGAGCGGTGTCTTAAAAGCCCCCAGACCCAGGTCTCTTGGATACATCGTCCCACAGATACACAATGTCTGCTTGGACTGTCCTAAAGTTGTTTTGACTGTGACAGCCAGAGATAAATGTAGACACGCTAACCTGGCTAGCGAGCAACACAACTGGCCTCTTTACTGTTCAATTTCATAGCAGCTCAGGACTGGCTAACATAAACATTGTGGGAGTGTGTCCTTTTAAGCTGCTTTTATTGTCCAGCTGCTTCCCAACCTCTGGATGTAAATTGTTGAGAGGTTGGGATGAGAGAAGGAGGAAATAAGGCAGGGATGAAAAGAGGTGAAGGGCTGGTTAATGTAGTGGTAAGAAGTGAAGGTATGGCAGGAATCATTTAGAGTGGTTTTTCTCTCTAGGGAAATGTTCATTGAAACATCTTTCCAGACCATTTAGCATCAGTTTGTTATTGTATTTACACTGAATGGTCAGGAAACCCAGCCTATGCAAATGAAGGAGGGAATCTCACTGCAAGCCTTTGAGCTAAAGTAGCCTCACTGTGGCTGTCAGACACAAACACAGGGGTGGAAATCCTTGAAAATATGTTTACTATGCAACTGTGGTGGCATTCAGTATAATACAGTATGTGTTTTGCTTGGAAGTTGTCAGTATAATTGTCCATCTTGACAAAAGCATAAATTTCATGCTTCCCACAATACCGAAAGCAAAGGTGGTCTGTGGGCTAAGTTGGCATCTCCTTGAAAGTATTAAGTTAATATTGTTTTTGTTAACGGTACTTTCATGCCAACATTAAAAGCAGAGGTACTCTGGACTTTACACACATTAGCTAAACATCAGTGATATAAAGGCAATGAAGACATAGGTGAGCTGTTTCAAACCATGTACCCTGGTTCTGACATAGCTAAAAGTTAATAAGTGCTGTTCGTGCTTATGTTCGATGAATGTCTAAATCAAACAAACAAAACCAAGCGCACACACACACACACACACACCCATGTAGCCATGTTTAGTTGAATTTTCATGTCGAATATGAATGAATTTATTTACTTTGCAACTAATTCTGGGACTCTGACTTTTCACCATATCCTCTGTACTTTTATTGCCAGTATGGGCATGAATTTGGTCTTAATTTGCATTCATAATGAACTTAACAAGTCTTAAATTTAGTTTGTTGAAACCCTGTTACTCTACGACACAATTGGTACTGCAGGTATCAGCTGGTTGCTAATGTACCTTCACAGCTTCCCCTATATCTGCCCAGAAATGTTTTGTTTTTGTGTCCAATGTGATGCTTATAAGTGGATCTTTTGACTTAAAACAACAGCAGAGGTAATTTGTGGTTTGTTTGTGTTTGTGGATTCCACACTTATGCCAGTATTTGTCAAACTACTTGCCTTTTATTTTCTGTTTCACATGAGAAGATATATGTCCTTTTTTATATTTATTGTATGAAGGTATGTAAATTAACCACAAGTCTTGCACAGACAAACACAGCTCAGTCTGAAGTTGGGTTTAAAACCTTATGTCTGAACCTGGGGCAGCTATTGCAGACTGCATATTGCACAGTGAGCTATTCTCTCTTTTTTTCAGTTTAGATATATGTGTCTTATGGACTTGTCCAGAAATTAACTCAATCACTTGACACTGAGAAAGTTCACTTTAGTGTTTACTTTCAAGGCTTTTATGGCCGTTTTTTGCTGGCTGTGGATTAAGTCTAATCCTACAGGTTTAGTATATGGACTTGGCAGCAGATTGTTTGTACATTTGCAGCAGGGCAGTCCAGGACAGAGCAGTAAGAATGAAAACGGTCCTGAAGGCTCCTTTAAGGGTTTATTTAAACACTGGTAGAACCTTTTGGAAAACAAAGATAAGCATGATTATTAAAGGGAAAATTCACCGCTGTGAATATGATGATTTCTTAAAACTAGGTCACCTATGTACGTACTAGGAATGTGCAATTATGTTTGATATTGGTGATCTTCCCCACAACTGTACACGTTTAATGACAGCACTGGTGCTGGAAGAACAACAGATTTTTCAGCTGCTCTGCAAAGATGGAGAACATTGACAAATACTTTTCACACTATATCCCTAGAGATAAGGTTAAAAGTCTGCAAAGTGGTCCTTTTTAAGGCAATGTCATGGTCATGGTTGAGGCATCTTCTCAGTTGCTGTATGTGTGGCAGACAACATATAAAATCATTGACTAAAGGCTAATTGTAGCGTAACAATCACCTTTACACTGTAAATCAGGGCTACTCAAATACAAGTCTTACAATACAGGTCCACTTATACATTTCCTATTGTGTTTGTATGACCAAACACTTGCACCATATATTCTTCATTCTTTGATTCCCTTTCAGCATGTTTTACTATGAATGTATTTAGCACATTAAAAATCTCAGAATCATCATCTTATTAATGCGTAACATAAGTGCATAATATAAAACAGGTTAATTTACTTTGCAGATAATATTATGTTCATTATGTTTAGGAGCTGGAACAATTGTGCATTCATCTACAGGGTTGTTGCCATTGATTTTATCAGTGACAATATTTTGTCACTTTTGAAATCGTGTTTATGTGCTATGTATGGTTATATAATCATAATAGTTACAGTTTGGATGGTTTTTTTTACATTTTATACAATCTCTGAGCAAATCGATAACAAATCAAATCTAACTCGCCACACATTTGGGCTTTGCTATGTATTATTTTGAATTATCAGCCAACAACGCAACACATTTTATTCATAAATAGAAAAAAAATCTGATATAAAGGATAAAACGGATGACTAAATAGTTTGTCAATGATGGGTGAGGGAGAGAAGAGTAGACAGTATGCAGACCAGCTGTTCAGTGTTTCAAGTTGTCATCAGGCTTTTATTCAAACACACTCACTGACTCACACACGGAGTACACACACACAGTCCCTCG
Organism: Pampus argenteus; assembly: GCA_036937835.1. Taxonomy (NCBI): domain Eukaryota; kingdom Metazoa; phylum Chordata; class Actinopteri; order Scombriformes; family Stromateidae; genus Pampus; species Pampus argenteus. Next base: position 11,465,862 of record CM072877.1, read on the forward strand.
TCCTGTCTCATCGTACCCAGCACTGTAAAACACACCCTGCCTTATCTTGTGACAGGGTGGCCACTTTGGTGCGTCGTCTGAGGTGTCTTTTATCTGAGGGAACTCTAGAGCTTTCCATGTGAGTCGCCAGAGAAACAACCTAAAAGAAGGTCTGAAGTGCTGAAGAGCTTGAATCCCTCAGGATCTGACCTCATGTGGTATCCTGTATCTGGTTGGTAGGGGGTTGTTACCGGGATTATTTCTTTTCAAGGTGATGAAACTTTACTCATGTGTGGTAATGATTTAAAAATGGTCTAGTAAAAAAAAACAACAAAAAAAAAACAAAAAAAAAATCATTCAAGGGTGAAGGGAAGAAATGGGGCACACAAGGGGCAGGAACGAGTGAAAAGGACAGATGGTAGCAGATGGGAGAGGAAAAGAGAAATGCATTCTCTCCCTCCATGTCCTCCCACTCTTCTTTCCTTCCCTTTCCCGCTCTCAACAGTGATGTAAGGGTTTCCCAACACTTCTTCTGTGGTAGCTTTTTGTGATGTGACTTTTGTATCTGTGTTAGGGTGGCAGAGAGGTGACTAAAAGGCTCGGGAACAAAGAAGAAAGAAAGAAACTGAGAGACAGAGGCTTGTGTGTAAGCAAATGAAAGAAAAGAGGTGTAGTGGATATGCGCATGTCATGTGTGTTTGGGAGAAAAACATCTTCAATGGGAGTCGGGTATCAGTGGATAACCTCTTCAGTGTCAAGGGGGCCTCATCAACGCATACAAAGGAGCGACTGACACAATGAAAGAAGGAATGAAAGAGGGATGGGGTTTCACATCCGAGGCAGAAAAAGAGAAAACATCATATCTCCCCACTCCCTTTCTCTTTCTGTCTCACTCACTTTCTGTCTGTCTCGTTCTTAGTGTTTGTACAACTACAAAGGCAGAAACACCTGAGCCCCTTATTTGGGCAGCACTATGTCATAGAAGGAATGTGCCACTTGTGTGCAGTTATGTGTGTGTGTGTGTATGTGTGCAGGTGTATGTGCGTGTCTATTTGGGTGTTTGGATGAGGGAGAAACAGCAGCAGCCTGCATACCTCACTTACTACCTACCTGAGAGTCTTTGAATGCTGCCCAGCTGTATGGTGGCCCATTCAGTGATCAGTGGCTAGCATGAAGTGTTTGATCACAGTCTGAGTGGGTGTCTGATGAAGCCTGGATGTTAGCCAAGAGAGCGATGTTTGCTTGCTGATATTGATGTTTGACTTAAAATAATCGGATACAGTGAAGCCACTGACATAAAACAACAGTCTCTCACTTTGTTGGGCTACATACTTTGCGTTGTATAAATATTTTCAGACTGTAAGACTAATTTGGTGTAACATTTAAAAAAAGAAGTTAATTTGATATAACACCCAGCTCGAGAATATCTCAATTAATTGAACAAAACAATTAACAGTGTGAAGACGTCACTTTATGGGGGAAATTGTGAGGTGCACTTTTCTCGACTTTGATGAAAATCTGATGTTTTTATATTATAAAATGACCATATTCACCGATTGCAGCTCACAATAATGCAAATGCTATTGCAAGAGTAATTTGACCCAGTCTAAAACTTTGGCTTTCCTGCCGACTAGTGATATGCTGTGAAAAAGGACTTTGGCTGAGTATAAATAGTAGATTATAACCAGAAAACAGAGTCTCATTTCATACTTTGACCTGAGCTGACTAAACTTTGACTTAACTTTTTAACAGTTTTTTAAGTAATGTAAGGTATTATTAAAGTTGCGATTTAATAACTCCACTGTTTCAAAATTTGACTCAATTACTGTACGAAAACTGTATAAAAACAAATTTAATTTTACTTTGCAATTTGTGAAATAGGTAAAATATTATTTGTGGCCGTTGCTGGTATTGTCTCAGAGAAAGCATCATCCAAGCCTGTTTAAATATGATAAATCTTACAGTTTTGTTTGAAAGAAAATGTTGCATAAAGATAATTATGGTAGTTGGAAGTTGAGTTAGAAAATATCGGCATACTGGCAAAAAATCCAATATCATACATTCCTAGTTGTAATGTTGGTATTTTATATCACAGCCCTGACGGCAGCTCAATGATAATTTGTGTTGCTACATACACATATCCTCAACCACAAGTCAACCAGTCTGTGCTACTGTAAATGTATGGAAGTGCCGTAATTATAAAATATGGTACAATAGTTATAAAAATATATGTTTGGGCAGCACTATATCAGTGAAGGAATGACGGTAAGATAAGGCTGACAGTCTCAGTGACAACAATATTTCAGTATGATGTTGATGATGTTGGCACAGGTGGAACCGTGATACTCTCGTGATACCCACATCAACACTATAGCTATATCAGTCAGGTGTATTTAAGCACGGAAAAGCACTTGTTGTGGTTGTGTGTGTTTCATGTCCATGTGTAAGGGATGGACAATAGATATTTCGTGCCACTGGAGATTGAAGAGGAGACGGTACAGAGCTGAAACACGCAACAAAGAGCTCCTCCTCCTCCCACGTGTATATACTGTGCAGATTTATTTGTTCATAGGTAATCATGTGGAGAAGATGATAATTTTAACCAAATATTGTTAAACACAATACTAAGTGCTTCAATTTATATAAGCTTCCCTTTGTTTCCATTCTGTTTTGTACCATATGTTTAAATTCTTATTTGCAACCAGCCAAAAGAAAACGCAAAGCAAAGTTAACTGCAGCCTTGTTTTGGAAACCATGAATACAAAGAGCAGCCAGCTGAGGTCTGCACTGGCGGATGAGGCGTGCAAACAGCAGCAGCAGTAACCACTACTGATATGCAGCTTTGACAGCTGCACTTATTTACACAAGCGTAGTTGGTACATCAGCTGGTCCATAGCACAGCAATGAACTTCATTTAATGTGACATTACACTCTATTAATTATCACACTACATGGTGATAACAGACAAGAACCTTTAGGGCATAAATTTTCCTTTGACAGTTTAGATTGACTGCAAACAGACAGTAATAAGAGAGCAATCAATGGTCTACCAACTAAACATACATGAATAATAAATGACAGAGTTTGACACAATGAACCAATTACAGGGAGAGAAAAATAATGGCGGTTACAAGTTGCCAGACGAGAAACTAATTTTAAATTAATCATTGGGATCGGAAAGTTGCTGTGTTTTGCAGATGTTTTCCGAATTGTTTGTGCAGCAAGTACCAGTCTGTCTGTCTCTTGTGTTGTTGTTGTTGTTGTTGGTTGATATGTCCCAAAACTTAACAAAAAAAAAGCTTCTATTGTTCTTTTTTTTTTTTTTTACAAATGTTTGTTTCTCTACATCACAATCAAGTTTCCATAGCAAAAATAATCTCTTGAACGTGTTTAAATGTAATACTCAGTATAGCTGCAACATTACTTAAGTCATGTGTCAATGCTACGCACTTACACCCTGTAAGTGCGTAGCATTGACACAGACTGAAAACAACACTGCGTTTGTGTGTGTGTGTGTGTGTTGCATCATTTTATCCTCTGCGTCAATGATTGCAAGGTAAACAGTCAAATTACAGCAAAATGGAGCCAAATGACCCAGAGTTTGTGTTTTTTCCTCTGCTGCATCAATGTATTGAACACTTTACAGACAGAAAAAACCCAACATGATAACTAGAGATACCCTGTCTTCTTCCTTTTAAAAACACTAGCAATAATTATCTTTTCAGCCATTGCTATATCATGCATACCTAGTGATTACCCTCAACTCTTAAAATCCTCATGAAAAGAAAGTAGCATCAGTTTAAAGTAGTCTATGCAAATCAACAAGTCCTCATTCCTAAACGACGATACGTCACGATACTGTATGGTTAAGGCTAGGGAAAAATCACATTAAGGATTTTAAAAAAGCACTACTGTTATTGCTGTTGGTAGAGGACAGCTTGTAAACCACAGTCTCTGGTGTTGAATTAGACATTTTGTGCACCAAACTATCCACCCGGACCACTCCCTTAATAGGCTTTGTGGCTTTGTCTTTTCAACTCAGAGCAGATAGTCGTTCTTCTCACGATCACAGCACATCACATGACAGGAAAAAGTAAACCTAGATCATTCATGGAGAATGTGACGACCAATGCTGCTGTTGGTCGCAGAATTACATTATGTTTTGAAATAACAAATGATTACATTGATTGGTACTGAAGGAAGATGACGATGACTAAGAGAATGAAAGGCTCACAAACAGACACACCAACATACATATACAAATAAACACAGAGGGGGAAAAAATTAGTTTGAAGTAGGGAAACCCGTCATTAGCGTGACAGTCCGATGAGTCACCCTTTGGAATAGTAATGTTTTTTTTTTTGTGAATATCCGATGTGTTTGTGCAGCGAGGCCACACACTGCAGCCACACAGCTCCGTCTGCCAAGAGAACACTCCAGAATAGGAAATATTAATAAGAGGCCACGACCTGCCTGTGTGTGTCCGTGCATGTGAGTATGTTTTGAAAGTTTGGGTTTATAGTTGTGTGAATGTGTTTGTATGTTACGGCATCAGTATGAGATGTTCCTCAGCTGTTGCAGTTAGACCATGAAAGTCATAATGAGGATGAACCGTGGAGAGTTACATCGTACAAAGACGTAAAAGACAGAGATTGTTTGTTTTATTACATTTAATTACACATTTCCTGAATTTCTTGGCTTTTTTTTCTCTTCTCTTTTTTTCTTCCAGCATGGGTCTATTTCATTGCAATTACAACTTGATTCTTCACACACACACACACACACACACACACACACACACAAAAGGGTTCGATTAAGACTCCTTCAGATCTGGTAATAGTCTCAATCGCTATATTTGGGCCCTGTAATGGTCTCGCTGGTGGTCATTTTCTAAATTATTGCTCCGTTAATAACATTTAAAGACTTTGATGTCTGCTTTGTGGGCATCACTCTGGGTCTCGCATTGAGTCAGACTATTACAATATTTCTGTAAGTTTAAGGTTACTTGATGCCTTTCGTGTTGGGTCAAGTGTGCGTAGGTCTGTGTTCCCAGTAAGCTACCATTAGCTTCGGTCTGAGGTAGCGGGACGCGTTTTCACCCAACACTCCTTATTTGGAAGGTCCTGGATCCAAATGGAAAAGATGGCACCAACCAAAAGCAGCAACTCTGGGCTTCAAACCAGCTCCAATGCAAATCAATCAGTTAATCATTTCAGCTGTCAACACATGCATCTCTGTTCACAATGAGATAGTGCTCTTCATATTGGGTACAGTAACCACTCGAGGGAGATGTAGGAGCCGACTTGTATGTCAGGTGCAGAAATGATTGAAGTTTGCTTTGGATCGAGAGCCTTATAAAATATAATGTTAACATTTTGATATCTTGATATGTGCTGAGAAAACCTGACAATGAATCCACACCTTACTGTACCCAGATGTCTACAAAGTCTTCTCAATCTTTTCCAGCCTTTTGGAGCTGTTCCTGAGAGGGAGAGTGTTTATCTAGCTCAATATGTGTGCATTTGAGTTTTAGTGTGAGTGTGGTTTGTCTCTGTGCCTGATAAAATATGTACTGAATCGTGGAATTCTTCAGTGTCTTTCCTGGTGATAGACTGAATCCAGACACCACATTTCACTTCTTTTTGGTCTGAATATCATTCTTTAAACCAAAGCTACGGTTACACTTGTCTTTTCAGTGTGACTTTTTAGGGGCATGGAAATCAGATTTAGTACAAATGGCTATTGAATCTACAAAACCAGATGCGGAAGTGGTTGGGCTTGCGTTCAACAGTCTGCATGCAAACCACCCACAATGCACACAGCAAACAATACAAAAGACATGGAGAGTGTGTAAAAAACGTCTGTAGACACAATTAGATGCCATTACAGTCATTTTGAGGCAAAATGTGGATGTGTAACGATATTAATTCATCCAATACTTTTCAAGTATCATATTCTGAAAGTCATAACCCCAGTGATAATTTGAGCAGTAGAGTTTGAGTGTTTAAACAGAAAAATTCACCCCAAAACATGTGCTATTGCTATGATTTTGGACAGTTCAGTCTAGATATGTCAGAATGAGCAAAAGCTAGAACCAAAACAGACACAACTCTGTTTATAATATTTTTAGATGACAGGTTCAGGAATTGTGTAACTAACAGTAACAGGAGTCATAGTATGATGAAGATACAAACTCCAAGCCTTTAAAAATCACAATTTCTCATCTAAATTAAGAGAGAATTAACAGAAAAGCTCTCTCATAATGTCCAAACTAGTGTTCCTAATCATAAAATGTACCCAGCTATTCGTAACTATTAGGAACATCAGTAAAGTCTAATATCTAATATTCAGGACCAATGTTTACTATTTTCTACCAAATATTTTTTTCCATGATCTACTCAAATTAGTTCAGGATGTTTCTTCCAAAATTTTCCACACACCTGGAATTTAATGTGCTCTCTTTGTGTGTATGTGTATGTATGTGTGTGTGCGCGTGCGTCCGTCCGTCTGAGTAAGGGTACTTCATTCACTTCACTTTGAAGTGACGTGATGTTCTTCCATCCTTTCATCCTTTTGCAGGATGTACTCTAACATAGACTTGTTGTTTATGGAGCAGTTGATTAATCTTTCAGGCAACCCATCGTCAATGTATATATTTATTAAACAACAAACACTGAGCTACTGTATGGGAAAGACTGACAGAATAACCAGTATCCTCCAAGTCAAGCACCAGCTGACCCCTGATTTAATATCTGAGATCTGACGATAAAGAGACAGAAATGCTGCAAAAAAAACTCCACGAGGAAACGCTTGAGTGTTTTACTAACGTCAGACTGTGATACTACATTTCCTCCTTCTATTAAGCAATGTCTGTGTTTTTGTGTATTCTGTGTGTGTGCGTGTGTGTGTGTTTCCCTGAACAGTCCTACAGCATCCCAACTCTAAAACAAATACAGCAGGAGGTCACGGTCAAGATGGGCCAAGAGAGACACAAAGAGAAGGAGAGAGGGAGGGAGGGGGAGAGAGAGAGAGAGAAAATGTCAAATAAACTTGCTGCCTGCAACATCTTGTGTGTAGGCACAACCTCATGATTGCTTGTGTAACATGTGTAGACATTTTGCATGTTCGTTTGCAATATTTGGTTATTTTCATGCCTCTTGTGTATTTTGTCAGTGGGGAGACCCACTGGCAAAATAGACAAGAAGTGTTACGCTGTGTACTTGTGCAACATGTCTGTGGTTAACCTGGGGTGGCCTATCTGACAGTGCTGGTATATATTTCAAAGTGTATGTTTAGTTTTGTTTTCTTGCATCAGCTACTGCTGCTGCTGCTGTTTGACTTGTGTTCACAAAAGAATGTGTTACTGATGCATTGTGGGTAATCTTGTCCTAAGGAGAATAGCAAGAAGACCTCCAAAACCTAGCTGGATAATGTTATTAAATATCAGTTTGTTTAATGTTGAAAATTGGCCACATGTGACTCCGAATCCATTGTATTGATATATTCTTTTCATTTTTTGGCAGTTGCATACCATGAACGCCACTGACTGAAAACAAATCATTAAAACTACACTATACAACAGCAAATGAAAGATCAGCAGGCGTTAACAGATAAGTAATGAGTTATAATAATATATAATATTATAATGAAGGTATAATTAAAATTAAAATAAGTTCTCTTTCAAATCAAACATCCAAAGATATAAGTAGAAAGTATTGTTCTTTCAACTGCATATAACTTTTTTTTAAAAACTTTTTTAAGAAAAGTGACATCCATCTTCTCTGTCCATGCGCTTATAAATGCATAATATATAATATACAGAACAAACTTGTATATTATGCATTATATATAATATATTATATTGTATTATATATTATAAATGCATAATATATAAGCTTGTTCTGTATATTAACCATTTAAAAAATGAAAATTAATGAATGAAAATTAAATGCTATTAACAATGTCTTATCATAAAAAATAAAAATAAAATGATAGGTAATAATAAATTCTGACAGAATTGAGAAAGTCTAACGCAACCACTGGTTCTGGTCATCCAGAATGACCGAACTGTATATATTGTACCTAAAAAGTCAAGTAGAGTCAGCTACAGTTAAACAGTTTTTGCTTGTCAGTGTTATATAGATCAAGTAACAATAATCATTGAGGGAAATGTGTTTTCCACTTGTGTTAAAAGGTCTAATTCAATCATTGACGCACATTTTGTACACACACGCACAGGTGTGCATCCCTAAATCTCTTTGCTCTTTTGATTTACGTTACAAATCTTGCTCTCAAAGGTCAACTGCTTCAGTGTACCAAACATGTTTTTGGACACTTGGCACTCATTACTCATGTGCATGTGTTTCTGAGTGGTACAGAGTTACTTTGGGGTGATTGTGTTAACAAAGGGTGAATCATTCCACCCCTAGCTGGATGTCTCCCCACCAGGGACTATTGTAAATATTTGAGAGGAACTGTTGACACGAAGATAGCACTGACTAATGCATATACAAGCCCTTACTCAGAAAAGCACTGATGTTTCTGTGGGAGTGATGGAGTAAGGGATTGGTAGAAGAGATATTGGAAGGAAGATGGAGAGAGAAGAGGGCAAGATAAACTTTTGATAAAAGAGAGGAGAAAGAGTGGAGAAATGCAAGAGAAAGGGTAGTAGGAAATGTTGAGGGGAGAAGATGTTATAAAAACAGATTGTGTGACAAGGAAAAGGCAGGTGACAGAAACCAAGATGAAAACACTAAAGAGTATAACTTGGCACTCAGTGGTGCCTATTATAAATCCAAAGCCTATAACAAACAGAAATTAATACTATTGTCTACCCAGCGATCTGATATTGATACTGATATTACTGTTTTAATTATCGCAATAAAATTATGTAAAATCAATGTCAAAACAGAATTTGTTTAGCCTTCTCTGCCTCACTTATTTCTAGTTTTGCCCCTTTTACATGTGTGCCACAGTTTCATTTTGATGAGTGGAAAGGAAGAGGTGAAAGGATAAAGGGAGGCTGGAAGGGGAAAATGTTCCATTCCAGCACTGGTGTTTAGTTTGAGATTATATCAATATTGATAAAACTGTCTGTAACACTGATTTCAAGCAGATTACTTTTACTATTCTGAGAACTGAATAGCCACAGAAAGGAGGCAACTGCTGCTATCTAATACACAACCTAATACCGTGCTGAGCTGTTTCTTTAGGACACCCATACAGAGTGTTAAGAGATGTGGGGATGCTTATACTTCTACATGTTAATGATTACAATGATATCTATTAATAAAAGATAGGTCAGAGCACTATTTGTCCTTTGAGATTAGTTTTTTTTCTTTGCAAAATGTTAGTTTCATCAGTATTTTTGGAATCTAAAAAGCACAGAGATGACAACCTGATTATCTATTTCTGTCGCTGCATGCACACACATTCACACACTCAATGTTGGACCCCATACATGCTATCATTGTCCAGGCAACGGCTTTTATGGAATAATACTCTGCTGAAAGCAAATAAGACTCCAGTGCTGTGAAATCAATTAAACAATTCTTCTCCATGGAGGGTCAGTGAGTTCAGTTCTGGCTATGAAGTGAAGGAACGCTGTTCTGTCGTCCTGCAGCTACAGTTATTAGCATTTCCTTTAAAATTCAACTTTAACTGACTCTTACCAGAGGTGTTGTTCCCAGTTTATATTCCCATTTGAATATTTCATTCGATGATATAGATATCCTAAATAAAAAATAAAATAAAATCAGTTTTTATCAACATCGTAGTCTTTATCTTCTTCTGCCATAAGCAGTACACGTGACCGATTTTTAAGCTTGGTCATTGGTTGTTTTTTTGTTGAAATGCATCTTGGGAGTTGTAGTAAATTTAACAAAAAAACTTCGACACTTTAACATTTTTTTTATCAAAGAACTAAATATTTTCTCACAGACTTCATATTTTCTACTGATGATTTAACCGGGAAAGTTTTGAGCTGTAGAAGAGCTCAAACTGTGAATCATGTGATGTCTATGGGAAAAATTAATGGGATTATATGTCGTGGTGCCTGATGTAAATCACACATAAATCACAACATTGCAACTCTATTTCAGTGCTGTAATCAACATAAGGCCTTCCTGCATATTAGCAAAGGACTCATTGAGCTGTCCTTGCTTGTTTTTAAATTGCAAAAACATTGTGAAGGAATGACAAGCTTTATGTGTTCTCCAGATTGATATCTCATGACAAAATTGAGCTCATGAGATTTAGGATGGCTTCTGCAAGACTAAACAGCAAAGCAGAGTAATAATGCAGTCGCGGACAGGCATAGAAAGCAGAAAGTCACATTTTTATTCCCTTAGAAAGAGGAAAAAACATACTTATGGTCTATAGAAAGCACTGTTTCCTTGTATCCAAGACTAATATGCATGACATTTGGAGGATGGTGGCTCGTTGTTCTGCATATTTGCATTCTATATACATATAGATATATATCTGACTATATCCAGACCCAGACAGACTGTTTGTCTGCCAAGTATAATGCTATACATATGCTTTTTTGTTCATATCTGTTTGTTGCCTTATATACACCCATTTTTAGATATAACAATAACAAGATACAACAGCCCTGCAAGTTTCATGAAAATCAGACCGCACATATATGAGCCTACCTCAGGATAAATTGTAATAACCTTGTTGAGTTACTAATTTTTCATCCAGGGCCATCAGCAGGTCAAAATTGTATTTGTCCAATACTTTACTGTAACACCACATACCTGCAAAACTAATGATATTCCCATTTTCTCAAGATGTATCTTAATCTGGTTTTTTTTTCACATCTTTCAATAAGATGCCTAATGTTCAACATGATCAAAATCAAGGAGCGAAAGCTAGTTGCAAGACGGCCTTTTTTTTTTTTTACTCTAAATTAAAATTACACAAATTTAGATTTAAATCATGCCCCTACATAAAAATGGAAACCATTTTGTGTGATTAGATTTAGTGCCAAATTAAGTTAAAAACAAACATTCATTGGCTCTCTGTAACAATGGAAAATACAATCATTCTCCAATGCTCCAACCATGAAAAGAGCATGTTAGGAATTCTGACTATGAGCAATGCCAAGGTTCAGTCAAATAACCATCATGGAAAAGGAAAACCACAATCCAAGACGTGGAATCTCAATAAGCCATGAAAAATGTACGAAAGTAAGACTGTAAAAAAAGTAGACAAAAAGTCTAGGAGGAGAAAGAAGGAATCTTGCGATTGGTCTGGAGGGCGCTCTGCCCTGTTTTACACTAAAGATTAAACACACATGTTGGTTTAGCAAACTTCTGAGGACACTGCATTGATTTGTGACATGGAAATTACCACGCATCCGTAACAATACCCCAACGCACCATTTTTAACTCATGCTGAATGAAAACAGAGACTTTTGTAACACTTAACGCACATAAAGAAGAAAAACATTCTTTTGAATGATTAGATCAATTTTTGTTTCAGTGTGTTAAATGAACACACACACACTTTTGTCGAATCATCAGCTCAAGTTCCCGTCAAAGATAATGTTGGCACGTAATTTATTTTATCATGAGATTAAGATTTTTATTTGCCTTCTTGACGATCAAATTTGATTAAAATCAAAGCAACATTCATGTAGTTACCAGTGATTCAGGGAGAGACGGGGGTGAGTGTGTCACTTGCTTGGTTTAATTGAATACAGTGTTTGAGCTGTTGCCCAGCTTGTTGTCAGTAAAGCGCCCATGTCTAGTTAAGTGTGTGTGTGTTTGTGTCTGTGTGTGTGCGTGTGTGTGCTCATGCATGTGCAATGTTAAGTGTTCCAGGAATCAAAGTGAAATGAGAGGGAAAAAAGCCGGAGCACCAAAGGACCTTAACTATGCCCTGAGGAGCAAGCATCCCTCCACATATACGGACGCACACACAGATGCGCACACACATGCGCGCATGCACGCACGCACACACACACACACACACACACACACACACACAGCAAAATAACCTGTAGCCTATAGGTGAATCCCAGAAACCCTAGAAAAAGGAGAGAACATAGCAAACAGCTGCCCATAAAGCCTGAATGAAAAAGTGACTTTAAACAACATGACCCGTGCAAAAAAAATAGCAGTAGTTGAAAAAATAGAGGAAACTGGTTGAGGAATATTTAGGATAGCACTCACCCTGGAGTGACCGTCTGAACACACTAGACAGGAGACAGGATGGAGCTTTACCATTTAGTGATTTATCCTTAGTAGACCCAATTATGGCATGTGTCAAAGGCAGGTGTATGTTCTGAAACAAATAGGAAATAAAATATACATGCATCAGGTTAGTAATAACTAGCAACAATTTAACTTGGCTTTGCTGGTGATGTATAAGGCTTAATGGCATAAGGTAATGATGATCTCGGTCTGACACGGACAAAGTTACTGATACCGTCGGGCATCTCAAGTAAAAATATTAATCGAATGACTGGGAACTATTCGACCATTTGTTGAAGACCCCACCTCCCTAATTACTCACTGTCTTCTCTGTCTTATGTTTAGATATTCCTCTGCCTCATTTAGTTATAACAGTACAGGTAATAAATATAGTTTAGTTGCCGTGTTGGAGGCAACTACTGTAAGCTATTGTGTAAGAATTAAAAAATTAATTAAATAAATTTTTTATTTAATGTGTTGTGTGTGACATCTAAGCATTAAAAAATAGTGGGTGACATGGAGGTCCTTGGTGGCTAACCTGAGATATCTCAAAGGTTTTTAACATTGTGGAGTCACAAAAACATTTGTGTGTTGTGCGTGCGTGCGTGTGTGTGTGTGTGTCTTTCGGTCAAGGGAGGAGTGTGTGAGTCATGCTGTGTACAGCTGTGGTCCAGATGAAGGAGGCCACCTGCTCCCTCCCTTTCCTTTATTTTCTTCTTACCTCCATCATTTACATGTTCTTCCAGACATACAAACAACCTACAATTAGGTCAACCTTGACTCTCTTCTCTGCCTGCCCTTACTGTAACACACATGCATGCACAAACACACACACACACGTATACAGTTTGTCACCTCTCATTGGTTACGTACACATGATGATGCAGTGTGTGTGTGTCTGTGTGAGACATTTGATTCAGGTTTTAAATCTGTGCTTCATTGTGTTATTTGACAGAGATTAAACACAGGACTTCAGAAGTGATATTGCCCAAACTGAAATCCCAGACATAATTCTTCAAAAAATCCTCCACACCACCCCGGCTGACACCATTGTGGTTTTTGGCAGGGATGGGACTTAAACTTGTGATCCAAGTCATATTAGGGCAAACATGCCAAATAGTGGGATATCCAACTTGGCAAGGCAGTTGTTTGAATCAACTGCCTAAAGAGACCTTGTATATCCAAAAAGTCTGGAACAAAAAAAAAACAAAACTTTTATAAAATGAAAAAGTTGCTGTTTTTTCACATGGGTGTTGTTGCATTTTTACTATGTAGAAGTGAATTTACTTGCTAACTACCCCCTGTGACAAATTTGTGCTCACATACGTTACACATTCTACCAAATCAAACTTTTATATGAATATTTTCTCAGTCAGGAATGACTGAATGCTTGTGGTTTGTGTGTTTGTGTCTCATTCAGTCACGGTGGTCGTTGGTCGGACCACACTAGGTGTGTGTATGTTTCTGTGTGTGTGAGTTAGAGAGAGATATACTGCATTGGTGTGTGTGTGTGTGTGTGTGTGTTGAAGAGGCATACAGCTTGCGTGCTTACTTTTTATTTGTATTTGTGCACATGTGTGTGTTGTGTGGTAGAGTCCATATCTACCAGCCATATCAAATCTGACGATAAGTAATAGGCATTGCTTTGCCTAATTTCACCCAGTCAACCAACCAACCAACCCAAGTTCAGTCTCTGTCCTGATTGGTAGAGATGTGATCTGAATTCCTGTAGGTAATGCTAATTACCCAGCATGCAGTTCTACTTGTGTTTCATCATAGAATTAGTGTTTCTAGATCAGGTTTGCATTTTGATTACTCAGAGTTCTTTACTTTGGCAGTCTTTCGTTAGCTCTTCATGCATATTTGCTTCAATTCAACGGAGAGAGAAGGATGGTTTGAGTAAAAACAGTCCATCTTAACACAGGCATGTTCAAATATCCGCTCTGTAACTGTCTTCCCATCCAATCATCTAAGCCTGCTTTTCTTCTCGCGCAGTCCATGCTCCGTTTCTTTCTGGATCCGATTCATTTTATATTTTGTAATATTCCCCAGCTTATTCCTACTGATGTGATTTCTGCATAAATTTCTTCTAAATCTATACAAACCTACATGAAATCACCCATCGGCCCTCACTTTGATTATCTGCATAATTTTCTTTAGGAATGCTTTATATTCAATACATTTAACAACAAAAACTACAGATTGTTGTTGATCAGATCTTACAAAAGCGAGAGTGGGAGAAAAATCCATGCTTTTAGAGATCTATGAAAGCCGTTGAGAAAAGCCACAGTGTAATGAAAAACAACAGCAGGTCTTTAAGTCTTTCTCCTGTGGACACAACGTTTTTATAAAAGCATATCAAACCGTCTGGTCTATAAATGGTATTTCTGTGTTTATCCCTGTTCTCCATTTCAGCCTCCATACATTCCAGTCAAATGAGGCCTCCCATCGGACCCAGTCAGTAATCAGCCCACTGGCTGACTGCTGCTGTTCTGTAATAATATTCTAATAAGCAGTGACTGCTGCTTTGATGAAGGCCTGCTACTCCTACTGCTGATCTACTGATCTACTGAACTTACTCCTACTTGGGTAATTAAATATAGCTGAAAACAAGGAAGTGGACCACCAGCTGTCCTTGTTTCTGCTTTTCCTCTGTCCCACCCTTTCTTTCTCTCACTTTTTTGTGCTTCAAATGTGTCTATTATGTACTTTTTTTTTCTCATGCTTCACCTATTTCCAGTTTTTTTTTCTTCTCTCAACTCTTGTTTTTTTTTCTCTCTCATCCCCTTAATTTCTTATTTGTTATTGTTTCTCTAGTCTGATAAAAGCCTAGTGCTGAACTGCCGCTCTGATCTCACTCCTACCCTGGCAATTAAATCAACAGTAGGATCACAGACCACCAGTGGGAGGATGGAGAGACAGATTTCTCTTCACATTTTTTATCCCCTCCTTTTTGTTTGTTATCTTTTATAGTTTGTCTAAGACAACCTATTTTCTATAATTTTCTCTTTAACACTCATCTTTTGTCTGTTATCCTGCTCTCCTATGTTCACTGTTCCACCCTCTCATTGTATGCGTCTTTCTCTCTTCCCCCTCAGTCTCTTGATTGACTTGAGTGGGTGAAACAAGTCAATTTGTTCCCCCAGGGTCTACAATTACCTGCCTGTCTGTTTAGATGTGGAGAAGCAGGATGATTTCTGCTCTCCCATCAGTGAACACGTTCAAATAAAATCAAAATCAGCATTGTTTGTACAGCTCTTTACACAAGGTCTTTCCCTAAAGAAAGCCTGAGAACTGATGCGGTTACTTCCTGAAATGATATCAAAGTTGTTTGCATTAGCTTGTTACCCCTGAGGTCCAAAAATGAGCTCCAGCATAGATGTCAAGAAGCAAGGAATATTGAATTATTCCTTTTTAAAAAAAAAGAAAGTATCCAAGGAGGTTGAGCTTAATAAAATTCAATAAACAATTCAACCAAATATCTATACTATAATACTTAATAAAATCAATGAAGTAGTAGTTCATTTAAATGTTTTGTGTGCAGATTTAGTGTGATATTGGCAATTTATTATAATTTATTGTATTTTAATAATCATCATTAAGGAACTTTCATTTGGTGAATAGTTGCATCTGCTGCCTGGCAACTCCGCTGCTGCACAGCGAGCTACAGTTGGGCCACGTCACTGTTCCTCCTCTGTGCATTTATAGAAACTAGCGCGACATAGACCATGAGACTATGTTTATTTATGTTATTTACTTAATTTATGTGCACTCAGTGAGAGAGACTCTACTGCGTTTTTCTGTCATTTATGGTCGCTGTCGCAGTTTCTTTCCTCTCCTCTGGTCTTTCTCACCGCGGGCGGGGCTGAGCCCTCCATCTGTGTGCTTTTAAATCATGATGTTACGATGGTAGAGGCTCAGTGGTTGATGTCTGTCAGCCACCAGTGATGAATGATGGCATTGTTCATCGGCCCAACCCTACAAACTGCTGATATCCACCTACTCAGTCTCTTCACGTAGCTAAACAAACACTGTTTATTGATCCAGATTAAATAATCAAACTTTGAAGCTGTTGTTGCTCCAAAACCATTTTGTCTTCATTGCTTTTGAAGAGGTGTATAATTCAGAGAACACCAGTAAGATTAGCTCCTGTTTTGTTTCTCTTGCTGTGGTTTCTATAGTAGTAAGAGGCAAGTTGAAAATGTTAAGCTCTCCTTGTAACATCACAGGTAGAGTGTCTGTAGCTTTTTGATTTGATTGGATTGCTCAAAAATACCCACAGTAGTTTTTAATTATTTTATTATTATTATTATTATCAGATATTGTCTCATGTGTAAATGCTATCAGTTCTTTAGTACAAGGTACCACAAGGAGACCCTGAAATGCCCTTCTTTGGTGTCGACCTGGCCTCGGTTCAGTTCATCTGTTAAAGAAAGCTCTGCTGAAAGATGGTTTCAAGATCGCTGTAAATATGACAGATGAAAGTGCACCTCAGCAGAGGTTTAAGAAGGTGTGAGTGAGTACCTTTTGGTCTCATTCCTGCCTGTGTCTGGCCCTTGTTCAGCTCCTGTTTCACTGTTCTGTCAGCCCTCATACTGGGGATCTGGAATTAAACAAAACAAAACAAACATAGTACAGATTCCATTGTGTGTGTGTGGTTTTAAACTTGGCTTTTCAAGGTAATTTCGGCTATTCCTTGATGTAATTTCACACACACACACACAGCCATGTTCTGTTCCACTGAAGCTCAGGTCATCCCACCTCACCACAGTCTCCCTAGTCTGGGGTAAAGATGAAATAATGTTCACACTGACAAAGAAAAAACACACTGTCCATCCAAAGAATGAGCAGGGAAAACGGGCGAGTGGCGCAGCTAGTGAGGTGGAAAAGTATTCCTCACACAGAGAATCAGCACAAAAGGCCAGGCACGCTGGAGACTGGAAGATGTAGCCACAAAACCCTGGCTCTGACAACCACACAAAAAACAATAACTGTAGATCTTTGGAGGCTTGGAGGAAAAAAAAAAAATCTCCCCCCAATGCGTTTTAATGCAAAGTAGTAAAATTAGAATGTCTGTCTAGAAATATCTGCTGTCTTTTTCCTAATCCGAGAGAGTGGAGCCAATACTAATACACCTCTTAGAACACAAAGTCAGTGTTATTTCATCTGGATATTGAAAAAAAAAAGAAAGTACCTTTCGAACATGGGAAATTGAAGTATTTGATTTGTAATGATACATGTATTATTAACCTCTTTGTTACTGCAAGATAGAGGAAAGAGTGACCAGTGTTGAATGGACAATCATGACACCATGAAACCATCATCCACCAAATAACGACATCTTCAATTCGACACCATTTATAGAAAATATGGTGGACAGAGGTGAGGCTGTTTTCTGCCTTTTTAAGAAAATAACTGCATTAGAGTAACGTTACCACAGTATTCCAGATTAAACTATGTGGGTTGCATTCGATATAATCCAAACAAATAATGCCTTAGTTATAATTTGAACTTTTTTTTTTTTTTCTCTCTTTTTTTTTTGGGTAACTCTTCTATGTATGCATACAGGAGGGGAATATCTTGTTATCAAAATGTTTATTTTGAACATTAAAAGTGGTGTGTAAATTTGATTTAAAAAAATTCTGTTAAACAAAATCTAGGTAATTTTATTTAAACAAAATAATCAACTATATAAGCGCTGTTTGGGTTATGAGATGACAACAAAGTGCACAGTGGTTTATAATATTATGAGAGAGGATTTTACTACAATCCATTGTGAGGACAGCTTGGTAAACAGTAGAAATACACTGATATATACACATTACATTACAAAGGCATCTACTAGCAATTTAACAAAAAGAAAATTACATTACATATTAGTGTACAAATCTTTACCTTTTATGTTTGAGCACCTTGGCATTTTTCTAGACAAAGCAGTTTTACAACATAAAACAACATAAATTAACCTATTTACCACAACTTGAAGTTCTCTCTCAAGATAATAACATAATCAATAAATAAAAAGTCCATCTGGGAGGATCCAGGGTAACCAGTATTTTCACAGTCCATTATTTCTGTTTCTTTCAGTCACGTATGTAGTCCATTTTTATTTCCACTTCACTTGCTGCAGTCAGAGACATGAAAGGGTGGAGTGGATGGTTACTTTTCCAGATGGATTTGTTTTTCGGCCGCAGGGCATTGGCTAGCAGCTGCCATTTTAGCTTACCATTTTAGCCAGGTGCAGAGATGCAAGTACTTGTCCTGGTTTATTTCACCCTTCTTTGACAGTATTCTCACCACTGCTACTGTTTATCCTGAACGTGACAGGTTCCCTTTGTGGTCACCAATTACACTTATCCACGTAACGTAGCGGGTTTTTTTCCTGCATGCCTCTATGATGTCTTATGTTAGACAGCCAATCACAACTATTATTAGATCTTGGTACAACCATACTGCATGCTTATTGGCTCACTGATGCTAATTTTGAAATTTAGGACTGTATATTGTGTATCAAAATGTTTTCGATACACGATATAGTCTATTGGTCAGTACCATAAAAGTAACAAAGTTACTAATTGGCACAAGCCTGGTGTCTGTGTATACATTCGTTAACGCATGTGTGTTTACCTTCATCCTGGAGTTGGTGACACTGGGCTGTCTGATCCCACTTGTCTTCCACAAGCAAACACCTCCACATATTTCCCCCGAGGTCCCAATAAAGCCACCTGCTAATACATAGTTTATTAGTCCACAGAGCCGCTGAAAACTCAGAATCTTTCACAAGTGACTTGTTATTGTTTTTTAAAGCTCTGTTTACTCTGCACACCCCTCAAACCAGCCCCTCTCTGGGCTGCAATCCAAAAGCTTTATTAGCGAGATGAGTGTTGGGTGGCCAAATCTAAAAGCACGATTGTGTGTGTCAAGCGTGTGCGTGTACAGCAAAAGAGTTTATATATTATGTGGTTGCCTGCTTGTGTGTATCATATGTGTGCACGTTGTGCGAGTGTGTGTTCAGACCAGTTTTGACCAGCTGCTGTGGCTGTGGTGTGGTTGACTTCACCTCTTAAAATGTTGGTGGGGAGGTGATTATTGCATTATTTGTTGTTCGTTTTACAGAGTCTGCAAATGCAAACTTGGCAAGTGTTTATCTCAGCCGGCTACACACAGGTGTAGCACTACACTTTTTGTTGTTTTTGGTACAAATGTTGCATAAAATATGTTTATCACAAGTGGGCATACACGAGAGAGGAAAACTTAACATGTCTCTTTTGGGACCAAAAATTTACTATATATGGAAAATCTGGATGACAAACATATAGATAAATGTATGAAACAGAGGATGTACAGAAACGTTCTGGTGTGGCCAAACAGAAAAAGGACCAGAGCCATGTGACCTCCCACCACCATAGAGACCTGGAAAGAGGAGAAACAATATGTACCTACAAGTAGATTTGTGATACTAGTTCTAAAACAATACTTTTAAAATGGTAACGGCAAGATGTGTAATGTAATGCATGTAATACTAATAGGCTTAGAAAGATTTTTGCCTGAATAAATTACTAGATAGATTGAGTTGTATTTCTTTGTATAGGTCAAATATAAACAAGTAATACACCATAACTACTCTATGTGAAAAGTAAAACAAAATTTTTTTTGGGATTGTTTCCAAATTGGTCACACTCACTTGTGAGAAGTTCAGCTTTTCTTAACTTGTGTTTTCCAGACCGAGGTTAAACACACAAAAATCAAATTTCCACAAACCTGCCATTTCCATTTGTAATGTCAAGTCAAGATTTGCAAACTTTAACAAAGCTAACAGTTGCTCCTTTTACAGATAATGAAAAACTGGCTTTACAGGCACTGACGGTACCGCAGGAAATTTTATGGGGATATGGGCACATTCTCTGGTTCAAAGATGTCAACACCATAGTGAAATAAAGGGTGCACAGTTGAGTTGAAACGCACAAACATTGAGCCTTCAGTTTTGTTTTGTTTTTTTTGTTTTTAATTTCTCTGGTTTCAAGCTTTGTGTGTGAGAGACATATTCTTGTTCACAATTATTATCTGAACTGTGTAAGATCTTCAGAATAACACATGGTAATTCTGTATGGAGTGGCTTTTCTCTTCAATATGGCGCTTGTCAGGAGCGATTAAGTTGACGTCGATTTACATGCTTCCAACAGCTGCTGAGGGATTAGACTATATGCAGTACTTGATTTTATTTGTCTTGATATTTAAATGTCAAATATTTGAGAGGGGATAGTGTACAGTAAAGTATTTTAGTCTAATCTTCACAGCACATACCGTTGTTGTTGTTGTTGTTGTTGTTGTTGTTGTTGTTAATGTGTCACTTTGAGACTGTCCTAAACAAAACGAGGGCATCTGTCGTTTCAGCAACTGCTGAAAAAAAAAAGGGGGAAAAAACGTTTACATTCAAGTTGGTGACTCTTGTCTGTCGGGAGCAAAGTGGAAAGTATTTTTATCTTTGTTATAGAGACACAGAGTCTGCAGGTGGAGGAGGTTGAGGTGGATGACAAATAACACAGGACTTTAACACAGGAGGCCATTGGTAGAAAGCTGTTTCCTGTTTCCTACCAACAATCAACTTTGTTTTGTTTTTTTTAACCATGACTGCGATCCTTCCCTTAACTGTAACCAATTGGTTATTATTGTAACCATGACAACAAAGTTCTACTAACCTCAGTGAAGTAGCTGTTTAACCAAAACCATGATCTTTCCAACCAAACCTTAACCAGAGTCGATATGTGGACAGTGGATACGTATATGTGAAGATGCTTGCGTGTTGTTCAGGATTTGGATGCATTTTGTTGTTTAATTTGAAAGATTTGGTCCTTTTGTCTGTGTACTCTTTTCCTCTCACCTTCCCTCCATCTTTCCATCTCCCTTTCATTCCCTCTTTCTTTCTCTCTCTTTGTTTAGTAGGTCAACATGTCCTGCCTCCTCTCCACATTAATTGTTGTCTTGCTGTATCACGCAACCATTCGCAGCTGGGACTCATTAGACCTGTGTTTGTGTGTGTTGGTGTTTCAGTGTGTGTGTGTGTGTGTGTGTGTTCACCAGGCCAGGGTAATTCCCCCTCTGTCTTTGATGAACAGGTTGGTCCAAGGCTCCAGGCTGAGTTCTGTAAGATGCTTCACACTTGAATGATACTCTGGTGTTTGTAGTTTTCCACGCATTGCTTCTGTCTCTCATGTATCATGTTGAAAGGTGCCATTGTGAGAATACAGAGAATTTAAAGAAACATAAATGTATGACGGCTTGCAGGCTGGACGAAATACAGTATCTAACAAAACTGAGTATGCCCCTGGTTAATGTCAATGAAATGTTCAGTAATTACAAATCCTGTCCATTATACAGTTTATCTGTTTTTAGACAATACCCAAGTAGAATTAAGCCAATTTACTTGACAACCAGAACGTTTGACTAATTAAACTATAATGACAGATCTACGTTTAAGAAGGCACTGCAACAAAAGTCAGCACACCCTTTATTCTTTTGTTTTTTAATATTTGATATGCCTGCCTTTTATTTTTGATGACAGATTTGATCCTTGTGGGCATGGATGATACCAGTTTTGTCAGAATCTGTCAATCTTCACAGATAATTATTTTCAGCTGCTCTTTGCTGGAGGGCGTTTGTTACTCTACCTTTCTCTTTAAAATATTCTTCTGGATTCAGGTCAGGGGACATATTTAGCCAAGTCATAGTTTTCCCTTTTTATTTTCATTAAAAACTCTTGTTTAATTTTTGCAGTGTTTTTGGGATCATTGTCATTTTGGAAAATTCCATATTCGGGTTTACAAACTTGCAGCCATAGTGACATTTCTAAATGTCATCAGCTCTACACCTTTTACACTCATGCATCCCCATATCGACACACTCCCACCTCCACGTTCCACCGTCAGCGCTATGCAGTCACTGTGGTTGTCCTGGCCAGGTCCATGTCAAACATGCTGCATCCCGTTTAGATCCAAACAAATTTATTTTGGCTTCATCTGACCAAAGAATGTGCTGCAAGTATTCATCAAGCTTCTTTTCATATTCTTTGGCACTGTTTATTCTTGCAGTTTTGTGCTGTTTTGTAAGAAATAGTTTTCTTGTTGTCGTCTTTAGACACGGACTTCATGCAAAAAAAAAAAACTGGCTGGAAAGACACAGACTCCTCCTTGGCTGCAATTCAAAATAAACAAGGAAATCAATATAGGACACTAGTAAGCTATAAAGCTTTTTCAAGTCACTTATGAGGATTATCCTGATTTACAATTATTCTAATAATGGAAATTTAGTTAGTGTTGTTTTTTTTTTTTTTATCTAAATCTGTGATAAATCCCTGCTATTGATGATTGCTGAAGAGTTGGTGATTGGGGTGGGTGGGGTCGCCCACAATGCTGAGGGCTTTACGGGCCAGGCGCGTGCTGTAAATGTGTATCTAACCTACCTAAATATCCTACACTTCACCCCAAAAATACTACAATTATTGTAAGATGATACAATTTTGAATCATTTAATATTTAACTGATATTGCACAGAGGTGTACTCAGTTTTGTTTTATAACTGTTTAATAACAACTAAGTAGAGCACATCCAGTTTAATAATTAGTCTCAGCACAGACGGTTTAGAAAGGTCCGTCCACTGATTGATCTGCTCTGTCCGTGCTTCTTTATAAGACATTAACCTGATATCCGCAGAGCGCTGCTAGCTGGTGTTAGCGACCTGACACAAACTGAAAGTGCAGACTAGTGTGCGCGGTCACTTTCAGTCTTTCCATAGATGTAGTCGAGATAGCCACAGACAGCTTGCCACCTGGAATCACAACGAACTGTAGCAGATGTGCATGAAGTGTAAATCACTTCACAGTTTTATGGGGCAGTTGTAACTCAAAAACGGCTGATGTCTACCATCTATGTTTCCTGAAAATAACCTTTTTGTGCATATTGTAATAACTTTATTTTACGATTTTAGATATTTTACAAATTGTACAAAAACAAAAATTTAGATTTGATCGAATTTATTTTAAATATCACCCAGCCCAATTGTGGTGCGAGATGCTCATAAAATGTGTTACCTATCACTGATGTCATCTTCTCTATTTACTCTTTATCTCTGCCGTATAGTCTTTAAAAGGGCCAAGTTCACCTGAGACCCACTTTAGTTCTCCAGGTCTTTCCTAACACATACAATAAAAAGCTTGAGCTCTTAAACCTGAGTTAAAAACATTTCTTTTATTTTTGTAAGCTGTTTGGTTGCTACCTGAATGAAAGCAGCCTTTGAATATGCAGCTGCATATCATTCATATTACATGTCATGATTTAGGAGGTCAGTTTACACTTTGTGTCTGGACTTGATTTTTTTTTTTCTTTTTTGTTTAATAACAGATATTATTTATGTAACTTTAACCCAGCAACAGCACTGCCAGAATTACACAACATTTCCATCCGATCTATTCTTCATTTTGATAATGTCTTGTTGCCAAGCTTTTTCCTTAATTCTAGTCTTCCCACATGTACAGAGTGAGCCATTACTTGATATCAGGTTTCATTTGTATCATTTAAACACAGGTACTAAACACAAACAGATGAGTGAGGTGAATCATAATTATAAAAAGAAATATTTAGCCAGATGGTTCTCTACATTTGCATATTACCACTGTCATATTCAACCAATAAACATCTCTGTTTGTGTGTGTGTGTGTGTGTGTGTGTGTATGTATGTATGTGTGTGTGTGTGTGTGTGTGTGTGTGTGTGTTATATAGCACATGTGAGGATTTGGATTTCAGACACTAAATAGGATCTGCAATCAGGCTTCTGGCCCACATTATTCACATTATTAATAATCTTATATTTAACATGCAGCTGCATATTGAATATTTGTAGATACATGATGGTTTTCAACGAGTGTGTTTAATGTTTACTTGTATGTTATACACATGTTTTGTCAAGAACTTGCAGTTTAACAGATAAAGTTTAATTAATTCAATTAGTTTATAAGGCCTTATAATATATTTAGTAAGACATGATTAGATGGAATTATATGTTAGTCATTTATCAAAATTATCCACCAGGTCTTCATCAGGTCAGCTAGCAACTCACTATGTGTACCTAATCTAAATAGAAAACCTTGTGAGCCAAGACAGGTGATCCTACTGAGGGACATAATGGAATTTTACACTTTCTTCTCTACTCTCACAGGGGGGAGATTTAATAAAAATCCCACAATTGTCTATTCTATTTCTGTCCTATTGACAAAAGGACGAAAAAAGTTAGTTGACTTCCCTTTCTAAAAATGCTCGACCAGAGCTGAGGCACAACTCTGTGTGAACAGGTTGGTCAGGTCAGAGAAGGTGTAAATGACAGACCTGCATCAGTCTGCCAGGCCCACCCACTGCCATATGCTTTTTTAATTCTGGGTCTGTAGAGCAAGCTGCATTCTCGCCTACAAGTCAAGAGATAACCCAAACTCCGTG
Organism: Pampus argenteus; assembly: GCA_036937835.1. NCBI lineage: Eukaryota > Metazoa > Chordata > Actinopteri > Scombriformes > Stromateidae > Pampus > Pampus argenteus. Next base: position 11,490,529 of record CM072877.1, read on the forward strand.
CCATCAACCTTGAGCATAGGATCAGGATAACATTTCCACACTGCAACAGTCCACACAGCAGCATATAGACCAATCATAATGGAGCACATAAACAAAGCTGCAACAGTCAGTGTGGGATTCCTCACTTACCCCCATTTTCAGTTTTGCTTCCATTCTGCCTGAACAACTTTAAGCTTGTGTTCAAACAGGAATTAGGAGTAAGACCACATCACATCCCTGTGGGGAATTTCAGTGTGGCGGCGGTGCTTGGACCATTCATTCAACCAGCTTTGTGTAATTATAGGTCAAAGACACCTCAAGGTTTGTGACCACATACATGTAACAATTCAAAGGGGGAAACTCCCCGGAGGGTACCTCCCGCACTGTAAATACCAGGATCCTGACATTTTTCTCTGGCGGTCCTTGTGCATGGATTTATGGATTACTGCAGTGATCCATAAATTGCTTTGTGGTGTGTTTCATAAAGCACTCAACCAGCTCTGGGGGTGAGAAATGTATTCATGAACTGATGTAATGGACAATATTGTGTACAGTTTGTGGCATAATGATAATAAGAGACTGCAACGTTTAGATGGTATGCTGTGGTCTTCATAGCCCCTGAAGGCAAGGTTCGAGATTTCAATTCTGCATCCATCAGAGACCGGGCTGGATCAGTGTCTTATCCTGTCCTACAGATGACCAGACGAGGGGATCATGAGAACCAACATATTCCCTCTTCAGACACGGTATCATCAGTATCGTAATCAGTCAGTGTGCAGAGGGTAATGTGGAAGGACACATAAATTGCATTTTCATATGTAGCCGGTGCACTGCAGCGTGTCATCCTGAGCCTTGAACAGGCCAGATAGTGTCCTAACATAACAGGTAGTAGAGCAGGGAGCTGTCCTCTGATGGAGGACATCCTCTAAATGTAACATACAAAGACCGGATCACAAGCTGTTATCTTATTTTTTATAGTTTCCTCACTGGTGAAGACACAGCAGCAGAAGAATGTTGTCATTTGTTAAATTGTCACACGTTACTTGAGAAGTAGTGCTTTCATTACACACATGCATCCTAGTAAATCATTAAAAGGTTGTTGCAAAAAAAAAAGTCCTTGCATCTAATGCTGTATTTCCAAAGCGGAATATAACATTTCTTCCTGACATTTGATAGCATGTAGCATCAGTGTGTTATGTGAATACACACAAAAATAAATACATCGTCATCATTAGATACCCAGTCCGTCCCTCTTTCCTTTTCCCCCTTCTCCCCGGGGTCACTCATCCCCTTCTTTTGAAGTCTGTTCTCGGACCCTGACTCTTTTTAATCATGTGGAGGACCTGAGTTTTAAAGCCAAGGTAAGATAAACTCTGGCTACAGAGTACATCTGGCTGGGAGAGCTCTGCTGGTAAAACAACAGGAGAAAGAAAAGAGGAAAGATGTCACGGTGAGGGCAGCTGCAGGCAGAGCAAGACAGGGAGGCAATGGTTTGGAGCAGAGGAGCTGGAAATGAGCGAAGAGTTTAATAATTGTACAACCCATAATTTCTGAGAGCTTGGCTTTATATTGGGCCAGTGTGGTATATCCTTGTGTGAGATCTTTTGTAAACTTATCTCCCAGTTAATCTTGTAATCACTGTCTCCGTGCATCATTTTATGTGGTTACCTTAGTCAAGTATTCTTTGCAGAGTCGCTCAACTCCCTTACTCTTTACTGGTGAAATTAAATAAATGCATGACAAAGGTTATTTTTATAAAAGTCTGTCATCTTCATATTTACTTTAAGAGAGATTGAAATAGGCAGCCAAACCAGGAATCGGACGCAGTAAGGGGTATGTCTACCTTATTAAAGACACATGGAAGTGAGCATGATTGGGCCAAACCTGTAGAAAGCACTGGTTTGTGTTTAACGTATGTGTAAGTCTTTGAATGTACATTTGTATGAGATTGCATATGGATGCTAATTATGTGTGTCTGTATCTCCTTAGTAGTAGTTTACTGTACATTTGCCAATGTTTGTATGGATATAACCATATCAATAACCGTGTGTGGGTGTGTGACGTAAAGTGCCGTGAAAACTCTGGAAAAACATCAGGCCGTCATCAATTCTATCCGATCCATTTCATGCAAGAAAAAGTACAACATCATAACGCCTGCCATATGGAGATTGTTACTATGGAAAGCAAAGCAAAAGAGGCTGCTTGTGAATGCAGGTCACATAGACTGGACTCTGCAGGAGAAGACAGAGTACACACATATACACACAGACACACACACACTAAGGATATTGGACACTTACCAGGGAGAATCGGAGATAAGGAAATTGAAGAGTCTCTTTCCTCTGTCTCATTCGGCTTGTTTTCTCTCTAAACAAACAGCCGGCAGCAGCACAGCGTTTAGGAGCCCTTTATTGAAGTAGTCTGACATCCTTTATGGGACACACACAAGTTTTTAAAAAACTCTACTTTGACACACAAGCAGAACGGAGGTTAACTAATTCCAGCAAAATAACACTTCCCGCCAAATTTAGCAGCTGCAAGCTTGAAACACTTTGAACTGCTGGAGATCCCCACCAGACGCGACCAGAGTCACTGTAGGTTACGAGCTATCTCGCATCTGGATCTGTAGGTGACCTGAGGGGATAGACGGAGAATGCCAGTCTAAACCACTACTGTCCTCGCACGGTCTTTATGCTATAGTCATCAAACAGTGGGGTGGTTAGTTGTCCTGCTGCAACTAAGCATTATGGATGAGAGACAAAACACATGGATGTACATACACTGTAGATGTTAACAGATGTACATGTAGCGCGTTTAGAACACATGAATGAATGAATTTTTTTTTGTGCACACTCAGACATACCCACAGAGAGTCTGGGCACAGTGCTGTGAGTGACAATGTGGTTGCCCGTCCTAGTCATGTTCTGCCATAACCACTGTTCTCCCCACAGTAAAAAAAAAAAAAAAATGTCTGTGAGGCTGACTGCATTAGACCCAGGCCACAAAGTCTCAAGTGACCTGCGGTTCCTATTAGCTGGCCATCATTTTTGACAGTCTAATAAAGCCAAATGTTTTCAGGAAGGGCTTTTCCTTTTGTTTTCTCTTGTTTTACGCTCAAGTTTTGAAGTTAATGTCTGGTGCTATTGTCCACAGTGTCTAGAAAAATATGAGCAAGAATGTACTGTGGAGGAGTTTTGTCTTGAGTTTTATTTGTTAAAGCTGTAGCAGTGTTGATTTGTGTGTCCATGTGTGAAATGTAATCGGGGTGCCAGACTGTGGGGAAGCCCACAGGACACTAGCTTGCCAGTGTCGCCTAAGGACACTATACTGTAGCTACTGTATCAGTGAAGTCACCTGCATGAGAAGTATGTACAGTAATTACTAGTCGTATGTACAAGTCAACATCTCAGTGCTAAAAAAAATGAAAACTGTTACAGTCAAATATAGTATCTGTCCGTGACATCATTGAACTTTATAAATATAAAGAAATATCCAATATCAAAAAAGAAATGCCATTGTTGCATTTCAGTTGCTCATCCTAAGCCAGTATAGCAATCAGCAACCTATTACACAAAGCTTTCAATCATGACTTTGATTACAGTTTCAAACTGTGTGATTAATGGCAAACAATTGTTAACCTTGGGGGCTTGAAAGTACCATACTAAATAATTAAATGCAATACATGTGTTTTAGGCAGTCATCGTTGCTATTATCTAAGCTCACCCTGTATGATGGCTGGAATTGGGGACATGGGGCCAGAAGCTGTTTATTGCTTTCATATGGAGCCAACATGTGTTTCATATTTGCCTTTTTTTTTTTTTTTGCTGTATTATGTACACTCATTGTGCTCTTACCATTGAGACATCATCACACTGCCTCTTTTGCACTGTTATTATTTGTTAGTAAAACTAATACGCCAACTAAGAATAACCAGCCATGAAAAAAAAATAAATGAAATCGGCACTACTTTATTTTTGTCTTTCTTGTTTTTCCACACAGTTTATGGATTATAGAGTTTTCTTTGAATTGGTGCAGAACAGATTGTGATACATACAAAGTAAAATCGAAACTGCAAGAAAATTAAAGTCTTAAATTACACTGTCTGCCTCCCCTGCATAAATAAGACTGTAGTTTGTTTATAATTCATCAAGTACATTTATTTCGCTGCATTTGATTAGTAGATTGTGTTTCGACTATAATTTCAGTATAAACAAATCCATTTGAGAAATCCAAAGTAACCAAAACATTATTTTCTCATGCATTTGACTCTTAAGTGCTCCTGTTCCTCCAAACATTTTGAACCAGAATTGTAATGAAGATCAGTTGAAGAGAGTTTCTGCAGTCCAGTGATGATATACTGTCATGAAGCACATGCAGAACATGACATCAATGGGATGTCTTCTACGTGCTGAAAGGCAAGTACATCACTGAAAACCTCATCAGTGATCCTGTGGGCTTTGTGCTGTTAGGACCCTATGTATGTGTGCTCACGCTCACATACTGTACACCACAACCTAACCATCACATGACTCCTCTCCATGATTGCCATTTTCTGAGGTTCAGTGGGATCACGCTTGGTTGAAATGAAGCAAGCACTGTTTTACTCTGAAGCAGCGAGGAAGGGGGGCAGGGAAATACATGATTTGAAAGTTATTTTGTCAGGGCCGTGTCCTGTCTCACCAAGTGTGGTTTAGCTAGTTGACTTAATGCTTAACCTAGCCTTTTGGTGCTTCATGCAGCTGATGATTATTTAATCACAGTCACTGCACAACTTATCTGCTCTCAAGCAAGACATGTTTTAACAGTTTGTCAAGAAACAGATTCATAAAAAGCCTTGGCTGAAAACATGGCATCACCTTTCAAAGAGGATCCTGTCAACTTTAAATAATTTTGAAGACTTTTCAATTTGCCTGCACACGGCTCCCACCTCCGACATCACATGTATACATGGAAGTGGCCAGGCAGTAATGGCGGTGGCTCTCAGTGGGTTCAGAAGGGGGTTGCCACATATTCATATATTGTATTGATAGGTCGATATATGGATATGATAATGTTGATAACTACCATATTGTACGATAAGTTGATAATGCCATTATCATAATTGGCCTACTTGCAGATATCATTATGAAACAAGACAGTCTAAAACCACACCAAGCAGCTCTGTGGGGCTCACGCAGGTATAATGTTTGCCATCTTAGTTTAGTGTGTTAGCATGCTACTAGTTGGTTATGAACATTGAACACAAAGCTAACAGCTGAGGCTGGTGTTGGTATTGGGCCAACAGAAATTTTGTCCTGATAATTACAATAAAAGATAGATCAAAGCATAGTTTCAAGTTTTTGCAATTCCACCTGTTCGAACTATGAATATGTACCAACGTTCATGGCAGTCCATCTTATAGATATTGAGATATTTCAGTAAAAACTAAAATCTTTGTGGTGGTGCTAGAGGATAAGTCAGAGGGCTTCCCAAAGTCAGTGGGATTAACATAAATGTTATATAATAAACTGATGAATGATTATCTGTACAGGATTTGGTGCCATTTGACTGAATAAGTGAAAACTGACCTGCTGGTGGCACTAGAGTGTACATAAATATCAGCTGGAATCAATCCACCTAATAGTTGTCAGGGTATTTCACTCTCACAAATGTCAACCTCATGGTTGAATGTGTGAGTGATAATCTTCTGGGGACCATGAATGTCAAGATGTGTCAGTCTAGACCAAAAAAACAGCTGTCAGACCAACATTGACATCCCAAGAGCTGCTAGATGCTGCTAACACAGCTTAAAATCACCTTCAACTTTACTAGTGTTTGCTATATTAAAAGGTAAAGTTTACCAAGCCAATTAGGCCAAACAACTTAAAAGGCTTTTCTTCAGTCAGATGTCAAGGGTTAAATTGTGATTTGGGGTCATTTGTTCAGTAAGCATTAGTGTTGAATTGAGGTGGAAAAATGCTAACTCACCTGTTTCTCCTTTGTTTTTCTTGCCAAAGCAGCAATACTGAGTTGACAGAACAAGTTCATGATAATCTTTCTAAAACAACAGTTTGTGGGGATTGTCATTATGTCTCGTTGTCAATTATCGTTAAGAAACTATGTTGAACTTGGCTCATGAGTGTCCATAGTTTTGTGGATATACAGTGATTTAACACAGCCTACCACAGTGATACATCCATAAATCCTGAAGCTAATGTTTCCAGACTCCACTATGCCATATGAAACCCTGATGTGGTGCACCCACACAGACCCCTCTCAGTGCAAAACCTCATATTGCTTTATTACCACACAATCTAACTCTGTCATACCAGACTATTTTTACACTGATTCCAAACCCGACTGAGACATTCCAGCCATCGGGCTGAATCTGGGATCGAGGGACACTTGGGCCCAACAGTCTGTGCAAATGATCATGTATGACAGGTTTCAAGACTTGTTACATGAATCACTTTTTTTTTTTTTTTTTAATGTGTTTTTGGCATGTCTGTCATGAAGTAGTCCAAGACTCTTCAAGAATGAGCTCAATTGTAGTAACCGTCAGTGGGAGGGAGAACAAACTGAAATATTTTAATAATTACCCCCCACACACACACATAGACCACACATAGACATTATTTAATAGTAGAGATTCCCAAGTACATGATGTAATTATTAACTAAATATGTGATCTTAATGTACTATTTTGCAACTCACCTCAGTTCCAGGTTGTAGGTACAGGTTGTGAACTTTAGTTAGACTGCCATATAAACTGCGGTGTTCCTGCCTTCTCAGCCAGCCAAAGGAGATCTTTGTGTTTTCGTTTTGTTATCCTTGTTATCGTTATTATAAATATTGAAAAGTAAACCTGATAAGATTTAATAAGGAATTAGAAAGATTCAGTAATTGGATTTGTTACTGGATTTAAATTCGTTAAATTTTATCGAACCCCATTGCACAAATGGGAGGATTGCACAAATAAAAGGAGCCATGTTAACAGAGATTGATTCTGCTAAACATAGTGTAAATTAAATCTACAAGAGCAGTAAAGAAGGTTGTAGTGCACTAAAACCCAAGAATTTTATTAATGAGCATAATGTTACTTGATTACTAATGATTACTACGGACAGTCGCTGTGGAGTTTTAGTTTGTGTTCATCAAAATGTAGGCTGCAACTACATTTTTTTGTTAAGACATTTAAGTGTCTGTTTGCATTTACCTCAGTATTACCATACATATCAACACCATCTCCACCTTCATGCAGTCCAGGGGTTGACTGCATAATTGACCTGCTGTGTTAGTAAATCACATGCTGAATGCACACAGATTGCGGACACAAACTAGTAAAAAGTGCTGCACACATTTGTGTAGTGCCGTTGTCGTAGTTAATCTGTCCTTCAATGTCTGAGGCTGTGCATGCAAATTGTAAAAATGAAAATAGATGACATATAGGCATTTTAGAGGGTGCACACATTCCTTCTCTTTCCATGCACACTACATAAATGTATTTATATGTTGTAGTTTAAAAAATTATCTCATATAAATATTGGGTAAACCATCTACAGCACATACACTGAGCCTCTTAAAATAGCACACTTGTGCCACAACACCAGTACCACAGAAATCTCCCCAAACTACCACAAAAACCAACTCAGTCCTTTTGCCACCTTAAGTCATGTAGAGCACATTCAGTCTGTTCTTACTTTACCCACACCCTCACCGCACATACAACACACAAACCCCAGCCACAACCCCTCATATTACCAACCCTCTGACTAGAAGAGGTGTATGAGTAACAGCTATATTTCTCTGCATGTGGTAAGGCCAAATCTCAAGAAAGGAAAAACAAGCTGAGAAGTGCAAAGGACTCAAAGAACGCATATTTTCACCAAGTCTATATACAAATACATAATCATAGTAATTTTATATAAAATGTTTAGAAGTTATTCATGTAGATCGACATTAAAAGATTAAGTAATAGATAAGAAATCTGATTGTTGGAGAAAATGTAAAATATATTAGTGCCTTCTACATGACTAAATATTCATATTTAAGTGAATCATAATCATGACGAATTTGTGAGCATTTAAAGTCATCATTTTTCTACAAATCCACATATGGGAAAATTTTACAGAATAAAGCAGAGTTGAAGTGTCATCAAAACGTGCAGTTACATGGATTTGGATTAACTAGTGTTCCATCAGTTCATTGGCTTTGCCCATTAATGCCACTTCCACTTGTATAGTAGTATGGTTCTGCTCTGCTTGTGTACCCATAATGGCATTTTATTTTTTATGATTTCTCTATTCTCACGTTACTTTCACCCCCCCTGTATTCTGGATCAGACTCACACAACCATGGGTAAAAAAATGCTGTACTCCAAGAAATTCTAAGAAATTGTACAGAATATAAAAAAAACAACTTCCAAATATGAGTGATGTTTGTCCTAAGATTATGGGTGATAACACCAGACAACATAAGCTAAATAACTGACAGTCAGTTCAGCGGCAACACGGCATTAATAATTGAAGTCAAGTTGCTTAATGCAAAAATAGACAGACAAAATAGGCAGCAATAATAATGGAGTTACCACAAGACTTAATGAAGATTTCATGGCTAAAGTGAAAGATTTTTATGAAGGTCTTCTCTATGAACCGGTCCTCGACCCTGTTCTGGGTGAAAGGACACAGGGTTGGTTAAGGTGGAACTACGGTCACTCCAGGAGAAAGTGGCTGTGCTACTGAGAAAAGCTAAATTTAAGGACAGTGACTATTTGTGTCAACTACAAAATTACATGTAGAACAGCTGCTGGAGTTTAATTTCTCCTTTGAGAAATTCCAACCGGGAAAGATTTTTTACCTGGCTGGGAACGGTCGACTGGTCAAGCAAACCCCCGCGGGAGCCGCATCAGGGGACAGGCCGGTATGAGGAGATCCTGTCCAGCCTGTAAGTACTGAACGCTTTCTGTTCGCTGGAATATTAACGGATGGACGTCAACAAACTGTAAACTCAGAAAAATACTGCTTCATTCACTTGAGCCAGATTTCAGCTCTCTGAATGAAATGCATTTATCCTGCAATTCAATTGAACTCGATGGATTTAAATGGTTTGGACAAAGCATATAATATAATTTTTTGTTTACGTTTTGAGCAAAGGGTGTCACAATATTCCTTCATCATTATTTCATGTTTCAACATCAACGTGTGGTTGAAATGCAGATTAATTGTTTAGCCACTACACATCTATGTCTGGTTTACATGTGGATCTAAAAAAATTTATTGAATTTAAAGTAAAGAGAAAAGATTTTAAAAGAGGACAAGCTCTCCAGTTAGAACATTTACAACTTAATAATAAACAGCAATGTTGGAGGGAAATAAATAAACTACGGCCACCAAAGAGCAAGTTAGTCCCAAAGGAATTAATGGCAAACGACAAATCTTCTGATTGACCAGATATTAAAGAGTTGAGAAACAGATTATTGTCATTTGTATGAATGTAATAGTTCCTTATTATTTAATGGTCAGTTTTTATATGAAATCTGGAAAGAAAAATGTGACCTTGAATGATGGGTAATACAGCGTTTTGTCAAAATCATCTGCTGAATATTTAGATCACTAGAACAGGTGCAGAAAGTGGTAGATAAAGCTCAAGCAAATAAATCAGTGGAGGAACTCCTGAACAAGGTCCTAGATCTAGATTTGGTGAATATTTTACATCGTCTGTATCAAACATGCTTTCAGAGTTATTCCATCTATGTAGAATAAATCTATAATCAATCCCTACATCTGCAAAATGGTAAATTTTATAATGCCATCAAAGCCTTGTACAAAGCCCCAGTTTCATGTTAAATAATTTAAGTATTTTTTCCATTTGGAGTGAAGCAGAAGATGTACTTTACTCTACATTATTTGCCCTGTATGTAAATGACTTGGCTAAATAAATTAAGCAGGTCAATCTGTGTATAATGATTGATAATATGAATTTAGGAGTTTTTGTTATATGCTGATGATATTGTGTTGGTTGCAGTGACGGAGATTAAAGTAAATAGAGATTGACTATTAATAGTGGCAAAACACAGATTATACATTAAAGAAAGCAATGTGAACGGTAGAGCAACGATATATTTAGGTTTGAAATAAAGCCTCTAAGGTGCAGTAGTTCTTATACATATCTAAAAACTATTAAAGAACTATAAGAACAATGGAAGGAGGACATATGTAAGAAACCAAAGCTTACAAACTACATACAAATCAAAGAAGATTACCATACACATGTAAAATTAAATTTACAGAGAAAGCTAAGGTCCCTGTGTGCTCAGTTAGGAACTGGTACTTCACTGCTGGCAGTTGAGATAGGCAGATATAAAGGTATTCCTGAAGATCCTGATTCCTTTTGTGATCTTGGTGTTGTTGATCAGTACATCATTTTTTTCCAGTTGAAAAATTCTGGCTTGTTTTGGTTGTCTGAAGCTGACATATTGAGTTGGCTCTTTTGATGTGGAGATTTTTGTTCTGGCAGCTAAAACAGAGAATACTATCCTTCATAACAGGACATCACGAAAACATTTTTTCTTTGAATCTGCACAACTTTACAATACGATTTATTGTTAAGTGTCTGGTAATAGTGTATGGGTTGGGCACCTGAAGGTGCAGGACAAACAGCAAATATATACATACATAGAAAAATATATACATACATACATGACAAACCGCTTTGAAATGATAAACCTTCTGCGGAGGAAAGGAAATTGGTTGGAACCATAAGATGCACTGGATTCTTCTTTGTTTGATACTGTGGTTCTTGGTAAATGTGGTGCATGATGAATGACAAATACATTACTGCAAATACAAAGGCCTTGCATAAGCTTGTCATCATCACTTTGTGAGTATGAGGTAAATTTGGTTCACAGCAGTGATGTTTTCGTCCTACAAACAGCTTTGCGTCAAGTTTAGAGGTCGGAGCAAATGCAAAAAAAAGTCCTCAAGGAGACGGAGATTCTTCGTTTGATGACACTTTCCTGCGTTAGAGTCCTCACGAAACAAAAGCAGATGTTAAAGTATTCTCTATCATAACAGCGTCTAGTGCTTTGTATCATATTCAAACACATTGATGTAAACATGACAGTAAACCAGTATGATGTGCACTAAAAAGTATATAAAATCAGTTAGGTGTCAAATTAATGCTCATAACAGTTATGAACTGTTTCCACTCCTGTCTCCATATCTATCTTTAATATTAGTAAGAGACATTTCCTTCCTTTTGTCTTTTGCTACAGTAAAAATAATTGCCCCTCTTTTTCATTTAGTTGTTCCATTTATTCATTTCAGCTGATTTAATTACCAGGAAAGGGGAATGGTAAATGTGGTTTTACTATATACAGGCACCCAATAAATTAGTCTTTATTTGATCCCGTGTCAGGCCCTAATGCTCTGCATGTTGACTCTGCTGTCAGGCAGCCAGTGATCAAGAACTAATAGAGGCTTTCTGCTGCCATAGTCGCTTCCAGCGACCCTGGGTCTAAGGCTAAATCACGCCAGTGGAGTTAGAGGAGAGAAGGCCAATAAAAACAACAAATATATTTTCATTTAGACTGCAGGCATATTTCTCTGGAGAGTAGGGTGGGGTGAAGGAGGGTGGAGGAGTAAAGGTGAGGAGAGGAGAGGTAAAGCAGAGCAGAGGGGAGAAAGGAGAAACAAAATGAATGAAGTAAGGCAGATGTGAGAGATGAGAGAAGAAGAAAAGAGACTAGTTTTAGGGTTTTGGCTCTGCTCAGGCTCTGGAAAATGTTTCATAGGTTCATCAAAGCCTTGACTAAAGTATTAGTACAAAATACATGTTTACATTTGTGTTTTTATCTCCTTGTAGCAAATGCATTAAGATGAAACACACTCAACTTGAGTTATTCGCATTTTAGGACCTTTGTGTCAGGGTGACTTTTCCTGAGTATTTCTCTCTCCTGCCAACATGCTTTCACTTAATCATTTTTTGCTTTCGGTCTCTCCCTCCCTCTCCTAACTCTTTCCGAATCGATAAACAGAGGCCTCACCTCAGTGCAGGCCAAGGCAAATGTTTGAGCCACCTGTTGCAGGAAACTTGAAGCCCTCAGGAGATGTGAAGACTGAGCTGGAGCTACGGCTGCGCTCCAGGTACAGGTCGCCTCTGAACCAGAACAGAGAGGGAGACAGAAAACGCAGAGCCGTGTGTGTGTTTGTGTCAAGGGCCAGGCAGGGGGTGAACTACTTGATATGACATTGTGTGTGTGTGTGTGTGTGTGTGTGTGTGTGTGTGTGTGTGTGTGTGTGTGTGTGTGTGTGTGAAAGCACATTTACAAATAAGTGAGCAGTGACTTTTATTTCTATATTTAAACTTCAAAATGTTTAAGTCTGCTGACACCTTGCTAAAGAGAAAAGAACTGATATATTTGCCTCATTGTTTTAGAGATTTTGACCTGCTTTTAAACAAAAGCAGCTCCAATCTCTTTTTTACTCTCGACTTGACACATTTATTAAGCTATACATGCAGATTTTCATTATTGTAATTTTGCAGCAGCTTTTCTCAAAAAATGCAATACAATTTGCTGTCGTTTATGTGAGAAACTGGAAATTTTAGCAAAATTGCAAGCTCCTGCAAATATTGCAGAGATTGATTGAATTTCATTAATTATTGCGATTTCCTGGCGGGACTGAATTATGTTCCTTTACATGAACTTTGTATTTAATCCTGCTTCATTTAATATGGGTTGTGGCTGGTGGCAACACTTCAAGCAACCTCTTTTACTTTACCCATAGTCATTTGCTTTATTGTTAATATACAAAATATTAATTCAACTTCAATGCAAGTGGAGTAAAGGTGATATGTATCATGACAGTAAAGACAATGAAAAGACAATGGTGAAAAAGAAGTAATTAAATAATAATGAGCTGAACAGTAGGAGGAGGAGAGCTCCTGGTTCACCTCCTGGCTTCCAGGAACTCCCTTGGTCTGCTTCCAGTGATTGCCCCAAAGCCCATTTGCCCCCCTCATCCCTCTTTACCTCTGCAAATATCCCTCAAACCACACCTACCCCCACCCACCAACCCCAAATTTTCTGGCAAGCTCTTTAATCGCCCCCATCACTCCTTCTTCCTCTCAACCACTCACCCCCCTTCTCTCACCCTTTGGCATCCCATCCATGCTGCCCTCTCAGCAAACATCCCCCCTCCCCCCCCGACTGCGTCCGTAAATGCCCCAGTTATTCACCTCTCCTCCAAACCCACACGACTTGCACTGATTCAAAACTTAAAACCTCTCTCTCTCTCTTTCTCTCTCGCTCTCCCCTTCTCTCTATCTCTGTCTCTCTGTCGTTCTCTCGCTCTCCCCTTCTCCGTCTCTCTCTCTCCTCTCCCCAGGATATAAAATATTCACAGCTGCTGCTGCGGTCAGGTCGCACGGCCACAAGACTCTCTGAGCAAACAGAGGAGCTGTGAACGTGTGAAGCCAATGGTGTACGTTTCATTTGAGGTCCGACACAGGTCCGATAGATCCTGATGTAGTCAAAACAGAAACCGCATACTGAGCCTCGCCACATGCCTCAACAAACCAAACACTAACCAAACATACCCAAGCACAACATGAAAAAATGACGTTGGCAAACAGTTTTTAGAAACATGTTAGGCACAGTGTAGAAATGGGAGAAATGATGCATGGCTCGGTGCCACTGAACAGACTAACTCAGATGTCACTGGGGTTGATAATCAGTGTGAAACATCTGTCTTAAATAAATGCCCACCTTCTAAAGTCTGGCCTTGTTGTACATTACAGTTAAAAAGCAAGACCATATTAAGTCATGTTAAAGTTGCAATAAAACTACATACAACTATTCCAAGAGGTCCTCGGTACACATAATATATTTGCAGACTTGATTCCAAGTTTGCTGAATGAACAAGTGGACTTATTTGTCTCAAACATCATCCAAATTTCCGTGTTCTAATGCGGACCCGAGCGGGACGTTTTACATATGTAGATCTATGAAGTCGTACCACCATATAATAAAGACATCTTGGCTCAGGAATGCCAGCCCTTGAACTTTATGAGGTAGGGAGAAGTGGGGGAGGGGAGGACGAGGAGGAGGGGATCAGTGTCTTGAACACATTTCAAAGTAATTGTACTTGATATGTCGTTTACAGAACACCCAAGTAATCATATAAACACAGGACTAGATGCCCTGGGAGGATGAAAAGAAATTTGAATCTCCCACTGATGTATCATACTTACTCTCGTTTTGACATGAGTGTTAGACATCGGGGATTCCTGAGCACAAAAAGAGATTCTAGGACCTTTTCTGTAATAAACACAGCAGGATAAACCAAGTCTGGTGGATTTGATCATACTCGGAAATTAACTTGCGCGCACACACACACACACAGACAGACACACACAGAGGAACAGATGGCAGAGAGTTGAAAGTGATGGATCCAATGAACAAATTACAACTGCTGCAGCCCTGGGCAGAGGAAGGCTCTGTGAGTGAGTGTCTGTGTGTGTGTGTGTGTGTGGGTTTGTATGTATGTGTGTGTTTGTGTGATAACCTTGCTCCATGCCTGATCTCACTAATTGCTGTAATCTGTCTGAACTTTACCAAGACATGACAAAAATGTACAGGAAAAAAGTCAGTGCGACCGTGAATGCGGCACAGGGAGAAATCTCAGGACTCAGATGGCAACAACACAAGAGAACACATTTAGGAAAAAGAAAGGGAAAGAGAGAGAAGAAGAAAGAAAACATGACATCATAGTTAATTAGAATCAGGTGATAAACAAGAGAGTGATATTTACATTATACCATATGCCCCACTCCATGTGTCTTTCTGTCTCGGGGGGCACAGCAACAGGTTTTCAGACAAGTAAGGTCAAGGAGGAGGCTTTTCCCAGCTGCTAGACCACACTGATGCATACATCTCCTTACCCAGCTGCCCAAGCGTCTGTGTGTGTGTGCACATGCGTGTGCGTTGGTGTCAGCCATTTCTAAAAGCCTGTTTTGTCTTTGTTGTTATCACATAAAAGACAGTGTTTATCCTTCAAGAAGCCAGGTTTTCCATGTGTACTTGTAAGGAGAGATTCTTTTTTTTTTTTTTTTTTTTTTTTTTTTACACAAAAATGAATGAACCCCTGATCTTATCAACCAGGTTGTCTGCTTTTTTTAATTTTCTCCAAAAGTCTAATCTCTTGCAGATTTGTGATTTAAATCTTGGTTTTAAAACTAATCCAAGCATTTATTGACAGTTTGTTACAGACCTTGTTTACTTAGATAAAGGTTTGTTCAGTGATTCTGGTTTCTGATTCTTTAGAGGTGCCAAATAGTTTGAAAATTTGGCAGTGGAAAATCGTTCTTGACCTTTTGATATATTGGTTTGAAAAAAAAAAAAAAAGGTTAACTCAAGGTCCACTTACCACCTCTTCCAGAGCTTTTAACCACATCTCACAGTTTTTGTCAGCAGATGGCGTATGCTCCTTCAAGGAAAGCAGAGCCGACTGCAAGATGCTGAGGAAAACTAATTCAGTCAAATAAGCTATTAATTAAAAATACTTTTTACATTTGTGTGATTATAATTATACATAATTAAACAAAATCTAACTACTGCATGTAATGTTATGTAGTCAGTTTTGTACCATCTACTGTAGTGTAGCATCGTCACATTATGTTTATGCATCAACTGGGTTCCCTTGAATATTTTATTTACCTCTTCATTTTCTTATTTTTATTCTTCTCTTTGTAATATATTTACAATAGAGCAACCAATAATTGAACCATAAAAATATCTAATAAGAATTCAAAGTCAGTCAAACAAGTTAAAGACAAATATTTTTTTTATATTTATTCAGGTTTAAATGATTAGTAATTAAAAAAAGAGAAGCATAAATGGTAAAAAAAAGACAATACTTTGTCCTTTTTGTGTTTTTGTTCTTTTTTGTTTAAATATTACACAAAATAAATAAATTTAAAGAAAAAAAAAACATGATAGTGTTAGACTTGCTGTTGTGTCTTTGTTGCTTTGTTGACCCTCCGTCATCATTTTCATTTT
This sequence comes from Pampus argenteus, assembly GCA_036937835.1. Taxonomy (NCBI): domain Eukaryota; kingdom Metazoa; phylum Chordata; class Actinopteri; order Scombriformes; family Stromateidae; genus Pampus; species Pampus argenteus. Next base: position 11,506,544 of record CM072877.1, read on the forward strand.
CTTCTTATCTTTTCTTCTTTCCTATCAGTCAGTTTTCTATCAATACTTCCTCCTACTTCATTTCCCTCTTACACATTTTGCCTTTTTTAAAAAGAAATTATATTTACCTCCCAGTCAAGCGTTTCACATGGACAAAAAATCTAGAAATGTGAGTTACTAATCACATTTTGGCACAGAAGTCATTTCTTTTCATATTTTCTACTGTGCCAATGTACTTTATAATTTAAAACAGAAAATAATATGTACATTGTATACCAATATATCTTATTTCTTTCTTTAAAAATAGAAATGTCTTTATCAAACAGAGATAAAATGTCTATAGTTTTCCATTCTCTTTCTCATCAGTGCATCATTCAGATCTGATTCAGATCTGTCCAATGTAGCCATCACTGTCACTTCAATGTCCGATGCCCTGCTGTCTGCAGAGATCTCCCATGGCTGATATGTCCAGTCATCGCGGGTGTACCACAATGGGCAGGAAGTGAGCGGCTGTGTTTTTCCTCCGTGTTTTCTTCCCCTTCATTGGCTTGCCATTGGCATTGAGTCCCACGAACATGTGCTTCTTCTTGTTGCGCCACTCTGCTGAAGCGTAGGTGTTGTACTTGTTCTCCTCAATGCGTTCAATCAGACGACAGTCCGGACCAAAGTCCCTCTGCAGGGAGAGGAACAAGGACTGTAAATTTGTGTAAAGATATGCAAAATTAAATCAGAGCAACTCAATTGTTGTGATTTGAAATGTTCTGGGGCTGTGAATAAGGTTCAGCCTGAACAGAGATATATAGTTTGGGTTAGTTAAACTGTCAGAAAAGTCATATATTTATAGTCAACTTCTTTTTGTATGTGCTTGTTTAATTGCTGCATGTTTCTATTAACCTGGTTGACTTACTTGGAAGTGAATACATCATGCCAATAGATTTGTGTTTGGGTGAGTTTTTCATTAAATGTAGCCGAGTCTTGTCGTTTTGTCCTCAGTTCATCTTAATCTTTGAGTTTCATCATCATCAGTTTCTTGTTTAACATCATAACAAGCCGTACTGTAAGTGATTTGTCTTACTGGAAAATTGGAGTCACATCTCAGACTTTGTTTTACCATTTGCTTTTTTTTGTTGTTATTTTCATTCTTTTTTAATGTTAATATTGTTTCTTTTGGGCCTTGTCTGAGCACAGCAACAACATGTTGATATTTTACTTCTTATGACAACATGGATCAACAAATGGTTGACTGTTGCTTAAGAATAATCCCTCGTGTAATCAAGGCCAATTGTAAAAGCTTGATGTGAAATAATTGTAGAGGCTTGCGTGTCAGTGAACTGGATGACTGAGAGTGGGGGGAGCAGAGAGGTTAGCATGAGATCTGATGTCTTAAAGATTCAGGCTCGTTGCCAGCAAAGACCATCGTGACACCATATTTGTGGCTTACATTACCGCAGTGACCACCCACTGGTAAATGAAGAGAAAATGATCTGAGAGAGAAACATTTGTCAGTTTACTGGAAGCTGCCCCTGCGCTTTAGGCAAATGTCGCTTAAACAGCACAACGCACAACGCGCACAATATAACTCTCTCTATCTGGCCACAGCTGTTCAAATTGGTTCCAGAAGTAAAAACTGAATGTTCCCGAAGCAAAATGAGAATATTTTACAGACACCGTGCAGCTTTTTAACTAATGCCGGTCTCGGTACAAACAAATTGTGTGTGTGTTTGTGTTCTTGCTGCTTTTCAGTTAAATGATTAGAAAATGGGATACACAAAAAAAAAAAAGAAACTGTAATCATATGTGACATCAAATTATGGTAATGAATCATGAAAAATAATAATGTCAGTACCATTTTACAAACTGACTTAGTGGGCTGATCTTACAAAGTAAAAAAAATCTCCACATTTAATACAGAAGTAACTGTTCAAATAAATGTCTTATATCGCAGACCGCACTTTAAATTTGTTGGTTTTCCTCGATAATTCTTTACAAATTGAATCACGGTAAGAACCTAAAGGCAATCATAAACCTCTGTGTCACTTACATGTATGAAACAATGATTTCATTTGATTATCTCTGGATAAAGAAGTCACTGTGTAAACCCATCAAGTGTAATCGAACGCTAGCCCCTCAGCGCTGTGTTACTGTGGCTTGTGTTGCACCGAGCAGAAGACGTCATGGGAATTCAGTTTCAGGCCATGCAACAGAATGCCTCTCTTTCTTTCTACCGTGTGTCATTTCATCTGTGGTGTGGCTCCCAGAGAGACACGCTGAAAGTTAGGTCTTTCAAAGTAAGGAAAAAGAGAAAAAAGGAAGGGAGAGAATGAGATGAAGAAAAGGAGAGAGAGAAAGAGAGAGAAAACAGATGAAACAAGGGCTGCGCTCCCCCAGAGAATAGAGAAACTGAAGGATTGTGTTTCCTATTTCTGAATGGAGAGGTAGGTAGCAGAGAGGAGAGCTCGCATTGACTGACTGTGGTTCCTATTTCTGGAAAAAGAGAGTCTTTGCTGCTTTGTGCGTTGTTTTGAAAAGCATTCAAGAAAATTCAAAGCTGCAGAGTCACAAGTTTAGAGAGAAGAGTGTCTTTGAATCATTAAGATTGATGAATGGATGAACACATAATGGATATCCTAGATAATAAAGGGGGCAGATCATTGTGAAAAGTTCTGAAACAACTACTCACCGCTCCGTATAGGTCTCCCCTCCTGCTGATTGCCAGGTAGTAGTTACTGCTGAGGCCCCTGATGGCCACAACTCCCACATCCACTGACTTGATCTCCAAAATACCTGGTGCAGCAGGGACAGAGAGACAAATATGTCAAAACTTTAAGCTGAAGATCCAACATCGATTATCAAAATTGCTGTTGATTTAAAAAAACAAAACAACATTTCTGCTCTTGTTCTGAAGTTTTAGACTTTTTTATTGTTTCTCGCGAGTGTCAAAGTCATATTTACTTGATAATAAAATTTAAAGAGACTGTGGCATTAAAAACACACCACAAAAGCAGGTATTTGACTATACAAATATTAGTTTAAAATGTAAAAAAAAGATACATCTTGGGTTCTGTAATTTTTCAAAATAGCTTATAAACCCTAAAATGCTTTAGGAGAAACCCGAATCATCTCGGTTTCTTCCTCACAAGCGAGCCCCAGTCTCACCCCCTCACCCCCTCCCTCCCTCCCTCTCACACTATGTGACAGTCAGACCTCGTTCATTTGCTGGTTAGCTTGTTTGCCCTGGGACTGAGGTGTAAGCCAGGAAAAAACATTTCTCCGCTCTATGTTTGTTTTTCTGACCAGGGGAGCGCAGGTAGGCAAGCAGTCACACGGTCACATGGACAGGACGTAGAGAGGCTTTCTGGCTGCTGGTCTGACAAGAGGTCAAGGCGTCCGTATCAGTTTTCAAGCCTGAACCAATTACTGGTTTTAGCTGTGGTTGTCGGCCCTTTCTTCTCTCATCCTAAAGTCAGTTACACCAAGCCATAAAACTATCAGGGGTTTGAGAGGATTAGCTAACTGGGGCCAGTAGGAAGTGGAGACTGCTTGCAGGAATAGTGAGTAAGATGGAGGGAGAAACAGGGAAAGTGCATCCAGAGTAGTAGTACGTACGCTCTATACGTAGTAGTAGTAGTAGTACGCTCTATTTTTGTCATTCTTGAGCTTTCAAAGTGTCAAATTATTATACAAGTAATGAATGGATCACGTTATGGCAAGCAGCATTGTTGAAAATCAATTTTAATCAGTCTGTTTCCTCCATAAAGAGTGAATTAGTTTGACATAGCGGTCGGGTTACCAAACATGACTTGAGGCAAAGATCCAGAGCAGTTAATTATTCTTAATTATTTCTTTTTTTTCTAGTCGCATACATTTTCATATTTTCCCCTAGGTTTGTTAGGGAGGAAGTCAAATAAAATCTGATGACCAGGAGAAGCAAGGAAACAATAAATACAGTAGATGAACGTGTTAAAGATCAACTTTGTTCTTTTAAGCTTTAAAGCTCATATAAATTATACCTGTCTGTCCACCAGATGCCATTTGCTGCCCTCATACCCCATTCTCTTATAATCAGGCAGAGATTTGCAACATCCTGCAGTCCTGGTGTGATTTTTATGATGGGCAGAGAGATGAATGGATGAGGTTCGAGGAGCCTTGTTGTAGCTTCAGATAGACATCTGAGAGCATCGACCCACTAACTGCTGTGAACGTTGAGCTTTACTTTTGTTTCCCTCAAGTTTCTGTTATTTCTCAGTGCTATTTCAAAGCAACAAGAGACTCTTTTGTGTTTGGAAATGTTGTATTTTTTTTGTATTTTTTTTTTAAAAGAGCTGTAAAGTTTTGCAGTGACAAACAATTTTCCCATGTGTCCTGTATGTGTGCTGTTGGTTTATTTATTTTTTGTGTGTTTTTTTGTTAAATGTAGTTGTGGCCGAGGTGCATTAATCCATCACCTCAACCTTTTATTTGGTCAATAAAAGGTTCTTAAACTTATAAACTTCAGGAGGATTTTTGTAGCTCACAGTGCATCACGTTGGCTTGTTTAGTTAAGTCCATTACTCACATCGACCGTTATAAGAGCAGTCGCTGTACCACAACACTGATCTATCAGCTTCAAAATGTTCTGTCTCACTGCACCACAGCTGACATTTACTGAGCTGTGATCTGTCAAAATAAGATCTGTTTGTGCTGTGCTAGATGCCGGTCCACCTGTTCAAACCCCTTTTCCCCTCATCCTGTTTGATGTGGTTTGTCAAAAACCAAAGCACAGGGCTCTTTTATGGCCCCTTTACCAGTTACCAGAAGCAGCCTGTCTGCCTGTGAGTTAAAAGACCAGGCTGCAACAAAAGGCTTAGATTGCAGCAACAGAGAGTTTATGGCAGGGAGACGGAGAAAAACAGGACCAGAGCTTGAAACACAGACATCAGGTTTTTTTGTAATAAAAACACACACACAGATGTGCTAGACCTATATTACTCTTAAAACTTTTTTTTTTCTCATTCAGCACCTTGTCATATTGGTGTCTTGAGTATGTTCATGTAGTTCCTGAAGAGGAAAAACAATGTTTTCTCAGCCCAACAAGTTAATTATGAATTTCTGTTTAAATTGTAAACAGAAAGAAAATTATGATCCAAAACTGAAAGGTCTATAATAGGCTTTTTTTTTAAAGAAACTACCAAGAGCAAACACCTGTATGTAACAGAGCAACACTACAACTTCCATAAAAACAAGCCAAAAGAGTCTTTGCCAGTCAAACCCAAAGTGTAACACTGATAGAGCCACAAGTACAAATAAACACAACCTGCCCCTCTAACAGTAAGAAACTGTTCATTAACCACTTTATAAAAAATACTACCATATTTAATGGGTTTGTAGCAAAATCCCAACTCCACTGTGACTGTCAAATCCACAACTTGACCAGAAAATCTGCCTTTCGAGGTGCATTACGAATCAGAAATACAGAATACAGAAACTCAACAGCAACTTTTGTAAATCTAAACCATTTTTGATCTATAGCTTCGGTTATAGTAGTGGTATTTTTGTGGTATTGGCAGGCCAGGAGTGCTGGTGTCTTGAGATTGTTATGCTCTCCACATTCTGTGAATATTAGTTGTTCCTTTGTTGTCTGGTTCCCTTAAACTTTCTAACCTCTGTTTAGTACGCGGTACAATTTCTGAACTTCACAAGCCAACTTTCCATCCAGCACTAATTTTGACCAAAGTTTTAAGATATTTAATAGTTACAGCTCCAAACAGCAGACTGGGGAAGGACAATGGCACCAGTAAAAACAATTTGTGCAACTAATGTACACAGACGGGCACTCATATACATAAAAACATGCTCACAGATACAAACGGGAACACACACAAAACACAGAGGAACACAAATATATACGCAGACCTCCCCTCGACCCCCGGCCGGCCTCTTTGGAAACACTGTCAGTGAGACTCCAGCTGAACCTAAAGGTTAAGGGAGGTTGTGAAAATGTTTCCACTGTTTATCCAGGGGCTTTTTTGAAGATTATACTGTGGTTGTTCACATTGTGACCTCGACACGGTGACCAGCTATGAATGGGTCGACTGCGTGCCTGCAGCCCGGAGAGGTCTTGTTCTTTATTGTGAAATATTGTCACTAGCTTGTGTCATGAACTCCCCACAGTGAGATGAATGGGAACGGCTCGGTTCTTTTATTCTAGGTCCAACGCTCAGATATTTGGATGAACCCTGTGACTGTTCTTGTGTGTCTCTGCAGCGATTAATTCTCTCGCTCTTTGTTAAATTTAACTGTGACATCTGAGACACAAATGTATTATGAAACAAAAATGTCCCTGTTATGTATTATTAAAAAAATAATAATAATAATATCAGATTTGCAGTTGAGGTCTAAACTCCAAGATCATTTTTCTCTTTGAAACTATGGCAACAGAGTGACTGACGACGTCTCGTATTCACTGTGACATGAGTGTTCAACCATGCAACCGCCAAACACTCAAAAGGGAAAAAACAAAAACAAGAATAGAGGAATTCAGAAAGAAAAAAAGGGACCACCAATATGCTTGAATCAGATATGAACTGAAAGTATAAAACTATTTTTCTGTATTTGGTCTTTTAAATACAGTAACAATGAATAAAACGTATTCAAACAAAGGTTTTATATGCAGAAAGACTCTTCTTGGCCACTTTCAAGCCACCCGTGGATTAAACTATTTCCTTTGCATTATTTTTCTTTGGAGTTTGGTCGAAGATTTCCGGCTCTTTATGAAGTCTGAGAGAGAACAAACATGTCTTGGTTGTGCAGTTTGCTGAGCGAGTACTGGAGAAGATATTGGGTTGGAGAAGAAACTGCTGTATATAATGTGTTTTGAGGAGCGTTGACGTATTGGTTTAGACTGATGTGGTTGACAACAGTATCATCCTGTGTTAAGTGGCCACATCAAAGCCCGCCTGGCTGACGGTTTTGACCGAAAATGAAAAAAACAGAGGCCTGTTTCTAATTTTCAATATGGCCAAAATAGAAATTTTGGTAAACGGATTTGATTCCAAAATGTGTTTTGCACATATTTAATTTCTGGGTTATAAATCTTATTAAACAGATATGGTGTGCCCTTTGTGCACTACATTGAATTGGTTTCTTCTCAAGTATTTTTTTCATTAGCAGGATTGTTCTATTTGACCTGCACTCACTGTATTATTTAACTTTTTCTTGCCCCCATAATGGTTTTATTTCCTTTCCTGGCAGGAACACTCGCATCACTGTCTTTCTTGTTGGACAGAAATAGCTGAAACCGCACTGTTCAAGCTGTGTGTGATTTCAAAACTGACCAAGGTAGAGAAAGAAAAACAAACTCAGATTGTTTCCAAAATCAAACAAAACAGATCACCTGAGAAACCCCTCTGCTCAAAATACCAGAGGTCTCTCCGCCTGACTAACAGATAGCGTCAAGTTTTTTGTCCGCGCAGGTCATCATTACAGTCCGTGTAATTTGAGATCACTTTACCGAGCGCGGCAAGACCACAGCGAGTTATGTCACACGCATTTAAGAGCAGCTGGGAGGAAACCAATAGAAATTCACTGTGAAGTTAATGATGATTTGATCAAGAGGACAAAAATAAAACCCATTACCACCAGATATTGTGATTCCTTTAACACAGTTTACTTTGTAACACGATAAAGTGTCAAAACTGCCAGTTTCTGTCAAAACATTTCACGGGCCTGACACGGCTGGAGTTATGTTTTCAGGCAATGTGCTGTGATGGTCGTCTGCATTTCACACGTTTCATTTACAGTTCAGCTGCCAGTGTGATGTTGCTCAACTGTTGTGGTCTGAGTTGTTTGACTTTAAGCTGTAGAAATCTTGTTATTTTACACCGCAAATATTATGCACAGACATGTACAAATATTATTCAGTTTGTCACATGCATCTTTCTCTCTTTGTATTGCTTTCTTTGTTTCGCCTTAAACATGCTTTTATGTTCACACACACACACACACACACACACACACACACACACACACACATGCATACACAAATACACACACACACACGGGGTAATTAGCTGGCATTTCTGGCTGCTTTGTTCAAACAACCAGGCTGTCCAGATGCCTCTCTGGACTCTGAGCTCTCAGCTCTACCTTTGATGACTCCATTAAGAGCCTCACTTTCATGGTGTGTGTGTGTGTGTGTGTGTGTGTGTGTGTGTGTAGGGTTAGGGGTGAGTGAGAGTATGGCAGCGAGCAGGAACATGAGGTGTGTGTGTGTGTGTGTGTATTTTTTTTCCCTAAAGCACATGGTGTCTATATAGAAGCAGCCCTGGACGTTATCTGTCACAGATGCTTTTCTTCACCTCCCACTGCTTTACTGGCCGTGATTTCTGCCTGTTCACATGCACCAGGTTAACACCAAAGTGACACTTTCAGTATTAGGCTTCCAGTGCATTTTTCATTATATTGCTTGTAGAAAAAGTCTGATAAAATTATGCTACAGTACGGTTTATTTTATTTTTTGGTGTTGATTTCTAAAATCCAGTTAAGGATTGTTAACAGGATTGTCCTGTTAAGAAGTTGAGTCAAGATGATACTAACAATTTGTGGTCAGTTAATCGGTTGTTCTCTTAAACGTCAGAAAATAGTGAAAAATACAGAGCTTGAGGTGACATCTTCAAAGGTTGTTGTTTTGTCTGACCAACAGTCAAAATATTTAATTCACACTTATGTAAAATATAGAAAAGCAGAAAGGCCTCACACTGGATGAAGCACTGCATTTCAGATTGAAAAATTAATTATAATTATTATAATTCGATTATTAATTGGTCATCAAAATATTTACAGATTGATTTTTTTTTTGTTGACCATATCATTAACTGGCTATGGTTTCAAATGTTTTAGCACTTTTAGACATTTAAAGCTTGTGATATGTACTGCTCAGACTAGAAGAGATGAAACTGCAGAAATGTTTTTTCACTGTAGATTGCATTTTTATAAACAAAGTTTCACATTTTACATTGTTTAAAAGCATTGATTTTCATCTGTTTTTCAGTATAGATTTCCCTCCAGAATAATGTAGTACAGCCTCCAAATGCAGCATTTGCTGTCAGCAACACTCCAGTTTTTCTCTATGGCTTAACAGTAAATGATGCAAACAACCTTCACATCACTGTTTACTCCAAAGTGAATCGAATTCTGTGATTCTGTTTTGCAGTGTGTTTGTCTAAAGTAATGAATTGTTACTGTTTAGACATTTAGATATTGAATGAAAGACAAGTGAATGCTTTTCATATTGTAAAAATGGACACTATGAGCATATAAAAGAACAAGAATATAAGATTTGTATACTACACACCACCTACGTGGAATTGATCATTTATACTGAGGCTTGATAATTTTTTAGAAAACTGGTTAATGAGTCAGGACTCGATGTATCTCAGAATATCTCTTCCTGTCTTTCTTTATTTCTCTATTTATTCTCTTCCGATTGTACTCTGCAAGTATCGCTGTTGTTCTCAAAACAAAACAATGTCCAACTTAAGATTTTTTGCAAATAGTAATCAGCTCGTGATGTTTGGAGCTATTTTTCTCTTCCGAGAGCTGAAGTGCTCCAAAGCAGCAGAAAATCTTACAGAAACATGATTTGCTGCTGAAAGACTTTTGTTTAAGGTGGTGCCTGAATTTGTGGCAGGGCTTCATCGGTTTGCCTACAGAAATCTGGCTCTTATTTCTGTCTTGTTGTAGTTGACACATTAATGGACAGGGGAGTGAATTGATGGGAAAATATCAAGCAGCGATGACAGGAAAAATGTAAACAGTAATGGAAAAATGAGACAGATCCTGTCATTATCCTCTGCAATTCTTGGCAAAAACACTCAGCTTTCAAAAGTATAAAAACAGCACTTTAGAAATGAAGAAATTTCTTAATATCTTGATGGGAAACTTTAACTCCGGAGGGTTTTTGTGATCACTTTCAGCACTCGTCAACATCCCTGACACATCCAAAGCCTGAACACACACATACTCCTTCAATGACCCTGTATATGTAGTAATGGGGTCAGAGGTTACTCATACGTCTTTGGTTTGAATGTGCGTGCGTACTCCTCCTGTGTCTACACATACAGCTGAACCTCGCCTCTGTGTGAGATTGGAAGAGAATAGTGCTTGACTTATGTTTTTTCATTTACGAAAAAAAAAAGTAAATTATTGTTGCATTTAATAACAAATAACATATAATAACTCAACTTCAGAACGTGCCTACAGTGCATGAAGTCTTTTCTTTCTGGACTTTAAAAGCCTGATTTCTGAAGCTCAGATGCAATATTGTCCCAAACTGAACATTTGAGGCTCTAGGCATCAAATATTGTATAATTATGTAATAATTTCTGCAGCGTGCAATTAAACATCCAGTACAATACCAGTAAATGGCTCATTAATATGTTTTTCTCAAAAGGTTACGACATGTTATCAGTGCTTTGGCTTGAATCCATTAACTATAAAGTAATTTCTAATTGTATGAGGCAAAGCTACAGTATGTTAGCTACAGTAAAATAACATTGCTCTTATGTAAGATAATAATCAATATTATGCAATATTTCTGCAGGAAATTGACAGTGTTTGGTGCTCCGTGGATTCCAGTAAAAGGAGTCATGAATCATAACTGACTTGATTTGTTTCAGACTCCTGCTGTATCTGAGATTACTAACAAAACATCACAGTGAAGAGTGCCATGTACAGATAAAAACCTGTTCCTCCATATACATTGCCACAAATTATGGCTGTATTTCATTTCACTCATTAGATCGAATAATTCTTAATAGTTTGGTTTTTTTTTCAGCCAATCAGGAGCTCTCATAAGAAGTAAAAAGCTCCTGTTTGTTAGACCCATAAACAAAATTAATGTCAGTGTAGTCGAAGGGAAGATCAGAGAGTAAACATAGGAGTGAGTGTGCAGGTAGTATAGGTTTACTGTATGTTTTCAGAGCACAGCTGAATGTAATTATTGATGTTAAACCTAGCTGTGGCAGCTTTAGGAGATAGGTTCAGTATTTCCTGAACAAGCTTATAGCTTGTGGCGTTTGCACACAGCTTTATTTATGACTGTTGGAGAGGAGAGTCCATGAAGATGTCAAAATAGCTTTGAATGAAAAGCAACGCTGACACTAACCTCTGGTGCATCCCGTGTCTCCTCATAACTCTCTTTTATGGGCCACACTGTTACCTTTTCCCATGAGAACCCTAAACACGCTCATCAACCAAGAGAGCAGAGAGGAGGAGGAAGAAGAGTAAAGCAGACGGGGCAAAATAAGAAAGATACAGAAACAGAACGTGAAAAAGAATAGGACTGATTTCACAAAGACGTTAAAAAATTCAAGCTTGTCACATTTTTGCTTAGCGTTGTAACTCTGCTCGGTTATTAGTTCATGAATGCAGAGGAGAAAGAGGAAAGAGAAATGTGCAGAAATGTTATGTTCACAACTTACCATGGTAATTCTTAATGTTATTATCTGTTTTGTATTGTGAAACATAACTTTGTTTTGGAGGTACCTACACTCACCGGTTTAAAAAAAAAAAAAGTTGATTTGTATTGGCAGATTCTTTCACACATTGTAAGAAAACGCTGCATTTAATAAGATTGAAATTTTTGCAGTGTAGAAAAATATTTTTTCCTTCAGCAGAATTAAGATGTCATTTTACTATGAAAAATTCCAATTTATTGTAGTCTTGCACACTGAAAATCAAAACAATGCAAAGTGATGCACTATGTGTAGCGGTGACCTTTCCATTAACAAGGCTTCCTGACTCGGGTCAATAGGTAAGGGTCAAACCAGAGGGGGCAGACCTGTATAATTAGCCTGGACATGGAGAACCTGCACTAAATCAGAATAACGTGTGGTGTATTAAACTATCCATAAATTGCTGTGCGTTTGGATTCATTCATGTCAGTGGGTAATGTGTCTACTGTGATTAATGTTAACAATAAGGATGTGTGGCAGCTTTTACAGTCCGGGTGGCCGCAGCGAGTTTCAATGCTCCAGCTATAGTCAAGTTGGCACCATTCAGTACTAATTGAGCGTCGCATTACCACAAGTCTGTGGTCCGACTGCAAACACAGGTCCATTTGTTTCATTGCTCTATTCGTTTGTTTGTAAACAAGATGTGACAGTTCATGGACAACAGCGAGAGAAGAAAACAAGGACAGTCTTGTTTGCTCATGGTCAGCAGCGGCAGCATCAATGCTAATCACATGACAGCCCAGCAGGATTTCCGTATTCAGATATTCAGTTAGCGTGCATTTATGAGGTGAAATGCATAGATGGGCACTGATCACATGAATACAAATGGACAAACATGGTCACATACTACTGAGTGCACGTTAACAATACAAGCCCTAAACCCTGACAACAGGCTGTGCTGTGGAGGGGAAGCTCGACCTCGGAGCTGGAACTACAACTTCTTCATCACCTCTGACACCATCTAATGACGCTCATTTACAATCTGACCTCCTGAACATTACCAGACTATTAGTCCATAATAACCACACTAACAACTACTGCCTCGATACTTTTCTATTTGATGTTTTCTTAAAGCGGTGGTCTGTTTTTATGACTAATATGCTCTTGAATGTATGAATATTACGTTATTTAAATATTTTATATTTAGTGGAAATCTGCATCAAAAAACTCATTTGCCCAAAAAGTTTGTGGGCGGCTTCGGTTCTACATATATCCAGTATAAAGTAACAATGTTATATAGGAATGCTGTGATAAGTAGCATTTAAAAATAAGCTTATTGGAAACTTATTGCAGATGTGTGCTGACATACAAACACATGAAGAAACTTGCATGTCAAATACCACATCCATGTTGTCACTGAGGGGGAATGTGATTACGTTCTGTTTGGTTTAGTTTGACAATTTATTCTCTGTTGATTTTAGAGCAAATGCAAAATAGCAGGAGGTGGTGCGTTATCATACAAACTGCTGTACATGCAGGCTTGTGCACAGATGCATGTGCTGTAACGGTGAGCGAGAGTGAGTTTCCACCCACCGTTTTTTAGTCTGAAACATGTTAAGCATCTGCGCCTGCTATCGGGTAGATAGGGCTTCATGTAATATCTATTTAATATGCTGCCATAGACAAAATACAGCCAAGTCCTCATATTTTATATTTTGTTTCTCTAGAAAGTTCTACAATCAGGTTGCACGAGCTGTTGAAATTGATGGATTGTGCCTCTAATGCCATTATAGTTAGTGACACGTTGCACCCTAATGGTTGAGCTCTTTATGTGCGTGCGTGTGTGTGTGTGTGTGTGCGCGCACATATGTGCATGTGTGTGTCAGAGAGGACTGCAGGCAAGGGGAGGGAGGAAGAGACGCTAATTGAAATTCCTTCAGCCATGTCTGGCAGAGCCTTGGTGTCTGAGTGGCACGCACGCTCGCGCATGAACATGCACACACATATTCACACTGGCCCTGGCCCTAATAAAAGTGGGCTTTGCCATATGGAGGCCATGTGCAAAACTGGCCCTTTCTGTGTTCCAGCGTATGTCTGTGTGTGCGAGCATGCATGCATGTTTGTGTGTGTGTGTGTGCGCGCTCTCAGCAGGAGAGGCTTGTACAGCACCACAGACCCACAGACAGATGCATGCAAACCTATGACATGTGTATTGAAGGTGTGCGAGTGATAAAGATCCATTTATGAAGATTACATTCCCAGACACACATGCTCGACATGCTGTGACACATTCAAACACATACAGATGCAATGCAGCAAGAGTCTGCTGTATAATATTTAAGAAATTAGCTTGTGTTTTGGATGTCTGCCGTCTAATTCATTTGTATTTTCTTATCTTAGAGTATTTAAGCATTTAAGAATTGCTGCATTTTTACATTATCAACATTTTAATCTACCACACATTTTTTTTTTCTTTTTAGTGACACATTCATTTACGCATCTTCTCAAAAGCTAGTACATCAAGGTACCCTAAAGTTACCAGTGTAGTTACTTAGTGCCAGGCAATGAAAAAACTAAGAGATGCACCCAGTGTGACAGAGTTTAACTGTGATCGTGAGGCTTAGTGGTGCTGACAAAAGAGCATGTGTGCTCAGTGACCCTTCTTAGAATAAATAAAGGTTAAAATCACACAGCCCGCAAAATGCACAACCAAAAAAAAGGAGCAGGAATGGCATGGTCATTACTTTACATCTAAGCCTGAATAACCTCATATTTAGCATATGCCCACCACTATTATGGCTGTGGCACAATAGGACTAAGTGTACTTGTCATTCTCCCCAGGGGTTTGGTAATAGCTGTGTTTTAGATGTTTCCTCAAAGAGGAAGAACTTTCTCTGGGCGATTTCTAATAGGTTCCAGTGGATCGTCTCTTATTCTATCTGCCTGGCTTACTCGTTTTATTTTTCCTCCCACTGTCATGCTCTTCTTTCCAAAACTCTCTGTAATCTGGCAAATATGCCTGTTAAAAAGCACGCAGCTCTGTTGTTTGGTCTTTCGCCTAGTCACCTGTCTTATTATGCACTGCTGCCCAGAGAAGGAAATCAGAAACATTAGTCTCAACAGATGAACGCACGAGATGTGGGAGATAACCAGTGCATCTTTTACTGCTGTGTGTGTGGACTGGTTTGGCTGCTCTTGCATCGTTTTCTAGTGCGACCTAATAAGTCTGGGAGGCAACTAACTTGATTCCTTGGATACTGTCAAGCGCTGAAATAATACATAGATTTCAATATCCAGTAAAAGCTTAAAAAAGTCCAAGATTGCTTTCAAATTCTCAAAAGTTGCCATTTCCACAGTTAAATGCTGTTTCTAATTAAAATAATGAAAAAAAATCTATATATATAATGTAGTTGACTTACTGTATGGATCATCCTCACTTTTGGTGCCATTAACTTTCCCTTTCTTGTCAATGCGAAGGAAGAACTTCTGGAAGGAGAACAATTTCCTCTGGCGCACGTCTCCTTGTAGGTGGTTGTAGCTGCTCCGCACGTGGCGCCCGATGACCGTCGCGGAGGACGATGAAATATTGGTCGCCCATGGCAACCTCGCAGAGGATGCATGCAGCGGTGCAGGTGAGTAGGAAGGTGTTGGGCGTGAGATGAAGAAGTGAGGAGGCGTCTCTCCTTGTGCATTGTGGTTCTTGTCAGAGTCTGATGACAAAGCAGAGAGGGGTGAGGAGGACGACGGTCCAAGCAGGAGCAGAAGGAGCAAGAAGGTGAGGGAGAGGAGGAGTGAAGGAGGTCTGCGACAGGGGCAGGAGGAGAACCAGGCGACCGGTGCACCTTGTGTCACTGTCCATCTACACATGGTAGTGGAGCTGGCAGAGCTGTGGAGGTGCTCAGGGGCTGGGGCATGCTGAGCTGGGTGCGGGGAGAGGGAACGAGAGTGGGAGAACCCCCCCCGACTGACAGACTAAACCTCTGTCTGGGGACCCACAACCTCTCCGGGACTGTAGGTGTTAAGAGCTGCAGAATGGCTGGTAGCGGTAGCTGAGCTGACTGCAGTAGATGTGATCGGAGCAGGATTTGTGGTAGCAGATGTACACTTATCTGTAATATTTGTGGTGATTGGAGATGCAGCTATAGGTGGTGGTGAAGCCTGCAGTTTTAAGGCTGTCTCTGCTGTAGTCCCCGGTGCTGTTTATTCCTCAGCAGCGCCGCAGGAATGCGTCAACATCCATAACTCAGATCACCTCGCAATAGGAACAACTGGGGGCTCGCCTCAAAGACCTCTCGCCTCCTCCTCCCTCTCCACCCAAGACAGCCACTCTTTACTTCTGGTTGCCACACACACTCAAAATTACTTTTTTAAAGTTTAAATACACACCTAAACTCTTGCATCCAAACATAAAAACACACAGTATCACTTCATTCATATACACTGCTAAAATCTACTCCACACACATGTCCCTAAACATTTTACGTCTCCAGTCCAGGGAGGTTGATAACAGGGAGGCAGATGAGGTCTAGATAAAAGATGCTAAACTGCTCAGGCCAAAATAAATAAATAAAAGTTAAAAAAAAGATTAACGCTGCTTCTTGAAAAAATGTCCAGAGAAATCCACGCAAAGCAGGCCACAAAAATCAGTCAAAGAATCCAGACTTTCTTCCTTTCTTCTCTTCTTTTCTCTCTTTGTTTCTCTTGTTTTGTCAGAGCTGGTTTGAAGTTACTTGAGTGTGTAACTGAGCCCAGGAGTTCTCGTCTTTCTCCCTTCTCTTGTGCGTCTGTCAGTGAGCGGAGCTCCCTATCTCTACTCCGTCCTTGCCTCTCGGAGTCTGAGCGCTGGAGCGGTGCGTTGCCTCTCTTCTTTCCTCCTGTGTGTGGCTCCCTCTTCTTTGGCCCCCTCCCTCTTTCCTTTGCCTCTCCCTCTCCCCTATCTCTATCACTGGTGCTCTGTCTGGTTATCTGGAGTTTCTCTGAGGTGACTGAATCTTGTCTTTCCTTTCACCTTATTTATCTGCTGCAGCTCCCCAGATGTCATCTCTTAGTGTAATTGGATGTCTATGAAAACCACTTGGCTTTGAAGAAGTGTGTGCATGTGTGTGTGTGTGTGTGTGTGTGTGTGTTTGTATGTGGGGGGCGGGGGTGGGTCTGTCCCACCCCGTTTTCTGTTTCCCTCCCTCTCCCCCGTTTCTCTGTCTCCTCCCCTTTCCAGACCAAACCCCACCAGTTGAGCAGAGCAGGTCCGAAAGAAGGAAACCAAATCTTTCCTTCATATCTCTCTATCCTTTTTTCAGATATGTCGGACCATTTCTCATATATTCTTGTCCTTTGATCAGGACTGGTCTTTGGTTTAAATCTTTCAATACAAGTGCCAACACAATGCGAGAGTATAGATATCAAAATTATACTGATACTCAATTTAAAAATTAGATGTAAAAATTCATTTAAAAACATGAACTATCTGAAGAAGAGAGCAGAAATGTCACCAGCTACTGGTCAAGACCAAAGCAACATTGAAGTTCAATTACACAGCCCTCTTTTGTGTCTTTTTACTAGTTTTTCAGTCGTTATTAATCCCTTTGGGACATTTCTGAAATAAATGACATCTAGACGTTAATAAGTTCGCCTACAAATAAAAGATGGTACTGAAACCATGCTTGGCATCATGCTTCACAATCACTGGCTCACTCAGCTGTTTGGTTACAAGCTGACTCGTACGTTCAATCATATTCATGTAAATCTCCTCCTGATGTGCTAAGGTTTTTGGTAATCTTGATTTAATATGCACTTATTGTGTATATGTGCTGCTTCTTAGATTCTCTCCCACTAAATCTAATATAATAATATGTCTCTTGCTATAAATGGTCAGTTCACTGACAGGAGTGAATTACAATCAAAGGACATTCTTGCCTTTTAAAAAAAAAAACGGATATAAGAATGTATGATAATGAAACATTACAGCAGTAGTAGAAATTGTTTTCCTGATTACTGTAAATGTAGGGACGCTCATCTGCTAAATGACCTCCTGTAGTAATAAAAAAACTGTGTAAAAAAAAAACCCTATTTACATTTAGCCATCGAAGATACATGATACATGCCTATCCTTTAGTTTCTTTTTCTTTTTTAAGAGTTTTTTAGCTGAGTCAAGTCAGCCAGCTGTTTTCTGAGATATGATCTAGTGATTTCTTTACCTGGATCATTTAGGGCTTAACCTTTTAGATAAACATCTCTGTATTTGGATGAAATAAGTTGTACCTCACATGTGTTTCTGACTTTCACCTTTCAAGAATCTAGGTCTGCTGTCTGGTTTCAGCATTGTTTAATTTCCTTTTCACATTGTCAGACAACAGCCATATCTCCGTCTCTGCCTCTTCTTTTTGCTCTTGTTAGTTTCTTTGTTATTACTGGAACTGCTGACTGTTTTCCAAGGTATGCAGCAGACAGATTTGACTTATCATAGTCTACTGTGTTTCTTCCTTCATGTTGTCCACCATTGTTGATTCATCATGCATTAGTATCTCTGGTTTTTGTTTTCTTTTAAACAATTTCTTTTGTGGATGCACCGACAGCGTAGCAATGACCGTGTAAAAAGAAAGACCTGTACACTCAGTTAGCTAAAACGGTTAAATCTACTAAAACTGAGATTATACAGATGCCAAGTGCTGCCAACAATCTGTCAGTCAACTTTACAGCTTTCTATTTCCCGCTGAGGGCCTGACTTTGCAGGTGGCAAAGTTTGATTTGATGGGGTATGTTGGTGTAAGACCAACTACTGTGCAAGATTTCATGTGTAATGACCATGACATCCCATTTTTGATGCACTACTTGCTTAGGTAATTGGCTCTGGGAACAAGAAATAAAAATACTATGTGTGTGTTTGTGTTTACGAGTGTTTTTAATTTTGCTGATCCAAATATCTCTTCAGTTTCCTAATAGAAGTAACAAGTATTACTTGTTATTACTTAGTCTAAATTCCCAGTTCTTATCAATTAATTGATTACTCATGTGTTTCCAGATGTCTGGCACAATTTCCTAAATTCCTAAAATGCTGTCTTCAAATTTCCTCTTTTGTCCGACCAACAAATAGAGAGGCAAGTATTAGGGAAAAATGAATTAAGACCATTAAACAATAATGAAAATAGTTCCCGATTACACACAGTATGGTCATATATTCAAGTCAATGCCTGCTAATAAAATTCAGCATTATGGACAGCAATTTACGATGCGGTTCCTCAACATGCCGCATGTAATTCAAGAACCTTGCATTAGACATCGTAAACTTTCTTTCGTGTCAAAATGTTGGACTTTATTTTTATTTTTTTATTGAGTGCTGTGAGGAGCTCTGCACTGCACATGGCAGCATTTGCAGTGTACAGTATCCTTTCTGAAAAAGAAGCTAGCAAAGTGTTGGTTTACTGTGACACATGAATACGTCAAGTTAGAAGAAAAATGCTAGCAGTGTGTAGATTCATTCAGGTTTCCACACTTCTTCATTTACATGCTAATACATGCCAAATTGTATACTAAAGTATTGCAGTAAATTTGAAAAATATTATCTTGAACATAGTTTTCTACAGGATAGTCGTCACAGAAGTTCAAACATTAAGTATAATATGGCAGCTGTGTATAAAGGCAAAACAATAGCTGAATAGATGGAAAAATGGGCTTTGTGAAGCACCAAAACTCTCATGGCAAAAACACAGGAACGAGAATATGCAAAAGGAAAATGTCAAAGCGATAGAATGAGGAAGAGAAAGAGCAAAACACATCTGTTCAGTGGCTTGAATTTTGGGTGTATTATGACAACACACACATACTGTACAAACCCTCACAGTATGTCTCAGGCCTGCCTTTGGAATTATCAAGCAGTTTAATCATTGTATTGTACTTTTAAGCACAAATCACTATCAAACTGATTAGTAATTACTGACTGATCTCTTCATTGCCTTCATTGCCCTGCAATCTTTGTTGTTCTGTGTAACAGTCCTAATAAGACTCAGATGTTGGAAGTCAGTTGTCCATGAGGGGAAAAAAAATGTTTTGTCACACCAGAAAACAATTTGTTGGATGCAGTGAAGCACCACATATTTTGCTTTTTTTCCCCCTCTGTACTACTTAGGAAGGCTGTAGGGGGCTTACCTCTCTGAATAAGGATTCTCATTCAGATGTTTGCTTTACAATAAGTAACATGCGATTGAATTTTAGACAGCATGACATGATAACATGATTCAGATGCGTTTAAAAAAAAATACAAAAAAACATGATGACTGATATGGCCAGTAATACATCATTACACATCATTACATCATTATTATATACATATATATATTCAATCTTTCTCTTTTTTCCCCCTTGTAGGAAAGAAATCAGTCAGTCTCATTATCTAGAGTCAGCACCCAAAGAAATAGCTGTGATCTTATTTATTCCCAAAGAGCAATACAGATTTTGTGATTGGTAAATGTCAATGGGCTCTGCGGATTCCAGCCTAGATGAGCCTCCTCTGGCTCTGCTAGTCATGCCTTGAATAAGTCTTGATTGCTCATGCCTAGAAGGTAAATGCCATTAGGGACCAGCAGTTATGCTCAGTGATTCTAATTGTTTCGTTGCGGTTGAGATGGTGGCTTTGAACACATTACCGTCTTCAAACTAGCTCTGCAGAAATGTCCCTGGCAGTTAAGTTAAATTACAGACACATTAAAGCACTTATAGACAAAAAGAGGTCTTACTCTAAACTAACCTACAGCTACACTACAGTTACGGTCAACAATCTGTTCCTGTGAAGCTTTTCAATTCAAAGCGATAAAAGATCTAGTCAGGATTTTGAATTTATCAGCACCGAGTCCTTTCTAAAGCACCATTTTGCTGCTCATTGCATTGAGCGAAATTATTTTTGTCATTACATCAGAATGAACTACATGCACTTGAAATGGAAACAAACATGGACCAGTGTGAATAGTCTGTAAATGCCTCTCTCTCAGGCAGCCTCAGAAGGTATGCCAGACTATTTTTGCGAAGAGACACAACCTTCAGATCGCATAAACAAAGATGTTCTGAGACTGTGACATAGAACAATAAAAACTGATGCTCTGGTTTAAGGATGTTTTATGATTCACACACCACAGAATTTTCCCAAAAAAGCAGATATTTTAATCACGAACAAAAGCTACAAACAACACATAAAGGCAGCACTGTGTTCGAGTAATAATGCTCGTCACTATCACCACATATTAGACATGTGACGGTGTGGTTTCTATTACTGACAAGAATGTTCTGCTGTTTAGAAATTAAATGACGCGACTTCATAATAGCCACACATGAGTATATCTGTGGGGTAAGCATTTTCGGCCTGCAGGGCTGAACGATATCACATCCCATATTTTATCAGGGATTTCTTGAAATTGACTCTGTGACTCTTCAGAATTAATGAAGGTCAAAGGGCTAAAGGGTTATTTCCAATGGAACGATGAACGTGCAGTCTGGTGCAGGGCTGCTGTTCTTCATCCACAACTGTCCTCTAAAATCGACAGAGAGAAGGAATAGTTTATTTCCAAGTCCCTCGTTGAAAATTATGATGACGTCATAACGAAGATAATTATACATTTGAAGGAAAGTGCTGCCATATTTTGGTTTTCAGACACCAAACCTAGCATCCGTGAAACAGACATAACCCTCAGACAAAGGCCTTACAGATACATATTCATACACCAAAGTTATTACTTCTTTTGTGTGTTGGCTCAGTTCAATCAGTATAAACTAACACCGTTGTTATATCACATTGTGCTTTATGTTATGTTATGTTATGTTATGTTATGTTATGTTATGTTATGTTTCAATAGTGAGTCCACTCTTGATTGGACCAAACTTAACAAAACCTCCTAAATCTGACATCACAAAATCAGATCTGTCTGCAGTCAGTTTCATACTTAAGTTGTCAACTACTGGCTTAAATTACAAATTGTGACTCACCATATCAGGTGGTGCTGGTCCTGTGATTTTAGTTTACATTTTGAACATATTTAATTACTGCGTGGTCCATGCAGGAACCGTAAAAAGCTGTAATGTTAAACACTGCAGCCACTGGAATGCTACTTCTCATCATATACTTGCCTTGGTTACAGATTATATTTCAACCTCTTGTGCAGCAAAGTGATCATTCATCGTTTATTACAATCATTTGTCTGGATGGTAACAGTCATCTTAATGTCCATGAAATTAACTCGGTGACCCGAGAGCTGCTTTCAGATCCATGAATGATGCTCATAATATCCATTTTAACCTTCTTCACTATATGCTACTTCTTATAAAGTAACTTAGATATTTAGATTTGGACATGTTATGGCAAGACTGTTTTTGTCCACCACACGTCTTACCAACATCCACATCGATCTCATAATACTGGTTGGGCAGCGCCCAGCGGATGTGCATTGTCTTCACTGAAATATTAATGCAGGGACCAGGGAGTGTTGGTTCCGGGTGAATAATGCAACAGGTGGCTTAGTTCTGGTTTCAGAGAAAGCTAGCAGATGGATAAATGAATAGCTCCTTCCATCAATCTCTCTGAAAGGAGTAATGGTTAAAAAAAAAAAAAAAGCTTTCAAAAACTAAATTGTCTTCTGTGGCATTTTGGGCATGGAGCTTTTGAGTGGTACTGTATGTAATAAGTGTAATGTAACTTACATGATGTCCTGCGTGACTTGAGTGTGGCCTTAAATATCATGTAAGTACTGCGTTCTTTAAGCTGCAGTCGACTGCTTTTAAAGCCCAGCGATAATTTGTAACATCACATTTAATCGACTTAAGTGAGCGCCTTTAACGTGACCATAATAAAGTTTGACATTCAACATAAACTGGCCCATCTGTCACAGTCCAGACATGTATGTAGTTAAAGAGCGACAAAAAGGAAGAGGTATACAATATGGGTGAGAAGGAGGAAGTTTTGGAGGGGAGACATAGAGAGAGAAACAGAAAAAGAGATAATTGTCTTTGATGATTGATGATTCTCATGGCTTTCTTGTTTATTTCACCAGGCGGAAAGTTGAAAGCAGAGTAGGCCTGTGACCAATCAGTGGTCATCATTAAAAGGCGGGATGAATGCCATGTCATAGGCTGGTTCATTAGGAGGCGGAACAAGAGCAGGGCAGACATGCAGAGGTGTTTGTGAAGTAAAACTGTTGTTTTGGCTGCTTTTTGAGTCGAGTCAATTCAAGTCAGTTTTATTTATATAGTGCCGAATCACAACTGAAGTTATCTCATGACACAGAGCAGGTCTAGACCGTACTCTTTAATTTACAGAGACGCAACATTCTCCCGTGAGTAAGCGCTTG
Source organism: Pampus argenteus (assembly GCA_036937835.1). Taxonomy (NCBI): domain Eukaryota; kingdom Metazoa; phylum Chordata; class Actinopteri; order Scombriformes; family Stromateidae; genus Pampus; species Pampus argenteus. The sequence continues at coordinate 11,529,282 of CM072877.1, forward strand.
GCGATGGCGGCAAGGAAAAACTCTCTGACAGACATGTGACATTATACCAAACCCTAATTTGTTAAATGCAACATTTTCACCTCTGTGGATACACTTTCTTCTACATTTAAAGGGGACCTAAAATGCTTTTGGGATTTTCGGTAATTTTTATACTGTTAGGATGTTGAATGTGTTAAATACGGTAAAAGTTTCCAAACTTGGGGTGAACAAATGTAAAAATGCCCCCCTTCCGCCTACTCACAACACTCTGTTTGCAGTTATCTCTGCTAAAGCAGCCTGATTCAGACAGAGACTGAACTGAGAGGCTGCATAAAGGGCCAGTATAAGATAAATAAGGATTATTTAAACTGTGTGTCATGCAAAGATACAACAGTAAAGCCCCAGAATATAAATATAGATCTGAAAATATGAATGATATGTTAAACAAGAGCTTACGGGGAGGAAGCACATTCAGTGCTGCAATATTTGTTTCTTCAGGTTTGATCCAAGCTGCCATGCATCGCAACTGCCATGACGTGCAGGATTGTGTAAAGCAGGAGGTAAAATGGGGGCCAGGTGTGCGTGTGTGAGCAGAAACTCGAGGGTTATTTGGCAAAAGTGCTCCCAGACCTTTTAGGCACGAAGGCAACACCGCTTTAGACAACACAGTGCAGCGCCTTGTTGCATTTTAAAGATAGCTTTCAGTGCTCTTTTAACCTTGTCACTGCCACAAATCCACGCACCTCCAACCTTACACACTTAACTAACGCATAAACACAAACACATGGGTGCAGCCATGTACACACACACACACACGTTTGCATAAGGGTCAGATGAGGGTGAGAGGTCAGAGGAAAGAGTGAGACATGGGAAGTTCATCTCCTTCCTAATGTTACAGAGGATTTTGTAACCTCACAACAGGCCCTACCACAAACACACACACACCAGCCCAACCCCCACCACCACTCTGGTCCATTACTTTGGCCGTAGTTGGAACCAGATACCTGTCCTGTTCCATGTACTGAGGATGGATTTCAAGTGTCAGGTTTAAATGGGCCAATAACCCCCCCACCCCCCTGCCTTTCCCAACTCTTCTGCACATGCTCAGTCAGCAGGTGACCAGCGTACCTGTAGCTGTATCCTCTGCATACATGTATGCACTTGGCATTTAGGGACCTTCCCCCACTAACTCCCCACCCCCCCGCCCAACACATTAGTGAGGAGAAGAGAGGGCAACAGGAGTTGAAAGGCAATTACGGCTGGTCTCTGATGAGAGAACAAACTGAGGCACACAAAGCGCTGTGATGTGGTGAAGCCATCCAACCGTCCCGAGGTACACAGGTAGACAATAGGCTGCGGACTCAAAGCTCTGTGAAATGCGTTCTGTCTAGACACGCGGACAAACCAAAGCAAAAGGAGTTTATACAGAGAGGATGAAGACATTCGTTAGTATGTGACACAATAACAAAAAGAAAAGTTGAGCTTAAAAAATTCTTTGAAAGTACTTTTGAAGCACTTGAATTAACTTGTAGAGCACTTGTGTCAGTAATGGTACCCCGGTACCCCACTCTGAAGATCATTCAAGAAACAGTTTTACAGATTTCTTTGTACTTAGAGCAGATATGATACAGAGACAACTCAAAGTTTGTTTTTTTTGCTGGCTGTAGCTGTCCTCCTCAAAGGAGCAAGCTACTTTTCAAAAGTGTCGCTGGTACGACTGTTTAGAAAATCACGACATCTGCATGTTACCGCCCCAGCATGAAGGACCGCCCTGAAGTCTTGGATTGGTTCTGCAGTTTTGTTTTGTGTTTTTTTTTAAACTCTCTAATTGTTTCCACCCAGGTTTAACAAGAAAGCTGAAAGGGAGACTGTCCTCTCTTGACTGCCTTGTGAGTCTAGTGGAGTATTTCTTTATTGCATTGTAAATCATCACTAAATCCTACTCTTACATTCTCAAATTCAACTGCATAGCTATTAATAACTTTGCCTTCACACAACTTTGTAACTGCTGCACTGTGCAGTCAGTGTAAAAAGCCCCACTCTTCTGATTCAGCAGTGTGCAAACTGTGACTACATCTACAATAATCTCTCACAGTCAAAATAACGTCTCTTCATTGTATAAATGTGATGTATTTTGACATTCACATGAACACTGCAGTCTCCCTTCAGTTTGTGATAGTTGATTGATGAAACAAGTTGTCTTTTGTCTGTAATAACACCTGCAATTATGCATTTGTAACTGGCTTTGATTCCACGCTGGGGCGCTCACAACAACAAATGCATTCACACATTACATTAGAAGAAGCGCTGCTACCAGAGATGACACAGACACACATAAAACACACACACGCATGAATCTGTGGTCCTCAAAACCACAACAAACACTTACCCCAGGACTAATCCCATGTCTCTATGTAGTGTTTTCTCCTGTTTACACTCTCCAGTAATGATGGGGCCATTAGACATGAGACGTGGGTCTCACATAAAAGGAGTCATCACGCTTCATCATCACTACACTCTGTTGCCGGTAATGAGGAGAGTGAGGTTGGGCTTCCCCTTGTCTAGCTGCTGGTGTCTTGACTAATGGCTTCCCACAGCGGTAGTCCCTCACATGTCTGAAGGTGAATCCTGCTATACTCTGTCTCAGTAGGTCTCAACCTGGGGATTAGGACATATCAAGATATATCTGAAGGGTCTCAAGATTATCAACAACTTAGCAAAGCAATAAAAACATAATTTAATTTCATAATAATTAATAATATAATACTTCTTCAGTTCTTAGGTTGAACTGGTCACAACTGATGATGATTTTGCTGTTTAGTGATATTCTTTATTTCTCTAATTGTCAACAATTTAAATGAAAAGCTCTAAACCATCAAGTGACCTACTCACAGATACTGTCCATCACCAAAACCTGGTATCGCTTATTCCTCTGATCTTCATAGTTGTCTAAAAATGATTAAAAACACATTAGTGAGCCACACTGTTGCACTAGTTTATATTGAATCAGCCCTATATATACCATTCTGCTGCCATATGTCCCTGCTGAATGATCACATCCACACCATATTTCCTCTGTTTGTTCTTTAAAGTAACCCTTTCAAAAAGATAATCTTTTTGTTGAGGCAACCTATGTTCAGCTTTGTCCCCAAATTACACAAGTCGTCCCCAATTAACTGATCTTTAGTCTGAAATCTGTCCCTGAAAGTAGTTAATAACAGACGCACACATACACACAGTCTTCACAGTGTGTAAAAAAAAAAAAAAAAGTGTCTGCAGAGGCCAACTCCCTCATATGGAGGCAGCAACACACAAAGATCTTTGATGTTTTGGATGCAGAGCCAAATGAGTCCTCATGTCTTTGGGAAACATGTGGACTCATTTGGCTCTTTGACAAGACTCGCTGCAACTCATGAACTTCGTATACAACAAACATGTTGCATCATGTTGGTTTGTATACTGGTTTTGATTGTTGATCTTGTCGGTTGGGTGATGAGTCGACATGGGAGCTTCTACAGAGAGAAAATAGTGTTGGTAGAGCTTCTGTGTGTGTGTGTGTGTGTGTGTTACATCTTCAAAGTTTGGTAAGTCACATCAATGCAGGACAACAATAGAAACAGGACACATCATCTTTGATGTGATCTGTCAAGCATCTGGTGTAAGTAAGATGTATTGTGTAGTGTCTTTTGTTAGCCATGTGGACTGACAGACGGAGACAGCTGAGCACGCTACGAAATTAAACTGCCACGAGAGGCACATTAACCACCTGCTGCTGTCGTCCTTTTTCAAAAACAAACTCTGCAGAAGTGGTTTCTCTCTTCATAACTTTTTGGTTCTGTCACTTTCCAGCAACTCAGCTGACCCAACACTTGTAATACTCTGACCTCTGAAGTGAGGCGTGGATGGGTTGTATTTCATGAATTTAAAGTTTTACTTAATTTGTTTTAAATTGATGTCGGAAAATGGAAAGAAATTGGGGCACCTTGATGTCCTATATGTTAAGATGATACCATATACTGGGATTAAAAAACGTCCCCCTCTCGCTCCCTCTGTCTCTCTCCTAGAAAATATACTGGATAAATTTATTTCCCTTGTTGTTGTTTTCTATGTGAACGTAGTGGGTGCAGAAAATAACACATGAGCATCAAATTGAGTCGTCCACCAGCTTTACCTACATAATGACCACTCCATTTAAAGTGTTTCTCCTTGTATAAAGACCACACAAACCACACTTGTATCCTGTGGATGCTTTGAACATTGCAAGACATCTGAGGATTAGTTTTGATTACCATATTAACTGATTTTATTAACTACTAGAACTGCCAGATCAATAACGCACTCTAATGGATAACATTTGCAATTAAGTACGCTGAGAAATAACATTATCGGATCCCTCATCTGTTTCCCCCCTAAGAGTAAAACAAACACGTGATTCAATGACTACTCAACCTTTCAGTACTTTGTCCCACTGGGTTGCTGGTTTGAAACCTCATTATATCGTCTCTGATTATAGATTTAATCCTGAACCTGACGTTGACTGGTCCACTAGACCGAGACAAGACATCCGCTGACTCAACAGGAGGGACCTGGCCCACTTTAGCTACGTCTTAAACCGAGTTCTTGAATTCAGAAGTCTTTCACCTGTCAAGATGATAGACCTACATGCTACTCATTAAATTAATTAGCATCACACGTTTTCACACTTCATATTCTTTAATATCATCATGCTGTTTTGCACATTTAGAACTAATACGATATCACTGTTTACAAATTCACCCCAAAGACAGATGTTTAGAGGGTTTGTAGTGAACCCAAGTGTAACATTAATAAATTGTGCATTCATTGAAGAAAGCAGAAAGGCAGAGGCAATGCAAGAGGCTGGCTGGGAAGAAATTATACTAGACTTCTCCTCTAGTGCACAGAAAGTTTATTTTTTTATATGCACACAAAATATGCAATAATGCCCTTAATGCTAGTATAAAAATGATACTCAATATCTCTTTTGATATCGCAGCAAAAAGGGAAAAAAAAGTCCTTGGCACACAAAAAATTGGATAATAATTATTTCTGGAGTTACCACCACGTATCTGGTGGGTTCATTGCTGGAGAGAACGCTGTAACAGCCACAGGTTGAGGACCAGTTGATTTTCTTCTTCTTTCTCCGTTAGCTTGGTCAGGAAAAGGTGACTCACATTCGGTCTGTCTTTCGCTTGCATGTCTGCTTTTTTGTGTGCAGTATATCTGTCAGACCTCTTCCCAGTCTTTCTTTTTCTTTCTCACACAAACAACTAAATAATACATGAAGTAATATTTTTGTCCCTGAAATCTGCATTTCCTAAAAAAAAAAAAAAAAAAAAGTTTGCAACTGTCAAATTAAAAAAATCTTAAATCAATCCAAAACTCAAGTTCCCAGCATGCTCATCTGTTTCACTGTTAACCCAGCAGATGCAGTGATCCTTGCAGTGGTAAATCTGTCAGTATGTCTGACGTTATATACGTCTGTCCCACACATCTAACATATGCAGCCACTAGCGTGAAATCAAGAGGAGCCTTCTTGATGTTAAGAGGTGGAAAACGGGTGCCAGGGACAGAAAATACTCAGCTTCTGATGGAGGGAAAAAAAAAAAAGAAAACTGGAATACGTTGCTTTTACTGTGCAAACACTTAAAATAAACAAAAATGTCCCACCTTTCATAGATCTATGAATTTGCTTTGAATTGACTAAGATTAAACACTTTACATCCTTTATATCCTGTACTTCTTAAAACATTAGTATTGCCCTGAAAAACACTAAGAACAACGATGGCTAGTGATAAATTAAGCAATGAGCTTTTAGGACGATGTGTGTTAGGAAAGAGGAGCAGCAAGAAGAGTGGGTGGGTTGTGATATATGTAACAAGCAATGATGTTTGTCTAGGAGATAAAGGTATTATCTAAGAGAGACAGAGAGTTAAAGGTAGAGAGGTTAAATGCAACAACATATATCATCACATAGGTACATTATAAGATAACCAAGTCATCTTTAGTACTTGTTTGATTCAGGTTAAGGCAGACAATACGTGTTTTTTGTAATGCAGCATAAAAACAGCATTAGTTTGTGTTTAAGATTATATTAGTATTACCAATGTTATTCATCCAATGTCCTGCAGATTTTGGGAACTGAGATTAAACAATGTCCTCAGGATTTTTTTTTATATTATATCTTTGCTTATTTTCACTAAAGATTCTCGGCTGCAGCCCTCATTTACGTCTTCCTTTGTCACTCCCTTGCAGAACAGAGAGATCTTGTAAAAGTCCAGCTGTGAAGACGAATTCCAGAGCTTCCAGGAAAAGCGCTATCAGACAGCATTAGCCCAAATAACGTTGTTGATTAATCATTTACTAACAGGCTCTGACGTTGCTTCGTATGAGAGACATCCAAAGGCTAAAGCATTACTCACACTGCCTGGTGTTTCTGGTCACACACTGACACACACACACACGCACACATGTAGAAAGAACACACTCTTGAGCATGCATACACATGGCTCCATGCACAAAAACACTACTTAGGGGACTTGGATGCATGTGTGCATACCGCTCTCAGGCTTCTTGGCCTGTTACCTGACTGTAGCTCAAAGACCAAGTTTGGTTTGTAATTCAACCCTTTTTCCTCTAAACATTTGACAAGCAAAGCTCCAGCAGGTGACAGAGACAGAGAGCGCAACGCGGACGAAAAGCTAATTTGAAGTGGGGTTTTTTTTTTTTTTTTTTTTTTCCTCCCAGCAAGAAGTTAACCTTAGCCAGATAAACAGGTGATTAATTTAACTGATCAGAAACACATGCTTAAACATGTCCTGATGAGAACCGAATCTAGAGCCAGATACTGTAGATCTAATTCATTACTTGTAAGTACATGTAGATTCATTGCTTCGATGTCAGTGGATCAAAGCAATATGAGCGGATTGGATTACTAAACTCACAGTAATGATGATTCCTTTTTACACGAAGATGGAGAGAAAGAGGTACAGAAAGGGAGAAAAAAAACAAAAAAAAAAAGCAAATTTGATATCTCTTTCTTGGTAATCCTTTGCGTGATGACAATATTATTTTCATGTTGGTGTCTCCCTCGTTAAAGGTAAACCAGAACACATGTATGTGGTGTTGTTTGTTTGTGCTTGTAATTAAAGGCCTGTCACTTAGAGACACTGAGGGCTCCCCGGGCCAAGATACACACACAAAGAAAGATGTCTGTTATATAATAAAACTAAATGAATCATTGTAATTATTCTCAGACGGGCGCTGGGAGGGAATACCTCAGAGACCAACATTATAGTGTCATGTTAGCATGAGCATAGCTGTAGTTTTTAAGTGTGTGTGTTATAGACAGTATATAAAAGACGATGTGGGTATCTAGCAAATGGCAAACACAGAATACTATAAGCTCATCTGAATAGTAACTATCCTGATAATATGCTCCGTGCTCCAAGAAAGTCTAAATATTTGATAGCATACCTGCTAACATATGATTACACGAGACAAATGGTTTTAAACAGCACTGAAATACTTTTTCAAAGATTGAAAAAGACTCCTAAACGCCGCAGGCCAAGTTGATTCAGCTACAAATTATATTTTCTTTTTTTTTTTTTTTCTCTCTTTTTTTTTTTTTTAGTGCTGCGGTTGGATAAACTCCCTTAACACAACTGCTGCAAAACCATCTGTCTGAGAGGAGAGTAATCAGTGTCAGGTGAAATAACACGGATGGACCATGAATCACTAGAAAAATTTGAATGCTGATATTAAAAATCTGTGTTGGAAATCTTACGCAGTGCTTCCGACAACTCTGGATCTAGAAAAGTTTTCCTCAGGATTTAAGTTTCTTCGAATTTCAGTTTTTGATATTTTGGAATTTGCACCTGTACAGCATGACAGTTTGAAGGTGTAACACCTGGAGTTATTTGAGCCAATGTTTTCTTACTCACAGGGTTTCCAATTTTATGTCAAGCACAAGGTGCTTCACATACGTTGACAAGTGTTTCACGTTTTCTTCATAGACATAAATCACACTATTGCTATTCTTCCATCATAAATTGTATAATGTAAACTTGTGTGGTTCAAATGGTTGTGATTAGAAGGATTTGTTGTGACACGATTTATTTACATGAATTTACATGTCAGTGTAAACTTTTGATACAGAACAACAGGTGATTGCAGTCAATAGTCCTTGCAGTCTGTTGCACCAGCTGTGTGTAAGTTCTCTCTTACGTCAGGTTGGTGCAAAGCCCACACTAAACAATAATAATAATCATAATAATAATGAAATAAATTAGTTTGATACTAAATCTGTGTTGCACCACAGAGATGTAAGTTTCATCTTGGCTACACTGGCATAAAGTCCACACTAACTAAAATATACACATTCTGTGGCCAATCAGTGAAAAGCATTATTCTTGATCCAGTGTTTATTACCGTGTTGTCAAATTACATCAACAGTCTGGGACAGGGTTGTTGCCTACCACAAATGAAGGCTTTTATACGCTATTGCTATTTGTTAGGTTCATAGACTGTAACTTAGTAAGGTTACATCTGTGGTGAGCACCCTTCATCATCATTGTATTGTAATTTACCACGTTATGATCCTCCGAGGGCCCAAGTCAAAGTCATCATAAATGTCCAAGGGGGTGTAATCTATCATGGAGAACGTATTGCCAACGCAAAACAACTGGTATGATTTTCTCCTTCTCATCTTCCCAGTTATCCCTCCTTTCATAACGATGCGCAACGCCAAGCACTATTTTACGGAGGACTTTACACCTACTAAAGGCTAGGTATGAGATTTAAGTTGTAACGTATGCCTATGTTGGAACTATTTCAGCTGGTGCAACCCTTAAAATGTTAGTAGTGCATAAACTCTGACTTCATTTATAAATTATGTTCAAACTAGGCCATGTTTGAACTATGAATAGACATGTTTTAGAACACACAAAGATCATCTGCTTGGAGTAAGAATGTGTGTGACACACATGTTTTTTTCACATGTTCGGCTAGCTTGTTAAAAAAATTCTTAAAGTGGCATCTTCTGTTTCTACCTCATTAAAAATCCAAGATCTCTAAAAAATGCAAATATGTTTGATTTCAAACAATTTCCTGCTGGACACAAGATGTTTCCTATGTATTGTTAGTGCACTGCAGGCTTCAAGTTGCCACATCACATAGCAGCCTTTGCCCCCAAACTAGGTGTAATGTCATGAATAATGCTCTTTCATACATGCCATGAACGTTTAAGTTTAAGGCTTTAACCTGCAAAATAAATAGTAAGGAGTGCTAGTGGTTGTAAATGTAGTATTTGAAAAGAACTCCTGAAAATAAAAACAAAAAAAAACCAAATGCATACATGCAAAGAGTAAACCAGTAAATTTAATAACAGAATGTACTACAGTCTCTGATTTTTATTACTTACTTTATTGAAATCTATAAAATTATTTATGCGTTCTGTTAGAAATGTGGAGATGCAAGCCCCCCCACAGCAGCCATATCGGAGAGAGTCTCCATCGACTCTGGGGTGTTTAGTCTGAGCGCTCCACGCCACCATCTGCTTTACAGCTGTCTGTTGGAGGGTCTAATTAGAACAATGATAATGTCCAATCATCTATGCTACATTAAACTAACATTTGACTCGACCAATCAGAAAGTCAGGGAGCCCGAGGAGTCAAAGCTCAAGAGAGGAGCTGTTACTGTCAAAGAGCTAAATGAGTGGTTGTTAAAGATTTAGAACATTTCGGTTGCTCGTGCTAATTACAGAGAGCCGGTGACTAGAAGAACACAGTCGAATAGAGTTAATCTAGCACTGAGATGATTCGTTGTGTGTTGATTGACAGTGTTAATCAACAGCAATTGTATATATTTTTGTCATTTATTTGTTGCAATGATTAGTTAATTGATTGATGACCAAACCAGGAGAAAATTACCGGTAATTGGCAACTATTTTGATAATCGATTACTTACTATAACACTAGCTTCTGCCCTTTCCCAGCTCTTTCCCTTCTCCTCTTCCAACATCAGTTACTGTATCTTTTCTTCCTCCTCCTCCTCCTCCATCCTCTTCATTCTTTCTCACTCCCATGCCCCTCAGGCCTGACACCAGCCTCCCTTTGAAGTCCTCTTTTAAGAGCACAATTAACCCCCTCCTCCAGACACTGCACTCACTTCTCACCTTTTTAATAAGGCACTCATAGACAAGTGTCAGACCTTTTTTTTCTTTTCTCTCTCTCTCTCTCACACACACACACACACACTTAGATCTACAGGTCCTTACAACACGCCTGTAAATTCTTTTGTCACTTGGCTGCAAACTCAGAGACCCCTTCCTGTGTACATGCTGTGGTACCGTACACATGTGCGTTTGTGAGAGAGAGAAGGCAAATGAAACGGGGGAAACAGAGGGTCTTCTGGTGGTTTGACTCAGTGTAAATGCAGCTTCCGGTACTTGGATACAAACTGAATCAGTGGTGACTGGAGGTTGAAAGAAGTCATTAGGGCAGTAGACCATCTAATTGCCTCTCAGCATGTGCTGTTTTGTGCACCGCTCACAATATCTATCCAGTTTTACTCCAAAACCAGGGTCTTAATACGCTGCTTTAACAGCCTCTACTCTTCTGGTTTTGGAGATTTGCTCACATTCAGCATTAAGAGCTCAACTTGGCATCTTAAAAGGAAACAGGTCCATTTTCCTGTGATTTGTACCCCATACCTCTGCAATCTATACATGCTCAGTGTTTCCGGCGCTGACGGGATTCATGGCCTCAGGCTCTCACAGTAATTCAGTGCAGGTCAATCTTTGTGGCTCAGCCTGTTGCACGAGGATGTTTTCTTTGTAAACCTCGATCAGGGCACATATGAATATCGCCTGATAGCAGTAGACATGATTTAAAATAATATTGAAATTGCCACTTTGACTAGTTTTTGTTGTAGAGTCTAAAACCAAAAATGATTGCCTCTAAGGCTCAAAACTTGCCACATCAAAGTGAAAACCTTTGTTCCCGTTCAGCCACAACAGCGTTATTGAGCTCAGGACGGATGTTGGGAGTGAAAGCCTGGCGGCAGTGTTGTTCCAATTCATCTCCAAGGTGTTGAGGTCGGGGCTCTGTGCAGGTCACAGGTCACAGATAGACGTATTTAAATATTAGAGCTAAACTAAATTAAAAACACCCCCTAGCCCAAAAAGTATACAAAAGGGGTGTCCACATACTTTTGGACATGAAGTATATATATCTTTTCATCAGTTAATAGTGTGCATCATTGTGGCACGCTGCTAATCCTGCAGAGATTGAGAGGATATTCCATATGCAAACACAGACATGCTGCCTTCCTAAAATAACTTCCTCAGAAGCGACGGCAGCTCAGTGTTGAGCTACTTAAGACCAGCAAGCCTTTGAGGAGGGAAGACTTTCCTTCCCCACTTCTCTCTCTCTCTCTCTCTCTCTGTCTCTCTGTCTCTCTGTCTCCCTCGCTTTCTGTCATTAATAATATGATATTGTTCCATCTGTCGGGGGGAGCCAGCGTGGAGCACGTGTTTCCAGTTAGGCTCATCAGAACCTGATGTGGGGAGGTCCGAGTGAACGAGAGGGACTGAAAACTGGGAAGCTTGGCCTCGAATGGGAAAAGTAATTAAATCACCGGGTCTCCACTATTTCAGCGCACAGGTATACAATTTGGTGATATATGAAAATTCACAAAGTCTGCTTGGAACAAGATGGACTCTGATATCCCGTGGGAAAGATATGGGGGGGGGGTTTAACATTGTGATTTAACATTGACACACTGTACAAAGCATTTTTCAGATTGTCTAGTTTTATGTCAAATGTTTACATGCACATATTTTCAACAATATACAATTTATACAATATTGTATAATTATATTGGTTTACAAAGAAGGTGCCCTGGGACACAAGCAAGTTGACATTACTATTAAAACATATTTGTAAGATGCCATAATGTAAAACAACAAACAAGTAAATAGCTCGATCAAAGGCCTTGTTCTGCCCACTGCTATAACCCCATCTCCAGACAATACTGCTGCAATCATTCTGCACTAAATGCAGAAATAAACATCTCTGGAGCCAAAACTCTCTTCTCACATCAGGAATCTCATCCAACCAACCCACATCTGTACAGAGAGGTTTCAGAAGGATAAGAGCCCCCCCGTCTAATACACTGTCAAATCTGCTGATTTGACAGTGTATTATTGATTACAGATTGAATATCACCAACGTGCAGGCAAAAATTGGTGATTTGTAAACACTAAAGAAAGAGAAAACAGCAGCTTGTTAGACAGAGCTGCTGGCTTTGTTATGTTTTCTATAATTCTAAAGTTGTGCTGAATGATGTTTATAGGAGGAATAATGTAACCTGAAATCACCCCTTCAGTGGTAAAATAGTGCAAACACTCTTCATTTTGACTGTAGCATCTGTCCTTCTAAATCAACTCAGAGAGGTAGACACATTTACTTATCTAACTATTTGAAGTTATATTATCACAGTTGTGGCTTTTACACTTATTCGCAGCACATCACTCGCAGTGTTTCTGTGTGGACTTTGCTGGTGAGGCTACTTGTGGTCTGCTGTGTTGTGGTCTTATAGAGTCTCGAGTGTAACTGTATCTGCGTGACCTGGGTTACTGCCGCCAGCAGAGCTGCAGTCAGCGTACTGTGATGTCAGAGACTGCATCGCGGTGCCCAGAGATGGTGCGGTGGTTGCAGAGGAGTACCACCTAGTTTAAGAAATCATATCTGCTATCAGAACTGTCAAATCACTGGTGTGCCGCCAGTAGCGACAATCAACATCAGTCAGATTTGATTAATAAAATTATAAGTATATAATTATAAGTATAGTTTACCATAGGAAATGTTCCAGTGTTCTGTTATGGTCAACTTTTCCAATTGAATCTCTATGGATGTGGACACTGTTTGTTACTCAGACAGTATATGGATTCAGTAATGTTAGAAATATTATACTGCAATGGTGGAATTCAGACAGCATTCATGAACGCTCCTCATATTATCTCTCTTCTGTGATTCCTCTCGTTACTTTTGTTCCGTAATGCTTTCATGAGCTTCTACCAAGAGTAGGATGTAGATTCCTTTAAAATCGTCCTTCATCTTTTATCATCTTTTATCCATTATACTTTGGTTCAAAGACCATCTTTAGATGCCTCGAGGAAACACAACCCATAAATTTTGAATCATTCCATTTGGTTTGGTTTGGTCAAAGAGAAGGACTTTTTAAATGTTTTCCATCAAAGAGCGGTCTTGTAGTACAATTAAAACCCTTGTTTTTCAAAAAAATGTGTCTATTTGGTCAGTTTTGGTCAGTGCCGTTATGTAGAGTAGAAATCCAGCCATGTTGTATTCTAGTAACACACTAAGAGCCGTTTATGTTTTCTTTACTGCATATTCCATGGGTACACGTTTGATTGTGTTTTTGCATGCTTTTATTGTGTGTGTGTGTGTGTGTGTGTGTGTACATACTTTAATGTGCATGAATGTGTGTGAGTGTGTTTGTGGGCCACAGTAGGCTGCAGGCGAGGTTACATCTTGCAGCAATTAAGCTGCATGCGTCTCTTACACCCCTCCATTCGTCTACTGCAGAGTCTTGTTTCAAGCCAGCCTGCATTAGACAAACTGAGAACATTTGACGGCTTGGTGACTTGGGCTAGATGAGTAAACATAACAACAACATGTTCCACACATCAGTTAATTACTTTACAGGAGGGGGGTAGAAGGAAGAGAATTAAACGAGAGTTAAGTTAAGGAATAGAGAAATGGGGAAGAGTGAGATATAAGTGAAGGCCTTGATGTGATGACAGCGGCTGAAACGGGAACGGGAACAAAAAGATGAGACTTGCAGACTTATGTATACGCTATGTTTACATTTTCACATCTAAGAAAAAAACAATCTGTAAAACATGTTTGATTTCTCTGTTGCAAACTTTCACTTCCACAATGCTCATTACCGTCAGACCCTCCATCACAATGCATGTATAAACACCCCTGTGGTCTCAATGTTCTGCCAAGGAGAGAGAGAGAGACGCGGATCAGTGAGTTTTCTCAGTTTTCTGCCATCAACATGATGGCAATCACAACATGACTGAAAACATGCTAGCAGTTCTCTTGGCTGAGATTACAGACATACCAAAACCTTCCTCTGTTTCTGTGTGTCTGGATGCCAAAAGCATTACTGAGAGACACTTTGATATCACAATAGAACAATAGAAGTTTAAACTAAAGTGTCAACATATAGTCAACAAATAATCTGATATATGATCTATTGTAATGAGAAGTCACACAAGTATTGATTGTGGAGACAGTATGTATACTGAAAACGTGTAGTTGAAACTAGTATGTAGATTGCTATACTGCCCCTAAGACTAGATATTTTCATATAACCAACAATACAAGTTGGATTAGTAGTCTGGTGAGGTAATAAGATGAGGTTTCCACGGTTACCCCTCATAACTACAGAAAGACCCCCTGAAGTACAAGTACCCCCTCGTTGGGAATCACTGATCTACACTACACAAATGTACAGTATGTGGACACCCAAACATTGCACCCATGTGATTATTGAATATCTCATTGTAAAACATGCCGTCTTTGTGCAGTCAGGATTTTCAGAAGAACACATGTACACATTATAATTAAATGCATATGGAAATGTGATGGATTCTGAATATGTTACCCATTAATGCATCTAAAATATCCGTCTGTTGATATTATTATCCATGGTAATAGCAAATATGGAAATGTATATTTAGACACGATGTGAGATTAATTCACCTTTCAATCAGAGAAAAAGTTTCTAGCCCTGCAAAGTCACAGTCTTTTATCAGCTCCAGTGGAGTAACGACGTTCTTTCAGGCTTTTTGATACCGCATTTTATTGTTGGCTCGACTAACCACAGCTTGATGAGATGCAGGGCAGAGTTCAGCTGCTGGCCAGATATCCTGACGGTTGTCACCAGGCAGAGGAACCCCTGATCTTCTTAAGATTTAGTTTGGCGCAGCTGGTTACATTTTAGTGCTGTCTTACATCTTGTAGCCCAAACACAACAATAATTGTAACAAATATTTCTGTAATTGTGCCACAGTTATCCAAAAGCATCCCATATTTACTAGAAGAGACAAGAATCTATAGCAGGAAAAAAGTTAAGCAGATAACTCCAGCCAGCAGCCTTATGACACACACCAATGAAAAGTCATACAACAGTATTTATTACGCACGCAATCAGTGATTAGAATTGCACAGTATAAACAAATAGTTAGCAATGACACAAACAAAAAAAAGTTCTAAAATGGACTTTATGGCTGCTGTGTTAAATCACCACTGAGCTGCAGTTGTCAAGTAAACTAACCAGAAAACTGCATGTGCCAGCTGATAGAGGTTTCTACGTTACTTCTCTTAGTCGCAGATTTGTCCCTCTCTCCTGATCTGCTACTCTTGCTCCACCATGCTTTCTCTCTTGGCCCAACCTCTTCTCATTTCCTCTATGAAAAGGCTCTTCCAGCTGCAGTCTTCCTCTCCTGGGCTTTGACCTTCTGTTATGACTTCTTAGCCTTATCCAAAGTCTGTCTCCACTGTTCATTTCTGAGCCATTTTTCTCTTTGTATAATTATTATATACTATATCTGTATACATGCAAAAAAGTAAGTAAATTATGTCCTCCGGGGGTTCCTCAGGGTTCAATTCTCAGTCTCCTCATCATTTAATATTTTGGCATTTTTTGAATCCGTTAACCCCTAATATTGCTTTAAAGGAGGGCAGCAACTAACAATTGTTTTCATCATAGATAAATATGCAAATTATCTTATTAAATCTTTTTGTGATTTGTTTAATGAATGTCATAAAATAGCAAAGAAGGGTAATTATTTTTGTCTCACCAACAGTTCAAAAAACAAATCCTAATATTTCAGTAGATGCAACCTGGGAGGTTTTGGAAATGTTGTTTTCAAAACGATATAAGCTAGGATTGGGCAATATTACGATATGGCATAAGTGTTGTCTTTTTATGGTTTTTAAGGCTGCATTACATTAAAGTAGTAAGAAGAAAGAAGTAAGTTACTGAACTTACCAGCCTCATCAATATCGGGGTATTTGGTCAAAATTATTATGATACTTGCACCTAGCCCCAATACAAACAATACAAACATTATTTAATAATCAAATAATTTGTTAAAAATGTTTCAGTTGTCTGACTGATTCATTGGCATTTTTTTTTTAGTTCTACTTCAAAAAGCCCTTTGAAAAATGAGATAAATAATATGTGACGTGTGGAACAACAGTAGAAATATCTGGAAAAAATATTGAAGGAAAACACTGAAAGGTCAATGTGATTTTCTTCAAATGAACAAATATGAACACAGAAACAACAAAGAAAACTTTGTCGTTTGAACGTCCTCATCGGTTATCTTGAAATTGAACATTTGAGTTTAGCAAAGCAGAATTGCTCCTGCCACCCAAAGACATTGAGGTTTCACTGCAGCCTGGGATGCTTGACAAATATGGGACCTTCCTGGATTAGGATCACAGCACTAGATCTCTTTTCACTAACCCCCAAGGCCTGGGGGCAGAACGTGTGGGAAAGCAAGATTGACAGGAAGTTGTTGTGTAAAAGCAGAGGTGTGTGTGTGTGTGTGCGCGCACACTTTCTTGGATGCACATGTGTATGTGTGTGTTTGCCCAGCAGGCAGAACACAGGGCCAGAGCAGGAAACGAAGTGGTTGTGCCACCGGTTAGAGGAAACACAACAGCAGATAAATTACCCAGAGTTGGGCTGGCAGGACTTCTGAGAGCCAAAACTGAGTGGACACTGAGGGAGGACAGAGTGTTGACATGGAGGACGGTGTGCCTAACCCAACAGGAAAACAAACAATGCATGACCTTTAGCTTTTAAGTAGAAGTATTTCAAACTCTGAAGCCTGACATGTATATTTTTTACTTGAGAAGAGACACAAATACCATGTATGTATAAAGTGTTTCAGTAAGGTGACTGTAAACTCTTCCAAAAGATATTCATACATTAGGCGTGATCAGATATTTTTGTTATGCTTCTCAAGTCAATTGTTAAGCTTTTTTCATTAACTTAACAACTTTTTTTGTAAGCAGGGAGGACTATATGGCAGAGACATGAGGTGCAAGTTTGACAAAGGTTGCCATCTAGTGGTCATTTACTGCCAATTTAGTCTCATCCTATTATAATGCTTCACTCAATACTTACCATTGGTTGTTAAAGAAAATGTAAAATGAACTCCTGGATAACAAATAAACAGATCACATTGTTGCTAAGAAATGTTTAATTAAATGGACCATTTAGTTGATCTATTATGCTATGTGTTCTTTATCTAGAAACCAAAGTCTTTAGTTGCACTGTTAAGAACTGGCATCATCCTCTAGCTTTTGAGTTTGGGAGATGTATGATTAGTATGATTTTTGGAGAAGATTGATGATTGAAATGTATGTATGTACTTTGATGATTTGAGGTTGTTAATCCTTCATGAAACGGCTCGCCACAAAATTGAAATATTCTGGTGTACAGATATCATCAGAAATTGTAAAGGTTGTTCAATTCTGAACTGTTTAATTTTTTAGTTTTAAGTTTGTCTCAAATGCCTGGGAAAGATGGACGACTAACTTTGTATTAATTTCCTTAGCTTAATAATTATAGTCTTTATACTTAACTGTATATTTATATGAATTTTGATGTAGACATGTAGTCCAAAAACTTGATTGTGGTTTTGATTTTGGGACACTTTGTACTTTAGTAGTGTTATAAAATGTATACATAGCATAACATTACCATTTAGCAATAAGCAGATCATTTTAACTCATTCTGATTTATAATAAATGGAAAGCATAAAACACAAGACACCAGAGAATACAATATTTTAAAAATGTATTAATGTGGGCAAAAAAAGCAATTGTCAAACAAGCAGTTTTACAGATCACTACAGAACTGTTGGTAAAGAAAGAACCAGCAGAAAAATAGTCTCTTCCTCATCCCTTTCTTGGTACAAAACATTTCATTCAAGGCCTAGAGAGAAGTTTTTTTTATAATATCCCGCAACCTATGAAATGAAATAAAGACATGCAAAGGCTCTACTCAGGGTCCAACAAAACTCAGTCAGGTGTAAATCATGTTCAGTAAAAAATTCCTGAGTGATTAACGAGAGTGGGAGGTTCACTTCAGTCCGATAGAAATGTGTTTAATCTGTTTCCAGATAAACCGTGTTAGTGTTGTGTGTTTTCTGAATAATCAGACTGAGGGCATGTGGCTGTAAGCACAGTACTAAGGCAAAGGAGTGTAATGTGAAAATAGTTCAGAAGTCTCAAAGACATGCATTTGAAATTAATTTTCAAAAACTGTATATAACTGTATAACAGTGTATAACCGTACCTGCAAAGGAAGATTGAAAGGAGATGGGAGAATCACAAACATAAGACAGAAAGTCACTCCTGAAAATTGGCAAAAATATTAAGATGGTACAAGGAAGTGATATTTTGGCAATTAAGAACTGTTGATATTGACTGTTATTCCCAGTTATAAGTACTGCAGAGCATGAAAAACACAAGTGTAGGCACGTGACAGAAAACAGAAGTTTTATGCAAAATGTTGCTTTTTAAGTAAGAAATTGCTGAACAAAAGACCAAAGTGTAAGAGTAGAGAAACGCAAGAACCAAAAAGCTTACCTACCTAACTATCCTCAAGTCAAAAAGTCTAAAACATTAAGCCCATAATGCTGGGCATTTGTTACAAATGAAATATTTTGTCTTTTTGTTACAGTAAGTCGATGCTATTCAACCCCTTATAGGTAAAAGTAAATATGGATAATAACAGGAAAATAAACTAAACAAATTAAAGTGTCACTAGAACAAATAGTGCGTTGACATGAAACAAGGCCATCAAAAATACAGCTATCAAACCTCTTCATTAAAGTAACTTAGAAAACATGACATTGTACTGTAATACAGTTCAGTAAAATTGGATTTTTTTGTGCTAATAGAAAAATATCATTACAGTATCATCACTTTTTTTTTTTTCATAGAAGTGCGGCCAAAAAAGTTTTCTATGATTTTTTTTGGGCTGCCGTTGGAACAAAGTAACACGCATCACTATGAGGGCACAAATAATTTAGGTCGTATCAGGACAACATGAACAACCGTTGAACATTTAGACAACAAGTAAAATAAAACTAACACTGTTGTATCATGAAAATAGATACTATTAACAGCAGCGCCAACTTTCATATGTATCTAAATGCACACGTAACAGAAACAAACTCACTGTTTTCATTGGACTGAATAGTGCGTACACACATTACGTTTGCATTATCACACTTGTGCAACAGCATGTGATTTAAAGTTACAGCACATTTACAGTGTAGTGTTAACATGCACATCCTGAAACTATGCGTTTGGCAGAAGATTTCAACCGACTGGCTGTCAGACAGCATCTGTGTGCTGGGCTGGAGTTTCCCAAAAACAGCCTTCGCAAAGGCAAAGAACACATGACTGTAAACCTCATTTACAAAGACTCGAGGTTTATCCAGAGGCACCGAGTGTTGCTCTGCTTGTTGTCGGCACAAGAACGTGTAAATTCGGACGGAAGGAGGTGAGGGGATGCCATCAGTTCACTTAAACTTCATTCACAACATGCTTTTGGGAAACCGGACCCGTTGTGTCTCAGCAGGCGTCCTTGGCTTGACTTGGCATCTTGCACATCATCAATATCTGCTTCAAGGCTTTCTGTACATCCTCGTCCATTTGACCCTGAAGTACACATCACAGGTTCAGGTCACTTTAAAAAACATTAAAACATACTACTACCGTACCGCATGATTTAAAGGGTCGGTTCACCCAAATATGTTACCGTATCTGCCCACACAGATACTTTTGGGTTACAGTCACATTTCTGTGCTGAAGAGAGTTTTAGTAATGTTTTTGTAAAAGAAAATAGCCAAATATGCATTGTGTGTGTACAGTGTGAAAAAAAAATCTATGCTAAATTACCAAAAAACTACAACCTGGCTGACGTTACATAAAGCATTTATATTATATTTTAGTATAATATATCCACATGAATAAAACTGAAAACATGAACCTCCTGTGTTATTAGCAACACTGTTTGATTTGAGGTCCTTCTCACTCAGGATTAAAATCTAACAGTGACATTACTTCATTGACAAATATACTATAAACACATTTTTAATAGTATATTAGAGGACTATTTAGCGTTGGATCCTACTCTATTTTTTCCCTGCACCTTGCTAATGTTAGCCACAAATGTCTTTAAAAATAATACTTGAACTTTTCAGTCAGTGTAGCTTTCTTTGATTTTTATAACATATCGTTTTATTTTTAAATTTTTTTTTGTTTTTACACAGAAAGTACTGATAAAAAGAAGTTAAATTAACTGTAAAATAAGCCACTTTATATACTTTTGTGGCAGAAAAAGAAGCGAGGCACGTCACCCTATTCTCTTCCCATTGGCTCGCAGACCTGGAGCCCCGAGACATGAGGTCTGCATTTGGAGCCTTCTCATTTCTGTCGCCGCCCCAATACATTTGAGGAGAACAAAACTGTTGTTTGTTTCTAAATTACACTTAAAAATTGAACAGCGACATATGTTTACAGCCCCCACAACTCAACAATTACCGGCCTCATTGTAAATGGTTTTCAGTGGAACTACTTTCTACCGTAGAAATGATCCCATGTGCTGTGAACAGCTCAAATATAGTGGGATGAAGGCAGACATTTGAGATGGATATTTCCAAACTGTAGCTAATTTCTCTGCATCAAATCTGCACGATTGGATACTGTAAAATATGTTTATTTTTTTTCATAATTTGGGTGAGCCGTTCCTGCAAAATTTAAGGAGAAAACTAGTGGATAGATGTACCTGGACAGCGTAGAGGAGGTGCATCCTGTAGACTGACACAATCTCATGGTGCTGCTTCTTTGACTCCTACAAAGAAATCAAGAGATAAATGCAAAAAACTCAGTTAAGTATATCAAAAAAGTATCCATGCATCAAATATGTATATTTTAGAATTTAACTGAATTTTTAAAGATTAAATAAATCTTACAGCCAGTTGGTACTGCAACTGTTTGATTTGTTGCTGCAGTGTCTCCAGCTGCTGGTTTTGCTGCTGTCTCTTGGAGGGGGACCCGGCAGTGTAGGAGAGCTGTGATAGGCTGTTTAAGGCATCCTTCAGCTTCCCGACCTCCCGTGACAGATCATCTATCTGAGGGAGTAAAACATAAAACATCTGGTGAATGAAACAATGAACTATTAAAGAGATTTTTTCCCCCCCAAGTTTAATAGACTAAACAATAGTCTGACAGACAAAAGTGACTGACCCTCTTGTTCTTTTCTCTCTCCGAGGCAACATGATTCTCCACCAGCTGTTTGAGCTGACAAACAGCATCCTGGGACTCAGCCAGCCTGGAGGTCAGCGTCTGGTTCTCCTTCTCCCTTGACATTACCAGCTCCTGCAGGGCCTCCCGCTCTGCGCGATTCTCCCGAGCCTGTTGGATAAGATGGAGGTTATGTAACATTTGAAAATTGTTTCTCCTCCTCTGATTGTCTGCTCCTCCTCTTTCTTCTCACCTTCTGCCAAGCGTCAGCCGCCTCCAAAGCCATTTCATCCTGCTTCCTGAGGGCCCCCTGGAGGAGCTGCGTCAGGTGGCTCACCTCGCCTTCCAGTTTCTCTTGCATGGTCTTATGCTCCAGAAGGGGGACTGAATCATCTGGGGTGACGTCCTTCTCCGCTGCCAGCCTTTTGGTGAAGAACCACATGGTGACACATTAACAATTAGTACTGGAGTACATTCTAGCAGATAGTCGATCTATCAAAGCTGGTAAGATAGTTTGACTATTGAGCTTTATATTCTGATACATGGTCAACTTAATCAACCCATCACTACAGTAGCAGAAACACTCAGCCTCCACACTCTGGATTTAACAAGGTGCTTAAACATCTTTACTGCATAGCTTATAGATATGAAATAACTGTTAAAATAACCAGAAATCACTTGCATAATGAATCTAGTTTGAGGTTGAAAAACAGGCTTGAAAATGTGTGAACCTACCCTTTAATCTATAATAATGTATCATATTTTACATGATTATTTTACATTTTGTAACTAAAATCTTAGAAAATCTGATATAAAATGTGACAAAGTAAAAACAATATTTGGTTCAGTAAAGCAGTTGAGCAGGAGGATAAAGCAATGTAAACTCTTCTTAGTTACATTCATCCACTGGATTTGCTTCTATACCATTTTTCAGCCCAACCTCCAGCCCAGCATCCATCAAGCATATATGACATCATTTGCAAGTTTCTGTTCCCCTTCCTCACCTGTTTTGCAAAGCATCCACTTGCAAGGTCTTCTGGTGTAGCTGCTCTTTCAGGACTTCTGACTGGCTTTCCAACTCTTTGATGGCATTTCCTAAAGATGACATCACCTGTGTGTGATCTTCAAGGGCCACAGAGCTCTGTGCCTGAGCTTCAGCCTCCTGCCTCAGCAGTGAAATGTCCTCCTGAGCGGCCAAATACTTCTTCTCCATATCAGCGAGCAATATCTGCAACTCCTCCACCCGGCCTTTCAGTGCCTGGGCTTGTTGTTCTGAAGAGGGAGATGATACTGCGCTGCTCTCAGCTCGGGCCTCTTCTAGCTGTTTCTGTGAGGCGCTCAGCTGACTCTTGGTTTCGCTATAAGAGTGTGAGAGTTCCCGCAAGCGGCGATGCAGTCCCGCAATTTCCTCATTGAGCTCAGCCTTCATTTCTTCAAAGTCTTTGGCTGCAGCTTCCACTGGCACAGTGCCCCTCAGAGCCTCCTAAACAGAAATTAATTGATTAAAATATGAATGAATGACAATGAAAAAAGTAGGAAATATGTCATTGGATATTGGATGATAGACAAAACAAACTAAATGCATCGAAAAATTGACAAAATGTTTGATGAACAGGGAGAAAATGTTAAATCTGTCTGATCTGTGCTTTTTAACACATTCAGACGAAGCCAATATTTACCTGCAGCATCCTAATCTCCTCCTGCGCCTCCTTGTACAGCTCCTCAATCTTCTGTTCTTCCGCCTTTACGCTTCGTCTTTCCTCCTCTTCCCTCCTCAGCGCCTCCTCCAGCTGTCTAATTCGTTGAGCTGCTTTCTCTTGCTCACATCCTGATTGGACAAGCTGGGCCTTCAGCTGTTTCACTTCTTGTTCCATCAGGTCACCACCTTCTCTTTCCATCTGCACTCTCAGCTCCTCCACCTCCTCCACGGCTTGATGGTATCTTTCCTGGGTGTCTGTCAGCTTCGCCTGAAGCTCTGCTAGACTCTCCATCAGCTCTTCCTCTCTTCCCTTCTCCCTTACACTCTCATCCTCCTCTCTTTCCCTGCCTCTCTCAGGGTTCAGCTGAGCCTGAAGCGAGCGGTTTTCCTTTCTGGTTTCTAGCAGTTTCATTTGAACATTCTCGAGGGCTTGTCTCAACAGTATAATCTCTTTGCTTCCTCTTTCACTCTCTTCCTCCTCAACTCTGTCCTCCTGTCTGATAGGAACACATGAACCGGGGCTGGAAGAGGGAAGCGGTGGCGATGGATCAAACTCATCCTGGGTGGAGTGGAAGGAGGAGTTGGACGCCATGCTGTTTGGACGGCTGGTCTCCTTCGGGTCCTCGTTTTCTTGGAGGGACGGCTGTTTCTGTGAGGTGAAAATTAAAATCCTCAGTAAACAAAGTACGACTGAGACCACTCTTTTGAGTGACATTTTGTAGATTTGTTTTGCTGTAGTTTGAGTTTCTGCATCTTGTTTATGGTTTAACTTAATCAGCACTGAATGAGTTGCTTACCTTGAGTTTGCTTGTAAGTTGCTGGTTCTCTAAAGTAAGAGCTGTGATCTTAGCTTGCAGAGCAGAAACCAAAGCTGCAGATGCTGTAACATTGTGCTCGACCTGTCAACACAAACACATACAACACATACATTTACATGCAGAGACACACAGAGAGCCATAAAAGCAACGTTAGGGACCACTAGCTACCTACTGAAAAACAAGACGAGTTGTGACATGTCTTAAGCTTAGGTTAAACCTCCTTCAAGAATGCCGAAGGTGAAAAAGTTCAGCAGCACATAGACGTCTGGTGTGAGAATATTGCACAAAACTTAGAGAAGCTGTGTACCTTTAAGATTTTAACAACCAGAAAGACTTTAAATAAACTTGTGACACACGGGAAAAAAGTTTAAAGTGAATCAAAACAGCCAGCATGTGAAAAAAAAAAAAGTCCAGCAATATCAAACTCTAAAGTTTAAAAAAAACAAAACAAAACACACATTTCAACTAGAATTAAGGAGCACTGGGTACATGATCCATTCATAAAATGTTTATACACCACTATATTTATACATCAATTGAATGCATGTGCTCTACTTTTCCAACTAAAAGAATGACGTCATTTACTTAGACCAAGTCTTCTGATCTAATCACATCTGTTTTAAAAATCTGCCTGTACGTAATGTAAATATGTCACTATAGCGTTGCTCCATTGTTAATCACCTTTGTATCCAGTTCAGGACCCGTCACCGCCTGCTCCACCGTCTGCTTCAAGTCTTCGATTGTCTCCAGCAACATGTTCCTCTCTTCATGTAGCTTCTCAACCTCCTCTCTAACTTCATCCTCCTTCAAAATCAGAAAGGGGGAGGAGAGAGAGAGGAATGGGGGATGGCAGGAAAGAGGAGCAAAAGATGGATAAGAGAAGTAAGAGAAAAAAAGAAGAACAGAGGGGGGAAGGGGTATGGTGATTAAAGGCAAGAAAATGCCAATTGGTACCTGATATGCTACTTTATGATAAAGACAACTATATACAAAAAATGTGTAGTGTCAACATCTCACAAGTAAGAACACAATTTCACAATCCTGCCTGCCAAGTCCATTTGTTTTATTAATAATATATATACTTGTTATATATATTTTAGGGTCAGGAAAGGTTAACCCTCATGATATACTAGACTTTTTTCCCATTTCTAATTCTCTTGTGAGCCTCTCTTTTTATATAGAAGTATAGAATTATGTCATCAGGTAAATAAATATTAATGCACTGTGGATTTTTCTCTGGCTGACAGAAAGCCAGTGTAATGACTTAAGAATCGGGGGTGATGAGGTTTGACCGTCTGGTCCCTGTCAAAAGACCGTTGTAGTAGTCAAAGCCTGCTAGAAATAAAAGTGTGAATGAGTTTTTCCAGGTCAGCTTTTGACAGTTTTTTAGGATGATAAAAAGCAGATCTTGTTACTGCTTTTATGTTGCTATTTAGACTATTTAAGATTACAGTTAACTGTAACGCTGTTCTATTGTAATATTTGTTTTAGCTTAATTGTTAAAAATATAACATGTACAGATGAAAACATGGATTTACATATTGCCCTGTATTGCATTTTCATCATAAATAAACTCTTCCATTTTGTAATAGCCATCACATTATGTAATAATTTATTATAAAGCAGAGACAATTTTACTACATATTGTCTTCAAGGAAATCCCATTTTGTTGAGCTACATAATTACTTAAATAATAGAAGGTGCAGAAACATTGCAGCATATCAGTCATCCTTAAGAACTGCTTTTCTTTTATCATGATGTCTGTTGTGTTCATATTACATTGTAGTTGAATCTCCTGGGAGTGTCATTTATGTTAGATGCCGGGGTGGAGGTAACGACTGAAGGAGAGGAGGGTCCAGAGCTCTGAAGAAGAACAAAGTTTAAGTTGTATTAGTTTTCCCTCATAAACTCTTGTCATGATTTGGTTGGGGGGAAAAAAAAGGCTTTTCCTTCCCAAAAGCATCCTACAGTTAAAATGATCTTCATTACATTTTATGACTATATGTCTAAGATCATCTATTATAATAATAATAATAATAATAATACAGCACCAGTCAACCGTTTGGGCACACCTACTCATTCAATGTTTTTTTTCTTAATATTTTACTATTTTCTACATTGAGGAACAAAACTGAAGACATTAAAACTATAAAATGAAACACGTGTGGAATTATAATTACTGCAGAATGATTATTCATAGCTTTGATGTCTTCGGTATTGCTCTACAATGTAGAAAATAGTAAAGTATGAAGAAAAACCTTTGAATTACTTGACTGGTACTGTGAACAGACAAATACTCAGACTGTCTAGATACAAGTCAGTCAGACTACTCATTTTATGACGTGCATTAATACAAAGAGTGGCATACTGATACAAGCAGACAGATACACAGAGACATGCATTTACCTGCAGTGGGCTAATAGGAGGTGGAGGTGCTTTTCGTTTTTTGGGAGTTGTGATCCGTTCATCACTTAGCTTAGCTACTTGATCATGCTGGGGGGGAGGGCGGGGGGTCAGCAAAGGAGACAGAGAAGAAAAAGAAAAAAGAAAAGTGGGATTCAGTGCTGGTTAGTAAAAGGAGTCAATCAATGAGTGCTTAGAATCGAATCATGTTTTCCAAAACAAGAGCAACTAATATATTTTTTTTTCAAGGTGAGAAATATACTGACTCTACTGAACTACTCTACATGAGGTGCTGCTACACAAGAGAAATTAGACAAAGTTTGTCTTTTGTTCATAATTTTAGCTACTGCTCACTATGAAACACATGAAACACACTTAGACTCTTTCTCTGCTATTAATGATTGAGTTATGTCACAAGTTCAGCTGTTTTAGTAACTTTGATCAATAGTCTGAGAGAGACAGAAAAGTAGTGAAATTATTTTATTATTTCTTACCAGAGGACTTCTAGGAGACTTGGCATCTGTAAAATGAGAAAACCCATCATTTTTAAAACAAACACTTATGACAGAAAAACTCCAACAGAGGGTGGTATTGACTGTCTGTTGAAACTAAAGGAGCATGAATCTCTATCACATAGAAGTTACATTTTTTTGTGTTAAAAAGTTGACAACTCACACCAACTCTCAGTTTTCACCACTTGTCATATTGTGTGTGTGTGTGTGTGTGTGTGTGTGTGTGTGTTTTGCTGCATAACTCTCACCTGGGACCTGCTGTCTGTCCAGAGCAGCAGTGAGGGCAGTTTTGACCTCAGAAGTGCCAGAAAAGTTGGCGTAATATATGACATTGTTGCCTTTTGAATCGACAGCTGACAGGTCTGCTCCTCGCTGAACCAAGACTTCAATAACAGGAACGGCATTAGACTCGGTGGCGAGCATCAACGCAGTCCTGCAGACAAATACAAGAGTATGATATTGATCATAGGTCCAACATCATTTCTGTCACAATCAATCCTCAGTTCTTTGTGACTGTTTCTGTACCTGCCACTGTTGTCAGAAGTGTTGATTTCAGCACAGCAGTCCAGCAAAATGCTGCACACTTCAGCATGACCGTGTTTAGCTGACAACAGCAAGGGAGTGAGTCCATCCTTTGGGACAAAGACAGTATTAGCATTAGATAAGACTGATTCATATGAACATGCACGCATCAGAACGTGGGCCTACACATGGAGTATCATCAGTGTCTGTGTGGTGAGAGAAATCGCAGATACACATGAAAAAGGAGTGAATGTCCAAATGGATTTCCAAGCAGACAAACAGCAAAGTTGTTCCTCCTTCGAAAGTGGCATGCATTTAAGGATGAGAAGGGAAAATCGCTAAAATGACATATTCCAATTCTAAATGAATGGGCTCTGTTGAGTTTATTGCCCTGCGTTGGGCAACTGCAACACAGTGTGTACATATTTTAAACCAAGATTGGCAGATCTTAACCCCAAGCATCTATGACCTAAATCCAACCTAAACATTTGATTGGTTGAGATTGCTGAGGGCCGTGTAGAGTCTGGGACGGGCTGGAGTTCAGGACAAGAACATCATATTCACAAAGATGACACGAGACATATGCACTTGAGTAACTTGTGAATTAAGAGTGAAACTAAAAACAACTGATACAGAACTCAGCATTAAACGAAACATTTCCACACAGTAGGTCATGCATTTTTTTAAAAAGTGAAACAAGAGGAAATCAGAAGTCACATCCAAATGGAAAAAGCAAAAAAATGTCAAGAAACAGTAAAGTGTATCAGCACAGCACAGTTTTGTGTTTTATATTACAAGACTGCTGCTTCCACACACCACAGAGTACAAAACTATGTTTGTGGGTTCCTCTGAGTTCTGTTAAAGACTTTAACAGCCCTGTGTCTGCTCTGCTCCGTCTGTTTCTACTGAGCAGCTCCTTCTCTGGAATCTAAAATGCAGAAATCATTTTGTTCTCAGGGTAATAGATTCAGTCTGTGTGTGTGTGTGTGTGTGTGTGTCTATGTGTAGATGTATACAGGTGTGTATTGATACTTGCCTGTTTATACATGTTCCTTGAGGTTACTATCATCAATTGTCTAAAGCTAGATTTCCCAGATTTGGGCAACAGGGTAAAGTCTGGGCAGAGCTGAAGAAGGGCAAGCAAGCAACTTTTAATCAAGACAAATACCAAATACCTTGCCCTTTTTTAAAGGTTAATACACTATTTATTGAGCAATAATGATTGATAAAATTGCCTCCTGAACAGACTTGAGTTGTAACTGTCTTTAAACAAAAACTTTTGAGAACAAGTTTGTATTTGTACTTTGTATTTTAAGGCTTGTCATTTAACATAAATAAACTACTGAAACCAACAATTACAAAGAGACAAATGTTGATTGAGAGTATATATGATGTTGCTCTATCCTAGTTCATATAATATCTGTTTCAGTGGTTTACATTGTATTTTTTAAGGCTTTTTTTATATTCTGTTGAAATATAGTGAAATGCTGTGACTAGTATGCATGACTCCCTGTTCCAAAATTTGCCTTTTTCAACCCATTCAAACTAAATGCATGGATGCCAAAGAATTACCATGTCTGTGAATCGTGTCAGGGCAGAGCTTGTTGAGAAATGTTTATTTCCAACTGAAAACATAAGGAAGCTTTTACACTCTGTATTACCGCCGTCTCTGAGAAGAATCTAAGTTTACATTTACTTGATTTTCTCTAAACATTCTTCGTCTGACATATGTAAGCTGGCAAATATTCCTCTCCTTCCTTCAGTGTCTTGCTGTGTGTTTATTTAAGTCAAATATAGATGAGGGACAGATATATATTATAGCCATGATATATGCCTGAAGGTAACAAGCTGGCATGTTCTGCTCAGCGCAGAAACACGGCACGAACAGCAATATGTTTCAGATGACTTTGTGGTTCACTGCGTGTGTGTCTACTAACAACAGAGCTGCTAATGTCTCTCACACACACACACACACACACACACATATGAGTGCAGCTGGAAACATAAATGCCGTTCAATGAATCAGTACTACAGTTTTATCTTTCATCTGTAACGAGATGACAGACTCCTACATGGGGTGAGTTTGTCGTCTTATGTGTCAAACTTGAAATGTGTAAATGAGTGTGACATGTGAAACCCTATAGTTAAGCTTTAAAATCCTTACAACCAGTGGTTGTAAGTACAACAAGTGGTAGCATGCACTAGTTTCAAAAGCCGCAACGTTCAACTTGTCCCAAGCTTAAACAAGTACGAGACTGCAATAAATGTTGATTATAAATAAGAAAACATCTTCACATGCAGGCTGAGAGACCACGATGTGATAATAAAAAGGGAAATAAACGGGCACCACATTCTATTCTCTATTACTTCTCACTTGTTCTTTTAAACACACACACACACACACACAAAATATCATGCTAACATACCCCTGTTGGGTAAAAAAACCACAGGCATGGAGCATCACTGCAATGGAGACCACATGTCTGCGGTTTTAGAAGAGAGTTCCCACAGTATACTGACCCTCAATCACATACTGAACAATTATTATTATTATATTAATCAATCTTAAAACGGAGCAGGAAAAATGAGAGGAAATACCAGTTATTGTTGCTTTACAGCAGTGAGAGACATCTGCAGTTAATTAGTTGTCTGCTGTCCTCACAAAAAAATAGCACATAAAGGAATGCAGACAAAACTAAATTGAGGGAAATAAGATACTTGACAGCAGATAAATCCAAACTGCGTACGGGTTGTAAACATAGGGTCACTAGACAGGTAAACCCTAAAGAAAATCCTAAGCAGTCATTAATCTTTCCTGAACAAATTCCTCTCTGAAAATGACACAGTAGAAAAGTGTTATTATTGAGACTAAACCGAATGAATGAAAGTGTATTTCTGCGGTCTTTGTTCTGTTTCAGTAAAGTCAAAGGAAGAAACCGTTGAAGTGATGAGAAAGTACATACTGCATCTTTCAGGTTGATGGGACTTTTGAGTTCACACAGCAGTTGGATGGTCTGGATCTTCCCACTGGCAGCTGAGGAGAAAATCAAACAGCAGTCAGAAAGAAGAAAAACAAAGCTGTCAGTTGTTCAGAGAGATCACAGCAGAATTTGTATTGCACTTTCTCTTCCTTTTTATTAACACAACTTTAACACAGGCAGGCAAGACATTGGTAAACCATCATTACTATTTGTGCAACACTGAAAATACTTTTTTTTTAAAAAACCTAAAACAGCTCTGTCAACTAATATCAGCATCGTAGAACAGATTGAGAAGATCAAAAGAGATCTGTGTTGCTCAATGTAAGCAGATATTGTTTGACAAAGGTGCAGCAATCGTCTCAACACTCACATGTACAGCCCTGTGTACTGTAGTGTTTGCTTTAAATGAAAACCTGCAAGAGTACAATGGGAACATTTGGTTGAAATGAACTGCACTGAAACCAAATTTAATCACTTAATTCCAAATATGGCAGATGATTTCATCGAAATAAAATTAGAGCTTTAACTGAAAAACACTTACCAGCGTGATGCAGAGCAGTCTTTCCTGAGCCGTCTACAGCATCGATAGGACATTTACTCTGGAGAGGAAACAGAAAAAAAAACAGATGTCACACAAATTATAAGTGATAATAATAAAAGTGAACCTTTGTTATTAAATAAGCTTACACGTTTGTGACATGCAGTACAACCTACAGTTTCCCTGCATGACTTTTAAAACTTCCCACAGATGGTACCCGACTATGTCCCGAAATGCCAAATTATTCATAAAATTCTGTCTTGTGCCTGCATATAATTCTGGTGTATCTGTGATAATGTAAAGTAAGTGGAAAAACTAGTTTGTGTGCTGCTTGCTACACTTTTATTTCCACTGAGTTTATTTTCAGAGGAACTGACACTAAAATCTGTTAAGTACTGGTGCTTTACATCAATAACATGTTTATCTGATCTTACACTGGAAATGTACACATTTGCAGCGAACAATATATTACTGCATTTACATGCGTTGTTCTTTTGTTCTTGTTTTGAGATGTTGCAGACTATCATGAGATAGTGAGGTCAGCAGATCGAAGAAGGCAGGGCGTGCGTGCGCGTATGCTTGCGTGCGATCTGCTTGCTTGCACACACAACATGCTGAGGAAATGAAAGAGTGAAACTATTGAAAGAATAGTGCAACTATTCAGTTCATGCTCTTGCTTTCACACATTCCTTTTCTGCTACACCAAGTAATGCATCCAAGAAGACGTCCTGCTGGGCGACTAGTACGTCTGCCATCAAAACATTCTTTATTCCCTGTTTCTTGTGATTCTTGTTGTGTTACACATCTTTAAAAAAAAAATCACTGCAACTGAAATACTGCACAGCCATTACATTAAAATATATATCATGTGGTATCTTATCACCATCAGGAACATGTTTTACTGCTTATTTCAGACACATGTCAAAGTTTGGTACTTTTAAAAGCCTCCTTCACTTTATGCAACTTACCTGAATGAGCTTTTTGCAGCACTCAACGTGACTGTTTTTGGCAGCCAGGTGTAATGGATTAAACCCTGAACATAAATAAAGATAGATTTTTATTAAGATTTTAGTGATAATATGAATGAATTAAAAAAAATGCCCTAAAATTTTACAAGACCGTCACAAAAACATCACACTTATTCTATTTATTTATTTAACATTTATGCAGAAATACATAAGCTCCTAAAGAACGTACACATATTCTAGCACCACTGTACAGTATATACCCACAGTACATACCTGCAGCATCAGTGACTGACAAGTCAGCTCCATGAGCCAAGAGCACAGACAGGCAGTCTGCCTGACCACGTGCAGCTGCAACATGAAGACTGTGCACAAACCCAAAGCAAAGAAAGGAAAAATGTTAGTAGGTACACAATCATGGCAACAGAGGTCCTTGCTATGTAGTTCTCAGTTCTCCAAATTTAAGTACTCATAACCTCCATCAAAAAGGATCATTGGATCCCCTGCGGTGACCTCCTGCTGCAGTAATGGCTGTAATTAAATTAAAACTATAACAAATAAAGTTAGGAACTTCACCTCTCAGCCTGTTCTGTCAAAGCAAGCTGTCCATCTGTCCATCACTAATAGCACTTTGGTTTACACTGATGATTGATCAATCCCTGTCTAATGGTGATGCCTAAATATGAAGCTACAGCCAACAGCATGTTAGCTTAGCTTAATACTGGAAACAGGGGGAAAGCTAGGCTGGCTCTTTGCGTTTTTTTAAATCTGTACAAAAACGAAAATGTAAAAAGCAGTAATTTGTGGTTTTACAGGGCGTCACGTGCTACACTATTTCTTGGCCAGGAGCAGTGACTTCGTGTCCAGGCCATCAGCTAAGACTTCTGGAAAACATTTCACTCAGCACATAACTCCCTGTTGAACCACAAATTGCAATTTTTACAATTTCATACAGACAAACAAACAAGATATAACGTCTCAATTAGAGTTGTTGGATTTTTAAACATTTGAACAGAACAAGGCTAACTGTTTCCCTCTGTTTCCAGTCTTTATGCTAAGCTAACCTAAACGTCTCCTGGCCATAGTTTCATATTTAGCGGACAGACTGATCTAACTCAGCAGCAAGAAGGCGAATATGTGTATTTCACAAAATGTCAAACAATTCCTATATGTAAAGAACATAAAAATACAATTTAATTTTACTTTTATGGTTATAACTGTCCAATATTATAGAGTACTAACAGTTTTCAGAATTTAAACTAGTCTAGTAATCTAGTCTAGACATAGTGTTATTATATCTAGTGTTATTTTGAGTGCCCAGAGTATATATACATATATATATCAGGTAAAGCATTGCCTTATGGGCAGGAATGTCACAAGTCAATATCACCCTGTATGCATTGTGCATATGTGTGCAGAAGACAATCGATACAACTTCTGTTCAGCTCACCAAGCACAATGAAAAAAAAACTACACACTTCCCTTGGTGTGTGCGTGGGATACAAACACACGCTCGTACACAACTATGCCCACATGCCTCTCAATCAGGTTTTATCACCATAGAGATACTGTAGACTCCTCCTTTGTGTGTCCTGAAAAGATTGGAGCGTTGAGATCCCGAACCACCACATTCATCGTGATTTACAAAGGCTGAGTATGCATCTGTATTGGTGATTTTGTGCTCTAATCACACACAGAGAAAAGGTTGAGGATGTGAACTAACAGCAGAATAATAAGCCTGTGTGTGTGTTTGTTTTAGCATGTGAGAATACCCACTTTTGTTTTAGCTGTGTATTTATTCCTGTGTTTTGATGTTCCTGGCTCTGCATGAACTGCTGAACACATTAAGATCAGCAGGTGTTGTATTTCAGAAAAAAATAATGAAAGAGGTCAAATATTAACACTGAGCCTCTGTGTTATCAACAATCTCAACTGGTGAGACAACAAGCTCCACCGCCTGTGTAGAAATGAACCAGCTTTGGGTTGCAAAATGTCCTCCTCTCAGGAACTAAGAAAAGCAGTTGTATTTTTAGATCAGCATACATTTTTAACATTTTGCTGTGGAGTGTGAAAGTAGTTTCATAAGCCTACGACTTGAGAATGTGAGAATACACTGTAGAAGCATATGTAACCTTTAATAAAGGAAAAACAGAAAACCACCAAGACTGGATAATGTTTTCTTGAAATTGAATACATGTAGGGCTACTTCTGTTTTACCACAATTAGACCATTTCTCATCAGATCTTTGTTTATAAGTGAGCTAAGCCCCAGGTCACTCCTAAATAACTGCAACAGTATTATTATATTCTGTTTTTTTTTATTTTACAGCCTTGTCAGTGAGGCACATCTGAATCCATGTGTTTTGATTGAAGCTGCTTCTTACATCCCACACTAATCCTGAAGACCAGTTACTCACTATGCAGGAGTATGCTTTGGCAAAAAAGCATGTTCGGATTATGGTGTCCTTTATTGTCTCCATGGGAAAACTTATCTTAGGCTTTCATGTGCTGTACTGTACATCAACTGTTACTACAAAAAAAGACGTATATACAGCACAAAGACTGCTAAATCTGCACTAAAGTCTTTGTTCCTTTTTAGATAATAGTAAGAATGCTTACGCTGATTTTCCCTCGCTGTCCAGCTTCACAGCGCTGGCACCTTTCTTGGCAAGAAGTGATGCCACCTTCTCCACTTCACCATGTTCCACCGCAGCAAGCAGGCGCTCGTCATTTTTGTTCCACTCATTGACCTACAGGAGGTGATTTAGAAAAGAGCAGAGAAAGAGCAGAGAAAGAGAGAGACAGGAGGAGAATTAATGACAGCGATAAGAAAGTAAAATAAATTGACAAGTAAGCAGGAGGAAAGGCGAACCAGGAGATGAACAACGATACTATGCAAATAATGTGCAGCGTGCATTTTGTTATTGTGATGTGTGCATCAACCATTTACTTTTTCTCTAATAACAATGTACACATTCCCAACAATGATGTGCTGTTGTCAGACATCCACAGACATGTAAGAGTAAGTCTTCCTCTGCAGCCAAAATGGCTGAGATGCACTTAATGTGAGTAATCTTTTCAGAGGGAGAGAATGTTTTTTTGGCTCTGCTAAAACCTTCACAAAACATTTGTGTCCATATGTGAACACACAAACACACACACACACACACACACACACACACACACACACACACACGTAAGTAACATCCAATATAGACACACACACACACACACACACCAAATGACCCCACATTTGTATTGCTGACAGGCTGTTCAGATTGAAAAAGTCAGCTATTGGAAAGCTTAAAGCATGATCTCATACAGAGACAATCTTGCTACACTGCTGTGTGATGGCACAAAATACAGCAGAGCAAGCTTTAAGAGCTGCCTACCACACAAAAAAAGGAAAGAAAACACATTAGCCATTAAAGTACAGAGAGAAAGATTTTGGATACACAAACTGTAACAACTAAAAATCACAAAATATCAAAGTAGGAGAGAAGCAGTCTTGCTTTTGTTACATTTGTATATCAAACATCACATTAAAAACACAATAAAAATATGCTTTAAGAAATGGTTGTTAAAGGAGTATGTTGTAAATAAATTTCTTTCCATAACCTGATAGCAGAGAAAAGGGAGAGAAATGAATCCATGCAGCCAAGTTCATTAGTCAGCTGAATCATACTCCCCCTGCGATCCACATATCAGGATGCCGTACAGTATTAAATTTGACCTGATAGCCTAATGACCTACACTTGATAAGGGGGTGAACTCTCTGACTCCATAAATACTCGTGGTAGCAAACTGTACCCTGTTTAAGGAGAGCAATAAGCCAGCATAGCAATACATGGTGTAAATAGCCTCTGTGGCAAATATCCAAATGCAATCACTGCAATACATTTTGCACAGCTGGTGGAAAAACGCAGGGCTATAAAAATCCCTTCTGTCACTGAAACAGCTAGAATGACCACTGAGCTCTGTAGCCAAAGCC
Organism: Pampus argenteus; assembly: GCA_036937835.1. Classification (NCBI taxonomy): domain Eukaryota; kingdom Metazoa; phylum Chordata; class Actinopteri; order Scombriformes; family Stromateidae; genus Pampus; species Pampus argenteus. Next base: position 11,565,075 of record CM072877.1, read on the forward strand.
ACAGGATCATTAATGCGGACTCACTGAGAAGTGAAAGACACTTAAATTGTTGGTATTTTGAAAAAATAAATATAAGAAATTCCAAAATGACAGAGATTGTTGGTTTTTCTTCTGTGGAGCTCTGGAAAATTGACTCTTATCCAGTTGTACACACAATAGCCACGACTCTTTGACCAGGCTTCAAAGAAATAACACAAGAAGTGAGATAGTTGGTGTAAGAAGAGAAAGTTCTCTGACTGACTGGAAATAACAGGCTGCATGTTAAGGCACTTGGCTGAGCACTGACAAATGTAATGTGGAAAAGATATGACAATATGAATCTACCAGGTGTCCGACTAAGTCTATCATGAGCAGTGATGGATCACAAAGTCTATATAGCACATTGATCACAAGTAAATAGGAAATTGATAAACACACAAATGTGAGATTTTCAGAAGTTAAGCATTTGTCAGTGACGTTAGAAAATCAGCTTATGTGAGTTTATTTGAGTTTTAACATATAATAAGACAATTCCAATATTATAGGAGATATTGGCTATATACCATACCTAGCATTAGCCTAAATACTAGTGTAGCATCCCCTGGAAACTACTGCTGTGTTGTGTCCCTGTACAACTTGTGGCCTTGTGGCTAAGGGCTGCAGCTACAGATTATTTTCTCGATTAGTCATTTGGTGTATAAAATATCAGAAAATGTTGAAAAATGATGATCACTGTTTCCCAAAGCCCTACACTAGACTAATCAATCAAAGTGCAAAGTGTTTCTTTCCTGGATGCAACATATGTGTTGTCAAAATGGTTTGATTTTCTTATGTTCTTATGTTTTCATATGTATGCATATGGGCAATTCTTCAGATATTTCCATTAATCAGAGAATAAAGTTTTACATTTCATTGCTGACATGGGTCACCTTGATTGAAATGTTGAAATGTTTCATAAAGCATTGAAATATGTTTATAAAATACAACATTAACTGCAAAGTAAAAACAGTATACTTTAATGAGTGTGGCTATTATTTATCATTATTGCATCAACCCTAGCTGGTTTAGCACCTGTTTCCTTGTTGTCTTGATCAAGACATTCACAAAGGTGCCATGAGGTTAAGAAGTTGTAAGTGAAAGTGGAACAGTGAAGAGAAAGTGCAAATTTTTGACAGTATGATTGGTGTGCAATAAAACATGACACAGTAGGAAGTAGATGAAGCTATAAAAAGGGACACATCCCATATGGTGAGGTGGTTAGGAGTTCTTGTTTTCACAGCGGTGAGCTGAATTTGCCTTCCAGTATGTTTGTATGAAAAGTCTCATGATTGTCATACAGACAGTCATGTGTTGTTCAATCAGCTCACAGAGCACTGAGGCGGTCAAATACTAAAAATAGTTACACAGAAGAACTAAAAAGGACAAAGATGAATAGACATGAGACGTAACTGTAGGAAACAGGGAAAAAAATGTATGCATGTGAACATACCCTGTGCTTCAAAGAGAACATAAACATCACTTCAAGAGTGGTTTGTTTACATTATTATAAACAGAGGCAATACTTAAACTGTACCCAGTACTTCTTATCTTCTTTGGTGGGCACCAGGAAGGGTGGATATCTTACTGCTGTAACTGAGTGCCTTAGTGATCCGGAAACAGCAGCAAAATGAACAAACCCCTAAACTTGACATTTTGAATAACAAAAGCGGTCACATCTTGTGATTAGTTCAGGCTATTACAGTTGAATTTAAGCATAACTTATATAGTGTGTGCCTGCATCCTTGCTCACTCCAGGTTGAAAAACTATTATTTTTTCATCATCATTATTATTATTTTAAATGCCTGCTGTAAGAAATGAATATGTTTTTCTCAGAGAGGTTTTCCACATGTTAGCACACTGCAGGACAAGAAAAGATGTTTCTCCCATGATATTGGCCTTCTTGGTTCCTGATTTCCACTCAAGCAGCAAATATTTCACTGCTGGTATGAAAATTTTTTGCAAAATTGGCTGAGCATATTACAAATTACATAGATAAGGAAGGAAACATCCTGATACAATGCAGAGAATGAAGTGTGTTCATTTCAGCTACAGGAGTAGTAGTAAGTTAAACGTCTTCCAGAGAGAAGATATAGGCTCATGTTTACTCTTAAGATGTACCTTACATTTACAGAGAAACCAAAAGGAGAGCCTAGTTGCCATGAAAGGTGGTCAACCACACAAACCTGTTCAGCCTAAGAGGGCAGTAAAAGGAGTAGTCCCTTAATTAGAAGTGTTAAGAGTAGTTTTACAGAGAAGGGAAACCACAAACAAGGTATGAGCTTGCGCAGCATCTTAAAAGTAAGGTTCAAGGATTTGGGTATATTTTCTTGGTTCAGAGCTTTGCACTGTCATTAAAAATACTAGCAGAAATACCAGACATCCAGTTCTCTGTATATTTGCTTCAGATTGGTTCATGCTGTCTTAGGTTGTCAGTTACTTTGTATCAAGAAACTGCAGAATATTTAGGGCAAAGAAAATGGTAAGAAGGCCACAACAGTTTGACTCTAAAAGTACACATCTCTCTCAAAAGCCCCAAAGTTTAACCTCCACCATGTCTACAGAGTCCACACTCCCCTTCTCTGTCAAATAGAAATATGCTTTGTGTACTTTAAACTTTTCACACATCTGTGTCTCAGAAGTACACACTCTCAAATGTCCATGATTAATGCCACTCATCTCATATCATGCAGAACTTCCTCATTGTATGCTGGTCATGCTCAACAGCAGCATGGATCAAAAGTAGAAACAATATGCTGGAGTGTAGAAATATGAGCAGAAAGCTGTGAGAATATTGCGCAGATTTGTTGCTCAAGGCAAATGGTTTGTAGTTCACTCTTGGAGTGATTTTTGTGTATTGTAAAGAAACAGCTCTGTTTCAAAAAAAAACTGATAGTATACAGCTGACATTTACTGAATGCTCTCATTAACAGGAACAGGAAAGGGAAAGCTGGAATGGACTCTGAACCTCTACCAACACAAATACCACCTACTGGCATTAATAGAAAGAATTACAGGGGAAACACTGATGCACTGTATATGATCCTGCCTAATGGCCTCTGTGACGTTAATAGGCTGAGCAAAAATGAAGGGTCGTCATGACAGAGCAGCATGACACCGACAGCATTAGACTACATTGTAATGGACAGGTTTAAGTGGAGCGGAATGCACTGCTCCAGTTTCCGCCGCATACACAACTAGTGTCATCGCAGGGAGGCTGATGAAAAAATTATGCGCTGGCCGAGATGGTGCAAAATCAGCACAGGCCTCAGCTCCAACTAAAAGTGAGAGAACAAAGTGTGTTCAAGAGTCTTGGGAACCAAAAAGGAACATATCACAGGAAAATGTTGCCTGTTCTGAGAGAGACAGATAGCAAACAGTATATATATATGTTTTTATGTGCTGGAAAAACAGGTATGGAGACAACTAGCTGACAGGGTTGGGTTTCGAGAACCAGCTCTGAAATGAAGAGGAATATTTAGTAGATGCATTTGATTTATTGTTTGTATCCTAATGTCGGTGCCAATTATTCAGTAACAGTACAGTGGCAACAATTTATCTATTAAAAGAAAATTAACTGGCAACTATTTTGATAATCCATTAATCTTTTTGGTCATTTTTTAAGCAGAGTGGCACACATTCTCTGCTTCCAGCCTCTTAGCTGTGAGCATTTTCTGTTTTTCTTTATCATATATGGCACCAAATTGAATATCTTTTGGTTTTGGACCATTTTTATGATAAATTGTGAATTCCACTTTACATTTGTCAGACTAAATGACTTATTAAGAAAATAAAATTGGCAGAAATAATCAAAAATGAAAATAATGATGAATTGCAGCCCTAAATTATGGCAGTAGTTCCTGTGATCTGCTTTGAAAGAACATATGAACTGTCAATATGTGCTTGTATTGAATACTGTAGCCTTAGCCTACAATGGCTTGCACTGGACATTATGAGTTTAGCCCATTGGTTGTACCAGGAAGTGAAATTGATCTCACTTCCTCTCCTACTTTCAGCTCTGATCTCCTGACTGCCCGCATCCTCTCCAGCTCTGTCAGCCTCTCCCTCACAGGTTCTCCCTCTCTTTCTGTTTCTTCTGCAGTAATAATGTGTTTACGATGCGTTCAGGGTGTGGACGGTGGTGTTTGTTTCCTCTCTGTCTTTAGCCTGACACTCATTAAGACACACCAAGGTAAAAAAAAGTATGGGCAAGAGTGAGGAATGAATGAACAGGGTGAGAAATGTGGCAAGACAAAGAGAAATAGTCTTGAAAACAAACTGCGGAACTGCAACTTCTAACACCCAGTAATTACTTTAGATTTAGAATAAATTGCAAAGAAAAAAAAAGATCAAAACAGTTCATCAAGTGCATTTGAAAGTTTGTTAACCTAATTGCTTTTGCATAAACATGTCTGCTAAGACCTCTTTTTTTTTTTTAGTTTCTCTGAACTTTCTCTATCAAGGAAAAACAAACAAAGATCAGGAAACAGTAATTCCTCAATCACATTCTGTATGTTTGTAGAGTTCAGCCGCTCAGAGCAGACAGAAAACATTTACTTAAGAAAACCCTTGATATTTCCCTCCAGAACAGACAAAACAACATTTCTGTTGATCTACAGATAAAGAGTTTGCTCTTTCTTTGCTATGTTCAAAATTACTTTTAACATGGACTACCGTATATTTTAACACAACTGCATTAGTTCCATATATAAATGAAACAAGGTTAACGTGGTAGTACGTGTGACATTGAAAAAGAAAACGTATGTTAAGCAAATCCTTTCCCAGGAAAACTTAAAATAACCAGGACACAGCAAACTTCATGGAAATCCAGGATTTACATAGCAGATGGCTTGTCAAGAACTGTTGTTTCAGGGAAATTTGACCTGACGGTGGCTTCAAAATCACTAGTAGTCTTACTCTGGGGATCAAAAATACCCCCAACAAATTTCATGGTTATCTGGACTGAGGTGATGTACAAGCCAACTAGGCCCTGCTGTTACAGTAGTTGGGCAAAAAAAACCAAAAAACAGGTGGGAAAACAGAGTAGACTGAGTTAGGAAGTATTTCTAAATACATTACACTGGCTCACTAAAAGGCTTAAAGATGTAAATAAAATAAAAACAGACCAAGTCAGGTTATGTTGATTAGGAAAAGAAAAAAATACAAAGAAGTGACATGATTGAACATGACATGAGCATAACACACAACATCCACTGTTCCAATTCACACACTAAACCAGACTGCAACCATGTTTCTTTTGTGTAAAAAAAAAAAGAGTAAATAAACACAGAAGAAAAGTAGGTTAGATGTGAGATAAGACACACAAACAACAGACTTAACTCCAGAAGGGAATGACCTCTATATTCTTTTGAGAGAGAGAGAGAGAGGAGGGCAGTACGGGCAGGAAGTACAGGAGAGGATGGGAGAGAGAACAATGTGCAGAATAAAAAGGAAAAGACACAGTGAAGGAAAGACAGAGATTGACACATCTACAATATCTCTGCCCTTTGATCAGCCAGTGGACGTTAACTTCAAACCCCTTATCTGCAACAAAGCAGATGCTCAAATGTCCTTAAACAATACGTCCTTTCTCTCGGGTCGCAGCTGAAACAGCTTACTGTGGTACAAACACACACATGAGCACTCACGCACACACACCACAATAGTTTACTGGACTCTGAAATTCAAACCCAGAGTAAGAGTTAGTAGACAGAATTGTTAAACAAAGACCAGATGGTTGCTCTTATAATGAAAGATGCTGCCATGTATTTCACAATACTACCCAATCTGCCCTTCATGTTTAGATAATGAAAAAAAAAGACTTGTTTAGCAGCTCTTTCTTATAATTAACTACAACTTTACTTACACCACCCTCTCTCCTCTCTAAATGTCCTTTAAAACTAGTGACTGCTGGTACTGTCATATAACACATACAGTATGTCCATATATGAACATCAGCCAATGGTGCCAGTCAGAAGGCAGCCATATCAACACCTGATGTTTGCCAAGGAAGCTTCTTTGCACCAACTTTGCCAACATCCGAGACTGCCAAAGAGATTTTTTTAACCCGAGATGATAAATCATTTTCAAAGGAATAAAGTTGCATAACCACAGTATAAATGCCAAAAAGGTAGGCTACTATGTTTACATCTCATTCAGCACATAAGTTGATCCCTATACTCAAAACATTTCCCTTTGACCTTTCTAATTACCTCTTATTTTACAGCTTTCCTAGTAACCCTCTTATAAACAGCTTGTGTAGTTAGAGGAATACTATGAGGCCACCATGACTCAAGCTCATTGTACCAATGTGTGCATTCAGATACAAGAACCAGCTGGTCACCTAAAATCAAAGACAAGTTCAAATGTGATTTTGGACATTGTGACAGTATTATATAATATAATATTTGTTTGGTGCATTATGGCCTGTCACCTCCTTTAAAAAAAAACACTACAAAACAGTATATGCACATTATCTTACTGCTGGAAGTCTTCATATGATTTGCAACTGGAGTCACAAGTGGAGTTTCAACTTTGAATACAAGTTACGCTTTTCACTGAAAGGTACTTATTGTCCGCTATAAAACTGAAGGATTGAAGCAGAAGTCCACCATAGGACATTTATGGGCGCAAGAAGACCTCCAGTAAAAAATAGCCCTCATGGAACACTTCCTCCTGACACAAATAGCCCTTCCTGCCCTATAAATAAACACTGCTGGACTTGGAAAGCAACCAGCCTCATTACATTTGAGGGTTGATCATAAAGTCAGTGGAGCAGGGCAAAAATATACTATATCCCTCAATTCGATCTGGATAGGATAGGCAGTTCATACACGCACACAGACATCAATCAGTGTACTAAGAGTGGACAACTTATTGGGCACAAACTTGTTTGCCAGTCTATCTACTTTATAGTTGTATCCACAAAGCTGTCATTTCATTATATAGAATTGAAAACAGCTCACAAACGTGAGCAAAAACAGTTCCCAAAAGTAAGCAGCAAATCAAGCAGCACGAATGCCAAAAGTAAAGTTCTCATAGTTTTTTTTTTCCTTCAGGTGAACTGAGTCTAACCCTCCCTTCATCCATCCATCTCCAAGCATGAATATTGTTCTAGTTGTTCAGAGCAGGCCAAACTAAACACATCGTCTGAATCAAACTGGGGGTGGGGAGCCAGACTGCCGTTCTCTGCAGCTCACTTTCTTTTCTCTTTTCTCCTTCATCCTTGTCTTTTAATCCTCTTTCTTTTTTCAGGTCTTGTTCCTCATTATTGCTTCATATGTTTCATTCTTCACAACTCCTCCCTCTTTTCCACAACCTTTCAACTTAACTCCCCTCATCCCACCTTATCTGCTTCTGTCTTCTATCTTGCTGGTGCCACAATCATTATCCGTGATTTGTTATGCGTCTTACACCATTACTTCATCTACATGATGATGTAGTTTTGAATCATGTCAACATGTTTGTGAGTCATGCTACAATGGATTTACTACCATACAGTTTCCTAAAGAACTTTAGACTCACACTTTTAAATATGCCTACACGAGCAGATTTATTATACACACACACATACATAAACATGCGCAAAAAGCAGCAGATGAGCACCTTGCATCATCACCGATATCCTCACACCTACACCAGGCAACAAACAAGTCCAAGCACGCACAACCACCCAGCCACACATAAATGAGCATGCAAAACATGCAGAGACACAAGGATCACACTTGTCTCTCTTCTATCATGCTCAGTGCCTCATGAATATGTTGACATGCAGGTTTCCTGGCTGACCATGTCTGTGTGTCTGTAGTTCATGTACAAAGCAGATAAGGAATAAAGAGATCCCATGAGCACTTCCTGCTTTAATTGGATCCATGTTTAAACAGACCCTAAGACATTTTCCTCTGCCTTTCCTTGGAGAAATTTGAACTACTTCACGTCTGCTTTGAACATTCTTGTAGAAATCCATGTGGTCAAAATCAAGTGTGAAACTTTAGGATTACGAGCACGGTGGCTAGCGCAGCTAACTAACCGTGACGAGTGAAGAGTGAACTCTTCTGCTACTTCACTGAACTGAACTGGACTGAACTTCTATACACTATATAAGCTATTGTAAGTAAGACTAGCAGAAAGACAGAGAAATTGATCATAGAACATTGTATCTACTTGAGATTGGCTAAAGAGTTGCTCATCCTTCTGCATGATTAAATCAAACTGATAAGTATTACAAGCCCATATCAGCTTGTCATCTATGTATTTTCACATCAAAGCTGACGTTGAGGTGCCATTTATCTTGTCTGGATCCTGATCCAGTTTGAGTAATACTAAAGTAAGTCTGATCAGGGCCACAGTTCACTGTTGATATTGGATTTCTCTGCTATCTCCTGCTGACAATTGGCAACACATCAAGAGACACATACATACACACCCTTCCTCCACCTACCGGATTAATGGAGGGCTGCCCCTGCGGTTTTACTGTCACTTCCGGTACTAATACCCTTTCAGTGACTTCAGAACAAACCATTCCAAACCAAGTCAGACTGGGCCAAATCAAATACAGCCAAGTTGAGATACTTCAGACTATGCTTCAGTTAAAAAGAACTCTTCTAAAAACGGATGATTTCTATATTATCACATACGTTACTATATAATGACGTTTCAAAAACAACACATCTAACATTTCATCGCTGTCTGTTCCTTGATGTACTATACCAAGAAGTGGGGGAAATATTATAGCTCAATGTTTTCAACCACACAGTGCAAAAAATGCATTCTTTGGAAATGTTTTCAGATGATCAGCATATGATTTTCTTTGCAGTGCTGATCCAGTTAACAGCAGTGGACAGATGTCATAACACCTAATAAGGAGGCCTCTATTCCTGCAATATCTGCATAGCTAAAATTAGATTCTATACATTCTGAAGCAGCCAAAAATATAGCAAACACTATATGTGGAGTTTAGTCTCCAGTGTCATGTAGCTGAGATGAATTGAAGCCATGAAACAGCTGTGTCTAGTGAGAGGAGACAACATTATCCACACATCAATTAGACACAGAGAGACTGGATGATGGGGGTTATGTGTATGTGTATGTGTGTGTATGTATGTATGTGAAAGCCTTGAGTAATCCTCCTTAGTCTAGCAGCTGGGGGAGCACATTTAAGTAGTGAGACAGTATGAAGGAGGGTTTATTACTAGGACCACTCTCAACAATAGCATACAAAGATAATAAACCAAGATGCGTGTGTGTGTATATGTGTGCAGAACAGCACACCCACTAAGTAATGTGCTTGGGGGGGATGGTAGCAAGAGGCCGAGAGTAAGATAATAGTCGAAGCAAATTAACTAATTTAGAATGGCTCTGCTTAAACAGCAGGGACAGAGTTGTTAATGTGGTCTCAAAGGGTCGGTGCACACTACAAGATTTAATTAAGATTCCTCAGACTAATTACACATGACAGTTTTCAGTCAGAGATTAAGGTTGTTTGAAGAAACCCCCAAGAAAAACTGTTTGTTTTCTTTCTACATTGAAGAATGCTGCCACTGTAACTGGATGCCTGTTCCGATTCGGCTTTTATTAACAGTTTTTCACTTCTTCTTTCTTTCAAACATAATTTTGTCAAATTTAGACTGTTTTATGTAGGTAACGCTCTTGTACGAATGTTAGTATTTACATGAAAAGTTTTGTATGTTTTGTATGTTTCTATTTATCAAAAGTACTGAAAAAGGTACCAATTTGTTAACATAACTGGAACTCTGGTATCGTATTTGCAATAATGAATAAAAATATTCCAACTAAATCTATTAAAATGTTCAAAGTGTATAAGTGTAATTACTGTGGCAGAACTGGCAATTGATCAATGGACATTTAAATTCTTATGTCATCTTACTTTACAAAGGTTGTATCCACCTCTGTTCCTTATGTGACAAAATGAAACACAAATTTAGATTAATTAAACTGGCAGAGTTCAGTCCAAATTGAATTGATAAGGTCTAGTTTGAACACAACAAACAGAACTATTCTTATTGATATTAGAGCAGATCATGACAAACCCATTTCTGACTGTTCTGACATAGCTGAAGCAGAATGCCTGTAAGTCTCACTGTGGCCGTTTGCCAAACCCATTCCCAGAAACCAGATTACACCGTCTGCTTGTCTTAAACACTCCACACACACACACACACACACACACACACACACATACACACACACACACACACACACACACACACACACACACACACAGTCTCCCTCATTATACTGACTGTTTGGCTAAACAGACATAGCCTAAATGATCCACATACAAATCCCGAAATGTCAGTGATGTATTTCCAAGGCATATTCAGGTACACACAGACAAACAGAAACAACACCAAAACGCAGACACAAAGTCTAGCAAGACATACAAACACTTCAGAACATACACAAACACTTCAAAGAATTCCTCTGATTCACTTTGGCCTTGCATACCTACACACCTGCTCACAGCGCCTGATAAAGCAACACTGGTGTTACTCCCTTTTAGGCACTGATGGACAAATTTTATGTGGAAAAAGTCAGACAGCAACAGTCCAGAAAGAAACACTATTATTACCACTGCTGTATAATGTCTGAGAAAATCATACATTCAGTTGTGTTCTCACTTAATGTTTTGTGCAGCATTTTAACACTGTTTAATGTTGAGGTTGGAATGCATGAGCACCTTTAGTGTAGGCGGTGCTTTCACAGCGTTACAGTGCATTTACAGCGCAGCATTTGATAAAGCCGATCTACTTAACCCGGTGACACTTTCTGCTGAGTCTGCCTGGCTGTGCAGTTTTAGCTAGTTTGTGTGGTATTTCTATAGCCGGCATATTTTCCAAATATAAAACAAACAATTTCAATATATTGATGACAATGTGAGCACCTTTCTTCCCCTGTAGTACTACAATACTAGAGTAAGGGCAAATAGATGCAATTAATACATTTTTTGTGTGTGCGTGTGTGTTGTATTGTCTATTGTCTCCCTCTTAATAACCATCATCATCATTATCAAAGGTCTTATTAACAAAAGTCCTATCGACACGTCAGGGCAAGAAAAGCAAGCGTGTAATTAGCAACATTAATAATAGCTGTATTTTGTTATTGTGCATGATGACTCATTGTCATGGCTTACTGTGATACTGGGAGTGATCATTAGCGTTGTTTGTCACACCTGTGTTATTTCTACATGTGCATTGTAAAACAAACAATGCCCCCCTCCTGTGAGCTAATCTACAAGCCATCTTGAGAACAACGTGGACAAATATAATGATTTTTGTTGTTTTCTTGTATAGTTGTTAATACATAGTAGGTCGAGTTGATAAAGAATACAAAGTCTTCTGTTGATATACATTTGAATTATGTTGTAGTCATTCTACTATTTTTGTAAGTTTCTACCTTATTTAGGCCTCATGTTGCAGAGGTGTTTGAGTCAAGGTTTGGCCTTTACTGTTGCATTCAGCTCACTGGGCTGGAGGAGGATCCACAGACTGAAGCATTCAATAAATATTTGACACTAAAACGCAGATTCCATTACAAAACCCTCTGGAAATGACTCAACTTCATAAAAAAGCCATTAAGTTTGTTATTTTGTTTTAAAAAAATAAGGTCTGGTTTTTGGGGGAACATTCCAGAGTAATCTGTCACTGACACACAGCCTAAAATAGAAGCAAGGAGATATTTTCTTTCTATTACCGTTGTTCACGGTTTCTATAAAAAGCAGTGGAATGGCTATTGGCTCAGGCGGTAAGTAAGCTGGCCTATGAAGCATTCTTTTCTGCATTTCTTAATCATGACCATTAATTTTAATCACCAAGTGTGCACTATAATACGGCCAGGAACTTTACTCAGGTTTCATCTGCATACAAAATGAATGTGAAAGTTACTTGTTTTTAAAAGTAGGGGTCTTTTTGTATTAAAATAATGTATTATTGCACTGTATTTTAAAAAAAAATGGTCATGAGATAATAATTAATTCTCTAATCTCAGAATACAACAGGTTAGACATGCTTTTCCTGGAATGCAGCAGGACACAAATACACAATTTTCTGATTTTAGTAAATAATCAATACACACTAGCATGACATACATACACTGAGGGGGTAATATTGACTTGGATTGTGGCCAGAGGTTTACATGAAACATGTCCAAATGCATATGAACATACATCATAACTAAAAAACTACCTTTTTTTTACCTTGAATGTACAGCACAACAGTGCTCATCCTTTTCCAAATAGTATCAAATAAATGCACAGAAACAAACTCGGATTCGTTACAACTGAAAAACATTACCAGATATTATCTACTGTAACTGAGACATTGTATGTGGGTGTAAAGTCTGCTAAGTCATGCATGATTGCAAATGGCTTCAGTCGTGTTTCTAAGCAACGTTCACATCCACTGCTCTTTCCTTTTTTCTCTCAAGCCGCCCACGTCTGGCTATTTCAGTGAGGCTGAGCATTTCACTCCAAAAGCATCCATCTCAAACTATTTACAACCCTTACAGCAACAAAAGGTTTTGGCTGGAAAACAGGTGAGACAGACACATCCATGTTATGCACTGAGGAGGAACCATTGTGACCTTGCAGCCCAATCCTGAACTCAACATTTTCTAGAACAATGGACACCATTGTACTCCCCTACAGAGCTGACTGAATTTGCTATAATTTTCAAATATTAGGTTGAAAGTCCATGTAAAATATCTGTTAGGAATAAACAAATGTTTTTTTATTGCATCTGCATCACATATTTCTCAATTTAACCACACATTTATATATTATTCAGTCTCTAAAGTTTTGAATTTGCTCTTTACATATTGATGCACTACTTATATCTTGCAGTATGTTGTGGCTATAATTGAGTAAAAGCAGGGATGTACTCCACCTAATTCTTCCTCTGTAGGACAGTCTCTTTTTCAACAGACCATGCCATTTAACCAGAGCTTGCTATCCTGCCCCACCACACTCTCTTAATCTCTTAGAAACAGTCTACATGAACCGAGTGTCTCATTTACTCAGAATTCTTTGCTCCATTTGCCAACTTCCCTACTTCTGACACTCCCTCCATTCCCTTTAAACTTATCCCATTCATCCAGTAACCCTCCAGACCTTTCCTGTCTGGAGTTTGGCTCACGGTCACTACGACAACAGATGAGTCAGACGCTGTGGAGACGCCTCACTTCCTGTGAGTGTAGAATATTTTAGACTGTGAATGACTGAACCAACATGAAGAAATTCCTCCCTAAAGACTGATTCATAGTCAGCAGGATCAAATCCACATCAGAGTTGCTTCAGTGTCAGAGTATATAAAAGGTATTTGTGGCCTTTTTTGGAATAATCGAGTGAATAAGCATGAAACGTGCATGGTTTCTGTCTTGTCTGTCTGTATTTAAGTCTGTCACATTGCTAACACCATAAATCATAGGTTCTCCACCTTTTTTGTGGCCCGTGACCCTGTTTATTTAGGTCCTAAAATTCTCACGACGCCCACAATTAGAGCTGAAGAGCTGTCATGTGAAATTGAACAGGGCATACTTTTTTCTGTTTACAAGAGCATGGAGGGCAGCTCTAAAACGGATTACACAGACATTATGATTCAAATGTATTCATTTTATTTTTCAAATCCATTTATTTTTTTCTTAAATAAGTAGCAAAATGTCAACAAGCCACATGGCGCTGACCCCAAGATTGAGAAATTCTGCTATAAATCAACGGCAACTGCTCAAGCCATACGTACACAGACACTGACTCAGACATGCAGACATACAGTACACATGTGCACACGCTTTACATTGCCATGAACATATGTTACTTACATCAGTTTTTCTGAACTTGGCTTTAAGGCTCTTCATGTTCAGTCTGGTCCATGCAGTCTTTCACTCTGTCACGCAGTCAAGGCTGGGAAAAAGAAAAAAACACAGATGTGCAAACTCAGCCTCAGTAATGTTAGCTCCCATTTCAAATGAAGTTAGGTGTTTCTAAAATGATTCAAAGACATGACTAATGAAGCACAACGTCTCCACAGGTTACACCCAAGTTATAATTACCGTCAATATGAGGTGTAAATGTGCAGCTGTATATTGGAGCTTCATCACAATCACAACTTCTACTCCTTTAATCTTATATTGTAACAAATCTGAAGCAACTTTATATTTGCCTACTTCTCTCCGAGTAACAGGCATGTTTTGGAAGGACTGAACATAACACATGCAATTCTAATCTAAACCTGGTGCTACAAATGGTCTCCGGCATTGTATTGTTTCCGATAAGGATGTTTTAAATCACCACAGAACTTTGGGGATGTCTGGTAACTGTATTTCTAGGCCCTAATCCCCTCTAGGAAATTCCAATTTTTCATGGCTGTAATGACGCTGTCAATGATTTACCCCCAAAATATCCCTGCGAGCATTCCAGACAAAGTTAGGCTACTTACTTCATTATTATTATTTCCAGGTCCTCTGCTTCTGCTTATATTTTAACCAAGAGCCATTAAGCAATCTGAGCCTCTTTGCAATGATTACTGGCAGTTTTAAAATGTTTATATTCATAATATTGCAGTAACAACATATAAATTAGAACTTAGAAGGAGGTATTCAGATTTCAAAGACTGTTTAGTTGTATGTGGGCAGACACTGATGTGATCAGATGTTTACTGTAGGTGGGTGCATCAAGAACAGCCATGTCTGGGCTCCTCTGGCAATTCATCATCAATAGGCAGCTACCACATTTATGAGAAAAGTATTAATTGACCACTGATGAGATTTACTATCATGCTTTGCTGATTTGACTATTTCCGTGTAGATGTTAGAAGTTAATTTGTAAACACAACAAACAAACACTATCTCAAAAGTCCCTGTAAGACAGCAAACTGGCAAGCTTTTAAAAGGCACGAATATGAAGCAGGTCCCAACAGACGGTTATCAACAAACACTGCCGTAAAGTGTTTATCAAGTAGTTTACCTGTGCATGTTCACATACTCCCCCCAAAAAACAGTGAAAGCTATGAATGGTTCCATAAACAAACCTAAATGAAGCTGCGACTCGTAGCGCAAAAAGTATCAAATGCGCGCGACGTGCATCATTGTACACAAAACACTTGAATATCAGACTGAAGGCTTCGTGGCTGCGCCGCGAGACTTCACCGAAACTGTACTTGTTGTGTGGGTTTTGTATAAAAAACAACAGCAAAAAAAACCAATAACAACAACAAAACATTAACCATCATTTCGACCAACAACAGCAACGTACATGATATGATATTTACTGGATAAACTTACCTTTTTCTGTGTTGGAGGAATCGTAGCAGGGCTGGAGTCAAGAAGAAGAGACTGACACACAACCGCTTTTTGTGCCAAAAACAGATTAGCTACCGAGCCGGTATGAGAACAGCGAGCCGTTGTTTGTTTAAGTCGAGCAGTAGGGTGCATAAAAGAAGAAGAAAAGCAGTGTGTGTGTGTGTATGTGCTCCTACACACTGGCCCGACTCGGCCCGCATACATTAAAAGTTGAGCTGTGTTCATGGACTGTCGCTCTCGATCGGGACTCAACTCAACGGCTCTTGCCCGGTTTGGGAAAGTGACGTCACGTTCCCAGTGCTCCCGTGACCGCGAGCGAGCGAGCGAGCCCTCTTCTCTTCTCCATTGTGCCCCATTCATGTTCTGAGGGTAAAGGGGTATTTCCCACAAAACCACGCTCACACAGCTAGAGTAGACTAGGGTAGAATAATAAAATAGGCAGTGAAGTAACTAAGTACTTAGTACATTTACTCAAGTACTTTACGTGAGTATTTCAATTTTATGCTACTTTATACTTCCACACATTACATTTCAGAGGGAAACATTGTACTTTCTATTAGTAGTATTATATTATTAGTATTATTAGTAGTCAAGTTAACAGCTCCACCAAATAGTGATTTTTCTTTCTCACAGGGTTTCATTTCAATAAATGTTCAAATGAGCCAATATTTCACTAAATCAAAATCAAAACATTAGAGGGAAAAAGTCTGAAAAACAGGAAAAAGATTTGTGTATCTGAACATTGTTGTTTCTTCTTTCTTCTCCCATTAATCATCTCATGACCCCTCAGATTTATCTGGTGACCCCTTGGACGGGTCCGACCCTTAGGTTTAAAACTAATGGACAAAACTGTATATAAAGTAGTTGAAACATGCTGTTTACACACTGATGCTTCAGTATTAATATAATATAATGATGTCATGTATAATAATATATCAGTCAGATGGACTAAATCACTACGTTTACTGCAATATTTATTATATTATATATTTTTACATTTCTGTATTGGTACTTTCACATAAGTAAAGGATCTGAATACTTCTGGCTCCCTGAACTCGCATGACCTCAAGAAATAGCTTCCCATTACAGTTTCATGTGATATACCTTTCCTCACTGTAGATTAATATTTAACACTATTTGATGTATTTTAATTAACGCTAATAAATCAGTCGGTGTCCTAGGCTATATATATTTGCTATTTGCTATGCTATAAAGCAAGACACAGACTTTTAAAGAGTGGTACATGTTGGTACAGCAAGATATTTTTAGTTCAAAATATGGGTCCTACATTTCCCATAAAGCATCCCAGACATGTAAAATCTGTAATGTGTAGGTCACGTTGATGCTAGAGGTCTGTGTCACAACAGCACTTAATGCAGGTGCGAACATGTCTGAGCCATTAAGTGGTAATGTTGATGCAATTTGGTATGAGATAATAATAAACTAGACTCTCTAGTCAACCAAAACCATTCATTTAAAGCAAATGTTTGATATTTTGATTTATAGCCTATAGTCATAGTATGGTACTATAGTAATCATAGTCTTAATAAATGGAAAACCTTTTTATACAGTACATGGTGCTCTATTCAGAATATTGTCCTGGCAGGCATAAAAAGGTTTTTTTTTTTAAATGTGTTTAATCTGTCTTTAGAATTAAATGTTCCTTGAATATCTGTGTCAACAATTATGGACAGGAAAATGAAACAGAAAGGGAGAGAAACACAGACGCCTGCTCATAGATTAGTCTGCTTTGTTAAGGTGTGGCCCTTTTAATATGACATTTTGACTCAACAAGAACTATGACTTCAGTTTATGGGGCAACAAAGAATGTAGGTAGTGGTGTGAAGTCTCACTAACTACCAGGACACTGACATCTAGTGGAAAAGATGATCACTACAGCTGTTGTTTTGTATTATAATGAACGAGCTAAAATTTATCTGGAAACAAAGAGTAATATAAGGTTTATACATTGATCTAAATATATAGATAGAGAGAGATATAACAGCTCAGATTTGCTGCACATTTATTGAAATCTTTGCTTGTGTCTGTTTGCTTACGTTAAGTGACAGCCCAACAAGTCCCAATAACACTGAAACATTCTCCTTAATAGAAACACGTCTATATATTTTACATTTTATGCCACATTTCTTCTGTATTTTTGCTTGTCTGTAGTGTTTAATTTACTGTATCAATAAATAATCTTGTGCCAATGCAGGTACAATGTTTATCTTATAGAAATAAACTATACAATATAATATAATATAATATAATATAATATAATATAATATAATATAATATAATATAATATAATAATAAAATAATAATGTTTGACCTGTGTTTGACACTAAAAGGTCCTGAAAACGGTTCTGACCATATAATGGGACGTAACTATCACGTGATCAAAACAAAGAGCGTTTATCTACAAGATAGATGCTTCCCTTACAGTTTGGGTTCAAATACTAGATAATGTGAGAGAAAAAAACGTTATCTTATCTACTACAGAATAAATATCAGAGCACGATATGTCCCAGAATAATAAATTACATGTAACAATAAATCAGATATTTTAATTACATCATTGTAGTAGGTATCCGTCACGAGTCCGTGCTTCAGGAAGCCGCCGATTGTCGAGGAAAGCGGAAGTGGTACAATCGAGATTTTTTCGTTCCGGTCGTGTGAGCAAGTTTCTGAGCCATCACAACAAACACCAGAAGACATACACGGTACCTGATGTCAGTTGGAGCTGTTGCTACCAGATATTAATCTACCGTTTCGTTTTTACCATGGTCCTGAAATCATGTTGCATTTACAGCACAGGATTTTTTTCCTTATTATTCCTGATTATGGGTATTTCTTTGATCTTGTCTAATGTGTTTCCACATTTTATACAGTCGGCGGTTGAAAAGGTAAGCGAGCATTTTATTCAGGTTGACGTTTTCTTGTTTCTATTTATCAAGCGTCAACGTTAAATAATGTAGTAAGCTTACGTTAGTTAGTAAGCTAACGTTGTTGACGGCTAATTACACGTTTTACAACGAGACATGAGAAAACCGCAAATGTCTGTCGTGTTTTGATTTCGCCACCCAAATTCATTAAGTGAATGTTAGCTTGACAGCTTCGTAGCTCTTTAGCTGATTAGTTCATTTAAATCATTTGAATGACGTACTTAACAAAACTAGACATGCCCTAGCTACAGGTAATACTGGTAGAGACAGATTGACAGCTTGTATTTAACATTCAACTTAAAATACTGCATTACTATCATAAACGCACAATAGTATTTTTGTTTTACGTATTTTAAATGAGTACTACTGCAATACATACTTTGTTATAAACCCCCCCCCTCCAATGGGCCTGCCTTAATTGGAAATAAATGACACATAACTCACATGATTGATGTGATTTTACCACTTGCAGCAAGTTTCTGCAGCAGGGATATTTGTCATGTGATGTGAAGACGAGCTCGGTCAGCAACAAATGTCTGAAGTCACTTCTTGTGCTGTGCAGGACTTGTAACCCACTGACCTCTGTCCCTGTCCCCCATAGGAAGTCGTTTTGAAGAATGGCACAGAGACGTTTGACGCATGGGAAAGTCCACCAGCGCCTATCTACATGCAGTTTTACTTCTTCAACCTGACCAATCCCTTGGAGGTGCTGGATGGGGAGAGGCCTGCTGTGGTGGAGATCGGGCCGTATACGTACAGGTGAGAGAGGAATCAGAGAAAGGCTTAACTTTTGTTTCTCCATTCATCTGGTTGAATAAAAACAGTCCACAAAGTCATAATAGCTCTTTAATTCATTACTGGAAATATTGTCTTTACATAAATGACAGTGACAGTTTGCAGGGTGATATTGGCTTTCTTCTGCCTCTGGCTAGCTTGAGGCAGCTTATTTGCCTCTCCACTGTCAATAATGACAGACACACACACAGTATCTTTGTACAGCTGTCTGTCTCACTTTGATATAAGGATTGCACATCTGAAATATTTCATGCTATATAGCAACTTGTTAACATAATGCTTAAGTGTAGTGTAGTGGTACAGTGTTAATGCATGAGCTGATGAGGTTTGAGAACTTTTGCGATCTGTATAAATTATAAATAAAAGTTACTTCAAATAACCCCTTTGATCCATATATGCAACCAGTCCATACTACAATTTTTTTATACGCATCTTTTCTGGCACTAAACATCTTTTACAGTCACACATGAAGTTGAACCAATTGCTCACAAATGTCCTCCTCAGCGTAGATCAGTTGAGATTCACCTCTGCGACTAGAGAAGATAGGGAGAAATTTCAGTTGCATCACAGCAGCTGGACTTTGCCCAACAACCGCAAAGATGTGTTTTCTTTGACAGTCACATGAAATTGATTCAGGAGGAAGGGAAAAAAATAACACAGAGGAAACCTCAGCTTCTGCTTCATGCCATATTTGAGCCAAATATGACTTTTCTTAGAGAAGTAGATTAGGTCTGAAGTGTTGATATTGCATTGTCTAGTAAGTAAATTCTTGCCTATTCTTGTGTACGATGCTAATGTTAATGTATTGTATGTATGTATTGGAACTTAGCGCTTTAAGATAGAGCCATATTATCACCCTGAACTTATTCAAGGTTGTTGATTTTCTTTTTTTCTTTTACACAGGGAGTACCGGCCTATGGAGGAGGTGAACTTCCAGGAAAATGGCACCAAAGTAGCAGCTGTCAACACTAAAACCTACATATTCCAGCGTAACATGTCCCGAGGTCCAGAGAGTGACCTCATCAGGACAGTCAACATCCCTGCCATTGTGAGCCAAAGAAATCAATCAAAATACTTCCGTGGTTTTCCTGATACATTATTAAGTAACTGCAGTATTAGTTTTCTTTTCACAGTAAATTTCCTTCTTCCCTTTCCTTCTTCTCTCCTGGTAGACAGTGATGGATAAATTCAAGGACAACTCTTTAATAGCCAACCTGGTCTCATCCTACATGAAGTCCACAGGAGAGGGCCTGTTCACCACCCGTACAGTTGGAGAGCTGCTGTGGGGATATGAAGATAAACTGCTCACAACCCTCAAATTTTTACAGCCTGACCTAGACGACGTTTTTGGACTCTTCTACAAGGTCTCATTCAGTATATTAATACATTATTGTATCCTTTCTACAGACCGTAGTGGTTCATGTGATGGTACAAAATCATCTAGATAATTGTGCAGAAAGATATAGAAATCACAAAAAAAGTCTTTAAATTGTAAAAGGTTTAATTGTACTGTATAGTCGCATTTCTTTTGGGTTTGTTGTGTGAGAGCTGTTTTTCTTTGCTTACAGACCAATGCTTCCAATGATGGAGAATACGTGTTCTTCACTGGCCAACAAGACTACATGGACTTTGCACGAGTGGATTCATGGAAAGGTGAAAGGTAATTGTCTCCGCTCACCTCCAGCATAAAATCACTGTGTAAATCCAGTCAGTGAGAATCATTGATCACATTCAGTAATTGTATCAGATAGGAATACAATCAAGGTTTGGTTCATCCTGCTTAACATCATTAAGGGAGCATTGTCATATCACAGTTGATACAACTCTGTTTCTGAGGCTATCTATGTAATGATTAAAGAAATGATTAACTAGGTTAATTGTTTCTGATTCTTCTACTATACTATTTTGTGTATCCGTGCAGCTCCCTGAATTGGTGGACGTCTGATGAGTGTAATATGATAAATGGAACCAACGGAGCTTCTTTCCATCCGGTCATCACTAAGAATGAGACACTCTACATGTTCTCCTCCGACCTGTGCAGGTGAGTTCCAGGTTTTCTGAGAACCGTACTGCAAGTCTAAGTGTTTCTGAACAAACAACAAATCGTTATATTTCTGTATTTTATGTATGTATGTATGTATGTATGCTCAAATGAAGCTAGGCAATGTTATTCTTGTACAGTATTCCTGACTCTGATGGATGGGCATCTCTTAAGATGACATTTAGAAAGTGTAAAAATTGATACAAATTTGACCACTAAACTCATTTGGGATTTGCGTATATTTTGTTTTCCTTTGAGGATCTACACATTGAGTAGGTACTCCAGATCTGCAGTTTTGAACACACCAATGAACTTGTCTTATGTCAACAGCTTTAAGTACTATAAAAGTAATCTCAATTCTGTTTTTTTTTTTGTTAGACTTTCTTTCTCTGGTCTTATCTGCCTGCCTTGAGTCAGTTAGTGAAACAGCTCTTCCCTCAATCATGCAAAAAATATCTTCCTAAGCCTTCTCTCAGCTTTATTCAGGTCTGGATTTGGGATTACAGATACCTATTTAACCTGGCTGCTTGTACTATTGTTGTATCAGAATTAGCCACGTGAATGAGGTCACTGTTAGTTTGCTATTGATTTAGTGTTGCTGAAAAAAACAATTAATATCAACTGTCTGTGATTGTTCATACATCGGAGCAAAGAGTGCAATGCAGCTCAACTAACTGCTGGCTGAGGTTGTGAAAAGACTTAACAGACGCGATTTATGAGGCAGCAACAGTAAAACATCGTATCCCGCTGGTTTACTGTAAATCAGCTTACCACAGAGCAAAATCTGTGCAAACTTTTCTTTTACAGAATGTATTTGTGCCTGCAAAGATTAACCAGCCTCTATTTCCAAGGTCTTTGTACGCTCTGTATGAGGAGGATGTGACAGTGAAGGGGATCCCTGGATACCGCTTCACTCCCCCCAGCAAGGTGTTCGCCAATACGACTGTGAACCCAGCCAACGCAGGCTTTTGTGTCCCTGCTGGAAATTGCCTGGGCTCTGGTGTGCTTAATGTCAGTGCATGTAAACAAGGTGGGATGTGCTTTGAGCAGCTGGTGCATATGAAAAAATGCAGTCTTGGCTCTTTACCTGAAATGCTCCGCTCAACATCTTCTATAATGTTGTTGTAACTGAATCTTCTGTGTTCAGGAGCTCCTATCATAATGTCTTCACCACACTTCTACCAGGCAGAGGAGAAGTTTGTTCACGATGTATTTGGCATGAATCCTCAGAAGGAGTATCACCAGACTGCCATTGATATCAATCCGGTAGGTATTTCAACTTTAATACTCTAAAATGTCATTTGTCTGCAATTTTTTTCATGCTGAAAAAAATGTTGCAATGTAATACACTGATTCAAAAACAGGTATAAAACAAAGGCGATCATGTTAACCACTAGATGGTGATCTTTCTCAGCTTGGTACTTGTGATTATCAATTAAGGCAGCGTTTCATTTTTTTTTTTTTTTTCAACAGTGGTTAAAGATTAAAGCAGAGGTACGTGGTACAGAGCTGTCGCCGAGATAAACTCTAACAGCTCTTATCATGTGTAATAATAACTTATCCTGTAGCAGATCAGTGATAAAGGGAAGCAGACCAGAAAAAGCTAGTGGCTGGTGTCGCTGATATAATGATTACGATTAGTTTCATGTAATCCTGCATGTGGTTGGATGTGGGGTTATTATAACACCCCCTCAGATACGCCCTGTTACACAGCAATAGAGTAAATGTTTACAGTTAGAGATACAGAGTCATATTCTTTAATGCAGAATCTATATAAAGTTTTGTTTTGCCTCCTTGGTGCCATTTCGTATTGCCCATTTCTAAAAGTATACATCACTTTAAAAAATATATATATATTTTGACCTCCAAGATCAAAGCAAAGAAAGATTCAGTAAGGCATAAAATATATTTGCAATAATAAATCAGTTTTGATGAGTTCTGTTTAAGTCTCCCTGCATATTGGACGACATGTAGTGCATGATTTGCATCAAGTTCAGTTATATGTATCTATATTATTTAACTTCTTTTGCCTTGTTACAGTATATTTTACAAGACTGTATTTTTACAATTTTAAATGTGTTATCTATTATATTAAAGCTCAGTCTTAGACCAGCAAAATAAAAATGGTTTTAATGCGTGAATATTAAAGATACTTTTACTAATATTAAAGTGACTTTTTTTTGGTGTTGAAGACAGTTATTGTAAAATGTGGAAAAAAAGGTGGTCAACAACATTTTGTCTATGTTGCCAAAATAATTGTGATACATACAGTACACGTCATCATATACTAATTTACTTACACCTTATTAAGACCAACATATACGGCGGTGACATCATACATTACTGTTCCTATCGTTGGACCCAGTAAACAAGCTACTGTTCTGTCTATATACCCTCCCTAAAATACAGTAATCTTCATGGTGCCGCTGCGTGAGATTATTAAGACTGGTCAAAGTCCTTTGACTTCTGTCATAAATGCTGTGGGTGGCGGTGCCCTACACAACTCAAGAAGTCAAGGCAGATGGCCGCCCTCCTAGAGCACAGTTCTGCTCAAGGTTTCTTCCTGTTAAAGGAGGGTTTTTTTACTTGCTGCCATCACCAAGTCCTCGCTCATGGAGAAATTGTTGGGTCTCTGTGAATTAAAGAGTACAGTCTAGACCTCACAACTTTTGTTGTGATTTGGTGCTATGTAAATAAAATTGACCTGACATTGACTTAACTACATGCTGCCAACGTGAATTTCACTTTGACCACCTACAATAAAGATGTATGCAGATACATCTGTTATAGCATTCACTATTGTGTACACGGGAAAGTTGGTGTGTTAGGCCTCAGATCAGTTGCTGAACCATGTTTACGTTTGTTCATTTGGCAGATGTTTTTGTCCATGGTGACATACAAAAAGCAGTTATTTTGCAGCATAGAAATCTTGAGCATAATAAATATTTGCTTGATAACATGTGGTATTGCTGGTGACTTTGCTAAATAATAATTAGAGGCTGTAATGGGGCATAAATCTCCTCACATTAGGTGTGACGTATGTCTGAGTATAGGTCTGCATACATGTCAGTGTCATTAAATTTGTCGTTATCCACCTTTACTTTTCAAATTGAAACCATATGTTTCTCACAAAGTTTAATTCTGTTTTGCAGCTAACGGGATTCATCCTGCAAGCGGCCAAGCGTATCCAGGTCAACGTGTATGTGGAGAAAATTGACACCTTCAGGTAATCAACTCATTGCCTTCATCAGTCTCTAATTACTGTCCAGTTGTGGTGACACTGCCACTCTTTTTTTTTTTATAAGCCACATTGGCTTTAAATGAAGCTGTAATAGGCTTATGACTACTGGAGTCAAGGAAGAGTTGCAAGGAAGATTACTGTAAAGCTGTCATGATGAATGGACTTTAGAACAGTCCCGGCTCACTTTGTTATGCATCGACTTGACATCGTAAAGAAACAAAATAGCAAGATAATCTCGAGTCCAGACCTAACAGATAAACATGTTTTAAAACTGTGTAACACAAAACAGTTTAAGTACTGCATGTATTTACACACTGAACAGTATGGCCACGAGGATTTGGTTGTTGTCTGAATGTATCTGTGCCATTCATGTATTAATTTATTGGGAAATGTTCAGATTACGATTAAGGACAACAAAATAATGAGGGTCGGAAAAACATTTTGATAATTTCATTTTTCTTTCAGTCAAACGGGAAACGTGAGGACAGTCATCTTTCCAGTGGTTTACCTAAATGAGGTACAAACCTTTTTTGTTATGGTGTATCAGTCATATACATAATAAAGCACTAGTTTACACTAGAGCCTCATCGATACTGGATTTGTGGGACTGATGCTGATACCAATATTTGGAAATAAACAAATTGGATATGGATATGTCTGCATACTTCACATATTTGGGTCGGGCACATTGAAATGTTTGCATTTATGTTACCAGCAAGGTGATATTCAATATTTGTTGCTGATTGGCTCGTAAAGTGTATTCCTGTGCTTAAGGAGGGATACCAGTGTCATTTAAGCTTTAAGTTAAGATCAATACATGCTTTACTTGTTTTTGTCTTTTTAAAATTAAAGCCTTTTTAATCTTGCCTGAAACTAAGTGCAGTTAAGTCTTGAATGAAAGCAGAAACAAGAAGAAACAGATGTGGCAACGACAGGTTTTGGCAGGGACCTCAATAGGCCTTTTTCCTTTTTTAAGACATTTTGACATGTGGCAGCGGGAAAAGCACAGGTGTAAGAAATTAAATTAATGATGACTGCGTTTAATTTGGCTGCCTCAGTTTCAGGGTTGTTATTTAGTGGGACTTCAGTTACTTGAACAGAGCAGAGCCGTCGTTAATGGTATTAGTAACACCTGCGGTTTTCCTGCTATGACAAGTCAAAACATCTGCCGTGAAAAAGGCCTGTTTGTTCTAAATGTACAGTAGATGACTGAGATTTTTTTGAAAGCACCAATTGAAATGATAGAATAATGAAGTTTAGTGTTTAGCTGACTGTAATAGATACCGGTAAGTGACCCCAGGTAGTGTTTTCTTTGTTCAATGTTCTTTGGAGATTAGTTTTTCTTTTCTTTTCTTTTTTTTTTCTTTTCTTTTCGATCAAATACCTGCAAAACTGAAGACATTCCCATCAACCTCAGCTGTATTTCCATATAGTGCTAATTAGCAAATGTCCAAACTATCTCTAAACTTGCTTATCTTGAGCATGCATGTTAGCATGCGGATGTTAGCATTTATCTCAAAGCACACCTGTACAGCCACACAGTACTGCTACCATGGCTGCGGACTCATCAGTGTCTAAAATCACCCCCTTTTTACTAAATAGTGCACACTAAATGCAATCTCAGTATGCAATGCAGTGTGTTTTATAGATATAGATGTTGTTTACTCCTCACTATTGAGTAAACTATTGTCTCATGCGTTACGTTGAACTATAATTCATATCCAGTCTTTTCTCTCACTATCTCCTCAGAGCGTCGTCATTGACGAAACTTCAGCTAAGAAGCTGAGGGCGATTGATCTCAAGCGAAATGTGGTGGTGAACATTCCCTTCATGCTGATAGGTCTAGGTATCCTCCTGGGAGGACTCTTCATGTTCCTGATGTGTCAGCAAAAGATCCCCGAGGTGAGTGTTGGAGATATATATATCAATGACTTTGTGTGGTCATGCAGAAAAGTCAGTTAGTTTGTTTTGAGTTAGTTCAATTACCTAGTTAAACATTAAAATCACATCTATTAAAACACTTAATCAACAAATATTCATTCAAAAGTTTAACTGCTAGACAGAAGATGTCTCCAATAAGTTACGTTGGACCATGATTGACAAAATCCTGTTCATAGATACATATGTTAAGGTGAAAAACCTTACCTCTTCTGCACATTGAAGCTCAAACATTCATGTGAAGTTAAAAAAAAAAAATGTTTAAAAAAAAAATAAATGTTTGTTTTTTCAGAGCACTGCTGCTGAACGAGTGCACCTGCTTTCATCATAGCACCATAGGATGTGAAAGAAGGAGGGTTGTTGTTTTCCATTCATAACTGCAATTTTATCTTTTAAACTGTTTTTAATCTAATGATTTTAGGATAAAAGTGAAGTGGGGGTTTGTTTTGTTTTTTTGATTTTTATATGTTTGCATTTGATGTGTTCCCTTCAAGCCATTTGTTATGATTTTGAAATCATTCTCAGTATTAAGTATATACCCTTTTACTTCTAAATATGGGATGTGGATTGAAACAACTTGAATTGAATCGTAAAAATCTACAAAATCTTTATTTTTAAGGGATTTCCTGGGGAGCCAACTTTGAACTTAAATGTTTCATTATTTGATCAGCCAGTTTCTTTGTTTGAAATTGTTGCTTTTCTGAGTATGTGTGTGAGAGAAAATGTATGTGTGTTTACATAAGACAGATGGTAGTGAAAAGGTGATGAAGGAATGTGTATTTTTAAAGGTGGACAGTAATAATTGTGGGTTTTTTTTTAAGTGTGATATGGTCAGTTTGTTTAGATGTTAATGATAAAAAAAAAATTACAAAGCTGCATTAGTGCCTAAGAAATGTTTTTCTTCTTTATAAATTTGCAAAATTCAAACAAGATCAACAGTTTGCATTTTTAAATTGTCTATCTATCAGACAAGTAAATACCAAATACGGTTACAGTTTGAATATTTTTGTACCCTAAAATTTTATCACTTTTGATGGTTTTTGTTTAGACATACAGTAGAGTCCAAAAGTCTAAGAACACTTTTTCACAATGGGAAAGTGGTTTCAGACTTTTGAGGGTTGACTGGAACTCTGAATATGTAGTGAAGTTGATCAACTTTCTTTTAAAACCATACACTGTTGTAACCTTCATTGTAAACACGACAAGCCACAGCCAAATAGTATTACTTGCACTAGCAGTATGAAAAGAAAGGATTTGCATGGTGTGAAGTGCAAAGTCTTGCCTCCGGATTGGTGTGAAGCACTGTACAATATTGTATTTACCCTATTTCTAATACCTTTCTATAAATGCGTGATGTGTGATTTAAAATATCTACTGATATTATACTAAAGTCAAGTCATACTCTTGCGTTTATGAGCAACTTAATACTAGCGACACTACTGACAAATATTTTGCCAAATATAAAATTGTGTTTTCCCTTTTAACCACTTGGAACTTGAAGTCCAGCACAGAATATGTTACAACTACATGTTGAGGTCTGTTTTATTTTTTTTAAATATTTTACATATCACAGCTTCTACATAGTAAAAACTCAAAATTGACTGTGTAATTAATGTTTACAAACTCAGTAAGTCCTGCACTATTACAATTGTCATTTGCTACAACATATCAATAAACTTTGTGTGCTTCACATTCTCTGAGGACGTGTTCATGTTTCCTCCATCGCACAGTGCAGAGTTATATGACAAAGTATTGTATTGCTAACTTTTTCCTTTTTGTATAGCGGTCACTAGTCTAGCATGAATTGCCTTACGACAAAATTAGGGGGGTTCGTCTGAATCATTTATTATTTTCTGAGGTTGGAAAAACACCCTCTTGATTTAACAAATAAATCATTATCTAGTAATACAAAAACTTGCACAGTACTTAAGGTATTTAATAAGAAAAAAAAACTATTGAACTACTGAAAATATTTCTTGGTGGGTGTGTGAGCTTGCTAGGAAACCTTCTAAAACTCCAGGAAGCAACTTTCCCAGCCAAGAAATAGTCCCTGCGTGTTTAACTTCCCCTTAAAACATTACAAACATTGTACCTCTACATTGATTCAACTCATTTTCCAGAAAGAAGTAGAGGGTTAGGGTGTATTTCCCAAAATATCAAACTATCATCCCTATATAGCATCACATTCAAACTGACTTTCACAGCAGTATAAGTACAGGAGTTCCTATTTAACAAAATGGTAAACCAGTAGTCACTTTTTGCACCCCTTAATTTCGTCTAATTTTGGAAAATTAATTATCTTTTATCGACCAGAATTCCTCAGCCATAAGAACCCAAATTAGTTTCCTTGGTTCAGGTATTGCACCAGGTTCTTTCTATATGGAGTTTGCATGTTTTCCCTCCTTTTGTAGTCCAAAGGTGAATTAAAGGTCAAGTAAATGATGGAACTTGTCTACATGACACATTGGTTTAAATTAGAAAGCTCCGACGTGGAATTGTCCTCAATTACCGGGTTAAAGTGTACTTTTGAACCCTGCAGATAACCTTGGTGTGTCATGATAAAAACTGATTAGTATTACTGTGCAACAAGGTTTTCATCATTGGCTTTGACTTGAGATCGGCTTGTCTGCCAAACCCTGTTAAAGCAGCTACTGTTATGGGAGATTTCATATTGATATCTGTGAGTGTAACTCCTCCCCAGCCCAATTAATAAGCCTTTAATACAAGTGGCATGGGACAGCATAAGAGTCCCTCCACAGAGCATCTCCTCTCTTGAACTTGATCTGCAAACAACATGGGGCCTCTTCAGCAGAGAATCATACTTCTTACAGTCTTTCTGTCTCTGATCTGTGCAATTCAGGTAAGTTAATAACCTTTATGTTCCTGTTTATGTCCCGCATGGAGGAGTTGGCTTTATCTCTTT
Organism: Pampus argenteus; assembly: GCA_036937835.1. NCBI lineage: Eukaryota > Metazoa > Chordata > Actinopteri > Scombriformes > Stromateidae > Pampus > Pampus argenteus. The sequence goes on from CM072877.1 coordinate 11,594,286, forward strand.
TGTTCTACTAGCACACATACAGCAGCCTTTGATTTTGATGGAGTTACCATATTTGATTTAATCACATTTAATCATCACAGCTCTAAAAAGGACTTATTTTCGCCTTTACAGGTCAATTCACTGCCCATACCTAAAGACTGGACCGGGTTGATCCAGCGGACCAAACGGTCACTGCTATGGCGTTGGAACAGCATGAAGCCCGTGGGTAACAGCTGCAGAGATCACTTAGAGTGCGGCACAAAATACTGCAGGTAACAGCAGAGCCTAAACAAAAACATGTCTGACACATTTAGGAAATTAGAAAAAAAAAAATCGATGTGTTTTTGTCACATTTCATGTACTACTTCAAGGGAATTAATTACATCTGTATCTCTTAAATGTTTTGTCATCAAAACAATAATAACACTGTAATAAAACTGTTCTTTTTTTTTTTTTTTTTACAGGAAAAATATCTGTTCCTTCTGGAAATCCCCCTAAAGAGGAGAAATACAATACTGTCTATAAATCAAACATCTGGTTTATGGACCAAAAATACCAAATTAACTGTCTGCAAAATTACTGCTATGATACTCCAGCTTGATCTAAACGAACTGCAGGCAGGTTATGACTGTGTGTGTTCAAAGTAATCTGATCTGGCACTGCACTGCAGCAAAACAAAGCTGTAAAAGTCACATGACCATAGACCGTTTACTTCAAAAAAAAAAACATAGAGGACAGGCTGTATGAATCTAAACCTTCAATAAGAAAATATAAATATTAACGCAACAATATTGGTTCATGTTATTATTATATATTTATTTGTACATATTGTAAACAATGTAAATACTCAAATATATTTTACATTCGTTCATTTGTGCTGCTCAAATTTTGTTTGTCTTTACCAGTTTATGAGAAATTAAAATATTCCTCACAGTTCTTGCTACTTTTTCAATACGATTGACTAATATGATAAAACATTTAATGTTGGCTGGCAAACACTCTTTCAGTCATCACTTAAAGGGAAAAGCTGACTGCTTTTACATGTTTTTGAATTATTATACTTTTTATATTACATGTTATACATAACAAAACACCAAAAGAATTGTGAATAATGACACGCAACTGACTGGTTACTATGTCAAAGGCAACCGATATTGCGTCAAAGGTTTTTAACTTTTAGCCAAAAATGAGCAGAAAGATAGTTATAAATTGTGGGGATATTTTTGACAATATTAATATGTCAAATTCTCTTTGATGAGCTCTCTTGTATGTTGTGTTGATGAGGAGAGCTGATCATGATGCATGGTGACCTCTGATATCAACTGTCAACTGCAGTACTGATATCTGCAAATGGCACAATCCAGTACATAAACAGGTTAACATAGACTCGGTGAGGCTTCATTTTTCCGATCATGCTGGGTTATACAGTTCAATGGTTATTACTGTATTTCATGTTGAGCAAGTGGTCTGGGTGGGGATGATCTCAGATATCACTGAGGCTTCCAGTTGTGCAACAGCTCAAACGTAGAGACACTTCCTAAATGACACAGAAAACTCAAAAAACTCGCTCCCACTTATCTTCATTCACTTCCACAGCATACCTTTCAAGAGGTTAACATTTAGTCCAGGCATCCATCTGCAAGACATCCAGTGGTAAAGACTTCAACCTATGAACAGCGAGATAAAGCCTGTCCCTCGGTTAGTCAGGATCACCCTTCATACCCACATCAGAGAACAGCATTATCAGTATTATTGTCTAATATAGGAAATCCACCTATAATGGCAGATTTCCATAAAAATGATGCATCACTAGCTGAATGCTGACTGCTCATTTTCACCACTGGAGGGCGACCCGAGCCAGGTTTAGGGAGATAACATAGCACCACAACATTTGTGATGTGACTAACAAACTGTGGTATTGTATAAACTTCATTCTACTTTTGCATAGTATAACATGGAAAAATGTTTTTGTTTTTTTTATTTCGATAATACAAAGATAAAAAGTTAAGAAATGAAGAAAATCTCTCATGAATACAAGGTTTAGTATAATTAAGTATGTTTTTTTCCACATAGTAGGAGGCAATATGTCAACATTATGATTTAGTTTTTCATATTTATGACTCATCATTATAGTATAAATACAAAGTCCTAATTTTAGGCACTGTGCTAAAACTAGACATTAAGTGATAAGGTTACTCTTGATGTGTATTTTTATCATTCTTGACAAAAAAAAAGGGGGGCCAGGGGTATTTACAGGGCTTCATGTTGAATTCTTTTCCTACCAGGTGTCTTGGATATTTTGAGAAGCAGGAATTTCTCCCTCCTCATTGGTTAAAGCCTCCGTGACGCAATATCTCGGCCGGCTGTAGCGGTGCTGAAGCGCGGCGCGGAAACTGCCGTGTCTGTCAGGACATCAATGCCGGACCGGTTTCATATTACCATTTATAATAGTTGCTCATTACCGGATTAACTCGTTTGTTTTCATCGTAGATATCAGGTAATACAGAAGAACAATGAGCTTTTTTTTTTAATGCATCTTTGACGTCAAAGCTGCTTCGAGCACTCGCATAATTAAAAAAAAAAAAAAAAAAAAAGAGAGATTTGTTTGGTTGATATAATTCTGGACCGAGCCACGTATTTAAAAAGGATGAATATCACATGTGACTGACGGCTGGGGTCAGGTAAGTGTTGTTATAAAATGGCTTTTTACGTGCTTTGAAGTTCATTATTCATATTTTGATTCTGTTGATTGAAACCGTTTGTCTGTTTAGTGTGTGTGTGTGTGTGTGTGTCAGAGAGAGAGAGAGAGAGAGAGAGAGATGCTCCTTCTGTCATGGATGCTTCTTTGGCATGTGTGCAAACTAAATCTCTTGTTGTTTTTCAATGTTGTCCTACTTCAGCATGTTTGAATATTGAATTTCATAATGAAAACCAACACACACACACACACACACACACACACACACACACACACACACGAAGGGATCTGCCTAAACAGTACAGCTCTCATTTATGACCTTCCTCCCTCTGTTAACATTTCTTTTACTTTTTTAGATTTAGGTCAAACATCACATCTGGTCGGATCGGGTTTAGATATATTACTGCGTTCTTACTGGAACTTTTCTTCACAATTATAGATCAATATGAGCGGCGAAGATGCCGTCTCATTACAGAAAGACCTCACTGATAACAAGCAGCAGCATCATGACAACAACGGTGGGCCTCAGGCTCTCCCAGAACAGACAGAACCACGAGTCCCAACCCTCATGTGAAATAGTTCAGTTAATCACAACCATCTCAGTGTGCTCCACTGCCCAGCGGACACAGCTGCTTGGCAGAAATTTCTATCCTGTAAGTTACTTCGGTGACAACAAGAGTCATATCCGCTTTGCAGTGAAACCTGCAGTCAGTCACACTGGCCTATTTCTCTGTGTTATTTAACTATTGAAGCGTTGAAAAGAAACATTAACAATAATAATCAAATGATAACATGCTAATTTTAAAATGATGCAATGACGAGCTGAGAAGTGTCCTTGAGCAAGACACTGAACCTCAAATTCAGGGCCAGTGATTAAAAGCCTGTCTACTTTGTGAGAAAGAGTTATGCAATTATGGCTAATCACATTTAAATAAGAAATAATGTCATGTAATTTCATCCTATCTGAATGACTAGAAATAAACAGACTGTATGAAGTATGAGTATGTATGAGGTGTTGTAGAAGGGGATTATACTGTATGTCTGCATAAAAAAAAAAATCCAGGGCTCTGAAGAAGGTTCACCACAGCCACCCTGAAAAAGCTAGAGCTTTATGTATAAATAATGTCCTGTTTTTATAAGCAGCAAATTCTTTATTCTACCAGATTTAAAGGGCAAGAAGAAAAGAGTGCTCCGCTCCTCTATAATGGCACTATTGAGCTGTTGAGACTACACTATGTGTAATTTGGCCACAATATGAAATTCATATGATGATGATGATTCATATTCATATTTCATCAACATAGATTAACCCAATTTATTGTGATCAGTAATGTCAGGGGTGTTACTGTGTATGAGCGTGTTATTGAAGTGTTTACTCTTTGTTCCCATGGTAGGGATGTTGTTTACTGTAGCGATGTGATGATAAAGAGGATTACCTCTTCATGGTCATCTGCAACAGATGTTTAAATTGTTTACACGTCGTGCCCAGACAGTCTAAAATATTTAATTTTTATCAACATGGTTTTCAGTCTTGTTTAAATACACAGCACAGCATCAAGATTTTAAATTAATTATTATATTTGTATGCACTTTTCTTTTTTCTTCTCTGTGGTTGAGAGTTTGAGATGTTTTTTTTAATTTTTTTTAAACTTCACCTTTTTTCCATGCCTGGATCCATGCCTTTAAATCCAGAAGAAATGTCTGAATGTGGTAGAACGCTTTGAGTTAAATAATCTGATATGAAAATGTATTTACTCTCAGCAGTGCCAGCGGAGCATCTCTGCAGTGCAGCTGTCCTAGTTACAGAGCAGCTGAGTAATTGTGATAGCCTGTGGTTGGACCAGCCAAAGAGAGGAGGGGTTTGTTAATGGTTGACTGAATTATGGAGGGTAGACTGTGCTGAGGGCCAGAAGACACAGTTGGATTTTTAACCGGAGGACCAGTGGTGTGAAGGGAGAGAGCAGACAGCAGTAGCCTACAGTTGTGCTTTATGTCTTTCTATTTTGTCCAGAATTAAAGCTGCATTTTCTTTCTCTCAAGACTGCCTCATCAACTGACTAATGTTGTTTATTCAAAAGGTCTGGCACCTTAATACACAGAAATTGAAGGCAGCTAACCACTAAAATCTGTAATTGGATCCCTGAGGCAAAGAGCCTGTCTCAGCTCTACAGCTCGAAAGACCACTGGATAATTTTGACACTTATACAGGCAATGTTTACTCCTTAGTCTTAGTTGTGAATATGTTTATCCATTACTGATAACACATTCAAATAATCTTTATTGCTCTTAGAAGTGAATCTATTCTATTCTATTCTTACAGGATTTAGCTTAAGGAACATGGAGTTGGTTGCCATCATCCAGCCTCCACCAGTATGATTGGTGCATCCAGTCTCTCAGGGGACACCCTGATAGCGTGCCATTTTCCTGTAGTCCAGCTTCCAACCTGGCAACTTCCTGTTCAGGAGCTGTGCAACTCGGCCAAGAGGCCCAGTCGGCTGTGCTCAGTAGGCCTGACCAGAGCCGTGTCCCTCCCAGAGCAAGACTCGCTCGCCCTGGAGCATGCCTTCACCGGTGGCCGAAAGCATTTCTCCAGCAGCTACGGTAGTCTCAATGAGGACCGAGTGGAAGAGGAGGGGGCCAGTGACAGCAGCGGGAGGTATGACTCCACCTCGTCACCAGAAGAGACGAGTTCCCATCCGAAGAAGGAAAGCTGTGGAGCTTGTGGTAGTCTGCGGTCACACAACTCATTCCTTCCCAATACACAGCTAGATGAGGATGAAGAAGATGAAGATAGTGATGGAGATAATCTACACAGATATCATGAGGACTCATCTTTTGTGTTGCATGGAAATTCCAACTGGCCACTAAGCAATTATGACAGAAATGATACAATAGCTCACAAGACCGTGGACAGTGAATGGGGCAATGAGGGAACGATGTTGGCTACCGAGAGCAGCCAAGAGTGGCTCTCTAACCAGCCTAACCAGCTGGACTCGCTGCAAACTGAACGCCAGTGCTTTCATGTCAGCAGATCTGGCATCATGATGCTGCCTTGTGGAGAGCAGGACTCAGATAAAATGGAGAATAACATATCCTGCTGCGTCCACAGCCAATACAAATGTTCCCCAGAGTTGTCCTCCAATACTCACACGGAATACGTTAGCGACTCTTCCTGCAACAGTTCTGATGGCGTCTTGGTTAACTTCTGCACCATCTATAACAAGAGCAACAACCCTGCTACACCTCATGACCTCAGCAGTCCGGCAGCTCACCCCTCTCAGTCATCTGAAGGATCAGTATTCCTTAACCTCCAACCTGTTCCCCAGACTCCGACGGTGGACATCCAACAAGATGACCTGAGAGTTTACACTCCCCGGAAAGAGGAGGTTGACCTGGTGCTGTCTCCACCCTGTTGGTCTCCACAGGGCCTCGACTCTAACTGCAATCTTTACACCCTGGAGCCACTACCCCCAGGTCTCTCTTCTCTGGAGGTATCAGACTTGGCTGCCTGTATACAAAGCCAGAACACACTGGCCATTGGGACCAACCAGAAGTACTACAAGCTTGTGACTTGTGACCTTTCCTCCCAGTCTCCCAGCCCAACCTGGTCCAGCCTCACTAGCTGCCCTGAGGGTCAGAGCAGAAGTAGCCCCTTCGCTTCCTCTGAGCACCTCCTTGTCAATCATAAGAAAGAAGGACAACACAAAGAAGTCAAGAAGGTAATGTTGGAATAAAACAGGCTAATTAGATAAGAAATAATAGATGCACTTGTGTGATTTGGTTGTGTAAATCTAAGCATTTCTTTCTTTTCTGCATCACCAACAGGAGAAAGAGGATAAACAAAAGGAAAGAAGGTTCTCCGCCGCACAGTGCAGCAATGGGTTTGACTGCTCACAGTTTCAGACCTATGATTACCAGGTTGCCACCACCTCCACTGAGAAAGCCCTCTGCAGGAAGAAACATACAGACAGCATCCAAAACCACTCCCACATGCCTGATTTGCTGTGCCCCAACCATTGTAGCCCACATAGCTGTAAATGCCAAGGTACAAGTGCTGTGTCCACACAGCCATCTGTGAATTTAGACCAGGAGCACTGTGAAACTGATGCTACTGAGGAAGGTAAGGCAATGGCTAAGAGATACGTTGTAATGCTTTCTTTGTTGCTTGGTTTTATTTATTAATAAACAAAGATACAAAAAATAGGAAAAGATTTCTTGTTAAGTGAATCTGACATCGTATGGTTTCTTGTCCTCTTCTTCCTTCTCAGGAGCATGTGCATTTGAAAATGCAGTGGTGCGCTACAGTAAAGCCCAGAGGCCAACCTCTCTGCCCATCCAGCCCTTTGTTCTCATTCCCAGTGGCAAACCCCAAGCCCAACAGGCCCAACACTTGGGCTGTCTTCTGGAGCAGTACATAAATCAAAAGAGCAGCAAGTCCAGTAGCTCCCAATCAGGCTTCAAGTTCAAAGGCAAAAGAAGTCAGTGCTTTTCTAATCTTCAGCTATCACCAATGGGCAGCCACTGCCCCATCTTCCTTGAGGCTCTTTCGAGCTCTGATAGCTGCTCCACCTGCACGCCGACCCCCGAGTGCTTCAGCCGCAGACACACATGGAGCCAGTCCAGCAGAAGCCGTGGACCCATGAGCCCAAGTCCATGTACATCAAAGAGCAGCCTAGATCCAATTCATACCATCACAAAGTCCAGACTGGTTCAGGTGCAAGATAAAACAAGCCCATACTCATGCAACACTCAGACTAACTCTTTCATAAATCTGATCTCAGCCGAAAATCCGTCTCACCTTGTTAAAATTCCTACCTACCAGGACCTTATCAGTCTCACCCCTGAGCAGAGCCATGCCAACACTGAGCCAAAATCTCAAAGTCCAAATCAGACCCACAGCTCCTACCACTCAGTATTCTCTCATACACCACCTACTTTACCCATAACCACTGACACCCATCACCCAAACCTGCAGGTGTCCCTGTCTCCTTCAAAAACTCTACAACCGCAAAAGAAGCTCCTTCAGTATCATGCTGCACCCGCAGCTGACTCTGGCTTTTTTCACAGCAGTTTAACCGCTGCCCTTTCCTCAGTTGCCTCTCTGAGTTCTCTGCTCTCCTTGGCTGCTTCTGGGCTGCAGTCACAGCAAACCCAGGACTCAGCTGGGAAGCAGAGTCAGGGTCAACACAGCGAATCTCTAATCCTGAGTGACAGGCCGCCCACAGAGTTCTGCCTCTCGCCCGACACATCATATGAGTCTATGTCTATCAGCCATCTTCAGAGGAGAGGTGAGACTCAGTTAATGACATGATGCCACTAAACATTATGTGAAGCTGAATGGAGGAAAAAAGTGAACAAATACCAGTAATTATTTGATTTCCTCTTTGAATGGACTCTCTATACAGTGACGAGCTGTTTTGGAGAACAGCAGTAAAAACTCACTGTGCTGCAGCAGTGCTTTCAATACCCTGAAGGGGCTTCCACTCAAACATGACCTATTTTTAACTCTCCCTGCACAGGATTGGCTGAGCCTTCTGCTCTGTAGCCTATGTGTGTGCGACCGCAAGCTCCGAGAGAGGACGAGAAAGAGAATGATGCAGTAGGAGCAGTGCTAATGATTTATAATACACCTAATGATTTTGCTTTTAGTGCTACCATATTAGCCACTTGGTGCAAATTGACTTTATATAAATGTGAACGTTTTGATGTGGACGATCAATGACAAAGATGTTTGCAGCAGCAGTGAAGAGTCAGTGTGATGCTGCACTGCAGGCGGCATCAACATGCATAAAGAATTTACTGTGACATTTGCAGAGGCTAGCCAGAGATGATGGAGGAAAGCAAGTCAGTGAGGATCACTGCTGAAAAGGAAATGGAGGACTCTTTGATCTTCAGTCCTCTTTCACATTTGCATTCCTCTAATATGATAATGAACCCTGAAAGCATTTCATCTTTATGTGTTGACCCAGTTAGTGAAGTGTTAATCTTTAGTCTCCTAAAAGTAAAAAAAAAAAAAGTTTCAATCTGTTTCTAACATAAATAAACATGTTTCAACAATTTTCTCAAAATGAGTGTCTGTACCTTTAAACTAGACAGACAGCATGAGGGAAAAATGATATTTCTAGAAAAACCAAGATTCAAGTTGATTTATCCCGAAAACAGATTATATGTTATTCCACTACATTAGCAGATGTATTACACTTATTTTAAGACTTTCATCAATGAATAATACACAATGTATAAGTCATTGAATACTTCAGCTCATCCAACCTATTTGCTCATCCAACGTCTCTAGGTCTGCTGAGGTCTGTAAGCAGGGCTGTGGATTTGATCATGGCTCATTTTGGGAGCAGCAGAGACCCTGAAGAAAAGGTATGACTCGGAGAGAGCCACAACAGAAAAATGCCAGATTAAAATGACTTACAGTTTGGGACTGGATTTAAATAACCTGTATCAGCAGGAAAGATATTGTATTGTATTATATTTCCTTATGTTGCAGATGCGTCTGGGTAACAGCTCTCGGAGTCCCACAATTGCTGGACTCGTCCTGGAACATTTATGCCCAACGATCCAAAATATTTTAGAGGACGGTCTCAGGGATCACAAACTAGATTTTATTGTTGGACAGCGCCGCAACCACTCCTGGAGCGTGGTGGAAGTCTCTACTAGGATCGGTACATGCAATTAAAGTATAATTTAAATGATCGTGATTCAAAGGAACCGTCATGAATGTACTTCTGGATCTGTTTGCCAAGCAGCACTAGGCTTGACGTACTGGTGGAGCAGCACTGTGCATCCTGTGAACTCGTTAATCAACTCTTTGTTTTTGGTCTTTGTCCATTTTTGCTACAGGTCCATCCACCAGGGTCCTTCACAGCCTGGTCTCCAAAATCCGACAATGTCCCCAGCTCACCAGCCACAGCATGAGACTGAGAGCCTTTATCATGGGCCTGCTTAAGTACGCACTGAAATTACCTTTGATGATGCTAATGTTGCTAAAGAATACTAATACTATTACCATACTTACAAGCATCATCTGCTGATGACTTGCTTTCTTTCAGCTTGAGAGCTTTAGAATTCTGGCTTAGTCACCTTCAGAGTCAAAAAGGTGAGTGCACAGTCAATTTTATATCATTTATTTTCTAAATAATTGTTGAAATTTTCATAAATAACAAATAATTGCTTTCTTTTTACCATCTCCATAGATGTGGTGATGACACACTACCATTCTTGGGGGTTCCTGTCCACGTCACTGGATCAGTGTCAGCCCTTGTTTCAGGAGCTGCTACTTCTGCTGCAGCCTCTTTCTGTGTTGCCCTTTGACCTCAATTTGCTCCTGGAGCCCCGATTGTTACAGAACAGACAGGTGTGTCCTGAGGAGCAGGGTGTTTCTCCACCTCCGCCATGCTCTGCCCTCTTAGTGACCAGCTGGCCACATCTGCAAGCTGATAGAAAGGCGGACAGCAGCCACAGCAATCAGCCAACTTCACACCAGACATGTCTGCATCACCAAGAGTGTCTCAGTTCCCATAAGTCAAGTTGCTACAAGCAGGAATGTGGAGAGTTGCAGGCCAAAAGGAGTCCATTTTTAGCTCCTATTCAAGAGTGGTGGCCGAAAGAGCCTGACCTCATGGATGATGTGGTTGAAGGGGAGGACTGTAGTCACAGTTATGCAGATAGTTGGTCTCAAATAAGTATGGACAGCAGGCCAGAAGAGAGAAGGGGAGAGAAAGACAATAGGACCCCAAATGTGTCACCTTGTGCCCAGGTTGAGAGTCCTTGTCAGGGTGGTCTACGCTGGGCCAAACTGTTTGGAGGAGGTGATTCTTCCGACAGGACAGACATTTCTCAGAGTCACATTAGAACACAAACACGGAGGTGAGAAACAAGTACATATATATTGGTTTCTCAAACTTAAATGTGTATACCTCCTGAATCTTGAGTTGATTTCCTTTTTTTTTTTGTGTTTGTGTGTTAAATGGGCTCTTCATTGAAAGACTTCACGCTGTAACTCTCGAATCATAACCAATACCTCTTTATCATTGGTTTCATAGGTACAGGCGACCATCACAGTGGCTGCATTTGGACAGATCGCACCTTGGACTTTTGGCACAATCCATCAAGTCAATGAAGTTAAGTTGAGCTCAGACTGACAAAAAGACTGAAAACTAAAACCTGTGTGTGTGTGTGTGTGTGTGTGTGTGTGTGTGTGTGGAGAGTGGAAACTATTTACTGTAATAACTAAAACTGCATGATAGTACATAGTCCTGCAAAACACAGTGCTTGATCTCACTGCTGCACTGATCAGAAAGCACTTATTTTACAAGATCAACAGCTTTCGCAATGACCCTTAATCGTCAACCTATTCGTGTGTTCAAAGGTGAACTGCTGCACCAGGTATTCATAAATTCATTTCTAAATTTGTATAAACAGCATCTTAGTAAAGACTTGGTTGGTAGGAAATGTAAATGTATCTATATGCATAAATGGATAAATGTTTGTTTAAGACTGAGCAGTATTCATGTAGTTTAGAATTAGCGTTTTTAGCTAGTTAGCTATTTTGCTAGTCTTTTAGCTTGATGCTATTAGTATATAGTGACATTTTGTAATTTGAGGTCTATTCTGTTGTTTTTTGTGAAATGTATATTAAAAATCTTTCCCAGGGCAGAGTCACATTATCTGTTTTACCCTTAAATCAAAACAGGTCATATATTAAGCAAGCTGATGTTAGTTTTGTCAGTTGGTTCAGTAGCTACACAACAGTTGAACTGGGTTGAATATTTAACACTAGTAACAATAATCTCTGCGTGAGAACTACTTTGTGTGGAGCATAAACATCACCAAGAAGGTCTGTGTACATCTGAAGTGTTTGATTTCAGCACTGGGATTAAATTTATATAATAATAATAATAATAATGATAACTAGGCGAAGCTGAATTTATGAACAACTGGTGCCGACACCTCTTGATCCTAAAATGTCACTCTGTTGACGTTTCATCAGTGAACCTTTGTAATTTGTGCTCATATAAGTTGTGAAATGTCGCTTCACGAATGAGATCAAGCAAGTGGCTGAGCATCATCTACATTGTTTGGTCTGTTTTCCATAACGTAGCTTGATAAATGAGGGCCAATGCACCTATTTGCAACTGCACACTGGAATAACCTTTGAGTAGGTGCTTCTGTTACCGGTTAACTCTCCTTTATATTTCCTGAAGGCAAATATCAATCATAAAATGTGAATATTGACCCGCTGTTGGGATGCATTATTCATTTATCAGTCTCTCCTCACAGCTGTACCTTTCATTTCATCCCCAAAAAAGCAAGCAATACATTCTTATTAATGCCAAATATGCCACACACCAGCCTCTTGTAGTGGATTGTCAGTGCTATTTATTTCCAGTAAACTCCCAGCATGGATTTATCATAGGCGCATGAGTTAACAAAAACACAGTAGGTGCTACAGTTTAACTAGATCTACTAACTTCCGATTAATGTTTTTATAGCTGTAGAGTTAGCTTTCCGTCTGTTATATTACGGTAGTACATCTTCCAGTGACGTTTGTTCAGTTGCACAAATGAAGGCCACCCTGTGGCTGTTTCAGGAATTTAACTGTGGGTCAGGTACATTTTGATAGACCACTAGTAAGCTAATAGGAGAGGGAATATTAGAAAATGTGTTCTCTGCATTTGTTGAATTGAGAATTTCCAATGTTCTGCAATAAAATGTCTGTGAAATTATTCCACCCTATCCTCAAACCCTGAATGCTTCAGTGACAATCAACCTCTGTCAATAAAGATTTAATATATGTATTGCCTGTCTTACTTTAATGTACCAACTATGTGCAAATGTTTACTTGTGTGCCAAACATTGTTGCAGCCTGGCCCACACTGTTGTCATGGAAATGTGAGTACTTTAGATTTGATTCATACAAAACAACTACATAATGCTGATAATAATTTTTTATTGAGGTTTAATGGTGGTTTTATGACTTTGTCTGAGGGATTCTCTTGATGCCACTCTTTTCCAGTGCATTCTGGGAAAGTTGACCAAAGTTATGTCCATACATGAATCGGTATCCTGTGGGATGGTGTAGAGTTAGACATGCTTTGAACATGAAGCATACCCGTGGCAATTTGTTCAGTAACTTCGATAATTTAGCTGATCGCAAGGCAAGACACTGACACAGACCTGGGATATGTCCTGCGAACGATGGCACCACACCCCTGTTGGGTGGATACTTGGTGGTGATGGGAGTTATTGTACTGTCCTTCCACTCTGGGGTGTGTTTGGAGGTGGGATCAGTCTTCTGTTGCTTCCCAAACTGGATCAGCGCCTGGTTGGTAATGATGGGGTAACCTTTGCCAATTAGGAAACGAGATTTTGGCACATGCCCTGTAAATCCTGTGCAAAGACATCACTCAGTCATCACATTTGTTGCCATGTTTATCCAAGAATAACAAATTTAAAAACTGACAGCGAATAACACGACTCTTTTATCTTTTTTTATCTGCTTTAGTTGCAACACATTTTACTGTTTTTTCATGCTAGACAAGATTGTGTGCTACCTGCACAGCACCAGTTTACATCTGTTTAAGTCTTCTGTGTTGTACCTGAGATAAAGTACTTGTGCGGGTTATCATCGTCCATGGAATATGGTTTTCCAATGGAGGTGAAGGGCTTCAAGGGCTTGTATGAGAACACTTTATTGGAGATGGCTGTCAGAGGGAGGTTTGGCCTCTGGACCAAAAAATAATGAAAGGATGACATTTGAGAACCATTAAAAACAAACAGCTCTGATATCATATGATCTCTATAATCTCTGCAAAATGGTCATATAGCACATGTGTTTAAAGGCCACAATAGAAAGGTTATAAAAGCAACAATACATAATTAATACTAAAACAGAATTACTGTAAACCCATGTACGTAAAAATAATAACATCAGCAACCCAGTCCAGGTAAATGGAAATTTGAAACTGAATCAAATTCATTTGAATCTCAAAGACATAATGAATCTGTGTTTTATTGTATTGGAAAGTTGCCCAATCCTGCAGCTTAGTCTTTTCTTTAAAGGTGGATTACATTACAGTGAACTGACACTGTGCTGTGCTGTGCTGTGCTGTGTGTGTGTGTGTGTGTGTCTGTGTAAGAGACAGAAAAAGAGAGATAGTTCAAACAGTTGGTTGGTGTAGTTGACCAGGTCTGATGATTTCTGTTGGCTCTTTGCATGCTTTTCTTGGTAACACTCAGACGACGCTTTATGACAGGCTTCAGAGAAGGTGCAGGCAAAGTAGTTCTGCATTTTTGGGATGAACCCTAAAACGGCAAGAAGCAACATTAAAAATGTCAGTTTCTCCAGTTTTTAAAAGAAGAGTAGTTTAGTTTGGTGAACACAGGTGAAAAGTATTGTGTTTATGATGCTCACAGCATTGATAGTTAACAGGAACGTATTTTTTTTAGAAACAGCGTCGTGTTTCTTTGACACAGTGTGTTCTGTGTATTATCCAGAATAACTGGGGCATCGAGTTAAGAACGTTAATCCACAGATGTTGAAAACTGACATCAAAGTTAAGCTTAGTGACAGATTTCAGCCGTGGCCGACACATACTGCTGTTTAGCATTCAATTATCTCACATCAGGTAATTAACAACTTGGGAATCAAAATGTTACAAGACAATGTTCAGTGTCAGTGACTTTGTTGACCTCCCCGTGTTAGTGTGTGACACCTACCCGTGTATCCTGGTATCACCTTCTTCAAGTTACTCTCAGGGACGTTCCTCAGTGTCAGACCAGTGTCACACTCTTTGGTGGGGATGTGATCATTTTGGAGGACCAGTCTCTTGGAGTGCTTCACCTCAGGACTGGTGAGCAGCTCGGCTGTGAGCCGGCTGTACGACTTCCCCGTGTTGAACTTCAGCTGCGGGCAATACCCTGCATACCTGAAAGCAAGAAAGAGAAGGTAAAAAACAAAGTCGTAGAGCCTCTGCAGCTTTGGAGCTTTAAAAACAATAGATTATTGAAATATACAGTACACTACAGTCAAAGTGACCCCTTTGTGAGTAAACATGGTACTAGCACTGTGATTTATTACAGTGCCTTATTAAAATTTCAGTACATGAATATACTGTTGCATTGCATGTTTGTCTCACTAGGCCTACTGTAAATTATAACTGATGCATTAAGCTAACCTGTGCAATATCTAAGACTTTTGGACCCTGCTGTATATACTTATAATCTTAAATATTAAAGTGACATAATTAATTTCCTCTGGTGTCAGGAGGCACGTACTTACCCTGGTATGTAATGTGGGTCGTTTGTCGACAGCACTTTGCTAAATGTAGGGGCGTATGTCTCCATATTGATCCCTGTGAAGGCTGCAGCAGGTCGCCTCGTCCTGCGCTGTTTGCTGGTTGCTACAGAGAATCAAACATAAACACACTGATGCACCGAAGCTGAGAGTCATGAAAGCAACAACACAAAATACTATTGTTTCCTATGGATGCACTTCAGAGGGTAAATCAGAGGTGCAATTGTCTTAAGTGACTTTTTAAATAGATAAGATATTCTTGAGAAATGCCCAACCACGCCCCCTAGCGACTGATTTACTGTATGTACATATGTACTCTTCTTCAGATTGACAGGAGTACAGTTCTGGTGTAGAGATATTCACTACTTCAGTTATTCATAATTATTTAGGTATTTATTTTTAATAAAATAGATTAAAGATATTAAGTGTAAAAATACTGGAATTAACCTATTTATTTGATTTTTTTTTTTTTTTGGTAGAATATAACTTCTATCAGATCAATCCCCAAAATACAATTTTTCTTACAAATAACAAGTGGTTAAGTTTTAAACCTTAAAAAATGCATTGAGGAATATTTATTTTTATTTTACTGAGTGGGATGAAGAGTGGGTTTTTACTTTTTTTCTGTTTATATTTTGATATTCAGTTAGTTGATGTATCAGTCTTGCTGGTTTGTGGGTATGTGCGTCTGTGCATGGGCGTGTAGCAAGAACATACGTGAGTAAATGAATCAATAAAATGGAGGAAGTGTTAAATCGCAGCTAATAATCATTAGGACGGCAGCAGACTTAAAACGTGACATCTTTCATTTTATGTTTTTCGTGGTTGTGAATAGGCCTGTGTGTTTGATCTGGTGACCCACGCTGTCAGTATTCACCTGGAGAGTGTAGATCATATCAGCACGCAGGAATGTTCACTCTACACATTCCTGTCGTCTCAGATATATCTTTGTTCATTCAAGTGACAAAAAAGTGTTTAGTGTTTCAGCTTCTTCTTACAGTTCCTATTCACACACAAACACACACAAACATGTACGCATACTGTCATACTGTATAACCACTGAAGAAACTTACCATATTATGTTCCCATCTCATATACTCACTCTCAGGAATAAATGGGTTATGGCATGTAGGTCAAAGAAATTTTGTTTCCATCTCGACTTGTGGGAGATGTTCTCAGTTCTCAGACTTGTTTTTATCATTTATATGTTCATCAATATGGTTCTGTGTTGTTATTTCTTTACAACGCCTCTGTTTTAGCAAAGGACTATCCTGCAGTGCTGTGTGTAAATACACACAGAGTATCCCGGGTTAAATTGTATGTGTCGTGGCTTGTTCTCGTTATGTCTTGGATTTTTTTACAGGTGTGGGGACATTTCAAATAACACTGCAGCTGAGTCACTCTTTTCCCAGTATTAGTGAGTGGTGACAGGAAAGAGCGAGTATCAACATGCAGCTGTGACAGGACAGACGACAAGGAGGGGCCGGGTGAAAGAACAGAGGCGGATCAGAGAGGATATTTTGAATTCTACCTCACCAGCTCACCTCAGCTAATGACTACGTGGGCTGTCTTAACCAGAGTTCATTTTTTTTCTGTTTCAGTTGCCATTCAGCAGCAGACGTGTGAAGGACAGAAAAAGGAAAGCTTTGGAGATGAATCTCTACAGGAGTTTTGGGAACCTTATGGAGGCTTGGATAACTGAGGGAAACCCGTCTTTTGACTCAGAGTCGCTTGGAAATCAGGATGAAGACTCGCCTGCATCTTCTGATATAGGGACAAATCTCTGCTCTGAGTCGGTGGACTCTGGAGTGGAAACAGCCAGCTCTGACACATGTTTTCCTGCTTCAACATCCCAGTCTCCTGTTTTCGCCTCTCCTGTGCCTTTATCTTCCTCCCCTACCTCCCCGCACAGCTGTCTCAGCAGAGCCCAGCAAGGATTGCACCTAAAAGTGGAGCAAGCCCTCCAGAGGGATGACTCTAAACGACCAAAGGACATCTCAGAGCCTGTTACAGTTGACAAGTTACTCAGGTGGTTGCCTCGAGCATCTTTTCTATCCAAACGGCACACCTCAGGCTTAGTGAGAGGTCAGAGGTCACAGAGTTTTGACCTAAGGAGGACAGTCCACCCATCGGTGCCAGTCAGGCAGATGTCAGAAAAGCACAGACGGCCGCTGTCTATGAGTTATGACAAGCAGCCAGTTCAGACAAGTTCACAGGTGAGACACTGCTTATATCACAAACCAAACTGTGTTCTGCATTTTGTTTTGGGTGCAAAGAGGAACACACTAGAGATTTCCACACTATGTCTGATCCCTCTGTGAAAAGACAAAAACAGTTGTGCTTATTTGGGACCAGTTTCAGGGTTACATCAGTTTCACAGTAACATGTACAGTCTTGCACAGAACTGGCTTGTAAATGGAAAGCACACAAGGGAAACCCAGCCTTTTACTTTTGCCACACATATTCACAGAGTTGGTCTCACATTTAAAAGTAGGACAAGCATGTCATCACTCACACAGGATCTCTTTCATGGCAGTGACTTGTCACAAATGTGATGCAAACTATCATAAACCAGTCTTCCCAGTTGACTTTATGCACGTGTGCATGGGAGGAATGAATGGAGACATGTGGGGGGAAGTTGAGCAGTCTGTGTTGTTTTAGAGAAATATGACAGACATGTCATTAAGTAAGATGGTTGGAAAAAATGAATCTTGATTTGAAATGTTATTTTAAATAACACTGATGGCATTTTTCCTCATATTTGTTATAAATTAGTGTGCTTAGTGTGAAAATGAGGTCATGCTGACAGCTCTTACACTGAAAGAACTGGATTAAGTGTACAATTTGTATCTAATTCATACTTACTGAACTGTATCTTTCCTGGTATGAGAGCCAGTGTTCTGATGCTTTGATGAATGCATTACTGAGAAGTCATGAAATGTCAAGTACTTATTATACAGTTATATAATGTCATTATATCTATTATACAATTACAGTTCAAAACCCCACATTGTCAGTTAGACTGATATGGATATTCTGACTAAACAGGTTTCAGCTTTTTTTAATGTGCTACTTTTCTTTGTTTTTCATTATTATGATTTGAATATCTTCAGGGTTTTGACTACTGATTTGACAGAACAATTTGAGGGTAGCACCTTATGCTTTTTTACATGAAACTTAGCGATTGGTATTTTTCTTTTTTTCATTAAAAACTCTTCTGTGAGGTACTTGGGCACAGCAATACTCTGATTGTTAACATCAGCATTTGAATATGCTGTTTAAAATACATTGTATTTGTCTTTGTACTGTTCAAGGTAACATTTCTTCTGCTTAATGATCTGTGCAGGACCTCGGTGAGGATGTGAGGACAGGACTGAGTCCTGGGCTCAAGTACTTGGAGCAGGTGTGCCAAATGCTGGAGGAAATTGCCAGGCAACAGATGCACAACCGTGCTTTACAGATGGAGATTAACGCCCTGCAGGAACATCAAGGCACGCAGGTGAGCCAAGTCATCCATGTATCGCATCTTTGCAAGGCAATTTAAAGCTTGTCACAGATTCCTCAGTGCACTGACCTTCATGCCACAGACCTGTCAAGTTGGTAATGACAAGATGTCGTCTTGCAGCCCCAGGGTTCATATGAATTAAGCCGCAAAAACAATGTTCTCATTTGTTTTTCTCTCTTAAAGGTTCCTGACACCTGTCAGTGTGACTATAAAGCCCTCGAGGACGACCTCTCTTCCTGTCAAAGGCCTGAAAATGAAGTAGAGGAGCACGTCTCCAGTGAACCACAGCAAAAGAAACATTATCCTTATAGACATTTTCGTCAGAGATCAGCTTCAGACACAACTATTGCAACACTGCATTCAAGTGAGTCACCTTCCACCTGTTTTTCTATTCTGCTTATCTTTTTGTATATTTAATGTATTCTTATACGGGCATGGATTGGCGAGATATTCCTGCTTTTAGCCATATTATTGTGTATGTGCTTGGTGTAGGGAAATTGAAAGCAGACTGCAGAGGGCAGCATCTGAGTGCATATGACCTTCTGAAAAAGGAAGAGGGAGACCATGAAAATCAGGTCGAGTCCAGTTAAACACAACACGTAATTTCTACCAAATGAACACAAATCAAAATACAAGCCAAATAATATTTACATTATGTTATATAAGATAAGCTTCTGTGATTTTAAACCACAAATCTGTCAATGTGTCTTTTCAGGAATGTAAAAAGGGGGAGATGAATAAAAAGAACAAGAACTGGAGGTTAAAACTTGGATCTTTGAGAAGAGATGATTCTGGTTTGAGAGATACAAAGGGGTGAGATATTTTATTTATAACTGCAGCCTCTATGCGGCCAGTATTTGTTAATCTCACATGATGTATGATGCTCTGAGAAAACATGTGTGCAGCTTCGACATGGCAGCCAGCCATGCTGACGCAGTGGTCCAGATCTAATGCTCAGTACATGCAGGCCTGTGGTGGGAGTTCATTTTCAGTCTGTGCATCTGTTCCCCTCGAACATTTTGTCCTTTTTTTCGTGAAACATAGCCTCCATACTGTTTTCTACAATGGCTTGCCTTAACTCTGTTTGATGAATGTTGTATTTATACAGCCAACAGATGCAGTCATCTGAGAAAAACTCAGCCAGCCAGCTGTTCAGGAGAAGGAAAACTCTGCCTTTATGAAAGGACCACACTGTGTCTCTCACAATGTTTGGACATTTTGGTTTCAGTTCTGAAGAGGACAAAACTTCCTTACTGTCATTGCTTTCACACTGACTTCCTGTTCTTGCCCATGTGATGTAGCAAATCTGCCATATATATATATTTATTGCCTACAGTACACTTGTAATCTTGTATTTATGCAGATGAAATATTTTTTCTATTATTATTTTCTATAATACTCTGACAAGGAATGAAATAAATGTATAGTTTCTCTGTAATTCATAATTAATAACAGTACAAAGCTTCATTGGAAAACTTCAAACATCTGTATTTATTCCCTGGGAAAGCTGCAAGTATATATATATATATAAATGATATGCACTCTACAGTATATTACATATAACATAAATATAACTATAACTATCTTTCTTTCTAATAACATTCTGCAGGCTCTCCTATTGAATATGAAAATATATCTTTACCCCAGAAGAGACAGATCTGCCTCAATTGATTATGTCTTGTCAATTGATTATTTCTGATAAATCCTATTCACTGTTTAGTCTACAAAATGTCAAAAAAAAGAAAGAAAGAAAAACAGTTCCAGAGATGAGTCTTCATATTGCTTCAATTTACAATCATATCAAAGCAGATACACATTTGAAAAACTGAAGTGAATGTTGCTTCATAAATGACCTAAACTGTTGCTTATGAAAAGTATCTGCTGATGTTGATATGGAGTAAATTCATGGAATGGATAATCTGTGGATTATAATACAATACAATTGTATTTATTTATTTTTGCATGTACTGATTTTTTTTAAAGGATAAAAATACCTACCTAACCACTCTGTGATTTAACTTATAACAAGTGCAGGCCACACAGAGGTACTTTTATCATTTATTTAATCTTTATTCACCTAGGTTGGGGGGGATACACCTCCCCTGGCATTCCCATGTAAAGAGATGTCAATGACAAACACGTCCAACCAAACAAGAGAGGGTGAATAGGATTCCAGTCCATACATAAAATACATTTATTTACTATTTATTGAACCACCAGCATCTATTAGTCCCACACAGCATCCTTCTGTGCTATTAAATATATAGAGATAACATCTGTGGAGGGATTTATTTACTGTATGTGTGTGTGTGTGTTTGGGGGTGGGGAGAAAGGAGAGCTTATAGACGGGAGTTGTGGGGGGAGCAGAGTCAAGTCATGCCTGCAGTGTGTCCCCCCCTTGTCTACATGATGCCACAGGAGGACAAGGGGTTGGCGATCTGGCAGGTGCAGGCTGACTGGCAGTATTGGCGCACAGTCTGGTAGCAGCTGCGGTCTGCGTCCCCACCCCACTGCACGGGCCCGTTGGGATCCGAGGGCAAACGGCTCAGGATGCTGGTGTTGATGGCCAGAGCAGCCAGACCATAGTCAGTGAACAGCACTGTCTCGCGCCGGCACGTGGGGCAGGAGATGAACTTGTACTTGGGACACGATTCGTAGAGGATCTGCAGACACTCCTCACACACCGAGTGCAGGCAGGAGAGGATGCGCGGACGCTTGCCGGCGAAGTTGTATGTGTGGCCGCAGGTGGGGCAGTCCAAGGGCTCGCAGGGCATAACTGGCCCCGACGAGGAGGAGGAGGACGTGGAGGAGGTGGAGGAGGAGCGCAGCACGTACTGGTTGACTATGACGTCTTCCATCTTGTAGTGGAACTGGTGGTAGCAGATCTCGTTGGCACTGGTTTTGCGCTGCGCCAGGAAGCTTTGCTCCCTGCGCGTCACGGGGACCGGGGAGGAGGACACCATAGGCCGGGGAGAGCCCGTTATGTCCAGGGTCAGGTCGCTGCAGGCCTGGTTGACGATAATCTCACCTTCACCTCCACCGTCCCACGCCACTCTGGGAGGCGGGGCATAGCGCGGCTGGGTGACGGGCACAGGGCACTCTCTGGGGAACTTCTCCGACTGGATGATCTTGACGGTGTCCATGGGGATGGCGACGGGCTGACGCCTGAGGCAGGACATTCGCACGTTGTTGGAGGTGGGAGAAAGAGGGGCTGTGGCTCTAATCAGTGCTGGACACTCCTGCCTGGCTCTGGACCTGGAGGCAAGGTTGGGCTCCTTTTAATGAAGTCAGCCATTTGAGGGAACATGAGGACGGATGGTTGCCTCCATGTTTCCCTTCAGAGATCCCCCTAGTTGGGTGCTATTGTCAGCCTGAGTCCTTATGAGGAGATGACAGATAGATCAGCTCAGCCAGAGCACCTTATTCCTTCACAGTAGAGATGTACAGATGCTTTAACAGCCCAGTTTACAGTATTTGACCAGTGTTGACTACTTAAAGTTATTTTGTTGTTGTTGTTGTTGTTTTAATTTGTTTAATTCGTTTGCTGCTGATATTCCTGTGCTATTTGTAGGAACGTATATTTACACACAAGGACAGACAGAACTGTATGTTCTCACTCAGTGATAACACCAATAAATAATCTCATATGCACACAGATCACGCATATATATACATACACTACAGGTTGGTGGATATCTGCATTCACAAAGTGCAGGCAGTTCTGAAAGGTCCAAGAGGTATTGTCTTAAACTATATCCTGTGGCCTGCAAAGGGGAACTCTTGCCTTCTCAAACTAGCCTTTTCTTGTGGTTCTTGCTCAAACGCCCGCTTGACTTCCTGTTTTTGGCTGCAGTTGTGTTACACCTCTATTCAAAGTGCGTGAGAAAGATTAGCCTCCAGTCTTTCTTTCTGCTGTTGGTCCAGTTTTGTCAGGTGACCCTGTGTGACTCCCAGTTGCTTGTTGATAAGAAGGTGGGAGGAGGTTTTTTTTTGGGAGGTGTCCTATATTGCTCCAGAAGGCTGTTGGAATGACTCCTTCGCTCAAAGGCTCCTGAATTCCTCAGAGCTGGGAGTTACAGTTGTTGTTGTTGTTTATTTTTTTCAGTCCTCCTAACTGAACAGAAGAAGTGATAACAGTCTGAAGTATGCCTCTGTGCTTGTCTCAATTTTTCAGGGTCTCAGACTCATTACATGTCCTCAGGATTCCTTTGGTCCATCTACCTGCAAAAACAGAAAAAAATAGATATTTGTGAATATTCTCCGTAAGATGAAGTAGATTTTTACATGTTTAACATGGAAAGTAAATGGAATACAATCGAATGTTAATGTTATAATGTGGATGTGTCATATTCCTGTGTGTGGGTTTAGATTTGTCATTAGATTTTATGAAAAAGTATCAGCTCTATACAGAAGCATTCAGTCAACTCCAGCTGTATAAAGTTCAGTGTCTCTGTGGTTATCTGATGACAGAGGCCTAGCAGCATGACCCACTCAGTGGGGGGAAAAAAGGTCTAGCCTATTTCCTTTTGCATCATGGCCTTGAGCCAGGTGTGATAATTATCATGTTGCCTTTCTTATCCTTTTTGACTAAACACAATCGGTCTACAAAATCTGAGGATTATGGCGATATGTGTTGTGTACTTAGGCATAAGAATACAGAACAACGGCTATTCTTTTTAAGTCTGGCTTTTTAGGGCGGCTAATAATAATGCTTTGTAGGGCATTTATATTGTTGTTTTTTTAAATTGCTTAGTCTATAAAATTGCAGAGAACAAAAACAGATAAGCAACTTCTTGGAGCTGCTGTCTTCCCTTTGCTTTTTGCTTTAAGTACAAACACAGCAAATTAGTGATGTCCTTTGGTATGATGCATGAAATACACACTTTTATATTGATATATAATGCATGAAATGAAATATACATAATTCAAGATGACGTAATGTTCATTTCATTCACTAAATAAATAATATACAAATTGCCCATATATGTCCAGAAAATCTGAAAAACAGTTAACGTAACATGTATGACTGATTGACAAAAGCTTTCAATACTGTCTGTTCAGAGCAGGTGATTGTGACACTGATGCAGTCCTGCTCTAGTCATATTCACACTTCCTGTCAACGCTTGCGTCAGTTAGACTCAGTTAACATGCGTGGGAACAAGTAGAAAACTGTGCTGCATGGAGGATTTATGTCATACTGTATGTGGGTTTTGTCAAAAGAGAAACAAGTGTATGGTTGAATATTTTTAGCTTAATAATAGCTGCCAAACAGCAGAAGAGGGAGGATGACACATCGTTCATTCTCTGCACGGCCGTCGACGGTGATGATTTATTAGAAGAGGGGGGGAAAAAAAACTGAGCAGAGGAGGTGACCTACATGGTGATGAAGAAAGAGAGTGAAAGGAGAGGAGAGGGAACACAACACTGGTCCTCATTTCTATTTATGGTTTGTTTATCTATGCACCTCTCAGTGGTTTCCTGCCCCCAGCCTCAGCTGAAGTATCACACTGAACGAGAGGAGTTGATATAATGATATTATATATTTTTTGGTCAAGCTGGTAGACATTTGTTTTTGCCCTTTATCCTTTCTCAATGAGTCTGTTAACATATTTGTACACCCCCCACGCCCAAACACACACAGAGCTGTTAGCATGAATCACTCAAAACCTCACCAAATGTGTCCCTCTGTAGCTGCAGTGCTGCAACATTTCCCCCTAAATAGCCTGTGTCTTTCTCATTCCCCTGCACACACACAGTAGGTATTCACTCACAAGGCTGGGTGTCAGCAACATAACACATATAAATTACCTTTATAGTGATAATGCAATGATATTTAGGGGGACATGAAACAACAAGTAACATCTAATAGTAATAGAAAATACATTATTACTAATAACCAGTAATATTGATAATATTATGTAATCTGAGGCAACATTTAGTTGTATGTCATGAAACAAATGCTGAGCCATATGGCTGAAATATTACCATGATATTAATAAGACTAATTGTTTGATAATGATACGTATCTGTATGGCAAATGTATGCAACATCAATTTGATGTTCAATGAATAACATGTCAAAACTATTCACAAAGAAAAAAAACTTCCTAATCATTAAGTCGTACACTATAACTAAACAATAACAGGAGATACTGTGATAATCATGGATGGTATCGAACCTTAAAATGCTCACTGTGGATCTAAGACTGTTCAGTACCACATGTTGGCATCAAACTCCAGTGTTGTTTACTTATTCTTTGATATTCATTCAGATATTAAATGATGTTTCACAGCCGTTTTATGCTAAACAAAAAGTGGCCAAATGCATCATAATGTGATTTTTTTTTAAACCAAATTCGATGCCACAATTCAAATAATGAGATCCACCATGCACAGATATACTAGATGTTAAACTGTTTATATCCATTTTCTGGATATAAACAGTTTAAAATGCATTGGTCTGATAGCAGCAAGGGACGAGCTGATAAAGCATCCAGGCTGCACGAGGAGCCTTTGAGCCTGGGGGAGATGAAGCAGCTAAAATTACCTTCTAATTTGGTGACAGAGCTATGAAAAGGGCTGATAACGGATGCAGGCTGTCTGCTGATGGACCAGCTTTGGCGCAGCCTTCTCCAAATTTACGGAGCCCCGTCCGATTATGTAAGGAGCTCATCTCCGACCAGGCCACCATATTAACAATGTGTAAACTACAGCAGCTCTCCAACAGTCTTTACATTTTGTCTGTGTGTGTGTGTGTGTATGTTTATGTGCATAGCTCTAGGTCCTCTCCCTGCAGAGGAATTATTACACTAATGAAATCATGGCAGGCATTTGACCTCGTCATCACGGGCAGGAGGAGGAAGAGGAGAGCTGACCACAGAAATGTCAGATGAGTCTCTCTCAGCAGCAAATTCCTCATAACACTGAATACACACAGAGCTGCATACACACTATCAAGTCACACACACACACACACACACACCCGAGAACATTCTCACCCTCAGACGACTCCCCATCGCCTACATGGCACCACCCTTTACATTCCAGTGGACACAAAGAAACCCATAGCAGACTGATATGAGATAGCACATTTTTAGACATGTATACTATCAGTCATGGTAGGTTTCATTCCTGCCTAATTCAACTGACACACACACCTGAAAAGAGGGAGAAAAACACACACACACACACAGCTCCGACTCCTAGAACATTCCTATCATCTCATACGTTCATGCTCACACACACACACAGATGTGTTCATGTCCTACTGATCACACCGGATAGATTCCACCTGTGCAGATTGCAGAGCAGGAGAAGGGCACCCAGGTTATGAATGAGTCATACTGTAGTGATCATGCGCATTAGCGTCCGCCTGTCTCTCCCTCTTCTTCTCTCAATGAAAAATCGGTCTGTCTCTACCCAGTCCGCCTTCTTGCTGTCCATCCATTCATCTGTCTATCTATTTGAGCTGTTGTCCGTTGTATTGGGGAGCACGGACGTTGCGGATCTTTGTGCCCCTACACCAGATACCAGCAGTATGTGAGGTATTCCAGCTATGTTGAGATGTGTATCCACATTCATGTCTCAGCTGGTTAAAAAAAAAGCATCAGCACATCTCTTCTCGGACCTGTATGGGATATTGTGTTGTGTTTTGATTACATAACATGTTACGACCTTAGCGTGATCTGAGGACAAATCCCCAGATTTACTGTATGTTTTCAGGCAGCAGCTTGTCGAGATTCAATGAAATATGAAAATGCAACACAGTGTGTATTAAAGTTGATATAAAAAGTGATGGTTTTTTTTATGTTCCTGGTGTTTCGTATTTGTTTATCATATGGATGATAATTGATGCTGAAATGATTTTTTTATTCAAATGTCTTCTGCTATAGATTGTACAATTCCATACTACATCCACATATAACACAGAATAAGTATAGTATATAATGTCAAGCCAAAGCTGTGATTACATAGGCGATAATGTATAATGGTAGTCTGATGTTTGTGTTTCTGTATGTGCAGAGAGTGCTTGGTGAGCATGAGCAGGAGGTGTTGTTTTTAATAATTCAGCCCACTGTCATTCATGGCAGACATCGGCCATTTTGCCTCGCAATTCATTACACCCAAGTGCTCTTTGTTCTCGTCTGTGTAGCTCCCACGGCAACATGGCAGAGCTGCACACGGTCAGGAAAAATAAAAGCAATAACCATCATTGCTCCGCTTGACACAGATCTCATTGAAAATGCATGAGGGAAAGGTTCAGCAAATGCCCAGCTCTTCAATAACAGCAGTTATGGATTAATGCAATTGATTGATGGATTGATTCTTTTTGACGACTAGACTAGCTCAGCACAGGGTTGAGGTGGACGGCGTTGTTGACATTGTGTGAGCTGAGTCTCGAGAGGTAATGAGATAGAGGTGAGCTGGCCAAAATAATTGGACTGTGTGAGATGGAGCGGCTTTAGCGTGTGGGAGGGGTGCGTTCAGGAGCAGCAGTTATGCAATTGCAGCATGGTGTATCCAACACTCTCACTGCAGCGCCAATGTATGGCCAATATGGAAATACCTTAGTGTTGCTGACAGCTACAGAACAGACTGTTCCTGCCCTGTCCCTATCACCCCCCACCCTAACCCTCTTCCTCCTGCCCCCACTGTCTGTCTGTGCAGAGGTCTGTCAAATGTCATAACCGCTGGAGACTCCCACACGATACCATCTACACCTCGACTCACACATCATTAGGGTCTATTCACAGATTCTAAGCCTGGTCCGTGATAGACGCAGACAGACAAGGAGTTGCGGTGCAGGTGTGTCTCTGTGTGTAGACATGTGCGTCTCCATTCATGCATCTCTGCAAAATGGAAGTCCGTGATGCAACAACCGTGCAAATCCTAGCTTAACATAACAAAAGCAAAAGGCAAACAGACACCTCTGTCTATTTTGATTCTCACACACAAAGAGTATAAGTATTGTTATGAAAGCTACACATAGCAGCCACACCTCACAGATCTGGAACATATGTATACATGCAGAACGTTACAGCACATGAACATGAATCAAATGCAAAGCCTTTTTCTCATCCTCACCTGTCTGCCTACGCACTTGTCTTGCTCCAGTCCTTCCTTGCCTTTTCGCTCCTGTTCCAGTTTTTTTATGGTTTTAGATATTGTTGCTGTTGATGTTGTTGATGCTGAAGATAAACCAAACCTCTCAGTCTCTTTGTCTCAACAGGCAGGGGGATGCTTCTCTCCTGTCCATTTGATTTCTAGTAAGGTGAAAAACAAGCAGCAGCAGCAGCGAAGGGAGCAAAAGATGGAGGAGATGTAAGATGGAGGAAGCAGTTGCAAGGTGGATGCGTCATGTTCCGGGCAGCTTTCATCACTCGTTCCTCTCCTCCTCCTCTTAGTCTCTCTGGTACCTTTTGTCCTTCACTATCCCACCCTTGCTCCTTCTCCATCAAGCTGTGGCTGAGCATCTCCCTCTGGTATCTCTTTCTCCATCCCTCTCTGTCTCTCCCTCCTGCTGAGCCTGTCAAAATATTCAGCTTATTCTGTGCAGTGATCTGAGCTTATCTGTGCTGTTCGTTCTTCTTTCGTCTCTTCTTTCTTCTGCTTCTCTCTCTTCTGTTTCAGGTAAACACGTATTTCTCTTCTTCTTCTTTCCCTTCTTCTCTGCTGTTATCTCTCCTCCTGTCTCAGCTGCCGTTCATTACTCTTCTTTCTCCTCCTCCGTCTGCTCCAGTCAGTGCACCTCACAGTCACACATGCGCAGTGTTTTCACACATACATGCACACACACACACACGCACTCCCTCTCTCGCTCTCTGTCTCTGTGCTTCTGGCTCCCTCCTTATGCATGTGGCTTGTTTTGCTTGCTTGCCCCCCCCCCTCCCCCCGCCCCCCTTTATCTCTATCTCGCACACACTCGCTCTTTTCTCTCTCGTTTCACTCTCTCGCTGCAGCATACACTGCAGTGCCTCTGCAGGCAGGATCACGTTTTCGAGTTGACAGAGAAAATATTTCAGCCAATGAGAAACATTAACAATGCTCCCCACCCCCCACCCCCCTGACTAAACACACATATGTAGGCACACACACACACACACACATAAAACATAAAAAGATCTGCACCCAGAGCCATCATGATTAATACTTAACATGTACACACACAGCAGGCACACAGGAAATACAGGAAGCTTGGGCGACTAGATCTAATCTACAGAGTGCGGCACAGCTCGGAGAAGGGAAAACAAAGCATAAATTCACTCATAAATTAGTGTTTTACCAGGCTGCTGAATGGAGATTTCAGAAAAACATATTCAACACTGGCCACATCATGTTTGTCATTCATGTCAACACAGCAGCAATATGCAGAAATGTATACTGATAAGTTTCTGTAAATTTACCCAGAAACTTGAAGGCTGCGTCCTAAGCTCCTGCCACAGATCTGCACATGCAGCGATGTTGCATAACGAGAATTTTAATATGTTTTTGAATCTGCTCAAGCTTTCATGCTGACCAATAAATAATCCTCAGATGTGATTCTGTATTTCAATCAATGTAAGAGGGTTATGCTTACATAATGTCAGCACCAAATGCATCATGTAATGAGAGGCATTGGAGCAATAAGTCAGAGAGTGTTGCATGTAATAATTCCACAAACTTGCTCTTCTCTTACTTTGGGTTTCTGAGAAGTAAGTAAGTTTGAGGAAGAGCTGTGGTCAACACGACATTGCTGCAATAACTGTTCCTCAACTCAGACTATTCGGTATGCACTTTAGTTCTTTTATCCGGTAACTGGATGTGCATGTCATGTTCAACGTCAAGGCCCTGGAAATGTGGTTTCAAATCTGTTTTGATTATCTCTGAAGAATTAAATATTCATGAATGTTTACAGCAATGAATTAGTAAGGCATTACAGGAATGTGAACAACGTACAGTGTACACTTGTAATGTGCCTTATTCCAGTAAAAAGTAGGGTAAGGGGTTACAATTTATGACTTATGGGTTCAACTCATTAACTGTCTTGATGAAAGGATGATATCAGATTCACCTCTGTGCCTTCAGTGGATATACTAGTGTGTCATCTTGGCACAGCAGCTGGAAATGTGCAAAAGAGGAAAAATGCACCTGCCGGTAATTACAAAGTTGTTTTGTTAGCGCACTTAGTTTTACTGACTTGGCACTGCAAATAATATTTAGTATTTTTGTTTAGTATATGTGGATGACCAAAATATGTTGTATTTAAATATTTATATTATCAATATATTTTTATTCTGTATAATACAAATCTGTGATTGTGTACACTAAACACTCTACGCCTATCACCAATTATATTATAAACGGACATTTTGCTGACACACTTGTCAGTCTTTGCGGTCCTTTGTTGTGTTTTACTTCTTCATAAGGATATTTTGCTCAACCTCTTCCTCAGAAAGACTCCACAATTAGAAGAAGCCAACAACAACAAAGTGACAAAGGTTACAAAGAACATAGAGTACATGTGAAAAAGATGTAAAACTTTTTCATCATATATAATAAAAAAAGTTGTTCTGGGGAAGGTAGCTGATAGATGGTGTTTGGCATGCAGTACTGAAAGCAAACATGTCTCGTCTGATTGTTGAGGATAATACAAGCCTCTGGGATGGTTGACCTTTGAATGTGATTTGTTGCTTTTACTGGCCCGCGTCGCCCAGCAGAATATCAACACCAAACAAACGTAATATGCAGCTGGTGGAGAATAATTTAGTCAGGAATGAAAGAGATAAAACTGAAGAAAAAAAAGTCCAAGCCTGACATTATAAATCATTGCATGTATTCAAGTCCAACATCAGTGTAGATTAACTACAGAATTAGTGAAAAGAGTGACATAATGCATCATAAAACTCAAGTCTCACACAGTAGATAAATTAAAAATTCATCATGTTTGTTTGTCATTAAGCCTTTATTTACGTAATCAATAAAAAGATAGCATAATATACCTCAGTAAGAGATAGGACCAGAAATGTAATGTGTGATAAAATAAACTGCAAAAACAGTATCCAGGATTTGTAGCAGAACAACAGCGAACCACTAGAGGGAAGTAAAGAAAGTCAGAGGGTGCTTTGTGTAATTCATTCCTGAGATGTTTTTTATTCATTAACACCTAAAACAACAAGGTGAAACTTTAAAATGTGCTCTCACGGACACATACGGTAATCTGCTTTCTTATCACACATCTATTATGTTTTACAGGTAGATTACTGCCATTTGTTTATCACTTGACCCCTCTTTTTTCATGATTTTAGGCAGATAAGGAAACTGGCTCCGGTCATCTTACATATAAACTAAAAAAGTCCAATAAAGAAGTACTTCCAATAAAAGCATTCTCACAATTTGAAAAAAAGTTCACATGAACAATGACTTGTTTCATATATGTGTGTGAGTCACCCTGTGAGTCAATACAATGGAAAATTATAAAGTAATTACAGAAAACGACATACCACAAAAACCCTTGTAAATAATTAATTTGCAGGTATGTAGTCAACTTTTAGGACACTTTTGTTGAGAGGGAAGAATACACAAAACAAAGTGAGTCATTACTTTATGGTTCTAGGGTAGTTGTTAATTTGAAAAACATTAAAAGAATAAATTAAAGTCTTGATAATTCTTTAACTGACAAATATACTTACTTTTCAGTAAGGTTTTGTGCATCAAACACTATATTAGCATATTAGTTTTTCTCAGTGAAGTAGCTGCTGTGTAACTGTTCAATATTTGGGATATTTCTTTGAAAGAGAAACACTGGGCTTCACTTGAATATAAATTATCTAAGAGCAATCGAGCTTCATTAAGCGTAAAAACCATGTAAGAAAATAGCCACGCACAGGAGAATGATGGCATTGGCGTTGACAACGTTCCTCCATAAAGGCTTCTCTGTGGTGTCTGTGAGCTTCTTCTGCAGCTCTGCCTGCTCCTCTGAACTCAGTTTAGGAGCTTTTTTGTGCTCCAGGCCGCAGAAGCACATCACAGCCTTCTTGCACAAGCCTGGTTCCTCCTCTGGTTCTATGACGGAAGAGACAAAAGCAATGAAGGATGTCTGCTTGTGTACGATACATTACATGTGTGAATGCATCTATATGTGGTCATACTGCATATGTGTTAATTACCCTCTATGTCCATTGATTTGGAATCTTGGTTATCAACCCAGTCATCTTTTTCAAGGTCCTCCCTCTCCTCTGTACAGTTCCTCAGGCTCCAGCACAGCCGATACAACTAGACAAACAACATGACACATGGGTGGAAACTCATTATTTATGAAGTTGGTTATGGCAGTGTCTTCCACTGAGTGGTCTTATTTGGGGAAATGAATGATTTATTCAGTCTTGTATCACAGTGGCCACATACATGCTTGTCCTCAATGGGTTTAGTAATGAGAGAGACACCCAGGATGACGATACAGGAGATAACAAACAGGATGATGGAGAAGTAGAGGTAGTGAACTCCACATATGATGGTGGGACAGTTACTGGGGTTAACACAGCTGCCGGTCCCATAAGCAAACTCAGCAATCATCCTGGACAGGCCAATACACAGGCCAATCGCAAGGCCATAAAATGCTCCCTGAGGAAAGAGAGAAGTAGGAAAAAAACTGTTTAGTGTAAACAGTCAGTTTAGATATAAACACATAGACTTAAAGGATATATTGTTTTTCAAGTCTGTCTTAAAACAGGTGCCCGTTAATGAACATTAACACAGGTTTATGTTTATGGAGCAGCATCTAGCAGACATTTATAACTAAAATGTGATATATACATAGATTGCAGATTGCAAAACAAGTTGGCAACATTAGTGAGAGTGAGGTTGTCAAATCTTAAGAGCCTCCTTATTGACATGTTTGAATGTGAGCTGCTTAGGTTATACATGATATGTGGCATAAGTTCATGCTATATTCCCTATACACAAATAAACATGAAAAAATCAGATGAACAAGGGGCACCCTTTTTTTTTTTTTTTTTTTTTTTTTAAATAAAGGTCCTTTGACCCTAGTAGCGCTTTCCAGATAACATAGCACCACGCTGTTTAGCTTCTTTATTGTCAGATGACACACATTACACAAGAACAAAGAAGAAGCAGTAAAAGGAATGATGTTACCAAAGACCTTTGGCTGGCAATTACTTAAGATCTGTGTAACCTGTGGCCACACAAACCCTTCACTGTTTTCAAATGCAATAGACATTATCATCTGTAATGTGCAACATTACGCAAGAGTAAGAGATGACTGAAGTGGGAAACTCACAGACTCATTGACACGTTTGCAGAAGATGGCGAGCATGAAGACAGCTGCAACGGGTGGTGTGAGGTAGCTGGTGATGGACTGGATGTAGTCAAAGAGCTGACCACTCTGGGCTGACTGCACCACAGGGATCCATGCGATACTCACACCAATCAGAACCAAGATGAACACCCTATACACAAACAAACACAAACATGTGGAGACAGTAGCAGGCACATATGAATTTTAACAAGCATATCAAATTAAAAAAACTAGACATGTGTTTTAGCACTTTAATGCTAGGATTTTATTGCACTGACTAGAAGCACTTTTAATCTCGTTGTACCTGTGACAATGACAATAAAGATCTATCTATCTATCTACCTGCCAGCAATCATAAGCTCCTTTTCACTGGCAGTGCGGCGAATCTTAGTGTAGATGTCCATGGTGAAGAGAGTACTGGCACTGTTGAAGATGGAGGTGAGGGAGCTCATCAGAGACGCCAGCATCACAGATAACATGAGACCTCGCAGACCTGAAATAGATAGCATAAACTAAAAGAACGGAGGGAAAAAAAGACGGATCAATTCGTAAGTCAAAGTTCTTCAGCCACCCACCGTCGGGCATAAGATCCACCACCAGTTTGGGGTAAGCGACGTTGGTGCAGCCCACACTGGCCCCGCAGAATTTCTCACATTGTGCCGGTTCCACACACGCCACCTCGTCTGGAATAAGATCAGCAGAACGGTACAGATGATTTAAATTCAAAAATTATCTCTGTGGTAAGAAATACCACGGAGATGCATCAGCAAACACAGGTCACACGAAACTACAACACACTCACCAGTGTAGAGGATCCTGCTGATCATCCCGGGGAATACCATGAGGAACATGGGCAGCACCTTCAGGTAGCCACATAAGATGCAGCCAGCCTTAACGTGAGATAAATTCTTGGCTGAGAGGCAGCGCTGGACGATCACCTGCAGAAAAACAACATGAGACAGTTGAGGAAAAAAAACATGTGGAGGGCGTCAATGTGGCTCATCGATGTGTTTTTAATAGTCTTTGGTCGACAATGGAGGTCTATGGCACAATAAGTAGGTTCAGTTCACTATTGGTTTTGGTCTTTCATGGGATTCGTTGATGGTAAGAAAAACAAAGTATCACTAGAATTGTCCTCTAATCTTATCTGTGTCTTTGGGGAGTGCATTAAGGTCTAAATAAAAGCATGCCTGTGCTCTAAGACTTACAGCAACCTCTTGAGTGCTGTCTGGCAAAAACAGGCAAGATAAGGACACATAAGTGTGTGTACAAAAATATGTGGGGATCAGTTGAACGAGTCTGTTTAGGACCACTGATAGTTGCTAGCACAAGTGTTTAACAGTGCGGCCCATTTGCTTCACTTACCTGATCAGTGCACCAGTACCAGGTGGCCTGAATAGTGAGTCCAAACACCAGGCCAGGCCATGGCAGGTCTCCTGTAATCGCATTCCTAAAAATATGAAAGGAGTCCGCCCGAGGCTCGTAGCAGCTTTCACTGATGTTAGCCGTCATGGAAGGGATGGCGGTCATGTAGCGTTCATGGAACTTTTCATAACCTCCCACCTTATTGAAAGCTGTGAACATGTGTGCAAGTTAGACTAATGCACAGTGATTTGTCCTCTTATACAAAACAGTAAAAGGATAAAATAAAGGAAAATACCATATTACCAAAGCCCATAAGGATGAATGATCCGACGACCATGATGATGGTCTGTAAGGTGTCTGTATAGATCACTGCAGCCAGTCCACCTGAAATACAACATGTGATGCCATTAATTTATATATTCTGAATTCAAAATGATAATTTTTTTTTTACCTAGATTTGACCTAAATGAACTAAACGGAGAGAATAAAATCAAAATAAATGTGTACATAATCCAATTCATCACGTTAAGTGGTGTAATGTAAGTGATCTGTCACTGCTCATCCCATAAAAGCTATAGTTCACTTGTGGCTGCATTATTACAAAACAGGAAAACGAAGGCCAGTTCTTGCTTATCACAATCCATGGGTAATTATCCACAATAACACACACACACCATAGATCAAGTAACCAGTAGTAGAGAGAGGTGTTTCTCTGCATATGGCCTGAGAAGACTTTACCCCCATTCGTTCACCTTAATGAAATTGATAAGGCCTCTTGGCTTGGTTTATGCATAAAATGTCAATGAGTAAAGTAGTCATCCTAAGTGGACAGACCTGTGACTGTGTACAGTGCAGTAATCAGTAGTAGCATGACAACAGCGAGGTAGATATTTAACCCAAGAGCCTGGTTGATAAAGATGGCACCAGAGAACATATCTGCCTGAATAGAGAGGAGAAAACCTTTGTCATTTCAGTCAATAACATGTGACACTGGTCAAATATTGAAATAGAAATATGGCATGAGAGTTACGATGTGACTTACTGAGATCTTGGTGAACACATACAGGAAGAGGGACAACACAGAGAGATAGATACGAATACGCTGTCCTCCAAACCTCTTCTTCAGATACTCAGGCATCGTGACCACCTAAACACATCCACATGAGCGTTTGTCACATGTTTGTGTTACTCACTTTTGTTTTCTAATTACTACCTGCACATTTCCAGGTGTATGTTTGTATTCTAAGGCTCTGCTGGAATATCTTTGCATGAATTATAGGTGTTTTTTTTCCCCCTATCTCTTTAAGGCCCCTCTCTTAATGGGGGCCAATCCGTTCTGTTCTGATCGGTCCTTTCGACTCCAGAGGCTACATAAACAAACTAAAGTAGTAGGAGTTCACTGATTTTTCTCATTCTTTTCTCAAAATGGAAACCTCTCAAAAACATCTGAACATGTCCGAGCTGAAATCTGATCCAAAATATATGCGTGAACAATGCAAACAACCTGTGGAACTACTGTAGCAGCAAGCTTAGCAATAAAGGCTAAAGAGGGATGTTTATTGACATGCCAAACAATCTGACATCATCATGAGGAGGAAGTAGAGGTAACTTTAAAAACCTGGTGTTCACTTTACAACTGTATGATTAAACTGTGTATTAAATTCACAATGGTTATAAATAATAATAAATGAAATACGTATATGTATTTGTATATGTATATGTATGAGGTGTTTTTTATGTCCATTGTGTGACTTGAGTATTCTGTTTACCCCAGCTTTAATGTAGATAGGCACAAAGAGCCATCCCAGAATGACGACCACTATGAGAGCCTGAAACAAAAAGGACACAAACAATAAATAATCAGTACTAAAAAGCTGCTAAAGATAAAGTTGACTTCTGTCTTTGTTTTGTTTCCTTCCATCCATCCATCGCAGGGTGACAATTCTACTGACACATAACTGATAACAGGTTAGAAACCAATTTGTGTAAGAAGTGATAATGATATACTATGATATATACTCACATTCCATTCAAATCCACCAATGGCTATTCCCGAGGCTGCAGCGGTCCCAGCTATTCCTACAAAGTGCCCACTGCCAATGTTGCTGGCAAAGAGTGACGCTCCGATCTGTGGCATGCATGGTTATGTTTGTAAAAACACATGCATACATAATTTACTTAGTTTCACAACTTTTTTTGGAGTGAATTATCAATACAAGAAATGGTAATAAGAAAGAAAATTTGATCTGATTATGGCTTTATATGGTATGTCACGTACAATAAAAAAACACCCAATTACTCTAATAAAACCTAATGACAAACAGCTTCTAGTATACTTTATTAGATAAATACATACTGGCCACCACACCATACTCCTCCCTGCAAGGAAGAAGCCACCAACTGTAGATCGGTTGGTGCGGACCATAGCCTGCAACAGAAGGGGACAATTTATATTATTCTTGAATGCAGTTGTTCAAAATGGCACAGATTGTCACACATTATTTCAACAGTCACTAGATATTTATTAATAATTGCGTTTCACCTGCTCTAACGGTGAACAAAAAAGTGAAGAACATAACAAAATTGCTGCATATAATTCAACATTATCACTGTCTGCATACATGAATCTAATGTAAATAATAAATATGAGTAACCTGAATTGTAAAAAATCATCTTATCTGCTTATCTTAAATCATCTTATCTGAAACATTTGTGAAACAAAGAGCTACTGTAAAGATTCTCCGAAAAATATAAATCGTTATTACATTTTGTCCTTTGTGGCTCAATACAAAGAGCATTTGTTTTAATTTGTAAGGCTGAATCTGAATCTATGCTCACAACCATATAACCCAGTAAAGAATTAAGTCTTCACAGGCCAGAAGGATTTAGAGAATGGGTCAACAGAAAGGCTGAACAACTCACCCAGACTCCGACAGCCAAGACAACCACAAAGTAAACCACAATGACGGATATATCTGCTGCATTGTTAAGGGCCACGGTGCCTGTGCTGTTTCTCGCATTGCTCCTTATTAAGGAGAATCCAAAGTAATCATGAGCCATTTTTTTGCTGAGAGGGTGACCACAGAACAGGAGTGTTGGTGAAGTCGCTTCTCTTTGACTGAAGCACCTGCAAAGACACTTAATGTACCTTTGGTCCTGCAGGCAGGTGGAGGAGGGTTTATATGAGTGTTGGGAAAGATGAATGGCAGAGAGAGAGAGAGAGACCCCTCTAGGGTTGTTAATAATCAACCCACAAGGAAATGTGTTGATTTAATTTAACAGGAGTTCCTGATCTGCACCAGCAGTGCAGATCAGTTCAGTTCAACAAACAACACAAACAATCAAACTTTCCAGTCAATTAGAATAAAGAGTTTTATCAAACAGTAATTAAGATATTTCAAATATATATTTATATCAAATAGAAATAGAAATATCATCTTAATATTATTAAAATATAATTTGATTCAAAGCATGTCATTAATTAATTAACACATTAATTAAGGCCCCCCAACAAAGATCATTTATTGTCCACGACAAATAAAACAATCCCTTACTTCACCCCACTCTCTTTTTTTTCTTAAACACTCAAGTTGTTTATCTGTGTTAATTATTAGTCTAAACTCCAGTGTTTGAAGAAGGGTGCAATAGACTCTGAAGAATAAAAGAAAGGCATGTATGATTTCTGGAGAAAAAAACCCAAAACAAAACAAAACAAAGATTACTGTGTAGGTATAAAGGAAACAGCAGCCACTAGATGTCTCTACGGGACAGCGAAAATAACCTTAAAATAAGGTGACTAAAAACTTGTAAATGAGGTAAAGACATTTAAGGGTTCAGTGTTTGCTTGTTCCTCACTCGTATACATGAAATCTCACTCAAAGAAAATGAGTGCGTTCACACAGGTGCCTGTGTGGGCATGTACAGTACGTGACAGCTCTCCCTCACTCTCCTCATAGTTTTGCTGCACCTGTTAGGACGAGACATTTAACACCATTTCCGAGTTCGAAGAGTCTGGTGACGTTATGTATTCCCAGCATAGCTGTACCCAACTTCAACCTGATTAATCTAATTAGCGAGCGGTCACAAAGTCCTTTACTTACATCTAATCTGCTTTACAATAAAATACCAGTGAAACGTGATGTGTGCACTGTCACAAACTTAACGCAACGTATTAATGTATTAACATAAAATAGTTTATTACAAAGAGCAATCCAGAAGAAAGGTGTGGTCACTGAAATATTAACTTTTCACAGGTTTGAACACTTGAACACTTTTCATGATATTAGAGCGATTGTTACCATATTACCCATTACAGATTATAGTTAGTTAATGATTTGCTGCTGTGCATTTGTATCTTTACCACTAGTTCCACTGTTACTGTAATAATTCATCATTCATTGTAAACCATTCTCATTTTATCATCCATTGTAATTCACTATAATTCATTGTGAGTGTACAATATGTGTGTGTTGATTTGTTCTGTACATGTGACATCATTGCACGTCTGTCCGTCCTGGGAGAGGGATCCCTCCTCTGTGGCTCTTCCTGAGGTTTCTTCCACCTTTTTCCCTGTTAAAAGGTTTTTTGGTGGGCAAGTTTTATACTATACTGTTGACATTGTTATTTGTTCACATCAAAAATGTCCCATACACCATTACAGTGACTAGTACCACTACCACCACAACAATATACCAAAATTCCTGGATGGTGAGGAGAGGGAGAGATGTAGGGGAGTTATTAGACCGGTGCTGTTACAAATGGCTGCTTGCAATCTCTAAATGGGGACAATCAATATTCACTTGAATGAGAATCAATCACTGGAAGTAGGCCAGTGCTCTGTGTGGATTAAGGCTCGGCCCCACACACTGATTTTGATTCTAAACCCGAGAGGAGACTCTGACCTTCTAATGGCTCCTGATGAGTCCAGATTTTTTTCTGATTGTTTTGATTTTGCGTGCCCCAGTTTACTGTTCTGTTCACAAAAAATTTCACATGGAGACAAAACACACACACACGTCAAAAATTGGTCCTTGCATTGAATATGATCAGCACTGGCTAGTAATCGCATATAGCAAGTTAACAGGTTCAAAATGTACATTATTCTTGACTTTGGTGACAGCTCTGGTGATAAGCTGTCATTGATCTGGTGTTTAGCACCAAACTGCTTGTATTATCCATATAATAATTTACACAATAATACTTAAACTAGTTGAGTATGTAATTAAATAAAATATTGATTTCTTTATTGGCTCCTGTGCATATATCTGGATGACTCAAAACGATCACCTTAATCTGCAGCAGGAGATGAGTGTTTTGCCATTTTCTGTAAAAAGAGAAAATATTAAAAAGGGTCATACTTGAGAAAAACCTGAGATAAGGTCTTCTAATTCACATCCTGATTTAAGAAGGCTCACTTTTAAAAGGTGCAGACATGTGTCAATAGACTAAATGATGAGATTTATCTACTGTGTGTTCAACGCACACAGAGAGTAGGCCAGCATAACTCAAGTAGTAGTTCAAGAGTTGTAATCACAACACCATCTCTGGGCACAGTGCCATATTCAGTAACAGAGGGGCATTGTAACCACAAGTCATGACAAAGACTGAAGGGTTTTCACCCAGGGCGCCGTTGATGTCAGCGGAGTAGACATGGGTGAAGGGAGCGCTTCAGGGTGATCAGCTGGAACTTGTACATGGGTCCTGCAGTAGTCATTAGAGGTGAAGCCCCCCTGTACGTACACCCCACTTCCTCTGAACAGCAGAACTGTGGGAGCAGATGTCATTGGGCCACATTTACACATTTAAGGATAAAGTATATCCACAAGGTGGCACAGTAGTACAGCATTACAAGAATGGTGCGTCATTGACTTTAAGGCTGTGAGAGCTCTGGTAGCACAGAAATGAGATGACATTACAAAAAATGCTTAGTTTGGAGAATGTATTTGAACTTAAATCTTCATTTCATTTACTAATGTCAAATCTACGTTTAAACGGCAGATCAGGGGTCTTTTAGAGCAGCAGCGACTCAGCATCAGATTAAGTGAGTCAGATAATAGCACATGAATTCTGCTTCCCTGTGTATCAAATTCACCAATCTTTATTTATTTTTTATTTTTTTTGCACTTTTCTTTCTTATGGGGTGAGGCTGCAACCGTTAATGTTGCTAGGCTAGCAAGTATCCGTCTGGCTGTAGTCTGCCAGCTAATTAGTCCCAAGAGGATCCAGAAAGGTCCGGTTTATTTTACTGAGATTTTTTCCCCCTGGCTTCTGTTTTGTTGCTATGAAGGACAGTAATCCCTGTGAGTGGAAACAATTGGAAAATGCTGCCCAACACCTTTACGCAGAAATACTAAAGCGAGGTGGTCAAGAAACATGATGGTAAACTTTCCAGGAGACCATTTACTGCTTTATCATACTAAACAGAGCATAAGAGATAAGAGACTCGGATTCAATCTACCATTAGTGACCATTGAGTTGATGATGAATAAATTTAATGCGCTCTGAACGCTCGGTTGTAGCCACATGATTTGTGTTGTGATTTCAATTGTCTATGCATC
Source organism: Pampus argenteus (assembly GCA_036937835.1). Taxonomy (NCBI): domain Eukaryota; kingdom Metazoa; phylum Chordata; class Actinopteri; order Scombriformes; family Stromateidae; genus Pampus; species Pampus argenteus. The sequence goes on from CM072877.1 coordinate 11,634,989, forward strand.
CATAACAGATGTTTTTCTGTAACAACCCGGGTGTGTCTAAATTATCATGAATAGGCTGCTATGTGCATGTAGAACTAACCACAAAATCTAGCTTCACAATAACAAAGTTCCCTCTATGTCAATATGCTGCATTTTTATTGCAAGTTTGTAAGACATCGTTGTTTAATTAGAGATGCCCGGAGGCGAAAATATCAAACAAAAATAAATAAACATAACAATATATCAGTTTATATTAACAGAAACTTATTAAACTTAATTCAGTTTGTTATACTGTACATTAAAACATGGTGTTACATCATTAAAATCCTTGATACTTTGGTTGGATAACCACACTAACATACTAGTGGCCTCTGTTGCAAAGCTGATCCCCCATACCCCTCCCACTCTCTGTGGATTGTCTATGTTTCCAATCACCATCAAATAGCCATCAGTGCAAACAGCACACTTTACATGGCAGCTTAATTATAATTTTTCCAGAACCCACGAATCCAATCAGTACATCTAATCAGTGCTCCGGCTGGACCCCAGGTTTTTGCCATGTATCAATTAGTGCGCATGTCAATTTGATTAAACACAAAATAATTTGAGAACATGCAACATGTAAGAGCAAAATAACACAAACTATTCTCACTGTGTTTGCCTTTTTTTGACACACAGGTGGAACTAACTCTTAATGATGGCGTCCCAAAAACCAGATATAGTATTTTACTTCTTTATGATTGAAACAACACCGTTTCCACTCCTGTGTAGTAATGCTGGCATCACAGAACAGAGTATTCGTTGTCCTTGAGAGCTGAAATGTGCTTTGAACATACCAAGCACACTGGCTACCCACTTACCTCTGTGAAGAAATATGAACTGGTCCATTTTTCTCAGAAACCCTGACACTTCAACAGTAGCCTCTGCTTGACCATGTCGCACAGCCTGTATGTAAGCACGTGGGATCTATAATAGCATATCCAGCATAGGGCCTGCTACTTTTATTAGGACAGTGCGACCCCAGTGGACAAATCAGGAATGGCAATCTATTTTAATGAAAAAATATATATAATTTATGACTTCTCTGCGATTTTGACACGTCTCAGTCCAGTGGGCTGGTTTGGACCCCTTATGGCCATACGTTTTAACACCCCATATTAAAGATATGTCTCAGTCCTTAGACCTCCTAAGGACGAAATCATTGTAACTCTAATATCTCTAAGTTTATTGCAAGTAAAGGGACAGTGTGCAGGAGTTTTCCTTTTCTTGCCTTTATATATTTCCTCCTGTACATACATCTTTTACATTCATGCTATGGTATCTCAAAATCTGATCTGCAGTCACTCCTTTACATGTGACCTAATGACCTTTGAAAATATAAAGAAAAGAGACTCATTGGCATACACAACAGGTGATTAGAATAAATACTGACATAGTTGTGTTATATTGTGTGTAAACTGATCTGTGACTTGAGTTGGGGCAGTAGAGAGTTGTTGGAGATACAGGTGGGATAGGATCAGAATATAATAATGGATAATTGGTCTGTGGTGGGAAGAGGACAGGTGATAATACTACAGGTGGAGGTAATTTAGGTGCTTAGGAGTAGGGAGTTGTGAATAGATTGAGTACCAGGCCTTCTCCCTATGATCCTGAACAGGATGAGCAGAGAATGGATGGATGAATGTGTGACGTTGTGCTAGTAAGGAGGACGGCTCTGATTTCACACCTCAAAGGCTGTTTACAGGTATTGGGGAGTGCTTGAGCACATGTGACAGTTGTATAAAGGCTTTTCTTGCTCCAGAGGGAGCTGTCTGGTAAATTTATCACAGAAAATATGGGTGAGTGAAAAAAAAGTGAGGTTACCAGACCTCAGCAGCCCACTCTGCATCTCTGCTAGGCTAGCAGTTCAATATTAGCCTCTACTAGCTTAACACATTAGAATCTCAAACTAAACGTTCCATGGTTGAGTTGCATTGTGGGTAATGTAGTTCTGCACATATGCATACCGTAACCCTAACCACCTTTTGCATGTGCAGAACAGATCAGGAAAGCACTGACTGACACCAGGTTTTGTCAAGAACGAACTGTATATAAAGATTGATGACATAATAGCTAAAAAAGTGAAGCTATAATATCTCGATATCTCCCTGGTGGCTGGTTGCAGTACAGATCATAAATCCTGATCCCTCCATGTTAGCCCAGGGGACATGGGCCAAAGTAAAAAAAATCAAAATAGCCTACACCTCAAATACATTTTTCTCAAAGATAGTTTCTGTCATTTTAGGTAGTTTGTATCATATTGATTTAAGTTCAAGCGCTCATTTTTCTGATTATTTGATAATATAAAATGGGGGATGACATCATGATTGACAGCTGTCCCCAAAACTCTGTCAGATGTGGCAGACGAGCGGAGGGGAAAAATCTAGCTGTTTCATCATTTTTGAACCAACGTGGAGCTGTTTATCATTTTCATGAGCTAGCTTGTGTTAGCGAGCTAGCTAACCTTAGACTAGTGTAAAACTCACAGCCTGGTAGGGCAACAGTTTTGTTCATAGATTAGATTTTGAGTTGGCAAGACAAACAATGCAATTTCATAATATATTATCAATAATTTTATTAAATACTGTATTGAACTGAAACTGAAATATAATATATAATATATGTTTTGAAAACAAAACTATAAGCATTGGGAAATCATTTTGTTCACCTCTACCACATATGTCAGAAGAAAAGAAGAAATTGATGGGAAGCAATGAGTAAAGAAAGTTTATTTGTTTGAAGTCTGTAATAAGTGCATTTTTTATTATTATTAGAAGAGGATGAATCAAGACTTAAATGTTGAAAAAGGTCAGGTTAGATCATGCTAGTGATAAAGCATTAGTGGCATTTTAGACTGAGCTAATAAAGTATGGCAGGAGGGCAGATTGCCCAGAATTGGGAAGCCAGTAAACCTATTAATTATAGGTGGATGGCTCCTCTGAAATCGCATCTTTGTGATCTTTGAGAAGTAATGGAACATATGACAACGAAAGGAATTACAGAGGCTGGAAATGAATTATGTCTTAAAGTGGGATCACGAAATGGAGGATCACCATGGAAATGGACAGAAATAGTAGACAAATTGGGCAATGGTTGCAGCTGTGTTCTTGATGTGGATGAAAATCATGATATATATATATATATATATATATATATATATATATATATATATATATACATATATATATGGGTTAGTTATTTATCAAAAAGAAGAAAACAATTATCAAACAGGGTTAGTATACCTCATTCCTCTTAAACCCGTCAACGAGTGCAGTGGATAAACAATAAAAATAGCTAAACTCTCTCTGTTCTTGATCAGAGGTGCCTTTGGATAGAAACTTGGCTAAAGTCATTCAAAGTCCAAAAAATCACACATTCTTTTAAAATCACAAAGTGATTAAAAAACTAACGTGTATTAATCCGGTAAAATAGTCCACAACAATTCCACTATTTACTCGTGTTAGAGTCACATTTGATCTCATCTGTTTTAGTAACTTTGTGTTTTTTTTATTTTACAACTGAAACTATATATTTCAGTGAGCTTAAAACTGAGTGACATAGCCACAGGGTAGAGAAGTCACAAAGTATTCAGAGACAAATACGTTGATGTTTTCCTCTTTTTTCATGGGTTTGTTGATAATAATAAAACATATAGATAAAAACCAGCCTTTTCCTTTGGAGTGATGCATTGAGTCAATTGTTTTCCAATTGCAATAAAGCTAAATTAATTATTAATTATTAATTAAATACAAAGTAGTAGTAAAATGAGATCAATAAGAAGGTAAAAACTAAACTAGTGTTATAACTTTGACCAGTAAATCTGTGACTGATTGAACTTTCGCCTCACAGTCTTAACCCCTCCCTATGTTATAAGTGTTATGAGGGCAGGACAATGATTTGATTTCATGCACATCCACGTCAATATGTCAGTCAGCCATGAAAATGCAAATCAGGGTCATGCTCATGCTGTACACAACAAGACACGCTCACTGAACATCAATGTGTGTTTGTGTATATTATACAGCACAGAAAATGATGGGCGGAGTCACTATATTCAGTATATTTATACACAGCCTAATAATGACTGCAGGCCATTCAGGCTTCATCCAAACACCTAAAAAAAGTGTCTGGAGGTACAGTAATTGCCACTGACTAGCCACAAATTATGGCAATTATGTAGCTAGCATTTAGGAAATATGAACAGACAACACATTGTTCCTTCATAGTTCTTTGAGCTGGAGAAGTATTGCAGTTCACTAGAGAGACAGCTGTTTATAAAGTCATTGTGCCAAGACGATGCTTTTTACAGCCTTTGCTTAACAAAGAGCAGACTGGACTAAAAGTGCAAGCATCATCAAGCTGTAGAGGAAATCAGGTACTTTTCATTCAAGGCCACCACTAGTAAATAACAAAGTAGGCCGCAGCAACCACCTGCTATGCATTCCTGAACTGAAGCTAACCGCAGAAAACAACGTGCTATATTTTAGTACATGTTAGGTGATATTTGCGAACCCATTATCTGCTACAAGTGATTTCTGTTTAACAGTGAAACTGTATTGGATGGCACAAGTTTACATTTTCAAAGTTGAAAAAAGTTGCACTTTGTGTGTATGCACAGGGCAAAATCCACTGATTGCAGGGATTCAACTGAAATGAGTAGATATCAGTCTGGACTGTATACATGCTGGTGTGATTAAGCCCGTATGCATTTATTTGTATGATTCTATATTAGCCTGCTATCACACCCAACCACTACTGCTGAGTTACATATGAGTGACCTTCATACCCTTTGCTTTCAGTAGAGGGATGTTGGCATATGTTTTTATCTGATTCCCAAAAGAAACTGTGAGATGGACTTGATCAAGGCTTTAGGCTTCATCGAAGGTGAGATAGGCCGCTGTTCAGTACACCCAGGCTTCCTTAAAAACAGCACAACAAATTCATGGACACAACTGCAGTTATCTTGCAAGGCCATACATTGTACTGATGTATACAGAGGAGGCCCACATAAGAACAAGAGCCATTTTTTCTGAGGACTTGATGGAGATGTTATGCTTATTGTATTTACCCACAGAGGAAGGCTGTAGAGTGGAGTGCCAGTCTTGGATAAAAAGAAATGATTTCTGCACAACACACATCTCTGTGATTGTAACATTCATGCACATATAAACCAGGAGGCATCTATAAACCTAGATTTTGAACAAACTTATTCATTCATTTTAGGCAATTATTCTGATCAGACTATAACAATAGACTGTTTGTTATATATTTTAGGTTTCAGGGTTGGCCATGTCGCTCTGTTGGCCGGTCTGTCTGGTGGTCCACTGCTTCGGTCCTAAACTGAAATATCTCAACAACTAAAAGATGTTACCATGACATTTTTGTACAGACATTTGCGGTTCTCAAACAGTGACTCAGTGATCATTGTTCCCCTGACATTTCCTCAAGTGTCACCATTAAGTTCATGTCGTTGTCCGCCTCAGGATGAACTTTAATAACTTTAGGAGACTTTTCATTTAGCGTCACCAACAACCCAAATTTTTTAACTGATTCAATACTTATTTTATTAGGACATTCCCATCAGCCACAGGTGTGCTTTGTATTTAGTGCTAATTACTAAAAGTTAACATGCAAACACACTAAACTATATAGTAAATGTTATACCTGCTTATTGTCTCAAAGCAACACTATGCCTAAGTGCAGTCTCACAGAGTCACCTACATGGCTGTTTGGATGTAATAAATAATAATTAATTAATTCTTATATTTGTTTTAAACATTTTGCCAGCAGTGCATATATGAATATGTTTATTGCTGGTACAACACTGATATAATATTGACTACACTTCAAAGACATGTAGTGTAATGATAATTTGGTGATGAAGAGCTTACTGCCCGCTGGCTGCGTTTTTAACACAGCTTCTGTGGACTCTCATATTGAGAAATAACAAGTACAGTTTATAAAGAGATAAAAGTATACACAGCAATAGTAGGGAGTACTAAAGAAAAGCTTGACAACATTATATAATGGATGTCAGATGGGTCAAGGGATGGTTTTGTGTGGAGAACAGTGGCTCTATCTGACTCAAAGACAGATGGTTCGCAGCCAGATGTCAGGGAGGGGTTGATGATATCAGTAAGTAGAGCAGATCTCCAGGAGAGAGAGAGAGAAGGGAGTGGGTTCAAAAGGGCAAAAGTTAAGTCTGTTCATGGGAATTTTTTTTTAGGACTTCATTTAGGACGGGTTGAGGGAGACATTAAGCTCATGTTAGAGGGGTCAGAGGAGGAGACAGTGACCAGAGGGTAGCCTGGAGGATGAGCCTCAACTGTCATCAAGTGGATGCAGAAAAACTAGTCCATGCATTTGTTACTTCTAGGCTGGACTATTGTAACTCTTTGCTATCAGGCTGCTCTAATAAGTCTCTTAAGAGTTTGCAGCTGATTCAGAATGCTGCTGCACGCGTTCTGACAGGAACCAAAATCAGAGATCACATCTCTCCCATTTTGGCTTCCTTGCACTGGCTACCCGTTAAATCTAGAATAGAATTTAAAATTCTTCTCCTAACATACAAAGCTCTTCATGGTCAGACACCATCATATCTAAAAGAGCTCATAGTACCTTACCACCCCACTAGAACATTGCGCTCCCAGGATGGTGGGTTCCTTGTGGTTCCTATAGTGTCTAAAAGTAGATTGGGAGCCAGAGCTTTCAGCTATCAAGCTCCTCTTCTGTGGAATAAACTACCACTCTGTGTTCGGGAGGCAGACACGATCAACACCTTTAAGAGTAGACTTAAGACTTTCCTGTTTGATAAAGCTTATAATTAGGGCTGGCTCAGGTCATCCCTTAGTTATGCTGCCATAGAACTAGACTGCTGGGGGACTCACATACTCTCTCGCTCTCTCTCATTCTCTCTCTCTCCTTATCTATCCATCTATCTAATCCATCTATCTATCATGTTACTAATTAAACTTCTTCCCCGGAGTTTCTGTGCTCTCTCGCCCAGCAGGTTCTTGTGGACTTTGTCTGCTGCTGTGGTCCTGCGTGGCGTCTACTGCATGTGTTGTCGCCGTCATCATTGTTGCCATATCCCCATTACAGTTTATAGTTATGTAATGATTTGCTGCTACTGTAATAATTCATCATTCATTGTAACCTATTCTTATCATCAACTGTAATTCATTATTATTCATTGTACAATATGTGGAGTGTACAATATGTGTGTGTTGATTTGTTCTGTACATGTGACATCATTGCACGTCTGTCCGTCCTGGGAGAGGGATCCCTCCTTTGTGGCTCTTCCTGAGGTTTCTTCCACCTTTTTTCCTGTTAAAAGGTTTTTTGGTGGTCAAGTTTTTCCTCACTCGAATCGAGGGTCTAAGGACAGAGGGTGTCACTCCCTGTACAGATTGTAAAGCCCTCTGAGACAAATGTATTTTGTGATTTTGGGCTATATAAATAAAATTTGATTTGATTTGATTTGATTTGATTTGATTTGATTTGATTTGATTTGATTTGATTTGATTTGATTTGATTTGATTTGATTTGATTTGATTTGATTCATCACTCTTTTTGGGAAGTGAACAGAGGGAGGAGTACGTGGAGCAGTGCTGAGATGAGAGAGAGTGGATAGAGACAAGCTCATCTCTATCCTGGATGTTAAAGCGTGTAAGTGACAGATTTGCCAGCAGATAGAGGCAGAGAAAGATGAGATGAGATATTAAAACTCCTCCAAGAAAGACAGACTTGTGGGATTTTCTCCCAGCTGCCCGAAGGCTTGTGGTGCATTTGAGTCAACAGGAGTTTACAGACGAGGAGCAAGTGGGAGGAGATAGAAATGCTTTTATGGAAAGGGGAGAAGGTCCAGAGGGGGGTAACAGGGCAGGTAGAAATGTGAGGGTCACTAAGGAGACACAAGAAGGAGTCAGCTGGAGGGAATAAAGAGGACGTGAGGAATTACAGAAATCGCAAGATATATCCAGTGGTGATGGTGTGAGGAAACCAGTTTAGAGGGGCTCTCATAGGGGGAATGGATAGAGATGTAAGTGCTGGTCAACAACATGAAAAAGGTCAGCAGAGGCTAGTGGCATGGGCACATATTTTTACTCTCTTTTTCTTTTTCTCTTTTTAAACATCAGAATGATTCAGGAGGAGTAGAAATAGACGGCCGGTTGAACATGCCAAGGATTATAGATATTTATTGTTTCAGAACTGTCAAAGAGGGCCAAGAATTTCTACTTGTGCCCACGCTTTTTGTGAACTACTTTCATATTTATAAATGCTCTCAATCCCTTCTCCTTATTAGATATTGGATGTCTTGGATGTCTTGATACTGATGACAAATCTGAGGTTGGCCTGGCCCCAGTTGAAGTCTTATATCTATGGACAATAGCTCTTTCGAAGTTTCCAAAGTAAAGAAAGAAGTATTTCGGAACAAGGGCTCTGAAACATCACAGCAGCCTGTTTGAGATATATTACTGACACTTATCATGTAAATGAACATGACACAATCCTGTCACCTCAGATCAGGACACATTGCATCACGACACATCTATGGTGATATATGATGGTTTTCTGTATGTTCCATATAATCCTGACAATGTCAGTTTAACTCTTTTACCTTTAACTGTGTCTGTTATGTTGCTTAATGGGAATTATTGCAGTAGATGTTGACTTTTACTTTGACTTACTATAGGTGCCAATATTCTTATTGAAACTGTATGTTGTTACTTTATCTGTGTGTCAGTGTCACATATATGAATTATATGCATTCATTACACTCGTGTCATACATATATTACTCTTTAAATTGGGGATTTGCATGCTATGAGAGGGCCATCATTTGTCAGATTATCTGGAATATACAGTGTTCAGTCTTTAATGAAGATAAACTCAGTGTTCTTCTGTTTTAATTACTTGCAATGTCTCCACCGTCTCCACTGCTGACCAGTTTATTCTTAAATAATTCTCACTTAAAGTTACTCCCTGATTCATTTGAATATATATAAAGTGAGAATATTTATTGACCTCCTTTTTTTGTTTAGTTTTTTTAACTCGGCCATTTTTTATTGTTGGCACCAACGCCTAACACATGACAGTCACAAGGCATGATTTCAGCAGAACTCTCCCTTCTCAGCAGTGGATTTTTTATTTATGTTCATCTCTCAAAACAAATTCCCATTGTTGCTTAAATCAATCCACAAAAGAATACCCCCGTGACTTGAAGACGTTTTTCACACAGTCATATAAATTAAGCTAAAAAAAAAAAAAACCCAAAACAAAACAGAAAAAAAAAAATCATCAGCCGTACGGTACTGTAATGTCGTATATCTGATGTACTGAAAGCTTTAACATAACTGTGTTTACACGTGAGAAATATTCATTGCCCATGAGTATAACAGATAGAAACATCATCCTGTTACTTATCTCCTCTGACAGACCAGTTATTGAACATGTTCATAACGCCTGCTCACTTTTTATGCAGTCAATAAAGTTTGTCATAATCCTTCACTGCATACATATTGTATAAAATAAAACTAATTTGTATGATAAATGTGCAATTTTAACAGTTTATAGAAAATAAATGAAATCCCCCTATATTTGGGGACTGTGACAGACTCTTTAGCAGAAATCTTGGTTAATTTAAGATTTATACATTAATTAGAGTGGAATCTGTACGCTTTTACCGAATCACACAATAGGTCAAGTTCATTCAGGTGTAATTTAATTGCATACTTTATGTCCAAATTATTCTTGCCCCAGCAGCTACATTGTATACCAGGGAAAAACACTTTTTATGTCATGATTTTGGACACTGAGGATTAAAAAGCAGAGAGAATAAGACAGATCAGTGGCATGTTTATGGAAACAGGAGTCCATCGCCCGTGAACATTCCCGTCTTAAACACATTGTAAGCACTTTTGACACAACCACCCAAAAACACATTTACTACACAATGAAAAATTTGCATAAGTTGTTTTATTCATAGTTATTGTCTTTTTTTTATTTTATATATTTCTTTTTTAATTGTTTTGTCTTTTGTTGAAGTGGACATCCCATAAAGTCAAGCCTGAAGCCCTTAGCTGATTTCCGTGTCACCATCTTAACTGAAAAAGAAAGGGTAAGAGGAGTACAGTGGGGTTTTCCTCCTTCTCTTTCTCTCGCTCTCTCTTTATCTCACTTACAGTATCCCAACTCAACCTTTATTTTCATTTGTTTGAACAAAGAGTGTACCTTACAGTATATTTACACATCATACTGACTGACTGTTTACAATTTCCACTTAGATAATGCAAGGAAGATTGAACTTTCACGGTTTGCGTCTTCATCTTTAGATTTCTACAGTCTTGTTGTCTCTCCTGTGATCCTCTGTCTCTTCTCATGCTAGCATTGTAGTGAGGCTTTCCTTCTCATCATTTCAATCATCGTCACCACTATCATCATCATCATCATCATCTTTTTATCATCATCATTACTGTTACTATATTGATATAACTCTTTTTTTCAATAGATTCCTCTCTGACAACTGTACAATCGTACACAGTGTTTGACTTTTATATATATTTTTGGGAATATATATTATTTTAAACCTAAGAAAAAGGGGAACATAATCCCAAAGAAAATATATCAGTATCCCAAAGTAACAAAATCATGCATGTTTTGATGTATTTGTCCATAAAAACGAAACAAAAAAAAACAAAAAAAATTGAACATAATCAATGGGATCTGGTTTTATTTACAAACTGATCTTGGCACTGTTTTTGTTGTCTCTTGCTGGAAACTGGAATGATCATAAAGAAATACTTTTGACTCTACCAAGCATAACACTGGTATTATAAGTCAATGACCTGCTGTAAAACGCAGGTTTGAGAGACATAGTCTTTTTTTTTTTTTTTAAAGCACAAAAAAAAAGATAAAGGAAAGAGAGGAAAAGAACAACATTAGAGAGTAGGTTGGGGGGAAACATAAAGTGTGTAGAAAACATATTTCAGTTTCTGTTTTAGACTGTGGCAGTTTCCTCAGAAGAAACCCTGTGACATCATGTCTACTGACAATTTTACCCCAGACCCCCCCTCCCCTCCCCTCCCCAGAAATACAGCCTCTCCCGACATCTCATCCGGTGCACTCACTGTTTACCATTGTTAGGGTGAAAATCCAAAAAGAGAGGACATTGATTTTTGTCAAAGTTCTTGTAAAGCAGCATTAATTTTTTCAGGCAAAACAAAATAAAGGAGACAAAAGTAACCACCAGTAAAGACCTTACTACTCAGTCTCAGGTTTGGCAGGCAGGTAAGGGGTAGCTGTCTAAAATTTCCAGTGTTGCCTTGTCAAACAAGTGCTTGACTGTTGATCCAAAGGTCTTGTGTTTGAGAAAACATAAGGATGTGTGTTTGCGTGTGTGTGTTTGCGTGTGTGTGTCTGGGTGTCTCTGCATACTTATATTCAGTGCAAACACATTGGATAAAAATCCCATCTTGACCATCAGTTCTGTTGTTTCAACTGAGACAGTTGAATCTACAGTATCATCCATCCCTGACAATTTTACTACCTCATTTCCTCTGCAGTTCTCTGTTGCACCTCTTCAGAGAGATAAACCATCAGGCAGACTGACATGCCTTTTGTTTATCCAGCCTGATTGCGGGCCAACTGCTGCCAAGCAGCCCGCTTTTCCCACCCCCGTCCCCCACCCCCCTCCAACCTACGTCAAGTCCTAGCACAGCCCAATGTACTTGAGATTGTTCTGGATGATCACGTCCGTGACAGCGTCGAACACAAACTGGATGTTGCTGGTGTCAGTGGCACAGGTGAAGTGCGAATAGATCTCCTTGGTCTCCTTGTTGCGGTTGAGGTCCTCAAACTGCCGTTGTACATAGACAGCTGCTTCCTCATAGGTGTTCTGACCTTTGTAGTCAGGGAAGCACACTGTCAGAGGAATGCGTTTGATCTTCTCAGCCAACAGGTCTTTCTTGTTGAGGAAGAGGATGAGCGACGTGTTGGTGAACCAGTTGTTGTTGCAGATGGAATCGAACAGGCGCAAGCTCTCGGCCATGCGGCTCTGTGTGGATGTGGAGAGAAAAAGATCAGAAAAAGAGAAAGATCAGACCACAAGGATTTCACAGCAAAGAAAAAGTACTATTTACTTTTGAGGAAACAACCCAAATTAATCCAATTTATCACACAATCACCTCATTCACACAGGCAAGATCATGTGATTTGGGACAACAGAAGAGAAAAAAAACTGAAGCATGTAAGGTCACAGCACGAGGATGAAAATGAAAACAATAAGATAAGAGGAGGTCTAAAGTCATCGAGCGCATGTCACAGATATCCACTTGACTAGCCAAGGGTACGTCTTTTTTGTTATGTCAACAGACTTGGGACTCAGACAGATGAAGACCTGCGTTTGAACTCACATTGTCCTTACTGACTTCTTTTGCCACCATTTAACTTTCTCAGTTACAGTTGCACAGGATCGGTTTGGTCTTAATTGTATTTAATTGTCACAGAAAAATCACGCTATAATTGTATATTGCAATAATTGTTTTATCTGAAATTTTGGATGGGTCATGTGCAAGCATAGGTAAATACAGGCTGTTCAAACCCTATACAGTCTGTCATAACAGAGTCGCTTCACCAACGGGACTTAGAAAAGCTTCTCGAAAGAAAACAACAACACTGACTCATGCCACGGTGCTATTGTTAAAGATTAATATAGATGCTTAAATCTTCTTTTTTACTTTTAAGTTAATGATAATAAATGTCTGAGCTCTTCTATATATTGGTGCATTGTCATTTGCAGCCAAACGAACCGCATTCATTGTCACATTTCTTTCTCCTATAGCATAAATACATTTCTTATTAAATTATAAAAAAAACTGATAGCTGGTATGTTCAGCAGTCAAATTAGTTAGTCATAAGATCCATAGATGAGTAGCAGCAAGGCTTGCATTAGAAACATAAATATGAACAGTGTGACTGATATCATCAGCTTTAAACCAGCATTTTTTTTTTTCAGTCTACATCCGCGCTCTTCTCCACAGTTTGTGCTCATGTGACATTTAATGTATAAGAGAAAACAGAGAAAAAGAAAGTTGATCTGTTCATGGCAGCTGCTGGCATGTGGCGACTGGCCAGTAGCTTGTGACTGGGAGGTTGTCAGATGGAAGACTGTTGTTTGAAAGGTTACAGAAACAACATGATGCTCTGAGCAAATCACAAGATCTGCACAGCATGAAAAAAAGACACAGAGAGGAGTAGCAAAGGATTAGATGATCATAGTGCAGATTCAAAGTAAACCCTAATTTTTCGGTGGTGTAAGTGCACTATTTTCGGATAATGATGAAAAGACTATGTTATGAGAAACCAAAAGTTGCATGTAACCCTTAGATGCAGCTCAAAATGCTTTTACAGCAACTAGGTTAAAAAGACAAAAAAAAAAAACGACAAAAAACATGTTGGATTATTTATATCCATAAAAGCCGCCTCTTTATAATAATTTATAATGGGAGCATTAAAATGATTTCACTTAAAAATAATACCTCAATATACATTAATTGCAAAACAAACCACTACTGGCTTTTAGCAGTTTGACAAATTTGACTGTGCAGCACATAATAAATAACATCTCTGAGATTCACTTTAATATCAAATATCAAGATCCCAGTTCTTCACTGAAGGCTTAAAATAGCTCTTTCTGCCATACATCATCCTTTCCACTCCCGTTTCCTCACATGTTGTTACCCGATCAGACCGAAACATAAGCTCTCCTTTCTGTATAAGTATGTATCTGCAGGGAGGCTCCTAAACAATGCACACTACACAAAGTCTGACATGTTGTTCGACCTCAGTCCTTCTCTTTCCAGGGTGTCAAAACAAGAGCTGCTGCTAAGAGAGTAGAACAGGAGACAGCCAGCTGAGCCCAGGGGGGTCTCTAGTTTTTTCACCTGGCCACTACAGCGCTCGTACAGTACGAGTTTATTAATGGGAAGTGGGAGGAGGGGGGAGAGCAGCACCCAGGAGCACTAAAGCATGCAGATCCACTTCCTTTGCTTCAAACACCCACTGTTACACACTGCTTTCCCCCTCACCTCCTCCAGTACTCCAGAGGCGCACACGCCTTAATTAAACTTAAGTATTAATGAGGAAGTTCATCCCGGTGTCTTTGCTTTGTTTCCCATAAATACAAATCACTTAAGTGTGCAGTCACCCCATCGTAATTCATTATGGTTCACTTTAAATGTCTTTGTTGACAAGAAGGTTGATTTCAGATGATTTCAGCACAATGTTTTTCCTGCTGTACCTGGGAAAATATATTATTCAGGTGAACCTCAACACACACACACACACACATTTCTTAACACTGCTGGGTTTAGACATGAAAACAAACAAATACATTTCTTGTGTGTCTTATTATTTGCTAAGAACATATATAAATTAAATTATGTTGTGCATTTGTCTGGATATGATGTGAATACGTCCTCAAATGATGACAAATACAAGCTTTGTAATACTGTGATGCATAAAGAGAGACTAGTATGGATGAGTTTACTTATTACATGTGACCTGGTATAGTTGAGGGTAGCACAGACCTTCAGACTGTGAAGTCGAGGTCACCATGGAGCATGCTTGTAACACTCAACATTCAATCAATACACTTGCACACAACAGTGCATTGCTAATACTATTTCCTAAAACAATAGCTATAGAATCGGTGGGATACATGTATACCTTGGAAAGAAAAAATATTGGCAATATATTATCAATTTGTTCTTGAAAACTATCATTCTGTTTCCTATAAAAGGTAATTTATAAATTGATTATGTAATATGAAGCAATTCAATTACATAATACTTTGATAACCCATTAGCCGCTTAAGATTCTGCGAGTGAGGGACAATATTTTTTAACACATGTAGCAGTCTGACACTTGCCTGTGTGTTTGTGAAGAGACAGCTGGATTAGTTAGAGATTATTAGAGATTAATAAAACGTTAATTAAAACAATAGAAAACGAGCTGACACTGCAGTCAGCATCCACCTTGCTGTTTGGCAAACAAAAGCTTTAACAAGCGCTAACCGTCCGTCTACGCTCTTCATTTTTCACCTCACATACACACAGATTTCACTGCGGTTGCTCAGCCTCAGCTATTGCATATAAAACTGCACTACACATTCATAGCACACACAGGCGCACAATACATGCATGCATTCACATATACACCTCATATCTATTCTCCCCAGCGCTGCTGTTTGCTGTACAACTCCCCCTCCCTTCCACCTCCCTTCCCTTCCCATCCTCCCTTCCCTAGTCACAGCTCACTGTCAACAGCGCAGGATTAGGAGCATTTGACTGGCCTGTTGCTAAGCAGCGGTAACCATGGCAACGGATTCATTATAAAGACAGGGATGGGACAGGGAAAATGCATCAGGGAACGGGTTGATGGGTAAATGTTGTACTGTAATTATTATGGTTATTATTGAAACCGAACCTGTGTTGTTCTGGTTGGACGAAGTTTGTTTTTTCTGCTTGTGTGACATTGAATGAAGCTTTGAAGGTTAAGATCAGTAAGATGAACACTGGACACAACAAGCCATCATCAAAACAACACGCTTTCCTCTCATGAGGACCTTCAAAGCAACTGAAACAGTTGTGTACATGTACTGTTTTTCAGAGCCAGCGATCAGATCATCATATCGTTCTCTGTGTATGCAGAGAAAAACGGATACATTTCTTAAAATTGAAACTGAATTTTCTAACAAACACCAAACTCTGGTTCACCACCTTTATCCGTGTGAGTTGGCATGCATAATCAGTCCTGATGTGTGTGTTTTTTTTTTCCATTAGATAAGACATAATTCATGAGCCTCTATTCAAACATGCTCATCGTCAAGCATTGTGCTGCATTGATTTACAGACAGACTTGCAAGTCAGACTAAGACACAGATGAGTCAGAGTTGCACTTCGATGAGTCACTTTCGGTCTGTAAAGTTGAATCAGTGACTGTGTTATGCTAAAGGATTGTTTCATCTCACACAGGTTTTGATGTCACATTATTATTATTTTATTGTAGTTACTGTAAGTTAACTACCAGAAATCAATGTTTTTACTGAGACAAATGACTGATGCTAGAGGGAAATGACCTCTACTGCTAGACAGTTAAAACTAATTAAAATCACAGTCCCCTTAACATTTAATTGTAAAAGTCATTGTCATTAATTAGCAATGATTATATACACTGTATAGCGGTTTTACTGCTAACTGAGTTAAGTCACTTCATGGGAGGTTAGATTGTTAAAATTAGATTGTTTGTTTAATCTGGTTTGTGCATTGTTCTACCTAATAAATACAAATGTGTGGCCCTTTACTAGATGTTTGAGGATACAATAATGTTCAGGTTATCTATTATAATTATTTTTGCAAAACCTTGAGGCAAGGATGTGGTCAAATGCTTCGCTCTTTATCAAAAGGTTTATCTGTACAATTGTTTTCACTGTCTCAATGAGAAGATGAAAAAAATGACATGAAGTCATTTTCTTAGAAATATGTAAATGTTTCCTCTGAGATCAGCCTGATATTCTGTCGTTTTGGTGCTATTATGCTCTGGTTGACTGTCAGTATCTGACAATCAACCAGAGCTCAGCTTGTTGCCTTGTCTTTGCTTGAAGCATGCTAGATGACTGTACATTGCTATTTGCATTAGTAGCATAATTTTGCGTAATTGTCTGGATGCATTGCATAGTGTTGGTATATTTACATGCATGTTGCTAAAAGTATCTTTGCACATATTTTTTATTTTTATTTTCTCATCTACAGTAGCTTGACAGTATAATTAATTATCTCTTTGCATCTCATTTGGGGTCAGCTTAATTAACCCATCCTTCATCCTCACATTGTACTGATTTTCATTTCATGAAGTACTTGACCTTAATCATAACTGATGCATAACCCAACTTAACAGAATCAAAATTGGGTTTTTTACTGCAGTTATATCTGGTATGTGGTGTAAAATTTGTAATCACTGACACAGATATAAACAAGTATTGAGTAAAGACTAGACTATGTGATAGGCAACGGCTGTTCTGACAGCACTTATAGAAACAGGTGACTTCAATGTAACTTCTGTACATGTCAAAGGAACCACAGCAACATAACTGCACTTAATCCAGTAAGATTTAGATTGTATAGTGAACGTTATAAGGATGTTGCCTGATTTCTTGTAAGGCCACCATTTGTATGCTAGTGCATCATAACTGCAACATCTCATCCTATGAGATATGTTTACTATTTCCGTGCAAGTGCACTTTTTATGACAGGTTAAAATTCACAAATTCATTCAGCATTATGGCGGTGATTGCATCAAACTAAACACAAAGCTTAAGGATAAGTGTGGTATTAAGTTTAAAATATGTGTGAGTGGATCTTCCCTGTAGGTCATACTTTAACAAGCTCTGCGTTCTGACACATTTCTGCTATATTTATGTTCTATTCATCCATTAAACATTGTACATGAATATAACCGTACTTTATTAGAAAATATGAATAAGAAAATGGGGACACAAAGGTTTATCTGTTATAAAACCACCTACTAAATGAAATAGTTAATCACATAATGTACCTTATTACAGTTCGGGCTTTACTTATAAAAATATTTGTTTGTTTTAAAGGTGCTCTGTGGAATTTTCTTGTAAACTTATGTTGTTATGTTTTCTAACAGTGTGCAGTGGAGAGAGACAGACAGATAGCTAGGTAGACCATGGAAAAGTTATTTAGCTAAGGAAAACTGAATCGAACCACTGATCGCTAACGATTTTCTACATGTCACCCAGTGCAACGGTGTGTGTGCCCGACCATTAGTTGAGTCATTCATGCTACTCTCTCAGTCACATGCTCTCACAGCGGTTAGCACTGTCACCTCACAGAAAGATAGTTAAGTGATAGGCCCGGCCTCTTAATGACTGCATGCATAGGGATAGGCTCCAAAAGCCTGCATGCTGAAAAGGTTAAGTGGTTTAGATGCACTGCAAGAAAATGAAAAAGTATGTCTACATGTGAACAGCGTTAATCTTGTGATAAATAAGAACAGTAAGCATGCGTGCTTATCTCAAACACACCACGCTTTGACTACAACATACAGACAGACAATGATGACATATCTAAAACAATTTAAAGAATCTATCAGGTGAACTTTGACACAAAGAGAGGCACAGCCTGGTCGCTGAAAATCACAGTTAGCAATAATGTTAGACCAACTAAAGAAACACTTGCCGGTGTGGTGTTCAAATAGATCTTTAGCTTAGCTTTGAACTGTAAAGAGAGCAAACCAACCACAAAAAATATGACTACTAGCATCTTGCACCGAGGAGTGTGCTGCACGCCTCTTTTAACGTACACTGTGAGGAGCTCTGCAGCCGGAAAGCTGCTCTAATTTCAGGACGCCTTTCTTTCTTTCTGGTACTTGAACTCTTGCTTTGTTCTTCCTCTCCTATCTGGAAATCACAGGTTGTTTTTTCTGGCACCTGTGAACTCCCATTGCTACACAGTGCCTTCACAATCTGCTAATTCTCACAGGTACAGCCTCACACTTTATTCTGTGAACTCAATTAACACCATACTGCATTTTTTCTCCTCAGACTTTATTTTTAACCTATAAAACTAATTGATTTCATGTTCCAACCTGGCATAGTGTTCACCCTTTTTTTATCCGGGTAACCCATGAATTATCAGGCCAGTTCGGCTACAGGAGTGACAATGTGCTTTAGTTATTTCTTGTCAAGACTGTATAAAGACATGAAGGTGAACATGGATACTGGAGTGTTTTCGGGAGAAAATGTAATGCCTATTGGAAACAGAACATAGCTGACCTGTCAGAGCTGATCTAGACCAAGAAAGTAAAATAGTATCTATTGTTGACCTACCATTATCAAAAAGGCAGTTAAACAAGCAGTAACTACCCAACCATTTCAAAACACTCAGATAAGGAAATGGACATGCTATGGATAGGAAATCGTTCAAATTCCAAAACCATGAAGAGGAGATAACGAACACCAACCACAATTTAAAATAGCTTTGTTTGCTACTACATTAAGGCAGACGCATTTCATCCATTTCTACAAAATCAGTCCACTCATGCCTCCAGCTTAAGAACTTTGGATAAGGACCATAGAATTTGGATAAGGCCTTCCAAATAGTTTATTAAACAAAACTGAATGGACTGTAGAGGAATTACAGTATATAACTATATCGTTTAGAATAAAAGGATGGAAACGATGCATAAAATAGTCGAGAATGGGGATTTTATTGCCCTTTGCAATTCTGTCTTAAAAACTAGCTTGTTGCAATAGGAAAATAAGATGATAAAAAGTTTAAAAAAAAACATGGTTGGTGAAGTAGCTGCTCGGTACATTAACACAATAAATCAGATCAACAGTTAGTCTATATGTCTATATATAATGAATTGCTACCAAAAAAAAAAAAAAAAAAGGTGGCATAGTGTTTCTGACTTTCTGTTAAATTTATATTATCATTCCTCCAAATCAAAGAACCTGGTCTCCAACAGAAAAGATCATACTCATACATACAACCAAAGTTTTACATATTTGCATCCTGCACTCTTAGACCTGCTTTTTTCAAAGCTAGTAAGTGGACCTTGGGTCAAGTTAATTTCTCAAACCCCTGTTTCCAAAGGTCAAGAATGAACTTTACTCTGCACACACGTATTTGTTCAAGCCCTTCTGTTTCCCTACTCGAAGTGATAAGCTATATAGAAGTGTGGTGGTTAGGAAATCTAACAGTGAGCTGAAGATTGTACACTTGTTCACACAGAGTTGTCTTTATTAGACACCTGTGTGTCAACGTGTTGAGCAATCTGCTGTCATTAATTTGATCAGATGTGAAAGTAAACATGAATGAATTAAAATGAAAAAGGTGGACATGATTCACTAACTTTGACAATGCAAACATAGGAAAACAATTATATTTTACAATCATTTTTTAAAATGATTTTGGAAGTACCCCTAATTACTTTTAAACAGTCACTATCTTTAAAAAAAAATCATATTGACAGAGGCAAATGTAACCACTGTATCTGTGCAACCACAGCATGGATGGTGTAGACGACGGGGATGTACAAAGAGGAAATGACACTGCAGAACAGGCTTGTGTTTTCACATCCATATCGAAAATCACTTGAAGTGACGCTCGTATACAATTGGTTTATCTTTGTATATATATTTGTATGATTCACATTTTTCACAATTCTGGTAGTATTGATACCTCTCAGCATTTTGCCTTAATCACTATATGAAAAACAGCACATTCTGCTAATTGGGTTGACGTCTGCCTTGTCCTTCTTCAAACACATTAGTGTGTGTATATATGCATATATGTTTGCATATGCATATATTTACTGTGAGTGAAAATATGAAACATGAGTGTGTAAGCACTTTAATACAGATTTTTCTTACCGTCTGGTTGTCCTCGTAAAGTTTGAGGTCATAGCCACTTAGCTCGACACAGAAAATGATTGCAGTCACGCCCTCGAAACAGTGGATCCACTTCTTTCTCTCTGAACGCTGCCCACCCACATCTACCATCTTGAAGGTGAGCTCTTTGAAGGTGAACTTGTTCTCTACAATGCCAGTGGTCATGTCGCGGGATCGTAGGATGTCCTCTACAGTAGGGATATATTCGGCTGCAGATATGCGGTCAAGGTCATTCAAGTAGTAGGCAGTGTTGTCCTCTAAGTGGTACTCATTGGATCGTTGAAAGCACTCCTGGACCCCTGAGTCCCCCCACAGACGTTTCATGACCCCCAGCAACTCTGGAGTGATCTCTCCCTTGCTCTCAGCCGGCCCTGTGAGGGCAAAGAGCTGCACGGCATCATAGGCGCGATCAGCATTATGAAAGTCGATCTTAAGCGTGGTGAGGGCACGGATGATGCGTGTGAGTGAATCGATGGCATTGTACAGGATGAGGGGCTTGTACTCCTTGCAGGCCTCCAGGTTGAAGCCTCCACTGTGAATGATCTTCATCTGTTTGACAATGGTGCTCTTGCCAGAGTTGCTGGTGCCCAGCAACAATAGCTTGATCTCACGCCGCTGCCGCTGACTCTCTGAGCGCAAGTGGCGGTCGATCCGCCGCGAGCGCCGCGCCGCTTCCTTCTCCTCGGAGCTCTGACGGCATCCCATGGTCCTCCACCACGTGGTAAGCACAAAGGAACTCGTGCTGCTGCTTGATGGGAAGGCAAATTATAACGAAGTGGTGACAGCAAAGGAGCTGGTCGAAGAGTTGGTGGAGAGGGTTTTTCACTAAAAGCAGGAGCTTGTTGAGGGAAAGGCAGACAAAACTTCACAACAGCCCAATTTAACACTCGACAGAGGAGTGACTCAGGAGTATTTCATTCTTTTTGTTCAGGTGCAGTCTGTGAGTCCTGTGTGGGCAGAACCCAGACTTGTGGGATGCCCACACAGCGCCTGGCACTGAGGTCGGACTGCCTGCTGAAGCCAAGAGAGCTGGGGTTCATAGCAGGGGCTCCCCCTGAGGAAAGGCTCTGGAGGAAGGCTGAGGAATGTTTAGCGTATGTCAGTAGAGAAAGTGTTTGGGCTTGATGAATGTGAATAGGAAAACCCCCTCACTCTCCTCCCACATGGCTCTTGTGGTGCGTCTCCCTTGTTTGGCTACTGCAACCATCCACCTTAGTTCGATATTTGGCTTGTTTAGCTTGATGTTCTTGATAAATTCTTTTCTGTTTCCTCTGCTGTGTGATATCTCCCAGACAACTGGAGACCTGTGAGCCTGCCAACACATAAAACAGAAAAGAGAAATGAATCGCAGTTTCAAGACAAAAAAGACCAGTTTCGTCACTTTCAGTCTCATCAGTGTGTTAAAAGAATAGTACAACATTTAGAAAATAAAGCTCTTTGAAAGTGGGATGAGAAGAATGATACCACTTCACACAAGTGTGGACCTGGGAAACGAGAATTAACCTAACTTAGCAAACCTTAGCATAAAGAAGAAAGTGAGTCTGGGTGTAGTCACTTCCTGGAGTCTTGTTGCCACGGTGAGATTGCCTGGTGTGGTGTTATTGTAGCTATATAAGGACCTATATACCAAAAACATGTGCTCACCAACTCAAGCTAGCAACTACCGTTATAACTAGAGGAACTCTGTGCCACAAATATTTATTTCTGCACTTGTGTTTGTGTACAGATTAAACAAACAAGATACAATGTGTTAATTAGTCAGCCCCAGAGGTGCAGGTAGGCGTATCTTTGAGCTCTGAAGAGAGCCAGGTTAACCGTTTGCTTCTGCTTCTACTTTTTATGCTAAGCTAGGCTAATTGCGTTCTGACTCTAGCTCCACGCTGAACACACAGATTCTTCTTATTCAACACTTGGAAAGTGTGAATAAGTGTATTTCCCAAGCTAAAAAAACAAATGCTTTGCACACTGACTGACCGGCAATGAAAGCATACACAGTTGCATGCAAACGGACCTGCACACTTCCCATTCAACCATTGCCATGCTACCCATATTCTGTGTACACAGTTTTCTGCTCGTAGCAGTCACACATATTACCATATCTGCCAAAGTATATCTTAGCCGACCACGCCTACCCATTTAACACTCCTGCACACACACACACACACATACAATCATTATATACACAATCAAAGTCAAACATACACAGGCTTAGAAAAACTCAACAATTTGAAAGGAAACCGCCGCAAGGTTAAACAAGATAAATATGTTTCCTTGTAACCGACAGCATCTTCCACTCTTCACACTACACAGCCCAGCGCTGCCTCTGGTCGCCCTCTTTTTTGGTCTGCCTCTCTCTCTCAGAGCTGTTCAGCAAAACGACGTCGAGTGAAACGCTTATTTACTATCTCAGTGGAAAATAACAGTCTCAAGCCAGCAGGTGCCTCTCATGCCTTCATACCTCCATAAAGCCCCTTCTCCTTAACCAGCCATCTGTGTTGATATCCTTCAGATGTTACACTGCGATCAGAAACAGAATGAAAAAAATATCTGGTTTCATTCTGCTCTTGCTTTGATATATTAGCTCTTCAGGAGGGAGCACTTCTTCTTTATTAAAACAAATACTGAATTCTAATTCTAAAAGTATATACACGTAAAGCCAAAGAAATGCGGTATAGTGAATGCCCGGGATGTCTGTGATGAATCGATGCACATTGAAACAGGCCGCATTGCTATTGGCTGAGTAACAAATGTGAAATCATACTGTGGCCTAGTTTTGTTGGTGAAACTATACTCTGCAGACCTGTCAGATAGAGAGAGAGAGAGAGAGCAGAGAGACAGAGAGAGACAGCATGTCTAAAAGCTTGGTGAGTGAGGTCCACTCTTCAAAAGACTGAGAGGACAAACAGAGCAGAACAAAGCCATAACAAAGCATCACAACACAAACAGAGTGGAGAAGCATTGTTTCCTGGCTTCAGGCACCTGACTACCCTCTCAAAATGGCATAGCCAGCCAAACCGGTTAATGCACATCACTGATTTTGAGAGAGCCTATGAAACACATTAAAGCTGCGTGTGAAGTCTTTTCAATTTTCTCTTTCAGAAAAAAATATGCAGCACTTGCATTTCTGCACTTTTTGAAGTTAGACCACTTTAGATAATTACTAAGGTAGTAGTGTGCCGGCAGTGCAAAATCAGTGTTCCCCCATGCTATTATACTGCATAGAAAGGAGCACAGTCTGTTGCTTACCTATATCCTATATCCTATCATAGTAACGAGTGCATAACACAGCAGGATGAAATGCCTGGAACTGGAAAAAATTCAACAAAAAAAATATAAACAAAGATTAATTAAAAAAAGCGCCTACTGAATAAAAAACATGTTTAGTTTTTATAACAAATTACAGTTATTAATTCAAATTTGAAATAGCCCCAAATACAAGCAACAACAAATGGATTCCTGATGATAATAGGATTAATGACAATGTCCAACATTACCTCCTCTGGTAACTCATATCCATCTATATAAAGACCCAGCCATCTTCCAAAAAAAAAAGAGCGTTTCAATTTGATGACACCTGTGCTATCACACAGTTGGCTCTGGTACAAAGAAGAGGCATATCACTTTAAGAGTAAGTGAGTAGAGGCAGAGCCATGGGGGCCATATAGGAAGGCCATCATCTTGATGTATCATGAGCTGAGGTAATGTGATAGACAAGATGAGGCCGAACTCTGTCACTCTGCTGCTTTTACTTCACAGCTCCTGCTGCACACGGCCCCTCAGCTCTCGCTCCTTCACTCTCTCCCACGTGCTTACCTCCTATTATTAATTTACCGTGCTGCCGATAATTACAATCTCGCTCTTTATTAGAGATGAGTACACACAGTCACAATGTGTTTCTAATGTGTAACGTTCTCTTTCCTGCTGCGGCTGTTGAGTCCACAAAAAAATTGCTATTAAAATTAGGGTCAATCACATTAAATTTGAGTGGTGATTTTAATCCATCAGAGGCTCAATGTTACTGCTCAGGCACAAAATTTGTTAAAAAGAAAAATGCATTACATTTACAGATGCAATAATAGTTTGGACAAGCTGTGAATACACACACACACACACACAGACAGAAACATCAAACAGATAATTAAACACATGCAGGAAGTATTTGTGTTTGAATTAAATCTTTTAGGTAGCAATAATCTATTTAAATAAATATTTCGAAACATTAAAAATATAACTTTAGAGTTGGCTGGTGTAGTCTCATCTGTTTGCAGGCTCCTTGAACGCATCACATGGTGAATGGTGACAATGAACTGGGTGTTCCAGGTCAGTACAGCCATTGTAAAAGCATATATAGAAGATTCAATTTTATATCATAGCAGCCATTTGACAAAAGCCACACAAGCTTGTTAAATCCATTATGTGTTGGTATGATATTAATCTCACTGTACCACTGAAGAAGCACGATTTAAATCATATTGAATTAAACCACCTATGATGTCAGTAGAACAAT
This sequence comes from Pampus argenteus, assembly GCA_036937835.1. Lineage (NCBI taxonomy): Eukaryota > Metazoa > Chordata > Actinopteri > Scombriformes > Stromateidae > Pampus > Pampus argenteus. The sequence goes on from CM072877.1 coordinate 11,659,992, forward strand.
GGGAAATGCGTACTCATACTTATCTTCAGGTGTGTCAGAGATGAAGAACAGATGCAGAGCTATGTATTACTTTTATGAATGAAAAGTAAAAGTGTTTGATGCTCAAAGAAAGGTGAAAGGCACAGGTGTGCTTTTTTAGTCATCTCGCAATGGTTTATGAATGAGGTGTGCAGGTGTGTGTTTGTGTGTCAGTGCTGTGGTCAGCAGGCTAGCGTTTCACATGGGATCGAATGAGATGTTCCAGTTAGTTAGAAACCTGTTGTGGATAGGCAGCGGGAGGGATATTGCACTTCACATCTGTGTTATAAATAAACTGTTGTCTTTAACAGGGGATCAGAAAGTTTTCATATTTCCATTCATGAACCACTTAAAGAGTACTCATTTACATTAAAACTAACTAAAACAAGAAAATGGCCCATTCATCACTGCTAAGCAGGCCAAGGACTTTTAAGCAGCACTGGGGACTGGCACCTGTGTGGAGAAAGTGACTGAAAACACTGCTGCTCTTATATTCATTATTCGCATTAGGAGTATACAAAGATGCACATGTATGGCCAGTTGAAATTTGACTATTCAGAACAGTATGGTGCAAAGGAAATGTGACTCTTTTATGACTGTATGGTAATTCATATCCATATGCCCCACGGGTTAGCAGGCCTACTGAATTTTGTGTGTCACCATAATTCATGGGGACGGCACACAGCACACAACAGGCCTCGCACTGTGCAATAAACATATTATATAAATACTAATTAAAATTGAAGTCTTACAGTCTTACTGCTTTGGTTGCTGCTGACATTACATAAAGAAACATTGCAGCGGCTAAGAGTCCCTCCAGCAAACTAACATACAGTACATGCATACAGAAAAAAAAAGACTGCTCACATGTCTAACATTCAGCTGCACAGTGCTTATGAATTCTCAACCAAAGGCAGCTGTTTCTGTAGCTGGAAGGTTGCTTCTTGCATCTGACTAGTTTTCTCCTGGCGGCATGACAAAAAGAAGTTATTGAAAGACTTAAGGCTGTCTGGTCAGTATCCATATACAGTGTCAGAGTCTTACTGGAATCTAGCAAAGTGATTTTTACAATAATACCCTAAAATCCCAGGAGTAGAACAGTAGCTAACCTCAAGATCTGTACTAGATTAAGCAGTTAAAGTGAAACTGTGATCAAACCTTTAGGCTGTGTCGGATATTTGTTAACTCTGTGGCAGATTAAGACTAACCAGTGATTTTTTTTTAGTTCTGGATTCAAAGTCTTAATGAAATATGAACTCTCATGTGAGGGAGTAAGATGTGTATAGAAATCAGCAGATAAAAAATATGCTGTACTTTAAAAAAAAGAAAAAAAGAAGAAGAAGACAAAAAAAAAGTTGCCTAGCCGAGCAGAAAAGGCCTCTAAGTGAGACAGGAGGCTCTACTGGAGAGACATTATTAATTTATGTGTTGCCACAGAGGCTGTGAATAAGCAATGTATTAGTGGGGTGATCAATATGCATGCTTTCTTCAACTACTGTTGTCTTTAACAACTTATATAGCCACAAGGTCATAGATAAGGCCGTTTGGTACAGACAATGTTGACAGAGTTTTACTGAAGTGAAAAGGGGATTTTGACCAGCAAGGAAAAATAAATTCCCCAAATGAAGGCATATATAACTGAAAATATGCTGAAATAATGTAAGGGCCAACTAATCCCCTTTCATGTTAATTTGCATTATGATAAAATGAAAGGATAAAAATATACACTTGGATTTGCGCACCTGTAACCTGACGTTATATGGCAGAGGTCAGGGTGATATTCACAGGTTAGTGAAGATAGTTGTTGGTGAAACCTTGTTGACGGCTACTCACACACACCTGCTGAAGGTTTAGCGAGATTTCCACGGACGTTAGCATTTCTTTGAAAGGGATGGGAAGAAATAAACTCTGGTAATGACACTGTTGACAGTTGAAACACACACACACACTATGAGAATATCATCTGCAACTGCAAATACTGTAAACACAAGGACAGCACTCCTTTTGAAAGAGCAGACGAACGTTTCATTTTAGTGCGCTGCCTACAAAAAAAAGAATCACTAAATTATGTCTGTGCGAGGGTCAAATATTGTATATTGATATATATTAGTCATCGTTGATCAGTGACAAACCGATCATAGTCTTTAGGCAGTAATCACAGGATGTTTAAATGTATAAATATTTAATCAGGAGCAGATATGTTCTAGCTTCTCCTGCCTTTTCAATAAATGCACTGCAACTGTAAATATTCTGTAAATGATTTCCTATTTTCAAGGGTGAGTAACATCAACTGAAAGCAATAGATTACAACATTACATACGTTAAAGTACAACTCGCTACAAACAAGAAGTCTTGTATTTTACTTTCAGTCTTAAGAAGAAGAAAAAAATAATTGAAGACATGAGATCTCAATCTTTGCAGTATTAGACAGATATTTGTGGTTGATTGGCTACACATGACTCAAATCAAGTCTTTAAATCTGAAAATCACTTTTAGTTACTCTAGTTGGAGAAAAACCAAGAAAATGTTGGAACAAATAAATACCTATATGGAAGAAATCTGTTGGAATTATACTGTATGGTGTAATAACTACAATGTGTGTACATGGTTAGGGCCACTGACAAATGTCCTTACACTAAGTTATCCTTGTATATCTATATGTTTAGTGTATGAGACACATTTCATACCATAGACCATAGAGTTGTATTAATATCTTTGTGACAGTGTCAACACAAGTTAACATTATAAACCTATTATTTCGGTTATTGTATTGGATTGTATCAAGTACAAAATATGCCTTATAAACAGGTGACTCATTGTATTTTGTGTAGGCTAAATTATCAATAATTTAAAACGACAGAACATAATACATACTCATTTTAAGTGGATGGACTGGAAGTTAAAAGAGGGCAATATATGTCACTGATTGATTATTACGGCCTTATCTTATCACTCAATAAAGTTGATGGTGTAACTGCTACGTTGTTAAAACTTCTCAGTAAACTCTGAGTTTAAAGTGGGTTATGTGAAACTGAAATAAAAAATATACTGAAATACAAAAAAAAAGGAAATATTTACAGACAGCAGTATTGACGAAGTAGCCAGGAGGGAAAAAAAAGTTATATAACCCAATCTTACTTTTTTAATTTAGTATGCTTTTTAATCATGCTTCTCTGTGTACTCTCACAGCTGCATTTTGGATATAACAGTCCTGCTGTCTCAGAGTAGAGCTGAGGAGGGTCTTAAATCAGTCCTGTTATAGCTCCTGAAAGGAGGGCTGGAGATGTTACCTGTCAAGGTTTCCAAAATTTAACATCTTTCAACTAATACAAGATAAGATGTGTTTATCGAGAGATTTCTGACTTGCCGAAGGATAAACAGAAGCTGTATATTCTCGGTGGGTGATCTGTATGGTTTTTTTGTGTGCAATTCATTCAATACACTGGATATGCTGCAGCTATAACATTATGGAATGTGGGACAAAAAGCAGGCAGTCAATTTCATGCTTCTAGCAACAGAGCGATAGATCAATATTACCATAATGCCAGTTGCTAACACGGATCCTGTAGATAACACTATATCATGTGATGCTCCTAGAAAAAAAATATACCGTGTCGTATTGCTAGTGAAAAGCAAAAATGCATGCTTTGCTGTGCATAACTCAGTAGAACGAAATAAACGATGTACTCCAACATATAAGAGCTGCTTCTGTGTGATGAGTCACAGCTCTGTGGTCATCCGATTCTACGTCAGCATCATATGAGATATAGGTCGCAGGCAGAGTGAACTTGAGCACCATTCTCAGTACTTTATGCAACATTTACCTTGTGATACTGAAACACCTGCGTAAAAAAAATAGATCAAACTAGCCTTCATTTTCTTGTAACAATCCAGTTCATATTCCCACTCCGATTATGACTACTTGTATGTCGTCTGTTCATGAGAATTGATTGAACTGTACAGTGAAAACTGAGGAAGCAAGAACAAGGATAGCTAGTTGACCTAATGGACTGAAGACACATTTAAATGGGCTGTCAGAGTCTCAAAAATGAGCCTGTCAGCAACATCAAGCCTGGGATTTTTTTTTACCAGATGACTTCTGGGCGGGGGTGTCTGTCTTTGCTTCAAAGTGTGTCAAGTGATACTGTATCTTCCGGTTACCCACGATTCTGAGCTTTTATTTGATTCTTTTGGAGTAAATTAAGTAAATCGGCAGCCAATCGGTGTCAGTCATTTGTTCAGTCATTAAAATTAAATCAATTTACTGCATATTATCATTATAATAGGAGCTCTTGAGGTAGTTTAAAAGGTTTTTTGTGCTTAGAGTAAAGCTGCTGATCTAATAATTATAATAATAATAATTAGCTCATTGTTTTAGTTTTATGTCCACACGTGGCTTGTACTTTTGAGCTACTGACACTCTCATCAGTACAAAGCCTTTCATTGGGTGATCATGTTCTGATAAAAACAGTGTATGCTACGCGCCCCAGCATCAAATGGCGAAATGGAGTTGAATATAAATCCAATATGAACTAGTAAACTGAATAGTCTGTCAAAAGACTCTCTATAAGATATAATATTCAAACCTGGTACATGTAAATACTAATTTAGCTCTCACAATTGTTTGTTCAACATTTAATGTTATCACTTCCTGTTATGCTGTCCTGAATGACAGACTTCACAGAAAGATGTCTGTATACTGTATACATGTGAGGACACTACTCATTCATTATGGAAAACAATGCTGGGCACTGTTCTCCTTCCTATTCCCCCAAAACAGTGGGCTGTTTATAGGATGGAGATGGGGGGAGGAGGGTCGTCTCTGTATGCTAGATTTTTTTCATGATAATGCTCTGTTTAACGTTCCTGATCTTGATGGCTGTGTTCCCCTTCTCCAATCCAGCGGGTCACACTGAGTCACAAGGCCAGCCAGCGATGACAATAGCATGTTTGTGCACAAGCTGAGCAATGGGTAGGCTGTCTGATACGAAGGGATAAGATGGCACAAGGTGGACACTAGAGTCTCGTGTGTGTATATGTGTGTATGTTTGTGTGAGCCATTGGATATTTGTCTGTTATATATTTTACTGCTGATGCATAGGTAAAAAGAAATCTCTCATACTACTGTATATCATGAAGATCAACACAATTCCGATTAGTGCTGTAAGCGTTTCTACGCTCGCTGCAGTAATATGCATCTGTGTCATCACAGATAAGATAAACGCTTCAGAAGGAAACTGTGGGTAACGGACATTTTCAAGCTTCTACAACCCTCAGATATTATCAGCAGTTGGTGACCCGATGACTGGAACAGGAAAAGGAAAAATATATCATACTGCTGTCATGCAACTTTATAACTGCCACCTGATCAACACTGTATAATAAAAGCTTAAGCCGACAGCGATCAGCGAAATAAACCACTTATAGGAATATTAAAAAGTGTACTATACCACATATTGCAGTGGGGCGGCGATGCTATTATGTAACGGCAAATGATGAAATCAACTCCCAATAAAGCTAAATCTACCTTTTAATATAACTTCTTGTTTTGTTAAGCCTCTAACAGATAACAATGGCAGCACAGTTTGTATTGTGTTTAAAGGATGAATGTTGTGGGGAAGGGAAAAGGTATCAGAAAAATGATGAGAACGTGTCACCTGTTCAAACAGGAAAAGGCATTTATACTGCATATTAAACACTGGAAATCTGATTAGAAATCACAATTGACTTCTCTACAAGGCCTCAGCGCAAACAATATCATAATCTATTATTCGTTGTAAAAACAGTAATCGTGAAAGCAGATATGAAGGATGCCAGAGGACTGTATACGTCACTGACATACACCACCTGCTTCATTCCACTTTCATGTATTTACCTGAAACTGCAGACCTGCACACTCTCATCAAAACAAGTTAATTGTTCTGCTGCACGCTTTACTTTTGGTTGTATGTCAAAATGCATGTAGGCGTGCATGTACGTGCATCCATGCATGCATACACCCCCCCCGCCATCTTCCATTTCTTTCAGTACAGACCATCCATTACCAGTGGGTAGCAGGCCATAGCACTCCCTCTTCATCCCCCCACTCTCCCCCTCCCTTCCTCCCTCCTTCTCTACCACCTCCTTGTTGTCATATGACCGCTGTTATGTGTGTCCAATGGAACACAAAGTTGCTCTGTTAGTCCCCTCTGCTCTGCCCTCTCAGATTTGAGTGCTGGAAGTAAAGGCCCTCTCACTAACTGGCCTCAGGAAAACAGACAGGCTCCTGTGTGTGACTACCAGCAAAGATTAGAAAGGAGGGTAAAAGAGAAAGATGAATTGAGCTGATGTTGTTTTATGTAACACCAAAAGATAACTTAATCCTCACTCGTTCACAGAGCCCCGCCCTGAGATTGTGTTCGATTCAACTGACAGCCTTCCCCGTGGATGCTTTACTGTTGAGTAATTTATTTTTGCTTTCTATAAGAGAAATGGCTGCCAAACGGTGTCTTACAGCCATTTGTGCGGAGATGACACCCCAGTACCTGGCAAGGATGAAAGACCCAAAACTAACACAAATGCTGAGCCAGCTGAATCAGAGCAATGTCCTGTCTGGAAAATACAGTGACAAAGCAACTAAGAGACCTGGACTTTAGGGACCCATATTCCTTCTATGGTTTTTATAGGATGTTTCATTGCCTCTGCATGGCATGAAAGATCAAAATTTTCATGTGAATTCTTAGAACTACTAAAGCAAATACATGAGTTATGTTATAATTCTACTGCTCCCACTCCAGGACATAACTGACATCTTGGATTAATCATTTTATTAAGTGGCCGGCTAAGGGAACTAAGCTTGGCCCCCTCAGCACTAAATTGTAATAGAGCTGAGTTTAATTGTCCCAGTCAGTGGTGTGCTCACCTACAAGGTTAAAGATGGCTAAAAGTGCACCGGACAGTGACATTGGCCTCCTCAGAGCAAGAGCAGCCAACTTAACAGCCACTGTCACTTTAAAACCAAGTCTGTCCCTGCTGTCCCCTGCCATTATGTCAGCAAGTAGCAAGTAACAAAAGAGGTGGAAGGAGGTCAACTCAGCATAGGTTTTGTCACACCATTGCTCCTGTTTTTATATGCATAATGTTCACTTGAGTGGCAGCACGCTGCATACTACCGTTTCAAGAAAAAGAGACAAAGGAAATTATTGAAACTGTGTGGAGGAAGCCTCATGCTTCATTTATGTGATGTGTATTCTGGTTTAAGAATTCATGTGGAGGGTTGTGTACAAAAGTATGCATCGTAGAAGCAGTCCTGCATTATGATCAAACGTTCTATGTGAAGGTGTAATGGTGACATTTCTTCAGCGTGTGTTTGTGTGTGAAACTTGGTGACAACAAAGTTATGTAAGCATGTGATTAGTTTATATATATATATATCGCACTGGACCTCATCATCCATCCTTTTAAAGCAAAGGTCATCACTGACCTCTGACATTTCTTAACAAGCGCTTATGTCACAATGAATGCGAACTTGATTTATCTACAAATGGTGCCCAATCAGAGACTGTAGTGATAGATGTTGACGGGATCATCAAAGAAACTTTGCAAATATTGTATGAAAAACATTCCTGTCATGCAACCGATTCTGATTCTGGCTGTGATGATACTGCACGCAGGAATTGGCATGCCAGAAAAATGACATGCATCTTTTATTTTAATAATATGAAGAATTGGGTATCTACAGACTCAGACCCATTAAAGCTTTAATTAAAACCAGTACTGCATTAACTTTACTGAAATCAACATAGTTTATCAATTAGGTGTTTTTAGGCATCTGACTTTGTCATCAATGTTATATATTATAATATGATATCAAGTAAATTAAATAGTTGCATCAAGGACAAGTTAGTCATACTGAAAAAAATAAGACTTGTACACTGCAAAAGTGATTTAATCTGAATTAACTAAACTTACTGAACTAAATGTTAAACATTTACTTGAACAAGATACACTTACAGTAGATACAGCAACCCAAAAAGGCTTCTTGCAATCGATCAGCATCACACTACAACAACGATCGATATTCTGATCCAGTTTTTGCTTTTTCTCACAAACCCCAACCAGGAAACATTACAGGGGGTCAGCAAACGTATCAGTCTGATATTCCTGATCTATTTTGGAATCAGTTGTGCTCAAATGTCAAGAGATAGTTGGATTTATCCACCATTTTCGCCCCGATTCACTGATGTCTGAGCGCCTCTGTGTGAGCCGCTGCTGGTGGAACTATCACAGACACATCCAGCATTCTTTCTGTGTCACATGTTCAGAAAAGCTCTGTCTTTCTACCTCTTCCTTTCCCCCTCTTTTCCATCCAATCTGTTCCAAATCTTCTCTTTCCTTCATTCTCTCTCTCTTTCTCTCTACTGCATCAACCTCCGCCCCTCTGCCCCATCTGCCTCCCTACTGTTAAAACCCCCCCAGCCCCTCGACCCCTCCCTGCACTGGTTTTCTCTCTCTCTCTCTATCTCTCTCAGGCATGTAACACAAACACATATACAGTGCACACAAATACACATGCTCTCCTGATGCTACACAACTGATCCCAACCCCATTGTTAAAAAAAAAAAAAAAACTACAGTAATGCCCTATTAGAAAATATACATAGACTGTAGAGACAGAAAATCATCATGTTTTTCCTGCTGAGTAATGAACATGCTCCGCTCTCTCTCTCTGTTAAGATTAAGATTTACATTCAGACAGACACAAATAAATCCAGTTTGTGAGCATTAATCAACATCGATGTAAATTTCCCCACAGAACAGCAAGCTTCACTGGCAAATCCTACAACCTTCCTGTGCTGCTGTTGGGCCACAATTTGCCCGCTTATCCCAGTGCCTGCAGAGCCAAGCTCAGTGGGATTTGTACACCTCCCACTGCACATTCACATTCAATGTCTCGTGAAGCCAGCCGTAAGTACTGAACACCTGATTGTGTGTGATGCTGTTTTTACTCTCTCGTCTCTCCCTTTCCATTTCATAGCTTATGGCCTAGACAGAGCACAGAGACTTGCACGCAAACACACACACATACACACACACACACACACAGACACACAGACACATCTTTGATGTATCCTCCACTTGTCCTACATACAGTAATTACATGAAGTAAGCACTGTGTTCAGATAAAAGCATTCTATAAGGATTGAGGATGCTCTGGGGAGATGATGAGTCAAATATAAGCAAGCATAAGATAGCACCATCCGTTGGCACAGAGCTAGCAGGGTGGAGGAGGGGACTGGACAAGCCGCCTGCCTTGGTGCCATCTCTGAACATCACCTTCCCCATTTTTATCAGGAAAACACACTCATCCCCTACAGAACATAATGCTTATAATAAAATAGCATCTTGCTCCTCCTTTGTGTCTAAAGCAGATCAGACTTGTGACTTCAACAAAAAAGAAAAAAAGAAGCTGTGTATCTGTGTTTGCGAGTAGTCAGGCTTACCGTGTTCACAAGCCAGCATCCATTTACAAAGGATACTGCAGACAAGCCTTTGCAGGGAGAGAAAGCTTCTGAGCAATCCACCTTTAGTCCTGCTGCTTCATCTTCATATCTTCCTCATATTCACAGGGCTTCACACACACATGTACATCTCTCTCTCTCTGTGTTTCTGCGCTCCTCTTTCTCTGTCTTATTAACGTCTGTGTTCTATATCCTCTCTTGTTTGCTCCAAGGCAGTTGAGAGACTGCAGCGATGGGGGTGGAGGGCGTGTATATATGTGTGCGTGTGTTTGAGTGTGTCAGAGACACAGAGGCAGAGAGAGGGAGTGCGGGACAGAAACGGAGGGAGGAGTCAGCAGGGTTAGAAGGGGGAAATGGTCAGGATTAAATCATGAGAGTAACAGAGAGAGGAGAAAAACAGGCTTTGATGGAGGAGCTACAGTATCCATCTTTTTTTCATGTTATAATGATAAAATATCCATTGACTTTTAATGAATCTGAGCCCTACTGGTTAGAATGGTGGTGATACAGTGAGTAGATGTGTTTCTTGGGGTATTAATGTTTGCTGACAGGCCACGAGCAGGATTGGTTGTGATTTCATTGATGACTGGAGAGGAGAGGAGAGGAGAGGAGAGGAGAGGAGAGGAGAGGAGAGGAGAGGAGAGGAGAGGAGAGGAGAGGAGAGGAGAGGAGAGGAGAGGAGAGGAGGGGAGAGGAGGGGGGAGGAGAGAAATGACGACAAAGGAATGGGAGGGGGATTGGACGATGGTGTAATGTGCTGTTTCCGTGCCAACTGTTTCTGTGACAGTAGGACCACTTCCTTTATTGCTATTGGCTATAACCGAGAATTGATAGAGGCTCAGGCAAATGAGGCAGCATGCCACAGGGTGTGAATGGGTGGTTCTTTTTATGTGTTTCTTCCACTTCTTGTTAATCTCTGGGAATATGTAAAAAAAAAAAACGCATGCATGAACACACAGAAACATAATGATCCCAGTGCCGAAGCATGATGTGAATTATCGCTTTGTCATTATGGATGCCACCAGTGTATAAAGAGACTCCACCCTTTCTCCTGACACACACACACACTTAAGATCCCCAGATCAGGTTGCTCAGGGTGTGTAGTATAATGTAATTGCCTGGACACCGACCCTGGTGTCATGAACTGTGAGATAATTAATCGGCTATAGGCCAGTGGAAGAGCACATCTGGCGGGGGTGAACAACTTTGCCTTTGCCTGACTTGTCATCTGGCCCTTTTAATCCGGTCAGACAGGCAGGTGGTGCATTGTCCTCATTCTCTCTCAATCATTCTCTCTCACTGCGTCTCTATATCCCCATTCAACTTATATCATTAATTACCTTTGAACAGTCACTCATCTCAACAATCACTTACTCTTTAACAGTCGTTTAATTATGAAGACATGTATCTGTATTCGGTTTCAACATGAACTGGTTGTATTTCTCAAAACTGGAGCTTATGAAACTATAGTGACAAGAGTGAAATAACAAACTGTAAAACACCTGCAAAAAACCCCACAAAACCCCTCAGTGGGATGTCCGTTCTGTATCAATCAATAATTAAAGAACTGACCGTTAACAGGACACAGAGAACAAGATACAAAGTAAGAGTCAGTTCAGGTGAGACATCACATGTAAAAACCTCGGTCCTGAAATATGTCAGTGTTTCTATTTAGGCTCAGTAGCTGTTGTTGACACTTCACCTTCAAATGTCAAACCTGTGTCAATAAACACCGGAGATACCTGATGTATGTTTTGATGCATTTGAAAAGACTTCAGTCTCTGCCCTCTCTTGTATCAACATGCTGATAAAAGTACAAAGCAAATATTAATCAAGTTGCTGATACAAAAGGTGATGATTATATATTCCATATTGCCAAATAACAACCAGTTTCTCAGACTCGGCTGACTTGATATGACCAGAATATTTTTTCATGATTGTGACGTCATGATGTGACCTTTGAATATGATGTTTACTTTAATGAGAAAAGTGAGAGGGCAGCTCAGTCTTCACTTCCTTCGGGGTAAAAGCTATTTCCAATATGACATCTTTTTTGTATGATTTGAACTGTAGAAAAACACGCCTCCATCTTGTTATATTTAAAGTACTGCCGTTCCCTCTATGCCTGTTTAAATCAGATTCCTGTTTGCAAAACTGCAGCAGCGAGGCTGTTTGCCAAATAAAGACCAAAGGATCATATTACCCCCTTTAGGCAGATCCACACTGGTTGCCTGTTAGTTTCAGAATTGATTTCAAGATTTCTCTATTAAAGCACAGCGGGGTTTGTCTCCATGCTACACACAGTATCAGACTGCAGCACAGCCTGGTCCTGTGGGAGAACTTGGCTGGTAACAGGAGGTGACCAAGCTTTTACTGTTTGAGCTCCCACAAGATCTGGTGAGATATACGGTATAGCTGAAATCACTCTCAGTAGCGCATTTTATAATGTTCTTTTTAATGTGATTTTTGGAGTTTGTTCTTTTTGTTCTATTTAATAATGCACTGGTTTCTTTGTTTTGTAAATTACTGCGCCGACACACCCTTACTCCCCTTATTCTCCTTATCCCGTGTCTTTTGTTTCTCAAGTGGCTTATGACCCCTCTGTCTCATTCAACATTTCTCCATCCCTTTCACTCTCTATAATACTCACCATCCCTTTTTGTCTCTCCCAGATTGTCTCTGTGCCTCTCCCAGCTTCCTGTCTCCCTAATCCTTAATCCTGTGGAAATCGGTCAGGCAGAATGAGCTAGCTTTGATCAGGCTCTCATATCAGGCGTGCTAACAGTGTCAGCACACCCGGATCCCACAGAACCCTGGAGCCCAGAGGGAGAGCTTCAAACAGGCGTTCACCCCCCTGACTCTGCTTGAGAGGAAGAGGAAAGAGAAGCTGCAGCGGTTCCTGTCTCAACTGCCAGCTACAAACTCCGACATCAGTCTTGGGTTTTTTTTGTTTGTTAATTTATTTGCATCATCATCTTACATGCTTTATCTGTGCTGACAACTTTGCTTTTGGATAGGCGTGAACTAAAACGTGCTGCGAGAAAAGATGTGTAAAGCCATTTGCGGCTGAGAACAGCGAACACTACAGAGAAGTGAAAGTCACTTACGCCTCTGTCAGTAGCGCCCTTGACAGCAAGCATTGAATCTGTGTCAGTGCTGTTTTGTTATTGTGATCCACAGCCACAGAGATAATAAGTACCTGAGTGAGAGGCATGTCACAAAACACCTGGCAATCTTGTGCCACGAGTGCATCATGCAGGAGGAAAATTAGCCTTCCTCTAAGGTCAGCTTTGCACAGAGCATCTAACAATGTCAGAAACTCACAAACTATATTCTACCAAAGCGATTTCTGCTTCAAGCCCATGTTTTAGTCCGAACATCCCACCCTGAGGATATGTTGTGTTGCATGAGTGGTCACTGCAATACAGTGAGAACAATCCTGCTGCTTTCACTTCAGGTTGGTGTTTGAAGGGGTCAACCTTTGTAAAAGAAAGGTGACTTTGAATGATTGCAATGAAGTGCAACAGTGATGGAAAAAGCAAAATCAGAATAACCAATTAATTAATCACTTCAATCATCCTTTCCCACCAAAACACACAGTCTGTGCAGATTGCAATTTGAGTGTAAAGGTTTACCCCACATTGTTAGATTAGGATCATTTTAAAAAAGTAAATCACAAAGCATAAAGCCTTACTGAACCAACAGAGATAGTACATAAATGTTTCCCTCCTTCTCACAACCACATGACCTGGAGGTTGGATCTCTGCAGATCTACAACAATACTGACAGTGTACTCAGTCTCCCCCATTTAATCAGTTCAGAAGTATAATCAGGTGCTTTAAATCAGCTAGAGAAATGAAGCATTTAGTAGGGCCGGTCTGTGTACACGATATGCAACCTCTGTTATATGATACGAGCTCATTTCTTTAACTGAAGATGGTAAAAGGGCTGTCTTTTTGTGATAATATCCCTGGTCATTATCCTGGACTATAAAATGTTAAAGTGAGGTGTATGTATTTCCTAGAATAGCTGCAACATCCTTATGGTGTGCAACCATGACGTAGTGTATAAATATACTCCTCCTGTCAACCTAGATAAACACGTAGCAGCTGAAATTTAGATAAACATGTAGCAGCTGAAATTACTCATTATTTCAGTCCAAAACTAGAAACGGTCTTGGAGAAAATCCTCCTGCATCCCACCACCATCACTACGCAACTCGTCTACAAAAACCCAGCCCTGCCAAAAAAAAATAAAAAATAAAAAATAAAAACAGTAACTGCTTGCTACTATGATGCCACTTGCTAACATAAAATGATATTTTTGAAATAATAACTATCGTAACCATGGAAATGTGGAAAGAGGTGACTACATTTCCATCAAGTGAAAATACCTGACTAAACGTAATGAATGTAAATGTTTTTTGTTTGTTTTTTTCACAACTGTCTGCCCTTGCATGACTGCATGTCTCCTCTGCTGTTCTCAAAATAAAGACTGACATCTAGTGGTTGACATGGCTCAATGCATGTGACAAAGAGGAGAGAAAAGTCAGGTTAAAGTGCCAATTGAAATAAACCAACATAACTATTTACAAATAAATAAATAAATAAAAAAACACCCACATTGCTGGCATCTACAAGACCTTTACAGGTCTGATCTAATCATGGTGAGGATCATAAATTTGGCCCTGGGACAATTTGACCTTGACCTTACTAAGGTAGTGACAGTGGCCTTGACAAACTCACATTTGGCAAGATTGACTGTCACGTGCACCCAGACCAACCTGTCAAAAAGAGCAGCTATGCACATGATGTGTGCTTCCCAGGTGTCTGAATATAGCACTACATCATCCAAATACACGGCACATGAAACAACATGATTCATTAGCCATTTAAATGTTGCAGGAGCAGTCCATAAAGGGAGTTATGAATGCTGTAATTTCCTATTGCTCTTTTGGTGAGTGGGACTAAGTGCCAACTGTAGATGCCGTTCACCATCGGTTATACTGGGAAATCAAATCACAGGCTAATTCAATGTGGGACTGATTTTGGAAGATCGAATGCTCGCGGTATGCCTACGCTTTCAATACTGCTGATTTTACTGCTTCATGAACTTCACTCTCTGCTACACTCAAGGTTGAATAGGCATCTTGTGCCATACCAGTTAGAATACACTGTAACATAGTCTGAATCTGTCCAGTCTCTAGTATCTACAATTCAATCAGACAGAGAAAAGAAAGTGTCTGGAACAGATTCACTGAATTTGGGAAGCAAGCGAAGATTATAAACCAGCTCAAACGGGATTCCTGCCCTCTGTGAAGCTTATCCTCTTTTACCAGCTCTAAACAATACTGTTACACATCCAGGTTTGTACAGATGTTTTTATAGTTCTACCTCCTTTTCATACTCCAGCCTCTGCTGCTTTAGTTGCAACTGCAATAACTTAATTTGTTGCTCAAAAGTTAAATCCCTAGGCTAGGTACCACACTGGCTACTGAGCTACTAGCCAACTGCATGCACAAAATGCCAACTAACTCATCCTTAGTATTTGTGCTATTTGTTAGTGATGGAGGGTAATTAAGCTTATTAAAGCATACACAGGTGTCGCTACACCACCCATAGCTCCTGCAGGAAGAGGCCTCTCGGACCATTGCAGGCAGAAAGGCAGCCATTGTAACAGTTAGCTTATATTTACACAGTGATGGCTACACCCCAGGCTTATCTTTAGTGCACTTATTGACATTTACATTATAGGCAGCACATTTCCACAATCCTTATGTAGCTGACATCAATATGAGTTTTGTGTACAACTGAGTTTTTAAATTGTATGGCATCACATGTATGGCACTTAAAAATAATAATAATCAAGGCAAATATTTCTGTAACTGTAACACAAAAGAGGAACATCCTTAATCATCTTTGCACTATCCCTTAATAATCTTTGTGTATGAATCAAAGTCATAGTTGAAGACATGGTGGTGAAATCTAACGTGTGGCTTTCTGTTTTATGTAGCTATATGTTTTTGGATACAGCTGAGAAATGTGGCCCCCAGCAGCAATGAATAGTCCCTGCTGGCATCTTTGATATTTCTTTTTTTTTTTTCTCTGAAGTTGCAACTTCTAAGAATGTAAAGAAATACTTGTCATAGATATACCTACAGTAACAGCATGTGCTTTTTTCAGAGGTTTTACTTCAAGTTCATAAAACATCCACAACAACATGGTTATCACATGCATTACATAATTTAGGGGTTCTGTAATATCTTAAGTGTATTTACTTTCCTGGCAATTGTTTACTTCAAAATCACACAACATTTAGCTGTTCAGAGGGAATCCCATTGACCCCATTTTTAAACCATTACGCCATTTCTATCTACAGGAAAGACACTGCCTCGTCTAGCATCAGCTAAGCCATAAAGGGAAAGGTTTCTATTGTCAGACACAATTATTTATTCAACTGGACTTAAATCGGCATGAAAACTTACCCCAGATCGATACACATATTTAACTGTGGAAATGGAGTAAGGGAAAAACAAGGCTTTTTCTCTGTGAGTTAGACAAGATGGTAAATCACTATATAAAATCCTTGCAGTTTTATGCCCACAGCTCTGGAGATTGACAAGATTAGTGTATGTATGTGTTTGTATTACACAAAGAGATCCATCTCGTAATAGTCAACTTCGATAAAATAAAAATGGAACAATAGACATTGAAACTGAGAAACTACACATAGAAACTTACAATTAACTTTCTTTATACCACACATGACCATAGACATCCTGTAAAATGAGGAATTCAATATTGACTAAGATATGTGAAACCGGGGGAATGTCAGTGTCAGGACCTACCCTCTTAGGACTATGAATGTCTGTATGAAATCCCATTTTATATAATCTATAATCTATCTATAATCTATATAAGGTCTCTCAGCTGACGATGCACATCAGAGCAAAAACCAAGCCATGAGGAGGAAGAACCTGTCTGCAGAGCTCAGAGACAGGATTGCATCAAGGCACAGATTTGAGGAAGAAAGATTTCTGCTGCATTGACAGTGGCCTCTGTAATTCTTCAGTGGATGTCTGAGCAATAGGGGAAGAAGGTTCATGGTAGGAGAAGTGACCAAGAACCCAATGGTCACTCTGGATGAGCTCCAGAGATCCAGTGTGGAGATGGGAGAAGTGACGAGAGTGGCCAGATGGAAGCTTTTCCTCAGTGAGTGATACACGAAAGCCGGCTTGAAGTTTGCATTAAAAAATTACCTCAAGGACTCTCATTGTTCTACTCTGGTCTGATGAAACCAAGCTTGAACTGTTTGGCCTCAATTCTAAGCATCATTTCTGCAGGACACCAGGCACTGCTCAACACCTGCCCAATACCATCCCAACAGTGAAGCATGGTGGTGGCAGCATCATGCTGTGGGGTGTTTTTCAGTGTCAGGGACTGGGAGAAAATTCTGAACAGAGCAAAGTACAGAGATATCCTTGATGAAAACTTGGTCCAGAGCACTCTGGACCTCAGACTGGGCTGAAGGTTCACCTTCCAACAGGACAATGACCCAAAACAGACAGCCAAAACAACACAGGAGTGGCTTAGGGACAACCCTGTGAATGTCTTTGAGTGGCCCAGACAGAGCTCTGACTTGAACACAATCAAACATCTCTGGAGACACCTGAAAGTGACTCCACTGACGGCCCCCATCCAACTTGACAGAGCTTGAGAGGATCTGCAGAGAAATATGGCAGAAAATCCTCAAATCCAGGTGTGCAAAGCTTGTAGCGTCAAACCCAAGAGGACTCAAGGCTGCAATCTCTGCCAACGGTGCTTCAACTAAGTACTGAGCAAAGGGTCTGAATGCTTATGTCAATGCGGTATTTTTTGGTTTTGCCTTTTTGATATATTTGCAAACATTTCTAAAATTCTGTTTTTATTTGTCATTAAGGGGTATTAAGTGTAGATTAGTGTAGCCTCTATGGGTGCCAGTGGTGATTAGTTCAATTGACCTAAAAATGTTTATCTAGTAATTTTACATAGTTGTAGGCTCAGTTGATCAAAATGTCACGAAATTAAATTATACTAATTGGTCCTATGTACATTATGTTATCAATTAGTTTGTTAGGTGTACACAGCTTGAGTATCCTGGAACATGAATTAATAATATGAAAATAATAATAAAATTAATAATAATGTAAAAAACAGTGTCCAGATGAATATGTAAGCCACCTATTGTGATTGAGGCCTTATTGTCTATTTTTCACTTTTATTGAAAAATAATATTTTTAATTTTTAATAAACCCTGGTATTCACCTTTAATTTGTTCACAAAATTATGTTTTTGCAGCCAGTTTCTCAATGTAACTATTAATGTAATTAGTCGAATTTTTAGAGGTTGTTTTTTTTTTCAGTATTTTGTCAATGTTCAAAATTATGTCTCGTGATTATATGAAATAATTTGACAATGAATGAAACGCCGTCATGTTTACAGCCTACACAATTTACATTTCAATATCGACGTAATGCTCTCCCGTTTATTCGGAGGTGTGTTTAATAGGCTGCAATTCTGTCAGCTGAAGAGAAACCATTGCATTTTCAGTGCACGTCCTACTTGTAAACCAGCAGGGCGATTGCGCGTCCCCGCGGCTCTCGCCATAGAAAACAAAGCTGAACGTCTTCCATAACAGCGAGTGCAGACTTGAGGAATATCCGACTTTAGACTGGAGATATCGTGCCGAATATGGATTTACAGTGGGTGTAGCATCATTGGGAGACCGAGCCTTCTCGGCTGGGGTGACGGAAGGACATTATCAAAAACCGACGAGAATAACATCAGTCCTTTTTTTTTCTCGGGGTGCTTTGTCTTGTCCACCTAACGATAGCAAACCATCATCCTCATTTCATTTACAAGATATTCAGCTGGTGGTTACTAGCTGCCGCCGCCGAGATGTGTCACCATGTTGTCACCTAAAAGTAACTGCTAGGACGTCTGATTGTGAAGGAAAAGCAGAAAACGTCTCCCGAGGTCCCAACGGGTTGTCACTGGGACCTGCATCTGTCGCGGAGCCCACTGTTTTCAGCGATATGGCGGAGCAGGGCTACTCATCCTGGTGAGTGCGCACAGACATCGCGCTGCCAACCAGCTACCTAACGTTAGCTGCCGTTACTGACAAGCCCGGTTCATATATGACGCTAAAACACTTAATTTACATGTGTGACAACTCAGACACACTGGGTTTTTCACGTCGACTGTTTTTTATGCATGTATTAAAGTCTAGAGATCAAAATGTCACAGACAGTATTCAGCCCTCTGCAGCTATAATGGTAACGGCTAACTTGAGCTAGCTGCGGCTAATCAGCCTACCAGCTGATGCTGAGCTAACCGTGCTAAGCTTATTGGATTGGCCGGGTGGTGATGATTGATTCTTTCATTCATATTATTAGCGCTTGCTGGATGACAAAATATAGTTTTTTCACGATAGGGACAATGTTGCACGACGGTGTCATGCTAATTAGTGGAGGTTAGCTGTGCCAACAAATTAGCGTTAGCTGATTTAAGATGGCTAGCGTTCATCGTCGAGCCGCTGCACACAATAACAAAGGCTCTGCCGTAGAGCTAAGCTAGCTAACTCGCATCGCAGTGATATTTCCCAAATTCCAGTTTCAGTTTGAGTTTAGCATCGTGACACGTTATTGGTTGTCATAGCTCACTGGTATACAATCGTAGCAGAATCCAGGTCATCATTTTAGCTGCTTGTTGCGATTATACGAAGCCAGACAAGAGATGATGTGACCACTGAAATGCGTTGTCCCCCCTGAATGAAAATGACCTGACTTTTGTTGAGGCCTAGCTAATTAATCTAAGCTAAATTATGTTTGTTTAATCCCAGCAACACGGGTTGAGTGTCTGTAATGATATGATATTTCACACTAGGTCAGCTGAGTGACTTTGTGTCATTGTAGTTTTAATAAATAGTAGCTGTACATTTAGGGAGGACCACTTCAAAATGTCCATCTAAATATAATATACAAGTTTTTTTTTTTGTTTTTTTTTAAATTAGCAGTCAATTCATACGTTTGTTTTTAATCTAATTAATCTGGCACATTAATACAGGTGTTTATTTTTTTAACTTGGGCCTGCATTCTGTAAATTTATGGGCTGTTTATGATATTCTTTATAACTGAATATTAAGTATGTAGAAAACAGAAGTAGTTTAATCTGGGATTTTAAACTAATAACCATTGATTAGAACATTGGTATCTACTAGGTTTATCTGTTTCCTCCTGAAGTCCTTTTAACATTTATGTGGTTTAGTTAGTAGTTTAGTAATGATTTTTTTTTAGGAGTTTTACTTCCTGAGAGGCTCAGTACTTTGTCTAAGATGGTCATGTAAAATAATAACCTGGTGACTATTTACATTGTGATGCATTGTGAATGAGGTGATCTCTTTGGAGGGATACGTTTTCTAATGACATAGACTAATAATAACGCATATTGTGGTGAGATGACGGCTTTCTTTAAAATTTAAAATCCTATAAATGAACATATTTTATACAAATGTTTGCCATGCTTTCATGACAACTGAGCTTGTTGATAGATAAAGATGTACGGTGTACAACAATGTTGTGCCGCTTTGTTACAATTAAATCAAACTGCTGCGAACTGCATCTTCCAGCAGCTTCAAAAACAGTCTTGTGTATGTGTTGTCTTGTTTTAGCTCTAGCTTTAGCTTTGCATTGAGTACATGAACATTAAATTAAGATCAATCAACATGTTTATTTCTCTAAATGTTCTTTTTTTTTCCCCTACAAAACCACCCGATGCCAACTGAGAGAAAAAAAAACCCCTACTGAATGAGATTTGAGTGTATAGTTGCTTGTGTTAAAGCTAAATCAAAGTTCTGTTTTGTTTACACTGGCAACATTTTTACTTTGGAACCAAACTTATAAGTGGCATTTGCTTTTATCACTACAGCGTGCACTCGCTGGTAAAAAAAAAAAGAGATAAGAATGATTTGGTAATGCTATTTCTGCCACTTGTGCCTGTTTTTTGCTATTCTGCCCTCACCTCTGTCACTGTTAAGCAGGAGAGAAGCAGCTAGACTGACTAACCTCATACTACATCACATCCCGAAGCGTTGTTTCAGTGTCAATTGTTTGTTGCATGCATATATGGTGCATACATGTATTTGATGAGCCACTTGTGTGTTGCCAGTATCCAGTGTCTTAGTCCATCTCAAGCAGCAGGGACGGGTCAACTCGTCTGGACTGATGTTCATATACGTGTTATCCGTTATGGAGTGTCTTTTAAAGTGTAGCTTTTTTATAAAGTGGTATTTGTATGGCTCATACTCTTGCACTTTATTATTTGCTCGTTAACATGCACAAATGAATAATGAATAAAATTACCCTGAAAGCACTCTTAGATGTAAACCTGCGAAGTGGAAGGTAGGATCTAGTGGGACCACATACAGCACAGCTGCTGCTGGTGCTACGACTGCCAACGTTAGCCACACTCGGCAACATTAAACCAATAATCAATAACAAACCAATGCACACCACAGTAGCAAAATATGATTTGATTATCGGTTTTAAATGCAATATTTTTTTCAGACAATGTTCAACTTTTTAGATTAATTTAAGCTCAGTTTTGACTGTTTTCTTACTTTTATACTACATTTGAATTTACGTTACAGTCGTTAAGAACATCCATAGTTTGTTCTGCATGTTCCTCCATTGTGTGTAATCTGTTTTATAGTTACATTATTGGCGTTTGTACTGTACCACAGAACTTTTCAACTGTTACATTTTAGGTGAAATTGTGCCTCCTGACATACACACAGTGACACACAGACAAAGGAGCGGCTTGTCTCTACAACACCACTTTTCTCTATCTTGCATAGCTTTAACTGTTAATTAGGAGCAGAAAAATGGTCTTGCCAAAGTTTGATATCACAGAGAGACATGTACTGTATATTGAGAAAATGTTGGCCCACATTCTGTGCCATTTTTATTGTAACTTTTGCTGAAGCCAATGTTTGCCCAAATTGCAGCGTGCCTTTGGTTTGGTTTGGTTTAGCATCTCCGTTGAATGCCATGTTGAACAGCCAAATGGTCCAATCTATATTGTCTTCAGGGGATGTTGTAATGGTGTGATTATGTGGCAAGTGCACATAACAGATGTCCGAGGAAGGCTTAAAATATGAGAAAGACATGACTTTGGTGTGGTAAGATGGGGAGGTGGGAGGCATGGCAACCATGTCAACAATTGAAGGTAAATATGATGTTGTATGTTATTCTTGTGAATAATTACTGGTGTGCTGTGATCAAACTACACCAACTTCATTTTTTCTGAGTGGTGCAGTAATACAGAAATGTTTGAGGGCATTATGACGGGTATATAAACCTGGTTGTTTACAGCAAGTGTCAAAGTGAAATGCTCTCCTAAAAAAATAACAAGGAATGACTATCAGGAGAATGCCGGCCTCGACAAACTGCAATCCTCTCTCATCCTTTTACTGTGAACAGAGTCCTTTGCATGGTGAGGTACAGTACCGGGATAGCGCTAGTATAATCATGTCCAGTAGAACTCAAATAAAAATCCCTCGCAATGTTGTGAAACACAAATAAAGGACCATAGAAGATAACCTGTTTGACACTGCAGCTTGCTTTAGCTACTTTTTTAAGTCCGAGTTGTGGCTGAAATTGTTGTATGTTTTTGTTTATGTTCTGTAGTTTGCTTATGGAAATAATCTGACGTAATTAGTTAAATAACTAACATGTATTTTGCCAACAACAAGAGTATTATTTCATTTATATATCAAATTGAATTTTTAAAAACGTGTTACCTCAAACTACATACTGACAACGCGGTGTTGTCACCTTCTGTGAAGCCAACTTCCAAGATCACTGTAGGGCATAGGTCGGCAATAGGCGGCCCGCGGGCCAGATGTGGCCCGCAAGCAAAAACATCTGGCCCGTGAGATTGTTTGAACTAGAGAAAGAAAATAAAAATATACTTTTTAAAAATCGGACTGCCAGTCTCAAAAATGCTCTTTATTTTTTAACTTCATTTTCCAGAACAGAAAATTTTCCTCAATTTAAATGCTTATTTGTTTAACTGGATACACAGTGAATAAGCACGTCGACAATTGCACCCTGCACCGCATCAGACAGCGCTTCTATGCGGCGGGCAGCGGACCTCGCAGAGAGCGACATCTGTTTCACTGACCCGATCACATCATCCATCGACTTGTTGGTATCAAGTTCCTCCAAAACTGTCACATGCTTCGTTTCGTGGTGCCGTCTAATGTTGTACCCTTTGCATGCAGAGACACCCTCGTTACAGATCAGGCATGTGGGCTTTGCATTAATAAAACTGGGGAGGATGAAGGCATAGTTTTCTGTCCATTCATCATGAAAGATCCTGTTCTCGCTGTTAAGTTTTCTCTTGAGATTTTTTGATAGTGCCATTTTTCGGACAGCTAACAGCAACAAGTGGAAATGTTTTTTGTTTTGTTTTGTTTTTTAACAAACAGGCATATAATTAATAGCGCCCCCAGTGGTCAGTCCACACATTTAACCTACATCAGCCCGCCTGAATGTCTCAGTGCGTCTGCTCCGTCATTTCAAGATCGCCTATCATTTTCATTATCACCCCCCCCCCCCCTCCTTATTAATCCATTATATTAGCCATTGTTTTGGTTGTGGCCCGCCAAGTAATGGCCTGGAAAAAATCTGGCCCGAGGCCAAACTTAATTGCCGACCCCTGCTGTAGGATATCATCCAGAAATAAATTTCTTGTACTACAAAAGTTTCTAAATTGCGCTGATTTCAAAGGTTTGTCAAAGGTTTAAATCTTTAATACGCACCGGGTAATGTAACTATCAAATAGATAAATAATAATGTAGTAATAATAAAGAAACATATCAAACATTGACTGCATATCTGTATCAACTACATCCACAGGTCCAAACGTGTCCTTTAATTTTCCCTTTGGCCTTTTTAATTAATGTTTTTTTATAATGATATTCTACCTCTAGAAATAAGGTTTAATGCTTTTCTGTTATTAAGATCTAATCCAAAAATCCTATTATTTAGACAATCCGCAGTATAAATTAAGCTCCGAGTTAAGCTTTAGACACTGACTAATCAATTAATCATTCACACAACTCATCAAGTAGGGGCTGTTTTAAAATGTTTACTTCTGTAACATTAATAACAGTAATATCTAGTGTTTAGCATTCGAGTAATGTGGTAAGAGCTAAGATGACAGTAAACACATGTCCCACGTGCACTTTTAGATCTCCTGATATTACCGTATGACTGTCGACACAACTAATGCTGCTGCATCAGCATTAGAGCACACATTGACCTGTTTGAATGTGACGGATTACCGAAGCACCTGTTGCCTGTGTCCTGAACAGAAGCACCGCTAAAGATTAGCCTAACCTTCACAACTTAGGTCTAAATCCTTTTCATTCGGAGAGACAATAGGCCCGTCTTGAATTTTAACTCATTGTATTCATCTGCTCTGAGAAAATTTAACAAAATGATCAGATGTGGACCTCAGTCTTGATAGCTGTGACCAGGAGCTGGTGAAGATCTGTGTCTTTTCCCCTGACAAATTCTAAAAACACTGTGCTGCCATGTAAACCATATAATTGGAACATCACAGACGAACCTAACCCACGACCTGACATGCTCTCCACGTCAATCTTCTCCGTCCATCCCAACGTCAATCCCTTATCAACACAAATTTAAACAAAGAAAAAAAGAAATGCCACCGAGTGTAGAGTGTAAACACACACCGGAGCGGTAATGCAGTGGAGGTGTTACTTATTTTAATGGAGGCCAAAAAAAAAAAAAAGGCCACTGTTGATCACAAATTACATTCTTGTTCCTGAAGGATTAAGCACATTACATCCATAATTGGATCAGAAAGTGGAGGGAGATAAATGTTAATTCCCACTTGGAGGCCCAGAAGGCGACTCCACCCTGTGGCTACTGTAAACTACAGCACAAGTGAATGCAATATAAATATATGTTTTGATAGCTATATGCTAGGGGCTCACATTTTCTTATTTGGAGTGTATCTGCATGTGGGGGACCTGAGTAATTATGTCTGGACTCTCAAACAGCCACGCCTCACAGGCAGAGGCAGTATTTGTAAAAAAGTCTTCATTGTCACTTGGTGACCTAGCCCTTAGTGGTCAAGTCATGCATGCAGTTGGCTTGATGGAGGTCGGTATTGGAATTGTGTTATTTGAAAACCTAGTCTGTCGGCGAACAAGGACGTCTTATGGCACTTTGGGCTGCCATCCAGCCCTCAACAGTCCGGGATTGTATTTTGTTCTTAAATGTTCCATTCATCTATCTCACCCATGTTCTACAGGCTTCTGTGTGCAGAATTCAGACGAACCAGTTCGATACTAGAATATGAATTAGGCCTGTGGTAGATTCAACTAGCTGTCTGTCTGTCTCCGTGCTGTGTTGACAGCGAGGCAGTGACATCACGAGTGTCTGTATGTAGAAGAACAAGGTCAGTTTCGTAATCACTTTAACACTTGAAAGATGATGCCTGCAGAGTGTGTTTTTTTTTTTTTTCAGTCATTACGTAGCGCCTTGTATTGGACAAATAAGAACAAGGCAAAGCCACAAGATGCAGCATTGTCCCGGTGTCCTGTTTCCACAGTGAACTACATGTTACCCCTCCCCTCGTAGACTCCTAGTAGTTATTCTCATACTACTGAAGGAATGAAAGAGACAGGAGACTCTTGCCACCCACCCCCCTCCCTCAACATCACAATGAAGTTTGTGAATTTGTGTGTGTGCACACCAGAAGAAAACAATGATTTGAAACGTTGAGTCCTTTATAAGCATTGCCAACACAAACTGAAATTAGAAATTCAGTCCTCATTGTTAAGGATAAGTATCATGCAGATGCAGACTGTGTTGCAAATTTCAATTTGTGTTGGCGGTGCCAGCAACACTTTGAGCATTTCCCTTCACAGTAACAAACTGTGGAAACACAGTAGGAACTGACTTGCTGCTGTGTCATTCAGTCAGTGTTGGTGGACTCTATTAGTGATTTTTGCTATTGTGGTATTCCTTCTGTATACCGTAGCTGCGTTTCTCCTTCACTAATTTACTAGTACAGTCTCAGTGAGTCATCACAAAGACAGTCAAATGTTGGGACACACTTTTCTCATTCAAGGGAAGGTGTGTTGAAACATTTGACTGGTACCATAAACATTAAATAGTTTACGCTATAGTGAACTGTAAATTCAGATTTCAGACATTCATGAGTATAGTATGACCATTATTGGATTTTTGAGGCCGATATCAATATGTGAGTTCGAAAATCTGATGACAATATTTTTTCCTCATTGTTTTTACATTAACACACAACAAACTATACAATAAACTATTTATTTTTTATGAATTGTAACACCATATGTAATAAAGGAGGGACATTTTGCAGCACTTAATGCTCTCTGGTGGACAAACTATGTAGTTGTGACACTGTTTTAACTTAACTTTAAATATCTTACTACAATTTCTTGTAGCTGACACATATATTGATGCAATATATCACCCAGTACACAGTGGGATTGTTAGAAAATGTAGTACACTTGATTGGTTTTTAACACCACTAAAATAGCATATTAAGGGCATCTGCACTTAGTTATGTTGAATAGATCTAATAACATTGATATGCTGATAATTAAAAGATATCAGCATGTATTAGTCGGCTTTGATGCTCGTATCTATGTAGAGCACTGATGATGTAGAGATTACAAGGGACAGAGTATGTTTTTGTATGTTAAGGCTGCATTCCTCACCCATGGCCAGAGAGTTTGACAGGAGACTGACAGGTCAGGATTAGGGTCAAATCTGCACCTCTCAACTGAAGGTGGCTCTTCACAGTGCCAGCCTTGTGTTTGTCCTGGTTAAAAGGCCTGCATTATCGGGTATGTCAAGTCTAGGCGGTGTCAAGTCCCGGCATTACTGATACGGGAACAGTTTGGTGCTCAGATGCCACATCCATCTGTAAACTAGAAGCCTGATCACACACGTGTCTGAAACGGAGACAACTTTTGCTTTCTGTTGAGTTTGTAGGTTTAGGACCTTGATGAGTAAAGTACTTCAGTCATACTCATCTTTCATCAACACAGTGTAGCTCATCTTTCTAAGACTGGACATACACACCATGTATGTGTACAGGTACTCCTATTAAATTTGTCTACCCTGTCTATCAAAACACAGTCATGTACAGATAGCACAGGACAATGTAGGCCAATGTCTGTTAAATGTTTGTTTTCTATGCTATGCTAGGTAGTACAGAAAAGACAGACATTATGTTTATTATTATTTACATTATTTTTATGTTGGTGTACGTCTGTGTGTTAGGATCTTGACAGTTATTCATTAAATATGTTGCCTTGAGAATACCCATTACACAATTAATGCATATCATTGTATACATTTGAATACAAATTCTCATTTATAATAACTAGTACTCGTGTAGAATAAGTAGATAAACTTTATAAAGCACCTTTTAAAAAAGTGAGGTGTGTGCAAAAGACAGATGTGACGATGTATGTAACAAAAATTACTACAGTATATAATTACTACAGTATATAATAGAATTATTTTACAAACCCGCTTTTTACCCTCTTTTTTCCTGCTTTTTGTGTAATGATAAGAATATGTTCTGCTGCAGCATTTTATGTAGCGTGCAGTATCAGTATGTTTAGGTGTTTTTATTAGATGGTCAACGAGGGATTTTAAATCCTTCAAATCTCACAATTTAGACTGTTGTGATGCTGGTTACATTGAACAGACCCAGTTCCTGTACATGGAGCACAGAAATGTTTCTACTACTTGGTTTGTTAACACTTGCTGTTCTATACATACTTCTAGATTTTAAGGTTTCACCCCACATATCAATTGTGGTAAAGTACTTTGGGATGGGAGATGTGACTTGTGTTCCTGTCAAATTTTACAGATGTATACTTCTCTCCATGTCTGTCATTTTCTACAGCATGTTGCTATAAGAAAATGTGGATTCTGATTTTAGGCTGCAGGGCAGTAATGTCTAATGATGCTCAGCCGATGATTGCCCCGGTGCAGAATGTGGCGTTTTACTTGCAAAGCTTTTATTACAGTAAAGTAATGTGGCGTCATCTACTCTCCAGCTTTCCACTGCAGTCTTGTCTTTCTATTCCTACGCTTTTTTGGTTATATCGCCCTGAACACATAGCCCTACCTCATTTTTACATTTGTAGTAAGTAAGTAATTTAAGTTAATTTTATTTATTTCTCTTAAGGCACTAATTCACTTTGTGACTTTCCCCTTTAAAATAAAACAGTACATTGTTATTTCTATAAATTGTCTGTTTATTACCAAAACGTTTATCAGTAATACGGTTCGGGTGGATATGAATGTGTTACATTGCATGTCTTTTTGTCACTGCAGTGTGATGAGGAAAACAAAGGTGCTTTTCAAAACTCCCTACTTTATGATGATTGATGTGCCTCTTATGTCTGTGCACTCTTCAGATGAATTGATTATAGACTATAATCCAGAAGGAGAACTACCGGAGAAAGTGATATTTGTACAAATCTTCTTTTATTATCCAAAGTTTAAATTTATGTAGCATCAGGTCCACCCTGAGTCCCTGTATTTTGTTCACAGTTAGAAATCATAAATATGCAGTATGATAATCATGCAGCAGTATCCTGTAATATTTACTAAAACAGTATGTTCTTTTGTTGAAGAAAATTACAATGTTTGGAAAAGCATCATGTTGGAAAAGCTTGAGTAACATTTTTTCTGTTTCAAATATTTCAGTCAGAGGTTATAAAAAATAAAACACAGAAAAATAAAAATTTGTGATCTGACTGATAACAGGAAATGTGATCAAATTGGGTTTGAACTCAAACCAATGTGTTACGCTCGTCGGTTTGTGATGAATTGGCAGTATGGTAATGCATTAAGGAAACTGTGGTCTTTGTGTAGCAGCACAACCATGCCATGCACTTGTGTCTCAAGTATTACAAAATAAATCTAGTACAAAATGTGATGCATTTTTTGTGACATTAGTGTCATGTTTGTATTTTTCTTTCTGTCCCCTTTTAGGGCGTACTCCCTAGTTGACTCCAGCCAGGTGTCCACCTTCCTCATCTCAATCCTTCTCATCGTTTATGGCAGCTTCAGGTAAGTGTCACTAAATAAGTAATGATCTGTCAGTAATGTTATATACCCATTTCCCAGAGTTCAATCTAGTAAGAATGTTCATCTTTTGGTAAATATGAGTGAGAAATACTTGCTTCAGCAGTGTTAAGTGCTCTCACAGTCCAGCGTAGCCTGTGAACAGTGGGTGTAATATGATTTTTGGTGCATTATGTGCACCAAAAAAATCTACAGCACTGCAACCTAATGGTCTTTTCATGGATTTAGTTGCATTAGTAAATTGGCCAAAAAAGCATTTGTTTTAGATGAGCCTTATTAGCAGGTAAATGACTCTATTGAGTTTTATTCTCAGACTGAATTGATGTTTTGCACATCCATTTGTTATACAGAATCAATCAAGTAACGGACAAACTGTACCTCTATCTACTGACACAAATCTGTCACGCAGATATAAAGAGGTAGAGAGGCCAGTGCCAATATGATGCTCCTTCCTCACTTCATGATGCAGGCAAACTGTGTATATTTGGAAGTCAAGAATGATCAGATCAAGTTTCACTGAGCTCATTTTAGTCTGGGGCTTTTGCTGTCACAAGATAAAATCATTATAAAATTAGGCCGTGCGCCTCATATCAACAGTCTGTGTGCTTTTGAGATCTTGATTACTAATGTCCGAGTCCAACACTTAACAAACCCTCCTGCTCTCTGTACCCTCCTCTTTCTTTCCTCCCTCCCGTAGGTCATTAAACATGGATTGTGAGAACCAGGAGAAGGATAAAGACGGTAACCCCACGACGGGGTCTTTCAATAACGGCAACACAAACAACAGTGAGTGTTACTCACATGGCAAGTCTTAAAAATTTTTGACAGCATTTTTTCACTCATCACTTTTTTACAAAACCCAAGTATTTAAGACCACAACTTCTAACTTGAATGTTTGTCTTGTTTTACAGGTATTCAGACTATAGACTCCACACAGGCACTGTTCCTCCCCATAGGAGCTTCTGTGTCTCTGCTAGTCATGTTCTTCTTCTTTGACTCAGTACAGGTGGTCTTTACCATCTGCACTGCAGGTAACTGAAGCTCTCAAACATAAGATTAAAACGGTACATCACATTATTAAATGAGTTTTTATATGACTTGTTGTTATAAGTCTTTTGCGCGTTTATCCAGTAGTTACACGCTCAGCAGAAGTCCTCTTTTCTGCATTGATTATTGAAAGTGTAAAGATCATTAGCTGCCCCATTAAAGCTGACAGAAAAATGACTGGAACAAACAGCCTAGGTGTATTAGGGCTTTCGGTCTCACTGCAATTCTTTGGTCTTGTCCTCAGTTCTTGCAACAATTGCATTTGCATTCCTCTTGTTGCCAATGTGCCAGTATCTGACCAGACCCTGCTCCCCACAGAACAAGTAAGTGTTGTGTCTTTTAAACCTTGTCTGTTGGTCAACTTCTGTATGCTGTTATGTGTCTTTTTTTTTTTAATACATATGATTTTTACTCAGTGATTCAGCCTAGCAGAATTGTTCTATAATGGTCAAACTCAGTAAAATGTTGATTTTAAAACAAAAACTACCTGCCTGACTAACTTTCATTAGGGGTAAGTGGGAAAATACACTTTGTGTTTTGGGTGAAATAAAACTGTTAACTTTTTTATTTTTTTTATAAAGTCAGTAGGACTGAAGTTGAGTTATTTATGCTCATAAATAAAGGCGGCACATGCTACATCTATGCATTTTTATCTGTCAACATAGTTATTTGCACATCATTTAATAAAATATACTGTATATCAAGCCATAAATGTTTGCTTGTAAGTGTCACTTTTTGTTACGATTACTGTATACGGTTTTAGTTGGTACATCTCTGCTGTGTCTTCCTGCAGGATTTCGTTTGGGTGCTGTGGGCGTTTCACTCTGGCCGAGCTCCTGTCCTTCTCTCTCTCCGTTATGTTGGTGCTCATCTGGGTGCTGACTGGACACTGGCTTCTCATGGATGGTGCGTCACTTTGTCATGACTGTTGTGTCAGTGTGTCTGCAGCAAGGTTTCTTTTTTTAATTCACCAGAGTTATAGGGTGATATTTGGTTTATATTAATTACGTTACAATGATTTTAAAAAGTCCGAAAATTGTCTTTTATCATGAAAGTAGACAACTATTAGACAATGACTGCTAACTGTGATGCTAGTAGGAAAAATATCATTCTTGTCTTCTGCAAAGGCAAAAGTGCAGCTTTAATCCTCACCTAGGAAAGAAGGAACTTGACATGACTAATACAATCTGAAGCTTTTAGCAACACTGTTAATGCTTTTACTGGAAGCGGGCTGTATGCTAACAGGAAAATATTCTCTGTAAGTCATCACAGTTGGTTTCTTAGAGAAACACTGACAAAGCAGAGGAGAGTGTGTGCAGTTCCTTTTGACCCCAGTTGACAAATGCAGCATTTCATCATCAAAAATGAAAATGCTTGTACTGGTGTTAAAACTGGTCGTAGCTATATTAAATTGAATAGATGTTGAATGGAAAATTGATTTTATAGTCACATATAGTATTGTGACATGATCCCACCTTTAATTTCAACACCATCAGGTCATACCTCATGCACACAAAGGTGAAGCAGGACACAAGCAAGGGAAAATTCTTCAGAATAGTCTAATTAATTAGCAGTAATTACACAGTAGCTAATGTTCAAATCAGTTCCCATGTTGCTATTTCTTTTTTTTTTCTACTAAAATGTGGAAGAGTTTTTATTTTAATTATTATTATTTTTTAAATTATCATGTGTTTTTTCCTCCCTGCAGCTTTAGCCATGGGCTTGTGTGTCGCCATGATAGCCTTTGTGCGGCTTCCCAGTCTGAAGGTGTCTTGCCTGCTGCTGTCAGGACTGCTCATTTACGATGTGTTCTGGGTAAGAAATGCCCCCATCCCAAACTTCACCAGCATTACCATTCACCACTGAGTTACAAAAAAAACATCCACTCATGAAAGCCTGCACACTTGTTTAACACCCCTGGACAGGTACCTCCATGTCAGCTTGAGTTATTTGCTACTGAGAAAATGATTTATTTCACATTTTACCACAGCAGCCTGTTTGAAAGATAGTAAAGAGTCAGCACTGATAAGATAAGCTGTATTGATCCCCTATAGGTTAACATTAAAGAGAGAACCAAATAAAAAGAGAACTACATACAAAAATTCAACCTTCATGAACAGGAAATTCAAGGAAATAATCTAACTTAAATACCAATAATGTGGCGAGCACACTAAAAAGGACAGCAGCCGTCTTCCTGAGCTCAAACTATGATGAATGTCATCATTTCATTTGCGAGAAAATGTACAGCTAGTTCTCTGCAGCGGGTGAATTTTGCTGCTTTTATTGGCCTCAGTTGACATCGTCCCTGCATCAGTTGGTTAGTGAGTGAGATGGGGGGAATGCTTGATTTGTTATTTTTCATCATTTAATGAAACCACTAAAGAACATTGATCAGTTTAGATCTCAATCTGTGGCTGCCCCCACCAAGAATCTAGAGCACATGGCTACATTTTATATATATATTATATAATATCATCCTGTTGGGAAAGTTTTCCTGAGATACTATTAATCCAAGGAGAAGAGAGTCCTTGTCCTTGAAGCCTTTTTGCTCATAAAAA
The DNA here is from genome assembly GCA_036937835.1 of Pampus argenteus. Taxonomy (NCBI): domain Eukaryota; kingdom Metazoa; phylum Chordata; class Actinopteri; order Scombriformes; family Stromateidae; genus Pampus; species Pampus argenteus. Next base: position 11,692,339 of record CM072877.1, read on the forward strand.
TTAATATTTTCTATTAAAGCAGAATGTAAATCCCACATTTATGCTGACAAGACACTTTTGGGGCTCTCTCTAAAAAGACACACTCGAAACAGATTTAACCACTATTGCTAGCCTAGCAACATTAAGGCTACAAACGATCCGTAATGGTCGTACACCTTTACTCCCTCCATTCAAACATAATCTCTGATAATCCTTTTTTTTTGTCTAGTCCTCAAATATACACATAAATAAACCACCACTTTTAGAAATGTAATTTCCAGAATAAAATATGGTCCTATATTTGGGCCAATATGGTACATTTTCTGCTCATCTACAACATATTGACCATTTATAATCACAATTATACTACAATAGACAAAAATCAGATGAAAAATGATTTATTGGGAATGCATGCTTTGAGGACATAAGTTGTTTGAAGCAGTGAATGAGTTTACAGAGAAATAAGAAATTAGCAGCAGCAGAACTATTTAAAACCTAACTTTTTTACAGCTTTTCAAAAGCGGGGATATTCCTGCTTTTCTTCACATGATTTTAAATTGAATACATGTTTTACAGCAGTTAGATAAAATGATTAGTAACTTGGCTGACTAAATTGCCCTTTTGTAATTCCCTCCAGGTGTTCTTCTCAGCTTACATCTTCAATAGTAATGTGATGGTCAAAGTCGCCACCCAACCTGCTGAAAACCCCATAGACGTTTTGTCCAGGAAGCTTCACCTGGGGCCAGGGATGGGCCGCGACGTCCCACGCCTCTCCTTACCTGGCAAACTGGTCTTTCCCAGGTAAGAATGACCCTTACCGTGCGTGCGTGTGTGTAATCTTTATATTATTTCACTCGGGGGCTATTGAGTGAAAAAACCAACCGGTTTCCTGTGCGTTTTAGTTGTGAAACCTGAGCTTTCACTTTCACACTGAACTCTTCCTTTATTAAGTTATTGAAACTGCTCACTGCAACACCTTCCCCTCCTCCTCCACTCCTCTGGTGAGTTTTAAGCAGTGCTATTGACATGGCTCTTGAAATATTTGGTTCAGAAAAACCACTTCTGACATGTCATGAAATTTGATTCAGATATTTAAGGTCAGCGGAAGATTAATCCTAATGTTTGTTTGTTTTTTGTTTGAAAACAAGGTTAAGGTTAGCATTGATCTCATATTAGTTAAAATTTCTCCTCATCAGTACAAAATGACATACATATTGTAGACACACAGTAGTTCCAAACACATTTCTACATCTTTTCCTCTCTTCTTCTCCTCTTGCAGTTCCACAGGAAGTCACTTCTCAATGCTGGGGATAGGAGATATCGTGATGCCGGGGCTGCTGTTATGCTTCGTGCTGCGCTATGACAACTACAAGAAGCAAGCAAACGGGGAAGTCCCAGGACCTGGTAACATGTCCGGACGCATGCAGCGTGTCTCCTATTTCCACTGCACTCTTATTGGATACTTTGTGGGTAAGCAAGGAATCGATGGCGGTTGGATGTAAAATGTCAAGACGTGTTTTAACTCAGTAACTTTATGAACTTCAAAGCATCTAAACAGATTTATTTTAGGTATAGTCTTTCAGAATGTTGGTGTTGAATCTCAAGTATTTAGTTTTAACATTAACACATGTTTGATGTGTCTCCAGGTCTGCTCACCGCCACTGTGGCCTCCAGGATCCATCGTGCTGCTCAGCCAGCTCTGCTCTACCTGGTGCCCTTCACCCTGCTGCCTCTGCTCACTATGGCCTACCTGAAGGTACACTGACAACCAGGGATACTAAAAATCTTTTATTTACAAGAGAATAAAGTTCAACTGTGACAGTTCTGCAGAATTCAGCAATTTCCTTAAATTCTGTAATTGTAAAGAAATATTGAACCAAGGGCAATTTTTGATTTTGGAAAAATGAGAGAAGAATATTTCAGGTCAACTAAAATCCAAAATTACATTTAGTTTTCAGCAGTGCAGCTGATCTAATTTTTGATTTAAATGATTCACTTATATAATTCACTTATATTATCTTCCAAAGAAGACCTGCTAAAAGTGCAAGTCAATTTTGCCACTGCATTTGCAGTTATCAATGATTGAGAGAATTTGTGTTTCTTAGTATTATGTGCCAGTTTTGGACTGTTGGTGAAAGAAAACAATGAATATGAAGGTGTCATTTTGTGCTTTAGTAAATGTTTCACTATTTACTTTTTTTTAAAGACTAAATGATTCATCACATCAGTTGATTGAAAATATAATTGACAGATTAATGAGTAATCAAAATAAAAGTTGCAGCCCTATCAGTGACCTATATAAATAAACAAATAGTCTGGGAAATAATTACTCAAATTTGATGTTTCAAAACCTAAAAACAAAGTTTCCAGCAAGTAGTATGGGAGAATATCTACACAAGAATATAAATGAGCGAGATTCTTATTTTTTTGTTGTCCACAGGGGGACTTGCGACGCATGTGGTCTGAGCCCTTCCACGCCAAGTCCAGCAGCTCCCGCTTCCTGGAGGTATGATGCACCCTGGGAATATCCGACCAGCGCGGGGAGGACTGCAGATCTTTACCCTTAATTAGAGGGAAGGAGAGAGGGCGCACTCACAGTGAGGCCATGTTGTCATCACTTGTTCATGCTTTCTGCCAATCTTCTGTGAAAACCCTCAGAAGGACACCAGTGTGTGGATCACAATGCCCCAACACGACTCATCTTTGGTCCCTACACCCTTCCCGTTTCATCTCCGCTTCCTCTTTTCTGTTATTTCCTCTTCATTATAGTACATCCTGCCTGTGCTGTTTTTGGTGCTGTTTTTCTTCCACACCCCCTCCCTCTTTTTCTTTTTTTTTTTCCCCCCACCACTTCACCTGACATCTCTCTTCTATAGTTGGTTTCATTTTCCACTCCGATCCCGTGGCCTGTTCCATTTTTCCTGGCCTCTTCTCTCTCTGCGTTTTCCTTATTTCTCTGCGTCTTTGATTTCCACTTGCATCTCTGTTTGTCACAGACTCGGATGAACTTGAGAGCCAGGCCTCCCCTTTTTGTGGACTTGCGGTTGTGAGACATGGCTGGGGTTTATATGTATTTTTTTTTTTTTAGCCTTGTCATGGTCATTATTATTATTATTAATATTAATATTATTATTATTGAATGATTTAAACAAACGGAGAAGAGGCGGAGTGTTGCAGAGGCACAGGACAGTGCTCGGGAGTGACAGCGACACAGAAAAGGAGAAGAGTCTTCCCCTTCCATCCGTCTCCATCTTACCCCACCCCCACCGCTTTCTTCATCTGTCCATCATCCCACCATAGTGTCTTCTCCCCAGTGCTCCCACCCTTCCTCTGACACTCCCTGCGAGCCCCACCCTCCTCCTTTCTGTTCATCTGCTGTCCCCATTCCCCACCCTCACAGAATACTATGTATTTTATTTAGAAAAGTTTTATTCTTGGCATATACAGAAATGATGCATTATAAATTGTTAAGCCACCCCCGGTGTTGAAGGGAGTCGCTTCTATTTGTATATATGTGTACACATGTATTTGCAGTATCTTGAGTTTGTATTTGTGTTCAGGAGCAGTTGTGTTGAGTTGACCAGTCAGCATCCATCATCTGGAGGTTGTTTTCTAAAGTTTGTTAGCTTGTGTGATTGGAAACATAGCTGATGGACTTTTGGAAAAAAAATAAAAACAAAAAGACATTGGTGGCTGGTTGATGGAAAAGTTAGTTTCCTGCTCTAGTGTTAAAATGTGTGTGTGTGTGTGTGTGTGTGTGTGTGTGTGTGCATGTGCGTGTCTGTGCGCGTGTGTGTGTGTGTGCGAGAGTGAAACAGGTGAGTGAGCGTTTGTTTTACTTGGTTTTTAATTTGAGAACATGAACTATATTGAAAACGGTGACAATAGTCAGGTTTCCATACCTGGGTGTGTTGGATCAAACTGTCGTAAACATATGACATGTCTTAATGGAAACAGTTTGTGTCTAATGTTGTAAAATAAGTGACTGAAAATGCATTTTGGGTTTTTTTTTTTTTTTTTTCTTTCAAATAAATGAATGTTGAATTAATTTTAACGTATGCTATGTTACTTTTATCATGGAACCACGTCATGCTTCGTGCTGGGTTTTCTACTGAGTTTCTGTTGTGCATCCTAAATTGTGGCCATGGAAACACTAAACTTTTTTCAGCTTTCATTTAGAGTCCATAAATGTCCGAGCATGGTGACATTAGGTCAGTTTTTATATATTTTGACCAAAGACAAGTCAGTGTAAACAAACTGCACATCTTTACTCCGTCTGAACTTCGTTAATGTCAGTGTTTCACCTCAGTCCATGAAGACCTGACTATTGTGAGATTTTGGACTCGAAGCCTTGGAAATGAGGGTCAGCGGGATATGAAGACGTTCTGTGGTTAGATCCATGTATAATTACAGATAGAGGGTTGTCTGGGTGGATGGTTGTATGTGTGTGTGTGTGTGTGTGTGTGTGTGTGTGCGTGCGTGCGTGCCTGATCAAATAACATAGTCTGAACCCAGGGAGGGGAGAAAATCACTTTATGCCCTTCAGAAATTGGAAAAATGAAAATTAGAAATTAAAGCTAACCCATAGGATGTTTTTACTGTCATCATTTGGTACCTGACAGTCTTTTTTGTTTGTTTGTTTTGTTTTGTTTTTTGTCCTCCCACTGTTTTGTAGTGCTTGTCAGTTAATATCTAATGTATACTGGAAAAAGTGTGAGTGATCGCACGGCAGGAAGTTAGAGAGATGTACGGACGACTCAGTTTGCTGGCTTTTTTTAATTTTAATTTGTTTTTGTTTTTGTTTTTTCTATCTGGACGTGCATGTTAATTGTAAAGTGTATCATTTCTTGGACTGCGTTAAGAGGGCTACTGCAGTCTCTGCTGGCCGACACCAAGGCACTGGACCTATGAGCTGGCCTGCACAGAGCAGTGTCAGCGGGTGGGACGAAAGGCGACAGCTCAAAAAGACTGTCAGCTCTGACTGATTCACAAAGGCTGAATTTTAGGACCTGGATTCAGGCTGGGACATTGTCCAAACTTCATGGAATCACAAACTCCCCTCACCTCTTCATGGACATGGCGAGAAAATACATGGATTTATATACATATATATACGTGTATGTGTATATATACATATATAAATAACTGACAATGTTCATGGTGGTAATGACAAAAAAAAAGTGTTTTGGGTTTTTTTTTTTTATAGAAAATGGATTTCTTTTTACCTCCTTGTTTGTAATGTTTTTGTTTTTTTTCTTTAGTGGTTTAGTTTTTGTTTTGTTTTTTTTAAATTTTCTCTCCACCTCTTCTCCCCTCCAGCAGAAGATTCCAGCTCTGTTGGTGCATCAATATTACGGCTGAATGGATTCTGTATAGAAAAATGGTGAATAAATAAATTAAGAACTGTGTAGTGAAACATGAATCCTGAAGCAATCGATCTAAAACACTCCTTTTAACCCCCCTCCCCCTCTGCCCTCTCCCGTTCTTTGCCTCCTCGTTCAGGATTCTGCTGTAAATAAACATGACTCTAACTGTAACACTTGGCGTGTCCACGCTTTTTTTGGTGTTTATTACTCCAGGGATTTGGTGTTGTACTTTCATGTACAGCTTTTAAGTTTACATACAAGATGCAGACTTTTTTTTTAAATGGTCAAAATGGGAGCAGCAAAGCCTGAGATATACTGGATTCTACATTTTCCGTAATGCATCCAGGTTACGTCGAGGGTTTTAAAATTTTAAGTATCAAGCCTAACCAGAGATGACATTGTCAGTTATTATCTCAAACTTTGTAAAAAGTTTTTCCAGGCTGGGAAGTACTCCTCATGTAAACTGAACCTTTAAGGGCTTATTTGTATCTGTTCATGAGCTTCTTAAAATCTGTATTTCGATCATAAAAATAAGAAACTTTATTACAGAGAATCTCACACTGTGGACATGTTTTTGCCTATTTGTCTGAGGTCAAGATGGATTGTCAGAGAATCCAGTTATTTTGTAATGTTTCATTTGGTAATAGTATACAGTTGGATGCAGATGTTTGGGCAAATTACACATTTAGTTGATTTTTTTTTTTTTTTTTAAGTAAAACAAAATAAATACGACCCCCTGCAGCAAACATAATCGATAAGTGAAACTCTTCTTCTCTTCTAAACCTTTCCCTAAAACCAGCATCTTCAACTACTCGAACACAATAGTATTTTTTATTTTATAGTGCTTTATGATCTAATATCCACAGAACTGCTAAAAATATAGAATATACTAACCAGCATTTTTCACTTGTGTCTCTTACAACCTTCGATTAACTCTCAACTAGCTTCATTGGCAAAAAAAGGAACATACATCTCTACATACAGTTTGTTTTGAGTCTACTTTTTGTTCTGCTGTCAAATTAAAAACATCATGTCTCATTTAAACTAACCAGCGATGTACTGCGTTCATTTAAAATTGGAAACCAATTTTTCTGTGCAATGTTTTGGGAGAAATTTGTAGAAGACAAAAAAAAAAACATCACCTATACCAGCCTCAATGTGGTATGTGAAGGTATAAATCTATGAACTGGTCATTTGCATAAATCAGTGTTCAGTTTTCTCCAGCAGATGGCGACACAGTACAAATATCTGAAAACGCTCTCAAGAGAAATCCTGATGTAGTTTCTGTACTCACACGCCACATTTAATATTTGTTTTTCACTGTATGCATAGACATTACAGTCAACATTATAAACACATCTACCAGAATAACCAGCTATAAACAGCACTGCCGTGTCTTCACAGCTACATGTACCTCAACACCAGACAAAACACGACTGTATAAAATTATTATTTTTAGAGTGAGATTTTGGGGGGGAAAAAATCGCATAAATAAAAGAAAGAAACCATTCCCTGATTTGGCAGTTAACTGAAATGAAAGGCGTGTTCAAAAAAAAAAAAAAAAAGTGAGGTAATTGGTTCCTGCAGGGCACCGAGGGAGAGATCTCATGAGCGTTCATGGGAAAATGGCTGCCTCAATGACAGACCAAAGACGCTGAGTCAAGGGTTTATAGAGAGGCCGATGCAGAACGGGAATACCATCGAGAAATGCTGAGTTCTTCCCTCTGTGCTTGTGCTGTACTGTGGATATGAAGGCTTTTGTCTGTCTGATCCACTTCAGTTGCTCAGTCATAACAGGTCTGTGGACAATAGGTGTAGGCCTATTACAATGACAAATGTAGGATAAACGCGTGTGTATGAGCAGAGACGGGAATGGAGGAAAGCATAAAGAAGAAGAAATGAGCGGTTTAGATGGAAAGATGTCATCACGACTGATCTTAATTTTGTTTGTTTCCCTTTGCGAAGTTCAAAAACCGAGGTTTCATTCTGTGGTTTCGTGCTCAAAGGAAAAACTTTGACTCCAAATTTCAATATTTTGTGTTCTTAACAAAGAGACAGACAGATGGACATCCTGACCTACTGACTCACTGGCTGTCTCACTAGATGGATGGATGGCTGAAGTGGGAGGTGGGGGGATGAGGAGCAGGACACTGGGTGGGATGGTAGGAGGGGGTTGGGGGTGGGGGTGGGGGTAGTGGTGGGGGTTAGGGAAGGTCGGTGAGGTCAAGGCAGGCAGGGTCCACCCCTCTTCACCTATTGGCCAGTCCGGGCCGACGAGTCCTCTGCTGCTTTGAAGCCCTGAAGTGGACAGAATTCCACCACGGCCATGGGGATTGTAACATGTCATTTGTAGGAAATTCTGGCGAGATGGTCCTAAAAACAGCGAGGTTGGCCCACGCTTGGAATGCAGGGTTTTGTATTTAGAGGAGCTCATAAGGTCCTGTAGTATTGATCCTGTGACTGCAGGCTGGCAGGTGATAGGGCCGCTACAATTAGCCACCGACAACTGCTGCAGAAATAATCTATTTAGCTTTAATTAAGAGGAATAGGAACTCCACAATTAAGAGTTTTAGAAAAAGATTTTTTTTATTTGAATTTCAAAGAGCATTTTTCTACTATTATGTGAAACAGCATATGAAATAAATACAAAATGATCATTAATCATGGGCGCTGTTTTTTTTTTTGGTTGGTTTTTGTTCCTTTTCAATCCCATCAACATAAAATGTGGATCAGCAGTGTTGGGAAGTATTTAACTACATGTAGTTCAATTACTAGTTTAGTTGGGTGGTAGTTTAACAACATTCAAATCTTTTCAGTAGTTAACCTCTTTTGGGTCGTGTAGTTTAGTTTTAGTTAATTTAACATATTCTCATGATGTTTTTTGCCTTACAGTAATATGACAATGACAATACCACAGCTCATTGGTCACGGTTGTCATTTAGTGCTCATCACCTGCTATTTGATTTAAATTGCCAGTAGTTTGCAGCCGACATGTCTGTGATCAAATACTATGGATTCCCTAGAAGTTTAGCATTTTCCTGATTGCCCCTCAAAAACTGCTCCCTCTCCTTGAAAACACATCGTCGGGTTAAGTGAGGATTGGCCTGCCATGGTCGTTAAATCAAACACACCTATACGTTACTCAGTGTCACTTCAGTTGACCTCCGTGTAACAATATGAGATTCCAGACTCAGATTGTGATCTTTTACCTTTTACGTTTATCTTTTTTAATGTAGTTTCAAATGTATTTGAACTACTTTTTGGAAGTAGTTTTATTTTGACAAAAAAACGTTTTTCGAGAGTAGTTAAGATGTAGTTTAACTACATTCATTGTAAAGTAGCTAGAAGTTTGGTAAACTAGAGTTAAAGTACTTTCCCTAACACTGTGGGTCAGCCAGTACAAATGTTTGCTGTGCAGCCAAACATTGTTAAAACCTACATGTCATTATCTCCCAAAGTTGCTAAATATACCAAATATGGTGTAAATTCAAGAGGAGGATATTGTATAAAATTACGCAAACGACAGCCAGAATATTTCCATGAAGCCATAAAGGACACAGTGTCTTCTTTTTTAATATTTCACTTCCAATTAACTTCATAAAACGCAGAATAAGCTATTGTAGAATATATATGAAACAAATCATTTGTTCGACCTTAAAGCTACGCAAGAGGAAAAATGGGGAAAGTGTAGGTTTAATAGATTGACTGCAGCTGCAGGATCCCCCCCTACCTGCAACAACAGATTTTAACACATACATTGATATTACCTCTTATTAAAGCTGCAGACAGCCAATCCCCAGTGAAAATATAACTGGGAAAAGCTGATAATAAATTTCAGAGTCAGTAGCACATGAAGTCAGCCAGTGCAGGTAATTTAAAATGTGCTGGTATTTATTGGCGGTGGCCCCTGCTCATGTTAATGGCAGAGAGGTTCCTTCCCCTTCTTCTTCTTCTGCTCTCTTCCAACCAGGCATTCCAGGCTTGTTTAAATAAGGCCTGCCTGCCTGGGCGCGGGTGGATTCCCCTCTGGCCCTTTGACCTTTGACCTAAAGTGCATTCCGTATGTAAAGTGAGGAATTCCTCTGAAGTTCAGTTAATGGGGTTGAGGGTTTGTTTTTTTCATCCTTTGGACTCTGCTCATGCACTCGGCCGGTGGAAAGGGGGAAAAAAACAATCTCACTGTACACTTTATCGGCCGACTGTGAGTTATAGATGAGGTTTGTTATTTATCGTCGGGGGTTAAAAATCAATGTCTCCCAACAGGAGATAAGCATTTGAATCTTCAATAAACTTCTGCAGTGATCCTCTGGGATCATGACTAATTGATTTAATGGCGGATGGTTTGAGGAAGTAAAGTTGTCCACTTCTTTTATTGGTTGCTGCTCTTGCAGTTCTTTTTGGTGGAGGAAAATGGTGGAAAGAAATATTAATTAAATGATCACTGTGCACCGTGTTATGTACATACGAGTAGCACATATACAAGTATGTGCAGGGTTAAAGATTAAAATAATACAACAACAACAAAAAGATTAAAAACAGAATTCCATAACTTGATTTTGTGAAAAGACACATTTTAATCTTGAACCTGGTTTTTATCTTAATCTGGATTCCCACAGATCACATTGAACTATGTGTGAAAACAAAATTGTAATAGTAAAATCAACCACTTTTCTTAATATTAATATAATATTTTTCCTTCTTTGTGTCTTCCTACTTATATCTGAACAGCTCCTTCTTTGTAAACATTTAAGTCCAGACTTAAACCTCACCGCTCCTGTAATGTATAACTTACTGTAACCATCCGGTTGGTTCAACACTTTGTCTGAATCCTCTCTTTGCAGTCTCTTGGTTTTGTTCTCTTTTATTGAGCTACCAATTGCTTTTTATAATTGTGTTTAATAATAATCCACCAATTGTACTGTTAGTTAGTTTCTGTAATTGAATTGTTTTTAGTGAGTTGAAACAATGTTGTGTGTGCACTTTAATTAAAGTTTGATTTGACTTTCTTGACTTCTGGCCTCATTTAAACCTGCTATGTAAAGTACTGACGTGATAACAATTTCAAATGTGCAAATGTGATAAAATATGGACATAACTAATATAATCACCCTTTTTACAGTTATTGTCACACCAAATGAGTAATTATTTCATCATTAATATGTTGTATGGGATATATATGAACAATATTCTACCAAAAAGTAGTTTTCAAATATATTGTAAATAACTATTTTACAGCTGGAGCTCTGAGACTTCTGAAACGTCTCATCAGTTTAAGTAATGAGCAATTTGTGTAAAATTGGAAAAGTAATGAACTTTCAAAACAAAACTAGTATTTTTTTGAGGTGTTATAGACGCCGCAGACGTTAGGTTTGAAATCAAAGAAGTAAAGAAAAGTCCTGTTTAGTGGCTTCTTGTTTTACACATCCTCTGCGCCCTTAAATAACAAAACATGAACATTCAAGTCTCACAGGTAGAATCAAGAGCACGCCCGAGCGCCTGAGTGAAGGTCTGAAGATGGATCATGGGACGAGGTTCCTCTGCTGTTGTGCTTTAGGAGCCCTGCGTACTGTTGGAGACGCTGTAAAAGACTGTGCCACCCACACAGCTGGAATGTCATGCATGCAGTCCATAGAGTCTGTTTCAAGAGGGAGGCAGAGGGGGAGGAGGAGAGTAGGGGAGGGGAGCCCTCTTTGGAAGAGACAGGGTGCACAGGGACTCGGTGCTCGAGGTGGGGTCTACTACTACTACTACTGCTTCATGAAAAAGATGAAGCAGAACCCCCCCCCCTCCCTCACATCTACACACCACCTTCTCCATTAACCTTTTTTTTTTTTTTCCTTGGGTGGGAAATTATCAATGATGATCCATCACGGTTGTTTGGTCTTCGGCCGATGAGAGAGGGGAAATCTGAAGAGAGAGAGACGTGAGATGGAGGGATGGGGGTTGGGAGAGGTTAAAGGGCAGAGGAAGAAAGGAGGTACATTTTCGGAGGATGGGAGGCTGGAAAAAAAAAAAAAAAAGAGGGAACAATAACTCCCATGTTTAAAAGGCTTTTCTCAACCCCCATGACACCTCACACAGGCAGCAGTTTAAAGTCAGGCCGTGCAGCAGGGAGTGGTTGTTTGTGGCACTTTAACCCTCAGGCTCATTTCAAGAAGAAATGTTTTCAAAACATGAAACTGAAAAAAAAAATTTCTCTGCTCTGTCTTTGTTTTTTAATTTGCAAAAACTCTTAAATGCGACCAAACGGAAACGTGTTTGCAAATATAATTGTTTAATCTCTTCCATACAATTTTTTTTTTTAAATATATTTGTTGAAATGAGTTGATTTGGTGGTTTAACACAAGTCCTTTATGCTACATGAAATGTATTATGAATACATGTTTTTCCTGATCAGATATCTCAGTATTTGCATTACCGCTTATACAAATACTGTTTTCAGATTGTAGGCCTGTTTTCAGCTGCAGTTGCATTTTAAAAAAAATAAAAAATACACATCATGTCATAACTTTTGCAAGTATTGTGTCAATTATTTGATTACTTATAAATTGTTACAGTTGTTCAGTATGTTTGAATTTGGAAAACTTTATTTAAAAAAGCAGAAATGTGTCATTTAAATCAGAAAACACATGTTTGAAATAATCATATTAAATTGTTTTAGTGGATTTCTGTATATTTCAGAATTAATCATTAATTGTTTTCAATGTTTTACCATCAATTAATTCCCAGCTATTCAATAGCAGAAGGCTTTTCCTTATTTATAGAATGAAAAACATTCAATTTGAAATAAAAAAAACAATTGAACTTCACATTTTAAATACATATAAAACACAAGATAATAACAGTAATGGGGACTGATTTGAAGATTTCTGCAAATTTATGGAAGGAAAATTTGTCAAACAAGTAAATGATCATTTTAACTGCTTTCATTACTTTATGTTTTTGTTAAAAATGTAAATATATATTGACACTTTATTAGCACGCATCTGGTGGGAAATGGTTGAGAATTTTTTGGTACAACAGTAGTTTTGTTGCCTTATGTGTCCTGTTCTGTAGTGGGATGATTTTAACAAACAAGGAAAAGCAACTAAAGTAACCATTTTTCTGCTTTCAAAATAACTTTTAAACACTTTTTGAGATTTTGAAGCTTCATCAGGAAACTGGAAATGATGTTGAAGCAGAAAGTGATTCTTTTTTTTCTTTTTTTTTTTTTTTGTCTCTGTAAAATCAGATTTCATATATTAAAGCCAGTCCAAAATGCACACTGAAGCATTTCCTTCACTTGAATATATATATTTTTTTAAATTGTTGTATTTCAATTTCCAATTAAATGAATGTATTCTCTCAACATTGCATTTAGATTTAGCATTTGAACCCACTTTATTCCCACATCAGAGCACCTCATCATCTTGTTGCTAAATAATGATCATGAGTATATTTTCATTTGATGTCCATCATATTTATATTTCAGATTCATATACTGCTTTATCAATTAATTAAGCAATTGTTAACCATCCGTTTTCTTTATTTCTTTTATATTTAGTTTATGAGTAAGAAGAAGAAAAAAAAGGTCACTTGAATTTAGTTTCAGCAGGAGTTGTTTTATATATAAACAGCCAACAAAACAGCAAAATGACTCCATGTATTCAGTGTCAGAAATGAACTTCACTTTTAGTCTGAGAATCTTTTGACAGGACACTTTCAATTCAGTTTGATGAGAGTCACCGGAAAGCCTCTCTGAGAGGCAGAGGGGGGAATCACTACTCCAAAACCTTCATCCGGATCCATGATGCCCCGCCTTACATCAAACATTTTTTTTGCCGACTGGCTGCACAATCAGATCCCTTCTGAGTGGGCTGGGGTCTGGTGGGTGTGTGGGGAGTAAAAAGTGGGCCCTCTCCCACTGGATAATGCCATTATTTCAGCTCCTCTGGCCAGGAATGCCAAATTTCACAGCCCGCTACTCCTCTCTGTGCGTCAATCAAAGCTTCGCGAGGGGCCGAGGCGCCCACTGGGGTCCGCCTCCAGCAGCGTGTGAGTCCGCAGCCACATCTCATCCAACAATTGATCTCGCTCAAACTACACGACACATTCCCAAACGGTCATATTTAAGCAACGTGTATAATTATTATTTTATGCTTTTATTAGTTTATTTTCATGGTGTGTGTGTTTTGTTTTTTCATAAAGTTTGCTGATAGTGCGCAATCAGAGGCGTATAGAACGGAATTAAGTGCTAAATTTTCTAAATATTTTTATATAAAACTTGATTAATTTAAATTGATCACTACTGTGGGCTTGGCCCACGCTGCTTGTGAGAGAGGATAAGCCCGGCTTAGTCCATATTTGAACTAATGAATAGCATTACTGTCCCTCCAGAGGCCAATTAAAGGCTAATTATAAGCCTCTTTATGATTGCACAAAAGGAGGGGTTTTTTTGCGCCAAAAAAAAGTGAATAAAATAATTAGTGATCACGTATCCAGATACAGCGAGGAGAGATGATGTAAAAATTTGTGAATGGGACACATTTAATCATCAGGTATTCGTTGCGCGCTGTGACGCGTCCCCGCGCGCAGCCAATCCCGTGCGCGCTGGAAATGTTGAACACGCCGAAACCAAACCAATGGCTCATCATATAGCAAAGACTAGCGCAAGAAGAGGCCAATCAGTGGGAGGCATGCAAACGAGGAATTTGCTCAGGCAGGCTGTGAATGTCAAGTAGTCAAAGATGGAGTCGGATCTGCGGGCCGTGTGCTTGTGCATGGAAGACTTGCGTGGTTTTTTTTTCTTTTTCTTCTGAATCTTCAAGCTTCGCAGATTTATTCTTTATTCCGGTTCTTCTTTTTTTTAGGAACGAAGGCGTGAATCTACAAAGCAGCGGACTGTGAAGTGTGGTTTGTGAAGAGGGTTGCTTTTCTTTGTTTTATGGACAACTTTTTTTTTCTCCCCCTTCTCTTCTTGCCTATAACGGATTGTCCCTCCCTTGGCTAGATACTATTCATGATTTTGGAGGAGGAGGTGGTTGTGGAGAGAGAGAGAGAGAGAGAGAGAGAGAGAGAGAGAGAGAGAGAGAGAGAGAGGAGGTGGTGGTGGTGGAGGGGTGTCCACTGTGAGTTGTAGCCGATCTTTTTTTTTTCTTTTTTTTTGCGTAAATTATCAGGAGCTGAGTACAAACTTGGAAGTTGCAAAGGCCGAGATGCGAAGATTACGCGACTTTAAGGGAGGAAAACAGCGATAAGAGTTGAGTCGATCCTGTGCGCTACGCATCTGGACGCTTCTAGCTTCCAAACTTGATCAGGACGCGATTTAACGCCTTGCGAAACAGATCAACGCGTCCTGCACCTCGTCGGGCTGTTATCGTAGTGTAATAGGTCTCCGAGGGGGGACATTTTCACGGTGTGCTGGCGTGCGTGTGTGTGTGTGCAGCCTATAGGCTGTTGTGAAATCTAACAAGTCGTCAGTATTGTAACTGTGGGGCTTGTGAGCTGGCAGGAATGGCTTGCAGAGCACATCCAGTAACGTTAAGGAGGCGTATAGGCCGCTCACACAGATGTACGGCGGAGAAAACGTAAAGCTTTCAAGAACAGGTAAAAAAAACAACCACTAAGAACACCTTGATGTGTTTTTATAGGAATAATTAGACGGATCAGGCCTGTGGGAAAGGCTTCACGGTGTTCGAGATATTTCCTTTGATGGTATAGATTCTGTGTGTTGTGTAACAGCGCAGTAATTGTGCAAACTTGCAGCAGGATCTACTTTTCTTTTATGGTAGAATTTGGTACAGTGTAAGGTTAAGTGATTTCACTGTAATGGAGCAAAGCAACTTTTTTCTTTTTCTTTTTTTTTTTTTTTTTGTAAAGTTTGTTTTTATTTTCGTTGTAAAAGCCAATTAATTCATTTCGTTGGTTTCTACTTTCTGATTGGACACAGAGGGAAAGAATTATATAAAATACTGAAATGACAAAAATGCATTTAGTAGTTTAGGGTTGTGGAGTTGAGCAGCCTGTAGCTGGCTGAAAGCTTTGGGAGTGTGTGTCTCCCCCCCCCCCCTCCGTCCTCCCCCCTCTATCTCTCCAACCTCCCATTTTCTCCCCCAAAATTAGAATGCATGTCATTCACTGGAGAGAATAGTATGGGCCCACATGCTGGGAAATTCCCATTCTCCCAGGGTGAGAGTAACCAATGCTGTTTAATTTAGGAAGTTCATTTAACTCCACTATTCAGAAAGGTTACTTTGTCAAAACTGTAACATCCTAACTTTTGTTTCCCACAGATGTATCATTTCACTTTTAAAAGGGGCTGATTTTGTGCAGAACCTACAACGTTAACAGTTTACAAACTTTATAATCCAGTTTGTTTGATTTGAGTACTTTTGTGATCAGTTTTTTTTTATTAGACTCAGGTTTTAAAATAAAGGAGCACAAGATTATAATCCAGATATCTGGACTAATAATGTACTTTTGGTGATCTTTTTGGGTTGGGAAGGTGAATAGTTGAGTCAGTATGTGCAGTGGAAGCTGATGGTGTCCATGTTGTTGTCCACTGCCCTTTTTCTGTTGCACTACTGGACATTGAGATGAGCAGTGCAATATTAAAAGGGCATTGGCTGATGAAACAGAGACCCACACCTCCCTTTACTGTCTTAACTCTTAACCTGCACACGGAGCTATGAAGGTGTCCTTAAAGGTGTCTGTGTTTGTGTGTTTTTGAACAACTATGTCTCTACTTCCTAGCTTCATGACAGAAGAAAAAACAACTAATTATTTTCTATGTGTAAAGGTGAAAGCTGTATTTAGTTTGTAGCCATCACTAAACAGCCCATTATCACTCAAAACACCAAAGAAACAAGGTAAATTCTAATTTGAGCATTCGCTGGCCCGCCTTTTCTTTTCTTTTTCTTTTTCTTTTTTTAAAATTCAAAACACCCAACAGTCCATCCAGACAAACAGAAATGTTGCTTATTTAAATGTAATTTGAGTTTGGCAGTGAAGAATGGCTGTCCCCATGTCCACGTGCTGACACATGCTGAGGTCAGCTGCTTTGACAATGTTGCACTACTGTACCATCCATTCTAGCAGTGCAATAGTATTGTCATAGCATTTGGCCTCAGCTCACACTAAACTGGTGCTAAAGGGCTCGTTTTTCAAACGGGTTTAAGTAGAAGTGGACTAATGTCTGATAGCAGGTGGTGGCAGAGAGCAGAGCCTCCTAAAACTGTTTACCCAGTACTGTATTTACAGAAGAGAGTTTACCTACATTTCTAGGCCGACACGAGTCCTCGTGACCTAATTTAAAGGTGTAAGGATGTGCAGTGACACTCATGTATCATTTAGGTTTATGGAAATAAGGAAATTACATGATGCTTTTTTCCCCCAAAAAAAAAACTATATTATTGATTTTTAGTCCATCTGGAAGTCCTCATTCACCCACCTTTTTAAATTTAAAGCACAGCTGATGTCATGAAAAAAGTGTCTGATTGTATAAAGTGGTGTAAAACACCCTAAAAAAGACAACGCAAATGAAATGAAGGCAGAAAGTGTGAACAAAAAAATATATTTTTCTTTTTCTGAAATGGATTTTTCAGTTTTCCTAGTTTTAACGGTCAATGGATTCATTGTTAAATTCCTAGTTTTTTTTAATAGTGTTCAACCTGCCCCCCCTCCTTTTTTTTTTTTTTTTTTTTTTTTTACTTTACCTGTGTGTCAAAAAACTAACAGAGTATCGGTTTGCTGACGGCAAAATAGGCAGATGAAGAAAAAAAATAAAAGGAAAGGTGGGGGTGGAGAGGTTGATATGTGTTTTTGAGCATCCTCAGTGGTAGCAGGTCGACGGGGGGAGGGGACATTTGGGAGGAATGTAGGGAGCAAGGCCCTCTCTTTTCTCTCTCTCCCCTTCGTGTTTGCCTTCTTCTCTCTTTATAGTTGTGTTGAGATTAGGTGTCACTGCTCTGGTGTGTGTGTGCCTCGTGTTTGAACCCTAAAGTAAGAGAGTAAAGAGGTTTGTTTGTTTTGATGGCTGTCAGCAAACCTTCTCTCGGTGGAAATGTTTAAACACAGTGCGGTTGCTGTTACAAGCTGACGCACAAGGACACAAGTCATTATTAAAAAGAAATAGGAAAGGAAATGGGTTTTTTTGAGATTACCCCGCTGCAGTCATATTTTATATTTCAGGTGAAAGTGTGAGTTCTGTGACTATAATGGTTTATCGTGTATGTCTGGCTGGAAATTTTTTTTTTAATGAATTTTAGGAGGAGTGACTCTTAATGTAAAAAGTGTGTTTTGTTTTTTTTTGTGATTGCACACTGAAGGGAAGGCAGGGTTTGTGAAGCAAAAGGAGACCTCAGTCACTTGACTGTGTGAAATTCTCCCTGAGTAAAGAACGTGACTTGTTTAGGCTTGCTTGCAATGCTTGCTGGGAAATCCTGGAATGTGTGGAATGGGGGACGGTGGTGCTTCTGCAGTTATCTGACTGCATAGAGCAGCAAGTATCCTGCAATGAAACCCAACATGTCAGCAGTGCTTTTTGAGCAGCTTTTAATGTGAGGATCGAGAAGCCACAGTGCAGATTAAACTACAGAGAATACAAGCCAGCGAGTTAATGACATCTGCATTTCATTAAATACAACCGAATACAACTTACTGCTGCACATAAAATAAATGTTTTTCTTTCCTTTTACTGCACATGAGTGGGTGTGTTTGCATTATACTGCTGCTGCTGATAAAGCTTTTTTTTTTTTTTAAGTCACTGTATAAGAAAAAGTGTTGGTAAGAAAAGGAAAGCTGTGACATTAACATTTAAATGTATTTGGTTTTAATTCCTATTTTATTTATTTATTTATTTATTGTGGTTTATAAAAACATTTCTGATGAAAGAAGCTGTTGTTATTTGTCTTCGCTCAATAAAGATGATTAAATGAATCTTTTCCGTTGTTCCTCTTTATTTTCTTGGTAAAACAAATATAAAAAAAAAGATCAATTGATAGGCTTATCAGATGATGATATAGCCATTCAGACACCTTGATGTCAGACTGCCTGGTGTATTAAAGAAAGAAAACAGAAAAATAAAAGAACTATATTCCATCATAAAAAGTTAGTATAGCTTTACATAGAAATATTGAAATATCAGGCCTAACGCCAGCCTGCTTGTTTCAAATGTAGCTAGGAAAAGGTGTGTGTTTTGTTGCATTAGTCAACATCTTCGAGAAATACACACATAAGTTTTGATTTTTGAGTAACAAACTCTTCACACAAATAATTCAATAATACTCTTTTTTCATTAACTCCATAACCAACTCATAATACTTTTATTAACTCTATTAACTCATGATGTGCAGGCAAAATTTGTTGCAAGTTACAGTGAAAATCCCAAAGTTTCCAAAGGCACCAAATACTGTAGAAAAATTACGCTTAATGTATCTTGAAATTATCTTTGTGATGTGGCACAGCTATAAAAAAAAAAAAAAATACATAAGATTTTAATTAGCACTCAGTGTAGAGAGTCAAGTTGCTGGAAAAAGTAGATACAGAACAAACTGTCATATAGCGTGAAGAGATTTACATTCATAGAAACTTAAAGTGAAATTTAAAGGCTAAAATTACAAGATGAAAGTTTATTGGCATCTTCCGTGAAAACGTACAGGTTTTATATTTAAATAGCAAACATCCTTATAAAAGTTAGCGAGGGAGCCCCTCGGGCTAAAGCATCAGCACTAATATTTTAATAAAATATGAAGCTTCACAGATGCAGAGGGCTTTGATGGTGTGCCGCCTTTTCTTCTTTCATAACTGATTTATGTTGTTGACGTGGAACACCCGGTTTTCTCTCTTGGGAACGCACCGTTTTTGGGTTAATATTTACACTTTGGATCACGGTTGATGTCCTTTGCAAAAATGTTTTGTGATATAATCAAATTGAAATTATGTTGAGGGAAAATCCTCAATAATAAACTCCTCCGACTTCCTCCATGTTCATATCATGATTAAAGGTGTAATTAAATATTTAAAAAGATATTTCTGCAGTGATGTGGTTGAAACTCTGAAATAACAGTACTAAGAACGCAAGCTTTTATATCACAGTGCAGTGTGGTGTAATGCTGTATACTCTATTGTGGAGAAGAAGGAGGGGGGTTGTAAAGTGAAGAAGGTGTGTCTGTGGTTGTATGTTTGTCAGGTTAAGTGTGTGATCAAAAGTCCATTTCAGCTCTCTCTCTCTCTTGTCAAAGGTTCAACACAAATCAAAGACAAAGACATAAAGACAAAGAAACAAAACGAGATTAGTGGAAGATTTAGAGCCTCAATATAAACGCCCAGACTATGTTCACACAAATGAGGTAGCAGTTAAGAGTCTGGCTGATCATTTTCATGCTTTCTCTTTTTATTCATGTCTGCTGCAGAGTGGCTGTTTAATGCCATCCAAAGGACAGGAGCTGCAGTGCAGAATCGAAGTCAGGCTATAGTGACTTTAATATAATCATTGATTGTTCATTATTCATTAATACAATGGAACATAAATGATAAAATGCAGACTTTATTTAAAGAAGCATTGTATCAAATTAAAGATGGAGACAACTTTTATCGCTGTTTCGTTCAAGCATCAAATGTCAGAAAACTTTAGTTTATGCGAGAGTTAAAACATTAACGACAACAGATTAAATAGTATGAATGGGGAGATAAAAGAAGTGAATTTATGCAGGTGGTGACAAAAGAAAAAATCCTAACAAAATGGCTAAAATGAAAGAGAAAAAAAAGAAAACAAAAAACAATAACTCCAGGTGACAAGCAGACAATGATGAAGGAAATCCAAATAAACTGAAATAGCACTGATCCAGGAAATGAAATCATTTAGGAAACCCGTATTTGTGTGTGTGTGTGTGTGTGTTTTGAGTCTGTGTGTTTACAAGAAGGCCGTGCTAATAAATGCAGTGGGTTATTAAGCTTAATGTCAATTTGTTCTTGCCTCGTGCAGAAGCCCACAGTGAGCATCTTGAAATCGAAAGAAACTTCACAGAGAAAATAATAGATTCTTACACATTTATATGAATCATGTCTAGATGTTCTTATTAAAGTTGGGACAAACATTTGAACAGATATCTACAATAACCAGATGTTTTAACAATTTCATAACTATACAAAAGTCATGTTTTTTTTGGAAGGGGGGTTAAATTTTTTTTGCCTTCCTGTGACTAAATTTTTTAATAGTTCCAGTGGTTTCAGTGACACTTTTCATCTTCCTCCTTTCTATTCAACCTCTTCCTTTGTGCCAGTAGCACTATCTCAGATGAGACACCTGCTATATGTAGAGTAGTGAACAGGTTCTGTAAAAATGTTTTTCTACTGAGTGACATGTAGGACGTGCCTCACAAAAACAAGTTTGTACTGCTGTGGCACATTTCAACGCTGCAAGACCATGACTTCCTGTGAGGGAAAGAAGCTCTTAACATGAGCGCTGTTATCAGACATGAAGGAAGAGTCCATATCCCTCTCAGCTCTGTCCTGATACAGACTGTCTGAACTAAAGAGAGAACATGAGAAAGATACAGAGGTTGCAGTAACTAACTACTACACTGTGTCTGAGTACATGTTGAAGTTTAAATCAATGAATCAACTGCAACAAGCAACCATGAATAAGATGTGTTTCATTAGAAGATATATAAAAACATGCATAAGTTTTACTACTAGCAGATCAGATATATTTACCATTAATAACCTGCTGAGCCATTAACCAGTTGGTTTCAGAGCGCATATTTTTTGCAAAAAAAATTAATTCACTGACAATTAATTAATTGCCAGTGAATAAAACATAATCTAGACTCATTTCAGGTCACACACACAGTGATGATGATGATGTGTGCAGGTTAGTTGCAGAGGTGATTCACTGCCATCCAGTGGATTATGGGTATAGTGCAGAAGGAAAAACTTAAAGGGTCGAGTTACCCAAATGACACAAATACACATTAGGAAGTCATTTTTTATGTACCTGTTCTAGTTTTATTTGATCATGGTTTGCAATATCTGTTTGACATTTCTGCCTCCACCCGAGTCAAATAGAGAAAATTAAATGTAGTTTCTGATGCTGGCAGAATTTAAAAAAATTTAAATCAACACATCCTGGTCACTCAGGATAATTTCACAGACCCCACTGTGAATAGTTTTTATTGCAACAACATTATACAAATGAAAGTCATTATGAAAAGTGATCTATTGGAGAGTCTAAAAAAGCCTCTGATACTATATGAGCACGCCCCTGAATATTCACCTGGTTCCTCTAATAGCAGATACATGTGTGTTTAACTAAAGTTGTGCACTTTAATGAAAACACAACAAATAATATGAATGATTTATTGAAACACACAAACAAGTGACAAACGAATAAGTAAAGTGACTTCTTATAAAAGTTTAAAACCTTAAAGTGCATATGCAGCACTATATGTAAAATCAGATTAAGACACATTTTCACGCATATATACAGTAACCTCTGATTCTGCTTTCGCTTTGAATTCTAAACTCTGAACATACTTCATTTTATTTGGGTATATTAGTAAACGTTACATGGCGTAGCAATTCACATCCAGCAGGTGGAGCAATAACTTACATTCTATTGTAAAGGAGGCACATCATGGCTGCTACATGCACAGGTGCAGACAGGTGAACACAACACATGTAGACGCACGTTAGAAGATGTCTCTATGGCATACTTGGCATCTTCTTCTGCCGCATCTTGTGCACTTTCCTTCAGCACTGCAAGACAGATACATGTTAATAGTTTAACTCTGTAACTTTAGAGTAAAGCTCCAGTATAGTTTCAATATTTCATCATTATAGTAATGCAACCTCAGTTTCTGTTCATCACGAGAGTATGGTTGACAGTGAGCTCTGCCGAAGCGAAGTCTGCGGTGTTTTGAGACTCGTGGGACATCTGAAAGAATTTGTCAGTCAGAGTCAGATGAACGATGGCTGTTGTGATAAAGAAATAAAGAAAGCACACAGAACTCTTTTGAGAGAGGACTGACCAGCACTGGAGGAGCCATGAAAAGATAATTGAAGGGGTAGTGCAGCAGGTTGATGTAGGTGGAGGAGTATAGATCTGCATAACGCATCAGCTGGCTGGCAAACAGTGTCTGTCTGGAGCCGCTGCGCAGGAGGCTGCCCATCTGGCCGTAGGACACGTCCATTCTGTGAGTCAGGACCTGCAGAAACGAACAACCACATCACCAAGGAAAGGCTGGGCAGTCTGTTGCAATAAGGCATCATACCAAGAGCTGTCTAGTACGACATATATGTGTTATTTAAGTTATCTTTACACTGATGAGCTGTCAACATGAAGGTAAAGAGTAAGTGAAATTCTGATGAGCTTTGTGTTAAACCACTGAAGGACTGTGGAGCTGCATAAGTTCTTTAAACTGTAAATCATGCAAGATATACCAATAGAGCCTCAGAATATAAATATAGGAAATGTGAACTTCTTTGACTATCTTAAAAAAAATAAAAGCTTAAATAGCATGAGGTTATGCTTTAATATGTGGAAGTCACCTTCATTCTGGTCTGAATGGCACTGATGTCAGGACACTCTCGACTGCCGCTGTCCAGGTGTCTTCATACCACAAATACAGAAGACAATTACCAGATACTTTAATGTCTCATGTAACTAGTTAAACTAACTCATATCAGGGCATAAGCATATTATAGGTGTACACAGACTCACTTGTAAATCTCAGCTAAGAAGACATCGAGGCGTTTCAGCTCCTCAAACAGACCTGAAAAACAAAGACGGACATCAAAACTTTGGAATCCACCAAAAAAAAAGAAATGACGACAGTAACATAAAGACGAGGTTGACTCCTGTTCTTACTTTTGTTCTCCTCCCACACTTGTAGCTCCTTGGTGAGCTCTGGTACGACCAGGAACGTCTTCCAGCCCTGACGTTTCTTAGATTTGAGGATGTCTCCGAAGATGTGGTCTCCAATGTACAGGATGTCTTTACCTTTGACACCCAGCAGATCACAGATGATGTCCGAGGATCCTGCAACCAGACATTGATTCACAATACATATGAAATTATCTCAGAACATAAAACTAAAACTGCATAAATAAAATACAAAACACACCAAACACATTTATTCATCTATCCTAGTAAAGAAAGAGCATTTATTTTGGAGTCTACTTACATTTCCTTTAATTTAAAAACATCTTTTCACCCAAATTATATATAGCCAAACCATAATAATAATAATAATACACAATAACAATAATAAACATATCAATATCAATCACCCAGTGTGTAAATTAACTGTACCAGGGTAATTTTCCACCAATTCTAACACATTTCTGCACAGTCACAACAGAAAGTCACACTAATTTTACTTAATCATAGTAAAAATAGTGAGAAATGTTGCCACGTCTGAGCTTCCTGTTCTGTTCTTAATTATTAATTTGGTAAATATTTCTAAAAACATCCCAACACATCACTCACCTCCAGAGTAGACTGTTCCATGCTGGAGGTCACCTGTGTAAGTCCCAATCCGAAGCTTCCCTGTGTTCTGGGTCGGAAATATATCAATATAATCACGAAACCTGCTGCGATTCAACATGAATATGTTAAAAAAAAAAAAACCCCGACAGGATGGGAAACTCTTTCATACCGTGTCAACTTGTCTCAGCACTGTCCCCTCTGCGAAGAACAGCGGCTTCTTGGTGTCCACAACCACAAGGTCGAAGAAGGAGCGCCAAGACTTTTTCTGACTTCCAGACTGAAGTTAAGAATGAAGTTAACTTCTCATGACTCTCTTAAAGGTTTCCTATGAAGGTTGTGACCTCTAGTAGTGCTATGGAGCAGTTTTTTTTAAAATGTATTTTTATGAGTGGGTTTTGTGTGCATGTATACACCGATAAACAATGCAGGCTTTAAAATACTTCGTAAATATTTAAGAAAATTATTGTTGGTGACTAATTGGCTTACCTTTGTGCCATTTTCAAGCAGGTATTTCATAACGGCCTTGATGGAGAAGGCAAAAGACATGTTGTTAGAATAATTGGTTTATTTTATATATAAAAATCATATTTCTTCATTTTCATGTAATTTGTAAATGTAAATTGTTGTTCGAGTGTTGAGTCACGGTACGATAAAAGTTTGGAAGCTCACCTCAGTGTAGTTGTAATCACTGTTTGTGGCAAGAAAGACTTTGGCCACCTCTTTAATCCGAGTCAAGAGTACAGTGATATTTGGCTGTAATGAAAACATTTTTATTATTCAAAATTCAAGCTATTCTTTTGATAAAAGACATTTTGGTGTACTGTCAGTGTACCACTTACATCTTTAAAGATGTATTTATCTAAATTCTTGATTGTTTTTTCTTTCAGGATCCCCTATACAGCAAAAAAATGAGAGTGTAACAGTTATTATACAGTACAGACAGTTGACGGTTTTCCTTATTTAAAAAATAAATTTAGAAAAGAAATGATTTGTCAGTTCACCGTATCGTGAATAAAGTCCATTGCATCTCGCACGTCCTGAAACATGCTTCTGTAGGACATAAACAAGTCACCGTGGTGGTAACCTTTCAGGACGCTGGAAGAAAATGAGAGAAAGTAGATTAGTTCATTGGTTAACTTCAGGTCCAAGAGGTAAACGAGTAGAGAGAGAGACGGTCAAACTGTGGCTCACTTTGTGTATCTGTTGCATCTGGTAAAGAAGTCAACAAGGCAGGCGTAGAGATAAGTCTCTGCAGAGCAGATGGAAACGTAGTTAATGTACACTTCTAAGTTGGTTATGTCTTACTTATTATATTCTTTTAATACATTTTTCACACAAATTGATAATAATAGTTGACAAATTTGACATTTCTGATTACTTTAGTTTCACAACTTTTAGAGTAAATAATAAAAAAGTCAAAGTAAATGTTA
This sequence comes from Pampus argenteus, assembly GCA_036937835.1. Classification (NCBI taxonomy): domain Eukaryota; kingdom Metazoa; phylum Chordata; class Actinopteri; order Scombriformes; family Stromateidae; genus Pampus; species Pampus argenteus. Next base: position 11,717,580 of record CM072877.1, read on the forward strand.
ACCTGAAAGATTGAACAGAGTGTTAAGAATGTAGAAACGGTCGGTGTCGTCTCTTTGAATGAACTTGTTGGGGTAGTAGTTGTGAATGTCTTCCCTGTGAAACGAAGATACAGGAGAATATTACCAAAACCAGACACACAAGTTTACAGACTTCATAACAACATACGTAACCTAAAGTTGTAAACAAATGTCCGTGAGTTTACGTTTTGCTGACATAAAGAAAAAGACACATTCCATGTTTATCTGATGCTATATTTTTAACCAATAAAAAGCAAGAAAAACTGTCGCTACAGCTTATTCGCTTATTAGCTGTTTCACTAACAAGGACCACACCGTCAACAAGATACATTTAAATTATTTTTTTGAAGTAGAAGATTTTGCACTTCTGCGTGCCGAATGCATTGTGGGGCATTGCAGGCAATGACGGACCCCCCCAAAAAAAACAGGTAAACCAGTGGACGTAAACGCGGCACAGGTTCTGTGACGTCACGCATGACGACGCTGGCGGTGGTTGGCTCAGGTGAGGAAGCCGGAAACGCGGGAAACTCGTAGCTTGTTGTTGCTGAGTAGAGATGAACGGTCTGGCTTTACCGTCGACACCATTAAAGGAAAGGCCTTTCCTTTCAGGAACCGTTGCAGGTTCAGTCCCGGATGTCGGACTCCGTTTGTGGATGTGAAGACAAGAGAGGAGTGCGCCGTGGAGGCAGCTGACGAGGGCCGAGTTGAAGCCGCCTGCTCCTGCGGTTATTTATGCTTGTAGCGTCTACTGACTGCTCCGTGTGGCTGGAGGAGACCAGCAGACTCTTCATCTGGATCGGACGGGTTGACCTGCAGCTCCTGGTGAGTTGACTGTTTTCAGAAATGTTGGCGTTTGTTGTTGTTTTTTAATAATGCAACTATGTGGTTAAACGTGAAGGATAGTCTGTCTGTCGAGAATCTGAAACGGCTGATATCTGGTGGCAGGTTGGTGTTTATAGGCCGGAAGAGGCGTGGTTGAGGTGGGGTTGAGGTGTGGTCCTGCTCGTTAAGCTTCACTTGTGTTTCTCTTAATTAGCATTAAAACACAAACAGACATGAGAGTCAGAAACTGAAGATTGCAGCTGTTTTTCGCTCCAGTCAGTCACTGAGTAGAAACTGTAAAATTACAAAAAGAGATCCCCTTTTTACTGTTGGATCCAAGATACTGTGACTTCAACTAGTTTAAGCTGCAAAGTATAACTTTCCTTTGAATGTATAACACTCAGTATATCTAACTTTAGAAAAAAAAATGATTGAATGGTACACGATTGAAGAAGTACTTCATTTACTTACAGATCCCCTGTAATCTATTAATCTATATTGTTCACCTCACCAAAGTTTAACTGCTGGATGTAAGATGTGCAGATGTGAGTACATACACTGGAAGCTTCTCGTTTCCACATCACACTTGTTTAAATTGAATATTGGACCAGGATTGGCTCCAGACTAGTTGTGATATCACAAATCTTGCTTGAAAGCCTGGTCGTTTTTTGAATCAAATTTTCAATGAGCACAGACAAACTTTCCACTTTCAGCAGATGGATGTTAAAACTTGGCTTTCTAGTGTCAAACTACACATACATCATTCTGCACATTAAAGCTTAAACAAATGTAGGAAGAAGAAGAAGAAAAACATATTTTTGAGTGAAGGGGGACAAGTGAAAGTCCTGAATTCAAAATTTCACATTTCATTTGTGTGCTGGTTGCATCATAAACTAACTACACATAGGAAAATCTAAATAGTAAATGCATTTTAAGTGTTTCTATATATTTATATGCTTATGTTTTATAATATATCTACTTTATTCAACCATTTTTTCTTGTTTATCTTTTAAAGGTTTGCAGAGAGAGCAAGTTAACTTTTTATAATGCATTTTGTCTTTTGTGAAAACACAATGTTTAGGTTTTGTTTGTTGTTTTTTTTAAATCATTTTATCCCTGTTAAACAAACATCTGTCTCACTTTACCTGAGCTCACAGGTGTTGTAGATGTCCATCATTAAAACAACAATACAATATTTTTTACAATGTATTTTGTAAAGAAAAATAAAAGGTCCTTTACTCTTTGAGGAAGCGGAAGCCGTGACTGCAGACCAAAATATTCCCGTTTGAATCCACCTTCAGGAGGTTCCCAAACATGGTGTCAATCACTAAACCGCTGAGAGTGGGAAAAGGAAAAGAGGTTATTCAGACATGAAATGGACTCGGAGTTGAACCAGATATAAAGCATATATACAGTTATAGATGTTTAACAATATTTGTTTGTGTGCTTATCTTAACTATTAATTTTTAATGTTAATGTTACATAACGGTTATGTTTTTGTGTCTCAGGCCCTTTTTGAGGCAAGATGGTTCATCTCAAAGTGTTATACGTTGAATCTTCACATAAACTGCAGAACAGCCTGCCCATAAATTGCCCATACCTTTTTAATTTTGCTCTGAAGTATTTTTAGTCCTTTACCTATCTTTATGAATTTCTCTGTGTGCTGTATTTTTTTCATCTGTTTTATTATATTTTATTGTGTGTGTGTGTGTGTGTGTGTGTGTGTGTGTGTGTGTGTGTGTGTAACCTTTGATTAAATCTACAGCATGTGAAGTACATGTGAAGAGTTCAATATAACTAAAGTGTATTATCTCATCATCATTATTATTATTATTATTATTATTTATATCACATGTAAATTACATTTAAACACATTACAATTAGAATATGGCACCAACTGTAGCCTATAATATAATATCTTATGTCCAGAGACACAATAAATTATAAATAGTATGAAATCTGTAAAAATGTTTGTTTTGCTCCACCATACTTTAAACTTCTCTTTCCACAGTACTTGCAGAGATAAGATAAATTAAATGGATTTCTTTATTGCCACTGATCCTCAGTTGAAGAGTTTAAGAACTAACCGTGTGGGGAAACTGGGGTCATATGTGTAGCGTAGAAGCTCATGAGGGTAGCCAATAGACACCATCCTGTCTCTTATCATCTCAAAGCCCATGCTCTCATAGTCAGGAGACTTATACACTGCAAACAAACACACACACACACACACAGGTACACAGAAAACCATTAGCATACAGACAATTATTCTTGTGTAACCGGCACAGGAGACAGTTCAGAAGCTAGAACAAATAATCCAACACAATACGGTTCGCATATATGTACAGATACCTCAGGGTGACACAACACAAAGGCCTTTTTGTCGAGGAGACAGCTTTACATACTTGCCAGTGTGTAGTCCATGTCGAAGCCATAGCATCTGATGTTTTCCAGCGTCAGACTTCTGTTGACAAACACTCTGTGATCGAAAACATAAAACAACATCTAAGCTGAGGTCTGCAGACTCATGACCATGAAAACGAAGATGCACAAGAGCACAAGAGATCCGAGCTGTCGCACTGCATAATCCACGTCTGCAGACGCGTTTGAGTGAGGTTTGTTTTAATGTTCAGTATGTTGTATGACACACTCAGGTCTTTGCTTATCACCTTGTTTGCATCAGGTCTAACAAGAAGTTATGTTTATGTAAATCTGAAGAACTCATCTCAGGTGAAGAAAATGTGTTGTTGTTGTTGTTGTTGTTGTTGTTGTTTGACATAAAACAAAGCTTTATTGCTTTTCTGTGGAATTCCTAAGCATGCTTGTGGTTGCTCAATGTGTCTTTTTCCCATCGCTGGATCATTCCACAAACTCCTTCCAGTGGGTGGAGCTGGGTGGAGGCCAAAGATGTTATCATACCTCAACTATCTCTGTTTCAAACGACTGTCAAACATCCACGGTGAAATTCTAACTGTTGTGCTGTTGTGCTTCACCGGTGTAACTGTACATGGTTTCCTGTGTCACATGCTCCCAGATGCTCTTTATCAGTGACACCCTGACAGGGAGGCCTATCTGCAGCTCGTCCAGTCTCAACCGTCCCTGACAGTTCATCCATATAGGGTTGCTGTAAATAATTTACCTGCAAGCTCTTGTTTTGTGAGCGTGTTTCTGCTGAGCATTGAGGATCTTTCTCCTGAGATCACTCTGGCAAACAAAAGCTAGTGATGGGCGAGTGTGTCTGATGCATAAATGCTTATTGTATAGAGGGGAACTACTGATTAAAATATACAGTGACATGATGCAAAACCATCAGAGGATAAAAGCAGGTGAGTCAGAAGTGTCAGACAGGTAGTTAAGTCTTGAAGACAAGATAATTATGTAATTGTAATTATTATATCATCATAATGATAATAATGTGTCAGTAATGTAGAAATCTGATGTGGAAAAACCTTCAATGAGCGCAGAGAAGCTTTCTACTTTCAGCAGATGTTTCTGCACAGTGAAGCTCAAACATTCAAATGTAGGAAGAAGAAGAAAAACATATAACAAGTAAGTATATAAATATACAAAAGTAGAGGTAGAAATATTTTTAAGATAATTGGTCCAAAAGTCCTCACAGCATCAGGTGATAAATAAATATTCTTTAGGTGCCGGTAGCATCATAAACCTACTACAAATAGGAAAATCTAAATAGTGAATAGTGTCAAAAATAAAAAATAATAATTATTCTTTAAAAAAAATTAAAAATGGCAAAACTGCACAGACTCCTACAGTGGTAACCATGTAAAGACTGAAATTATAGCAGCATAGTGTTGTAAATTTTGAGGTATATTTGTGTATATCTACCCTAAATCAAATGAACTCACTTTTGCTCAATGCCTCTCTTCACCTTGGGCTCACCAGAGGAGATGTTGGTGTCTGCGTCCATTGTCTTTAAACGAAGGCTGCTGCTGTCCATGTGTCTCCTGTGGGTTGTGTTTACATGCAACTGCTCTGCGGTGTGCAACTCAGCACTTATTTTTGCAGTCAGTCATCGGACACGCATTTAAATCAGCCAAATTTGCCCAAACCTCGTAGGCGTGGACTTCTTTTTCTGTTTTGTTACGCAGATCGTGATGTAAACGGCCACAGGGCACACACACACACACACACACACACACAGCCTCTTGCCTTCTGCATTTGTCACACTTTCGTCCTGCGAGACGTTCAGCTTTGAACATGCAGATATGTGTTATCAGAGGCGCACACATGTAGCGGGGCTGCCCGCCTGCGTAATTGGTAGGAGTTCCCTGATACCAGTGTCGCTGCGACTCGTACAGCTCATCAAAGCAAAACAAGCGTTTCACACATTTTGAATGATTGATTTTGGCTTCAGTTTTTTTTTTTTTTTTTTTTACCAAAATCTCTACTAGTATGAATGTATTTCTGTCACCTTCCAGGTTTATTATTAGATGAACACACACCCCCGACCACTTGAGGTCATCATTGTCTTGCGTGCAGCAGTATGAAGTTTATGCAACTGGTCACTGGATGCTGTGATGTCTATCTGTTTAGCCTGAGGCCTCATTGAAAACCTTCAATGACTAAACCTTGTCTTGAGCTACAAGGTCTGTCCACTGCAGCCAACATCCAGTTTGGGACATTTTTCAAGTTCAAACATATCAATTTGTCACTAAAGCTCAATCAAAACAGCTTTAAATTGCAAAAAAAATAAAAACATTTAAAAAAATATGAAATATAGTAAAACCACATTTATTAATCTCATGGTGCAGCAATGCATTGTTTACACAGCTGACTTCCTGCACAGCTCATCTCCTAGAAATTACATTTATATATTTAATTATATAACTATATCAGTTATATCTTAGAGTTTCAGCTTGAGTCACATTTAAACACTTTAAATATTCTCAGTGTGATATAAACTGATATAAACTCATGTTTGCCAGTGAACATAGTGTATTTGAACTTGTATATCTGTACATATTAGAGTTTCGTCCCGCATGTTGCGATGCTGTTGTGTGTCTGTTCACTGGATTGGTTCTTCTGTGACTTTCCAGATTTGCAGTGCATCTTTTTAAAGTCTGCAGCGACCTCCAGCGCTGTCCGGTTCTTGGTCTCAGGGACATTGAACCTCACGTACAGCCCACAGATGGCGCAGAAAAGCAGAAATATAAGAAAGCAAAAATAATCCAGTTTCTCCTGGAAAGGAAGCATTTGAGGCACATGTGTGAGTCAGTGTGATGCATTTTATTTAATTCCACCTGAATAACTTCACCACAGTCTCCCCTATACTGTGTGTCTACTGTTCTGTATTTGATCAAGATAATAATGTGCTTACCACTAAGATAGGGAAGAGCATCCCCACCACAAACAGGCCTGCCCAGTTGAAAGTGCAGGCAATAGTGTATGCAGCTGATTTGAAGGACTGATTAAATATATCCCCCGGAAGAGGAGCCGTAACTCCAGCTGAGGGTCAAGAACACATAGAAATATCATCACTGTTAATTCTAAGAAGAAATATTATTTAAACTGTAATATCTGATAGATCTGCAGCGATAAACATACCAGGTCCACTGGAAAAAAAGAATATGAAGATGAAAATGAGGACCATGCTGCAGTACGGCATCCAGGATACCCGACTCTGAGGAAAACACAAATATGTGTGGATTACACATGTTGACATGTTTTACGCATCAAAATCTGCAGAAATATGCTTATTTAAGGGGGGTGGAGGTTGTGGCGACTCACTTGCAGGTACAGAGTGATGGTGAGGAGAACCAGCGTAGCAGACATTCCCATGTATCCTCTGAACAGCAACACTTTTTTGCCTGTACTCTCAATTATCATGAACTGCAACATTAAAGGGATATTCAGCAATAATGGCACATAATTACTTAACCACATGGGGGAGCAATAACTGTACAGTGGGACGTGTTACAGATGGTTCATATTACTGTTGAGGGGAACATTTATAGAGAGCACAAACTTTTTTTTTTTTTTTTTTTTCAAAACCGTTTTTTTCTAAATGCCCCCCAAAACAGGTATAAAACATGATGGTATATCAGTGAAATGGGACTTACACAGGTGACAGAGGTGAACAACTCACACATCCCTGTTCCCAAGGCGGCGTAACGTAACTGGTGCTCTTGGATTCCTGCCGCACGAAACACATCAAAAGAATAAAAGTACACCTGGAGAGAAGCATGTGAATATAGAGAGATAACAAGTCATATTACATGTAAAGCCTCAAAATGAAAAACTCAATACGCACTCAAAAAGCTAACTTTTGGCATGTATGTATGTGTACATCAAGGCATGAGCAGATTCGATCTTCATCAGGGCTCAAAGAACGAAAGGCAAAAAGGTATCTTTTACTGTTTTATAAAAAGCCCAGTAACTAATAAAAGATTTATATTCATAAGCACCCTTTTTTTGAAGATTTTAACCCTTTTCTCTTCAAGAGAACCAACATTTGTTTCTTGAGTGCATCCCAACCTTCTTTATATTCACACATCTGTGGAGAAGGATAGTCTCAAAATTGTTCACCACTTGAATTAGTTGGACACAATAAGTCTCATCTTTTGAACATATAGGCCGCGTGCTGACCATTGATTCTGCACACGTCACTGTCTAAAAAGGTGAAATATCAGATTACGAAAAGGAATGCACTGCAGCCCAAAGTGCAGTGAACATTTTACCAAACTGCAAAAGAGCATATGAGCGTATGACTCACAGCATTAATGCCGCAGAGCTGCAGCGTGGTGAAGGTAACGATGATGGTGAGGAGCTGCCAGCGAACTGTTTGGTTCTGAATCAGCTCCATCACTGAGTGGCTGCGAACGCTCTGCAGGGCAGTTTTCTCTTCCAACATCTCCTCCACCTCTCTGCTGTAGTCCTTGTTACCCCATAGCCTCTTTAAGGCTGTAGGAGAGCATGACAAAGCAGCTGATTTAAGTAGTGACATTACTACCGAACATCACAACAAGCGTAGGATTATAAACTTGAAGGTTTAGAAGATCCCCTGTTTTCTTCTTGTACCTTTTTCACAGGTCTGGTGGTCTCCTCTGTCCAGCAGCAGGAATCTGGGAGACTCTGGCAGAAAGGGCAGGGTGAGAAGCTGAAGTAACGCAGTGAAACCGTTAAAACCAAGCAGCCAGGGCCACCTCTCCTCTGTACCAAGTAACTCACTGCAAGGACAAAATTAAGTTAACATCATGCAGCAGTGTAGCTGTCACAATACAATATAACGACATGCACACAAACACTAACGGGTGTTTTGTTTAGTTTAAAGTGATGCAAGTTGTAAGGTTATAAAAACTGGGATTTTTTTTTTTGCAGTTTGAGACCAGAGGACACATTAATTTGACTAAACAGTTGTCAGAAGGGGCAATGGTCACAGGTGGTCAACAGTCTTCAGACTTCTTTTTAGCAATCTTGCTGTGTCACATCTTATGTTATGTTTGTTGGTAAGCAACGTAATCAAAACTGATTTAAAAATGATAGTCGAAACCTTTTCGAAAGCTTGTGTCAATCAGATATTTTGTCAAACTGTTACAGAGGTGGTTATAAGGTGCAAGCAATGTATCAAATCAATGAGCAGCCTCGCTTTCTGGTAATATTGGAAATACAGGATTTTGGCACAAGAGTGGAGCTTTGATTTTTCATCCATCAAATTCACTGGATTACCCATTCAAACATTTAAAAACACACACATGTTTCTCTATTGATTGAGTTTCCAGCAAATGTACAATACCAATATACATCATTATATTTTTATGATATTGTTGTATATTACATATACCTTGATTAAAGATTTTATCCATATCACCCACCCCTACAAAGGACCACAGGTCTTAAGAGCGAGAGGTCTGTCCATGTGTCATTTGAACCGGCCACCACCTGACCCTTTACTTGGCTCCCCACAGTATCTATGACGCTGGTCATCTCACCTGATCCCAAGCAGCTGACCACAAAACTTCCCCAACGAGATGAAAGTAGCGATGGTCACTCCCACCATCCCTCGCAGCCTCTTGGGGGCACATTCAGTGAGGTACACTGTGTGAGCTGAGAGACTGACTCCTAGATTCACACGCAAGGGAATCATACATTTTGAGAATTAATAGTGATCAATAACAGGGCAACCAATGAACCAAAGAACTTTGAAATATAATAGTCACAAGTATAAATAGTAATTGATTGTCTGTAGGGTTAAATGGGGAAGCCGAGAGTGATGGAGCAATCGTCTATAAGGAAAGTCAAGAAGAAAGAGAGATGAAATGAGTTTCCTCACAGAGCAGGTTCACCTGAATTGATGCCATAAATAAATCGTCCCGCCATAATCATCTCAAAGGACATGGCGGTTTTGCTTAAGAGCATCAACACAGCTCCAGTTATAGCCACAAAATTGTTTAACAAAAGGCATTTTTTTCTGTGGGACAGAGAAACAGAGACTTCTGTATTAGAGCCTGAAGTCATCATTTTTGATAAAGCAGGAAACAAAAGCTGAATGTTAAATGAATTGTTTCTTTTCTGTTTGTGTGCACTGACCTGCCAAACTTCGAGATCAGTGAACCAGCCACCAGTGACCCCAGTAACCCCCCAATGCAGAAAATGGACACGGTGAAGGACCACATGAGAGAGACCTGCCACTTCTGCAAGGACACTCCGTATCTCTGCAGACATGTTGTGTTCATCAGCTCCTGTATAAACTGCAAGTATCACAAGTACAGTTTTTTCATTTTCATGTTCTATTTGTACCTTTTGTATTTCATAATGTAGGTTTTCTTTTCACGCAGTTGCACAAATTTCGTGACATTTTACCACAATTTTGTGAAGCAGTTGTGCTTACAGCAGAGGGCGAGGTCATCACAGATACACAGAATCCATACTGAAATGTCCCACCGATGCCAGTGATAAAAATAGCAGCGATTACAACTGGACAGTCTAGCTGCAGAGATTGAGCATATGGACAGTTTTGCATTCTGTTTTGATATCAAAGATCATTAAAAGGATCATTAAATTCAACTTCCTTAACGCATGTGCCGAAGGTTGCAATTGTTTTAGCGTCTATGTTAAATTATTAATGCTGAATGCTCATTTTGGCTCTGCAGGCTACAGCAGTCAGGGCATTTTCATGTATTCCTATGCTTGACATTCACGCACTGTATAAGAAAAGAAAATGTAAGGTGGACAAAAAATAATGTTGAATATTACCTACCAGGAGTGTTAGGTACTGTGGCATAGCTGGAGCCAGGTCGTTGTCATTTCTGCGATCTTTACACATCCATCACATTTTAAACTGGTGCTGCAGACATATAACTTTGTACAGAAATGATTAACTTTCCATTCAGGCCAAAGAGGAAAGGTGAGTTATTGTGTGTGTGTGTGTGTGTGTGTGTGTGTATGCATCAGTAACGTGAAGAGCTACACTGTTTCAATTTGTGTTTGCTTTAGGATTTTGCCCAATGATGATGCCAGGCTTTGCTCAAAATATATGAAGAAAGTTAATTATTGTCTTGCAGTCTTCTTGAAGAGTTAAACATAGACATGACTATAAATTCCTCATGAAACCTGAAACTCTTGAGGATTTGTTCCTGATGTTCTGATCAAGCAAGCAAAAGTATTCATCGCAAATTTAAACCAACCAGACATGTTCTTGGTTAATTAAACTATTCTAAAAGTGCTTGGTTGAATTCCCTCAGGCCTCTGATGAAAGACAAGACATCCTGAATGAGCTAAAAAAGTGCCACCCTGTTCCTTCAGAGCCACAGTGAGAGAAATAAGAGAGGTAATTTAAGGCACTGAGAGAAATGTAGAGATGTTCTTCATTGTGTTTGAGAAGAGAAAAGTACAGCTAGATACTGATTATAAATGGAAACTAGGGGATACGCTGTACCTGATGAAGGCGGATGAGAAGGATGAGTGGTTTTATAGCCACTGAGAATAGAGAGCCAAAGAGCAGAGCAAAATCCTTGGTTGTGAAAGTGTAATGGCGTATAAAAAACCACTATCCTACTTTTGAAAAACAAAACGGTCCCTAGATGAAGTAGATTTAGCCACCTAATGCAGGACAACATGGCACCAGGGGTATCAAACGCCTTACATTGCACATTTTACAAATGTCTCCTCAGCAGCAACAACGTAAACAGAGACCAGCTGCTCAACTGCGAATCAGCTGAATATGATCAACTTTAATGTTGGATGGAAGTTATTTTGAGCAGCTGGGACTTTTATTTGTCAGACCACCCACTGTGACCAAAACACAAAGTTGTGCGTGCTCTTCTCTCTTGTCTTTAATGAGTGCAGCTCCACCTGTCCATCACATTACTCCAGTGTGTAATGCCTCACATCATGGTAACGACAGTAATGCCACAGTAAGAACTGGTGAGGTTGATGACCCGTTCCTCCTCTTTTAAACATGAATTTCAAATTTGAATTGAAAAGGAATTAAATGCAGCTACAACTTATATTACATATTATATCATGGATGTGTGACACTGACTTGAGAACGAAGGTAAACGACAAATAGTCAGCAGCATTTTAATGAAAAATTCCTCCTGTTTGGGGGCCTGGCCTAAAAGTCTGTATCACTGCCAATGTTTATTATGGAGCCTGCTGCTGTGGCGACATTATTCATGAGTCATGTGACTCAAGGGATGGCAAGGTCAGACTGTCGGTTGTTTGGTCCACCACTTTGGTCCAGAGTGAAATATCTCTACAAAAATTGGGATAGATTGCTATGAAATTTCATACAAACAATCAGAGTCCCCAGAAAACTAATCCCACTGAATGGTGATCACCTGACTTTTCAAATAGCACCAACACGTTGGGTTTTAAGGAAATGTGCCATCAGGTCCAATACTTAAATCTGCATATTTTACATCTCTGCAGAAACAAGTCATTAACTCTCTCATATAATCATCAATATGTTGGAGTAGCTAACAGTTGCTTATTTATACATCCAGCAGTCAACATTGTCCACCTGGTGAATGGAAATCCAATATCTACTGTTTTAGCTCTGTTTTTGTTTTCTACCAACTCCTGTGGGAAATATCTGGCTTTTCAGCTGCTAAATGCTCCACTATGTTCACCAGCTCGTCTAAAGCTAACTGTGCCTGATTGGTGTTTGCTGCTGAGCAGGTAGTGTACAGTGGGTTTGTAGAGCTTTATCTCTGAAAACAGATGCCTGCTGTGACCAAAGCCAACATTATGAGAGCAGCGGAAATGCAACACTAACCACTGGAGTTTGCCTTTAATGGAGTCAGCTTTCTGAACAGTTTCAAAACGTTCTTCTAAACAGACTAGACAAATGCTAAATGTCACTTAAGCATTTGAATAGGAGGTGTTATTAATTTTTCCATTAAAGGGCCATAACAACATTTATTGTTATCCCAGAATTTATAAAATCTTGCATTAAACACATCTTAACCTTTTTGTAACAGAACGTTAATGCTCAATCAAGGCATATTTTATTTATCAACATGAATAAACTTCTTTTTTATGCTGTTTTTACCTTTCACCGTTAGTAATGCTACTCAATAAAGTTTGACATAGTCCTGCATGAACAATGATCTCAAACAGGTTGATAAGGAAGCTGAGATTTTGTCTAAAAGTGAAAACTACCAAAATCAGAAAGCTAATTGTTTTGGATGTGACAATACATAAGGTTAGTCAGTACTTTTCTAGTCAACACTAATTAAATAAAATTGTTGCCGTTACTAATCTGTAAAGCACATTATCAACCAAACTGGCCAAAAAACATCATCCCTCTATCACGCTCAAAGTCTGTAGTAATGGCTTAAAATTTGCCATGAGGTGGCACTGCCACAGTTTATATTCGCAGCATGTGTGTCTCATCAAACACTGCATGTTTGCCAGAGGCTGGACTCTTTGTTTCGGGCCTTCAGAGAAAGACTTGGCAGCAGAAACAGACACTGAAGGAGTCGTGCCAAACTCGTAAGGTCCTCCCAAGTAGACAGAGAGTCATGGTAACGCTTGATCACGATGAATAATGAATGACTCACAGGTTCACTTTACAAGGAGCTTTTCAGGTTCAGGCACACACGAACTATATTCTCATTATGTGAGTGTGAACTCCAGTCAAGGCAGGGTGTCTTACAGTACGCCAACGGGTTCCCTTACAACTTCTCTAACTCCGCTCAATATTTCCGAAAAACACTTGACAGGACTTGAATAATGTTTAATTTAGTTAGTTTAGTAAAGTTAAAGGGGGCAGGACAAATTCAATTCTTCACTTTTTAGCTCTTAGAAACTAAACTGTGTGTTTCCACCAGGAGGAGTCAAAATGGCTGGTTAAGTTTTTTTTTTTTTTTTTTTTTTTTTAAGTGGATCATTCTCAAGCTCCGTCACTCACTAAAAACCTGATTAGTTATCTGTGTTTGAATCTCTGTCGAGGCGAAACTGTTGATCAGAATGCGTTTCGTTTTTAATCCGGTCATCATCAGTGCTCAAAGAGTCTCTGTGTATATCAGTAATAGACACGTATGCAAACATAATTTGTATCTTTCTGAAATAAGCCTTTCTCTCTCTCTCTCTCTCTGACTTGATGTGTATTTTTGATAGTGTATGTGTCATCCTGATCTTGACTCTAGTTTGCTTCTCATGTCCTGCAGTATTTAATGGTTCACTTCAAAGATCAGCCCTAAGGCCATTTGTGACCAATCATAAAAAAGGAAACAGATGTCCCCTTTGACTTTTACTGTGCATAAGGTTCATCAACCCTTTGGTCTGTCAATTATTTACCTGCTTGGCCTTCCTCTGTAACCTTAGTTTACTTCTTCATTATAAGGCATTTCTTTTCAGCAAACAGGACGTGGCTTTTTGTAAACCTGATATCACACAGACACTATATACATACACATACACACACACACACAGTTCAGAGACAAAGCTTCTACACGCAGAGCTTTTAGTTGTCCTAAAAGTTGCAGTCATGTTGAATCAGTTTTCTAATCCCTGGTGAAAGGAAACAAGGTGCAACCACTGCAGGTAAAAACAAGATTCACAAAAGAATTAATATAACATATTGATGTTAGTAAAAAACTACTGCTCAGATGAATCAACTATGTTTGTGGAGTAGCAGTCTTCTTGTCTTTTGATGTCACACTGTGAACAAATAGAAAACACACATCTCACTTTATATGATACATTTATCCTCAGAGTCTTCTGGCCATAAAGCACAAGACAGACTGACCAATTAGGCGACAGATACCGGCGCGTGCATACAGGCTCGCTGGTTATTCCAAATGACAAATTTGCAAATGAACCAGCACAGCAGCGATATATCATTCAGCTCATGGAAATAAACTTGAAACGTGAGAGTCAAAATCCCACGTTGTATATTGTACCATTATGCCCTTGAGCGTGGCACTTAAACCAGATTGCCAGTAAATCTTCAGCTCAACACAAATGGCTCTTCTGTCGGGTGTGACGCCACTAAAAGCCCTCTGGATTCAGGTATCAGAGACGTTAGAGGAGGAATTGGAGTGAAAACAGGTGCAGAATACTGCTGGAGGACAAGTTTCACACTCAAGTCAGGTATCCAGTGTCCATATGACTCACACCTAAATAAATCATGATCAATTAATTTCCAGCACAATGGAGGAGAGTCACATTGGATTTTTGCTGAAACTTGGGGGGATTATTATTTTTGCAGAGTATTGGTTAGACCATGGTTTGTTGTGCATTTGGTGAGTTTCTCCTCAGAGTGAATGCATAAAGATTTACTCAGGTAGTGAATTAGCCATCAGTGTAAGTGACAAGAATCCCTGGTGGTCCAATTTTCCTCAAAAAACTAAACCTCAAAATATAATATAATTATAGAATGAAAACACTGCACTCCTATATGTGGTCATATATAAAATAAGGAAATTGTCTATTATAGCTCAAATGAATAGTTTGTCTATATAGCTTGACTTCAATATTGGTGTTTAAATATTCCTTAACTGCTCATCCTTACCTGTGTGTGTGTGTGTGTGTGTGTGTGTGTGTGTGTGTGTGTGTGTGTGTGTGTGTGTATTGTTCTCCAGTATCCTGTATTATTTTCCACATGAAAATAATACACACTCTGGTACTCTTTGAATACCAAAGCTTAATATCAATGGGATTAACCTGGTTGAATAAAGTTTATGTGATATTTTTTAAAGCTTCAGCAGCAGGATTAACCTGGTTCAAACAAGGTTAATCCAAGTTTTTATAATTCTTTCTTCTATCAGAAGTAGTAATCAGATTTTATACAGTAAAATTTTTTTGGTTTTATGATCTTTGTTGATCTTAAACTTCCATAAAAGAACAATTATTGTCAGTATGAGTTGAATAGATAGATAGATAGATAGATAGATAGATAGATAGATAGATAGATAGATAGATAGGAAACTTACTGGATTTTAACGACATGCCGTAACTGGGATGTATGCATCCAGGTAATAGAGACCAGAAACATAACAGTTCAGGGTTAAATGACTTAAAAGCTCTCCAGCAGTGTGTACTGTGACCGTGTCCTACTGAATACTGACAAGGTTCAGATATCGTAGGATATTGTGGCTTTGATGAGCGCTTATATCTCGTTAATGATACGTGGCTTGAATCGATGTAGACTGCCTTCATTCATCGGAGTGCACACACAGAGAGAGAAAAAGAAGCTTCCGCCTCAAGAAGGTGGGAAGTGTCACGTGGTACGTGATCCCAGCCTATCGGGAGTAAGTGCGCATTGCGATCCTGTGCAGAGAGATTGTTTTATTAAAGGGTTGGTGGTAATCAATGAGCGAGTAGAGCTGACTGACCGCGATACTGAAAGTTAGTTCATGATGGACTGAGTTTCAGAACCATGGACAGCTCCACTCTCACGTTTCCTGGCAGCACAAATAGATCACTATGATCACTATAATCACTATAATACAACATTTCCTTATTTTAAACTCGAGTTAAGATGTGTCCAACTTTGCAGATGTTCAGGTTCTGTTGGTGTTTGCTGGTTACATGGAGGATGATGTTTAGATGATATCTATAGTGAGAGGCAACTTTACGAATCCAATGCAACTGAAGCAGAGAAAGCCCTGTGTGCAAACGATGCAGCTCTGACTAAAACCCCACATAAGTAACTCCAGTATAGCCCAACAGCACGAAGATTAAATTTGTTGCTGCTGCAACGCCAGGGTGTGTGCATGATTGGGTTTCAGCCTTTTTGGTTTATGTCTCCACAGCTGCTGAATCTCGGGCAGTTGGCTGTATTTCCTCGGGGTGATATAACTCTGCTACTCCATTAATAACGCAGCCACCAACGGTCAAATCAATCTGTGGCTGCAGACACAGGCCCCGACCATAAGTGAAACAGGCCTGCATGGTCACATGGTCAGCGGCCAATGAGCTGAATGAAATCAGCATCTTGTAAATCAGAGGCGACAGCAAGCTGCGTGTGTTTCCTATGAAGTCAATAAATGGGGAATCAGTCAGGAAATTTATGAATAGGCCAGGCTGAAGGGTGCAGTGTAAAAAAAAAAAACCTAAAGTACATATGTGGGGATGCAGAGGTATATTTGTGAAGTTAAATTTAGCAACAAAAAGAAAAAAAACACACACCTATTACACTTTTCTTTATTCTCTTTTCTGGGTTTAGACAGAAGTTCATAGTTTTTTTATGAAAAGTTCAGGTCTTAATGAGAAAATATGCAAATATATAAAGTGCAGTTAGAAAAGCAATAATCCAGTTGTTTGGGTTTTTTTTTGTTTAGACCTGGTGAAAAAAGGTTGGACTTCTTATCGCATGGTTGCAACCTTTTCATGACGTCGAGCCAGTTGTTTTGGTCCCCTCTGCCCAATCGGAGTCTCCGTTCACATTCTACCGGAGCCGAAATGGGTCTGTTCATGCAGCGTCTCTGTCCTCCCGTAAGTACCATAACGCCCTTCGTCGGGTGCTCTGTGGTACCCGACTGCTGCTTTAACCAGCAGCACTGACATGGAAACCCCATTGCAGCTGCAGAACGATTTCTTTCCAGAGCAGCAGTTCCAGCACTGTAAGTACCAGCACTACTGCGGGCGGGAGGATCGGCTCAGCAAGCAGCACGACCAATGCTGCACCTGCAATAATTGCACCTGTGATGCGAGAAAAAGCCTCGTCTTTCGCGGGACGTCGCCGACCACTGTGGGAACTTTAAGGACACCTTCTGAAACGTCTTCGAGGCAAGGTTGCCAGTACAGCGTCTGCGAGTTCACACCCTCTAGTCATGGTAGTTCATCCAGACATCATCATCTTCACCATCAGCAGCAGCAGCAGCAGCAGCATTGCCGCGATCGGCAGCGGGGCAGCCTGGGCAGCAGCCACAAAGACAGTAACTCCTACAATGAAATAGCCATGAGCAGCTGCAGATACAACGGCGGCGTAATGCGGCCGCTGAGCAACTTGAGCTCGTCCCGCAGAAACATACACGAGTTTGATTCCGAGTCCCAGCCTTTGCAGCCCATCTCCGCCGCAGATGCGTCGGACACTTTAGTATCCAAGCCGGAGAATAATTCCACCACCCTGATGCCTTACGCATCGGGAGACGGAGGGGGAGGCTGCAGCCACAGCAGCGGCAAATCGGGTAAAAAGAAGAACCAGAACATTGGGGAAAAGCTCGGGCACAGGAGGGCCTTGTTTGAGAAAAGGAAGCGGCTCAGCGACTATGCTTTAATCTTTGGGATGTTTGGGATCGTTGTTATGGTTATAGAGACTGAACTCTCGTGGGGAGCCTATGGAAAGGTGCGTATTTAGAGTTAATTTAGTAGCATGAGGCTGACAGAGCGAGCCTTTGACCTTAAACAACTTCTGCCCAAAGAATTCAATTAAAACAGTCTGTTTTAAATAGCAGGCAAGAAAAGTGTGTGTTCACACTATAAAGTAAGTGTCCCATGTCACATACAGGCCAAAAGGCCCGCTGCTGTCCAACCATGAAGGAGAATCCCATAGAAGATAGAAGAAGATATCACATGTCAGCAGAAGATGAATATATAGTGTATTATTTATGCATATCTTTGTCACACGTGTAGCAGATGGTTTGTTATGTAAAAAAAAATGTGATTTTTATGCTGTGATGTTGTGTCTTGTTTGGCTTTAGTGTTGTCGCTCTTTTCCAGGAGTCCCTGTATTCATTAGCTCTAAAATGCCTGATAAGCCTTTCTACAATCATTCTCCTGGGGCTGATTATCATATACCATGCAAGAGAGATACAGGTAATGTTGAAACACTTACTCTTTTTTTTAATGTTACTAGAATGGGAATGGGGAAGGGTCTGCCATACTAGCAAATGTGTCTTTTTCATATTTAGTAAATGCTCAGTTTGATGTGATATGTCCACACGCTTGTAAAAGTGCAGTTTATAGGATGTCACGAATTGGGTTTGGTAGCAGGAAAATTTCCCCCCTGAGTATTCTCATGTTAGAGAGAGAGATTATTGATTTACAAAAGCAAATAACTTCTTGTGAAAGCGAGTGAAGTGAAGTGAAGTGAGATTTATTCAATGAAAACGTGCAACATTGTGCAACACATAGAAGATCTTAACAGCTTTATTTATTTTCTTTTTTTTTTATTTCCAAGGATAATGTCATTTTTGGACTGTTGATTGAAGTGGGTCCCATCATCATATGAACCCATGTTATAGGTTGATTATACATTCTGATGATTTAAAGACTCAGTGAATGAATGTAGATTGTCAGCCTCCCCCGAGACGTTTCAGCACTTGTGTCATTGTTGAAATTAATGGTATCACTTTCAGCAGGGTGGGTGTATACTTGCTACAACGTTTTCATGTGCTTTAAAGAATTAAATCAACTTAATAGAAAGAAGAAAAAAAACTTCACTTCAAAAGAAACACTGCTCAAGCATTTTTCCTGAATCTTGAATGACGCAACATTTAATCATGTTCATTTTTTTTTTTTTTTACTTTTAATCAAGATCAAAAAGTGCCTTTAGCTAAATTGTTCGAGCTGATCCGGCTGTTTTCATCTCTGCTCTTAGATTCAAGATGTAAAATAGGTGTATTTATGCAACAGAAAACATATTACATTTGGGTGAAACGCCGGGTTTTTATCTTTTGCATTAAAAGCTTGATTTGCTAGAGTATATTCATCAGCCTTGTTGGTATATTTTGCATTTACAAGTCCCAGGGGAGTATCAGTCATTGGAATAGCCCAACAGTAAAACGTCTCACCCCTTCAGATGTCTCATTGTAAACCTTTCTTTATGACGGATGATAGAAGTGCACAGACAGCATAACCATATTTCAATGCATAACAGAAGCTTTTCATTTCCTATGAAGGCACTTCCCAGTAGCTGTTTACAAATTAGAAAGCATACGTTTACACTCCTTCAGCCGCCACACCTTTCACTCTAATCCTGGTGTAAATTATTCAATTCATAAACTGATCTTTTTCACCTCTTGCCCGTACAAACTTTCCTCATTGGTAAATAATGTAAGTATTTAGTTGTGACTGCTATATTGCAAAGGTGCATTTCTCATCACGGCAGGTTTCCATTAATGGGTTTTGTGAAAGATTGTGTTAAATTTGGTCGTTGTTCCTCAGCGGTATATTGACGGTCCCCTCTCACGATAAACCAGTTAAATGCTTGAGCACTGAATTGTGCTGCATGCTTGTAGCCACTGTGCTGGTTCTAATGTTTCATATACTGTTAGTATCATGATTAGGGCTACAGCTAATGCTTATTTTCATTATAAGTTAAGAAATGGATGAAATGTCTCGTTTAGTCCAATCAGCAGACTTTACTGTCATGTATGACCAAAGAAGATCTGAGCATCTCTAAACCTGCCGATGTTTGTTTTGTAATAATTAACCAATTATCTAAACAGATGCTAATTAATTTTCTGTTGATTGAATAATCCTTTAATCAACTATTTGTTCCAGCTCTAATCATGGTAATGGCAACGCTTGTGTATTGATAAATATGATAAATATGGTTGCAATACCCAGTTTTACAAAGCTTGAATCCTGTTTCAGGAATCCTGTCCTGAAATTCTCATTTTAGCACCAAAACTTTTCTTTCCATAATTTCATTGTCAGCAGCTGCACATTTACCCACAGGAAGGCTGCTCAAACCTCTTTGATCCAGACTCCACTGACAGTCACGTCAATATCCAAAACATGTTTCGCCCCAGATAACTCTCTCACAACTCAAGACATTTCCTCCTTTGTTGACCTAGAAAATTAAGGCAATTGTTTACCTGAGAGTTGATGACTGCAGTGTACTTTACACCAGATATGCCCTCTCAATCATGATTTATATACAATTTATTATTTATTAATGAAGCAGCCTGAATACTTGCATGAATCAGAAAGCATCCTCACATCGCTGCAGTCTTACTCACTCCTTTCCGCTTCTCTATAAATGTGAAAGTTGATTATGAGTTCCTTCGTCTAATTCATTGCTTTTGGAGAAAATTATCAGTTCATTTCCTGGAAACTGACTCTGTCCTACTATTTAAATCCAGTCCGTAGTGTTTGTACTTCAACTTCCACCACGCCAGCTGCTCCTTTCTTTCCCTGCCTAAAGGGCTTTTGTGCCTGTTGTTGCTAGTCTGTCATTACTCGGTGCCTGCAGGCTGACATACGTGCCTGCACACACACACGCACACACACACACACAAATTATTCCAAATCTATCTTGCTAATGACACACAGGAACACACAGCAGCTCTGGGATGTGTGCTCCCTTCTTATTTCTTCTGCGATTCTGACATTTTCTGCTCACTACAGCACTTTTGATAAACCTGTTTAGTTACACACATCTGATAAAGATGTGATTTGACATCATGTGTAAAAGGTGGACCAAGTCAACAGGCTTTTAAAACTCGAATATTCAAATAATAAAATATTCAAACTTAAGATTCACTTTTCATTAGTGGTAATTTAAACATAAATGTTATTCTGACAAGTTCAAACTGAGAAAATATTTTTTTCACAAGTTGCTCACGTTCTAAGTTTTAATAAAAACGTATGTGAGAGATATCCTTAGTATTAGTCCGGCACATTACGCTTATGACCGCAATTGTTTTCATTATCAGTTAATCCATCAATAATTTTCTGTTTTAATCAATTAGTTGTTTGGTCTATAAAATGTTAGAAAATAAAGGAACTGTTTTCCAAAGTCCAAGATGCAACTTAACTTCTTCTTGCTGTCTTGTTTTGTCCCAACTGACAGTCCAGAGTCCAAAAAATACTCAAAACTGTTTAATAGATTTTGAGTATTTTTTATGATTTATTTTCTACTGATTGACCAATCGTTGCATTACTAGTTTAGATAAAAACAAAAGAAAATGCTGCATCTTCTGATCTGATAATCTAACTAAAACGACTCCATATTTAGCATTATCGCCTGGATGAAACAGTGCACCAACTATACTTCGAACACTCTACTAACTATTGCATTGGTAATCTAATCTCCTTGGTTTGTGACTTCATTTGTGTTAACATTCACATTATTTGTGATTTTAGAGTACTATTTCTAAAGTGTGCTTTTCCATGTGGGAGGTTTTGCTCCTGCAGTGAAATAGATTATGCATGCACATCCATGTGTACTCACAGATGCTTGTCAGATGTAGAGGCATAAGTCACAATGATGAAATATTTCTTCACCGCTTCTATCTCCCTTAAAACTGATTTACTTGTCAAACTCCAGTAAAGTTTGTGCTCTCTCTCTCTCACTTTCATAGGTTTTAACAACAGAAAGTTTTTCTCCTCAGACTCACTGAAGCCTCAAAAGGTCAGACGGGATAGATGTTGGACACCAAGTGTCATTTGAGTCATTAAGGGCAATGGCAGTGATGTTTTTTTATGTTGCTACAATCAATGTAAAGCATGTACCTTCAAATGTTAGCAGCCTGACTCAGTCCAAATGATGTCTTTTGTTGACAGCTGATGATCTGCTCGAGGAATTTTCAGACTTTTTAGTTTAGTTGAGTTTGCTGCATTAGCAGGCAACGATTTACTGTACAGTACGAGAGGAAATGGAAAGGTTAGAAATGGCAGCAATCTCCCTGACTTTGAATTATCATTGTCAAAGTCTGATATGAAGCTACGAACCGGGAACATCTTCCTGTTCTCGCTGCTAAGACGGTTGATGAGTTCACCTTATTCCTTGAAAGACAGAAAGTGACATTCTGAAAGTTTTCTCTTCTTCTCACATCGAAGGCTCTTTGCCGAGGGGCATTTGTGTTAAGGCCATTGCTATGTCGCCGTACCTTGTGATGACAGTTCTGCTGAGTTTCTCTTAAACTAATACAAAATGCTTTGGGGCATGTTCTATCTTTGTGATAAAAGTCAGTGCTGATGTTTCACAGCTGCACGGTATTAAACTTTACAATCTGCAGAAAAAAAAGAAAAAGAAAATAACAACACGTTAGCCAAACCATGCCAGTGAATCCCGTCAGAGCCAAACCTGGCCGAGCTCGTCAGACCACCTCTGGGTGGTGTGTATGTGTCAGAGATACGGTGTAACTGCAGGAGACGCTCTGCATTTCTCACAGTGAAATCTGTCCTCTATCTGAGACTCCAGACTGGAGTCAGATAACCGCCACTAGCTGCTGACCTCGGTGTTTTCACTGACACTCCTGACGAGTCGTGAATCTTAAGGATTACTTATTGATGGCATTTACTAAACCATGACTCTAAACATGCAGACGTTTTTTTTAGTTTATTAATGTTTGCATCTTGGCTGCAAGAAAGAAAGAAAGAAAGAAAGAAAGAAAGATATATTCAGGCTTTTACTTTGGGTCAGAGAGTTTTTACTTTGCTCGAGTAGAAGAATGTTTATGCAAACGTGCAACTTAATTTCAAAAACAAAAGCAAACCGAACCTGCAACCACTTCAGATTTACTAAGCAAAGTGGCCTCTTAGTGGCTCGCTTTGATATCATAAATAACGCATTGCATTAATGTCTAATTGGGCTGAACCTCTCAACCTAATTCACTAATGAGATTGAGCGATTTCATTCTCAGTGACAAGATATATGTTCCCATCTCCACATTACACAGATTAAATATTGAGCCGGACTCCATTAGTTATATTGAGGATAGTGAAACCAGTAACCAACCCAGCGAGCATCGCAGGTGAGCTCCTCCGAAGGCTATACAGTGAAGAAGATGCAGGACAGCAGCAGGCGGGGGATGATCTCAGGACATGTTCAGCTGTGCTGCCTCTCAACCTGACATGAATTAAATGTTCCCATGCATTCTTAATGATTATAGACTCCATTAGAAAACAAGCAGTTGGATTTCATTTAGAAAATGGTTGCTATATTGGCTTTTTGTTCTCTGAGATCTGTTGTACGTATGTGCTTTTCAGTCATTGTGACAGAGTTTAAGACCATGAAAATTACATTTTTAGAGAGCTGTTTTTTTAAGACTTAGCTGTAGGGTTGAATTGTCTCATTTTCCAGAGGAGGTATCTGTCTATGCAGTTTTTGTTTCATGTGTTTTCCAGAGTAACAGGAAAGCACGTTTAAGGAAAGAGATGTTTTTAAATTTTAATTTTTAAATGCTGTGAGCAACACAAATTTAAATTCACATGAGACAGATATCTCAAAACATGACCAAATCAAATCCAAAACGCTGTGCATTGTGGGATACCCCTAGAGTTAATTGAGAAAATATTGTGTTTGTAATTTGGGTGAACTGACATTACAACCTCTGTAGCAAAGTACTGTTTAGTTTCTGTTTTTTCTGTTTTTTATGCAGTTTGTGTTTGACTTTGACAGATGATGGTGTGGTTTTACAAGGCTTTGACATATTAACAAATTTGAAAGGTTTTGCTTCTCAACCCAGATTTGCAGCTCCGTTAGTTGTCTCATGTTGTTTAAAATACTGAAATAAAAAAATCCGATTGTCAGACCTCTACTTCGCCTGAAAAAATGCATTGTAGACATTTTTTTAGCTGTGATCAAATTAGTTAAAAAATCAATTCACTTACAATGTTGATATTATTTGTTAGTTTTTATTTTGACGTTTTTCTTCTGCAGAGGTTCATATCTGTTGGTTCTGCTGCTAGCATGGAATATTTGATGCTCTGAGGTAAAGGGCCCTTGAGTATTGTATTTCAGGTCAATCCATTACCATAATTGCTTTTAGCCACCAAGTAGGCTTTCCTTATGCAACCTGCCTTTAAATGTTTAATTACATTGTTTTGAGGTGACAAACTTTGTAAATGCTTTTGACAGGGACAGGTTTGTTGTTTAAAACGTAAAATAACACGCAGCTTGTACTGTGTGGAAACAATAGATTTAGCTGTTTTTCAGAGCCTATTTCTGTAAGTAAGAAACTGAAGCAGCGTGCAGTCGCAGCTTGTGTTTCCATGTCTACATTACACTCACTTGGAAAGCCGAACAAGACAAGCTGTGGTTAGAGTTACACACTTCTCTGACAGATGTCAGTTTGTTAAAAGAGCTCGGTGTCACTCATTTGATATGAACAACTGCCTCTGAAAATTTAATCTATGTGTTTTCTTTTTTTTTTTGATTGTTGCTTTTAAGTATATATCAACACAGGCTTTGTGGGGCAGTTTATCTGGGGACATGTGTTAGTTGTAGCTTCTTGTGTTTTCCTTATAATGTGCCAGCTCGTTGTCGGCTGATATTTCTTGTACAGTAATTGCTGGACATATAATTGGCTTAGAAAGCTATAATAAGGGTGCTGTTGTGGGTTCAATGTTGAAGCGGGTGTCTGTAGTTTCAAGAGTGCCTTTGAAGCTGCCAAATTGTACTATGCGGAGCATTCATGTATGTCTGTGAGGGAAGTGGCGGTGCACAGTGTTATTGATTTTTTTTTTTCTTTTCTATGTGCCTCCTTTGTCCTTGATTTGAACATGTTTCTTTTCAGAGATATATGACTGGTTCAGCCATTTAATTTTATGTAACATATCAGAGCTAAATTTACAATCTAGGTCACTGATCCCATTAGCCCTCCAGGATTGGGACAGGTTTTTTTTTTTTTTTTTTACTTCTGTAATGAGAAATTCCAAATTAAACTAAATGGAGACTGATTGGCAAGATGCCGAGCGGTGATGTGTGCCTCCAATGTGTAATTTATATCTCACACTCTTATCTGCATTCATTTTAGCTGCTCTTTTGACTGATAAATCAGCATATCCAGTGTATTTCAGACTTAACTTAACTTCACTTAACCTATTGGACTCCTGGACTATTTCACATTCTTCCTCTTGGGTAAATGCTGGCAGGTATTTGTGTGAGTGGGAATTAAAACTTACTAAAAATCCAAACTGCATACTTTAAACATGAGGAGATGAGCTTAAAGATGAACTGTGCACAATCTCCGAGAGTTGCTCAACTGTAAGCAAAAACATTGCATGTGCATATTTTCTATTTTAAAGCCTGAAGAATCACTGGACATGTCGTATATATATAATTCATTACCGTGCATATTAGAGAGGTTTTTCATTCACAACTATCACATTCAAAATGTAATCATGTGCAGTTTTTCCTCTTCTTTCCTTAGAAAGGCTTCTGCTCTCATTGCAAAAACAGCCCGCCAGGAAACCCGGCTCGTATTTGCTGACAGCAACATTTTGTGAAATATGTACTGCCAGTTGTGACGGCCTGTAAACTGGCAGAGGACCTTGGGGTGATTGAGTGTATAGACCAGAAGATGTTGTGGAGGATTATCAGTGTGGCACGTCAAAGAGAAAAATAATCTTTGACAATTTCAGGAGAAGCTAATACAGTTTGATAGTATTTAATCCACTACACACACCATCAAATATAATACTCAGTGGAAGGAGTAAGCTTGAGATAGTGCATCTACAACCATTAACGTGATCAGGGATCACTGTGAATGAGCTGGTGATGGCTGGGCTATTAGTTCAGGGTGAGTACACTGAGCCATGAATCTTGGTAGATAACTAAAGATTGGATTGAAAGTGAGGAGGAGAGTAGGGAGGGGAGAAACGAGAGGAGGTGACAGCAGCAGAGGTGACCATATGAGGAGGCGACAGTATATGACAGAGGACAGGGTGGAGAAGAGTGATGAGGGCTGTTGAAATCCACCCACACTCAAGTCCCCTGTGAAATGGCCTACCTTCTGGTCAGGGTGGCCAGGATACGAGAACCTAATGCTAATGTGGAAGTGGCAGATGTTCTCATCAGTACAGTGCTTTGAAGTGGAAAACGCTTACTGTATGCTGCTAATGTAACAAGTATTTTTTAAATTTTTATAGTCAGGTGGTCAGAAAGTGGTGAGAGAAACAGAGGAAGAGAAATACGTGACAGAATTCAGTCCCAGAGTAGCAGAGACGCACATTAATAGTCGTTATTTGGAGCATATTACATAAAAACATAGAAAAGAACAATAACATTCTGTAGACTTTTGTTTTCAAACCTTTTCAACCTTCATCAGACACTCATTTAAATATCTAAACCACATTTCTGAAACAAAAAAAACCGACCACTTTTTCCCAAATGTTGTTTTGAGCACAGTGATATGGATTAATCGTATTCCCTGGAAAATGGACAGAAATTATGTTATGGATATATATCAAAGTAGTAAATAGTAGACTACTTGCAAAAAAAGGTTCAATAATGTGATTCAAAAATGACTTGAGGCTATTTGTGACTTATAGTTTTAATGGGTTTAATGATTTCCTGTAGCTTGCTGTGTCACCATGATGAAAATGTTAGTGGGCTTTTACACTTCGTCAGCTTCTCCGTGCCCTGTGTTTGCAGCTATTTATGGTGGACAACGCAGCTGATGACTGGAGGATAGCCATGACGTATGAGCGCATCTTCTTCATCTGCCTGGAGATCCTGGTATGCGCCATCCACCCTATCCCAGGGAACTACACCTTCACCTGGACAGCACGCCTGGCCTACTCCTATGTGCCATCCAAGACGGATGCGGATGTGGACATCATCCTGTCCATCCCCATGTTCCTGCGGCTGTACCTCATCGCTCGTGTCATGCTGCTGCACAGCAAGCTCTTCACGGACGCCTCATCCCGTAGCATCGGTGCACTGAACAAGATAAACTTTAACACACGCTTTGTGATGAAGACCCTCATGACCATCTGTCCCGGCACTGTGCTGCTGGTCTTCACCATCTCGCTGTGGATCATCGCTGCATGGACTGTGAGAGCATGCGAGAGGTGCCTGGATCAGTTTCTCACGCTATGCTGCGCTGCTCAGCATGAAACATAGATTAGGCATAAAATAGATAATGTACACACTTCTTATCTCTTTCTGTGTCTGAGCATTAAGATATAAAGATTTACACATCCTGTAAGAAAAGATTAGAGGTCTGCAGTATTATTATGGCAAAAAGATTTAATACTATGTACTGCATGGTATTTTTATTTTTTTTTAAATGAGAATTAGTCATGAGGAGAAGCTGGAGTGCATCGGTTTCTACTGGTGCATAAAAGATGGTCAACCTATTGCATTTATTATTTATTACAGGTACCATGACAACCAGGACATAACCAGCAACTTTCTAGGAGCCATGTGGTTGATCTCAATCACGTTTCTTACCATTGGATATGGGGATATGGTCCCAAACACATATTGTGGGAAAGGAGTCTGCCTCCTGACTGGAATTATGGTGAGAAAAGCAAAGACTGAGTGCTTATTTTTTCTTTGAGGACTAACAGGAAGCATTATTGTTTATATGAAAGTAACTAATATTTTGTTAATATTTAATGCGCTGAAAAGAAACAGCTAACAAGCAAATCAAATACGTAAAAATCTGCATTATATTTGCGCCGGTCCATTCTTGTTACTTCACAGGGTGCTGGCTGCACTGCCTTGGTGGTGGCTGTGGTGGCAAAGAAACTGGAATTAACCAAAGCTGAAAAACATGTCCACAATTTTATGATGGACACCCAGCTAACAAAAAGAGTAAGTGAAATCGCCTCTCAGTTGTGCTGACATCAGGACATTGACATGTATTCTTAACCTAACATTTCCTCATTTTGTACTTGTAGGTGAAAAACACAGCTGCGAATGTTCTCAGGGAGACGTGGCTCATCTACAAGAACACCAAACTGGTGAGGAAGATGGACCATGCCAGAGTCCGGAAGCACCAGAGGAAATTTCTCCAAGCCATTCACCAGTAGGTACCGAGCTCTGAACCCTGAGCACACCACTCATGTTGGTCTAACATTAGTTTATCCAGCAGTGTATTCATTTAATCTACCGATGCAACACGAACCTGAAATCTGAATTGTTTGACACCTGTAGCAAAAAATGTGCTCCTATTACTTCATGATCCTGTGCTTCATGTTCATGTTTCACCTGACCCGACTAACTTTAAATTTACAGATGTGGTAATGAGTTGGCCTGACTCCGTTGATTCTGTGTCATAAAGAGTGGTAGAATATGCAAAAGAACTAGATTAATGTAAATGATATGCACGGAGACGCTAGAGGTTCTTGTAATACATTTATATTACAACAGGGTTGAAATGGTTGGTATGAAAAGGGCATATTTTAATCTGTGTCAAATGGCATTCTTAGTGAGATTTAGAAAACACGCTGTGGGAAATACAAAAAATCTTCTTTTACCTTGAAATATTCTCAAGTTACAGAATTCAGAATGATATTGATCTTTCTTTTTCTCGCCTTTTGCTGTCAGATTGACTCTTGTGTGTCTCTTTCGCTGTGAGTCAGATGTCAGGCTGACCTGAGGGTTGACACATCTGGGTTTCCACTTTTCTACTGGCTGGTCAGACACTTACCTGTCAGCTAGTCTTTTAGTGGGTCCCCAAGGACCCCCGAAGTGCTATCTAACTCCAAAACACTATCGATTTTTAGCCTCACCTCGCTCTTGTTTTTCTTCAACCTACAGTGCTTACAAGCACATCTGCTCTGTGGCTTCTTTCAGTAACTGGCAATCAACTCTTTATTAAAATAGGTAATTAGATGTACAGTGATTTTGTTATGATGTAATTTTAATACGCAAGTAAAATGTCCCGTTTTTTTTTATGTTTGTTTGCTTTCTGTAGTTTTTATGTATGTATATGGGTCTTTGTGGTCTCCTGTGTGCAACTTTGATTTGCTCATGAATATTTTGAAAACATATATTTATGTTTTAAAGACACTAGGATGTTTAATTACAAGGTAGAAAAACACATTAATTGTCTGCTGCTGCAACCCGCATCCAGATTTTATGCTGAGTAATTTTTTTTATGGTTGCTTCGTCAAGTCATTATGTCCTTGCTGTTGTGTTTAGCCGATTTGCAGCGGTGATGGCAACATCTCATGTCCACCTTCCTGTTCTCTAGGACAGCCTAATAATGGAAATCCCTTGGAGCTAAAGCTAAATCTATAAAGAGACAGATCTGTGTGCAAGGACAACTATTCAGCATAGTGTCCAGATTCTGCCGTCACACATCTACTTTATGAAGATTCTGTTTTCTTCGTGTTTTCACAGGACTTATTTCGGAGAGTTTTAAGAATTGCCTGTAGCCTATGTGTAGGGTGCGATGCTAAAATTCTGTATCAAGATGAATATAGGTCAGGAAATGGCCTGACAGCGAGTAGATTGCTGAAGTGGAGGGTTGGAAAAGGCTCACAATTGTCCTTGACCTGCCATTAGGCTATAGTAAACATCAAATCAGATATCATCCTGTCTGTTTCCTCTACTCAAAGCTGCAAGACTGTGCACCCACGAGTCCTCATCAGTCACAGTAAAGGATGTGAGGTGTAAACAGCTGGTAAATGGGGCTATAGACGCTTTGAGGCTCTATCTGTGTTGCCGAATGTGTTGGTCAAACAGACTGAAGTTAATAGGAAAGTTGTTTGGATTTAGCCAGGAGTAGTGTGAAGAAAAGGGATTAGACTTAGAGAGCAAGCACAGCTGCAGCTACCACAAACAGCCCAAACACAGCAAGATAACACTACGGTTGCTCAGAGATGAGGTGACAGTGTAAAGATGAGGGTTACAGCAGCCAGACTTGAGCGAAAACAGATTCTACCATCTGAATATGTTTATCTGATGTTGTAATAATTCATTTGTCTACTTCATGTTTCCTTTTTTTCCTGTTTGTGTCGACACAATGCAATAGAGCTCGGAAGTAAGTCTTCGCCTCACACGTAGATACAGACCTGTTGTGTGCATGCCGACAAGAGCTTGTTCTTGAACCCAATAATGTGACTAAAAAAAATTACACTCCCTCATTTGATAAGTGAAATTCATGTCACAAAAAAAAAAAAAAAAATGTTTTGAAATGACTAAAATGTTTCACACGACACAATCCTAATGTTGGCTGATTATTTCATTTAAACAGTTGCAAAGGTGTTCCCTCACATCTTCCATTCAATCGTCAACAGCTTTAAATAAAACCAGCACAAACACCCTTTTATTATTGAGTGGACAAACGCTGCACATTGCGAACACACTCATACTATGCTATATCAAGTGAATTTCAATTATCGGTGATGGAGGGTGTTTTTCTTTCCATTTCTGCATGGATGTGATGAGAATTTGATCTTTAATCAGAAAGCCACTGATTAAACTCCTATCAACTGTGCTTTCACGTACCGAAGGATGATGACTAGAGCTCTACAGGACCCAGACTTCCAGTAGCACGAGTATATATATTATTAATATCCCCTCAAATCATGATATATACACGTCATACAGACCAAGGCTCAGGGTCATCTTTCGGCGTGTGGAACCATTGTTTTACGCCTGTTACTACATTTGCAGCCACATTTCCTCCATTTCCCTGTTGGATGACACAGTAGCAAAAACGCTGATCTGCTGTTATCATGGCTGGTGAACAGCATGATAACAAAGACGTACAGCTGTGATGCATCTCTGGTCTCAGAGGAATAGACGCAGTTGAAACGCTCTTTTAGGTCATTTGGATAGTACATCTTACCACACCATAGGCATGATGTTGCACACATGCAACCAAATGTCTTACAGTACGTTTCAGACCACAACAACTGTTAAGTCAAGTGTCTCGGTACAGTTTATCCACCCCTCTGGGATTGCTGTCATTCTCTATTCACAAGGTTGAAGTGGGAATCGTTGTGAGACACAGGACAGTCAGTGTGTGTGTGTGTGTGTGTGTGTGTGTGTGTGTGTGTGTGTGCTTGTTAGCTCAGAGATCAGCAGATTGGAGAAACAGGAAAGTGACCTGAGAGGAAGGTCAGGGTAAAGCCTCTGAGCAATCCTGTTTGTGCCCGAGAGGCTGCAACTGTGACTGACAGCCTGAAACTACTGAAACAGTAGGGACGGGGGAAAAAAAGGCTGCAGGATGTCCAACCTGTCCTTTATAATACAAGATAATTTAGCATTTTAATCCCACAATAAGATAAACAGAGGTCATTACAAAAGAAACCAACTCAAAGGGGGTAAAAAATATGGTACAGCACTAACTGAGATTGCCTTAACATATTTAGTGGGGTATTGAAAGGATTAGCGTAGCTGTTCTCCCCTGATGAATAGCAAGCAGATTTAGAGTGCCCTTTCAATAGCAGAACTGCCCATGAGGAATGATTGACCAAGGGAAAGGGACACATAGAATATAAAAGACAGGACAAGTAGGCTTCTTGGTCCTGACCTCAATCTGCCCCACGCTTCGACCCCATTTGATAGCTAATGGTCATCCAACTGTGAAATGCGTAATTCTAACAGGTCTTACATCAACTGCAAAGTCATTAAACATTAGATATCTAATCATCTCAGATAGACTACCTCTTTGTTTTCTTCCATATACTTACTTGATTAATAAAAGTGCTATTTTGCAATAGCGTCCTCTACTTGTTTGTAGAATCTGCTCTGTATGAAGCATTTCGGTATTACTGCCTGTAGTTTGCCTGTAGTGACTCCTGTGGCACCCTCTGTTGGTCCAACCTCATCTTTGCTCCACAGCCTGTCTTCAGGAAACAGAAAACAGTCCTGCACTGCATGAGAATGGGTGTATCTGGGCTAATTATCAGTCTCCCCAAGGACCCCTTGAATCCCTTTTTTGATCCTCATTATTTTGTATTTCAATTCGCACAACCTAATGATCACCTCATACTCGAAGTGCATCAATGTCCCAGTTCATTATAGAAGGTTTCTTGATTAATTTGTCAAAGTCGTAAATGTTAACCAACCTGCCATCATTATGTTATTCTGTATATTGTGCCCGGTGTAATTTACCATGTGTGGAAGAAAACCTCCTTTATACCTTGAAACCACATGTGGTCGACAATATTGCACAGTTGCAGATTTTAAGCCCCTTGAGAGGATGAGTAAAAACAGGCTTTAGAAGCCTAATTAAACAGACAGAGATAACAGGAGATGTGAATTATTTAGGCATGTTGTATGGAGATGTTATTTTTTGCAAACTTTAGAAGTAGGTTCATTGTTGATTAAAAAAAAATAAAAAATAAAAAGTGGGCTATATCACATGTTATTTCAAACAATCATGATAGAAATAATACTTTTGACTTTGTAACTGGTAATGTATATATTTTTCCATCCATGATTCAAGATGAATAGGATTCCTCTAAGCAGCAAAATGTCACACTTCTGATGTCACATCTTTTTATGTTTGTATTGCAAAGTCTCAAAAGTAAAACCTGATGACCAGATACCTGCTGTCAAATAGTTAAACATTAATCTCTGTGTTTCTATGCATTGGGTGTTCTGATATGAGTCCTCCTCACTCCTTTGGTATAGTTCTATGTATTGGTTGAGAAGGAACTTATAGTAGTGCTGGTTTCATTCATCTCAGTGGCAGCGCCCTTCCTCTGAGGTTTCTTTTCCACTTGCATGCAGCTCAACCAAACAGACTGACCCCTGCATTCTCTACACACATCCTGTGCATGTCCTAGGAGTGCTCTCTCCATGTGTATGCCTTGTGTGTGCACAAAAAAATCTAATGATAAATTCTGATAGCGTTTATTTATTGGGTTCTGAATGGTCTTGTGTTCAGATTGAGAAGTGTTAAAATGGAGCAACGCAAGCTGAATGACCAAGCAAACTCACTAGTGGACCTTGCTAAGGTAAGCTAGACTAACAGTTCACTGCTGCACTGCACATTAGGATAGACAACTATCCTGACAAGTTTCTCTCCTTTGTGTGATTGAATTCAATGCATGCCAGTTCACTCGCTGGATTAGTTGTGTTTTATAATATAATCAAAGTCTACAGGTGTCAAATAAACAGACAGGCATTTCACAAGGGGATGAAAAAAAATAAATGCTGTATGTGTGGTAATTCTGGTTGTCTACACTCACCTGAGATCCTGATCTTTTGCCATAATAATGTCACTTTATTTTACAGAGTAAATTACAATCCCCAGGACATGTTCTCCTGAAAATTACTCAATGAGAGCAACACAAAATCCTTTTGTGTATGCAGAAAAGAAAAAAAACGAGGCTGTTTTTCACTTTATGTATTCTGTGATGTTTGTCTCCAGATGTACTAAACAGCAGTTGACAAACCTTAGGGAAAGACCAGGCATCGCGCCAGCCTGACACAGCAGAAACAGTAACCTGGGAAGGGAGACACACTGTGATCTGATGATTCAGCCAGAAGTAAAGGCAAAGAAAGAGAACAAAGAGAGGCAGAGGGCTTTGACATTCAAAAGTACACCCCAGTCTAAACTGGATTCAGGCCAGCATGTCATGAAAGGTATTAGTTAATATTGCCCAATCTCCTCATGCTGTAAAACAGTAGCAGGAGTTGAGATGTAAGATTGGATAAGATGGTTTATATAGCCTGTGCCACTCAGCTGGCTCTTTAATCGTTGTTATATAAGCCCGTAGCCATAAGAGGGCAGTGTATAGCTGCCGTAGTCGTCTCTTTATGCTCTTGGTGGAGAGATTGAACTAAATAGAGTTGAACATATTGGCAGCTGCATCGCCTGTGCAGTCACGTGAAATTCCTCAGATCACAATTTATCCCCTTAACTCATTATCTCTCCTGCAGTCTAATGTAGGATCTGGTTTCATTTAATGTGAGAGATGCAGTATGCGGTTTAATGTTATTGTTGTTGGGTTTTTTTTTGTCCACAGCATATTTTCATGTTTGCCATTCAGGCTGAATTACATGTCCTCAACTTGCAGTGTTTGTCCTCTTAAAGCTGTTGTTTGAAACACTCTCACTGCCGCTCTCCTCTCTCTCTCTCTCTCTTCTTCCCTCATTCTCCTGTCCAGAAATGAGATGATGCATTTGCGGTTCCATTATACAGCTGAAGTGGATCTATTACAACCATATATATATATTCTTGCTCCTTCAGTTTCATACTCCATTTATAATAATCGTCACTTTGTGGTTTGGTCTCTAGCATTTTATGTCATCACGATTTAATATGTCCTTGTTTCATTTCATGATTTCCAGATGAGGCACAGACTTGATTTAGTTCAGCCCTACATAAAGGCTTGTGCCTGGTTACAATTGTTTGGGTTTTTTTTTAGTCATATGTGTTAGTAATATGTGTGGAGGCTAATGTAGCACATATAAAACAGACTATATTTAAGTGTTGCATTTCCTTTATAATCCCCTGAAAAATCTACACATGGCAAGCAACCAAGGATTAGATTAGTGTTAATGTAAGTAATTCAAGGCAGTGAAAGCCCTGTCTCCACTAGCTGCTGGGTTGAGCAGTGTCAGCACTCCTTTAGTCTTCACTGATTCACATAAACAACCTATCAAATTATTCCCCTCCTCAAATCAGAAGAGGACAAGGTAAGTGATGGATGGCTTCGCCTCCGGGCTGCCAGGGATTATAAATCCTCTGCTGAATTATACACTTCAGAAACCACCCTCCAGCAGCATCACTCCCACTCCTTATCCAAATGTGACCGGGATTTTTCTGTATGTTGAGTATTTGTGACGACTGAACCTCAGGAGTTAAATAAAACATACAGTGTATTTTGGGTTTGTGAGCAGACGCTTAACACATCAAAAGAGGACAAATCATCAAGGAAAGTGAGCAGGCACCTTTCCTGTCTCCTCAAGGTCATAGGATAATGTACTCTGGTCCACTTGTAAACTGTTCATATAAAATCTACCCGTCTAGGACATGTCTTTTACAAAAATGTGCTGGGTATCAAGGTTGTAGCGTAAAAATAACTGATATACTCAGGCCATGACTTAACCTGATGTTCCTCTGAATTAAATTTTCTGATCTGGTCTAAGATGACGATGGATACAGCAGAATATATCACAATAAAAAAGTTTCTAGTTTACTTTTTGTTGAAAACTGACGTATTATCGTCTACTGTGATTTCGTATTAGATGCTAAGATCAGTTGTTTTGCTATAAAGAGATGATATTGGTTGTTTTATTTATATGTATGTTTGGATTTTTAGTTACTTATGGGACGTATGTGATCTGAAACGTATTGACAAAGTGGATCTCTCTTGATGTGAAGCTCACAAGCTCTTCTTTCCTTTCCTTTTCAGAATGACCTGATAACACTTTCAACTTGTATTTAAGTCTATTCAAGAATCAAAGCAGGAATTGTTTTTATCTATGAATACATTTTTGGACACGCATGTTGTCCATCAAAAATAAAAATGGAAAATGATAATGTTAAGTATGTTTCCTCTCCCATGTTCCAGACTCAGAACATCATGTATGACATGATATCAGACTTGAATGAGAGAGGAGAGGACATGGAGAAGAGGATTGCCCTGCTGGAGACAAAGCTGGAGACTCTTCTGAGTAACTTGCAGGCTCTGCCGGGACTCATCAGCCAGGTCATCAACCAGCAGCACAGGGACTTCCTGGAGGTGCAGCTCCAGCCTTATGACAAACACAGCCCTGAGCGCTCACAGTCAGTGTCCCGACGGAGGTCGTCCTCGACAGCGCCGCCCACCTCCTCTGAGAGCAGCTAGAGTCCAAGGGGAATGCCTCCACTGAAGACTTTTGCCATCATATGGCCGAGTTGCATTTATCGTAAAGCCTTATGGTTTCAATAAGTATTATCCAAATTCTGATGACAGAATCCAAGATACTGGGGACAATGCATTTTAATGGATAAGTTCATGCTGTTATTTGTTTTTTATTACCTCAAAAGATGTTGCTCTGGTGACATGACCACAAATAATGGCTCTTCCCTCAGTAAAAATGGGCTATGATAAGAACTCTTCTCCATCTCTATGCAGAGGTAGCCAGTTTTAGGTGGCAAGGTTACCAAGTGTGAAACTATTGCACTAAAATAGTGCTTCTCACAGACTTTGTGCTTCTGCCGGCTTGATTCAGTTGCTGTGTTCCTCAAAGCAAACTGAGAAATCAGTCAGGGAGCATGACATTGAACATGATATTGAAGAAAAGTGCTGTGTTTGATGGACTGGAGTGAACTGACAGCAGAAGGCAGATGAAAACCGCTCCTACTCACTGTCACTCAGAGATAACTTAAAAAGCTTGAAATGAGGAAAAAAAAAAAAAAAAGCATATATCTTTTAGGTTAGAAACAGCATCAACTATAGCGGTTTTCTTTTGCAGAGTGCCCCCGTAGAATGACTATTTTTGGGGTGACATTGCAAATAATTTAATCCTCTAGTCGAAAATGAATGCATCAAAATCTGTACTTGCACTTACTTTTTAATCAATGCACTTCAATGCTGACTGACGTATGATATAAAGATGCGTTGCTCATTAAAAGAAGAACATTTGAGATGTTTGGGCATGGGATTATTATTGTCAATTCTCAAGTTGTGGCTAGTGTTGATGAATCAAAGTCAAAGCCCGTTTTTTCCCATTTTTTACAAGAAAAATTAATTTACAGGTCTACAGAAATGTATTCAGTCTTCACCAACATGCTAAACTTAAATTACTCATTGTTTTTGCTGTGTCTCACCTCCTGTCCTTCCTTCCTGTGCTATTCATGCTTGCTGTCACCCCCAGCTGGGCAAAAACAAATACAACAACTCGAACTCTGAAACCATATCTACCTTTTAAAAAGAAAATGCCTATTTTTATATATTTTGATGAGGAAAAGCACACCTCCTTCAATGAAACAAACAACAACGGGGATATAAGCGACAGATTCAGCATATCTAGCATGTGGTTTAAGATTTCTTGGACTGGAGTTAAGATACATGCATAAAAAAAAGTCTGTAGGTTATTTCCTGAACTTAATTATAGGCAGATTTTTTTTTTTTAATTACATTATTCTCTGGATTATTTTTTTTTACATCAAATGTTTTGGATAACACTGTTGGCAGAGCTGGAAGAGCAGTACTTAAGAGCAAAACTAGTAAATCTACCTTAATGGCTGGCATTTAATTTGATTCAGTATCCTCCTTGGCCTTTCACACAGTCAGTCTCCATTTCAACGGTGTGAAAAGCCCTGATGTGGCCAGTATACTTTCTAACCATAAATATATATGAACGTTGTTCTCAAGGCAGCCTTTGCAAGGTTCACCGAGCATAGCATTGGTCAGAGGAGATCTGGTGGTCACTTATCAAATCAGCAGCACTGATCTTGTTCAACCAGCCCACCCACACACCAATGAGTCAATCAGAAGGTTAACAAAATGACGGATGTTCAGTCCACAAACTTCAGCAACATAGAAACCAATGAGAGATTATACTGTATGCGACTTAAACAATAAATAATTAAACAATAAAAATATACAATTTGACAGGCCTGTGTCCTGTCCTTTTTTTATTGTGAGAATTTGTTTTATAGGACAAGGTAAAATGTGTGTGTGTGTGTGTGTGTGTGTGTGTGAGAGAGAGAGAGACAAATAACTAAGACAATTCAACATATTACTGTGCAAGTATTAGTTTATATGACATTATTTGATTGTTACTTATGCATCAATGTGTAAGTAAAACACTACTGTTGCAGCTGGTCAAAGTGTAGTTTGAACGGCTTTATATACAGTTAGATACGGTTCCCAACCTGGGGTCGACTCCTCTTAACTGGATCACATGATAAATCTGGATGGTCAAGAGATAATGATGAGGTAGGATAGAAGACAAAACATTTCTGTCACCTTATTTTGTATTCACTTATTTGTATTTTATCTCAAATTTATATTGAATTTTGTAAAATATTGGATAATTTGAACTATATGGGCCTCTAAGTACTTTGTAACTCTGTTTTGAAGTACTTTAGAAATAAAGTTGATTAAAAACAGAAATTAAACCACCTGAAAAGTTTAGCAGGGAAATGTGTCTCTGGTGCAATTCAGAGACATCTAAAACCTAAAAGACACTCTTAATCTTTAACAAAAGGCCTATAGTATATTCTGTAAGTTTTAAATGTAGTTGGCTACCCTACTTCTAAGAGTAGAGGTAGTAGTATGCACAAATACCTTAAACTGTAGTAAAAACTTAAAGTAATTGTAGTTACTTTGCATGACAAACCCTGATTGAGGAGTGGACAAACTATAAGAAACATCAGTGGATCTTTTACGCCTACTGCGTATAATTCAAACGTCTCTGTCAAACCTAAACTTGCTGGCCGGTTTGTCTCATGCGTCATAGTTTTCATCCTACGAGTCAACACACTGGGCACATTTGCCCTTTCAAAACCGACTATGTTATCGCGAGACTTACCGCGAAGCAGCGCGTAAGCGGCACTTGCGTGGCGTAGCTTAGCCTGTAGCTCAGTGTGCTTGCTAAACAACATCTAACTTCGCCAACTTTCATGTAAAATATTTTCAACTTCGTACACTGACGTCGATTGTACGAAGGAAGCCCCGCCACCATGAGTATACTCGCCAAAATAGCAGAGATTGAAAATGAGGTAAGTCAGACGTGGACATCTGGCTAACTCAGTGAATCACGTTTTCGCTAACCGTTAGCTGTCAGTGCTAGCACATATTAGCCTAGCTCCCACAGCTGGGCCTCGTATTACACTCATTATTTCTGGTCTACCGTTTCTTTACGTACTTATTCGACTTGGAAATCGCTGGGAATCAAATAACATGATTTGTAGGATGTTGTTATCCCCGAGACAGCAGCATAGATGGGGCTAACGTTAGTGCCAACTCCATATAACGTCAGTACTTGACTGGTTGGCAACAGGGTTGGTGGGGTACAATCTGATACAAATCATCCAAAATCAAAATGAGTTTTTTGTTGTTGTCTTACTTGGTAACTGTCATGTTCTTCTCAAATGTAATTGACAAATTTGTGCTATTAAAATCATTCACAATGATTTTAACTTTGTAATTGTAGCATGCCATATCTCCATTTTTTCAGAAAAGCTATGATCTTGTTCTGTAGCTGTGTGTAATCTTCAAGTTCAAACAGTAAAAACTGTCAGTAAAAATTTATTTTACGGGTCCTTTTAATAAAAAAGTTTTCCTGGAAATGTTTGGAGTAATTTTCAGGTATCTAACACTTAATGTTTCAGGGCATTAAACAGACAGGGTGGTTGAATTTGGAGCACATTAAAAGGAAAAGTGTTTTTTGTTTTTTTTTTTTAAATAATGTGTTGCCAAACTGTCTTCTCAGTGCTGCTCTGTGATTATTTAAAATCTGTAAATAAAAAAAGAACAAGAGTGAGACCTCATGCTAGTGTTGTCACTGTTTATTGTAGATGGCCAGGACGCAAAGGAACAAGGCCACAGCTCACCACTTGGGTCTGCTCAAAGCACGTCTTGCTAAACTAAGGAGGGAACTCATCACACCAAAGGGAGGCAGCGGTGGCGGCCCAGGAGAAGGTAAGATCACCATTTTTAAATACTGTATACTTTGTCCACACTTTTTTTACTCGTGCCTAGGTTTAATTCCAAAGATATGTTTGCGTTTCCTGTCCTGTAAGCGTCACAGTGGATGTTTGGTTTGATTTGTTTGAATTCTGATGTTTTTTTTAATCTTCTTTTTTAGGTTTTGATGTAGCAAAAACAGGTGATGCTCGTGTTGGCTTCGTTGGTTTTCCTTCAGTGGGAAAGTCAACGCTTCTAAGTAACCTTGCGGGTGTGTACTCTGAGGTAGCTGCCTACGAGTTCACCACTCTTACAACGGTACCTGGTGTCATTCGTTACAAAGGTGCAAAGATTCAGGTACAAGCATTTCTTATTTTTGGTACCTGCAAAAATGTTTTCAATGTATGTTTTCATTAGATTGCTTATTTTACTTGTTGCCTTCTTTCCTCTAAGCTGCTGGATCTTCCAGGAATCATCGAGGGGGCCAAGGATGGCAAGGGCAGAGGCAGACAGGTCATTGCAGGTAATTGTGTGATCAGTGAGATTAGTGAGAGGTTCATTAGCAAAGTAAAATGATAATAATACCAGTATTTTGTTTTTCCCAATTGATATTAATATAAAAGTCTAAGTCATCAGACTTTTTGCCTCTTTTGTTTTTGTCATTTGGAGTCTTTGATGAGTTCACAAATTTAACTGCACATTTTGCATCTTTTTCATCTGTTTAATAATAATAATTTCATCACATAAATTTATAACCACTAGGGGACAGGAAGACAGACTAACTTCCCTTAAGGAAGCTCAGATATATTCTTTAAGTGTTTGCAGTTAATCTTTTAACAAACATTATACACTGGGACAATACATTTATACACTTAAATGGTGGTAGGAAAAAGTAAGAAGCTTCGCACGTGTTATTCTTATGAAATGGTTAGAGATTCATACTGTATCCACTACACAAGTGACATGACCCACTCTGTTCACACTAATGTCTGCTTCTCCCTCCCCCCTCCGCTTTAGTTGCTCGAACCTGCAACTTAATCCTGATAGTGCTCGATGTGTTGAAGCCTCTTCTTCATAAGAGGCTAATAGAACACGAGCTGGAGGGCTTCGGTATCAGGCTTAACAAGCAACCACCCAACATTGGCTTCAAGAAGAAGGACAAAGGAGGCATCAACTTCACAGCTACAGTATGTCTCACACAACATTTTTTAGTTTAAACAAACATCTGAAAGCTTTTTTTATGACTAGCATTTGAATTGACATTCAGAATTAAATGCAGAAAACATTTTTATATAAATGGCATGTCTGCTCTCCCTGGCAACAAACACTGAAACACTTTCCAGTGCTGCCCTCTGGTGGTCATAAATGAGATCACACCTCACTAAGATTAATAAAAAGACATTTATTATTTTCTTTCTTTTCTTTGATAAATTTGGATTTTGATAAATATCATGATTATCACCGGGGCTATATTTTACTAATGCATTTTCTTTATTCTGTACTTGAAGTGTGATGTAAATCATACAATGTATTTTAATATATCTCACTGTCTGGTGTTGATTAACATCATGTCTGTCCTCCTCCTCCTTTAGTGTGCACAAACTGAGCTGGATGGTGATACGGTGAAGACTATCCTGGCCGAGTACAAGATCCACAACGCCGACATCACTCTGCGCAGTGACTCTACAGCTGATGACCTCATTGACGTGGTGGAGGGAAATCGGTAAGCTGCTGAAGTGCCAGAATGGGCCGTCCTTAGTCATTCTCAGTGGGCGTGGCCTGTGGAATCCAAAATCCTACTTCAGTTTCCCTCCACGCCAATGCAGATACATTTGAAAATGCTGTTCATGTGTCCGACAGGCTTTCAACCATGCTTGCATTTTTAAGATTTTTCAGATGTGTGTGTAATCTCCAGTTAAGCAATGTCATCTTTTACACTTCCTCAATGGAAATAAATATAAAAACTCAACACGTGCATTTAAATGTAGGATATGGATCATGTTGGCTGGGGCATGCATTAGAAATTACCTTCCTAAAACAAATGAATGAAAACAAAGGAGTGATTCGCTTCAGGTTGTGCATCCACTCACAGTCTTTTGTCATGACAGGGTCTATATCCCATGCATTTATGTGCTCAACAAAATCGACCAGATCTCCATCGAGGAGCTTGACATCATCTACAAGGTGCCACACACCGTACCCATCTCGGCCCACCACCGCTGGAACTTTGATGACCTGCTGGAGAGGATGTGGGACTACCTGCAGCTTGTGCGCATGTAAGAGTTGTACAGTCACCAAAAGGGGATGTGAATGCTGCACAACGAGTCTATTTAAAATCGTGATTTATGTTCAGCCTGGAACATTTGACTGATAAAATGTGTTCATTTGCAGCTACACCAAACCCAAAGGCCAGCTTCCTGATTACACATCTCCCGTCGTACTCCCTGACGAACACACTTCAGTCGAGGATTTCTGCTTAAAGATTCACAAAAACCTCATCAAAGAATTGAAATAGTGAGTAATGTTAATGTGGTTTATATTTTCGCTTTTTTGTGCACAGATTGGACCATGTGTCATTTATCGCAAACAAATGGATATTAGATTTGTTTCAATCTGTTCATTAAATCAGGATTTTTGTCCATGCACACTGTTGGAAAAATCAAACTATTGTTAAATTTTTGTTAAATGGAGGTTCAGTTCATTATGATAATG
Source organism: Pampus argenteus (assembly GCA_036937835.1). Classification (NCBI taxonomy): domain Eukaryota; kingdom Metazoa; phylum Chordata; class Actinopteri; order Scombriformes; family Stromateidae; genus Pampus; species Pampus argenteus. The sequence continues at coordinate 11,759,754 of CM072877.1, forward strand.
CTTGTTTAAATATATCTAAATAACTGTAGTCTTATTTGTTGTTCATATAGGCAGAATATTGGAAATAGGAACACAATTACATTTATTTTTTATTCATGGAGGTGAGGATCATTTAGATATCTAAACTTAACATTTCTTTATTCGCCCACCCCTTTTAATTCATTCACCAGCATCCACCTTTTATGTTAAGACATTGTTACCTTAAATCAGAATGACAGGTTGTGGACAAATGGCTTAAAACAACACAGTCACTTCAGTCACAGCCATTGCCCTCTTTATGGTGAGGTATGCCAGATAAGCATTAAATGGGAGTCTGGATTAGGATCTGAGATGATGTGCTGTGCCACCATCTCCAAATGCGACAGCTAAGATCGTCATTTAGTCAATACATTAGAGCTGCTGAGCATTACCTATCCTCCGGGGAATTAATGGGTCAAACGGTGAAATACACGATCACAGAGTCTTTGTCATTGCATCCTGTAGGTTACTTTATAGTACCGAACTATTGTTGTAGCAAAAAAAAAGAATAGATGGACCTTCATTAATTATTTTCTGGTCTTTTTTTTTTTATTTTCCTTTTTTTACTGCTTTGAAGTAATCACTCATGAACAATAATTTCCCTCTTTTAGTGCACTCGTGTGGGGATCGTCTGTGAAACACAACCCTCAAAAGGTGGGCAAGGACCATGTGATGGAGGATGAAGATGTTATCCAGCTGGTGAAGAAGTAAAAGGAGTCTTGAGTCACTGCATGGCCCGAGTATCACAAAATGTTCTGTACAGTTGCTCAGCAAATCACCAAACATATCCATCAGAGCATTTGTGTTATTTTTTTTGCTCTAATTTAGTGTCACATCTAAAAGGAACCCAACAGTACGTACCACCATGAATAGTTCATATTGAATACTGGTTAAGGCTTGCTTTAATAAAAAAAATCTGTACAATAAAAACCTAAAGGAATCTTGTTCAACTTTTTTTTTTAATGTCTTTATTTCCTGATTTGTTTCATCTTTCCACATGAATGTTAGCATGTATTCAGTCTCAAGTATAGCCAGACATACTTATTTCTCTATATAATCAAGAGTCAATGTGTTGCATACGATTCGAGACGTCACAGAAATGTTGCACCATTGAATTCTGTGCATCTATCACATGTTTTCCCTCAGAAACACACCAGCACTAAGCAACAGCATTACCGCAACCATTTCAGTCTGGCTCAGAGGAAAAGTCATTTGAAAGCCCTGTCCGGCTAAGTGATTTATGTGACATTGATGATGAAGGCAGTTATTCAGGCTGGTGGCCCACCCCCTCTCACTGGTAGGGACGGCCACTCAGGTTAATCAGTTCATTCACTCTCAGACACAGTTTGGGGACATCATACGCCAGCTGTTCACAACTAACGAGACTCCATAGAGCAAAATAAAGAGCATTTCATCAGAGCTGGGAGCACTCTGTAGGCTTGCATTATCCCATGTCGATATGTTGTAACCTGCAATAAGTGTAGCAGCCATTTTGTGTCTGAGCGGCTGATACTAGCTAGTGAATGCAGAGCGTGGCGCCAGTGCATTCAGGTGTAAAAAAAAAATAGTCTACAGTATGATTTAGTTAGTGGAAACTGGGAACTAGACTCCAATCAAAGAAAGCTAAAACATACAATTCAGCTGAGCTTTTCTAAAGATATGTTTGTTTTATAGAATATTTAATATAGTACATACAGTAGAGATAGTTAAATTGCCAGGTTAAATACATGAATCCTTACATTTCATCTAATATGTGTAAAATGTATCACACCGGAAACAATATATCCAGTTTAAATAATTGCAAATTTAACAATCGTGCTTATCTGCATTTACTAAAATGTTCATTTATGTAAATGCAAAGAAAAAATGATCACAATAATTGATCCCTAATGAAATAACGCTGCTCTGTGTGAGCAAAACCACAAAATAACTATAATCTATGTCCGACCATATATAAGAAGCCATTTACTTGTCAAACTACCAATAGTGTCCATTAATTAGTGGTTACACTGCCTGAATTGAACAATATTAGTCTTGGATGTTTAACGAGCATTTAGAGATTCAAGCCAATGGATGTATAAAAAGCCAACGTGTACAACAGTGAAATGGTCTAAAGTGAGTGTATTTGTTGTTATAGAGTACAGTTCTTTTCCAGAGAATAGCCACTTTTTTAGTAAAAGCTGCAGTTGTTGAGGGTTTTGCCTGCCTGTCCAGCAGCACCAGCAGGATCAACCCTCCTCAGACACCGCCTCTTCCCCACCCTCTTTTACCCTGTAAATTATAGCAGCACTTTAGCTAATGAAAGAGTTGAAGACCGGGCACTAATAAAAGCCATTAAGTGAATAAAGCACTTCCCCCTCTAACAAAATTAAAGAATCTACCCATTTGGAGAGGGAGGACTCTGTATTAATATTTATGAAATGCGGAACCGGGCCCCCCTCCTCAAACTCCCCAACTTGCATCCAATCCGAGCCTGACCAAGTCCTCCTTCCCAGCGCACCTATCCCAAGAGAACATCACCAACCCCTCCTTGTTTGAAGGAGGGGCAGGAGATGGGGACTTGAAGGGTGCTGAGGACGCAGTCAGGACAGTCTGTCTCCAGTAGAGCAAGCTGGAAGACTCCAAGACACAGCTCAGAGCAACCCGCTCGCCTTCAACACTTCTCAGCCATCTGCACCGCGCTGGGCATCAACTTTGGGGCCAGTGGATGGAAAAGGTGGGTTTCTTCAAAAGACCAGATGTGTAGAAGTTACTTCCTAAAGACAGCAGGAAGAGGTTGTCTGTAAAATACAGAGAAAGTTATGACAAAGAGTTGTATTGATAATGTGTTGGGTTGGTCAATGTGACCCTTAGTCTAAAGATTATTTGGTGTAATTATTTTTTGCGTTATCAGGTACTTTACATTTAACATTCTTTAAATTTGAGTTCGAGTTAGATTCATGCAAGTTTGAACGGCAACTCCTGAAAGATCCTGATTGTGATGATCCAAAAAGGAAAAAAAACAACAAAAAGAAGGTAAGGATGCATAATTATGTTTCACAATCATCCATGCATAAGAAAAAAAAAACCATCACACCATCCCATCAGCATCCCTTTGAAACATCCTCATTGTTCTGAAAAAACAGAGGTCTGTTTTACCGCCACCGCCCACCATTTTCACCCAAAGCACTCCCATTTTCATGCCATTTTGTTACTACAAACGTAGAGTTTCTCTATGGTGCATTGATACACATTATGATGTAATTTCATCACACAAAGTGGTTCAGTTGCCAGAGATCTAAGTTGATTATCGCACCGTGCCTTCTCATTTTAGTAAGATGTCCCCCGGGGAGCTGAAAGGGGCACAAGAGAAGGTAACAAGATTGTCAGACCTTTTGGAGAAACAGCTCTTAGCTTGATGGTATCATGACTCTTGACATTGCACTCAGTGTCCGTTAACGCAGTTAGGACTAAGATGTCAGAAATGGTTGTGTCTTTACTCTAAGATGATGTCCTCAGATGGACTACAGCTAACCATCAATCTTCAGTCCATTGGTGTCTTTGGCCACCGAGACTTATTTTCTAGTCAATTACAAGCAGAATTTCAGAGACTAACTCTATGAGATGCTGCGGTTCTTAACAAGGTCACCGAGGAATTAACCGAACTCTGTTTCCATTGATCAGTTGAAGAACACCCAATAGACCAGATGGACGAACTTAGTTGGATTCGGCCACCATTCTTCAAGGCCTGGTGTAAATATTTTCTTGAAAATGTTGAATATTTGCATTGTGAAATAGTGATTTGAATTTGAATCAATTTTTAGATTTTTTTTTTCAGTCGAGTCTGGTAGAGTAGGGCGCAAAGGACGGAGGGTGGGGTTTGACGCAGTTGGTGCGCAGTAAGGGTGTAGCCCTTTTTTCCGCAGTAAGTGTGACCTATGACTAATCCTTTTTTTTTCTGCAGATGTTCTTAAACTCAACTGTAATTTTCTAATTATTGTTTAAACCAATGGTGACTTTTCCACCATTGGTTCAAATCTTTGGACTTTGACTCTTGGACTGCAGATGCCATCGAATCACAGGACTGTCCCTCAACTGCAAAGAAAGAAAATGCTCTAATCTTTATACTGTTTCAGGAGTTTCGCTTATAGGTTTTGAACCATACTCACCTAGGATGAGTTAGCTATGCCTGACAAATGCAACGAGATGTACTCTGTTTTACTGATTTTCTCCCCTCACTTAGATTTACATCTAAAAAAAAAAAGCGTCAAGTCCCTTGGGTGCCTTGTACTAAGCTGTGTTTGTGGGTTTTTGTCTTTGCCCAGGACCCCATTGTGCTTGATCTAACCATGCAGTGTGTCTTCTGTCCATGGTTGTGCCAAGCACCTTGGAGGCTTGTGAGCACAATCTGCCTTCTTATGTCCGATCTCTCAGAGGTTGAGAAAACTTCTCACTTCTCAAAGTCACTTCTTTATCTGTACATTTTAAATGCAAAAAAACATGAAAGTTAGGGCAATAAAATTTGTTCAGCACGACAACTGTGGAAATTAAGACAAAATTACCAACAACCATGAGGTAATTTTAATAAATAAATGCATAATTGTATCAATCCAGGCTCCATTTTCGTTCTTTTATTTCATGATGAACTCTGAGGACTATGACCATTATAATAAATATCATCTAAACATCCTGCGTGTTTTACTGCCACAATTTTTTCCATGTTGAATGAAGGGCAAAAATTGATTTAACAAAGAGAGAGAGAGCGGGGTTCAAAGGGTTTATGGGACTCATACACACGAAGCAGACTTTTTCTACAAGCTGCTTGGTTCCAATATGGCAGATTTGCGGAAACAATCAATTACAGCAAGTGCTCAGTGGCTTTTAACTATGGCTAATAATTGCAGCTAGTAGAGGTCATATATTAAAACAATGTGCACTCTGTTAAAGACGTCACTGATCAGTAAATCAACCCCATGAGACATTGCGCAATGCCTGAGACATACAAAGCCAGTGTTTTAGACAGTTTATGATGATGAAATATAACTCTGAATTCAGTCGGTCACAAGTGCATTTAACCAATAAATTTCAAATGTATAAACCAGACTCCTTTTTTTTTATGACTCGTATTTAACTAATTCTGTCTTTACTAACATGCCATGTGCTGCAGATTTTAGATGATTATGTACATTACACAATATTGCTGCAAGACTTTGGGGTTTGAACCACTGTCATGAAGACCATTACTGTGATCAAGTGCACCACAAGCGGCGTCTTGTTGTGTTGTACTTCAGTTAATGTGCTCTTCCCTGTAGAAACATTATTCATGCATTTGTCATAGCATACGTATTCCAGGAAAAACACACCCTCCTTTGTTTTCTAAATTTGATTTTGGCAGCAGTATGTGGCAGAATTAAAATACGGTAACCGTCTTTGTTTGTTGTATAATTGTTTAATCAAAATACAGATGAGACGGTGTGTCATCTAATTCCTCAGTTGTAGCTGCACTCTTAAAAGCAGGATTATATTATATTGTTTTAAATACAATTTATATTTATTTTATATATTATTCATTTTAATAATGTATATTTGTGCTTTTCCTGTCGTGACGTTGTCGTCATGTTAGTTGGGCAGACATTGTCTGTCACTGACCTTATGCCCAGACATATAGGTTTTACAGATTATCCCATTACACTGGACGGCTGCTGTCCTGCACAAACACATCACTAATCATCCTTTTCTCTACCTAGACAGGGTCAAAAACAACAAGTGCTCAGTAATCAATGGCTAAACACAGCAAGATGCACATGAATATCAGTTTATTTTAACCGATTAGTCACACTTCCATTTCGATCATTCTTAAAATCACAAGGTCAATTTTTCACACATTAATTAATTTCCTAAAGTAATTCCCCATGTGGTATCTAATTACAACAGATGTTATACTGCCTGCAGAAGGAAAGAACAGTATGTGACAACTCGTTTAGGCTATACTGCAAGTGGCACACAGGTGTGCATAAACGACAAGCCATTCAAATTTTACATTCGCAGGCTGAACATTAGCAAATATTTCATGTTTACAGGGTTATGATCTCTTTTACAGTTCTGCTTATCCACACGAGATGAAAGCTCAAAAAGTACCATTTAATTCCCTCCCTCATACTTTCAACATATATCATATCTCACATCCTACACTGCCATTTTTAAAAATGAAATATTAGGAAATAGTTTACCCTAGAAAAGGATTATACGCATTTGACACGACGGGAATATATTAACAAATACTGGGTAATTGTGGGATTTTCTTCACAGTGAAACCCACCATACTGCTTTAACTTGAAAGTCACTACAGCTGACCACATGACACTAGCTTTGAGTACAGGATGAGATGTTTTTAAACAATTAGATTTCAAGGTATTTGAGCTAGATTGTCAGGCTGTAAACAATGTACTTATAACTTATAGGCGATATCTTATTCCACAGTATGTAGTGCTCTCTGTACATTCATAACACTCCCTGCGAACCATTAATTACAAAGACAACGGATTTAAAAGGATGAGGTCTATAGAGTTTCAGTAGGACCAACATTTATGACAAAAACTAACATCACAATGCAGAAAAGAAACATTACAGACCCGCCACACTAATAAGAACAAGGTTTTTCAACAATCCGGCTACGGTTTTATGAATGTACAAGATCTACAGTAATGCATGACATCACTATTGGAAACTACAACTGTTGTTAACACCAGGATAACAAAACAATGAGCTGAAACTTACTATGAAATGCATTTAGTTGTGAGATGGTACAAGTGCTCTGTGTTTCTCTAAGGGCATCAGTTTATCAAAATGTGTAACTCTAGGGTTGGCTCGCTATTAAAAAATAAACTGCAGTGCATAAGTACCATTGTCTCTGAGGATTTATGTGGTTGTAATAAGACACTATGCCCCTAATGCTGAAGGACTGGTTTATCTTCAGAAGGCTGTTTTGTCAACGATGGCAGTTTCCAACAGCCAGACATGATGATACGGGACAGGGTGAAACCTCAACTGTGCTGACAGCAAAATAATACATCCCCTAAAACAAAACAAAAAAGCCCTACGGTTGTCATTTTTAATTATGTGGACATATTATCTAATAATGGCATCATTTTGTATTAATTCCTTATTCAGTCATATGAAGATCAATCGCTCATGCTGCAAGAAAATAGGAGACCAGTTGCTTTAAATACATGAAAATGAAGAAACGTGTTAGACAGTGTTCCCCCTCATCAGTTCTTCACCTGTCAGTGTGGAAATCTTGGCCACAGCCGTACATTTTAGTGACGATGTTCAGACTCATAGTTACTGTTACATGTCCAATACTGCGGCAACAGAAAGAATCCAGTGATGTGGCTGCTTGCGTTTAGCCTTTAAACTCGAATCTTGTCAAGAATGGAAGACAAAACACAGAACGTTAAAATGAGACAAACAGTGCTTTGGCAAAAGCATCTCTACAATAAGGAATTTTGGCTCAATCTTACCAAAGGCGGCAAAAGAAATGCCACATGGCATCGTATGGCTAAACAAAAATTGTGCCAAGGCCAGCGGTCTGAATGACAATTTTCCAAAAGCACAGTAATGCTGCCACCAATACAGTCCCAATTGTTCTCGTGATATCCCATCTATAACAAATATAACCATGTCTATGGATGGACATATGTTTCTCACCAATATTGTTTTCATTTGAAGTTCACACAATATACCCAAGAAGTTAGGGTTGGAGGGTTTGATTCGGGTTCGAGTGCAAGTGAAGACACACCAAAATATCCCCCAGTCTATAAGATATCCATCTCAGGCGTAGATCTGCCCAGGACCACCGGTATGTTTGGTTTCTCCAGTCAGACGCTCCTTGCTGGGCAGGCGGTTGGTGTCGCTGGATTTGATGACACCTGCATAGTCGTAAATTCCCACTTCCAAGTTCTTGGCTCTCAAGGCAGCTGAATGCAGTTTCTCCAGAAAATCAGGCATACCTGTCAGGTGTTAAAGAGGATATTCATTATTATTAAAGTAGAATATATACTGTATATTTAGCGGGAAAATGTAGACACACATTCATTTGTATAGTTTTGGACTGCTTGGCTGGACAAGAAAGCAATTTGAAAATTCAATGTTTAAAAACTAGAGCACACTGAAATTTGAAAGCTCTGAATTCGTCAGGTCTTTGGTTGTTTGTAATACTTAGGATCTTGCAAATCAGTGTCTAGACAGCCTCTCCTTTTCTCTCGTTGCTGTTTTTTTCCAGCACCTGTATAAAACTAAGGGTAGATGTCCACACTATCCACCTTTCTTGCAAATATAAAAAGAATAATTAGATGCAGCCCCAACCAGTTTCAAACAACAAAACAGCTCACCACTTGACACCATCCAGCTCACACAGTAACGGGGAAAGACAGTCTGAGGGTCATCACTGTAGGTTAGCAGGTAGTCAAATCCATTCTGTGAGGGAAAAAAAACACAAAATCAAATATAACTTGGCTACAAAACACAGGAAACGGCAAGATTATTTTTGTTTGGTAAAAAAACATTCACTATGAACCTCATCAAAAGACTTGTGAGGGCGAATGACCATCTTTGACTGGTATGAATGAACTCTCACAAATTCCTGAGACTCTGGAACTCTGGGATGCTGCACGGCTCTGTACAACAAAAATAAAAAAATATACAAGTTGGAAATTGAAGTTGCTCCATTATTAATGCCTCAAAAACTCAACTATATATAACTAATAACATATATAACTAAGTCCCACCTGGATACCAAAATCATCAGGTTGTTGTCCAAGTCAACATCATAGCGTCGCACATACACGTAGTCCCTCGAGTACATGGGATACTGTGAGGAGAGATTTAACAAGATTAAATAACAGCCGACTAAAAGACAAACTGATGAATATAGCCCGGCTAGCAGTTATGATTACACACAACAAGCAGTCAAATCCTTTGATGCATAATGAGAAATCACAGGACTTACAGGAAAGTGTGTAGCCCAGTGTACAACTTCAGAGCCTGTGTTGACATCTCTGTCCACCACTTCAAGCTTGATAACCAGAGAATCCCATTTCTTCCTGTACTCGGTATCCAACTGGGTGAAAGGGAAAACATAAGTCAAGGGTAAGATGCTTAATATAGCAGCATGGAGTGTTACGGTTGCTTTTGTGCTGCACAGATACAGCACAAACATGCTGGTTGTGCAATAGCGGTCGGATAATGGAAAAACAAAATAGCTGCCGCAAATATACCACAAACAGTCAATGACAAAATAAACACGTGTAAGTCTCACGTCAAATCAATCAATTAGAGAAAGATTTCCCAACTTTAGACTGAAGGTGTGAGGAAATTTTCACACACTCAAAACTAAGTAATTAAGAATGCAGCTCTCTTCTTGATCCTGTTGCAAAACTAGTACACGTCAATGCTGATAGACTGATATATTGCAGACAATGCTAAAAGAGATCTTAAAAGTCTGTACCTGTACATTGAAGAACTGCCTTGGTGTGACATCATTGTAGGAGCCCAACACTGCAATAAAACAGAAAAATAAGGGATACTGACTTTTCAGATATATATATATATATATATATATATATATATAAATAACTTATCATCATCATGAGGACTGGTAAATCCTTACAGCTGACAAGTCACTCAAGGAATGTTGAATGTGCGTTCTATTTGCGTTTCAGAAACCTGGTTACACATGTGAGATTGTGAGTTGGCTGACCTTTGTATTCATAGAGGTGACTGTCAGGAATAGGCCGCTTCCACACTCTGAAGTCCTTCTTCTCCATCACGACTTCCCAGCCAGGCTCCAGTTGTCCAGTCACTGTTCCTGGTGAAGTACTTAGACATTTCACATCTTCCAGCGCCTGCAGCTCAAGTCCACACCTTTAAAGAAAAAAAAATATATATATGCAAATATCAGAACAGCTTGTTTGACATTACAGACAAATCCCTGTGAACGGCTGAACTGCACATGCAGGCGGGTGACAAATTAAATGATAGCCATTATAAAAAGTGTCTTGGTGAGATGCTGAGCCACTGTGAGTCTGCAAAAAAAGCTTCATTGCTCCTTGGCATTAATTCTCCATGTCTTTGGAGCTCTACTGGAGGTATGAAAATAAATATTTCAAAACACAGTCCCTCATTTGGTGTTTTAGTGATGGTGCATAAAAGAACCTTCCTGGTGATTCAGTCCAAAATATCCTATACACCAGAATATGCTGCCCGCATTTGTTTGGATCAGGTAGCCAAATCTTACATATTGCACCTTGTCATTCAAACCACTCCTCATGCTTTGTATGGGAGCATCTGTATTGATTATGCATCTCACGCATTCATTCATGTTTTGCCTGTGCTTTGTCACCCATCTGTGTGTCTCAGTACATACGCATGCATAGGTTACATTACAAGAAAGGACTTCCAAACCTGCGGATTTCCTCGTCTTGAATCTTCTCATTCTCCCACATGAAGACACCAGCCAGGGCCGCGATAAGTTTTCCGGTGGGCGCGTGCTTGCTCTGAAATCTGCGCAAAATGCTCCCAACGAGGGTCCACCTGGTCCGCTCGGAGTACAGGTTTGAGTATAGCTCGCCGATCTGACATGCACGCCGAAGCCTCTGGCCGGTCACAAAGCCGCAGTGGTCTGCAAATATGGAGAGTAAGTCTTTGGTCTTACGGCCAGATCCCGCGGCCTCGCCGGCATTGGCACCTGCCCTCTGGAGCCATGACAGCAGCAGGCCCATGGTCCTGCTCAGCAATGGGACACTCTCAAGTCTCTCTCTCCCCTTCTCCACAGTCCGCCAGAGTGACCGGCTGCTCTGAAGCCTCATTGTATTCACACCGATCTCGCAGACGGGACGACGGGGCACAGAGTAAAACATAACGGCTGTGACCGTGACACAAGTCTCACCACCCCCCAAGACAAAATAATAACTGTCAGAGGCAGCAACGTGCAGCAACGCGTTAACTAACTAACTAACTAACTTCGGTCGTGTAGAGATGTATCATGCATCACCTCTACATAGATAATAAGGCATTTTTAGCTTTCAAAATTCACAAGTTGACTCTTAATTGTAACGTTATTCACAGCAGCTGTTGGCGAACACGCGACATTTAGCATTAGCTCCGTTACCTCTGTCAACTGACACGGACAAACTACAACCAAACACACTTGTTTCAGAACCGATAGGTGTGCTACCTGCACTCTGAGTTATTTCATTTACTGGGACTCCAACACAATGTGTCTAGCTGTTTATCTTTCCTGGAGATAGCCTCACGTTTTCCAAACTCTCACAGAGAATTTGGTTTGACCTCCTCATCCTCTTCCTCTACCGTCTTTCGCACACGCCCACTCCGGAAGACCCGCCTTAGAAGTTAGTAAAACGGACTTCTATTGGATGTTTGATTTTCTAGGGCAATTCTGATTCGTCCCAACGGGAGCCTGTCTTAAAATGAGCTGCTCGGGCGCTAGCATGTGCGTTAATCTGTTGCGAAACACATCTACCGAAAAAAGCTCCTGTTTCCAGTTTATTAGCAGCACTGGGGTCAGATTTTATTCTCTACCAGGTTAACTAGAGCCGTTTAAGAGGAGGTGGTTCGTCTCAGATCTAACCAGTGTCCACAGAAAGATGAATTCACACTGGAGGAGAGGAAAGTTGATCGCCCTCATAAGTTATTACGGCTATGTCTCAGTATTCATTATTTCAAATAAGAAAAAAGGATGCTCTGAATGATAAAAACTAGGATGGTTCTCTGTGAATTCACAAAAGAATGACAATATTATGCTGATGTATTACTCCCTGTATATTTGTCTTAGTTTTTTTGTTTGGTTGTTTGTCTTAGATTTACATATGTTGTGTATGCTGACACGCTGGTGTTATTTACTGTATGGTGTTGTTTAAGCAATGACCCCCCACGTGATTCTCACAAGCACTACAAATAGTTCTTTGTGAATTACTTTGTATTTGTTGCCGTTGGAAAAGGGCAGTTATGAATTATTATAATACTTCCCCCAGGTGGAAATAAGAAACCTGATTATTTGAAGAGAAAAAAAACGGATTTCAAAAAAAGGCAGATATTGACCCTCGAATCGCGATACAAGAAAATGCAGAAAAAAGCATCCTATTACTAAAATATTATTGAAGTCATGTGAAGTCATGCACGCCAGATGGCGCTGTTTAACCATGCGGGGAACAATAAATGTTGCCATAGATCAGTGGAAGGTATCACTCACCCTGAATATCTGACACGAGTTGAGTTGTAAGTAAACAATGCACAAATTAAGATCCATGGTTGTTTGGGTTGGCTTTGCATCAAATTTTATTTGAAGTCATGAAAGCTGTGAAGGTTTTCAGTATCATAGAACCATGAGATAAGATGAGTGTTAAGAACTAAACAGCATGTTGCTTTGTCTTAGAAGTCAGAAATAGTTTCTACATAGGATGTATGCCATTTAACTACTGAACATAAAAAAGAGAGAAAGAAAGTAATTTCCACTGCTTTTGAATTAGGTCGATACTATAACAATATACTATATTTCGAGCTAATTGGAGTAGAAGCTATAAGAACAAACAGTAAACATGAATTCCGAGTGACTCTCTGACACCATGATCTAATCTTTGATTGGGTCGAGGTCACTTTTCAATGACTGGCCTCCACACAAGGACAAGGGAGTAAACATTAAGGGAGTTTTTTTTAGTGTGACTTACTACTATATTGGCTAATGTGGGAGTTAAAGTAGACGTCAATTTGCAAGAGTGCAAAAGTGCAAACTCCCTGATACGAGTAGGTTTGAAACAAATATTAACAATAACAACAATATTCTTTTTGAAATGATGCCTTCAGGTGCTAGAACTAGAATCGTAATTACAAACGTAAAAAACAACATTTTCCATAATCGTCAAAAGAAGTGACGTAAAGTTGGAAGACAATTGGCGGGGGACGAGCTCATAAAATAATAATAATAATGAGGGCATTTTCGCTGTTATTGCAGCGTTACCATGTGGCGTTCAGTGTTTCACTCGTTGCTATGATGCAAAAACAAAGCACGTTGAGGCCAAATTATTAATCAACCAAAACATATTTGACCTTTCTCTGTGCAACATATCTACACACGTATCTCATGACACAATAAAAGAATATGAATAATAAGAACACGAAAGAAGGCGAATTTTGTTCAATATTGTTATCTTGTCTCGGTTGCATTTAAATAAATAAATATGCAGTAGCCACAGTAACCACACACCGTGTTTTTCTGCACGTGACATTGTGTTTACGGATAAACACAATAAAGGAACAGTCAGTTAACATTACCACCACTGACTTGTTTTCCCCGAACTGTTTGACATATAACATTGTGACGTCCAGTGCAATAAAACCACCGTGAAGCTTGTCAGTCATCCACATCTGCTCAGCGAAATGATTTGTGAGCTGCTGTGAATGTCACCTGTGTATTCCTGAACTGACCATTTGCACTGTGCTATTCCCTCTGCATAAAACATAGAAATACCCTACTTAAATTCTGTTCTAAGACATACCAATAAATCAAATAAATAAACCCCTTGATTTATTAATCACTTATGAGAACTTGACTACATCTCTTGACAAAATCTCTGTGGCCAATGAAATCTTGTGGTCCAGACAACATTAAAAATGAAATGCTCAAACGCAGCACCCCAGAAATGCAGAAATTGTTCAATATTTTTTATTACAGGCTCATTTCCCCCATTCATAAGAGTGGGAAGATCAGATTCTAGTAACTCCTGTGGCATCTGTGACAGCAGTTGTTAAAACAATACTAGATGTCCTTGATGAAGACTCCATCTTGACTAGAATAATTTTGGCTTCTCCCAAAATAGTTCATCACTGATCATGTATACACACTTCACATGTTAATTAACAATTATGTACACCAAACAAAAATTGGTAAAGGAAGTGCTCTATTACAGACTTCTACACTGTGTTATAACAGGGCAAAACGTATGATATGGTTCCTCTGACGAGCACTGAACACACAATGAGTTAAAAAAAAAAAAAAAGAAAAGAAAAAAAAGCAGAGCCTCGTCCTGCTGACAGCTGAGCGGGGGAGTGGGGCGTGGCTTCCTGAAGGGTGTATCCAATAAAAAAAGAAGCCTCTCTTCCTCTCACCGGCATGAACGAGTTCTACACATGCAGTCGTTACGCTCTCATTCAAACTGAGACGTTTCTAGATTTGGAGATACGGATTTAATTAACAACAAAACAGATAAATACCCATAGGACGAAGTCACTTTATTTTTTTAGCGCAGGTCAGTTCTTTGTGAGGAGGATATATTTTATAATCAGCTGAGTTTTTTTCCATTATCCCGCGCGCGCTAACGTAACTGTCTCTGTGTGTGTTAGTGTGTGCGCGCGATAATTAGCTTACTGGCTAGCAGACAGTTTTCTTCACTGAACCGACGACTTAACGTGTGGTGAGTAAGAACTTAAGTCTTTTCTTGTCGTAATAAGAGAGATACTTGTAGTTTATAAAAGAGTCAACATGTAACTAACATTAACGTCGATGTGAATTTAGGCTGAAGCTAATGTTAGCGTTAGCCACGTTTGTAAAGGTTTTTCTAGCGAGCACAAACGATCTTAGTGACATGTTAGCTAACCTAGTTATAATGAGACAAAATGTAGACGTATTATAGATTAAGCATCCTGTGTGCCCTAGGACAGATGAGGGTTGATTGTAAAATCAGTGAGTTGCTGTTAACATGAGCTCGAACCAAGCAATGGCAGGTATCCGGTTTTTAATGTTAAGCTAACATTAGCAGCAAACATTTGGTAGGTCATTAAATTGGCAATGTACGCACGACATTTACTGCCAGTCCGTTACATCCGGTTGCGCCTCCCCCATTTTTTTTTTTTACGAAAAACACGTCAATGATAAGTAAACCTGCGGAAAACGGCAACTATTATATATGTCATATTAGAGTTGTTATAAGGACACATTAAAGACTTAGCTTTAAGTCTAAACGGACCGAGCTGTTGTCTCTACACGCGCGTGAAGCCACATGAACAGGCGGCGTTTGGGCTCAGCTCTGTGTTCTATGAATGGATGACGACACGTGGGCACGTAGAAACAATCGTGTCTCCTATTATAGATATGGTACTCCTTATCTCATAGCAGCTTTTATTGTCAGTGGTGTGAAATGAAGCAGAAAACGGTAATATGAATGTAACGTCTGGGTAACATTAGAAGACGTCCGTGTTAAATATCTGCCGGTTTCCTTCTTCCTGCGTCATTTCTCAAAAATGGCTTCCCATTGGGTTTTTTTTTTAAAGCAAGGAAACTACTAGAGCTCCTGTTTCCGGTGCTAGCGTTTACTACTTTGATATTTTTCCACTATTTGCCTTGTTTTTAGTTGTTTAGTTTGTGAATCAAACTGATTGTCCTTTTGTTCATTTACTTTCTGTTGTCACTGTCTTTGGTGCTTACCTTCCATGTAGGCAGAGGCATGAGGACAAAGTTGTATTAAAGCAAACATGTTCTGTCTCTTGTCTTTTTCAGGATGTACTCCTGCTCATCTGCAGTTACAGTTGCACAATGGTTGTCTGTTCACTCTGCATGATAGCTCAGCAACAAATGAACAGCTACAGATCTAGTATAATTACAGGATAGCAATAAGCCCACACGTATACCTCTGTTTTCTGGTTAGTCCCAGGTAAACATATTTCAAGTTTGCACTGTTAAGTCTCTGAAATCCTGCTAGACAGGTGGGCCTGAAGAAAAGTGAATTATTTATTTTACCTTGTACCTCTTTATTTTACTAGCTGCTGTTTAGAGATAGCATTATATAAATAGCTGTTTTGACAGGCATTTATTCCCCTTTAAGATTGTGAAGCAACTCCTCCGTAGTCTACAATCATGGTTTCAACAACTGCAACTGCAATAATAGTAGCCAGCACGGTAGGGTTAGTCGCCCATACTGCTCTGACAGAGTACATGTGGCTGCTGATTGTTGGCTTCATCATCGCCTTCATCTTAGCCTTTTCTGTGGGTGCCAATGATGTGGCCAACTCATTTGGCACAGCCGTGGGCTCTGGAGTGGTCACCTTGCGACAGGCTTGCATTCTGGCCACGATCTTTGAGACTCTGGGCTCTGTGCTCCTTGGGGCAAAAGTGAGCGAAACCATCCGCAAGGGTATCATCGACGTGGGCATGTACAATGGCTCTGAGCATGTGTTGATGGCTGGTTCCATCAGTGCCATGTTTGGTGAGTATCTGCAGCTTATCTTGCATGTAATTAAACCTGCGGTCATTGAACCCTGTGAACAGAACTCGTGACACATAGAACTCAGCACTGTTTGGTTGTTACAACTAGAAAATGCAGATGTCAAACACACATAAGTATGTTTGAATTTTCTGCTGCAGGTGTGTAAATTATTAAATTAATGTCTATTTTTGAGTTGTCTGAAAAGGTATGTGGAAAAATAAATGAGGTCAGCACGTCAAGTCTAATACGATCAATTTATTTATGATAATTAGGTTCCGCTGTGTGGCAGCTGATCGCCTCCTTTCTTAAGCTCCCCATCTCTGGAACACACTGCATTGTTGGTGCTACTATCGGCTTCTCGCTGGTTGCCAGAGGCCAGCAGGGTGTCAAGTGGTTTGAACTCCTCCGTATTGGTAAGTCAGACACTCTAATCAGGTGACCCAGAAATTTCTGCAGTGTTTGAATTGCATCACAGATTATATTGATGTAATGGTATGACAGGTGTAGTGTTATCAAAAAATAGGCAATGTTTTGTCTGTGTTGACCTTCAATACCTATGTGAACAATCCAGGTTGAGGGCTAAATTTGATATGCGATATGTTTCAGGAGTGATTTCAGTCCCCTCCCCAAATATCTGATGAGCATTCAACGGGTCTGAGAAAATGAGGCAATTTTATACAGGAGCAGACTCAATTACACAACTTGTTTCTCACATTTGTTGCATTAGATGGTTCTCAATTCTATGTTCCTCTACAGAAAGACCAAACCAGATGTGAAACATCTAAAACAAGTGATTCAATCATGAAATTTTACAACCAGGTTATAGTAAGAACCCCTATTGATTAAAAGGCTGAATTAAAGTATAAAATATCTACATTTCCTGTCTGTAAGACAAATGGGTATGTTGCCAAAATAACCAAATACTGTCCACTTTATCACAAACTGGTTATTACCACTTGGAGTTACAACAACTGGCATAACTTGAAACACAAGCTGGGTGGGAATTTCCCGTTATGTACCAATTGTTTATGAAGAGGTATTGCATTTCCAAGACGAGCAGGTTTTGTGATCCCTAATATATGGTTATCTTCAAAGGAAAAAAGTGGAATGAATGATTTTAGCAGTCCTGTGGAAAATAATCACTTGCCTGTTGAGTTTGGTGTTAAACAGGGGAGATATTCTTTGTGTGGTGTGTATAACTTCACCATTTTCTTTTTTTAATAGATGTCGAATGTTACATTACCACTAATTTGGTTTATTGTTGTTTTTTTAACCAGTTGGTTCCTGGTTCCTGAGCCCCCTTTTGTCTGGTATAATGTCAGCCGTTGTTTTCTACTTTGTGAGCGTGTTCATTTTACGCAAGGTAAGTTGACTTTTAAGTGTTCATAGCATGTGTATTTGTGTGAGTGAAAAAAGAACATTCCTGTGTGGTGATTTGTCAGTTTCACCACTGTACTAGTCAATGCTCAAGGTGAAAATGAGGAAGTGTTGTTGCGTGGCAAGAATAACACCTCTGTTCTCTGAAGCAGTTCCTTATCTGCATCATACAGCTAGGATTGGATTACCCATGGCCTCGTTATGCCATCCACTGTAACCTGACAACAAAATGGGCCAGATTTGTTCATATAGTGAAATCTGTATTTCTGACTGCTGTTTTCTTTCTGTAGAAAGACCCTGTGCCTAATGGATTAAAGGCCCTACCTGTTTTCTATGCCATGACCATGGGAATCAACCTGTTCTCCATCATGTTCACTGGCGCTCCGAGTGAGTATCATTGTTTCAGTCATTTTTTACTCTGCATGCCTGTCCACAGCCACAGCTTAAAATAAACTGCTCCCTCAGACAGCCAGATGCCCACATGTATTCCAGACTGAACCAGACTGTGTTTACCGTTTTCACAGAAGCCTTGTTTATTTTAACATGTTTTCTGGGCCTCTCTTGCTTGTGGTTCTATGTGGGTCATAGCTGGACTGAGATTTTAAAGAGGAGCACAACAGGGAGATGGAAATAAGATTTCACTTAACTCTTGACGTCATTGTCTGGGGCCTTCACACATGGAGGAGGAAAAGAGAAGTAAAAGGGGTGTTCTCATTGGTTCATAATTGTTCAGTGCCAGTAGTTGTATTGACACTCAGAAATTGTATAGTGGATACTTGTTGGCTTTTTTGTCTTCAAGAAACTCTTCATTAAATGAGCAACTTTTGCTCCTTTTGTTCTCTTCTCTCTACAGGGCCTAACAGTTCAGCTGGCCTGGGCCATTAAATGGCGGCTACAGGCCAGAGTATGACCAGATATGGTGCACTGATGTGTGCATGCACATCAGCAAACACAGAGAGGAGATCACTTCCAGCATAGCCCATAAACCTGCTTAGTCAGGCACATTCTGTACAGTTGTGTGAAGTCCCTCGCACCTCAATGCACTGTACATGGGGACCTGTACGTGGGTGCCTCAAAAAGCAAACAAAAAAGGTGTGAGATTGCACTCAGTCCCCTAACAAAAACCCACTAGTTGAAGTTAGGTATACATTTTAGGTTTTATATACTCTAGATGAGGACAAATTGTCACCACACATAGGCTCATAGTTAAATCCTCAAGGCTGCAGTGTGGCTAATTTAACACCAGGATAATCCTCATTGATTCCTGCATGATTAGTTCCCAATGACTTAACATCACAAAGCACAGCTAATTTAGTAGCCACCGTCTGATAATATTTTTTTAAATGGCTGTTTTGTAATATCACACATCCCATGTTTATTTTAAGGCCAGCTTCGGAATAGTTAATATTACACTGGCACACAACAACGGCTCAATATTGCTGACTTATGCACTGTAATGCAGCAGTATCTGCACTCAACTGAGTACAGTATGTTTGGTTTCCTTTGATAGCACTTAGCGTTTCCCTGATCTAGATCTATTACAGCAGTGTGATTGGACACCAGGCATCCCACAGCACATTCCTATACTTAATATATCATCAGTGCCAGAGACTTCAAGTCAGCATGTACAAAAATGATTGCCATTCAGGCCAAAGAATTCAAGGGTCAGCTGTTGATCCTTCACAGATGAGGCTTGGTGTGACTTTGGTTCTTCACGCCTTATAAATCACTCAACTGCTGTCACTCCACTGTTGCCCCATACATTGTAAAGTGAAAATCTTTACATTTAACTTAAGTCCACATAAAATCACTGACTCTTTTATGCACGTCAGATGCCAGGAACAACTTCCTACATCTGCTGAATTCTGTCCATATTGCAACGTTGCTTTACTTTGAGTGTTTGGGTAGGCCATGCTGCCAGCTTTTAGACACAATCTGCTTCATATGCAGGTCTAAACAGACCCCCCCCCCCCATACCAGCGTATGTTTCAAAGTGCTGAGTATCATAGTGACAGTATATTTTGACCCCTCACACCAGCCTGAGTTGAACTTCAATGCATTTAGCTGGTGCCAATTTTATGCCTGGATTACCCTCTGAAAGACACCCGGTGGCATTGGTTGCTCTGGGAACACCAAACAGTCTGCAACATAAAACCAATGCTCACATCACAATATACATTATTTGTTGGAACCTGAACTATGGTCTTGAGATCAAATCTTTAGTGTCCATAGAGTTTGCTGTTGTAAACTGTGGTACCATGGTTAGATATTTTTTTGTTAGGAGTGAATGTTGATTTTACAGATCCCTTCAGTTCTTAGAAAAAGTGAGGACAAATAACCAAAGGTTCCTCTCCAACTGAGTCATAAACTATTACTTTTAACTGTCATTGTAATTGACTTTGGTGGTGAGCTGCACATATAGTAATGGAAAACTGCAGCAAACCATGTTGTTGTGTTATGTACGCTATGGGATGCAGAGGTTTCAGGGAGGGGTTTGGAACGCAGACGTGGTTAAATTCCACTTCCTGTACAGTCCCATTCATCCCACTGCATGGCTGTGGTATAAACTCGCCCCTTTGTGTGGGATTGTTTATCAGACAGCTAGACCTAGGCTAGTGTTTTTTTTGTTTTGTTTTTGTTTTTTAAGCCTTTTTATTTTCTAGGAAGTTGCTCACAAATGAGTCACTGACTATCCATGTGACTGCTGTCAGGCCCTTTTTCTTTGTCATTTCAGGGTTGTTTTTGTTCCCATATTTTATTTTAATTTACTGTAGTTACTGCCCTGTAATGTGTGCTGAACCACACCTGTTTCTCGATGTCTCACTACATGTGAGTCGGTGTACTCCAGTGAAGGACAGGGGGCTCAGCTGTTACAGCACCTTCCGGTTTTTCCTCATATGCCTCCCCTGTTCTGAAGGCAGTGAGCCTCCATTACGTAACTAAATAAACATTGGTTAGGTGCTCTGCAGTCTCATGCTGCAGCGTGACTCGGTGGAGAGAGTGCACTGTGGACTCTGCCCTTAAATGAACACAGCGACCGAGACACTTATTGCTTAGCCTTGGCCCTCATTTCCTTTTTGTTTGTCTTAAACTTCCCGAACAGTCCCAAACTAGTGGAAGTGTATGTGTTTAATTATGTATGGTCAAGGTCACCTCACTAGAGGTTGGAATTTTCAGCAGCTCTTGTTTTGTCCTAACCACACTGCTGACTTTTACCCTCCCTGTATGACAAACAAGTGCTTTCCCAGGGAAATTTTAATAGTTCTTTCTGTCAGCATGCGCTGCTTTACATCTACCTCTGCTGCACCAGCTTTGCTGCAGTCTTGGCAGAAGGGTGCCCTTATTGCTACAGTAAACAACTTCTGTGAATAACACCCTTTCTTCTCCTGTTTTGTTGCCGTTTTTTTCTTTTAAAGAACTTCTTGTCTATGTGCAGTTGTTAGATGAGCACTTGGGGGTCATGGTGACATCTTTGCTCTTTCACCTTTAGGTGTTACACAACTGTTCACATCTAGGGGGTACACATGCTTTCCACATTTAACTAGGACGTGGCACAATGAGGCAATGCAGTTATGCTTGTAATGTTCACAACTAGAGCCAAAAGATGGCACATGTAGCCAGATGATTTGAATGCTATTTTTATGGCAATGAAGTTATTTTTTTTTTATTCATTGGTGCCTTAATTTTTATATGAAAATGGTAAGTATAGTAAGTACCTCCCTGAGATGTAACTATCCTAATTTGACCTATAAATGCCACCTCTCCCTTCATTTTTGACATGGTTTCACAAAAATGATTAGTTGTACTTTTTGGTATTTTATTTAGTCTACTGGTTTTCAGTGTAACATTCTGTGTTGTCCACTAAGAAAGGTGGCACCTGCTGCCTTGTTTTTTTTAAAATCTGCCTTTCTCTATTTTGCCTTTGTGTCTGATTTCTGTCTGTGGCACCTGGTGGTCCTTCAGTGCTGGGATTTGACAAGGTCCCTTGGTGGGGCATCCTGCTCATCTCGCTGGCCTTCTCTGTGCTGACAGCCATTGGGGTCTGGTTCATTGTCTGCCCACGTCTCAAGAAGAAGATTGAACGTAAGTTACATTTATGTTTTTCATTTGACAAATCAGTTTTCAAATCCCTGTTTGCAACAGTTTCATCTTACCATTGAGATGATGGTAAGATTCATACTAAGGGCTCATATTAAAACAGTAAATGGAGTTTAGGGATATTTCCTTTTATAATGGAGTTACACTAATGAAAATCACCTGAAAATATTGTCACCACTTTGTTATATAATCCTGGATTAAAGTAACAGACCAAAAAGCCGTTGACATTTACTCACCAAGAGTATAGTTTAGTTAAAGGGAAACATTCAGAGGGAACTACAATATGTTCATAAACGTATTGTAGTTCCCTCTATTAGAGTACATAGTCTCGCCTTCTTTGTTACTGCATTAAATCTATATGGGCAGATGACAGAACTACTGTATCTGACATGTTTTGTTTTCTAATTTGTACATATATGTAGCAATTTTGAAAAGCACATTTGACTTTCTGACTGCAAGGATATTTTACATATTATTTGAATGATACTGACCTTAACTGTCAAGTGGTATCTCTTGAAGTAACAGACAGCCGGTTCACCTGACCAAGCATGATCTGTCTAGATCACCACCCATCCAACAGACAAGCACCCTAATTGGGTCATAGTGATCAACTA
This sequence comes from Pampus argenteus, assembly GCA_036937835.1. NCBI lineage: Eukaryota > Metazoa > Chordata > Actinopteri > Scombriformes > Stromateidae > Pampus > Pampus argenteus. The sequence goes on from CM072877.1 coordinate 11,782,114, forward strand.
ATTGGTCTTTACCTCCTTGACTAAAATAAGCCTTGACTTAAGGTGCTGACATGGCATTTGCAGTGCATGTGTGGGATGAAGGCCGGGTGTGACAGACTGCTTCAGCTCTGGCCATGACTAGTTTGGATGATTCAATGTGACCAACTGTCCAGGACGCATTTGGATTATTGCATAGAAAATATTGGCATTCAGTATCTGATTCACTATAAAAACATAAACAAATGTCCTGTGAGCCACAGGGAGCTTTAAGTCTTATCATCTTTCATAAGTTAAGCTGTTGGTGGTAGTGTAAATATGTTCTTTGTAAGGTCATAATCTGATCCTGTGAACACTGCTAGCGTTGCATTTCTGAGACAAAGTTTTGTTTTTTTTTAACTCTGTTTATGCAATCTTGACACCCTACAGATTAGGTTAAAATGAAACGCATGTGCTGTGCTAGTATTTCTCTCCTGAAATGTGTATGTGTTTGGACATGACCCAAGCAATATGTCACTCCAACTCCTCCCCTACTAGGAGATATGAAGTCTTCCAGCCCCTCTGAGAGCCCTTTGATGGAGAAGAGAGAGCTAAGAGAGGCCCACTCTCCAATCCTGAAACAGACTGCCAAGGAGACGTCTACGCCTACCACTACAGCTGTCAATAACCCCCCCCTTGCACAGCCCCAGGCTGCCGCTGATGAGCGCAGAGTAGCATTCAACATTGGAGATTCTGATGATGGAGACGCTAATAAGGAACGCAAGGTGGCGTTTGACATTGGAGATTCTGATGACACGGACTACAGCAATGCAAATGGTGGTAAGTATGCCAACATGCAACATTGATAGTACATTTATATGTAATTAAAATGAGATGCTGACAAGCTTTGGTAGGTTTCAGTACTGGAGACTGAGAAACTTTTATTTTTTACCCTTTTTCTGCAGTGCCCAAACAGGTTCAATCAAACAATCAGTACAGCAACAGCTCCACAAATACTCCCAATCAGGTCCAGTTCAACAATCATGTTCAGTTCAACAACAGGCCAGCACAAATTCCCAGTAACGGTTACAGTCAGTACCACACTGTCCACAAGGACTCCGGCCTCTACAAGGACCTACTGCACAAGCTCCACCTGGCCAAGGTCGGTGACTGCATGGGCGAGGCAGGTGACCGACCTATCCGGCGCAACAACAGCTACACCTCGTACACCATGGCTATCATCGGTATGCATGGGGACTTCAAGCATAGAGAAGGAGAGTTCCGTGCCAGCGAGGATGGTGATAAGTGCCCTGGGTCAGGTGGTCAGGAGAGGAAGCGTGTACGCATGGACAGTTACACCAGCTACTGTAATGCTGTGGCAGAGCACACAACTCCTGAAGGATTGGGAGAGAGCGACGTCACACTAGAAATGGGCAAGGAGGATGGAGGTAGCAGCCAAAGCTCCCTGGATGATGATGGGCCTGAGGCCGACAAACCAGAAGTCTCAACTCTCTTCCAGTTTCTCCAAATTCTCACTGCTTGCTTCGGATCCTTCGCCCATGGAGGAAATGACGTTAGGTATGCACATTCATGTTTACTCACCGCAATTCAACTCAATGTCAGACTCTTTGGCTAAATTTGAAATAACAATTTTTGCTCTGCAGCAACGCCATTGGACCGTTGGTAGCTCTGTGGCTGGTTTACACAACTAGCAGTGTGAATTCAAATGAATCCACACCCATTTGGCTGCTGCTGTATGGAGGCGTGGGCATCTGTGCTGGGCTCTGGGTGTGGGGTCGCCGAGTGATCCAGACTATGGGCAAGGACCTTACCCCCATCACCCCCTCAAGGTACAGATTCTAGTCAGAAAACCACATCCTCCTCAGACATTACCAGTCCTTGAATTAAGCGGGCATGCTTGGGTACACCCTCCTTAACAACATGAGTGTTGTTTTTTTGTTTCCTTGCAGTGGCTTCAGCATTGAGCTCGCCTCAGCTCTGACTGTCGTGGTTGCCTCTAACATTGGCCTGCCTGTCTCCACCACCCATTGCAAGGTGAGCTGGTCAAACACTGTGGTCTGGAAACTAGACTGAGACATGGGGGAAGGGACTATTTAGTGGGAGGGAGGCTACAGTAAACAGGAACCCAGTCTGGTAGATGGTCCAAATGTAGAACAAGTTTCAATATAAGGTCACATATTTAAGAGAGATAATGGGTTTACGTAACTACTGCTGCATGTTTCCAGGTGGGCTCTGTGGTGGCAGTAGGATGGCTGCGCTCCCGGAAGGCAGTAGACTGGCGTCTGTTCAGAAACATCTTCATGGCGTGGTTTGTGACTGTGCCCATCTCTGGTCTGATCAGTGCTGCTATCATGGCTATCTTCATCTATGGCATCCTGTGAGCTTTCGGCTGCACCCCAAGCAGGGGAGGAAAGAGAAACCGCTCCAGTGTGCACCAGAAGGGGAGTAAAGTTGGGAGGCAAAAATATATCGCTTACCTCAAGCCAACTACTTTTGGAAGAAAAAGGAAAAAAAAAAGAAATGTTTTGAAGGACTTGTGATAGCCCTGTGGTTCTTGGCTGCGTCATTTTCAACCTAGACCGTTTTGTTTCATTTGGGCCACATCATTTTCCAGTGGAAAGATTGCATTTCTTTGTTCTGACTTGCTTTTTTATATCTCACCATTCTGTAAAGAGTATCTAAAAGCATAAACAATTTTTTTTTCTAATACTCAATTCTTCCATTTTTTTTTCACTTTGCAATTATGTATATACATCCATGCTGTTTTTAATTTTGTTTTACAAGTTCAAAAGAAAGGAACAATTAAAATGCAGTATTAGCCTTTTGCAGATGTAATTCTCCAGTCATAACACATGCTGAAGGTAACGTAGAAGCAAAAGCAGTATTTTTAGGTGGGTGGGGGGGGTTGAGGTTATTTGTGTGTATGTGAGTGTCTTTGTTTTTTGTTTTGTTTTTTTTCTCCCCAAGTTTTTAATAACGAACTAATATTTTGCATCTGGCTCTGACATTTGTTTTCCTCTCTGATATAGAACGAAATTGACCTGTAACTGATTTTAGGGAGGTTTGTAACTTTTCTACTATACCTACAAGTTAACTGATCACATTCACAGCACTGCAGAATACTTTACAGTTTAGAAGCACTAATTGTATACACTGGATGACTACCTGCAGAACATTGTCAAAGACTGCGCAAAAAGTCAGCACACGTGTGGCTGGAAATGCCAAAGTCCTCATTGTTAAAGTCAACAGGTTATCTGTCCAGTTTTTTCACGTGAATCTTTTGAGGCTCCACGTTCTTCAGGTTGGGCATAACTGCCTGAAATAACTTTATTTGAATTCGAGAAATCAAACAGAATGTCAATTAATGCAAAAAAAATGTGCTCAAGACCTTAAGTCTCCTGTTAAAACTTGATTTGCATCATCCATGATGGCTGAATGCGTTAGGCCTGCTTCTGCCTTGATTTTTCTAGTTCACCTTGTATCAGCTACTTCTCTCTGGAATTTGCACCTGCCTCAACGATTGGGTTGCTTTGGTTTCCACCTCTTTCTCCTGCAGCCTGTAAAGCTGAATGAGAAGGAACAGGAACATAAACCTGGAAGTTATCTAAGGGGGTGGTTTGGTGTTGAGGTGATCTGGTCTGAATGAGCGCAAGCATATGTTGCATGCCACGTGTGTGTGTGGGTGGGGGGGTGTTGTTTGGTTGCAGTACTAAATGCATTTCAGACCTGTAGATGCTGTAGTTGCCTTAATTGTGTTATTTTCCCTTAGGTACCAAAGAAGACTTTTTGTTGTTTTTTTTTTAAAATACACATCAACATAACCTAGTCCACACTGGTGGATGAAAAACAAATGGAAAATAAAAATGGGGAAAATACTGTTTTGTGACTTATTTCAAATAGATGATAATGTTGTATACATGATCACAAAAAATACCATAAATCATGAGTCAATGTCCCAAAAAAAGCTGTTCTGAAATACCTTTATCTTGTACACCAACACGATTTTGTTATCCTATATAACATGAAACAAAAGACGACACTCGGGTTATACAGATAGGTGGAATAGTTTCCTTTTTTTTTATTGACAGTAAGCTCAGTGCAGCTCAGGCACCGGGTGATGAGCGATCAGGAGATCTGCTGCTGTTCTGTTTCACTCCAGTACATCTATGACGCAGGGACAAGAGAGAGGATTCCTTTACGCTAGCTTTACATTACAAACATAATTCAGTAGTTTTCCAGGGCTCTCAAAGTGAATGTATGAATCACATCTCCGAAGCTTTTCCGATATGACTCAGTTCTCCTGCGCATGTACTGACGAATGATGAATGCACCAGTGTTTAATTTCACTGCTGTAAAGCACAGAGAGGCCTACTCTATCCCCAGAAAATCATAATCTGTCATTGTTACATTGGCAATCTTGCATCAGGATCAATTTAAAAATAATCCCTTTCAGCATCTTTTAGGACAGGAACAGTGCATCTTTGGTCCTAAAAATAACCAGAAGCAGATGATACAGTATAAATCAGGTACAATAAGCACCAGGGGACAGACGTCTCAGAGTGCCCTGGATTTCTGTCCTAGATTTACTCACATACAAGGAGGACTGTTTTAAATAAACAATCCTAGTGTCTTATTTTTGAGGTCACTTACTAAAGAGAGATTTTGTCAACTCTGTGCTGGCTGGAGTATTTCTCCAGAGCAAAATGTGACTGTTGTTTAAATTAAACTTAAAAAATATCAGCTCTGGATTTTTTATTTTTTTTTATTTTAACAAGCTGTGGGGTTGTAAAGTTGTAATTGCTCTTGAGACATTGAACTGTTGTGTTTTCAACCCAACCTATAAAGGTTTTTTGTTTTTTTTAAATCTGAGACCGGCTCTGACTGGCTCTTGTTTTTCCACTATCTGGTTCATTACACAACCTATAATTTAATGTTTGCTGGCTTGCTCAAAACAGGACACCACATATCTTGCCTGAGCAGGTAGTATGAAGTATGAGTTAGCCTCAAAAAACATTCGGAGCTCAAGTACTACTGTAATACACTAGTAAATAGAAGTACTGTAGACATATTCAACTGCGTGATAGATCACTGATGTATGCTTATAGCACGTTTTTTTTTTTACCTTGTTCTTTGGTTGAATCCTGACTGGCTTCCTCTGCAGAGAAGAAATGAGGAAAACAAGAGGGTGGAGGTTACAGCAGATAGTTAGTGTTATGAAGTTATAGTGTGGGATTCATGAGTCATTTTCAGTGGCCATTTTACTTGATCTCACCCGAAATGCTCACAGTCTCTATAACTGTGTCATGGTGCTCTGGAGAAAAATTTAAATATATGTTAAAAAATATATCTTTAATTTCAAAATGTTTTTTATAAACAGTTTAAAACTGCTCATAATATAACTTCTAGTAGTTATTTTAGTGTAGATTTTTACAACACTTACCCCGCCTCTGTCTCCCTGTCAAAAATAATAACGGCAGAAATGATCATTGATGGATGACAAAAAAACTGAAAGCTAAAATCTTAGTGTAAAGTGTAACCTGCTCACCTTCTGCTTCCTCAGAGGACTCAGACTGTGATTCTGTGGGGAACATGTCACAAGGTTGTGACATTTCACATCATTTTAAAAAATCCACTCTTGCAGTCTCGTTTTAAAACTGTGTTTTGTTGCCACCATCAGGTTGATACTTGAACAGTAAAACCTCTCTTACCTTCACAAGCTGTTACGTCAGAGTCCCTGCCTCCACCTGCCGGAGGAGGATTTCACAGTTATGTAATATTGTTTCTCAGGTTAAAAAAAATAAGGATCACATGTGCATCTTTCTTTCTTTTTTTTTTCTTTTTTTTTTTTAAACACACCTGTGTTGTCATTCTCAGTTTCAATATGTTCCTCCACTGTTGAAAACATTAACGGGTTATTCTGACATGTTTACACATCATTAATAGGTAATCAGTACTAACTGTAACTTACCAGATCCATCTTGAGCAGCCTCTGTATGGACAAGATATGAAATATTGCATTACCGACTGAACCTAAAACAGCCATTATTAGTTTTGCTTGAAGTCAAAGGTCTTCTGATTGCCCTCACCCAGGTAGCGCCCATCTTCATTCTTTTCCTCTGTAACTGGTGATGAAACAGAAGAAAAAAAAACATTTTTACATTATGTGCTCAACATAATTGATGAAAGTTATTTTTGCTCGTGACGTCACCTGACTTTGGTCACTGTGTTAAAAACTTACCATTTATGTGAATGGCTTCACCCTTTTGAGCAGCCTCAAACTCCATCTGATCTGAAGGGACAAAGTGATATAAAATGATACAAAACAAGAGTCAAGAGGACAGACAGTTTTCTGTAATACAGGTGAAGAAACATTACACAGACATATATGAATGAAGAAAACAAACAACAAATAAATTAGCGAATTAAATTAGTGTAAAAAGCATCTATGAGACAGTGGTGGCTTTAACATGCTCGAGCCAGTGCAGATCTTCTTATTTCTTTTATATCATTTAAATTATTTCAATTACTTGTGTCATTATAAAACTATTAAAACACTTTCACTCTGAAAAAACACAAATATGAATTTTTAATCATTCAATTGCACCAATGCACTGTTTACCTATTTTTAGCAGTTCATCTAGCCCATCTGCAAGAAAAGCAAATACATTTTCATGCAACTGTCATCACCCTCAACATTATTATGACTATTGTTGATCACTGTTATTGATAAATAACATTCATTTCTCACCGTGAGAAACAACTTTTTCCTCTTTTTCTTCAGATTCCAGAGATGCAGAGAGAGCTAAAAGTCATCACAAATGCATCAAGTTCAGACTTCAACTAAATACACAATAGTACATGAACATAACTGAACATGTACATGTGTATATAGGAGTGAATAAAAACAAATGATAAAACAGACTTGAGATGAAAACATTTTTTTTCTATAAATTTTAACCACCAACCACACATTATTATATCACATCATTTTATAATAATTTTCTACTTCCATTAAATTAATTTATGTAGCCGTTTACTCTTCTTACCAGAGTGAAATGCTGCCACACCGAGGAAAGCAAATACTAGAAATCTCATCTTGGCTCCTGCTCTGGATGTGGAAGGATTTTAGCGTCGTTTCAAACTCTTGTATTGTGTTGTGTTGTTGTCGGTTTGGGCCTCTTTATATCTTCACATCACATGTTTTGCATGGACAGGCGGCTCTGGTACCATTGTCCCTCCCTACCTGAGATGACAGCTGGGTGGCACATCACTACACAGACGTATCCTTATTCAGGCCGTCAAAGCCACCCATTGTTGGCTCTGCAGTCACATGAGTTTTTATTTGGGATGTTACTGTGTCTGTTTGAGGAAAACACCATGTATCCAAACTGAAAACAATGTTCATTTCCTTTTACGCATGGAAGTGGTGATTTCACCGCGGCTTATGAATGATGGGTCACGATGGAGCTCGGTGAAACAATTGCTCCACTAATTGCAGAATAGTTGAGCAAAGAGATCCTGATCATTTGAATCTGTTTGAAATGCAAACAGCTGCGGATGTTTAACATCCTATTCAATCTGAATCTGTCAACATGAGAAAAATCGTAAATTTTAGATGATAGCGAAAATGTGAAAGAGGGTCAAAACTGTTGTGTAAAAGATGCTACTGTCACTTCAACACTAAAACAGTCATCGCACAGTACCTCAATCTGCACATTGCTTCATAAAAGTGAGATCGATATGAGTGCAGTATGTTTGGAGAAGTGATTCAAACATAATTTAAATCAGACTTTTAATGAATAACAGCAAAAAACATTAATATGCCATCATATGTCCTAAAAATCTAGAAAAATAGGCCTCTCAATGTGCTCAAGAAACAATTAACAAACTGCAATTTTCTGACAAATTTGAGAGCGGCTTCGGTAGGAACAGTATTTTCAAACAATATTGACATCCGGGAAGCCTCGTATACAATAAGTCAGAAGTACAGAATACTTTGAAACAAAGTCTTCCCCGTATGTTTCAACAAAACACAGAAAAGCATCAAACTCCTAGATGGCATTCAGACAGAAAGCAACGCTCACTGATGCAGGAAGGAAAAGGACAAATGATTTATAAAATCATACCGAAAATTGTCACCTAATAAAAGGCATAAGATTGTTACTTTTATATTAATTGTTTTAGGCTCAATCATATTTTTTTTACATGTAATTTTGTCAGTGGGATTAAACTCTACTCTCTCAACATCTTATGTATGTTTAGAAAAAAAACAGAAGTAAAAGATTTCAAGGAATCAATAAAATCCATTTTACTTAAAAATCTACTTGGCAGCACAATCCTCTTGCTGACAGCTGCGTGTATTCACTAACTACACAGTCTGTTAAGGAGGTAGAGAGACTGAAAAATCATCAAAAGACACAGTACCTCTTAAATTAGTAAGTATACCGTTATAGTACCATATTCATAACAACAGCAGTGCACATAATAATAAAAAAACAAACAGTTGAAGACAGAGGAACTCCACATGGATCACAGTGATTACACAATTCAGCCGAGGACAATTTTGTTGCGCCTTTTAAATGTGATTTGTGCTGCCTTCAGGTTTCATTACTGGGAATGATGGCCTGCTAGTGGTTGGTTGGATAATTCATCATTATTGCAACAGAGGGTCTTATTTTCATAGTCGTGTCCATCGTTCACATTGTTTAAAGTAAGATTGTATTCACCAGGTTAACTACTGAGATCTGGGAATGTAGATCCATGTTGTAAACAAACCTCGAGGTTACACAATATATTAGGAAGAGAAAACAAAAAAAGGCAAATAATAAAGTTATTAACTACGTTGTAAACATCCATTAAAGTTGACGGGTGGTTTCACACATTTTCAAGTCTGTCTTATAACACTAGTCAGGTGTCATACGGACACTGAAACAGGGTCTTGCTTCCAGTAATCATTCCCATCCTTTAACATCCTTTAACTTTCGAATTCAACTTTCACCTGCCGTAGCCTCCTGTGCCATGAAAGAGAAGACACTCACTTTTGGTTTTTCCATCTAAAGTGATCGATAATCTGGCAAAACAGTTGTCTTGTTTATAACCTGATCATCTGAACTCTAACTTCTTGCCCCAAATCTCAGCGTTTATTTTCATGAGCACAATATAACTGAGAAAAATCATGGTCAAAACTGCAAAAATAAGACCTGTTGTAATGAAAGTGAATTCTTTAGGTTTAAAGAGGGCGCAGCACTTTAGATACCTGATTAAAGTGTTGGGATTTGCTCCAACAAGAATGGTGCAGTGTCACTGTGCATCTGTGTCGGTGTATACTTAATATTATTTTATTACTTTCCCAAGTAGTTCTCCCTATTCAGAGTTCCCCTCTTAGACGGGTGTGCAGGTCCTCCTGGTCGATCTTGCCGAGCTGGTTGTGCCAGCGGTGGTGTGCCAACAGGGCCACGTTCCTAGCAGAGATGGCGCTCATCTCCATGGCGCTAGCTGCCCACTCCACAGAGTTGAGATAGTACAGCCGGTTGTGCAGGATGAAAGGAGGGGTCTTGCGGTGCGGTGGCCGGTAAGCAGGGTAAGCCAACCACCGAGTCTCTGACACTGAATCCCAGGACAGGAACATACTATGCAGCTGCTCCTGTGTTAGTGGCTGTGGGGAGAACACCTTCCACACATTGGTCTGAGAGGCGGGCGGTCGCTTGTAACTCGGGGGGATGTGCACGGGGTCGAGAGAGCTCAAGCTGTGGATGACAGAGCCTTTTGTGTCCGTAGTGAAGATATCAGACACTGTGAACTCTGAGGCTGGCTGTGTGACCCCAAGGTAAGACACGTTCAGTAAGCCATGGACTAGAGTGCAGACCGTCTGGTGGTAGCGCCCAGGGTAGTGAGACGGGATTGGAGGGGAGAAGCCTGAGAAGGCGATGTCAGACTTTCCCTGGTGAAGTGGCGTTGCTATTACTACTATATCATACAGAGAGTGTGCAGAGCCTGAGTCTCCGACATAATTGACCTCGTAAAAGCTGGTTGTGGTGCCTGGAAATGAGATCCGGAGGAAGGTGAGATGAAATGTCGAATGAAAAAAAAATAAACTGTGAACATGAACAAATGAAATGAATGATACCTGTCTTGGATGGGCGAACTTTGACTGAAATGGAAGTCACTCTGGCTGGGATGAGCTCACTTTTGCTGTGGTACAGCAGTCCTGAGCACACTTTCTTATTGCCTCCATCCACTGCCCACAGGCCTGAATCTGCCCCTGCTAATGATACAGCCCCTACACAACAAGAAAAACAAAAAAGTTACACATTTCAACAAAAAACCTTGCATTACCAGGTATGTGATGAACCTCTTACACTGAGAAACATACCCACAAAACCATTGATGCGAACACTTTGACCATAGTTGACGCGAGTGACTGGCGCAACAATATCGTTGAGGAAGTTTTGTGAAAATCCTTCGCCCCTCATGGTTTCCTCCAGGGTTTGATTCATCAAGGTCAGAAAACTATCGCCGCCCATAGCATGCAAAAGCTTCTCCACGCTGGAGAACGAGTAACCATACTGCTGATACTGGTAGATCCTGGGAATAAAAGGATTTACATTGACATAACATAATAGTGAGCATCAATTGTGTTATGATATTCCTCAATTTTATAGCTAAAACGGTAAACTGTAGGCATCGGTGGTTCAAAGTTATAGCATATCATATATAGCATAGAAAAAAAACTCTCACCTCATAAATTTGTCCAAAATGCTCTCCACCCACATGTGCATTCGTATAAAGCTGAATCCGTATCGCCAGAGCATGCGCAAGACATTTACAATAAACCAATCACTCTCTTCAAACGTGAGCTCCTTTCCATCAAAGATTGCCATTTTAGAAGGGACGTCTGTCCTCTGAGGAATACCTGAAAAACACAGTAACACAGGCTGGATTCAAGTTTCTAACACACTGGACTAAATGCTTATTACTCAACTACTTGTGAATTTGTGATGTTAAATTCAGGTAACAGTGACATTACCTAATTTCTCGATAAATTCCTTCATGTGTAGGTTCAGAGGATGGATCGCGGCGCCTCCTGTCTCATATTCATAATCCCTAATTTTCACCGTTGCTAGTCGCCCGCCAACAGTGTCAGGTTCAAACACATCGATCTTCACTCCGGCTCCAAACTCCTGCCTCAAGTAATACGCTGTAGCTGTGCCACCAATGCCTGCTCCGACCACAGCTTTAAAAAACACACACACACAAAAAAAAAAAAAGAAGTAATGACAACAGACAGGACTGAATTAAAACAGTGTGGCGCCTTATAGCAGTGATTCTCAACCTTTTTCTTGTGTCAAAGAAACCTGAAATCTAAAAAAGATTTTGGTTCTCGTATTTGATTAAGACCAGAATTCTTCAGTTGTGAACTTTAGTTGATGAGATTGCGTAACTGCGTAGGAGGTGTAACCTTTGATCAGAATAGTGACTCTTATGACTCTTATTCTAGTAAATGTATCGGTAAGTGAAACTAGACAGTTCTGCATTTACTAAAGAAATCCCTGTAAATGGTACATAAATAACAAAACATTGCGGGAAATTAATTTTACTAGAAAATTTGTTTTTTTTCCGGTAACAACACTAGTGCACTTTCAACTGTTTTCTCATTCTAATTGTTCATATTCTTATCAATAAGAATAATGATAAATAAAAGCTAAATCAAGCACTCTATATATGCCTTCTGTTTCTAACCACAAAAATTATTTACATTTTCCCCATTTTTTTTTCACGTTGGTGCCCGCCAGTACAGCAAATTGGCTGGTGCCTCCGGGCACTCGCCCGATGTGATATATGGATAATCCAACCCAGACAACAGAGTAAACCAACTTTGCGACAGGCTTATCTGGTTCTCTTGAGGTTATTTCATGCATTCAATGCACACTGTCTGCTAAAGCCTACTCAGAGCTTTATTTCCGCTCCTTTCCTACCAGTAAGGAACATGGAAGCACACAATATGGCTCACACCACGTCATTTTTTATTTTAACTGTGGTGCCTTCAATTGATAAATAAATACTAGTGTGACTGTTGCAACGATTAATCGAATACACTGTTTTAATAATCGATTAATCATTTTGAGTAAGTTTTCAAGAAAAAAAAACTCTAGTTCCAGCTTCTTAAATATTACAATATTTCTTATATGAAACATGTTTGGATCGCAGACGTCGTTTTGGATAAATTTCACATTTCAGGTTGCATCTTGGGCTTTGGGAAACACTGATCAACATTTTTCACCATTTTCTGACATTTTATAGATCAAATGACATAATCAAGAAAATAATCAACAATAAAAAAACAATTCTTAGCTGCAGCTCTATACAAATACATTCATATTTGACTTGAAATTTACACTTTCCTGATTTTAGAAGCAACAGAATAAATAAAGGATATTAGTGAAAGGATTGACTGATTTGTTTTTTGTTTTCAGATACACCCTTATACTGATTTACCTATCTTTTTGGGTTGATCTTGCAGCCCTGGAGCTGAGGCTAGACTTCTCTTCCCAGTGTGACAAAGCCCCAGCAGCAGCAGCGCTCTCAGACTCAGGGAAGGTACACGCATTGTGGGCAATTAGTGGAGCATCTGTACAGGAGCAATAAACGTGAGTTATCATATCTGTAACCAGTAACAAAGTGTCTCTATCAGCTTATGGTCAAAGGTTACACTCACAGGAGTTCAGGCTCAAGTGTTGACCTCAGCTGTACAATACTTAAATAAAAGAGAAAGAGTGCAGAGATAAAGTGGATAGTTTAAACTCACTACAAAAGGTGGCTGCTGATCCAGAAGTAGCTTTCACAGTTGTTTTCACCGTAACGCTTCAAGCTAACTTCACTGCTAGCTAAAACTCCTGCTTAAACATAAAAGTGTTAACAAAAGTCACTGTCAGACTAATAGAGATACAAACAAACTAAACCCGTTTGATGACTCAGTCACGTCGGAGCACCTTTTAAACGAGGACGTCAAAGAAAAGTGAAACTGATCCATGAGGCGGGGCTCAACTCTTCCCCCTGAGGTCTGTTCTTCTTCTGTGGATTTATTGGTGGTTGACAACTAGTGAATCACCGCCACCTACTGGACTGGAGTGGGGGGTCAAGTAGACAGAAAACTAAATTTTATTCCCTCTGCAAGTCTCCTTTAAGTACTTTTGGTAAAGCTTTTTTCCTAACACACTGGTTTATCTATCTATCTGATAAAGTGTACAACTGAGCCCTGTGTGACTGTTTATTCCCTTCATATTTCACTCCTTGTATATTGAATAGACGCCTTCCTGGGTCTTAATATTCTTATACATATGTTCTTTGATAATATTTTTGTTTTATAATTTATATATTTACTTGTTTGATTTCAGGGATTGCTTGGCTAATATGTCTACTTTATAAGTAATTATTCCTATTTAAGTATAAGTATAAAGTAACATAGGAAAGGAAATACTCAAGTACAAGTACCTCAGAATTGTACTTAAGTACAGTACTTGAGTAAATATTGCCTACTTTACTTTAATTACGGATCACTTTACCCTCTGAAAGATTACATTTGACATAATAGTATCAAATAATTTGAATTAATAGTAAGAAAAGGTAGAAGCAGGCTTAAATTTAGACATGAAAACTTTCTCTGCTAAAACAACAAAGTGCTTGTGGAGCTTCGAAAAGCAGATAAATAAATATTATGAACAGTTTATTTATATTTTCTCTCTTTCTTCTCTCCTTCTTTCTGAAATTATCATGATCCCACATAAAGCGGAAGATGATTTTATTTCCCCTAAAGCCGATTACGGAAAAAAAGCGGAAGTGACGCAGCCGTCTTCTCTTCTTGAACCATGCTTAAATGGAGGTGACCTTAGTTACTATCAGATTGTAACGTAAAGGTATTTCGCGACAGCTTGGTTGTGGACTCTAAAGGTTTCCCGCCCCTGTTTACATGAAAAACGTGTCTTAAATATTTCTGAAGAAGTGAGCGGGACGAACAGAGATGGCAGAGGCTCATCAGACACGAGTTCAGACTGTGGTCGAAGACATGGTGCAAAGCCTGGAGAGGGATCACATCCGTAAAATGCAGGTAGGTGTGTCCAGGTGCACTTATGAACTGTGTGTGCAATGACATCACATGTTCCTATGTGAATGCTAACTTTGTTTGTTTGTTTTTTGTTGCAGGGTCACATGTTCAGGTGCAGTGCAGAGTGCTGTGAACGCCCCTCTGACTCCATGTCTCAGGTGCATCACTGCATTGACAGGTGTCACACTCCTCTGGCCAGAGCTCAGGGACTGGTCACTTCAGAGCTGGAGAAGTTTCAGGTGAGGGAGACCCACCACTGTCACCACTGTGGCTGTGAGACTTTCATAACTTAATTAAATCATAATAATTAAGAAGTGTCCAAATTACGTTTCCAGCTTCTTAAATGTGGGTATTTTCTGTTTAGACTTTTGATCAAATATACTTTTTGTGTACAACAATACCCTGGGGTTGGACAATAATTCAGTATTATCATTAATTGATTTTCAGAGGAATAATATTGATATATTGATACATGATACTAGGGCTGATTATCTTCGTTCTCAAATAATCTGTCTATTATTTTCTTGATTGATCTGATTTGTCAGTAAAATCTCAGAAAATAATGAAAAATGCCTGTTATGTCATCTAAGATCCCACAGTGATGCCATCAAATGTCTTGTTTCCTCCATTCTTCGCTCCCTCAGGACCGTCTGAGCAGATGCACGATGCACTGCAACGACAAGGCGAAGGATCTTTTTGACTCCGGTGCCAAGGAGCCAGCTGTTAAATCTCTGATGGAGCGCTGTGTGGGTAGCTGTGTGGACGACCACGTTAACCTGATCCCCAGCATGACCCGAAGACTCAAAGAGAGTTTGGACTCTATACAGTAGTAAAGAGCAGGATGGATTGCTCAAGTCTGTCCTGTAAACAGCCTGGGCTCATTATACATACACACACAAAGCAGTGCAGGGTTCGTCAACTCAGCCAGGTTGACCAGTGACAACTGAAGAAAAGAGCTGGAACAGGAGTTTAAAATAGATAATGTGACACAAAGAGTAGAGTTTTACAGGCAGAGACCGAAATAAATCTTGATTTATCTGAAGAAAGAAATTCAGATATGCATCTGGTGTCACATTGTTGTATTCAAACAAGATACCGGCTCATAAATGCTTCAGAGACCTGTCTGCACTATTTTTTAAATAGTTAATTAACTCAAGGCAGATCTGAGTATCACAAGTCAAACTATACAGTACAGTACAGCAGTCGACAGGATTCAGACTGCATTTGAACGTCCTGTGGTGGTTTGCAGGACATCCTATATTTAATCTCTGAAGTCCCATCGTTCTTTTTTCCTGTAATTTCATTGCGAGTTGTTCTGTGTATGTTTGTATCTGAATTAAAGGTGCTGTAGATGTAACTGCGTTTGGACTTCTTCACTTCCATAATATAAAAAAAACCCATAAAAGCTCTGCTTACAAGTATCAAGACAAGCTAATGACAAACACCAGCAGTGATTTTTGTTGCATTACATTTTAATGAGTGCACATGAATATTCTCCATTATATACAATTTATGGTAAGAAAGGCATCAATATAAGAAGCAGTAAACACACTGTAGACCTAATGTTAATCCCACCACCCATTTAATTGGTCCAACTATTATACCAATGATGTCCATGTAGAAAACGTTTTAATTTCACAGCTTGTGAAACATCTGTAACATAGAATATTTAAAACAAGCCTGTAAAAAATAAAGAGGCAGTAGATGCAATACAGTTGATATAGTGTAATGATATCCATCAGTAATGTATATCATTAGATTATATGTGGAAGGAACCACAGCATCATTTTCTGATAAGAATTAAAAAATAATAAGACAAGCCACCTGTTAACAGCAGTAACTTTAGATATGAAACAACCCAGTGTTATAATCTCTGACATAAGACTACATTCTTGTTTTAGGTCATCTGCAACATTATCAATGAAGAATAACAAGCGACAAAACTAAACTCGCTCCAAGCTACTGTAGTTAGATAGAAAGCTCTTTAGTAGCCAGGATTTTTACCTCAAATGTCTGAGCAACGTTTATGGAGGGAAAACTGTTGAATCATAAAACTTTACTGCAGAGAGCAGAACAGACACTGGAGAGGAGCCAACTGAAAAAGTGCGATCTGCACATTGGTCAAACAGTGAAAGGTACTCAAACAGGTTTTGCTCAGACTTTTTAAGTTTGCATTTTAAATACTTTAGTTTCATTTTTAATGCTTAATTGTTAGATAGCTAGTTTGTGGGCGACTGTTAGATTTTGAACATTTTGCATTCCTAATAAAGATGAGGAGGAAAGTAAATCAAGCTGAATCTGTGTCCTCGGATGAAAATGGTACATGTGAGCAATAAAGGAGTAATTATTACCGGATTAGTCATCACACCAAAATAATAAACATGCACAGTGGGAGCAGTCTGATTTCATTTAGGATCCTACAGAACATCTCAGACATTTAGGAAATCAGATTGCTGGACATCAAGTACATCCCCGTGAATGTCACCAAATAGGAAATCAGGCATGGAGGCAAATAAAAGTGAGCATCAAAGGACATCATATTTGGAGAAAAATAATTTTGGCAGATGACAGATTCAATATCTATCTATAAGTGCAAGAGCTACAGAAGCATAAATACAGCTTTTACATAACAGTACAGTTGCAGCAAAGACCCACTTCAGAAAAACAGATAAGATCAGGTGATAGCACCACAGCCCATGGACGGGCAGTTTTATTGGCAGTTGCGAATTGAATACACGTTTTCTTTTGCAAAAATAATTCCATATAAATGAAGTAAAAAATAAATAAATTCCAAATAAAAACACCTTTAACTATGAACATAATGACAGTTGCTATACAGGCGAGTACTGACTAGAATGACTTAGCAGTACAAGTCAAGTTTACAAGTCTGAAAATCCCCCTATTCACTAGTTTTCATTACAATATGAGGTAACAGATTCCCAAACAAATAGTAATGAAATGAATAGTAGAAATGTGTACAACAAAACTGCAAAAGGTGAATTATTTGGTGAGGAGAGCAGACTAAATATCCTGTCAAAACTGAGCTGCAAAACAGGAGCTCAACACCAATAGACAACATTTGACAGTGTAGCTGGTAAACACAGCAGGAAGTCTTAAAATCTGAAGTGTTTCAACATTTCTGTGAGTCTCAAAAAGCTGGTGATCGTAACCGGACTTCCAACTGTAAACTGTAAATGAGGCTGATGCACAAAAAATCCTGGAGCCTCATGTTTAATTGAAGCAACATTACAGGGTTAAGTTTGGCTTTTAGACCACACAATGCTGGTTCACTGGATGCATGTCACATCAATATGGTTACCAGGACATGAGCTTTGGTCATCTGTTCAGACCGCCAGGGTGTGCAGGTCTTTTTTTTATTACGTCTCATTCATTTAAATTCAATGTTTTATTCATATCATGTTTCATAAATGTTGATATCTTGCAGCAAATGTCATTTCAAAAAGTTGAACTTGGGATAATTTGTGGGATGACGAACTTTTTACATTTTACTTATAAGACTGAGCTACCATAGGGGTTAATGAGTAATCCAATGAAGTTTGAAAATTCTGCTTTTACCGCCATCTTTCAGTTGGTTTTTCATAATTCAAACATTCCTGTTGGGTGTATTCATTGGCTGTTCTCCATTCAACCGTGCTGACCTTCCACTTATTACATAGCGGCAACGGCAGGTAGGATTTAAAATCTGTTGACAATCACATAGCTGCAGGTGGTACGGATAGCACGATTGACTTTAATCTCTAAGTGTTGGCAAAGACTGTATGTTACCTTTTCCATTTGGAATCATACATGTGAAATATGTTATTACTATACATTATTTTCTATGCAGTTAGTAAACGTGGTATTTTGTTTACCAGTCAGACACGGAGTGGAAACCTCCCCATCCGGCTCAAACGGCAGAGCACTGACTGAGTTTTTGAAATTAAGATTAAATTGTCCGTTGAGGTCTCCGTCGTGCTCATGTGGGTTTACATTTGGAAAAATCAATGGATGACATCAATCCAAGAATGGATCTGTAGTCCGGTTGATGTCATGGAGTTGACTGGGACTGATGACAGCTTCTTAATATGATTGGACTATTTTTAAGGTTTACTCAGGCCCAGGTTTACTACACACACAGATTTTCATTAACATAAGTGTAAAGTCAAACCCTTCTACGGCCTTCACATTCACCAGATCTTAACACCATGTAGCCATTATTATGTCTGAAGCAGATTTCCACCGACTCCAAAGAATTGAAGGTTTTCCATCACGAGGAAGGGTCCATTATCCCAGTGCAGACTGTTTATAGCAGAGATCCAAGGTTGACTGAAGTTGCTCTGAAGGCTGAGGGTGGCCTAATCCCTCCCGGCCCATGTGGCCAACTCATAATGTATCAAAACACTGTAGATACATAGATACAAAACATTTTCCCTCAACACCTCACTGAGTTACAGAGCATGCAGACAATATGCCCAATGTCAAAGTGGTGTTAAATGTGGTGGTGGATTGTACAGACAAGCTTGTATCAGTGCCTCAGCATTACCAGAGGAATGGTAGCAGTTACTGGCTGTTGAGCAGACATGAGGACACGCTGCGGGCGCTGCTCTCTGGTTCTGGGAGGCTCGGCCGGCGGTCCGACTGGGAAGACGTGTAAAGGAAGTTGCAGCACACGTAGAGAGGGAATGTCAACAGCCGACTGTCCAGGTTCATCACCACATACTCCTGAGTGATTGAAGGTAGTGGAGAATTATTAAGGGTCTAGATCACCATTTTATACGTGGTAACACGGTGACAACTGAGCCATCTTCAGCGCTTACTGACCTGGTCTTTCTCAAGGGTGAGAAGCTGGTAACCTGTGGAGCGACTGCAGACCAGCTTTCCACATGCATCGAAGGAGGCGAGACGTAACCTGGACAAACACAAAGTGTCAAAAGCAAATTTTCCAAGATGAAAGCTGCAGATAAATACATAATTAGGATTTCTAACAACCAAAATAAAATCAGTTGCATACATCCAACTGGTCTAAAATAGTTTCCCTTTACCTTTAATGACATGCTAAAATAATGCAATCCATTATTTACTACAATATGAAAACTTAACTACATAAGAAGCAATGTTGTGATGATGTTGATGTTGTTGACGTTATGCATTTGCCCCTGATAAATAAATAAAAATTAATAGTAATTACAGTGAATTAATCACTATCATATTTTGTTCATTCTACAATAGTATAATCCAACAGTTCCCACTTCTGCTGCAATTAAACTCAAATAAGTATACTTATTTTTCTTTATACAGTGTCAATTTGTTTCAGTTTTTTAGGTGTTCAGTTTATTTAGTTTAGTTTGAGACTCTCCTCGCAGATGAGTTAGATAAGAGTAAATGTTGTATGTTAATGTTAAAGGCACTACTGACCTGTATGCCAGGTGCCTCCGAGGTTGCAGACTCACAGCGCCCCCACATGGCTGACTCAGAGTATTCCTTTTGAAGACTATGAAGCGGTTTGTGTAGGTCACCAGCAGGTCAAAACCAAAGTTAAAGCCTGTCCACCGCCAGCAGTACTGAGGAAATGAAAATGTCATTGATTTTCTCTGTAGAAATGAAAAACATTTAGTCTATGGGAGCTAAAGTGACTGTAACAGTGACACTGTCCTACTCACATCTCCATCTTTAGTGAGTTTCCTACCACACCTCATGCTGCTCAACTCAAACTCTTCTTTGTTTGCTTCCTGTGGACTAATGTAACACAGGTGCTTTTGTCAACCCAGCAGCATTAAAATATATTAAATTCATGCAGGTTTTATGATTATATTAAGATTCAAGAACAACATGAACAAGAAATGTATTAGTATAGTACTAGTGTCAAGTTCTCACCCATTATCATTGTCAAATTCTGTCCGCAGCATAGCAAACCACTGGTTTTTGTACACCGACGTTAACCAATCTGGAATAGAAAGTATGAATAGAAAAACACTTGACGGTGTATAAACATATGGAAAAGACCGTCTACTGCTTTATAGTTTGTTTTCAAATTTTTGTTCAATCAGGTAGCAAACAACTCTTTGCCATGTAAAGATACAGTGGAGTAATGGCGTCCAGAGCAGAGCATGTAGTCACACTATCTGTGTGTGTGTGTGTGTGTGTGTGTGTAATCTGAACCTCTCTGTTCTTTGTTTGCATAGCCTGTTAGCACATGTGTCCCTCATTGTCATCCCTGCTCCCATTTTTTAAGATGGTGGCCACATTACAGTTAAACAATACATTATATGTTACGTGAGCTGTCTGTTGCACTCTCTCTCTTTTTCCCCCAACTTTATTGAGTAAACGAGACACACATTTGTTTTCGTCATGCTGGTGCTAGCATGATGTCTAATCCTAATGCTAACGATGAAGTAATATAAAATACATAACAGAGCTCAATATTTCCAGAATCATCAACTGAGTAACATTAAAGCAAATGAAATTAAAGCATTAAATTGCTTAAATCAAATTATTTGCTGTATTCAAAACCACTGTGCGGCTTTGATGTTGGATAACGAAATTAACAATTTCTTGTTCCCACAGAAGAGGCATTTTCATGATGAAATTAGGTAAACAGAACTGCGTCTCACCAGGAGGCAAAATGTTGTCTCTCTCCAGGATAAGTGCAGATGCGAGGTCATTGATGATATACTGAAGACGGACGTATTTGAACACTGAACGAAAAGGTTCCCCCTCTTCCGTGCTCAAGAAAGGCTCTTTCTCGCATAAATCTGCAGACAAAGGTCAAATGGAAACTGAGTCATGCATCTGTGTCTGGTGTACAAAGATACTATTTCATAAGATGTAGCTTTACAGTACCTGTCCTGCGTTTCCAAAGCCAGGCATCAGCATCAGCTAGAAGCTGCTTGATGGGTCCATCCCATGATGGATTGATTTGCAGAAACATCCACTAAAGAGATGGAATTATAAAGAGTCAATAAAAAAAGAATGAAAATATGTGAAGAAAATGTGTCTGGGAGTGATAAAGTATATCCTTTATCATTGTACCTTTTTCAGTGCGGTGTACACATCCATCTCCACCTGCATCACAAACAGGTCTGAAGACTGGATGAGCTGCTCCATCACCTCCGTCCTGTAAATGCAGTGCACACACAAATGGTGAGTACCATCTTCATAGACAACAAATTTACAATTTTTTTTTTTTACATTTAATAGTCACAGCACTGCAGAGAGTTAAAATAATTTAAGTCAAGGTTTTCTCCACATAACGTCGAATTTAAATTTGGGATGTAGTTACGATGAGTTTCATAAAAATACACCATTTGATTTCGTACCTTAATTGAAGTTATATAATTTAATGAAGATAAGAGTATTGTTAGATGACAATGTAAAAACTGAAGGATTATGAGCCGAGCACACATACCCGAGTTCTTTCATCAAGTCGACATTTTGATGTGTCATCAGGTTGTTGAGAAGCCACTCAAGACATCTGCAGAAACAGATACACAGTAATGGTATTATGTAAATAGACACATTTTTCTATCAGTGCTGATGGATTTTAAAAATAGGTGAGATGAATCTAACTTTTTCATGACTGAATCCAAGCCGTAGATACTAGCACAAGCATAATAGCCACACACAGTCTTCAAACTAATGTTTTCCTTCATAGTTTCTCCGCATTGCTGGATCAAGCCATCCTGTAAACATAAACAAACCACGAGACTTGATTTAGTTTTATATCATATGACTGCATTTATACAAAAAAAGATTTACATTTTAAACAAAAAAAAAAGATTTCTTTTTAATTTACTGACCAGCTGTAGCATACAAGCAGCGGCAAGTATACTGACAACCCTGGTGGGCTTGATCAGAACATCGTCACGGTACAGGGATCCAAATACAACCTGTAGAGCTACACGCAGATAAACAATAAACAATACAGTGTTATCAGTAAATCACATGAACAGACCAACCAACAATGACGACTGCTAATTTCTGTGACAAACGTCCTTTTACCTTCAGTGTCGATGTTCTGGTCTGGGATCTCCAAGTTGATTTCCATCATACTGGACTCCTTCCAAGAGCCACTGAACATGCTGGAGAAATACCCTGACTGCCAAAAGCAAGACAGAGGGAGTAAAACTTAAATTACAAGATAACCCACATGAAAGATTTTATCACTGACTGTCTTTGTGTTTTCTTTACCTGGCACAGGTACACTTTATGGAGGTTCCACTCCTGTCCCAGGGCACAGATGCGAATGTCACTATTTTCCCCATTCAGGAACAAGGTTTGATAAATGTATCGTGATGTGCTTTTTAATTTTTTCCTGTTTAAGAAAGAACAGATAAACAGAGTAGATTAAAAAAAATGAGACAATATATTGACAGTTTAAACATATTTGACTTGAACATTGGTCTGTCAACCAGACTTGCCTGCGAGGTGTATCTAGTATGGCATCATCATCCTCCTGTTCACTGTCACAGTCACACTGGGCATTTCGTTTCCTCTTCTTACACTCACAGCCATGTTTACGGCTGGCACTTGTGCCTTCGGCAGCCTCCTCTGGTCCCTGAGATGGGGACTGAAACTTGCTGCCCAGACTTCCCATTTCTAGTCTATCAAAAGGAGACATAACACAAACAAATCAATTGTCAAAAATAACAGGCTATATTAGCTATATTTTATCTTGACATTACATCACAATTACATAGATCAATATATATCAATATCAGAGCAGATACTGTTTAGGACTTTGGCTTAATATGATATATCTTAAATATTGTTTTTTTTTTGTTAACCAAGTAACATTAATTTAAGCTCATGATTGAAACAACCAGAAAAATGAAAATTGCATTCATCTTCATTACATACGTTTACGTTAAATGTTTTATATTATATGTAAAGTTTAAAATAGGTAAAATGGGGGAGCTGTTATTATCTGCCTATCTAACTGGAAGAAAGGCAAATAAACTTGTACTTTAGATGCTCAGTGCACAACGAAACGAAACCTGAATTAAGTTTAATTAGCTACATTTGTCCACACATTTCTTTCTGTGTATGCACACCACATGTGCAGTATTTCCAACAACTTACCTGATGATTCTCACAGGGCCAGCAGAGAGAGAGGTGTAGGGTTATGATTATCTCAGGTCAATCCAGTTGAGGATGAGCTAACCTCAAAACTAGCTTAGCTGCTGAATTCACATCCAAAAAACAAGACGTCAACAATAACAGTTTCGCCTCTGACAAGCTGCTCCTCCATACAAGCCTCCAGACAGCAATAGCGGTCGATCTCAGTTACATTTTACTTATTTAAATTAGTGCAAATATGAAGCCAGAGGCCAGAGCTGATGTTTTACTACACCGAAAATCCGTTGTTGCTTTTTGTTCTTCTTCTTCTCTCATTGTTATCAGTAACATTTCTACGTCGCAGGTGTCTGCTGTGCTCATGGGCGCCACGCAGTGTCAGAGAGGCGAATTACACACATGTTCAAGTCTGTCTTAAATGAACGTTGGAAGGTGTTCCTCTCTATAATTATTCCACATGTTCATACTCCCCACTAAATAGCTGAACTGTGTCAAACTGGACTTTACATTTCACATCCCTCATTCAATCCCTGCACTTTTATATATTTCTTCAAGCTGGATTTAACATTGTAAATAACATTCAACCTCCACTGTTACATCATTTAATTATTTAGTGGACATACTTTGAATTTAGTGTTTAAAACTGATATTAATCATCCCATGAAATATAAAACAATTAAAACAAATCCTACACATGAGGCCCTTTGAACAGTGGTTGCACCCTACTGACCTTTCTGTCTGCACCCTCCTGAGTCCAAAGAGCACTGCCAAATCAACCATCAAGTATTTAGCCTTGTAAATCTGGAGCCTTTGCGTAATGCAGACTGTTACAATTAATTTTAGAAGGAAAATTATTATAATTTCATATAATAATGTCCTGAGAGATCAGTGTGTCCAGATATGTTTGATTTTCATAGTTAATATTTGTCTTATTCCACATACAGCACACACAGGAATGATAATGAAATAAATAAATAAAAATCTATGCAGTGTATCTTTGTGTCGTGTGTGCTTGTGTTGTTAACCAGCGTTTTAACTCTCCTCCATCCTGACACATGCTGACTTTTCTCATGTACATTTCGATATGTTTGTTTCCATAGACTTCCTTGTTGTTCATTACATTTTTCTGGGTAAATATCATTTGTAAATTCAATTAACGAGGCGTTTTTTGTAAAAATGTTTAAAACACACAAATGATGATGTTTAAATGTTAAAAGTTAAATTTTAAAATGTCTCAAAGGTCAATGAAAGTTGTACAATGCTTTTTTTTATCTTAACTTATTTTCTTTATGTTGTGTGTGGTAAGTTTTTAATGCTGTAGCACACTGAGATTAACTATGACTGAAAACCATAGTATAAATTAAATATATTATTATTGATATATTTTTATTTTTCATATTTTTCAATCCTATTTTATATTATTATATATTAGAAATTATATTATTATTATTATATGTTTTACTTGTAATATAATAAGTAGCAAATACAATAAACGGCTATTGTTATTATAATATTGCTATATAATACGTTATATATAATCATATTAAATATTATTATTATTTTATTTACTAAATATTATTATTATTATTTGTTTGTTTGTGTGTTTGCTTGTATCACTTCTCCTTGGATTATTTGAATCTGAATAATTATTAGCTCAAATATTGAAGTAAACTAAAATATCAAAAAAATAAACAAAAAGGCAGTTTTGGATTCTACCGGATGTGACGTAAGGGAGCCAGTTTGTGGGCGTGACCATCCGAGAAACCAGCCAATAGACGATGAGTACTCGTTTCACAACATTCCGATCTGCCCCACACTCACTGTCCTGCTCCTGTTTGTGTGTGTGTGTACGTGGGACTGTGACACGTAACTTTGCCTGTTTCATTGACGTGACCAGGCAGCAGGACACATCCACCTGGGAGCACTTTTCTGACTCTGTCCCGAACATAAATCCGGTTTTATTTTGAGCGTCTTCTAACATGGAGACGAGAGACGCTGTTGCAGGTGAGGTTGTTGCTAGCAGGCGATGTGTTGTTGTTGAGCCAAT
Source organism: Pampus argenteus (assembly GCA_036937835.1). Lineage (NCBI taxonomy): Eukaryota > Metazoa > Chordata > Actinopteri > Scombriformes > Stromateidae > Pampus > Pampus argenteus. Next base: position 11,807,310 of record CM072877.1, read on the forward strand.
GTAATAATAACCAGTTAGACCCGTATTTAACCACAGATAAAGTGTTATTTAAGCCAAGGCCGTGCAGGCTGTTTAAATAAGAGCGGAGTGCTTTTGTAACCCTTGCAGGAAACCTCAGCTTGTCCACAAACAGAAACGTCCATATTGTGTTAGTTAATGTTTTGCTCATTAACATTAAATTGTATATCTGTGCTCAACCTATAGGTGCTGTTGTGGGCAGTGATGGAGAAGAACAAACTACAAGGAAGGAAACTACAGCTCCTAAAAAAGATAAACCACAGACCAAAAGCAGGATGGAGCAGATCTTTGGGTTCAAGATGGAGGACCTGACCTCCTGGCACAGTCTTGTGGCTCTTCTGAACCGCCCCACTGACCCTGCATCTCTGGGCATCTTCCGCTGCTTGTTTGGTAAATTAAGATGCCATTTTCCACATTTTGTGTGTGTGTGTGTGTGTGTGTCACTTTCACTACATGCTTCTTTCATACAGGGTTGCTGATGGTTATCGATGTCACACAGGAGCGTGGCCTCAGTCACCTGGACTACAAGTACCTGGATGGTGCCCCCGTGTGTCGCTTTCCCCTCTTCAATTTCTTACAGCCCCTGCCGCTGGATTGGATGTACCTGGTGTATCTGGTGATGTTCCTCGGTGAGTCACATTCTTGTTGTAACATTAGAAGCTGGTGTCCAAAAGATTAGAGGTTAGAAACACCTCTGTGTTTACAGACACTCTTTGAAGACAAACCCCCCCACCTCTTTCTTTTCTTCTGTTTGAGTCTAAGCTGAAGCCTTTTATAGAAGACCCTCTCTGTGAAGTGGCTGTCAATGGTAAAAAAAATGAAAGCACGTGTACGAGACCTGAAATTTCACAGTTTTATTTGTCTTCCAAGCCAAATAACCCATGCAAGATTTCACAAAAATGTCAATGCTGAAGTAAGAGAGCAAACAGACAGCAGAACACAATGACAATCAAAGTGAATCAATACTGATCATTAGGGCTATGAACCAAGTACTTAACAAAGTGGACACACCTATGCGCTTGTCTCTCAAACTCCACAACTCCATTCCAAACTGAGATTAAACTAAGACTAAAATAATTCATAGTAACAACAACTGTTATTGTTATCATAATTTAACTTTGTGCTTATGTCTCTCATTAAAAGGCGCCTTGGGCATCATGCTTGGCTGTTTCTACCGTCTCTCCTGCCTCATGTTCATTTCAATGTACTGGTACATCTTCTTTCTGGACAAAACGGCCTGGAACAATCACTCTTACCTCTATGGCCTCATTGGATTTCAGCTCACACTCATGGATGGCAACAGATACTGGTGAATTAATGTTTGGGGGGTCTGTAGTTACTCGTGCATTTCTATCTGTACATGTAGGCATAAGAGACATTTATGTCCTTTTTTTTTATATTTGTAGGTCAGTTGATGGATTGCGGAGACCGACTATAAGAAATGCTCACGTGCCACTGTGGAACTACACTCTACTGAGGATACAGGTTTGTCCATAAGAGACTTTTTTTAGTCAAACATACTTTTGTTCAAATAATGAATAATCTATCAGGTACAAGTGATCTAATGGTGTCTATGTTTGTTGTTCCTCAAAGATATTTATAGTTTACTTCATTGCTGGAATTAAAAAGATGGATGCTGATTGGGTGGAAGGATACTCTATGTCATACTTGGCACACCACTGGCTTTTTGATCCTTTCAAGTAGGTATCATTTAGCAGCTTGGTCCAAACCTTACTGTCGTATCTCAATATTCCCACCCTGATCTTTCCATTCCCATTGTTCTTCAGAGTGATTCTTCCTGTGGAGTTAGTAAGTTTGCTGGTGGTGCACGGAGGCGGTTTGATTCTGGATCTAACTGCCGGCTACTTGCTGTTTTTTGATGCAACGCGACCATATGCAATTTTCTTTGTCTCCTACTTCCACTGTATGAATTCTCAGCTCTTCAGCATCGGTGAGTGTGTTGACTCGCTTATCTAAAAACATCTTTCTTATTAATTTTCTTAGCTGCCATTAATATTTTTAAATATGCTTTTCATTGGTTGGGTGTCATTTTACCTTCATCTCAATGAGGATGCTAATACTCCACAGGGATGTTTTCCTACACAATGCTGGCCACCAGTCCTCTCTTCTGTTACCCTGACTGGCCGAGAAGATTCTTCGCCCATTTCCCAGCATTCCTCAGGGCAGTCCTGCCACTCACGTCGCCAGACCCTCAGCCCAGCACCTCCTGTGTTTATCATGAGACACGCAGCACCGGCACTGAACGCCAGGAGACCCCGCCAGTCGCCAGACCTCCCAAACTGAGACTGAAGCACAAGCTGCGAGCCATTTTTGCTATCCTCTACATAATTGAGCAGTTATTTCTGCCTTACTCCCACTTCATCACGAAGGTGCCTCTGCCTCTCATGTTTTGTCATCATATAACAGATTGAACAGCTACATGTTCAATGAAACAACACGTGTTGCATACATTTCTTCTGGTACTTTTCAACACAGAGCAGTTGTACTTTGCTTTCAACAAAAGCCTTATCAACTCACTGATTCACCATACAGATGTTTGCTCGATCAGATAGTCACTGGTCAACAGCAAACAGCAGCTCAGACATGTGAATTTAAAGTATTGGTTTATATACAGACTTAATAAAAATTGGTGAAAGGGGTTAGAAGTCATTAACAATAGAATTGTCCTATTTATATTTTGTTTTTATCCAGGGTTACAACAACTGGACCAATGGCTTGTACGGCTACTCATGGGACATGATGGTTCACTCCCGCAGCCATCAGCATGTTAAGATTACCTACAAAGACGGAAAAACTGGAGAAATTGGATACCTGAACCCAGGGGTGAGTGACAGGAGAAACACTGAAAGACACAGACGATGTGTGTTAAATTAACTCTGCTCATTCAACTAGTCTTACCACTTCATCAGTACAGTGTAAACATGTACAGGAGTCACATTGCTAACATTTGTATTTGTCTCATAACCAAGTAAAATTACAATTTTACTTCATTAGTAGTAATAATGACAGAAATGGCTTCAAGTTTCAAATGACTCAGCTGCAGGCTATTATATTTATACTATTTGATGGAGACATTTTAGCCAAATTTAATGAAGTACTTAGTATACTGTCTGTGTACTGTAGGTGTTCACACAAAGTCGTCGGTGGAAAGATCACGGAGACATGCTGAAGCAATACGCCTCGTGCCTCAATCAGTTCCTGCCTCGCTATAATATCTCTGATCCTGAAATCTACTTTGATATCTGGGTATCCATAAATGAACGTTTCCAGCAAAGGTATGAGAGGCTTTTGCGTGAGAAGAAGATACTATTGATGAATTTTTTCTGATGTATCATAATGTGATAACTAACAGTCAGGGTGTTGCTCTTCTCTAAGAATATTTGATCCTCGCGTGGACATTGTGAAAGCTGATTGGTCACCGTTTCAAACAAACACGTGGCTGATGCCTCTTCTGGTGGACCTCTCGCCTTGGAGGACCAAGTTCCAGGAGATTGAGGGCAGTTTGGACAATCAGACTGAGATCGTCTTTATCGCTGATTTCCCAGGTTACACACGTCTCCTTGTCCTATCTTTCATTTAGAGGCAAAAGTCTATTTAGTGTGTTTTGTCTACCTTCCTAATCTTTTGTGCTACTTATTCTGCATCTGTATTAATTGAAAGCATGTTATCCTTTAGGTCTCCACTTGGAAAACTTTGTGAGTGAAGATCTGGGCAACACCAGCATCCATGTGTTGCAGGGTCAGGTGAATGTTGAGGTAGTGGACGAGAGAAAGAACTACACTCTGCAGCCTGGGGAGCAGATACAGGTACAGATACACTATTGTCACTGTTAATATTATACTGTTTAACATGGACACACTTAAGCATTTATCATAATGTACATGTGTGTAGGTACCTGCTGGGGCCTACCATAAGGTGTACACAGTGTCCGAAGACCCTTCTTGCTACATGTACATCTACGTCAACACTACAGAGGCGGTGCTACTGCAGAACTTCACCAAGCTGTCTGAACTGCAGGAGCGTGTCCGCAATGGGACAGGTGAAACCTTGTTCTTTAGTCTTAAAATAGTTTTTTCTGTATACGATTATTCTGTCTGATCAGCTATCAGTCATCAAGCACTTTGAATTGCACTAATCTGTAGGAAAGGTGCAATAAAAATAAAGTTTGATTGATTTTATGGATTGCTTATGTCAGACAGTTAACACTATGTAGGGTGGCACTTTATGATAGAATTATGTTCTGGAGGAATTTAAACTACATAAAATAACCCCAGTGACATTTTTTGTTAAAGCAAAGAAAGTATTGTTCAAGATCTGACTGGAGTCTCATCTCACAGAAACCGAGCCTCTTCCTCCGGAGCTGCAGCCTCTTATTGCTGCAGACGATGATGAAGGAGCGGAGGTCAACGCCACTGACCCGATTGTGCGGCTATTCCTGAAGAGGCAACGCCGCATGAAGGAGGTGAAGAAACGCAGGGAGGCAGGTGTGCTGGAGCGACTGGAACGCTTTGCTGTGAAAAAGTACTACACAATACGAAGGGGGTGAGTGTAGTCATCTCGATCTTCTTCTTTCACCAGCTACATTAGTCTGTGAATGCACTACATCTCATTAACTTCTAACTTCATCCCCTTTTCTTTGAAGATTCCTGATGGCAGCCATTGCGATGCGAAACCTGGCCGTGGGTCTGCCTCCAATGGAACAGCTGACAAGGGAAATTGCCTTCGCCAACATGAAAGGGTCTGAGACAGAAGCCAACCATGACGAGCGGCTCAAAGATGAAGTTGGACACGGAGAACTTTAAAGCTGTTGTTGTTGGGACCAAAGATACCGTTACTGTCAAGTTGCCTTCAAGTGCTGGATCTCACATTCCAGATATGTGTGTGTGTGTGTCTGTGTTATTACTACTGGACTGTTACTACATGGGGACATCACGGCCCAGAAAGCAAATAATTTTTAAAATGTTTCTATGCATATGAAATTCTTGGTATTTCAGATTATTTCCAAATGTAAAGTCAGTATTTTGTATCTTTTTGTAAAAATTTTAATTTTTGCAGAGGACATGTTTGTCATAGTTGCAACAAAACAAGAATGCTGCATATTAAGTTTTATTACATTTCCTGTTTGTTCAGTTTTGCTTAAGAATTTTATAATTGCAATTATGGCTGGCTCTATGATGTCAATAAAAGGCGAGATATTTAACTTTGGGTTAACTTTAGGTTTAAATATTAAAGTCTGCATTGTGCAACAAAAGAAGCTAAATTATGAGGGATTAATGCTGTTTGTGTGTTGAGACAAGGTGAAAAAATGACTGAATGATTAATTGTTTGTTTTTGGGGGCATATTTTAGTGACTGTACTGACATGAACAGGATCAAGTTGGTTGATGAACGTTTCCTTCCAGATTTACAAATATATGAGGAGGTTTACTCTGCTTCCAAGGAGTTTTCTGATCTGCTTTTATGCCCTATAATGTGAGAAAAACCGACTGACAGAAAAATTAAGCAACTGTTTGACAGCCTTTTGCCACTTTTATAATAAAGAAAGAGCTCGTGGTGCCAATAAACTTGATAAAAATCAACTTTTAGTTTGACAAAGGAGATTTGTGGAAATTATTTTTATTTGTGTCAGTATTTGTACATATCGCCCATCCTTATGTGCTATAGTAGCATTGCGGTGTTGACATTATGGCACATAATTTCACATAATCAGAGCCCAAACAGTTACAATGTTACACTGTATAAATACATATAGACCTACAAGGTGAATCTCTAGGAAATAATTTAATTTGTTAAAACAAAAAAATATGATCTGTTCAGTGAAGGTTATTTGCTCAGGAGTCATTTTACTCATTGCACTACAATTTACATTGTACAAGTTGTTGCCACTGTGCTATAGTGGAGGTCCAGTCACATCAAGAGACGGTGAGTCCAAATGCAGGTCAAATGTCCAAAAAAGTGATGTGCACCATTGTGTTTCACAACAATGGTTTGTAGTTTCACAGTTATTCATTTACAAATAACAACATGAAGGTTATATTTTTTTTTCCCATATTGCACAGTATTTGTCCAGTTGACAGTCTCAGTGCTCTGTAAAACTAACCAGACTTTTTATCCCTTTTTATGATGGGTGATTTATTTCTCTAAATCACCACAGCTGAAAAACAACTGGCCTATATAAATATATGAAGTGTAAATTCAACATTAAATGAAACATTACTGGTATTAGTGTTATCAAAAACCCTTTTTTTTCCTGCTACCATACAAAATCACCAAAGTCCAGATTATTTCTTACTCATGCACAAACTGAAATCCTAAATGCTGCCTCTTCAGCTACCAAGCATGTATGTACTGAACCATAGAAGTGAAGATCAGGCTTGTGTTAACAGGAATAAGAGGGATTTCTTTCACTCCATCATTAATAAAGTATTTTCCCCCTTGAGCTAATATGTAATCATCTTAGTCTAGATTCAAATGTAGTAGTGATTTTTTTTAATCTTTATCCTTTAAGTAGGATAAAGAAAATCACTTTAAGTGTTTGTAGTGTGCAGATCAAATCCTGCAATTAGTTTCAATAGGTTGTTCTTTAAGGCCTATCATTGCATCTCTTGCTCATATCATACATGAAGAGTAAGTTCAGAGGGGGGTGAAGGAGGCATAAAAAAAAAAAGAAATGGAGCCCAACTCTCTTTTAACTTCTCTATCAATATCTTGGCACTTGCAGGTTGTGCCACATGTTCCTGTCTGTTGTGGTTATATTTCAAATTGGCTTTCTGTCCAAAACGTCACCTGACCAAACACACACACACACAGAGCTCGTTAGCGCCACTGTCAACAACAGGTCCGCATCACTGCTGTAACCTATTAAAAAAAAATAAACTCATCATTTCCACCCAAACATTCACAGCATATAGCCATCACCTCCACCAGAATGCATCTTCAATCCCTCAAAATTCATCCACGTTGTCCCGCCACATCCCTCAGCTGGCTCCCTGCTGTGGCGGCTCAGAGCAAATGCAAAAAAACCACAGTGCTGGTGTTACAAAGGGAGTGGCGGCTCCCTGTTTTCAGCTTGGTTTGTCCTAGCAAGCCAAGAAACACTCCTCTGTATCTGGCAAACTAACATCCAATCCAACTGACATCAGCATTTCCCTTCTGACTCCCCAAAGCTGGAGTGCCCCCCTCCTTTTTTCTTTTTTTTTTTGATCAGGCTCTTATTTCTATTTTTTAGTTGATCCTGAATGTTTCCCTCACTGATTACTTTCCTAAGAAACAAAGAATGTATAAATTAAGATAAATAAGCTCCATAATTTCCATTTTTACTTAATTATTTTCTAATGCCTCAAAATATTGCTCACTCGAGCTGTTTTCTTAGGAGAATTAAGCACATTAGTTGATATATGGGTCAATATGATGCATTAATAACAGCCGGTGGTGGTAATGTGGATTACGGAGTGTAAGGACAATGGGAAAATGTGGTATCAGTGATATTGTTGAGCGTGTAGGCTTTGTTTCTTTCTAATGGATTGTTGTTATATATTTTGGGGAAATGAGGTTTAGTGTGTTTTAACATCCGTTGGTAGTGTGACTTTCCCTCAGATGAAGCTCTACCTTGGCTGAAGATCTGGGTAGAAAACTCCATGTACCACACCTTCAATCACAACATTTGAAAATGAATCTGCAAGAAGAGAAAACTTAAAATGAAGCAGACTTATCATAAATACTTATAACTTTTTCAACTTGTGATTGTGCATTTTAAAAAGGAAATAATCACTAAGAAATGTTGGTAGCCCGGACTTACCGTGTGCAGATGGCAGCAGGTAGGGATCTCTTAAAAAGAGCAAGACTGGCTGATGTGAAAGTTTACTGAAAAGAGTCCAAAAAAAAAAAGCAGAAGTCAAAAGGTTTGTGGGTGGCATCATGCCGCATGGAAATAAACAGAACGATGAGAAGTAGGTTGAATGACACACAGGGTAAAGTTAGAGTGCAGAGCAAACAGTGACTCATATTTAAATATACTGGTCAAAGTGCAAAAAGGAGAATTTGACCTGTTATATTCAGCAGTCTTTGAAATATTCACAAGAAACGAAACAACTCACCTCGATTCGTCCGATTCTGTATCGAATGACCTTAAAAGAAGAAAAACAAAAGGATAAGTCTCACAGCGGCCTGGGAACTAACTCCACTAACACATTTTTATTTTATAGAAATCCTGCACTTTCAACTTACCCACAGCTTTCTGTTTTTGGCACTGAAGGAAAATGTCGGATATTCAGGAAATCCAGGAATATCTTTGGAAGAGCCTCATTTTCCATAATTATAGACTGACAAGAAGAGACAAAAAAAGCAAATTGCAACGTGTAGTTGAAGCAGCAGCGAAGTGATACACAGTTCTGTTCTGCATGACCTCCATTTTATTGAACAGTTTGAATTTTAACCCTCCCTACATCTGTACTATAGCTTATATGTTGATTTTGAGACAAAATGTGTATTTGGTAAAAGCAGACAGACTGTTGAGAGATTAAGAAACGTTCTCAGTTTGGTGCCTGCGGGTGGGGTGAAGGTGTGTCAGAGTACCTGCAGGTAGAGCTCCAGACCTTGCCTCCGCTGCTCCAGGACTTTGGGAACCCAGTTTCTAACATGTTTCGAAGGGATCTCAGGTGGCTTTATGCTTTTCTTTAGCTGGAGGGGTTTGAAACATCATTTTTAAAACATAGAAAGCAAAAAAAATAATTATTGACTGCAAATACGAGCACCGAGTCATGTAGACATTAATTAAAAGAGGAACGGGAACAATTTCTGGTCAAGATGAAACCAAAGCTCACAGCCAAAAGGTGTCAGATTGACAGACAAAAAGCCCAAACTGATTAATTTAATCATGATATTAGAAAAGCTGCAAATACTCACATTCAAGCAGCATTTTCTTATTTGAAGAATTACTTAAAATATTTCATTGATTCACCCTGATGAGCAAATTAAAAGTCGGAAAGATAAAGTGCCAAATATGATTTATGTGTGAACGGTTTATGGGTTTGAAAAGGGTTCACTCATGATAAAAGAGAAACCTGCGAGTTATTATAAAGTTAACAACTATTATACAGTTGTTGATGGACAAAAATCTCACCATTTTATGCAAAGTGTGGAATTCACTGTAGCGTTTCTCAACGGCGTGTTGTCTACCGTTCATCAGCACGTCGATTTTAAAGACCTGAAAGAGAGAAAACTCGTTGAGTCAGTTAAAGTCATCATAATATAACATAACATGTCGCTATCAGTGATCAGCCAGTGTTGCACATAGATGACACAGTGTCAGACGTTGATGAGTGATGGACCAGCTGACTGTCAGTTACTGTCTGTGTCAGCTAGTTACCAAGAGGAAACATCTGGTGGCTGCAGTAGAAAAACTGTCAACGTGCTGAAACAGACTCTCGTCTACTTCCCTCACTCAGCTGGACTCTTCCCTAAAAAGTGGCGGATTTACTGTAGCCGTTACTGTTTGCATGTAGCTGTTCCTGCCATTGTTACGTGAAAATGTTAAATTCACGCTTAAATGACGGAAGAGCCGTTAATGCAATATTGGACTGGCAACATAAATGAATACCTACATCTCCCCCAGCGAGCAAAACAGCAAGTAAAAAAAATGATTAACAATTCCTAGAAGAAATTAAATGAGACAACACACAGCGATGAAATGTTGTTGTTACTGTGGGGGGAAAAAAACAGCAAATGAGGTGTAATCAAGTTCTTCTACACCAAACTGAGGAAACTGAGGTTTCTTTATAGACATGGCTTTGTGCACGCAGGCATTGTCATGTTGAAAAGAAAAGGAAATGACCTTTCTTCAAAACATTTCCACAAAGTAGAAAACACAGTATTGTCTAAAACAGTGGTTCCCAACCTGAGACAATTAAAAAGAAGAAGAAAAACATGAATCTGACTTTAACTTATTCTTTTTTTTCTCGTGGTACAGATCAGTTGTTCAATCCTTTTACTCTTTTATTTTTCTAAAATACTAAACATCATCTATTCAAATGTGAAGATTTGAGGCTTTTATTCTGTGTCATACATGACAGTGAACTAATATCTTTGGATCATTGACATTTTACAGTAAAAACCTAATTTATCAGGAATAATCAGCAGATTAGTATGAGTACATGGTAAGAGCTGATACCCTTTTAGTTTATATTAGAAACCCTGCATTAAAAAAATACAGTCTACCAAAAATAAGCTTCTGAATGCATTATGGGAAATGTAGGATTCAGTGTTTTTAGGATTAAAAGTCAGGATATCTCAGCCTGTGCTGCTTATTATTATTTTTTTTATTGTCTCTTTTAAACACGTCTCTATCATCTCTCTACTTGTAATGTTAGTGCAAAACTAAACTGTTGGTGTGTCCCTTTAAAGATAAGACATGTAACACTTAAATATGCATTGACGTTATACAGTTTAATTTAAGCCATCTGTATTTATATCATGCAGTCTGATCTGTGGGCTGTTGGCTTTAATTAGCCTCAAATTCAGAAGTCATCGTGTTAAACGCGACGTTGAATTAAACTGTCACGTTTTAATTTGTGCCTAATTGCCCCGTATTTACGCCTTTAGCACGCATGAAACGTTTCCAACGTGTGTGTGTGTGAAAGTGAGTTCACGGTGAACAGTCGGTGACCAAACACACAACTTTAAATTTAAAAAATGATTTAAATCACATGGAGGATAAGTCACAGAAATACCATGAAGAAGTGATGACAGACACCGAGGTGACCACCGACAGCTTACCGTGAATCCTTTCTCCATCGAGTTGTTTTCTGACCGAAACGACGGGATCGACACTCTCACTGCGTGCATGTTCACTTGATAAACGTAACGCTGCGTTGTTGTTGTTTTAATAATAATAATTGATCTTGAGGCATTCACACATATACACACACACTCACTCAGTCACTCACACTGCTGGTGGTTTACTCCAGTTTCTCTGGTTCTCTGGCAGACAGATAAAAATCACTGGATTCAAACAAGCTTGAAGTAAGTCTCAGTGGCGCCATCTAGCGGAGCGGAGGACGACGTGGTTGATCTTGAACGCAGCAAACAGGAAACCTTCAGTGAAACCTTTACAGGAGATAACTGAAGGTTCATTTCTCAACGTTGATTGTTCTTTAAAGGTGTATCGTGGTTCTAGGACCGTTTCCTGGAGGTTATTTTGTGAAAAACCTTCAGAGAACCCAATGAACAATCCTCATCTGTTAAGAAAACTTTACGGAATAACCGTAGGAGAACATTCATGAACCCTTCAGTTTATGTGGAAAGTCCCTTTAATGTTAGTAAATAGTCATTAATTTGCAGCTCTCTGTTCACTATTCATACATGGTGTATGTGTGTGTATAGAAGAAGACAAATGTAAAGGAGAAAGGAGACAAAGGAAAGTTGCTTCAAGCCGATTATTAAAGTCACAAAGTTTTATTCAAGTAAGATTCATCAAAAGCTTTGGAGTAAAGATAGTTTCTTTCCTTGCATATAAATATAACAAATATATTTTCCTTTTTTGCGTTTTTTTTTTTTGCTAAGCATGGCTTTTATCCTTTATCTATCTATCTATTATAGTGGTATGAAACATAAGCATACAGTAAGTACACTGCTCTAAAGCGGAAGACAACCAAACAAAGGTGCGAGAGAAGGATATGTTTATCAAATGGGAGAAAACAAGAAAAAGAGTCAACTCTGTAAAGGCTATGCGGGAAAAGAAAAAAAAACCCATTATTAATGACAACACACCTATTAATGAAGAATTCAACATTATCTGGCACTAAATAAAAACTATTATTCAGTTCACATGACAAGCTAGGACAGATTATTCTTACTTTATTCCAAATTGGGAGTATTTTAAATACAATAAAAATGTATTAAAAAAAGGTATTAAATGTATTTCTAACAATTCATGATGTATTATATGTTTTCATATGCAGTCCTCTTCATTGTCATTTACAGACTGTCTCTGCTGAGTCGCTGCTAATGACTGTCTTCTCTTAATAGCTGAAAAAAAAAAAAACAATAAAACCACCATAAGTATCAATCGAAAGACACTAGAAATACTTGATGTTGTTAGAGATGAGACGTCATACTCACGGCGACATGTGACAACCTGACACGTAGGCGTAGTTGCCAGTGTAGCGAACGTCACAGCGCACTATGTTGTTGGTGTAGTCTGACTCTGGGACCTGATAGGACGGATTTACACTGACCTGCGGAGAAACAACAGAGGTAGCAAAACTAAATGTCAACAGCAATGGACTAATGAAACGATGTGATTTCATTGAAGTGTAGTTCTTTTAAAAACAAAGGTTCAGTGTCTCAGGAGAAGGCCAAATGGCGTCTGCTGTTATTTCCAACGAACCTTGAGGACATAGTTTCCAGGTTTCACATCTGTGATGTCAATCCACTGGCAGTCAATGTCTGCGTTGTAGGTATCATAACATCCTGGGCTCAAACCCTGCACATTGAACACCATCAATAAAAAAAAAACATGGTGTAAACAAACATACTTCTTATTAAATATAAGGCACATTTACATAGAAAGTGGAAACTGCTATTACAGTATATCACTGTAATAGCATATTCATATATTTGGTCACTGACTCCCGAGAGAAATAAATGGCTCTTTAGCAGATAAATCCTCCACAATGTTCACCAGCTAGTTGCTAACTGTGTCTGTTTGCTGTTTGGTGGTGAGGATGTGGTGTACTGTTGGTTTTTAGAGCATGCTGCAGCTGAAAATGACACTGATAAGAGCAGTGAGAGTGAACCAATAAGCTGAAAGAAGAAAAGACGAAAGTTTAGAGGAACTTCAGATTTGTCTGAATAATAATAATAATAATAATGATGCTGGTGCTGTTGTATCAATTGAATCCATTGTTAATATAAAAATCATTGGTGAAGGTTTAAAGGCAGTAATAACAACTTTTCCACAGTTATCTTTGAGACCTGGGTATGTGCAGTGCAGGCAAACCGCCTGTAGTAGCCGTGGTCACAAGAAGTGTCCTCCAGGCAGAAGCTGGCCTTGTGACCCTCGGCCACCGAGTGCTGAGTGGTGGCATCCAGCAGGTCGTAGTGACTGAACTCGTCCATGCTGTGGTAGTGCCTGTGGATCAGCAGCACAGTGGTCAAACAGTGCAATCTGTTTTTTTTTAAAACAACCAAACACTGTGTGTCGTGCTGGGAGACCTGTCAGGGATTGTGTCTGTTCCTGAGCTGTATGTATATAATTATTGGGTAACATTTAAAAACATTTTTTGTTGGATAGTTCCTGGTGTTCAGTGAAATGGCTGAAAACATTGCAGGTGTTTATTTTATTTATCACGTACATGCAGATCTAATCGGATATGTTTAGCATGATGTATTAACTCTGTTAAACAAGTTTGTTTAAAGATATAGAAACTGCCTGGATTTTAAGATTAGTTGACTTTTAAAACACTTCAAATCTATACAGTCTGCGTGAATATTTCATTGAATCTCTTCCAAATGTGTTCCCTTGTAGGGATTTGCAGAGTGGATTGCTTGTTTCACAACATAGCTTTGGACTGAGGTAGTTTCTGTGGAATCAAGAGACTAGGCACTTTTCCATAAGGTCAACAAAGGAAAAAAAAAAAACACAGCAGTTTTCCTTTTTGGATCGTTATCCTCAACACATACAAACCTTTTTACAGTATCTGGCATTGCTGTTGTAAATTTACTGAATTCACAGGTCATGTGAAGTTCAGTCACATCATCTGATGAAAGCCCAAATAGGGTTTTACTGCCTTTTAGTTACTGTAGAGACTGTAAAAAATGAAGAATACATCTTCAAATTCTAAAGATACAAATGAAACTCGTGTTATGCTGTCACTCCTGATACCAAGACCTCTACAAAACAGAAAAGCAGCCAATAGAAACACAACTGTGGTTCAACAGGAGCTGCTGTGCCACAGCTGGAGACTAGAAAAGGACAAACTGATAATGGTTTTATCTACACATTACTAATAAACTAAATAACCACACAGATCTACATTTGACATGTGAAGAAACGTTTCTATATTCAGTTCAACCATGTACAAATATATGAATTAATGCAGCAGCTCAACATGATTATCTGACATGTCCTAAACTTCTAACTTCACATTCAGAGCTTGACTCCCAGATGGAGTCGATATTTTTATATTTTATAATCATGCACAACTTCTTCATGCAAATGGTTTTAATTGAGACCAGCGTGTTGGCCAGCAAGAACAAAGTGATGCAAGATTAACTCATTGTCTCTGTGCCCCAAATCACAGAGATTCCTTCTCTGAGTGATGATGAGCAGCATCTGCATGAAGTGTCATTATACCCACCGGTGACAGCTGTGCCACTCCCAGGAATAGCGTGGCCTGCTGGGAAGGAAGTCTGCTGTCCCCTGGTTCTTGACTTTCTGGGGGAACCTCAGTAGCATGCGGGTGTCATAGTCTCTGGCTCTATAGGCTGAGCTGCAGAAACAAAAACCAAAGGAAGGAGATAAAAGCACACACTCACGGTGACGTCACTAAAATTGTTTTTCCTTGCTATATCCCCTCCTCCAAGTGGAGCAGACTCTGACTGTCTGAGTGAAGGTGGGTGGAAAATGGTGGGTGGAAATAAAGTTCAGAGATGCATGGTTGTTTGAGTTAGTTTTTGCGATAATGTGTTTACCATTCAGGCTTTCTCTCTTAACTTAGAAAACTATGATTAAATTGTACAGAAATCCACCACTCCACCCCTTCAACCCCGTCAGTGACAGGATTTGTTTAATTTTACCTCATCTCATGGTTCCACTGGGCAACCCTCACTCACAAGCACTTTAGGTGGTTGTTATGGCTCAAAGCTCTCTGAATCACACTCAGACTTGGCACCAAACCATTCTTTTTCTTTTCTTTTCTTTTTTTTTCTCTCCCTCACAGTGAATTAATCCTGACAGTAGACTACCTTGACAAACAGTTTTCCTCTGCTGCACATCTCAGGTTGTACATTGGGACTCTCTGAGCATAAGCAGAGACCTGAATGTAGTACGGGTCAGGTATGAGATCAGGGAGACCTGCAGAAAACAACATCATAATAGTCATAAAAGCTCATGACAATTCATTCAAAAAAATAAATGAATACACTTGACTGAAAATATCCCTAAATTGATGAACAATGGCAAAAAGACACACACACACATGCAGACGTGTATAGACAAGGAGAGAAGAGATTGAGGCATCATAAACACCACTTCATAGGTCACATCTCATTACTGACTTACTAACTGCTGTTTAGAGAACATGTCCCCCACTCTTACCATACTGGTGATATCTTGTGCCATATCCAGGTCTCGATCTCGGTCTCGGTCTCTCGTACACATCATAATAGTTGTAATATGGATTATCGCTGTCAGTGGACTTGTAGGGGTCGTAGGGGTCATCACCGACCATCATGTCTTCTCTCCTGGGCAGAGGCGGACTGACAGTGACCTTTTCCTGGGTGTCGTTGGCTCTGCTGCCCCTCTGTGTCTCCGTGGGCTCATTGTGGCGGGAATGGTGATGCTGGCGGCTCCTCTGTCCTCCCACGAGTCTTTTCAGAGCAGGAGGGAGCTGGTTGAACCGGGAAGGCTGCTGCTGCTGCTGCTGCTGCTGCTGGACCGGCGGCTGGCTCGACGTGTCCGGATGTTTCACGCCTGTGTCGCGGATGATGGTGACAGGTCGCGCCTGCACTTGCTCCTGAGGTGCGCCCCTCCGCCTCGGTGGCTGATACTCCGAGCCCTGACTTAAAATGCTAAAAATCTTGCCGTTGTGTGACCACTGTAGTGTCTGCCGGAGAGCCGCTCTTTGGTTATTCCCTGGATTGCTCTGAGACTGGGCAGCTTGCAGGATGCAAACAAATAAATAGCCACACGCATACGCGTAAAGTGGCGTGCCAAATATGCGTAATCCCATCATGGATTCAATTAAAGGAGACTGAACGTGACAAAGCCGGTATTTCAAATATCAAATAAGCCACCCGTCTTTAACTTAAATATCCTTCATCTCCATTTGAAGGACATGAAATGAGCACAGAGGGAAATGTATCCGTGCAAACTCATATCGCGCTGCTGCTGCAGCCTCTAGATGCGCCCAGTGAGATGATGAAGAGGAGGAGGAGTTCAGCATTTGGAGTTTCTGAATCTGTTATACAAGTCTGGTGCTGCTGCTCATATAACCACTGGATACGTGATGTCTGATCATGCTCAACCGAGTATGTCTGATAACTGTTTAAGGCTGGTCCTTTGAAAGGTGGGGAATGTGTGTCATTGTTATTTTCTGCATTACAAAGTGCAAATGCCACAGTTTGGCTTATAACAGCACTTGTAGAAAACATACACAGTAACAAAAAATTCATCTTACTTAGTTGTGATTGCATATGAATAATGTCCCATCTCCCAGAACTTATTGTACATAGTCTATATTTTTTTTCTTTCTCTGCCAGATCAACAGCATGTCATGATAAATAGCTTTTTCCTGACTGTTGGATGAACTCCCAACCAAATTGCAACACATTCTGCCAGATGTCTCTACTCCCATCCACTTTCTCATAGCAGGACCTCAAAAACCTAAACATGACTCTTTGATGGCCCTGCAACATTTTATTTTATTTTTTCTTCTCGGAAACCATCTCCCACAAACCCCCCTCTGTCCCAGATGTGCCTCAGTCCTGTCCACTTTGGAGCTTTACTAAAAACACAAAAGACTCATCACGTGCATCTTGCAGCAACCTTGTATGAGGTTATAATTAGCCTATTCTGAGCAATAAACAGAATTACACTGCGGTGACACTTGATATCTGCATTACTGTCTGGTGGCGGACAGGCTTCAATGACTCTGAGCTCCTTTCCTGATCAATCTAACTAATTTTCTGCAGCCCAGTCAAATCACTGCCCTGGCATTAACACTAGAGCTATAGCTCGGGAAACTAAATCCACGTTTTTTCGTTTTCCTCTGTCTAGAAAACCACAAAATTCTTCGTAGCATGTACACAACTGACCACAAGGTGGCCGCTGCTAAACCACAGCACATTGTCACAGTTGTAGTTTTTATGAAACACTTTCTTTCACATTTCTAATTACATCAGATGGGTTTTTTAGACACAAGAAAAATGAAGCATTACGATAAGGCAGCAACAGTACAATGTGCTGCCTGACATATTCTTATCAGTATCTGATGAAGTCTTTTGGGAGGAACTCTTGCATGATATTCTTGTCTAGTCTTGGCTTCACTTGTTATCTACATCTAGTTATTTGTTCAGATTTAGTTTTTTCTGTCTTTGAATATCTGTAGTGGGTTGAATCAGTTACTGGAAAAGCACAACAAGCGCTTCAATCAAAAGTAGTTGCTGATAGAAAGACGCCGTACAGACCACACAGAGTCAAGCGGCTTTGTCATTACCCGGAAACATGGAAACTATTGTAATGACACTGTTTAGATCAATTATTCTTTTTTAATACAGGAAAGTAGAGAGAAAGCAGAGTCTAATCTGTTGGTTGATGCAGCTCCACTGGACCAGTTGGAGTTAAAAGGGCCTTGCTCAAGGGCCCCTCCACGGTGGTAATGAGGCAGGTGCTGCAAACTCAGATTTATCCAGCCACACCTAAGATTGAACTTGCAACCATCTGCTCACAAGCTGGTCCTTTAAGGCATCAGTATGCTTGAACTGAAATGCTTGTCAGACGACACCCCCCTCCACACAATGATCACTGATCTCACAGTTGCACCTGCTTCATAGTGATTGGTTAGCTGTGTGTGATTTTTTTTTTTGTAAACAAAGATTTTTCATTGCAAGAAAAAAAGGTGGTACCAACTTATAAAAAAAACATTTCTCCATTGCGCTACTATTGGAAGAGGTTTAACTTTAGTTTTAACTTTGATTGTTACATATTTTCTTATAAATACAGCTGTTTCTGTCACACTTTACTCTGGCCAAACAGTAGGTCAAAAAGAGATCAAGAACCAAATGTGAGACTATAATTACATCAGCGTGTGAGAACAGCCTCTATATTAATAGTAGAGTATAAAGTGGTTAACCTGTGCTGTAAATTACAGTTAAACCAGTTGTATTGTTAATGAATAACAGAGGGAACACACGTGAAGCAACAGTCTCCTCCCTCCAGAGAGAGGATGTATGTTGCTAATGAATCATAAATAAAGTCTGAGACTTTATTATTGAGATGAAAGAGAAAGAAAAAAAAACTTTTTGTTTTGTGAACGTTTCCTGTTTTGTCTCCAGAGTTGCCCGCCAACAGTTTTATTTTCATTAAAACAAAAAAAGCATTGTCCCCAGTACAAAACAATTAACAAGTGTACTTTTTTTTGGCCAAATCACCATCAGATTTTTGCTTTGAGGATGACTAACATATACTTCTGTGTTCCTGCATACCAACAGATCCTCCAGAGAGTGAAAGCTATGTGCACGTGTTTCTGGTTTGCCTCCCTTTCTCTTTTCACTGGAACAGCAGAAAGACAGTCAGAACCAGCTGTACTGGGTCACTGATGTTTTTTGCTCATAATTCATTGAACCCTTCTACATGTAGAGTCCCTTTTCTCTCTAGCGAGGGCAGCAGAGAGTGTGTGTGTGTTCCATCACACACACACACACACACACACAGAGCACAGAAACACATCTGTAAGGAATTAGCTGAGTTCCTTTGTCCACGTTGCTTGAATTCACCCAATTTTTTGGGCACTCGATTGAGCTAAAAGAATTCGAATAAATCCATGTCTGAGTTGCGCAATAAAGAGGGAAAATAGTGATAGGGCCTCCTGACACGTCATTGAGTAAAGAGTCTCCATCCTTTCATGAATCTAATTTTACCTTAAAACCAACACCAATTTTTTCTGTCCCATCACTGAATCACCATCTGGCAGACATTTGCCATTTTGCTTGTGATGTGAAGACTACATTTAAGCATTTACAGAAGCCAAAGTCCACATTTTAAGGCAGATTTGATGGCTTTAATTTCTTAACAAAGTGTGCTCTTTTGCAAATATATGGCATCAATTTAAAAATGAGGCCTTTTTTTCATCATTTTCGTATGATTAGGTATCATATGATCATGCTGTCAGAGCAGTGAAACAGGGCCACACACATTGCTCAAGACATCCAGTGCAAGGTGTGCTTCTTCTTATCTAATCTCAGAGCTCGTCTATCACATCTCTCTCTACCTAGACATCTACAAGTACTATCCGATTACATTTCTTAAGCTCCCACATTTCCTCCTAATAGTTTTTTTTTTTTTAACTCAGCCTCTGCTCTGCCTCAGCTCAGCTCAAAGGTCTACGACAGAAACAGACAATTCAAATATTTTCTCCTCTTTCATAAATGCTGGGTTTCCATTACTCTTGGTTAGGGCCAAGTAAGGGCCTGCACCACAGACACACACACACACACACACACACACACACACATACACACACACATACAGTCTGGTGGACTACGTGGCACTCTGCACATACACTGTACACTTTGCAACCAGGAGGAGGAGTGCTTCACCAAAGCACAACCGAACAAAATTTTACCTTGTGCTGTGACTCATGCAGTTGTCCTTGTTTTTTTTTACTCACACTATCTCTTCTCATTGCAGCTGCAGGGGTGCAGACAGATATTCTAGTTAATCCAGTGACAAAACAATTTAGTTACTCTTCTGTGACTACGTGGAGTTTTGTATTCTTTGTTTTACAGCAGTGATTTACATTGTCTATCTTCCAGAGTAAACAGTGTGGCTACCTACACGTCAAGCCTTGAAACTCCTGTTTTCCAGCCTTGCATTCAAATGCTCTGGTGGTTGGATCTTGCTGTAACATTTAGAAAGTTTAGAAAGACTGTTGTATTATTTATATCTGCTCGCACATTGGTTCATGGAGTTCTTTTTGGTTTTTTTTGCCCTCTTTGCCCTCCTTAAGATGTGTTCAGGCCACCCTGTATCTTATCATTGATTTGAAAGCAACTAAAGGGATGTTCCAACATTCCCCATGATTCATATAACATCTTATATTTGATACTTCCTGGCTGGTGAATAACTTCAAACTTCAAACTTGACAGTGTCAGTTTGTAATTCAGTGTTTCTGTTAAAAACATTTAGTCTCCAACCCCAGACTGAAAGCTCCCTCCAGTGGAATAGAAGATATTATGTAACAGGCTTGTTGTTGTTGTACTCTGCATGAACCAGTAAACTTAGTGGAGTGGAGCCTCCCTTTAAAATATCAGAGAAATCAATAACTTAGCAGGAACCCTTCAAATGTGCAGATTATTGTCACTTTGCAATTAGAAACAAGACTTTTAATCACTTTAGCAACATGTCGAAAATGATAAAAGCATAAAAGCTTACATAAAATTAAAAGTCTTCACCCAGCAACAATGAGAATAGAAAAGATGTTCACAGCTTTATGTATATTTTGCCAAATTGTCTCCTAATGTAAGTCTAAAACTTACAACTTTCTGTTTGCTTATAGATAGAGAAAGGTGAATTGAAAGTTAAATCAAGAGTTTAATTCCAAATCAATAACAGTGGCTTTGATGGAAATCTTTTTTAGATGCAGTGCTTAGTATTCAGAATGAACCTGTTACATCACATTTATCGCTTTTTTATGTTGTTGTTAAAAAAAAAGAACAATGGCTCCATCTACAGGAGATAATCAGAACTTTAAATTATTTTTCACAGACATTGCACGTTGTTGTCATATTCAGATTACTGAAGACAGTGGAAGAAATAAATAATTGAGCTGTTTTGTCGTGTTTAAATTGTAGAAACACAAACAGATTGTAGCTAAAGAAACACTCTACATGATATATTTCTTCCCTGCATTAAGTTTTATTACACAAGATTGTCATCTCTGCAGCACAGATATAATTATTATTATTATTTTTTTTTAATATTTTCTATTTGTACACCATCTTTCAGTGTCCGTTTTGCACAAATGGAGCTTAATGCTCTGTGTGTTTATCCTTATGCCTTAAATTACTAAATAATATCAATTTCACAGCAGTAAATTAAATCCTAGGTCTTCTCCCCTCTCTTTGTGTGATAAACATACTGTACGATGTTCATAAGACAATTCTTGATGTCTCATAAACATAATAACATGAACACAATATTTGTTGCAGCTCAATTTCTTTATTGGATGCTAAATACAAAAGAAAAGAAAGTAAAACAAGCCTTGCAGATAAAGCACAACATTTTCAAGACATGCATACATTTCATCAGTGCATAAAATATTCATAATAATACTGACAAATCCCACCATCGATTAGCTACTGATGAGCTTTCTATCCACCAGACTGCATGCTGTAACATGGTGTAGGAATGATATTACTCATTTGCAGCAATCACATTGCATGTTCATTAGGCTACTTGTTAAAGCTACTGAAAAATATGTTGGTTCTACAGTTCAATGTAAAGTTGAACTCAAAGAAAAAAAAAAAAATTTGATATGACCCTGATTAATTAGAAAGTGAAGTTCAGTGCAGAGTGGCTGAGTAATGAAAACAGATGCTAAAAATAGACTGGTGTGTAGGTTTGAGCACAGCAGTGTCACTCAGCGGAAAGCAGGTGTCCTGAGAAGTAGCTTTTAGGACTCAGGCCTGAAGTCCCTTTGCTGACCTCCAACCATACCTGGTCTCCCCTCTCCAGCCAGAGCGCCTTGTCCCCTGATGTCAAGAAGTAGCCTTCCTTATACACATTGTAACCACGCTGCACCAGCTTTTTGTTACGCCACAGGCTCACACTTCCTGTATAGGTGAAGGATGTGCAGAGGAATTTGAATTGATAGACACCACGGATGGCGCATGTGAATAGGCCCGTCTGCACACTGTAATGGTTCTGTTTGTTGTGGATGACTTGACGGAAACAAATTATTTTATTAAGGGATGGATTGTACTGCCCCAGGCGGACTGAGAAGGCAGACTGTGGCTGTGTGATGTTGATGCTGACTGCAGGTGGTCCAGGAGGACCTCTTAGGCCAGGGGGTCCTGCGGGACCTGCAGAAAAATAAATAAATAAATGTTGTAAAAAGTATAACTTATTGTAGGTTGTAAGTTTGTGACTAGTAGTTACTATCTAACTACCCACTACCATAAATTAATTACCCGAATACATTTCTAATGTGATGCTACATTAACTCCCTAAATAGTTATTTTCCATCAGGTCCTAAATACAATTTAAATTATTTTGCTTGCCACTGCATTTTCCAATGTCAAATCTATTTGTGACACTGACCTGTAATTTTTCACGTTTTCCTCTTTATTCTCTTTTAATCCATTTTTATATTTCCATTCTTTTAAAATCATGGTGCCTTGTATGTTTTCTTCTATTAATGCCTTTCTAAGCTTTGAATTGCCTTATTGAAATTTGCTGTATGAATAAAATTGCCTTAGTTTATGCTGTTGACATGGAATATATATAATATATAAAAGAGTTTTGCACTGATCCAAAATGTGGTTTCTCCTGGCTGCCACACCGTGAACATTTTACCCATAGTTCAGCTGGTTGCTTACTTTAAAATCATCTTGTTTAAAGTTCCCGTGGGTCTTAATCCCAGCCATATTTTGGATGTTAAAAGCTACTGATCGATAAATATATGAAAATATAAATATCTGTTGTTTGTGTTTTATTATGATATTAAATAAACATTTTGAGCTTTTTTAGAAGACATTAAGCAGTATGTAAAATGTGTAAAAGGATGAACAGAGTACCTCGTTGTCCAGGAGCTCCTGGTGGTCCTGGGGGTCCATAAATGATCCTGCATCCTGCATATCAAGAAGAAACATAAATTAAGCTTATTTAGCCTCATGATTTAAGATTTTTTTTTCAAAATCAGTGAACCACGAATGGTTTCTCTCCCCGTTCACCAAGATGACAAAGTTAAAAACAACAGGGGTTTACATGATTTAAATGTGCAATTTAAGGATGCTGAAATGTAAGCTGATCGCTTGTTAGTACTTTGAAACCGACCTGTGCTTCTCTGACTTCACCACAGTTAACATCTGAATCTGCAAGATCAAACACCACATATGAAGATGATTTTCATACATACGACAGGTGATTAGTAAAGGAATACACAACCCAGGTTAAACACAGAATGAAAAGCTCTAAATGTTTACAAATTCACCGACACAGTAAACATATTTGGTCCTGTGCTGTTTCACCTGAGGTGCATGGTCTCTCCCTCCAGGGTGTCAGATCCAAGCTTTGTAGGGTGGAGCACCTGACTAATCGATTTTGTCGTGAGATGACATTGAATACGTCAGTGGGGACAGTGTTGATGCCGGTGTTGTCACAGATGATATTGGCCAGACGGACCCTGGACAGAGCGGCTCTCTGTCTCGAAGTGAAGACGCCTGGGTTCTCGTGCCATAGCCTATTTCATATGAAAAGAATGTATGTGATATTTAGTAATAGTGTTATCGACCCTGCAGTGCATGTTTACTATATATTGAAAAAATAATTGACTGATAAAAATTGATGTCAGACAAAAATTGAAAAATGTATATATTTAAAAAATGAATGCAATTTCTATTCTGTTTCACTTTGACCCATCTCTCAAGCATTTGTCTGGCAGTGAGTAGCCAAGCACATCATCTCATACTCCAAATGTAAACCAGTGCTACAGTAAAAAGCTAGTATGAAATTTATTCATTCATTTAGCATCAACTGTACCCCCAGTCTCTAGGAGGCTGAATTTGGTGGTAGCTCTCTCGACCCCATACCCCCCCCCCCCCCACCTGTGGAAACTGAGATGACTGGGCTCAAAACAACTGGGATTGTCTAATTCATCTAAAAACAAAATTTGTCCATAGACATACTGACCTGTCACCTTGGCGGATCATCTGAAACTGGTTTGCGATGAGGCAGGAGAGCAGAGGCCCCACACGGCCACCGCGGACAAACGGCTCTGCAACGCCTCCCATCCAGACATCGATGTTGGCAGGCGTTCTATAGAGCTGCAGCAGTCTGCGGGCCAGGTCGGTGTTGTTCAGAACCGCACCAAGTTCTGCCACGTTCCTGGGCTGAGACAGGCCACAGAACCTGCGCCAGGCGTTGTAGCCTAGAGGAATGAACAACAAGTGGACATGAAGAATGAGGACAAATGAAACTTTAAACAGAAAACTTAAAAAAAAAAATGAAAATCTGTGAGGAATGTACCAGGTAAGCCATGGTCACGTCCCCTCTGCATGTTAAGAGAGCCCAGGTCTAAAGCCAGGTGCATCACAAACTGGAACAGCCTCTCTCTCAGAGCATCAACCATCATATGATCCTGAGTGTTCAGTTTGGCAGGACGATTGATGAGACCCCTCAGAAGAGGGTCAATGCCACCTGGAGAGAAAAAAAACAGAATGAAATGTTAAGCGGACAATTTAAGACAGAGTGTCTTGTAAGTTACTTTTTTTTGTACAACTCACCCTCAAAGACGATTCTCCAGGGAGTGAAGAAGGCTTTGAATAAGGGGACACTGGGAAACCGACGGTTCTCATTGTTGTTTTCGTCCAGACGGGACAAGACCGGCTGAATGGCCAAGTGGGCGAAGCGGTAGGCTGCTGTTGCAAAGACATTGGAGATGCTGGGGTTAACATTGGGATTGTAGCCTGGATAACGGCCGAGTTTCCTACGCATCGCGTCGTCACCCACAATGTGTGGGAGGTAGTCCCGGAACACAAACACCTGGGAGACACAGAGAGAGGTTCATTATACTTTATTCTGTACGATATATACTCTGCAGATGAAAATATAAATGGTAATGCAAAATAACTCCCAGGTTTAGCTACCTGCGTGTAAGCACCCATGATTTTGCGGGCCTCTTGGTAGAGCGTCTCACTGTCCCACTGTGGGTTTAGTCGCTTGAGTGCTCGAGCCAGGCGGTTATGCTCGCGCAAAAACAGTGTGTGGATGGAAGTCAGAGCAATGTTCTCGTCCACACGGTTATCCCCTTAAAGACAGAAATACAGCATTTGGCACCCATGACTAGTTGTAAATAATGACTTTATTAGTGGATTCATTAATTCTTTATAGATCAGTAATGAGCCATAACTTGATTGCAGACAAAAGTTCATATCCTGTTTCCTACCAACAATCAACCTCGTTTTGAAATCAAGGTTACCCAATCTCAACAAAGCAGGTTTAGTTGCCTTATTTGGATCAGAAAAAAAAGGTCATATGTATCATTGTGAAACAGCCATTAGATATGAACACGTATTTTTATTGATATTTCTTGGATTATTTAATTCAACGGTTAATGCGTAAAATATTGAAATGCACATTTAGATGGATGACCATGATTTACCAACATGGATAACTGCAGGCCTGACATCTAATAAACTGTCTCTTGTAAAGGTTGATAAATCACACCAAATATTTAGACAGATATAATGCCAGAGGAGGCACAATAGTCTTTTTTTTCACAACTTGGTTACTCAAATTATTACTATATATAAAGCATTAATGTATTTTTTTTTATAATGTATTTTTTTTAATAAATCCTACAAATTACTTAGAACTCATGAACTAAGTTATAAGATAACTAACCTGCAATGAAACAGGGCACCTCTTCAGCGTTTGAGTCGTTAGTGACTCTTTTGCGAGTGGCGCACATATTTGCCTGGAGAGGGTTGAAGGGCAGCAGCTCACGCCCCGCGTCTCTCCTCCTCTCATTCACCTTCATCAGGCCACCATTATTTGTGAGGTCACGAAGAAAGAGGGCAAGCTTTTCATCAGAGCCGTAAACCTGACTGAGATCCAGGAAGGCTGTCAGAGCGTTGATCTGCTCTCTCTTGTTGGGCTCTCCACCAAAATTGTAGGCTGAGAATCCTGTTCCGCAAACAGGGGCTGATCTAAATGAGGGGATGCAACTGTCCGGGCCGGAGGGCAAGCGGGGGTCACCGGGAGGAATCTGTTGGTAGGAAATGGAGGTCAAAGGTTTATGGACAGAATCTTTTAGTGAAAAAACGACATCTAAATGTTTGGGTTTGAGTTTTGACACCAACCGCGATAGGGATACACGGCTCAGTGCGCTCACAGCTCTCTTCACAGTTAATCCCGTTGCTGAAGGAGCGAATGCTGGGGGAGAAGGGCGTGAAGGTGAGATCGTGGTCGTTCCACTGGCCAAACAAGGTTACCATGTGAGTGAATTCTCTATCGGAAACCACGCCTGCATCAGTTGTCCTAAGGATGTTATTGGACACCTGTCGGACCTGAGATTGGAGGAGAAATGATTGGTTTCAATTCATATCAGTATTACTCACTAAAACTGTCTGGGATTTTAAGCGCCTCTCATCAAGATTGTACCAGGGGAAGCATGAAGTTGTTGATCGTTTGGTTTGTCCATCCTTTCGGTATGGAGATGCCGTCGTCATATTCACTAGGCAGCCAGCGGGCGAAGGGGGTGTTGGAGGCTCCGAGGCGAGGGTTGTTTCTAAAAGCAAACGAGAAACGTCCACGTTTAGAAACGCTGCTTGAGAAACACCAGGAAAGTGGACACATCTTCTGTGGTGTATGGCCTAAGATGTTTTGGCGTATTTCGCAATCATTGCTCCTGAAAGCACCATTCAATCTCACACTTATACAAGATCAGCCCATTCTTTCTAAACTTTCCATTATCAAACATAAATTTAACTTTTTTTTCCTAAATATAAATTGAGAATAGCATTAAAACTAAAAGGTTTCAATTTACATAAAAAATAATATTTGCATGTAAATATGTATGTATGATGTTATAGAAGACAAAATACAGAACAAAACCCTCATCACAACATGTTGAATATGACAGTATAATGTTAAGTATCTCTTACAGGTTGTTGCAGACGCTGGTGATTGTGCGATACTTGTTAATGTTTTGTGTCGTACGGCAGGGTGGATCTCTGGTTCGAGGTGCACATCCAGTTATGTTGGCAAGAAATTTCAGGGCTTCTTCAGTGAGCAAATCTGAAAAAAATGTGAAAGACACATTAATGGGCTTCCAGCATGTGTGCATATCTGTCTAATGTATGTCTAGTCCTTAATTACAGCTTTGAAGTGCTTTACAATGCTATCTTTATTTCTTTAACAGTAAACCTCAGACCATATCTCAGAACCAGGAAAAAGCTGTCAGGAAAAACTCTGTTTGTGTCTTTTATTGTTTGGGTGCTGCATGTCTGACCTGTTGCGTTGAGTGAGCGTTTGTGTACGTGGTGCACCCTGTCGTGCAGCAGACGGAGGGTTTGTTCCATGTAGTCTGCAGCTCTCACAGCTTGGCGTGTTGGTCCACGAGGCTGCTTGAGGAGACGGAGAGTATCATGAGGGCTCACCACCTCCTTGCGGACTCGACGCAGACTCCTGGAAGAGAAAAAGTCACACAGTTGAACACTTAAGTCCAATCGTGCAATGTAACTAAGTACATTTACTCAAATACTGTGCTTAAGTACAAATTCAAGGTACTCGTACTTTACGAGTGGACTTTTTAGAGCAGCACACATCAACACATCATGAATTTACAGAATATGATGCATTTCTGTAGCTCAACAGCATATTAAAGGAGTTAAAATAAGCCACAACCATAAATAACTACAACAATTAAATGCACATTAATGCAGCAGTAGTATTAATCTAAAAAAAAATATTATGTGAAATGAAAATAAGGGCTTAGAGTGAACTCACTCTTCTCTGGAGTACTTGTATGCATCATCCACAATCATCTTCGCCTTCTCAAAACAGTCTTCAAGGAGAGAACTGTCGACATATTTCCCTGCACAAGAAACAGCACATTTATCCAACGGATTTGCAAGTTGTCTATTAGACTGATGTAACACAGACCAATTCAGGTATAAATGGAAATTATAAGTGTCTACAGTGTGAAAGATGTAGTATACCTGCTGGGTTGGAGTGAGCAGGCACCAGGCAGATGCCCAGCACAAGAAGGACAGAGAAAAGCATCTCTGAAACAAACAATCAAACACAATTCATCAGCACTACCGTATTTCTTAAGTACGATGTGCATGTACAAAAAAAAAAATCTATAAGCATCTTTACCTGTGTCTGTGAAGAGTCCTGATGATCTTTGAAATGTGGAGTATGGTGTGTTGTACCTACCTGTTGTCAGTCACCTCTTTTTATACACTGAGGCTTCGCCCCCTGCAGGGTTGTCCATGTGAAGCTACAGTAAAGAACAGTTCCTTGTTCCTTCTTTCTATACAGGGAAATCCTTTATTCTTATCAGTTATTGCCTTTTGCCAGTTAATATAGTTATAGAAGTTGTTGCTTATAACACTATATAATAGGTCACAGACGACTGGAAATCATTAACAGTAACACTGGTTACAGTATATTATAGCAGGTACAAGTTTTTTTAGTTTATTTTAACAAGAGGCTATGTATGAATAAACAATATTCTTATAATTATAATGTCCATATTGATGTGTTTTTAAGGATCATAACAGACATTAATCTTCAAGCCTGGGTTATGTGTAAATCATACACACTATGTCCTTTTTCAAGATATTTATCTGGATCTAGTCTTTTCTCACTGGAGAGCATTTTGCTGCCATGTGGTGCTTTTTGTGCTTTTCTTTATGCAGGAGGTTTTATTTTATTTTTTTTCCTTCTTATTCTTCTTATTATATTTTTATACATTTTATTGGATTTTTTCAAATAATTGGTTCTCTTTCTTTCTTATTTTCTTTTCTTTTGGTGATATTTACTCATGTGTTGTTGCCATTTAGTAGCTGATGGCCTACACTGTCTATTATGACACAGAAACTCATGAACTTGAAGAAGAGGAACTCATTAACACATGTTCCCAATGATGACAAATACTATTGAACACAGTTTATCCATCAGTTATTTTGATTGGATTGGTGGGATGCTGTAAATAATCATTGTAAATAATGTAATATCTATTTTTTTAAATTGCATTTTCCCTATTTTTGTGAACTGTACAAGAAGTCCAGTGTACGTGTACCCTGCGCCTGTGCAAATGGATCTTAGTTAGTTAATCTATCTTAAACCATTAACCTAAATTCACATTTTACTTTTTTTTTTAAAGTTTTACTTTTTTTTCTTTACTTTTTAGAAGTTAGTTTCCTTAGTAGTCATGCATTAACTAAAGCTAATAGGCACACAGCAGCACAGATAAATAAGTAATAGATTGTGCATGGGATATATGGTTGAGCAATAAGGAAAAAGGAAAGCCAAAAATACGGTTAAACACAAGGTTACCTTGAAACAGTATGTTGGTGTTTGGGTGTGGAGCCCTGTGCAAATTTGTATGCTGAATATGTCCTGTACTTGAACCCATTATCTACTTATCCACCCTTTTGGCTTCAAACTTTTTTTTTTTTTTTACAGACATAATTTTAACTTGCATGGTTTAAAAAAAAGACACAAATAAACAGTTGATGAATAGGTTGCAATCAAGTGAATATAAGTGACTGACAACATATATGATTCTTTGGTTACTTCACAAGTAAAGGGAATTTTCATGCACCAGAAAGACTATTTTGCATCTCTGCGTTTCAACATGAGAATTCAGTTCGACTGTGTTTGCAACATACACATTGGTTGCACTAACCATGACCAGGGGGGAACTGGAAAGCAGAAATTTATAGCTGTAACTTTGTTGGTCAACTTGAAAATGTAGCAAGAAATTACATTTCACCAGTGGGTTGCTTAGTGTGTGTCCGGTTTCATGCAGCTACTTGGTGCTAGCGAGCTGTTGACAAATTCAAATTTTACAACTGAACGGCAATTCTGCATAAGACAGAAGCAGAAAGATGATCATTTAGCAGTGGTGGAAGATGTATTCAGTAGAAACACACAAGTGCATCAATGGAAAAATAACACATTAAAAGTAAAAGCCCTGTGTGAAAAATCCTACTTAAGTAAAAGTACATACGTTTTAGCAGCAAAATGTGTTTGAAATATTACAGTAAAAGTAGTGGTTTGGTCCCTCTGACTGATATATTATTGCATTCAGAAAGTATTCAGCCCGTTTCACTTTTTACATTGTGTTATGTTGCAGCCTTATGCTAAAATCATTTAAATTCACTTCTCCCTCATCAATCTACTCTCAATGCCCAATAATGACAAAGCAAAAACAGTTTTAGAATTATTTTATTAAAAAGGGAAAAAAAAGGAAATATTGCATAAGTGAGAGTCCTTGAGGTACTTTGTTATGAAAACTTCCAGCAGGCTTTCCTGTATCCCTCACTGAGGATAGGTTTTCATCGGGCCACTCTCATAAAGCCCAGATCAATGGAGTGTTGCATTGATGGTTGTCCTTCTGGAAGTTGCTCCCATCTCCACACTGGATCTCTGGAGCTCATCCAGAGTGACCTACCATGACCCTTCTCCCCCTATTGCTCAGTTTGGCCAGACAGCAAGCTTCAGGAAAAGTCCTGGTTGTTTCAAACTTATTCAACTGAAGAATTACAGAGGTCACTGTCAATGCAACAGAAATCTTTCTTCCGCAGATCTGTGCCTTGATGCAATCCTGTCTTTGAGCTCTTCAGACAGGTTCTTCCTCCTCATGGCTTGGTTCTTGCTCTGATGTGCTTCGTCAGCTGAGAGACCTTATATAGACAGATGTGTGTGTGTCTTTCTAAATCATCAATACATTGAATTTACCAGGTGGGCTCCAATCTAGATGTAGCGACATCTCAAAGAAGATCAAGAGAAATTGAAGACACCTGAGCTACAGTAAATTTCAAGCATCATAGTCATATCACTTTATATACAGTTAGCTATTTTAGTCCAGTGGGTTCAAACTTAGGGGTCGGGCCCCTTGAAAGGGTCACCATATAAATCCATATAAAGAGTTGTAAGATGATTTATGGGAAAGAAAAGAAGAAAAACAAGGTTTATACACATAAATCTGTCTTTTTGACCTTTTCTCTGTTTTATTTTTGATAAAGTTTAGTGTGAAAAATTACTATTTGGCGGAGCTGTTAACAACTCATAGACATCTGAAACGGGAACCTGACTACACGCTGCTTTTTGTAAGACATCAAAAGCCAAAAAGGTTGAAAACCACTGGTTTCATCATTAGCAATGTGTTGTATTTAAAAAGCTTGTTATATTATACAATGTGTCAAATCTAACTAAAGATGTCGAATAAATGTAGTGGAGTAGAAAGTACAAATACAGTACAAGTGCCTCATAATTGTACTTGAGTACAGTACTTGAGTAAGTGTATCTAGGTCCTTTCTCTCACTATCATAGTAGTGAGGCAGAGCTTCAACAATGCCTCATAGTACTTTTGGTAATTCCCCTGGTCCAGGAAGAAGATGCATGAATCATTTATGCATTTATAATACTATTTTGTTTACATGTCAGTTTTATACAGATCTCACCTTTTCTATGAATACAATAAGGAAAAACTATATTTAGCAATGGTGACAATAAGGTATGTTCCCCCAGACTGACACAAAAAAGGAGTTTCCCCACATGCAGGAAATCCACAATTATTCCATTATTGATGTGACTTTGATTGGTTTCATTTAGTCACTTTAAAAGCTTGAAAAGAAGTACAGGAGCTTATGTATCCATGTACATCACTGAGGGCTTTATTTATGCACATAGATGTGATTTGGACAAAGCTGTTACACACACACACTAGAAAACTTAAGTAACATCGGTTGTGTTGCAAACATTCATGGATAAAGGACACATTCATTCTCATTAATAGACATTCTGTCTGAGCTCGTCTTACTGCTTTGACAGCAAAGATGATCGAGATCAACTTGGCTGGTGCCAGCTGCCACAAACAGCCAGGAAATGTTTCAGTTTGTTGTTCTTAGAATTGGCAGAATTGATCTCTTTGTTGAACCAATTGAACAATTTAAGGTCTTTATAAGCCATTAAACACACACACTACTCATTATGTTGAGTAACTTTGTTACGGTCTAAGTATAAGGTCATGAAGGTTATGTGCGGGCCATGCTAAACTAAAAGCCAGTTTGGAAACACTAATATGCAACATTTCTTTGCAAAACTAACATAGGTATTTCTATATATAACTGGATTATTGCAACAACAAGAGTAGTATGTGTTCAAAAGGCATTATTGGACATACAGAAGATGTGTGTTTTGTATGTGCACAGCTTTGCATATCAAGTGTCATTAGTGGGGTCATAATCCTGGATTTTGTCTGGGTGGGTTGTGTTTATTTTTTGTATTAATGCACTTCCATGCTTTTTGTTTTCTCTACAAAACTTTTTCATCATAAAAGTAGGAACTATTATTTCTGTAGGCTTCGCATGGATACATTTTGCCTGGAATTAAGGAAAACACTTGATTACTGTCTGTTTTCAGGCATTGATTCAAATGTAGTGTAAGATTAAATCAAGCATCATCTACAACAATCATTGACCAATAATACTGTTAAGACTACTGCCATGGTCTTAACCAGGTAAATATGTTTTTGATAATTTGTATGAACCATTCTAATTTTAAACTCGGCCTAAATAACCAGGCGGACTTTGCTTTCGGTAAAACATGATGAGTAAGCTCGATTCAAGATAAGAAAAGCTAATTGTGCTCTTAGTCTGAAGGAAGCAGCTATGTGCAGCATGTCACAGGGCTAAAAAAAGAAAGACAAAGAAAAAGCACAAACGTAGAAGGTGAGCAGGAAGAAACTGAAAAACTATTGCAATGTGTCATTGAATCCCTGCCTGCTGACATTAGCACACAGTTATTGTGACGCCAGAATCTGGGAGCAACTTTCTATTATCTGTCTCTGAAAGGCACCTATTCAGCAAGTCTTTTTTTTAATGATTATTTCTGTGTTATAAATGTTTATCAGGCAGTGCAATATGTTGTAAAAAAAATGCCCAAACAAACAACACCAAACAACTGTTTTCACCTCAAGCTTGATCATATTAATGTGTAGCGTAAAAAAAGACTTCTGAGGAAGACCAAAGTTTAAGATAAATGGATGTAGTGAAAGAGGACATGAAGGTAGTTGGTGTGAGAGAAGAGGATACAGAAGACAGGGTTAGATGGAGGATTCACTGTGGTGACCCCTGAAGGAAAAAAAACGAAAGTAGAAGAAGAACAATGACACACTGCTGGTCATAAAGATAAGCATGTTCAATAAATGTGCTTTTAAATCAATTAGCACCACTTGGTAATGTGGGGCACTTTTTTTTTTTTTTTTACTACATAATAACTGTTCATGTCAACAACACACACACCCACACACACTGATCAAATGATCCCTTCCTCTTGTTGATGGTAAGCCACTGAACAAAGGTTGAAATGACATTTTACACACAATTTCTATTCCTCAAATGACCTCACAGATCATCTATCCTCTGGTCCATAAAAAGTCCCATCTACCCTAGATAATAAGAACAAATAGAAAAAGGAAATCTCAAATTGCACAATTTATTAACTTAAACAAACAACTTTGAGAGACACATGATTGTGAAAAGTACTTTCACTATTCTCCTGGACCTCTACAGTATTTCGGTGAAAACTGTGGGTAGAGATGGGTCGTAGTGGTGATTAGAAACGTTAAGATAAGATAATGTCTAGAATTTTATAGAAGTTATCATTGAAAAGATCTTCACAAGGAAAAGTAGTAAAACAACTTTTATTACGGTAGTTTATCGTTTGTTTGTTGTATTCTTGATCTTAACACATTTAGGTAATACAAATTAATAAAAATCAACTCACAAGCTTTGAAAATGACAATAAAACTGGGATGAGTGGAAAATGAAGTGATTATAACACAGGGGACAAGTTCATATTTATATCCGTTATACCTTTTTATTATAGACAGCTTAAGCCTTTGAGTCTGAGGGGTAAAAATTAGAGGAGAGATGATCCTTAAAGTCAATAGACTTCATCCACTGTGGGAGAAGGATGACTGGACATAATTTCATGACAATCCATCCGTTAGATGTTGAGTACCAAAGTGAGAGGCCATGTCCAAAATGATGGTGTGCTAAATGGGTGCCCTAGTTAAAAAAAATGCTGCTTTTGGAGAAAATGGGTTGAAATCCTCATACATAACATATTATACATAAATGGAATAAATTAAGTAACTGAACTAAATCACCTAAAAGCAACACAAAAGGATAGAAAAGCATAAACATCAGATTTGGGATGACGAGAGTATTTAAAAGACGTTTGATGATGAGAATCGAGACGGCACTGCATGTTTTGTCCGTTTACTGATTTGAATTTCTGGAAATTTGATGGGCGCCGTTTCAAAGCACGAGGATCATTTGTCTCACTTGTGTTTTCAAACCAAAACTGAGATTAGAAATCACTCTGTGGTGTTGTGAAACATTTATTAGCTTCAGTGTAGGCAAACGGTGCAGCAAGTATTGTTTTAAATATTGCTGGGAGAGAGAACGTGCAGCAACTCCGACTCCACATTATATTTATTATACAGTAAATCTGTAAACCCACCTGAGTCTTTCAAATAAACAATAGTAAAATGTTCCTTTGTGTGAGGAACTGAGAATGAAACTTGGACTAATATTAGCATACTGAGATGCAGAAGAAAAAAAGTTTCACTATGCTGCAAAACTAATCTTATCATACTGGCCTGAGGTTTTTTTTTCTCAAAATCTAGTTGGTGGGGGATGTAGTTGGCTGAGACACCCAGTCAAATATAAGCTGCACTTTTCTGTTCCCTGCACAGATCTGAGGAGGGAAGGTATTCACCTGAACATAACCGACGATGACTTCATTCAAGTTTGCATTAGTTCTCTTCATTGGTCTCCAAGGCTGTGGTAAGATGTTGGAAATATTATTAATTGTAATAAGATGATGAATTAAAATTTTGAAGTATACAGGAACAATGCCAGGTGATGATATAAATTACAATAAGAATTATTAATCACAAATAATTCCCCTGCAGCTCTGACTTTTGATATCGAGAGTTTGGATAATGATGCACTGAAACCAGTAAGTGATGATTTTTCTTTTTTTTTTTTAATGTTTTTATTTTTGTCTTTTGGAAAAAAAAATCCTGGGGTATAATTTATTTTTTCTTTTTTTTGTATATTGCATACTACGATCTTTACGAAAACCTTTCAATTACTGAAATTAAAAGTGATGTGACAAGCGTAGGGATATAGTGTTAACTTCTTACAGGGAACTCAGATTTGCATTTCTTCAAAATCAGGAAGTTGATCATCTCTCGAATTCAACTTGATATAACACAGTATGAGTATTTAAGGAATATTCAAAATACACTAACTTTCACATTTTGCTAATGTTTTCATTTTGAATCTAGTTGAACTGATGCAGGTACGAGTACCTGCATGAGTAAACTTTTCCTCATGAAGTACAACGGGTTTATCACCTCAGAAATGAGGAAATTTCACATATCCAATGATGAAATAAGTAGAATTCACAAATGTATGTTATGCACACGATTTAAGACTATGAATCCTGGCACATGTATATGATAAAACCAGTTTAAGGAGTTGATTTATTATGTGACTTTGACTTTGTACTCAGGCTGGCGACATCTGCCAGGACTGCACCAAAATATTTGAACTCCTTGTTGACCTGCTTTCCAATGCAGAGCTCCAGGTGAGTACAATGGTGACCTGATCAGCAAACACATACCAGAAGATTATCTGATCACTTTGAATTCCTAGAATTATTTCCCACCTGCTTTTATCAACACATTCTTCTCATTCAGAGATGCAAATAATTGATCAGTAATGCATACAGTCACACACACACACACACTTCCCTTTTCTATCTCAAACTAAAGTTGAAATGAAATTTCATTATAGGTTTCAGTTTCATACCTGACCTCAAAGATCTCCTTTTCTCTAAACCTAATCTGATGTGTGGGAAGTCCCGGCTGAGTCCAAACAGAGAAAGTTTTAAACTTCTAATTGGTTCATTTCTATGACCTTGATTAATTAGTCACACATCACACGGAACGACATTTCACCATCCGATTTTAAAAGACTCCATTTTGGTAAAAACTTTGCATTGAAGTTGGGTAGCTGAGAATAAAAAAAGTAAAAATTGCCTCAGTTCTGTAACATTTTATTTACAGTGTCATCAATTACATTACCATCAATTACAGAGCAAAAAGTACACCTGTACTATGTATGGAAAATAATAAATAGACACAAAAAAGGTTGATATGCACCAATTAGTCGGTAAACTGATGAGTTAAAAAATTTATCAGCAGATATTTTGACAATAATTGTTAGTTGCAGGAAGTTATCAACTTAAAAGCATAAAAAAAAAGTCTAAAACTATGTCAGATTTTTCTGTGAACAGTGTTCATGTCCATAGGCCATTATGGCAGAGAGGATGATTTTGTCAAAAAATTATACTTTTTCTTGATTAGATTAGTAGATTTAACCTAATCCTCCTTTTATTGCAGAAAAAGATCATGGATGGCATTGAAAATCTGTGCGACCACCTGCCTGGGCCAGCCGTTGCTGCCAAACTCTGCAAAGAAGAGGTGGAAAAGATGTTTCCAGTGGCCATCAAGTTAATCACTTCTGCTTTAGTAAGTTGCAGACCATATTAATATCATCAAGAGTAACATAATAATCATTTGTTCTGTCTCTTTGCTGTCTATGTACACTGTAGTTCTGGTGCTACATGGAGCCTTAACACATAACCTGCCGTCTTTTTTTTTTACCGTAGAAACCAGCTGATATCTGCAAAAGCATTGGGCTCTGTGGCTCCTGTGACAAGCAGAAGATGCTCAGCTATTTTGTCAATGAGGCACTGCAGGTTGCCATGACAAACCAAAATGTCAGTTGAGTACAGCCTAGACAGAGGGACACATTTGAAAGAATAATATTAAATGGGAAGATGACACAATGTTATTTCTCAGTGCTTACTTCCACTTTGTGTTTTTGGTGTTATTTAGACCATTCCCGCAACACAATGCTCCTTCTGCATCTTTCTTGTCAAGACTTTGGAGAGCTTGCTGCCTAAAGAAAGGACTGAGGTGTGTCACAGTCGTGCAGAGAAAGAACATAAATAAACACAGTGTCTCTTTGTCACACACAGCTACACCCACACAGACACCTAAATGCCACCAGACACCACTGACGACTCACTTTACTCTCTATTTTAACATCCTGCTCTCCTGCAGAGCGCCGTGATCCAGTTGCTGGAGGAGATTTGTCATATTGTGCCTTCTTCCTACCGAGCTCAGTGTGAGTCAATCATTGGCAAGATTAGCAAGCAGGTGCTGGACGCCATCCTGAGCTACGCCAGCCCTCAGGTCATCTGTTCACTCATCCACCTGTGTAAAGGGCAGGAGGCTCCCCTTGTAGGTCAGTTAACACCACACTGTATATAAATATATGGACGGAACCACCGCGACGTCATTGGTTGGTGGACTACCATTTTTTTAAACCTCAAATTTGCGTTTTTTTTTTAACCGTCGCCATGTTTGATTTTTGTACCCGGAAATGACCTTATTTGGATGAGAGCTAACTATAGCGCTAACTGCTAGCTTGGTTAGCTCGGTTTATTTAGTCTATGGTTAACTGGTCATAATTAATGGTTAATTTTGGCAAAATATACTTACAGGAGAGTTGACATCTTAGAGGCTCTTCAAGTACAAACAAGCGCCGAACAAGACTTTTTTTTTAGCGACCAAAATGTTACGATTAACTGTTATGAACTTCTCATAGACTTCCATACAATCGGACGGCCAGTGGTGTCGCTCCCTGCTGGTCATTATAGAGAATACAGGTTTAAGTCACTTCCGCATGTCTTTCAAAATAAAAGTAGTTAACACATTTTCTAAGATGTTACATGTCCAATGTTACATTTAATGTACATGATTGTTATATAGCACAGGTGTAACTGATAGCATGAATAAATGAATAATGGCCACTTACACTTATAATTAAGACAGATTGGACATGAATGGGATTTCACTCTGTATAATTGAAACTGTTTCATTCAATCCGCCCCCTCAGACCCCTGCACCCTGACAACGTACAGGTGCAGTGACTTCCAGACTGCTCTCAAATGTGGAGTAAGTAAACAACTATTAAGTTATAAAATTGTTCAGTTCATGAATGCTCAGTAGTGGTCTCATTTTCACTCATGTCTACTCTATGCAGACTGTCTTCTACTGTCAGAGATTTGCCTGGAAACCCGTCAACTAAACTCACTCTAACATCATTAAGGTAGATGGGATTTTGTGTAACAATTCTGTAAAAATTGACAGAAATTTAAATATATATATATATAAATACAACATTCAGTAAATATCTCTAAACTCCTCTTTTCAGGGTGGGACTGAAAATATGAGTAAACCTCAGTGACCCTGAGGACGACCTTTCAGTGTCAATCTGCAAATATTACTCTTAACTGCTTGATACCTTGTGTGGCATTCTGCCGATAGCGCTTCTCTTGCCAAAGGTTTTCTCCTTTTCAGATACTGATTTAATATCTTAATTTTTGCATTGGATATATTGTTTGCATTGGAGTGAAGAAAAGCAGGGCTTGAACTTTGAAAATATTAAAGTTTGGATCAAAGGTCAAATGCTTAGTGTAAGTGAAAAGACGTTTTACAATAATTCTGCATACATGATGATTTTCATCATGATTTTTTACTAACCTCTATTCCGTATATAAAGATTTGATGACTTCATCAGCTTTAATGAAGTTCCTTTCACACCCTCAGATGATCTCTGGAGATTTTCTGAATGAATGTTGACTATTAAATGGGCTATGAAACATCACCTGATCTGAGTCCTCTATTCTTACTGAAGTAGCTTTTCAACTATTTTCAGATTTATCTACTGTACATGAATCTGTCATGGACTAGAAACATTTATACTATTTGTTGGTAGATTCTTTAGTGGTCTGAATCACAGCTGGTAGTCATAAAAGTGGTAGTGGTTTATGAGCTTGAACCTTAGTATGTGACGTTTTAAAACAAGTCCTCTACTAACATAACTACTGCTGTAAATCAGCATTCATACATTATAATACATGCACACAGGAGGTTGTGAAAGCCAGACAACCTTTAGTGCTAAGGAAGTGATCCTTTTTATAGCGTCTTTATAAGTAGACCCACTTCTGCCTTAATGCCTTACTGTTCATCTCTTCAATCACTCAAATTTGCCTTATGATACAAAATACTGTACCAGCCAAAAAAGAAGAACATGTGTAAAGCAAGAGTGCAATTTATTTGAAGGGTTTAAAATTGAAGCTTAACAACCAGTCAGTCACCTTAGTATGAACTACTGAAAAAGGGAAGAATCTGGGGGAGCGGGTGTGAAGTCAGAGAGTTGGGGGGGCAGGTGACAGGGACATTGCAGAAAATGAGAAAAAGGCACTTTTACACATTCAGCAACTACACCAACAACTTATTTCTAATCAGTTAAAAATAATTTAACTAAGAAAATGTGTCTCCTCAAAACCTCCACAAAAGACAATGTAAACAGGCTGGTTTCTCTGTACAACACCAACCAATTATATGTCCTGTCTGTGGATGTGCTTGAAGATGCAAACATAAAAATAAAAAAAATCTTTGGGAGGTTTGAGTAATTTCACCTGATGATCACTGAGACCTGGATTAATCAAACATACTCTTAGCACACCAGCAGCGCCACTGAAGTTTTACTCATGGAACCAAACGTGATGCCAAAGGTTATGTGTGTGCACATATACATATATACATACACACAGTGCCACCTAGCTACATACTTAAAACATTGCAGACACACTACATGTCCATAGCTCAGATACAGGACCAGCTGTGGTGAATTCAAAAGTGAATAACAATCTCACTCAGGCTCAAAGCCAGTTTAACTTCAAAACTGTTATTATATTGTGTAGATGCATATCCAGGAGTGAAATCAAGGAGAAGGACAACTTGG
The DNA here is from genome assembly GCA_036937835.1 of Pampus argenteus. Classification (NCBI taxonomy): domain Eukaryota; kingdom Metazoa; phylum Chordata; class Actinopteri; order Scombriformes; family Stromateidae; genus Pampus; species Pampus argenteus. The sequence goes on from CM072877.1 coordinate 11,847,200, forward strand.
AAATCATTCAAAGGCATATACTGTGTATCCACAACTTCTTGGGTTCAAATCTAGCCAGGGTCTCTCTGACATGCACTCTTCATATGCATTTCCTAAAAGTAAACTCTGTTAAAACATATATTTAAAAAAAAAAATCTTGATATATTCCAGGTGTTTTAAGTGAACTAATCAGGAAAAATTAGACTTGTGCCATCCATCACCCATGATTTAGTAGACCAGTCCTGGTGAACAGGTTTTTAAAAGCAAATAAATAAATTAAAAGAAAAAAAATTCAGCTGCAGCATTCATTCAGGAACTGGATGTCACACTGAAAACAGGAGCCCAAGAAGAAATGTGCTATTCCAGTGGCAAATTCAAACTATTACAAGTGTTTCTTTACATATCAGATGCTGTGTCCTCATCGTTACAAAACTACTATACCATGTCTTACATTCACTATGCTGCCTGAGCACTGCCTCTTATGTCTTTGTCTTGGTCTGTCTGATCATTCATGTTCCACTTTTCATATGGGGTGCAAATGAAGCAGAAGGTTTTTCGGACTCTAAAAATGTACATTTACAGTAGGTGGAAAACAGTTTTTTAGATTAAAAAACAAAACAAAAAGTCAGTTGTTAGTTACTGTTAGGTCCCACAATAGTCAAACACCATTCTATAAATTATTTCAAGTACATTGTTGTCATGGGATAAAGGCAGCCGCTGCCCAAAGGCCTCCGAGTCTGGGTTTCTCTGTAGCTACACCCAGAGTCAGTCTCAAGAAGCCTGAGCAATGTATCTTCATCTTGGTCAGTAGAACATTGACACATTTAACATAATTTTAAACATTCACCTGACATTTAAACTAACAAAATAAATTACAAAAATGGAGTGATATCATTGTGTAGCCCAACATAACCACAAGGTCATTAGCAGCTTCTGACTTCTCTGTAAAACGTCAGACAAAGAAAATGACCTGAAGGGGCAACACTGTGAAGAAAATTAGCAGATTTTATCTCGCTCGACAATCAGATAACTGGCATTTCTTCTGAACAGACATGTAAAGCCCTCTTCACCCTATTTGTGCCATCAAATTTGTAAAAAAAATGTAAATGGAGCAGGGTTAGCAGGGCTGTGAAGGGAACACAGATAATGTTCTTGTGATGGTAAACCTCTATAAGCCCAACAAAAGTAGGTAGCGGGAATGACATAAAACCATTCAAGAGAAAGCAACAGTAGAGACTCCAGAGATTCTGATTTAAAAATGGAGGAGAATACTGGCGAAACACCATCATTACTGATAAATACTTGCATGGTCTTGTTGGACATCTGCTATTAATAGTTAGTCCACTAACAGAAACCAGACGACCATTAATTATTCAAAAAAATTGAGACGAGCCACTGGAATAAAAACAAATATAAGATAGCAACACTGATCTAAACTGTATGCACAATTTCTCTAATAACTGTCTGTCCAAATAACATGTCTGTACCATTTGGTATTGGCTTCTGAAATACTGTTGTTTTCTCTTCAAGGATGTGAAAAATACTTAAGGGGAAAGGGCATCTTTCTATTTAATAGAGGCTGTGGTGATGTGGCTGTTTGTGAAGAGGGAGAGAAAAAGAAGGAGGAGGACAGTAGAGGGAGATAGATAATCACACAGGTTTCTGAGAGAATAAAGGAGGGGTTCAGTATTTGAGGTTCTTGGGCACCTCCCATGAAAAGACATCACGACCAAAGTGACCGTAAGATGCTGTGGCCTGGTAGATGGGCTTCTTCAGGTCAAGGTCCCTGTGACAGAAACAAAATAAATATAAATAAGCAAATCATTTAAATCTAAGCAATATTTGTTGGCAAAAATATGAGATTTGACTCGACATACCTCACGATAACTCCCGGGCGGAGATCAAAGTTCTTCCTCACAATGTCCAGCAGCTCCCTCTCGTTCTTCTGGGACGTCCCATAGTGGAAGATGGAGACTGAGAGCGGGTGGGCAACTCCAATAGCATAGGCTACCTAAAACAGTTCGAAACAAAGTTTATGATCGCAGATTAAGAACTAAATAAGAAATTGAGACAAGAGAAACATTTTTAAAAACTAGACAGCACTCAGGATATATTGCACCAAGGTGGCACAATCCAAGCTTCCTAGAGTCTTAATCTAATAATTAAATATACAGATTTTGGGAAGAGTATCACAGTGAACTGTATACTCACTTGGACCAACACACGTCTGCAGAGTCCAGCTTTCACCAGAGATTTTGCCACCCAGCGGGCAGCATAGGCAGCAGAGCGGTCTACCTTTGTGTAGTCCTTTCCAGAAAAAGCCCCTCCTCCATGGGCTCCCCAACCTCCGTAAGTATCAACAATGATCTTACGTCCAGTCAAACCAGCATCACCCTGTGGGAAGGAACAGACATTTCACCCAGAGGACTTTGAGGATGACTTAACAATAATGTGGTCAGTCTAAATCCCCAAAATGGTTAATGGATTCAAGTTGAAATTTGAATTTGCTGAGGTGTGGATGACAACTAAAGAGAGAAAGATAGATGTCAAAGATTAAATGAAAACTACACCGCACCTCAGTGTTTGTGGGTCGTAGTGGCTAACAAAGCAATATGGAGAGAGATAGCAAGAGATGTGTTTGGTTTTCAGTGTTCAAAAACCTGAACACTGAAAACTTGTTTTATGTTCCAATGTGGCTAAGGTCATAATTCATTCATCTCTCCCTCATCTCCCTGATCAAACAACAGGTTTGTGTGTGTGTGTGTGTGTGTGTGTGTGTGTGTGTATGGAGCCAACAGTAGTTCTGTTTCTCTCTGCACCTCCATATCACACTAGACTCTAAGCCCTGCCCACTTCTTAGTGGCCCATTAAAAAGTATCAAAGTATTTGATGTCAATCCCTCTTGTTACTGTACTTCCCTCAAATATTCTATTTTACTCCGAAGTATGTCACAGTAGGGAAGTTAAAGACGTTCTGGTCTTACCTGCGGTCCCCCAATAACAAAGCGCCCACTGGGCTGCAGGTGGTATATGGTGTCATCGTCGAGGTACCCACTGGGAACCACAGCTTCCACCACCTGCTCCTTCAGACAATGACGCATCTCATCCAAACATACACCCTCATCGTGCTGCACAGAGACCACAATGGTGTGGACTCGCAAAGGCACCATGGCACCTCGATCCTGTCTGTACTGAACAGTCACCTAAGGAAAAAACATAATAAAGAATAAATATTTAAGTAGACTGGGAGGAAGAGTTGTTCTACTTTAGATTTATTTTACCTCCAGGGTGCCAGAGCCATTCACAAATATGTTTAACACTGCTTATATAAACACACCGTTGCCTTAAGTAATGCATCAATATTATAATCTTTATTTAAACAGTGGAGAGACATTACCAGTTATAAATTATGTGTAATGTTTCGTGAAGGAATTTTTAAAATGTCTACATGTTTATAGCTGTATTATATTTGATGTGAGGATGACACTGTCTTGTTTGCACTGTTGCCTTCAGCTACTCTCTACATATTTTGTCTCTTTATTTCCATCACAGACTATTAAGAGTGCCAGTAATAATGGTGGGTGCTGGCGCAACCATCAGGAGCAATTTGGGGTTCAGCATCTTGCCGAAAGACATTTGGACATGCAGATAGGATGAGTCAGGGAACTGCAGACCTCCTGTTTGGCGGACTTTAAGATGTTCTATTTATATACTGCACAATTTGTCACTCAGTCACAAAAAAAATAGTCTTTTACTTGCAGCACACTGTTTTAAAAATTTTGAGAAAAAAAAAAATCACATTGGTAAGCGTTTTATCTTGTAAGTAAAGCAGATAGACCGTGTGAAAGCGGACATACAGTTTCCTTGTTTTACCTGAGTTTTGGAATCTGGTCGAAGCCACGGCAGCTCTCCATTTCGGCGTAGTTCAGCCATTTTGGCATTCAGCTTATGAGCAAGGACAATAGTGAGAGGCATACATTCCTCAGTTTCATCAGTGGCATATCCAAACATCAGACCCTGTGAGAGGTGCGATATGATCAATAACAAATTATAACATGAATACAGGACAAACTGTTCAATAATGTTAATATGCTTTATTATATACACTGTATATTAGTGTAAGAATAAGAAAGACACACAATTGTAAATGTTCACACATATGAATCATCCAACCTGGTCACCAGCTCCCACGTCCTCTTCTTTACGATCCAGGTGAACACCTTGAGCAATGTCAGGGGACTGCTGCTCCAGAGCCACCAGCACATTGCAGGTCTTATAGTCAAAGCCTGTGCAATGGGACAACTAAGCCTCAGTAAAATGTTTCACATGCCAAATTTTAACCCTTTAAATATGTGTAAATTTACTGGCCTGAATCATGTTTGCCAATTGTACTACCATCTTTGCATTTTTCCTAGAAACTCAAGGGCCAACCTATGTGACAGACATTACTTAGGGAAGGTAAATAACCTTTTGGTGCCTTTGTAACATGATCTTTCAGGCTATCTGCTACTTAGGCTGTGCTGGAAATCCCCTTACTCACTATGTTCTCTAAAGTGTGTAAGATGGCAAAATCATGAAACTATTTCTTTACTATTTTTTAATTGTCTTTGTAATGCATGATGGTACTTAGCTCTTGCTTAGGGAAAATTGCCCCATTGTAATGACAGACAATACTATCATTAATACTATTACTAACCATCTATATAACTGATGACATTTTTTAGGTTAGGTTGCATGTCTGTAAGCGTCTTTAATTGCATGAAGCTCAAACTGAACTAAACTCACAGCTTCCTACTCTCATCACTGTACCTTTAGAGGAGTCGTCATAGCCGATGTGCTTGACCGTCTCCCTGACAATCTTCTGATAGTCAACGTTGGCCCTGGAGGTGATCTCCCCCGCCAGAAGGATCATCCCCGTCTTAGCAACAGTCTCTGAAAACACAATCAGTGTGAGTGAGAGATAAGAATGAGACTAAGTACAGTAGATGATAAAGAACAAGAAGGTGAATTGAGTACACTTGCTGGCACACTGAAACAGGTTTAAGTTCTGACAGTTTAATAAATGTGAATATTTTCTGATTTATTTAGTCTTCTGTGATAGAAAAGTGATTATCTTTGGGTGTACAGATTATTCATTGAGACAAATATATTGTTGGTTGCATCTTGGGGTTTGGAAAAGGATAATTAACATTAAAATCCACACAAAACTATATCTCCTCTTTTTTCCTTATCCCCTCCTTCTTCAACTTCACGCTCTAGCACTTGCCACTCATTTTTTGACAAACAGGTCTACTTTGGTAAATAGCCTGAGGCTGAGGTAAAGCCCAAAAACAAACAGCAAATGTAGCTAATTTACAATTTAAACATCCAGTCAATTATAGATTTTCAATTTAAAATGTTTGAAATTTAAAATGTTTGAAATGGGACTATACTTCCCAGGAACTTTAAGATGCATCAGAAAACATTTCTCAACAATTTTCCATCATTTTGTAAAACACCAGCCTGCTTTGATGCCCAGCAAAAAATCAGAAAGACTTACCACATGCTACTTTGGCATCAGGGTCTTGTTTGAGGTGTGCATCCAACACAGCATCACTGATCTGGTCACAAATCTTATCTGTGGAATAACGCTAGTATTTGTTAACTGTTTCCACATAATTCATTTAATTCCACTTCAGAAATGGCATATTTGTTTCAGAAAGCTCACACTTACAAACCCAAGAGTTGTTTTTTCTCATCACTGGTGTTAAAACACACACAGATTCTCAAAAATATTTGTAATTGACATGCCATCAGATTCCCCAGAAGCTCAAAGAAAGCTCACCTCAATATTTCAGTATAAAACCAACCCAAAAACACAATGGATTTGTATCATTTACAGAAAACCTCCAGCTGTTAATGTGACTCAGGCAGGTCTGAAATGTGTTAATTAGATTAATGTCTGAATCTCACATTAATGTCTTTCAGGTGTCACTGAATGTATCTGGGATTTTGCAGAAACATCAGTTAGTAACTGATGTCCTGTTTGCTGTCCACAGCTGTCTGCATGTCACGTTCTGTCAACTGGGTTTATTAAATACCTGCAGCTGAAACCATAAGTGCATCTTCAGATCGAGAGTGATGTGCACATTTATGCATGTGGCACAGCCGGGGTTAACTTCATTAACCCTTCATTATAATAAAGCAGACCTTATGGATAAATTAACTAAAGTCAATACAAAAGTTAATTAAACATTTGACTTTTTTCTCAAATACCAAGTTGAAAACAAACACTTAAAAACGGTCATCATTAGCATCAACCTCTGTAGGTGCTACTATTGTCCTGCAAGTATAAAGTATGTGGATGTGACTACTTTACTCCTACAGTTGAGCACCAGCCCCTGCAGGACCTATATTTAGGGATACTGGTAAGCCTATTATCTGCAGCAATGGAGCTGCCCCTACTGGCCCATGAAAGACTGAAAACTGCAGTGTATTGTACTACAAGTTGCTGAAAAGCTCTGTAATTTAAACGTTTGTGAATTTCAATGTCAAGGTGCAGTTTTTTTTTAAAGATCAAAATGTGCCACATTATATATATATATCATTGTATATCCTGAAACAATGGCAGACGTGGAGACATATGGTGCACTTTAATAAAGGCTTGTCAACTGCGAAACCACTTTGGACACTCCAAGGATTATTTTACCTTTTTACCTTTTTTTTTTAATAGAAGAAGTAGTTTAATACAGACAACATTAAGGTTATTTAACTTTGAATAAGGTCTTCCAAGGTTACCTGTAATTCTTACATTGACCAGACAGCAAGCCTGAACATATGTCACATTAATTAGTTAGGAGATACTGTAATGATGATACAACGCAGTATGGTGGTTAAGAAATGCTGTCTGCAAATACCGATCACGGTTGTAACCGGCGTGACACCGTATTTGGTGACCGATCAGATTCTGTGACCTGCAATGTTGGTTATGTTGGTTATGTTTAGGCATGAGGAGTGAGATGGTTACGTACCCGGCTACGTACGCAGCTGGGTAAGGAGGAGACACAGCATGTTGTAGGTTATCAGCTTGTGATTGACAGGCACCAACAGTCTGTCACTAAAGTGATGCTGGTTTAACAGCTAGCAGCCGCTTAACTCCCCCAAAATGAGTTTCCTCAGCCTATAAATGGTCTGTTGTTCTTGTTGACCCACTTTTTTTTTTTTTTTTTTTACATTGTTGCCACAGACAGCAACAGTAACATGGCACATGACCTTGTTTGAGAGGCTAACGGGGTGCTATCAGGATAATTACATTGGTAAAAAAACAAAACAACAACGTTATATTATCTCGCAATTAAGACAGTTATTAGTTAAAACTTACCAGGATGTCCTTCTCCGACTGATTCAGAAGTGAAGAGGAAGCAGTCTTCATCAATGAGGGAGTTGTTATGGAAACCGTTCAGGTGACCGTTCATTTTTTTAACCAATAAAACACACCGTTAGCTCACAAGCTAGCTGTTCAGATAACTGCTCCTGCTCTACAGTTCAGTGACACCGGACGGGTTTCAGTCTTTTATCCAAGTCTGCAGCTCATAAACATAAACACACACACTCCCTCACTCACACACACACAACAGAGCCACGCTGCCGTGGGGTTCACTTCGATGGGTGGGTCAGACAGCTGCACTTATACGGTTTAACAACTTCTTCACACACCTCAAGTCGCGTCTCTGCAGCCAATGTTGTTACCGAGCACAGACCACGTGGTGTAAATGGGCGGGCTCGTGGAAAGGCAAAGAAAATATGTCCATGGGGTGAAATACAGAAAAGTAAAGAAAAAAAAACCTGACGTGATGACCACCTGTTCACTTAGAAAGGGAGTCCACTTGATAGTGGAGATATTTATAGTCAAATAATTACGTATTTTAATCAAATTGAAGAAGCTGTAGAAGCCAGAAGATGTGAAAGTATCAAGTATTTCACTATTTAGATAGATAGATAGATAGATAGATAGATAGATAGATAGATAGATAGATAGATAGATAGATAGATAGATAGATAGATAGATAGATAGATAGATAGATTTAGAGAAATTTATATATAATACTATAACTACCCACTGTACCTACCATTTATATATATTTATTTTAGTCTAAAATAGAAAATGTGCAATACATTTCACTTACTACTGGATATTTGAATTGGTCGTACATAAGCCCCTACTATATGTATATAAAGTAACCTAAGTAACCTTTTTTCTTCTTCTTTTTGTTATGATCCTTCAGCTTCCTGCAGCTGAACACACTATACTAACATTATATGGATAAGGAACCGCTGGATCTCCTTTTTTCTTATTTTGAAATCATATCCTTTGCTGAACTTAATAGGTGAGTGTATTTCTAATAATCATTGAATGTTGACCACGTAACTTTCTGTAGCATATATGATTGCAGCTTGTTGTGCCTCCTTCTCTGTGGTGTCTGTCTTTGGTTTTTAGAGCCGCTTGCTAAGCCAAAGAGTGATTATCTTGATTACAAACATCAAGGCAAACTATAAGCTGTGTGCACTTATCTGTACCTCTGTAGTTACCTAATATCTTCTTACTTAATTGCATATATGTTGTCAATTTTCTGATTCTTTCTTTGCATCTGTTTATGACACAAGTTGTCTTCCATCAAGGGTTAAACCTATAGACACACATTCACATTCACTCATTTTTTCATCTTTATGGTTGAGGAGAATATTAAGTCTTTCATGTCAAAAACCTAAAGCCTAAGTGAAAAAAATAAGTGAAGTTTTTTTTTAGTTTGTCAAGTCAAATATATGCTTATCCCCATGTCCGTGTGTAGTAGTGTTTATGCAGTAAACAGTATTATTTCCATTATTTGTCAGTTTGCTCTTTTTATTTGCACACTCACACAATCAAATAACAATGTTTTCCTTGAAGCGAACACATTAGCCTAAACATCCACTCATTAAGCTCTATAGAACAGGGCCTGTATTCACAAAACTGCTAAGAATGAGATGACTTTTCATGTTCAAGTCATGTGTAAATTTAAGGTGGTAAAATGCTTTTTCACTATTATTCTTTACATTCAATTTATGAATACAGTCCAGGAACTATAGAGTTACATTTTTTTTCACTATCTTTCACACTTTTATACACACACACACACAAACAAACACACACTCTTGCTCTCTCTGTTGTGAACTTTGATATTATCAATACTTCAGGTCCAAGGTCCTTATTTTGATACAAGACTGTTTACATGGATCCATATTGCTTCTTCAATAATGACTGGTCACACGATATAGCTTAAGAGTCTATAAAAGCACTTGTCACTGGGAGTCCAGACACATATTCGACTCCGAGATACACACAGTGTATGAGATGATGGTAGATTCAGAAACAGAGAGCTGCAGGGCTACAAGGCGGAATGTTTGCAAACTACGTTACGATCATTAAATTTGCTGCTTCTACGAGCACAGTGACAGTGAGGGGTCGGATCAGACTCCGGATGCATGGATATTGCCATCATTCCTCCTCACTGAACCTCCCTTTTTATTTATCGATTTTCATAGTCTATGAAGTGTCTGTTTCCCCTGCTTTTCCTATCTGTTTGACACCTGTGGGGCTAACCTGAGCTGATCTGTGTTCACCTAAAATAGCAGCGATCAGGGCCTCCGGTGCAGTGACGCCACCACCTGGAGACACAGGGCTTCGCGGACTGAGTGAGTTGATTGCAGGAGACGGAATAGCATCAGGAGAAACCAGTCGTTCCTTCTTGGCGGCAGAGCAGGGAGAGCGGCTACGTGTCTGGGCATCTTTGGAGCGGGGGCAGAGGCTGAGGCCCTGCAGGGATGGGAGGGGGTTGGATGAAAGAGCTGGAACAGCAGGGCTGCGGCTACGGCGGTGGCAGTGGTGGTGGTGTTTGCTGGTTTTAGGGCTCGGGCTGCGGGAGTTTGGAGCCAGCAGAACCAAGGTGCTGTCATCCTCAGAGCTGAAATCTGAGCTGTCGGAGCGCCGAGAGGTGGGACTGTGGACTGGAATCTTGATCTATTGAAGATGAGAACTGAATGAGCGAGGGTGCTGAAAGGTTACACTATGCATGTATAGTCATGCCCAGTATGGAGGAAAAACTGTAAAACTGACCATACTGTACATGTAAAATGCTGTGGAAGCCACTCAAAAAGAGCCCCAGACCATCACTCTTCCTCCTCTATTCTTTGATTCTTCTTCAACCTTCAAAGCTTAATTTACATCTGTTGCAGAAAAAACTGCAAGTTTTTAAACTATTACTTCAAATTACTAACTCTGACATGTAAATAGGTTCCTTTAGGTAACCTAAACCTTTTGTAATTATCATTTAAGGTTATTCACTAGACTTTTGACTGATAGTGTATATACGTAAATCCTTTTTATGAATATAATATAAGAAGTAGTGAATAGATACCTTTTCGCCCTTATTACCTGAATGGGTGTTGACAGGCCAACAATGCTGTTCATATTATTACTGTAGTAACCCAGGATGTATTCACAATCATCTCTTGGCAAATCCTCCTCTGAAAATGTCACCTGGGGGGGGGGGGGGGAAGGATCAGATAAAATTGAACCCTGAGTTCAGTTGTGGCGCAAAATAAATTTGAATTTGAGTTTTTTTGGTGCAACACCTGTGTTGCATGTTCTCCCTTGGCCCACACGTATGCCTGGTAATCTTTGTGATGTTTGAATCCAACCTGTGCAGGAACAAAGAAATGATGTCCATAAACAAATGATCTCAAGCTCATTAAGAGAATATAAAAACTCTGCTCTCTTTACCTTGTATATTGCAACCCAGTCCCATGAGCTGCGCTGATAAGTTGATGCAACAGTGAATCTGACTGTAGCATCAGACACTTTACACCACTCCTTGTTCACCTGCAGCTCCACCAGTGGCATATCCACCTTGAATGGGAACTAAAAAAAAAAACAACACCAGGCACAGAAAGAGAAATAAAATACGAGCAGGCAGAAAGAAACACAAAGAGAGATGCTGTTAAGACATTTGGTTGCAGCGTATTTGAGAAAATGTCTAAAATATCATCTCACATGCAGTGAAAACAGGGCGGAAACAGGCTTGTGATCACTGATGGTGTAGCCCATGTGACTTCTGTAGGTGTGCTGCGTCACTTTAGTCGCTCCACCCAGCCATGAGGTGAGACCCCGCTGCAGTGCTGCATTGTGGGTAGGAACTGGTGAGCCAGTATGACGAAGACGCCAGAGGATGCGATCTGTCCAGGCAGGCTTCCTCTTCTTAGCACTGACAGAAAAGACACACAAAAAAGGGACAAATGGTCATAGCCTTGTTTTATAGACAAATAAAATATGCTGATTGTCATGGTGACAACTAAACAAACCTGGTATCGTACGTATGAGTGCCCACATCAAACTTATAAGTAGGTGGGAATTGTAGTTGACCCTCCATGAAGCCTTCCAGGATGGGCTCTGTGTTTTTAGCCATGTTGAGCTGCATGTTGAGTAAACAAATCATGGGGGGGGACAGAAGATGAATTTCATTTAGCCTGACAGAAAGCGCCATTTGTGCTACAGCGCCCTCTGTTGGTGGGTATGGAGATCGAGAGACAAACAGGTGGTGTAAATGTTTCCAGAAAAATCCATCCGTATCTGTCAATGGCTAAACATTTTAAAACTGCTGAAGGTGCCTCACCTGATCTCGCTCCCACAGCAGAGGCAGCTTATTGCTGTCGATGGCACATTTCACCACATGGATATCATAGTCTTCAATGCGGAAATTTAAATCCCCAAACCAAAACACGACACTGGGGACAGAAAAAAATATGCCCTTCAATGTACATGAAGAAGTAGAAATCCAACTAAACAAAACAGGGTAGGATGCAAATTTTATCTATCATTATAATATATCATTCATGAATGTTTCATTTAATCATTCATTTTAACAACCAAATGATAGTGTACACCTTTTTATGGGTGTAGTGATAATATGTAAAAAATTATGCCACCCACTCATGGTCCAGTACACCGGTGGCAGTCCCTCCTTCAAACTGCTGCTGCTGCAGGATACTTTCAAAGTCCTCCATTCGCTGCTCCAGGTTCCTCATGTGAGCTGGCAGGTGACAGTTGAGGAAACACACTGGGTGGCCAAACATTGTCATCCTCGCACTGACACCGCCTTTATTCCCCTTTGAGTGATGGAAAGGGTTAAAAAAGAGAACATCTTTTTAAAAAATTAAATTAAATTTAAAAAAAATTAAATTAAATTAAATAAAACTATCATGCATCAGCTGCATCTGTGATCATGGACAAGGTCTGGAAGTTTTTTTTCTGCCACTGAGTCACAGACACCAGAAAGCCAGACGGGCCTGCTGCTGCACTGACCTCAAAGAGAAGGAGACTGCACCAGCAGCAGCCAGGGGTGATGCTGACATCAACACGCATGAGAAGGTCACACACTGACATATGCACCACCCATGCCCGCGCCCTGCTGGCAGGAGGGAGCACGTACCATCTTTCACCAGACACCCTGCCCCCCATCCAAACAAACCCACTGACACAAACCCACCACTAATTTTTTTAAATAAATCTCAGAGAGCAGTTCTCTTCGATGTATAGCACATACCCAATATCCCCCAAGTCCTGTGCGTGTACTCTCTGTCTGCACACCTCTGAGAAATGGAAGATGGCAGAATTTAGAGAAGACCAGCAGCAGCACTCCCTGCATGCGCTGGGACGCCACCTGAACGAATAGGATAGATGAAAATATATATAGATCAGTTCAATTAAAAAAAAAATACCTTAACTACTGAACGTCTTAGCGAGACACCAGATCTAACTCCTTACTGACCAAAACATATCCGAAGGGACTGAGTGTGTCCATGCAAAGCTCGCTCCACTGGCCTGAGGAAAGAACATCCTTCAGCCGCTTGTTTATCATGGAGTTGACTTCCTGGAGTCTGGAGAAAGTAGAGAACTGTCATTAACAAGCGGAAAGAAAACAGTAATAAATAAAAAAAAAAAAAAAGGACAGTGATGGGTAACAAGAGGGGACGGATCAAAACTGAACACAGATGACTGAGTGGGCACTCACGGCTGTGTCTCTGTCACTGCTGGGAATACTTGCTTACCCGATGATAAACATGTCAACGCTTCCATCTGAAACATTTGGTCCGAACAGAGAAGTGATGTCATCTGGTGGGACAGCCGAGCCTACGTTCCATGTGACAATGTACACCCTTTCAAAGGATAGTGACAGTGGAAATGCTGCATTAGGTTTAAGAACTATATACTGTAGGGGGGAAAAAAAGAGCACATAATGTTTTGCTGTAATCCTCAGAGAAACAGCCTTCGCTCAGTGATGATTAAGTATTCTGTGTCTGTGTGAATCCATAAGAAAGATTATCATTTATTCCGTTGATCATTTTCTAAATTAATTATTTTGTCTATAAATTATCAGAAAGTAGTAAAAAAAAACTGTTCTTCAAACTTTCCCAGAATCCATGTTGATGTCAGTTCAAATATCTTGACTGACAGTCCATAACACGAATATATTCGGTTTACTCTCACATAAGACAAAGAAAAGCAGCCACAAATAACCACAAATGCTGACCATTTTCCAAACAATATTGTAGTTTTTTTTAAACTGAATTCCCTCATTTATTACAACAAATTGAAATTATGTGTAATCATGTTAATACAGTTCTGAACATTTTACTTTACTTATGTTATTGTTTGCTTCTTTTTTTGTTTTTGTTTACAGGATTTAATTTCCATAAAACATAACTCACCAGTGTAATATTTGTCAACAACAAATTCTCCAATTTTTAATGTTTCTTTAACACCCCTCGCATTACCTGGTGACAAGGTTAAAATGATGTCAATAAAATACAATAAATATAAAACATAAAGGAAAACACAGTCAGCTTGATGAATTACATTTGCCATTAAAGATGAATTTTCATATGATGCTGAAGTAATTGTAAACTGATTGTGGCATGAAAAGGTCAAATGTGTGTTTGGCAGTGCGACTGTCAGAGGTGCTACCATTATATGTTATTCCTCATATAAACACACATTTGAACTGAGTTCCTAAGAGCAGCATCTGTTTCTGTGGGGAGAAACACACCAAAAATAAGCCTCTGGGAAGTCTGCCAATGTGGCTGTGTCACTCTGTCAGAAGGATCATAAAGCTCTTAGTGAAATTTGCAGCCTTGATTCATGTGACATGGTTCTGGCACATGTTAGCTTTCTTGCAGCAACTGACTACGGGACAGCTTCTGCAACTGTATTAAGACACAACAGGAAACAGCATTCTCAATCATTTCCTAGTGGAAACAGCACAGCTTAATTCATCTAAAAAATGGTTTACCTGAAGTCATTGTTCTCTCCACTTGTCTTTTCAGACTGCACTTGGCTCTGTGTGGTGTTCCCAGGTAATGGGCTCCTCTGTGGCTGAGGACCGAGGCTGGGTTTGGGGATGAGGCTGGCGTTGGGGCTCAGGTAAGGCTGAGGGCTGTGGGTACCTTGAGGACTGTGAAGAGGGAAGGACGACTGCGTTGGAGAGTGCGGCAAGAGGTTGGGGCTTTGAGGTCCTGGGATGCAAACTGGGATCAAATCTATTTCCTTGGAGGGTTCAACTAAGATTCGGCTTGGCTTTTGAGCAGGTTTAGTTCCAAGAGCGGTAGGTCTGGGCCGACTTATACTAGCCAGTGTTGCTGGAACGGACCCGGACTTTGTATGCCCCGCCTGCATTTGCTCTGTCGCTTTCATAGGTGTTACCGCAGCCTGAACTGGGCTCAGTCCAGACTGTTTCTTGACTACCTCTGATGGGATGATGGGATGTGGTTCCCGGATTGCGAGCTGTGGAGACAAAGCTGGTTCGGTTCCAATAAATGAACAGGGTCCATGTTGCACTTTGCGACCACATGGGTCTGTGCCTATTTGTTTCTCCTGCATGTGATCCATCAACCTGCAACAGACAATATGTTGTTGTAAAAGACATTTGGGAGATATAGTGTAGCTTACATAAAAATTCACTGTGTTCTTTGCCCTTCACAATTTTATGAACCTTTCTTCGCTTGAGGTCAAAATGAATATCTAAATGAATCAGCGAGTCCTTGTTATTCAGGTGAAAGGTACACATGATTTGCCTGCACTGAGCAGAAGCTGAAAAAAATGCATCAAATTATACTAAGCACCTGTCTACATCACGGCCCCCAGGTGTCACCGATGATGATGTTACCATGAGTTGGCAATGGGGCTGAGGAACTAACTTTGGACCTCTGTCCTGGATTAAATCGCTGTTGCCTAGCAACGTTAATTAGCCTCTGACCCTTTTACAAAGAAAAAGACAATAACTGTTGGTAGATGTCATGGGAGAGGATTGCAATTTAAGCGTTTTCCTTACTAGGTAACACAAACGCAGGCAGACAGATGCATGAGATGGGACACACAACTGTAGGTAATGGTTGACAATGTCATCAGATACTGTAGGTCACAAGGTGAAGGATGCCTGACAAGACAGGAGGACAAGGGCCTCCCACCATTTTGTTTATCCGCCCATCCACACAGAAATTATACACCTGTTTCAATTATTCATGATATGCAAATTCGGGTATCTTTGTAACAGACAATTTCATGTGACCTCAGTAGTAACCCTGTAAAAGACAGCTTTAAGCAGTAATGGTGACCAGGCAGCTTTGCATTAAAAACCTTTACTTTAAAAGTAAAGTCTATGAATGACAGCTCTATTATCTGCAAATGAAGGATGCATATACAAAAAAAATCAACAGAAACGCAGCTGCTGTGTATCACAGACCTAATGAAAACATCTGTCAGTCTTACCATTCATGCGTTCCTTCTTTCTTTCTTTTTTTTTTTTAATTTCCAAGGTGAACCGCAAAGGTGATCTCACAAATCCACAGAGGAGAAAAGCATCCGTCACCTTTCTTCTCTCGCACGCCAATCAACGCTGTCACACATAAATAAAGAGTAAAAATCGATATGTGGTCCAGAGACAGACAAATGGACCGACTCCGGCTCAGCCTGCAGGAGGGATGAGACCGCTCGGTAACCGTGGACAGCAAACGTCTCCGTCACGGTGCAGACCGCCGCGCCGCGGGGTTTGTCAGGGCAGCAGGAAGCGGGACTCTTGCATGATGATGTTTGCAGGACAGTAAACGCGTGAGATCTGATTATATCTCATCCTACTTAATATCGCTGTCTATATTGCAGCGCAGTTGGCCGGATCAGCTGTGCACTTCTTCGGTCAGCATCTCGCCGCCTGTTCCTCCTGCACACCGGCCCATCAAGCACACTCACAGTGCATCTCTCTCTCTGTCTCTCTCTCTCTCTCTGTGCACTCTGGGTAAAACACATGAGCACCTGGAGGCGAGCAGGAAAGGCACAACAAAAATATCAGCTGCCAAAGTGCAGCCAGACAGAAATAACCGAGCACCTGTCCTATCAGTGACGCATTAATCTGGCATTTGTGCGTCACTGGTAGAGAGAATTGATCAGCATACCAATCAGGTCCGACTGTGACATGTTATAAGAGCTGCTGGGACAGGACACTGCCCACAGGTTAATGCAGTCAATGATGAAGTGACCGTGTCGTTAGTACTGTGTTTGTGTTGTAGATGTTAGAGAACATTATGATATACTAAAGTAAAGCTCAACTGACTCAAACAGCTGCTTTGGTTTTACACTTCAATGCCACTTGATCTGAAATACAGCTGCTGCTGCTGTAGCCCCCTGAAGGTTATCTTATCTTAAAGTTTTTAGTCATGATGTTATGATAAAAATTAATCCATTTTAATTTTTTAACTGAACTGCAAGAGTCATCCTAATAATATTTCCAAGACCCTGGTGTGTGTTATGTTCCTTGATTCAAAAACACAAAAACTGGGATGACACCCATTTTAGGCACATGATACAATATATTGCAGTGAAGTGCTACCAAAAAAAAAAAAAAAAAAAAAGAGGGCTATCTGTAGTCCTACCAAACATTCACTGTCTGGACTCCATCTTTGTTTGAGTTGGTTTGAGATCATGATGATAGTGCAGCAACAGCAGCAGCACTAGTATGCAACCTTTGTGATGCGCATTAGGAACATAAATCATTCTGCATGTAAATGGTGCATTGTGTCAATAAACCAATTAGAAAAATGCAATTAATTTAAGCATATCTGTATGTCCCACATTCACAAATCATAAATGTAAAGCATGAAGTAACTGCTGCACAGATAGTTAACACTGTAACCTTTACTGTCATCTCCTGACTAAATAATGGATTATTTATTCATGCTTTGACATAAAATGATTTCCATTAACTGACAGTTAAAGCTCTTATTTTCCAATAATTACTTGTAAAACTGTACATATACAGTATTTAAGATACATGCTGTTTATTAAATGCATCTTTAACACTTACACACTTACACTCAGGTCAGCAGCGACAGCATCATTATAAAATGGGTTCTCTGTGCCTCTGTGTGGGATTAATGCAGATGTGTAATCTCAGTTAATACACAACCGCTATACATTAGGCACTGTGGATTTATGCATTCAAATGATGCATCAGCTGAACACAACAAATACTTAATCTTTTACTTCATGGTAAGTCGAGCATCAAAGACAATAAAAAAAAGTTCTTATAATATTATCTATCTGACTTCATCTTGTGCTAATGTGTGTGTTGTTTGCAGAAATTGAAATTGCATCCAATCATGAAAGCTAGTTTTGGACTTCTCAAAAGTCTATGGTCGCTTCTTGGTTTTGACCAGGCCTTTCTCCACCAGGCAGCGGTAGAACTCCTGGATATACGTGTACACACATTTCCAATCAGGCTCTTTCATCCGGATTAAGTCATCAGCGTCCAGCAGAGGGGGGCAACCTGCCAGCCTCCTGCAGATAGAGAGAGAGAGAGAGAGAGAGAGTCACTGACAAATGATAACAATGACACAGAAAATATACCGTCAGAACTGTAAAGACAGTTTGTTCTTTTCTGCAATGCACTGACATGACCTGGAGTTTGCATCAGACAAGACACATCTGCATCTTCATATAAGGAATGAGAGCTCACTCTGCAGTGCTGAAAGCCAGCTGGAAGTTTTCCCTGGGCTCATAAGGGTTGAGGATGGAGTACTCGAACGCATCAGGGAAGAAGCGGTGAACCAACGCACAGAATGCTATGCCGTCTCTCCAACTGGAGGAGAAGTTCTGGATGTCTACCCCCTGTTTCATACCAGAGGGAAAGAAGTTGAGAAGAAATAGTGGCAGCCCGGGACACATGAGGGGCAGAGCTATGTATAGCTCCACACACCAATAATTCACAGGCAAACAGAGTCAGGGTATATTTACCTCATATGGCTCTGTTTTGGCCCTGCACCAATCCAGAAGCATTTGTTTGACATTTTTAACGTTGGGTGCTGCAGAGGGAGATGTCTGTCCTGAGGCCATGGCGGGACCGGCCTTGCTGAGGAGAAGAAACAAATATACACACCGGATGAACAGAAAGTATGCTAGGCACAAGACAGTTCTTTTTTTGGTGGATAAGATAACAAACATACAAAAGACTTTGCTTTGCAGCATTTGGCCTCCGATTAGATGTTAATACAGCATGAACAGGTCCTATCTAAACGAATCTGACTATTATAAACTTGAATTTCATCATTAATTTACAAAAATAAGGCTTTTGTGGTCATATTTAGGATTAAATGATTGTTTTTATATTTGTTTATAGTCGTTTTAAAATAGTGCTTTGTATAAACCCGAACATGATAAAAGATCACACCCTAAAACTATCCATACAAAATGTTCTCAATCTCAACTTTCTTTGTGCTGCTGTTGTGCCTAATAAAATGTGACTCACCCGCCTGCTGTCCTGTTGAGGGGAGTAAAGGCTGATGGAGACAGCTGGCCCAACGGCTCTAACAAGATGCAGAGAGTCAAATTCACATCAACAACTTTAAGGAGCTGAAATAAGATATGAAGTGCCATATCAGGGAATGCCTTTATAAACCAGACTTACTGTTTGTTGGTGGCTGCTGGTTCACAGATGCTCCACCTGTTCCTCCTTTGCTCAGACCTTGCTGTCTCAAGTCCTGCTGCCTGGACCCTCGCTCCTGCTCCCGTTTATCTGATGAGGGACGGCGTAGAAGTTGAGAATGAGCAAGACATCAGAGGAGGAATGCAGATTTTTTTTTGTATTACTTAGTCACTTTATCGGGTGGCTATATCTTGCATGGGAGCAACTATTTTCCTCCACTTTTACCTCTCTTTTTCTTGAGCAGGTCCCTTAATGCAGCACGAATCATTCGTCTCTGTTCAAAATCTACTGTATTGTCCAGCTAAAAATGATAAAACACAGGTTAAAAATAGAGACTAATAAAAGTAACTCCAAAGCTCTCTACAGCTTTCATTTAATACTTCATGACATCTTGACATAAACTCACATTTGTAGCACATCAAAGACCAAGTCAGGCCATTACTCACAATCTCCTTTAATGGAGAACATATCAATTCTTCCCATGAATATATAAACGAGGCAAAGTGACATCGCCATAAATTTTTAGAAACAAGACAGAAAAATATTCAGGATTTTATACTTAACATTTAGCAAGATCTGCAAGAAACCTTAAAGCTTTAAATCCCTTCCTGCTCTTTAACTGTGTTTGCATGATATAAGTTACATAACAAATATTTGCTTACCATCTTGTTGAGAACCTCTTCATCCTCAATTTCAGCCAGTTCTTTGCTGGTCAATGAGTCAGAGGGACTGTTGGACACTGCTGGTCCACCATCAGGCTTTGACTCCATGTCTAAGGAGTGAATCTGGTTAAATCATGTGGAAAAATACTTAAGATATACATTTCTTGAGAGCATTTCATAAGACAAGGACTGAAAGATGACACATAAGTATGCACAGACACATTTGGGCTTGAACTTGGACTCAATAATCCAAAGTTTAATTTTCACATGATTGAAAACACCAGATTTATTTAGACAGACCAAACAGCCCAGACAGTTGTTGTTTACGCACAAGAAAATGTGCAAGTGTCTCAAACGAACCACATCTCTTTCATTCTGTGAAGCAATTCATTTATAAACATTTATGTGAGTTTAAACAGACATACGAAATGTGTTTGTCTTACTGACTTGCTGTAACTCAGCAACACTGTGACTCGGTAACATGGCTGAGTGCAGCACAGAAGGGGCACGAACACGTACAAATATAGTAATGCAGCGGAATGAGACCATTACCGAAAGAATCTGATAACAGTGTAAAACTATGTGCTCCGACACACACGCGGGGTAAAGGCAGTGGAAGTGAAGCCTAATGGTGCAAGATGTTGAAAAAGAAATTAAATAAAATGTGGAAAAATAGAAATTCAAATGAGGGATGGGTGGCTGTCACTCACCTGTTTTTAGGATCAAACTGGTGCGTCTGGCGTCTTTGGGGGTGGTCAGTGCTCCCTTGCCCTCTCCTCAATCTTGCTTTAAACTTGTGTGTAGCAGTAGCAGCTCAACACTGACATCCCACCTCACACTGCAGCGCTTCATAAGGATACATGTTTGGAGAGAGAATGGAGGTTGCTTACATGAAACACTCAAGATGGGAAGGATAAGGAGGAGGAGGAGGAGGAGGGAGAAACACATCAGTTCCTGGTCCATCAGTCTCTCCTCCAGCAGAGTCTCATCGCCTCTTGTCACTGAATCTAGGATGATGTCATGTGAAACTTAGTGGGCTCAATCTCTCAGCCAAATTCTGTTACTTGATCACACTTTATTTGAGTGCAGCAAAAACGCCAGTGTAGGAGAGAACAAAGGGTTGAGAAGGACAAGAAAGCGAGGAATACTGCCATATTCAGGCAATAACGCTGGTCAGTAGCAGTCTGTTTATAGAAGTGGAAGAAAGGGAGGACACACACACACACACACACAACAGTGTTAGCAAACTACTCAGAGGAGATATATTGCTCCACCAAGTGGTGAATACTCACAAATGCTTAAAAATAACACTGTATGATAACATGTTATTGTTCACTGACTTTTCTACTGCATACATTTTGATGTGTCATGTTGAGAAATGTACACAGGTATGACTAACAACATTAATGATGGTTTTATTGTACTTTATTATCTCAGCGAGCCAGCGTGATTTATACCAGGACCCTGAAACTGAAGCAGCTAAGCTGAATTCAGTCTTCATTAATGTTATTATTATTAACATGTGAGCTTATTAATATAGATGACGTTTAAAAATGTCTGGTGAATAAGGCCTGTCCCCGTTTCTGGAAAGGCATTTAGTGTGGAAATGATTGCTCAATCAATGGGAAAATAATCAGCAACAATCCTAATAATAAGTTAAAGTAATTTATTAAGCAAAAAATGCTCAACATTCACAGGTTCCAGCTCTCAAATGTGAGGATTTGCTGATGTTTTGCATTTTAATTTTAGTTTTTGGGTTTGTACTATATGATGTTGTCTTGGGAGCTGCATTTAGACAATTAAAGAAAATAAACTTTAGATATAGATTATCAATACAATCATTAGTTGCAGCCATTATGACAATATCTGCAACTCATTTCACAGTCTAAATGCATTTTCCGAACACCTCTGAATATTACTGAAGGATTTTATGCATGATATAAAATTATTGATATACAAATGTGAACCCTTTTACAGCCTCGGTGAAGAAAAAAAAATGCACTTATCTAAAAATAAAGGTTTGAATTTGCCTCAAATCACATTTTGACACAGGACAATTACAGTAAGTTATGAATTGAAATATACGGGAGGTGTAACGGTGGAGATATATAATTTAATATAGAGAACAAAAATAGGTTTTCTTACAGTTTATTATAACTGTTTTCTTTTCAAGCAACTGCAGATCATGTTTATATGGATTGCCCAAAAACTTTTGCCCCTAAACAAAAGCACCTACAGTAGTGTGAAAAAGTGTTTGCCTCCTTCCTGATTTTTTTTTTTTTTTTTTACTTAAATGTTTCAGATCATCAAACAAATTTAAATATTAAAATCAAAGATAACACAAGTAAACAACATTTAAGTGCAACAAACATGCAAAAAAAAAAAAAAAAAAAAAAAAAAAAAAAAAGAAGATATCAGGAGGAAGCAAACACCTTTTCACACCACTGTATGGTTGCTGTTGGCATTCAAAAGCCAAACAATTTGACAAATCAAATCACTACTCGGCTCTTACACTTTATCCAAATAAGGCATATGAGGCAAAACATTTCATTCTTGAACCAGTGGCGTTTCAGCCAGCCACTTATGACTATAAAATACATAAATATAATAAAAATAACTATTTACATCCAACTAGCTTTGCTTTCAAATCAAACCAATAACTAATTATCAATGAACACAAGAGCATAGTCCTATTTAAACAGTTGAGGTATTCAATAATGTAAAACCAGTGAAGTGATACAGTATGCTATACATGTCCCCAGTAACTGAGGACAGCTGACAACACCAGTCATTTTAAAATATTAAAAACAACAAAGCCATTTATCAAACTCTAAAATAATATTTAAAAAAAAGTTTCTTTACTATTTAAGTGACTGGAGGAGTATGAAAAGCATCTCAAATTCATATGAAATATGATATGATGCTCAGGAAATTTTTGGAATGGCACCCTTAAAATATTAAACCTGAAATATTTCAACGTCCTGTCAACTGCTGTAATTATAGCAAAACATGCAGAAAATGTGGCAAGTGTCCCAACAAAAAAAAAAACGGCAACTTTGATGTATGGCTTTGTTGTGTTGTCTTGTCTTCTTCTCTGACAGAACCAGTATAGCAACACAGTGCGACTAAAGGAGCTTTTCAAATATGGCATGCTGTACATGTAGGAGGGAGTCCCAGACATCCTGGATCATTTCAGAAGGTTTCAGGAGCAGCAACAGCGTGCAGTCGCCTTTCTAGTATACCCAACTTCTCTCTTAAGAGAATCGGTACAGGACTGACTAGGGATATCTAATATTACATGTACGCATGTGCAAGACACTTCAGGACCAAAACCTACAGCATTACAAAGCCAAATTGCTATGGTCATACAACAATAAATATTTTCTTCCACATAAATATTAGAAGGGGGGGGAATAAAATGTGTTTTGTCATAAAATACTGACAGAAAACATAACACTGGTCAGCAGAAGTCAGTTTTACAAGGTGTGCTTTCAAAAACAAAAGCAGCCTGGTAGCCGAATGGTTACAACGCAGCTCTGTCTCGCCCTTGTTTTCTGTCTGCTTCTCCAGTATCTGCTCAAAAATGCCCAAAAACAAACAGTATTAAGAAATGTCACCTACACAGAAGGAAAATCTAAACTTAAAGAGAAGACATTGGTTAGGAGTTAAGATACAACCTTAAGACACCTTTAATTTTCTTCTTCTTCCTCCATGTTCCAGCTAAAGTTGAGTGACACTCCTTAGAGAACTTGTTAAACTAATTATCGAGGTGCACCCCAGTGAGTGCACCGCTGTGAAAGACAGAAATAATTGGACTAATTCTACAGAGACTGTCTCACCGAGTTGGTACGATAACAAAATCTAGGCCCTTAAGTGGGAAGCCACACCTAGATTCGGAGGGGAGGACAAAGACAACCAAAGTTAGACCTCTTAAATGTGTGCTCCAGAAGAGGCATCTCATTGCACAGAAATGTTGGCTTTGTCCAGAGGTTTTAGCCCTACAACAACCCCACAGTCCTTATTTGGCAAGCTTCCCCCTTAACATACAACCCAGAAAGAAGCTGCCAAAAACCCAGTTCCTTACCACAGGACCAGGTGAAGGTCAGGTAACAGTACCATTAATATACATTGTTTTTAATACAAATTGTGCCCGTTCAGATTTTTGGCAGCGTGCTCTCTAGGCCCTGCCGCCCTCAATTTCCCCATGAGTTTCTCCGCAGCCGACAATATACACCCGAAAAACATTGATTACAGCCCTCTGCAAATGAGAACATTTTCACAGTGGAGTAGTAATAGTGACAGTGTGAATACCTTGTGAGGTACAGTTTAGTGTGCTCATGCATGCATATACCTCTATAGGCTATGTATGAGTGATATACAGATGAAGGAGAGAATTTAACCATCGCTGTGATAAATAAAGGCAACCTTTTTCCGCATCAGAGCTTTCTGTGGGTTCACGTTCTGTAACAAGAGAAATAAATGCACAGTGAGAAAGTGAAACATGATACTTTATAAAAAAAGATCACACTCCCTCTGCTGCTCTTAAATTAATGACACAAACTGAAGGCTATCAACTGTATCCTTCAACATTTTATTCTCTCCTTCATCCTGTCAGTTCAGTCTCTCTTGTCGTCCTGGTTCCTGTCTGTTCTCTGCGGACGATAAGTTGCTTCAGCTGCGCTAGATTTGTCCTCTCCAGGCACAGTGTCAAACTCCGCCTGCCTAGACCCTTTTACTTTGGCCCTGCGTGCGTCCAAGTAGCTGACGATGAACTCCGAGTTCTGATAGATGAGCATGCCAGATAACGTGAGCACCGCGCCGGCACAGCTGAGGGTAGACAGCTCGCTGCCAAAAAGCAGCTGAGACAACAGCAGGTTCCCCACTACGCTCAGGTTGCCCAGGATATGCAGAGTGACGGCAGAGGTGAGCGTGATGACGCAGCAACTGGCCAAGTTGTACATGACCGAGCCCAGACAGCTGAGCAAAATAAAGACCCACAGGTGGCGGTCGTAATGGAGCGGAGACTCCAGCAGAGCCCAGTTTTCCAAGGCCAGAGCTGCCACGGCCAAGATGCAGAAGCTAGGAATGGACATCAGGTAGAGCAGGAACACAGAGTTGATTTTCTCCTCCTGTAGTAAAATACCTGAGTAAACAGAGAAATGTATGCAACCGTTACAACCGTGACCCAGTGTTTATTGACAAACCACCAATGCGAGCAGGTTCCTGTGTTTTTTCCTTAATCCAACAGCTGACATGTGAGCTTTGTTAATGGTCTGATAGCAGGAAAGTTATTTGTAGCTAAGCACCACTATGAAAACTCTTGGTAAGAGCAAATACTGTTGACACGCTCTCACGCTTCACACGTCACTGTATCTACTGACATACAGTGTTGCAACAAAAATACATGCATGACCAAACTTGGCAAACTTGAGACATCATGGACCAAACTACTCTTTCCTGTATTTAACAAAGCAGACTGGCAACTTTCTAAACACATTCGCAGTTCTGTTTGTTACTGGTGTATTTGAGGAGGATCTTTATTTAACCAGGCAAATCATTAAGAACAAATTCTTATTCACAATGGTGGCTTGGCAAAAGGCAGAGCCTGTTGAGGGAAGGGATTAGAGGCTAAAAAAGAAAAAAAGATGTTAAAAGTTAGAAATACACATCCAACACACACACTACATGCATACAATCACAACAAGCAATACATGTGAGACAATCTAGCACACATACATCGGACAGGTAGGTACCAGACAATATAGCATCAGGCTATTCCTCTAGATATAAAGTATGTTGCATGACAGCCCTCTGAGCAAAACCGAATATCTGCTTCTGTGTTATGTAACAATTAAAGACAGGGCCTCCGGATATTTTTAGAACTTCATTACTTTCCTTTTTCTTCTATGACAACTACACCGTTGTGAAGACAATGATGTTAGAGACCCTGATCCACTGAACACAATACAGTCATCTGTGGTGGAAACAGAAACCGACTTTAAAGCAGAATACCTCCCTGAGAGTGCAGAAGATTGGATAAAATGAGTACAATGGATACATGAAAACATCATGACATCAATTCAAGAAGGGAATCTGCCTCTTTCCTAGGATAAACCTCTGAAAAACATTTTTCACAGAAATGTGGATGAAAAATAAGAGAAACAAATCTATCAGCTAACCAAATGATGGCAATGAAATGCAACTAGAGCAGCAACTATTAGTTAATAAATTAATTAAATGAATTACTAGCTATTTTGATCATTGATTAAGCTAACTGTTTTGAATCATCTTTTAAGAAATAAAATGACAGTTAACTGAATATCTTTAGGTTGTTGACTGTTGTGAACAAAACAAAACAAAACAAAAAAAAAAATCAAAAAAAAAAAATCAAAACCAACATAAATAGACAGTCACGACATGTCAGTGTAGTATAGTCAACTCGATAGGTAGAAAGTATTGATGTTTGTATCCTGTTACCTAGGAAACGTGAAAATATGCCACTGTGGGTGTGTGAGTCAAATCACTAAAAAGTTCCAAGACCACAGACTGCTGTGATGTCCTGAGGAAACACTAAAATACCCTCTGAGGTCAGAGTCAGAGGCATGATGTGAAGTTTCCGTAAAGTAGTAAAGTCTAAAAGTCTAAAAGCTACAACCAAAACAAAATGAAATCAAATGTTTATATCAACTGTCTGAGGTGACGCATGTAAAAGTTGTACTCACTCTGCTGAATGGACTTGACACCCCGCAACATGGTCGCTGCAAACACGAAGAAGCAGCCGGTCTGATCGAACTGGACCTCTCCCATGATGCTGAAGGAGGCACCCAAGCAGATGGGCATCATGGCTGTGTATTTGAGGAAGTGATGCTGCTTGCCCAGAATCAGTGTGGAGATAGCCAGAGTGAAGAGCGGAGTGGTGGTATAAATCATCTGTGCAAATGACAGCTGGACATAGTTCAGACCCATGTTCCCAAAGGCGATACTGGCACAAAATGTCAGACTCAACAGGAACACTTTACACTTGGCGCTGGGGGTCAGGTCCTGTTCTCCAGGCCCTCTGTTGCGGATCACCTGCAGCTTGATCAGCCCATAGTCCACCACTATGGCTGTCAGCATGTGCAGCGCTGACAGCAGCAGAGGGTACCTGAAGTTGTAAACAGCAAATATCCATTTGTTGAGGCTGGAGATGGTGGTGCCAGTCACCAGCCAAACAATGACAGCTGACAGCAGATGGAGCATCTCTGCGGGTGGCCTCCTCCTGCCTCTCTGTTGCAGAGTCGCCTCGCATTTTGAGTAGCCATCGTCGTTGATCATGTTCGTATCATTGTCCTCTCTGTAAGGAAAACCACACGTTGAATCTTCAATCTTCTCATACCCAAATGCAACACATGACCAAATCGGCACGAATGAAAGCTACAAATCGCGAAAACAACCTGCGACGCAGCTGTTTTTCTCCTCTGCGGCGTTTAGTCAGTCTTTGTTGTCAACTTATCCAGCGTTTTTTTTTTTACAGCACCGCCTATAGACACGTGTTTCTATTTTGCATGACCGGTTGGTTGTGTAACACGTCCCTGCGCAGGCAAAATGACATATGCTGAAGCATGAAGGCAGACATAAGAGGAATGAGAGGGGAGTAGAGAGTCGTTCAGGGCGGGCTGGAAAAACAGAGCTTCCCCTCTCCGCTACGGGGACGGAGGGGATTGGTTATTATCCAGACATGCAGCCATGGACTGACGGTGACGACTGGTTGCGATGCACCAAAACACAGTGTAGTAAACATCATGGGACAACTTAGTAACTAACTGGATGTGCCTGTAACTCAATATTATAAATATCAGACAGCAGCTCGCTAATGTTTTTCCACCTCTCGCTGGTTTAAAATAGCAGCTTACTTCACTGTCTGTGGAGATCTCGTGATTCATATTATCACTGGCGCAGTGGGAAATCTTAAAACCCTGAAAACCTTCTGTGTTTTTCCACAAACACAGAGTTCCCTGTTAGCTTTGATGCTACTGTTTCACTCTCTGGCTCGGCTCTGAATTAACGTTACTTTATGTCACACAGCTGGGCGGCTCGGTAACGTTAAGCTTTGACACAAAGGCGCACAGACAACAAAATAAACCGGTAAAGTGGGTCAAATCAGACTGAATTTCTTTCTGTCACGCTACCGTTAGCGCTGTTTGGAGGTAGCGCCTGTAAGCTAACGTTGGGTTAGCTAAAAAAAACAAAACAAAAACAAGCCAACTGCCGTTACCCCCAGTGACCGTTAAGCTACAACACAACTGTCACATTTTATCACAATATGAGCTTCATCGTTTTTACCTTGTTCGTCAACGAGTACCTTGATAGCACCGGTACAGTGTGGCAGCATCCCCGAGATCTTCGTCCGTCCGTCGGTCACCGCGCAGTCAGCCAAAGAGAGACACCTGTGTCATTGGATGGTTTATTTAAAGGGCAATAACACTAATTTATCTGTGGCTTGTTTAGTGACATGAAGGCCAAAGTTGAAAAATGCAAATAATTAGCTATAAGAGATGCAAATGTTCATGGTGTGACAAACAGCACAATAAACCAGAACAAAACCTTATACAATTCAGTATCAGAGTATAATCATGCATTTTATGGACAGTATAGATATCCATATTTTCTTTATTAGATTTAAAACTCAGTCAGCACTCGGTTTTGGAGTATCTGGTTTGGTTGTTTTTTTTCTACATAACAGTAGCTCGTATTTAATTCAATTCAATCAAGTTCAACTTTGCTTTATTGGCATGAATGTTACAACAACAATGCTGCCAGAACATCAAGAAGACTTCACTCCAGTGTGTGTGTGTGTGTGTGTGTGTGTGTGTGGTGTCGTGTCCCTTGAACAACACTCAGCTTGACAGCAAACAACAACATGGTGACATCTTTATGTTTTTATTTAAGCTAAAAAAAAAAAAAAAAGTAAAATCTTTTGAGGTCATTGGGCACAAATGGTGAGTTCACATCATGTTTTTTAGTATAGAGTCCACAAACAGTTAAGTGAAGAGGCTTCTCACTACAGATGTGCTTGAGCACTCTAAAACCATGCATAGCTATATGTTGCCATGG
Source organism: Pampus argenteus (assembly GCA_036937835.1). Taxonomy (NCBI): domain Eukaryota; kingdom Metazoa; phylum Chordata; class Actinopteri; order Scombriformes; family Stromateidae; genus Pampus; species Pampus argenteus. The sequence continues at coordinate 11,875,976 of CM072877.1, forward strand.
AAAACATAACATTGTGCTTTATTTGAACAACACTGATTTTAATTCCCCAACATCTCATTAACTGATATAGAATCTTCAATCTGTTTATTATGTATATACAAGTAGAGTTTAAATAGTGACCAGGATATGAATCTTCAAGTAATATTAAAACAATATTTTCTTACAGTGATTATATAGATGATTCTATATATGTACAGTATATTCTTGCTATAGTCTATACAGGCCAAAACCAACCAGGCAGTCATATATGTGCATCATGTCCCATTATCTAATAACACAGTAAGCTTAAATCTATAAATAAACAGATTATTACTGTTTATTAAGATAATTTATCATTTATATTTACTACTCATGTACTTCAAATGCTTGCTTGCACGCAAAAACTTACAAAAACAGTATTGCTAAGCTTTTCCTTAATTCGTTGACTGATGTGCATAAATCTGATTTCTTTACATAACTATCAATCAGTTAATATTGTAATCAGTTTTTTTTGTGCTGCATAAAATGTCTCTCAGGGCAGCCATACCACCCTGAACACGCCTGATCTCGGAAGCTAAGCAGGGTTGGGCCTGGTTAGTACTTGGATGGGAGACCGCCTGGGAATACCAGGTGCTGTAAACCCTTCCCATGGGCTCACCACCCATAGGAGGGGTCTCAGGGGGGGAACGGTGCGAAGAGAGATGGGCGGCAGTCGGAGGCGGGGACCCTGGCGGAAGTCTGGGCTTCCCTGCTGAAGCTGCTGCCCCCGCGACCCGACCACGGATAAGCGGAAGAAAACGAAAAAAAATGTCTCTCTTACATGGGATCTTACATCTTCTTCTCAGGTGTCTGTGCAGTTGTTAAATCGCTGACATAAAGATAAGGATAGATATCACTCATCGATCTAGTAATTTATTATTTTAACTAGGGAACACAGATTTGTTGCTACTTAATGAGACGATAAACTCTAATTCAAGAAAATTAAATAGAAAAAATAAAACAAAAAGGAAAACCTAAGTATTCAATGCATGTACTGTAAATCCTATCAGAATCTCTACAAAATCTCAGAGTTTGGTTGAAATAGCTGCAAGGATTTACTACTTCATTACATAATTAAGACTAACAAGCACCAATATAATCTTTTGTTGAAGAAAATTCCCCCAAGTTTAGCAAATTTATACTTCACTGGAACACCTATTGATGAGTATGAAGATATTTGAGGAGGTCCTCCAGTGATTTACTGTTGTACTTCCATAAAATTTGGAGAGTTGTGGGAGACAAAAATAAAGAAGAGTGGTTAAAGTAGATACAGCAGCAGCAAGGATATCCTGACTTTTAGTCCTTAGTAAGGGTCATGCTCCAAAAGTAAAATTTTACCTTGTTTTTTTATTGGCTTTGTAGCTGCTGAGTGGACTATACCTGCAAATCTGCCAAGATACAGATTGTGCAAGTTTAAGAAAAAGAGTAGTAAAAACCCCCAGAAATCACAAGAGATCAATAAATGAAGTTCTGCTATGAAAAAGTCATTTAGCACAGAACAATACTGTGTCCCACATAGGTCCTTTTAAAGCTTCTTGCCTTGTTTGTTCAGAGGTCCACCTGAGGAACACCTTGTTTCAGCTTCGAGAGAAACGAGACATTCGGTTCTTTTGCCACTCTGTGTCACTCCTCTTTCACATCCTCCGCACACACATGCACACAGTCACACAAGAATTATATGGTACTACTATGATATGTGTTCTCTACAATGCTGAATAAGTGCACACCCAACACACACAAACTAAGGCCGTGCACTCTAGAAACACAAGTTATACTAGAGCAGGAGAGAGTAGATTGATAAGTGTAAGCAGGAGCTTTTTTTTGTCCTTGTAATTCTGGAAGTGACGGCTACTTTTAATCGCTGGCTAACTCACACACACACAAAAACAACTGTCCATAACTCAGTATCCTTACATCACAAGGAACCACTTAGCCTGTCTGATGCCACGGTGCAAGGGGAACTTTTGTCCTAGAAGATCTCAGGGCATTGGCTCCAGTCATGTCTGTCTTTGGCCTCCCAGTACCCGCCCCTGTAGATGTAGGTGCTTTCCCCTGTTGTATCATCTGTCCTCTTCTCAAACCACATGGGCTGGTACCCTTCGATGTCTTGGCCTAATGACACAGAATCATATTTTCTCAAGGCATGATTTTTTCCTTACACTCTAAATAATGTTAGTTACAGATGCTTCTTTAATTCAATTTAAACTATCTAATTTTCTCCAGCCTCCTGATTATTGAATATGTTTGCATAAAATGTTACATGTTATATTACTTGTGTGCACACCTTCCTCCAGTGCCTGATTTGCTTGGGCATCCCTTTTTTTCCTCTCCAGCCTCTGACGCTCCTCCAGACGTTGCTTATGGCCGTTTGCTTCATCCCACAGACCCGCCTCCATTAGCCGCTGGTCTGGCCTCAGACGACTGTCAGTGGGTGCAATACCCTCTTCTTGCTCATTCAGAGTCAGAGCCAGGGAGGAGAAAAAATGCATGTTCTCTGCATTATCCCTGGAGTGCGAAAGATAATAGAAGCAACAAATTCATACAAAAACCTTAAGGGAAATGGGAAAGGACAGATCACAAAGGAGGGTAGGTTAAAATGGCGCATTATATGATCAAGATATGGTAGAAATGTGTTACATAAGATAAACATACGGTAGAGGATATTTCTTCCATAACAGTTTTGGCTGAAGAGTCTGGTAAACTGTCTTTTGTTTGCCCTCAGAGCCTCCGCATCCTTGGCTGCTGTCCACTATTTTGGCACTCTCCATCTTCTCGTCCCAGGTTCCTGACAGGATGTGATGGGCTGTGCCCTCTCTGTCTTCCACCACTCCTGTCACCTAGGGAAGAAGACACACAGGAAGAGGTCAGCTGCAGTTACTACTAGGCACTGACACATTTACACCTGGGTACTATGTCTTTTTTACTTGTATTGTTGGACCATATGAAATAGGACAAATGTTTTGGAGATAATATATTTGTAGGTTCCCCATTAGCTGAGGAACCAGTGACTTCAAGTTCTTTCTGGCGAGATACAGACACAAGGTTTGGTAAGCAGATCAAGAAGAACCAATAGTAGGCAAGAGAGATGCAAAGGCTCATGTAACTGTAAACCTTCGCTTTCTGGCAAGTGTAAAATATGTGTGAAATCTGTAAAATGTGCATTAAGACAACCGAAAAAAAATGTTAGCTGTCTGTTTCCTATATGAAACAACCCATCACAGAATAAAAACACAACAGACATACTTTACGTGGGACATCTCTGGAGAAGTAGCTGTAAGGGGAGAATTTGAGATGGCAGGTGTCCTTGGTAGTGTTGTTTACTATGTCAATGTCCCCAGACTGCCAACAGCAAAAGACAAGACAGGAAGACAACAAGAAAAACTGATGTGACAAGTGTATGATGACCCAAATTACTTACTTACACAAAGCTTAAAGACAATACAAAGCTAAAGTTTCATTTAATTTTGTCATAGTCTAGCAGTGTCTTCTCATGTCTTGTTTTCCCCTCCCTTTTCTGTGTCTTGTCTGTCTGTGTGGCGTGGGCGTGGCACTCCCCATTCTGGCTTGGCTCTACACACCTGTCTCCCATCAAGCTCATCCGCAGCAGTATATCTACCCTGGCTCTTCAACTACTTATCCCCAGATTGTTGTTGATACCTCCCTGGTAGTTACGTCAGACCTACTTTGTGATTTTTTCAAGTAACTTTTACTCTCTTGTGAAATACATCCTGATCTGTCTTTTTGTAATCTTGTGCTCCAGGACCCTTGCCACCTGCTTGTCTGTCAGCCTTGCGGATCCTCGGTTTCACCAGTCGCCCTGCCTGTGCTGCCTGCCTACGCCGGTTATTCTCCATCATCATCTTTTGCAGTATCTTTAAGGATTCCCCTTCCTTCTGTCAGCCACCTGAACACTTATTTCAATAAACCTCTGTCTGTAATTTTAAAGTCTGAGATTGCGAGAGGGTCTTTCCAAACTGTTATATCATTTCTGTTACCTAATTCAGTTCCTAATAATCTTTTTTTAAAAGATCTCTAGGATTTTTTTTCACAAGCTTGTATAAAATAACATACTATACTATATATACGTAATGCACAGAATGAGAGGAACTCACCTGATCAATCCAAAGTTTCCCTACAATAATATTGTGAACTGTCGAGGTCACTTTGCTCCACACGTAGTGGTTTCCACTTGAGTGAAACTGCAGGTGTATGTTTCCTACAGCGAAAAAGGACATACAGACATCAAAATATGTAAAAACAAGTTCTTCAATCACTTAAATGGTAAATCCTATTTTTAACAGATGTTTGCATGTATTCATACATCATATCTGGCTTGTAGTAGTTTTTACACTAATATATATTGATTGTCAGCATGAACTGCATCAAAGTTAATTCCAAACTTTTATGTGTTTCCTACCTAATGGCATAACAGAGATATATTTCCCACGAAACTTGCTATCAATAGTGATATGCTGCCACAGGGTCCATCCTCGCTGTGACGTCACATGGTGGGCAGCAGCTGGTGGGTGATGACTGACCTGACAGTCAATGTTATCAGCTGGTGTCAGTAGAGGTAATGTATACATCATACTTACATACATTTACATTTTTGCTTTTTCCATGTCATTTTATCTTTGTCTCACTTGTTCAGAGATGGAGCGGTAGCCATATTCCTCCAATCTGTCCAGCTCGTACGTCTCACCCAGCAGAGGGTTGAAGGGCTTGGCAGTACGATGGACTGTGGTGGAGTAAGAGGAGACAGAAAAGGCAGCCACCAGGCACATCTGCTCCAGGGAGGAGTCGCAGCGTGCTGCCCGGTCCAGAAGCTCGCTGTACTCTAGATCTTCAGTCAGACGCTGCAGCATTGACAACGGCTCATTGAAGTTGACCTACAATCACACACATAAAGAGAAGGTTTCTTGGACGTGGCATAGACAAATCTACATTAAGAATATTCATTCACTTAAATTCACTTGTAATAAACATTATATTACAGCCAGTTTGCATTTACAGGCATGGGTATCTTGGAAAGGTCTTTTCCAATACAGTTCTTCATGATGCTCCACAGGTTGAGGGAGTAATTAGGTTTGTCAGGAATACGGCTGCGCCTTGTTCTTCGTAGGTTTGTGCCTGAGGTGTCCTGAAAAGTATGACAGTGACAAAAAGGCAAAATACTAAGCTTTAGTTTATGTAAAAACTGAAACAAGACAATGCCACACAGTATAACATATTTGTATGTATTGCAAGTGCATATAGGTAAGTATAGCATCTAGTATGACCATGGCAACCTGAATCCATTAAAAGGTTACATTTACTTTATCAAAATCCAAATAAAATCACATTTAGTCATCATTTGCAGTCAAAAATAATGTCAACATGTTTTTTTTTAAATTGAACAAAACACGTTGGGAACCTACGTTCTCGTTGTGAGTCCAGTCATTAGGTACTACTTCGCTCATCATACTCTGATTACTTCCTGAGCGCCTGAGAGAAAACAACATACTTTAAACACAGTTCACATTAATTGCTGCCGGCTGAATTAGAACACAGATGACTTTGTATAAACACAATGCTTCACTTGTGCTGTATGTCGCTAGTAGCAGTCACAGTTATGAATGCAGGTGTCTCCTCCATGGCATCGAAGAACTCGGCCTCGTCATTCTCATCACTTGCATCCCCCTCCTGAGACCTTTCCGCACCTATACGGTGACACAAGGCACGGAGATTGGTAAAATGAGTGTCTATATATAAATATAAATAATACATATTATAGTACTGTTACACGGGGGATGGCCAAAATTACAATAACAATAACACACAGATAAATAAACCTTACAGAATAACAGAATAGCCTTGCCGTGAAAATTATTATATGCTTTATGTTGCCATACTGAAATATGTGTGACAACTTATATAAGAATAACTTGTGTATTAAAATTAGTAACCGTGAATTAAGGCAGCATCTGAAAATCATGAGTACATATGAAGAACAGAAAAAACTTCACCTCTAACCTCTAAGTCTCAAACATATCCCTAAACTTATAGTTTATCAGGGTTATTTTATTGTAAGATGCTTATTTTAGTTTGTCTACCTTTGTAGAAAAATGCCCTAAATATTGATAGATAGAAATGATTGATAGAAATGTATCACTACTAATATACAGAAGAGGATCACATTCTTTTTCTGTGATACTATACTACACAGTTCCTTCCTTCCACTAAATAGAATAGTGAGGATAACAGGAAGAGACAGAGAGAGTGATGTGTCTCACCTGTATATGAGGTGGGATTCTCCCTCCAGGCTCGCTCTAAGTTGTTGTGTTGTTTGGCTAACTGTTCGATAGTCTCCTCCAGATGGTGGCGCTGCTCTCTCTCATACTGCAGGGCCTTCTGCCACCTCCGGCTTTGAGATTCTGCTACGTCCAGAAAGTCACGACAAGCCTGAGATATGAATGCGACACACATCAAAAGAGGCATGCAGAGCCCTCGAGATGTCTTTGCTCATTAAAAGATGGTTATACTAGCTGAGGCTTGCGATGTTGTGAACTCACATTGATCATAGCATTGGAGGTTATGCGGAAGAGGGTGGCGCGCTCATTAACAGCTTTCACTTTGTCCGTGCTGTCAGAGGATCCACGGAGTTCCTCGAGTTCACTGAGGGAGCGTTGGAGGGCGGCTCCGTGCTTTCCTATCAGCTCGTTACAGGTGCTCAGGTCGTCTAGCTTGCTGGCCAGAGTCTTGAGCACCCCTTGGGTTAGGGCTCTGTCCTCCTGCTGTGCGGGGCCTTCATCTCCTGAGTCATCTTCTCACAGACAGAAAAAACACATATTACATTGTTTACAGGAAAAGCTATGGTGTCATTAGAAGTTATTATGTTTGAACAGTCTGGGTGAAATCATATATATGGAAGTGAATGTCCAATCAGACAAATTGAGAAAGATGTTTTAAATATGCTACATTTAGACAAGTTGAGAGAGCGTTAGTGGTGAACGGATGGAGGAAGATAATAACACTTCACAGCCCCACACACCCCTTCCTTTACAAGATCGGAAAGCTGTGAATGAACACGGTTGCCCTGGAAACGGAGTCCTGTGCAATCAGGAGGCTTGGCTATTTTTAGAATAAGAGGGAGAAAAAAAAGGTGACGCACTACCCTTTTCCTCCTCTTTTTTTCCTCTCTCTGGCCCATGTTGGCAGGAGCTGAACCATCAGTCTCAGGGATTTTAGTAAGAGGGTAGTAAGACTGGACTCACAGTCGGACACCATAAAATAAAACATTAAATTCCTTAACTACTTGACCGCTACATTTGTCGGTATCCCCTTAAATTCCCACCTTTTAGCCTAAAATCCAGACAAAATCCAAAGTTTAGACAAAGCATTTGTCTGTATCATATATAGACATTCATAACTGTCTACATAAAATGCAAAAAATAAACAACAAATACATTTCTGTCACATGAAATGCAACTTTTCTAGGTCAAAACATTTCTTCTCAGAAACAGACTGTGTGTGTAATCTGAAAACTCCTGAGCATGTTGACTGAATCTAGGCCAGTGTCTGCATTGCCTGCCATTACCAAAGCAGAGACAAAATACTACTCCCTGTTAGCGGGGAAACGAAATAAAAACAATCAGGGCAAACTGGATTAACAAAGTCTCAGGAGTAGAAGATTAAATATAAGAGGGTGAAAAATCCTTCAGGCATCTGTAATGGTTTCATGACCCAGATACAGTAAAAGGATCTCACTTGTAGTGTAGATTGTGAATTTGAGAACATGTTTATAATATGGAAGTACATGTCTTCCTAGACCCACAATCACGTCCATGTAGTAATAATGTACATGAAGGGGAATGGCATGTTGGCCTGGTCTGCGTATTAATGAGTTATTTTTCACACAGGATGATGAAGAAGCCTGAGACAAATTGGTGACTCATCGCCGTTGAATCACTACAACACACCCACAGGTGATATAGGGAGCACCAATATGGACAGTGTGTGGGAGGAGATAGTCAGAGTTAAAACTCAGGGGATGCACTGTAAGCTTCTGCAACACAGTTAAAGCAATCGAAGTCCGGCCATAACATGGTGAAACGTTGCTTTGGCACAACCTGAGCTGAAATGTTTTCGTGTTGTAAACACTCACCCTCACCTTCACTCTCAAATGTTAAACTTCCACGCCTGTATTTAATGGTTGTCAGAGGGGATTCTGGAAAATCAAACACTTACTGTGATATCGATTACAGGATAGGTGCCTGATAACATCCACTTAATTAGTCCTGTTCTAATCCACTTTTACACTAATTAATTTATTAGTCTTATTATTGCCACTAAACCAACAACATGAGGCTCATGCAGTAATAATCTGTAATCACATAACGCACACGTACACCTACACATCACCAAAACACACAAAGATATGTGTCAGTGCTTGATGTGTATTAAAACACATCAGTTATCCTGATCTAAATTGGGTGGAGCAGACAGTATTATCAAAATGTTTGTTCACTAATAAGACATTAGATGAGATGAGATATTTACAAACATAGCCTTGGAAAAAAAAATCTAGGATAGATATAATTACACAATCTAGAGGAAACATGTAACTTCATTTCAGCACAATTTCTGAACCATGTGAAACCTCAAAAATAGTCAGTAAAATGGATTTGGCTATTTAAATCCGGTTCATTATTTTTACAGGAGCTTTCATCACTGGCAGTTTCTAGTAATCTAAAGTCAATTTCTATAAAATGACAGATATTGATAGACACGGTATAAACACCCCACACACCAGTCACAGGCACCATATGGTAATGTGTTCAGAGAAACAGAAAACATTGATTTGTATCTTGCAGGTGCAAAGCTTTTACTCAGCATTATAAGCTGCTTAAAGGCACATTCCACTAAAGAAAGGTTTCTCTAATAATCCTGAATCAACTGAGATGATAGATGTGCCACGTTTGACTGAGACTGACTCTTAAATATTGTTCTGTTTTTCTGATGTCACTTTGAAAACTACGGTACCATTTTGTTATCCTTAAAAGAAATTCATCCAATCTTACGCAGACATTACAGCACTGGCCATTGATAAACTTACTGTACACAAACATACACACACAAACACACATACTATGCAAACATAGCTGCACACAGCTTCTATTAAAATTCTTATTGTATTCTTAGTCAAATAACAAGCCTTACTTACAAGGTGGCACTCACTGAAAGGGCTGCTCTCATCTCTCTCTATTGTCCATACAGTATATGGTGAAAAATATTTTCAATGAAAATTCTCACACCCTCCTTGCAAACTCTCTCTCTCTCTCTCTCTCTCTCTCTCTCTCTCTCTCTCTCTCTATCTCTCTCCCTTTTTTACCCCTCCTGCTACCAGAACAGGAGGAGGAGTCTGTAAAGGAAGGTCATTTCATTCAGCTCTCACTGTCGTCATACAGAACAAGACAGGGAGGGAGAAATGAGAGAGTGGTAGAGAGGTGGTAGCTAATGTGTCTGTGTGTGAGTGTGTACATGTGTGCACCCACATTTGTGAAAAACAAGGGGAAAGACAGAGAGAAGAAGAACCTACACAGCAATGATAAATAATGCAGAAGATAAGAACCCACTGCGTATATGTTTCAATGGATGCTTTTTAACAGCAGCAAGCATAAAATCTCTGGCTTTAAGACACAGCTATATAAAGATGTACTGAATGCAGTACATTATTATTATTCTATTATATTACATTACACAGTGAAAGGATCCAGAAATATAAAAAGTGAATATTAAAGGCATGACAGCTGAAGGATGTCATGATTAAATGTAAATTTGCATTAGATCAGCTCCTTTCAATCCTGACCAATACTGCCCTCTTGAGGCCTGTTGTTTACATAAAACACACAACATTTTTTTAATATTTGTCGATTAAAAGTGGGTTACATGAGCCTGTGTTAAGGTTACTGATAAAATTAGTTTGTCACCTTGCACTTATATATTCTCATTATTATTCCTTAAGTACATAGTTCTTAAAAAGTAATAAAAACCTGTTGCTTCATAAAAATTACAATGACTAGTTTGCCAGCATATAATGACCATTTTAAGAATTACTTCATTGCAAAAGCACAGTTCTGTTTGTGGACCTTCACCGCACCTTAGCAGAGCTATGAATCCAAATTTTAAACATATTGTCACACAGATTATAATGTGTATCTCACCAGAGTGATGCATCAGGAGAGTGGCATTGGCTTTAGCTTGCTGCAGAGCTGACACCCATCGTTGACACTCTCCCTCAGAAGTGGCCTTAAGGTGGTAGCTTCGGCCCCCGCTAGTTAACACCAAATGGCAGGTATCACCCACCTCGATGTGTGCTGTTGCCAAGGGAATGGTGCCCCGGCAAGTGTGTGCCATCTCTGCCTGAGTCCTGAGGGGAAAACATAACCAACATAAACAGTGTTGTTAATAGTAGTGTATAATAGCAGAAGACTTCTCAGCCTATCTGCTCAGGTCCATGTTGATGTGTTTCATTTTAAAAATGGGAACAGCTGTTTTCTCTAATGGTTTCAAAGTGGTCTACTGTTAAAATAGCATCACAGTAACAATCCAGCTGCAATGACCATATGATAAGCTTTTTCTCTAGTGAGAAGCACTGGACTATTTATAGCCTACATTTCTCCATAAACAGGCTTTATACAATATGTACTGTAGCATAATACTTTGACCTTTTTCGTCTCATATGATTATGGGGCCTTTTCATACATATTTCAAGGATTAAGTTGTTCATTTTCCACATGTATTTAAGTCATATATGTAGTGATGCAATGTGGCATGTTCCTAGAGTTGTGCTAAAAGACTATAGTGAAAAATATGTAGATATGTATCTAGTGTAAAACATATTTAATTTCTCCCATAATTATATGGGAGAGGCTTGTTTTGCTCTCCCTGCATTATTTATCATTGCTGTGTAGTACAGAGTCATTTGTCATATGACAACATATAAATCTGAAATTCAAGTAACGCTAGCTGTAACTAAAGTACTTACTTTAACATAATCTTGTATGAAACCTGCATGAAATGGGTCAAATGAATGTAGTACATGTACATGCATGTACACCTGTTAATTTGTAGTGAAATTATTATTCATAAGCCATGATTAGTCATTTTAAAATGTACAGCTAAGCTAACATGATTCAGGTGATTTTGTGGTAACACTCCCTCTTCAGGCAGATAGACACATAAGGTAAAAAAGTTTGATTTACCATTAAAAAAAATATATTTTCAACAAACCTTTGTTAACATAAGTCTAGTAAATTGAATCATTATAAACTTTTCATGACTGAATATTGTGTTAAGCTAACTTTAAATGGCCACTGTAACCGTTAGTTACCGTTACCTGTAATAGGACAGCAGGCCGTTACTGAGGACGAACCACCGCCGCTGGTAGCCCTTCAGGTAGTTGGTCCATTTAAAGAGCCAGCCTTTGTAGGCATCCGCACACGGGAGATGGATCCCCGGGAGAGACGGGGAGGGCAAACTCTTCACCAGCTCGTTCATTTTCCTCTTCGTCAACGTTACTGCTGAAGGGGATGGACGGGATGCAGTGGAGTTACCGTTACCGTTAGCTATCTGTGTGTGTGTGTGTGTGTGAGAGAGAGAGAGAGAGCCGACTGCACTGCACTATATCCTCAGCTAAAAGCTACGGTTAGCTTGCAGCTGTTTGGTGAAGCTGTGTCAGTGAGATAGTTTTACGTTAAAAAAACAAACAAAAAAACAACAACAATCTGACTACCGTTAAATGTTTCAGCGAGGATCAAGCAACAAACCACATTGTTACACGAAACTATACGGTCGAGTCTCCACTTTAACGGTGTGTAATAATAAAGCCTGTGGATGTGAGAGTGGACATCATGATGACGTCTTTATCACTGGGGTTGTAGCATTATGCAGGTTTGTGTGTGTGTGTGTGTGTGTGTGTGTGTCGCACATACTGCGTTCACTGCGATTTTCAAGAGCATGTGGGAGGAAGATCACTACCTCGAAAAAAAATGATTTTGACATTTTTTTTTTTTTTAATATCATGGCATGACAGAATAGTTAGAAATTTAAAATTAGTCTTTAAAATCAGTTTTAAAATTTGAGTTTTGAAGAAAAAGATTGATGTATATATATATTGTACTGTATATGTGTGCGTGCTGCATCTCTGAGGTTAAAGCCACCAGAGGACACCACAGCTTCACATGTAGTTCAATGTGCTGTTAGTCTTAGATACAAATAAACTGCCTGGTGTCTTCATAATTAAATATTAATACAGTTTGGTTTATGACATATCAGTGTTGTTTGTTTGTTACTATATGACTCAATTACATAAAGAAGTTATAAGTTATGGATCAATGGTTATTAAAGTAAATAATTAACACATTTACCACCGAAATGAATGAAAGAGCTAAAACACTGCATTGAACATTAATGCTTTATTTGCTTGCATTTCTTGAAACCCTTATTCAACACATCAAAATGGTAAAATATTAGACTCTTGTACAGACAATAATTTAAATAAATACCATGATTAATTATCATCAACAAACGCAATAAGCAGTATCGTCAGACCTAAGGCCTCTTGACTTTTTCAGGAGTATTTGCTATTTTTGTGTAGATTACAGGGGAGGTTACCTTTAAATAAATACATTAATAAGTAAATAAGCAAACAGCTAACAAACAGTTGACTATTTTCATTTGGCATCATCACAGTCATCAGTGGAAACTTTTAATTGTACAATCATTTCTGCAAAGTGCTTTCTTCATAATTTGTCAGAGAAATGTATGAGGATTTTGATGCCTACAGCTTTTCTTCCATCACATGGTATCCCCATATCTTCATCAGAAGTAAATCTCTATGGCACTACATCAGGATGCTTGATATGGTTTTCAGTAGATATTGGTGTAAGATATTTGAACTTTACATTGCCCTGTATAACTGATTATTTTAAATATCATGTAAATAATACAAAACCAGTTTACACAGCACAATGCAAATAAAATGTAAAATTTAAATTCACCCAAGTTGGTGTGACAAGTAGTGTTGAGCCACATCTCAACTACAAAATTAAGTCATCAACAGAACAAGAATTTTGATCCTCAGACGTTCGCTGGGTCGAGCAGTAAGGCAGTCAGCACAGCCAATAACGTTTTAAAAATTGTAATGGTGAAAAACATTGCTACAAGAGTGAGTTTTCATTGTCTTGAAGGTTTGTTGTCATTATCACAGTGTGAATTGTTCCAACTTCCAGCATCCTTCTCAATCTTAAAAGTCTGCTTCCACTCATCCAACACTTAAAGCAAGCCATCTTGTTCAAAAACGGAGGGTAAAAGCGAGAAGTCGAAGGGCAAAAACTTGACACCAGTCCCATGGTAGAATTTGTTCTGAAACTCCACCCTGAAATAAAATGTTCAGGCAAGCAAGGCCATTTTAATGAAGGCAAGGTAAAGGTGATATAGTCATTCGAGCTCGTGCAAGAATCACTTGTACGAACAGATTCATTCCTAAGATGTGTGCTCGAGTGACGATAAGTACGAAGGAAATTCATGGCATTCATCAATTTTAGAAACTCCCAGTGGTCCAGACCTGTTGTACAAGTCCTGGACAGATATGTCTGCCTTTCTTCACTATACTATAGGCTATAATAACCTATTCAAGATATAATTTAAGTCATATACAATTCAAGACAATATATGGCCTCATATCACAGTATTGATAGCCCTGAGGAGAGTGTGAACATCCAGATTAGTTGATAGAACTGAGACTCACCAGTGGAGGCGGAGAGCATGGAGAAACGCTGACAAGCCTTCCATGATCAGCAGGATAGACACGGTGAGTGTGGCAAAGAGGCCGAACACAGGGACTAAAAACACCACACCCACTCTCGTGGTAATCTTTAGACCCAGACGCATCACCATGGTCCACAGAACCTCTGACAGCTCTGAAACCAATAGAAACAAAGCACATAAAGACACAGCATACAAAAACACACCAAAATACAAATTCATATCAAAATGTGATACAGCTCATAGTATAAAGATATTTTCCACATACTACTTATTGCGACTGCACTTACGGGCATGAGCCAAGCTGAGCGCCCAGAGACGCAGATAGGATGCTGTGTTAGAAATGCAGCCCAGGCAGTACTCTATGGTGTGAATGGCCTGGTGCAGGAGCACATCTGCAAAGTCAAACTGCAAAACAATTCAAATTATACATAAGTTACCCCACTTATAATAATTAAAAAATGAATGTCAGATAATATGGTTTAAAGTATTTCGGTATTCTAAAATCTCCCAAAAAAGCACTGCTACTGTTCACAATACTGAATTAGCTCCACAATTGATACTTTTCTCTTGCCCTACTTTCTCTGTTCTAATGTGCAGCACATGATGCATAAACACAAAATAAAGACAGGATACTTGACCTCTTTGGGGAGAGCTTCTCTGCTGGTCATTTCATCAAGTCCCTCCTCTTCATCATCTTCATAGGACGGTGCTGTGGAATTGTCATCCTCACTCACACGCCTCACCCTCTCATAACCCTGAGAGAAGACACATGAACTTAACATTGCTTATGTCGAACAGATGCAGCACATATACTGCAATATTTTTGACTAGACTTACTCTGCGCCTGCGCAGGCCTTTGCCTCCACGGTATAGCCAATACAAGAACATAGGTTTTCCTAACAGCAGCACAGGAACTGACAGCATAGCTACTACAACAAGGAAAATCTGCAGACCAGTCTGTGGAATCAAGAAAAGCCACACGAAGAAAAGGATTAACAAAGATAACTGTACACAAATAAATAAACAATATGTCAGATTATGCCCTCAGCACATACCTGTCCTGGGAACAGAGGAGGGATGTTGTTCCTCTGCATGACGAACATGTTGATGAAGTGGATGAGGATGCTGGGAGCCTGGCTGGAGTCTCGTGCGCCAAATGCCAACCACTTGTAGATAATCATGAAGACCAAGTAGCCAAAGAGACAGAGGAGGAAGAGCAGCTCAGGAACAAACAGCAGATAGACGTTAAATTTCTGTCTGAAGTGTCTGAAGAGGGAGAACAAAGACAGACAGTGAATATAAAGATATCAATGTTTACCAAAACCAGTGAGGGGAGATTGTTTTACTTGTGGTTATATGTATTTAACTGTATAGTGTTTTGGTAAGAATTATGTAATTTTGCGTTTATTACAGGTATAAGAATTGAAGAATTGTAGTAGCTATTGTGATATATCGGGAGACACTGGCACAAATATAAAATAGCAAACAAAAATACAATAGGAATAGACTCTCAAATTCAATTCTATTATTACTGGATGGATGCTCATGATGTAAGTACACGAACGAAGGTGATGTAAGGTTACTGCCTCACTACTCACAGGTGATTGAAGACACTCAGAACCACTCCGAAGCTCATGTGGATGACTCCGATGACGACTGACATCTTCATCTTGTAGGAGTTGAGAAAGGATAGCCGGTTCACTGCCATGTTCCATATCTGTTGTAATATGAAGAAGCATCTCAGTGAAAATAATAATAATGACTTAATAATAATAATATTGTGACTGCTGATGCCTTTAGTGCATTTACTCACAGGATCAATGCCAAACGGGTACGGCCCACTGAAAACACCAGTGACGTTGGGGTCTAATGTCAGCAAAGTGTTTGTTTGAAGCGTTTTGTTTCTACAATGGAAAATGGAAAAGGTATCAATTAGAAAACACCAAGCACATAAACACCATGGTAAAAAACAAAATGTTTCCGAGTGCGTATATTTGTACTGATTACTCACGTCCACTGCTGATTCGTGAACATAGCTTTGACGCTCCAGCCAGAGCCAAATATATTGAGAGACTTGGAGAAACAGTCATTGTAGATGAACCCGGTGTAGATGGAGAAAAGCCCCATCATTAGGATAATGTAACGTCCGTGGAAGAACATCATCCATATCTGAGCAGAGCAGAGACGCAGCTATCAGCTAAAACGAATTTACACTAATCAGAGACTGCATTATGGATGAGAGGAACAACTCTTTTCACCTCATTTATGGACCGTTTCTTCTTCTGCGTCTTTTCCGTCAGCACCATCCACAGCGCAAAGAGACTCATTACCACCCCGTGCCCGAGGTCGCCGAACATCACAGCAAACAGAAACGGGAATGTGATGATGGTGTAGGGAGCTGCCAAAAAGAGACGCATAATACACTTACGTACTTCTCCAAAGCCGCAGTAAAGAAAGAGACGCATTCAAGTTTTTTTCTTACAGTTGATACAGTATGAGTTCTTACCTGGGCTTACCTCACGGTAGTCACCTACCCCATAAGCCTCCACAATGCTCTGAAAACCAGACGTGAACTTATTCGTTCTTAACAGGGTAGGTGGAGTGTCAGTGCTTGGGATGCGGTTCACAAAGGACGGTACAGTGGCATCACCTTTTCTCTGATAGAAAAAAAAAAAAGACAAAACATTTTAAAGAATGACACTGACATCAGTACTGTATACAGTAAGTAAAAAAAGGGTTGTCAAGTTTGGGTAACCTGGCAACAGATGCTGGTAAAATGTGTCCAAGCCAGCTGCGGCGAACTTTCTCTTCGATTTCTGAGTCACACTGCAAGTCTATTATATCTAGTTGGATGTTGACGGGCAGATCAGAGGTATTCGCGGTGAATGGCGAGCAAAAAACTTTGCTTTGCTCAAACTCCCACACTAGTCTCATTATTTTATCTTTGAACCACTGTAGTTCTGTGCAGTATTGTCTTATCAGCGTTTCATATCGACGGGCCATTAATAACCATAATGTAAAATGATATGATTACACGGCGGGCCGGATGTGGCCCGCGGGCCGGATGTGGCCCGCGGGCCGTGAGTTTGACACATGTGACTTAAAGGGTGAAAAAAACATTCTGAACAAAAGTTTATTCTCTAATTTGCTATTAAGGTCATGCAAATAGTCTTATACTAATGGAAAACACTACTTTGACTTCCACAAATAGTAAAACTTGTGGCTTCCTTTTTATTCACAGGTAAACAGACTAATCTAATATTGGCGAGCATATGCTGCTTGTCTTAAAAGTATCAGCTCTAAAACAAATTTTAACATACTGCAGTTTTTACTCACTGAGCCTTCTTCTAGCGCCCCCCGCAGGTTTGCCAGGTCACTAACGGGACACCACACTTCAGCTATCAGACACTTGTTGGTGACATCGAAGCTGCAGAGGTTGAGGATATGGTAGATCGCCTTCATCTTTTTCACCTGCACAACCCAGGAATAGGCCGACTCTGAGGCCTTCTGCAGAACCTGCCTCAAGTAGTCCTCGGTGCGGTGCAGCACCTGCAGGAAACTCCAGTTACTATAACCTCACTAAGAACGTGTTACATATTGTTCCTCAGTATCGAAACAGTCCTACATTGTTAAGATCTTGGATGCGCGTCCTTAAGCTGTCCAACACATCTGCCCTCTCCTTGTCATTCTCAGGGTGCGGATAAAGATGGCAGTGGTAACTGAGGGCAACAAACACATACAGATGTGTACGTTGATGACAAGAGAATACATCAGGTATTGACAGATGGGGTTTGTCTGTGATGACGGCATTCTTACCAATCGCAGATTTTCTGAACTTTCTGTCCAATCTGGTCTCCCCAGAAAGAGATGAGGAACACGACACTTTTGCTTATCTCACCCTGAAACAACACAGATTAGACAGGTTATCATTACAGCCCTACAAAAAGTAATAAAATCATATTTTAGCTTATTTTAGCTGATACATGAGTAGGAGATGCAATACAGTTTTATTCACATGCCATTTAAATTCTGGTCACTACTTTAAAGCCCTTTGGTTTTTTTTTAAGTGACATTAGCATGTTTCATCATATTTTTATTCAGATGTTGCTGAAATATTATTGGTTCACAGATTCGTTCGGGGGCCTTTAATTATTATTTCTAATTCCTGTTATATGGTGTTTCTCGTCTCATGAAGTATGTCATTCGACTCACAGTGTCAAGGTCAGCAAGGTTCTCATCCAGTTCTGCGTAGCTGAGAATGGTGTAACCCTTACAAACGCGCCATAACATGCGCTCAAAGGCCTCAACCTTCACCCGCTGGATAAGACCCGAAACAAACCTGCAGCCAGAACAGATCAGATTAGGATGAGGACTCATTTTTTAATGGTAGTTGTAACATACACGCTGTTATATGGCGGTAAATAATATATATACTTCAGCTCACCCTAGTTTTGCTCCAAGTCTTTGCATACCGGTGCATCCTGTCACTGAATCCGTCTCCATGGTTGGGAATTCTTCATACTGGGGACCAAGAGCCTCATGCTAATTATGAAGAGGAACACATTTCATTCATGACAGTTTACATTAACTGCTCCTAACATGTTTGTACACAAAAACGGATGTGATGTTCACATGCTGTAATGTTTAATCTCACTAATCCCTGGTTGGCATAGACATCACTGAAGCTCTGCGCTGTATCCCTTGTTAACACGGCAGCCTGGACGAGTCAGGTGCTGCTTGTAATAGCTGCATTGTGACCGTGTCATTAATTAAAGTCAGCAGCACCAGTTCCACCTCTGTCACCCAGGAAAACAAAACATCAGCAACAGCAACAAGAAAAACAAGATGCCGTTGGCGACGCATGCTGCCTGAGATGCAAACAGAGTGAGACTAGTGAAAGTGGCGTGTGACTGTTGCCGTGTGTGATAAATGAACCGCTTGGCAGCAGAATAGAAATAACACTCACTCTTGAGCGGCTATGTATGAAGGTCCGCGTGATCTTCAGCATGTGCGTGTACTCTGTGAGCTCCAGGAGGTTTCTTCGCAGCTTCTCTTTGTTTCTCGCCACCTCACTGAGCTCCATCTCCAGCCTCTGAAGCTGCTCCTGAACACACCACACATCAAACACCAGCTTAAGTCTGAATTCAGCAGCAGCAGGATAATCTGTTCAGTAGACTTGGTCAGCCAAGAATCAACTAGAATTGGGTCGAATCTTAAATTGTAGCATTTGTCATCTATTAATTAGTTTTAAAGGGGACACATCATGCACATGATATATTCTGGGGCTCTACTAGTATCTTTTCATGATTTACAGTGTACAAACTCCTATTTATCTCATACTAACTCAGTTAAGCCTCTGTTTGAACCAGACATCTCGTTGTTTACTCTAAAAAGAAACTTCTCAAATGTATCTGTACATGTTTGAACCAAAATATACGAGTGAACAACACAAACAATGCATGGAAAACCATAGCAACAAAAGCTACAGATAAGACAGCTGCTTGTGAGCATGAAGAACAGGTAACTTTGCGCTCATAGCCCTGGCATTTACATACACACTAGTATCCTGGTTATGTCTTGTGCATGTAAATGTCATAACCTAGTTTCAGAAACCTGCATGACGCCTTAACCTGAAATACCCCTTAAATACCCCTGAAATACTGAAACCAGGATATTGCGGCCTGTAAACACTTCACCCTGGTTTGCAATAATAATAAATGATGTAATGATGGTGATAAAGTGAAAATCTGACATAAGTAATACAGAGGATAAATGTTATTGCCCTCTTCTGATAACACAGAGAAGCTAAATCCAGCGCAGTGGTGAATGCCGGCAGCCGCAAACTAAACTGGGTTCATTCTCAGCTGCTGAGGTGGGAAAGTTATTTAAACTCAAGCTGTGACCTCAACATTAAACTCTAGCTGAGATCCCAAAGATTCAAAATATACAACATTTTGGGAAAAATGTGTGTAAAAAGACACACATTGAATATTTCACTCAGTGTAAAATCACTACTACTGACTACTGATACTGACTGTGTGGAATAAGATGCTTTTTCCAACCATAAAGATACTTGAAGGGGAAATTAAAGAGAACAGGATGTTGAAGATTTAATATGTATGTATGCAGAAATATGAATACCCAGGTTTCTCTAAGTAACATGATAACATTACATCCCAAATATGATTATAACAAAAATACATAATAAATACTTACTTGTGCATTTACACATTCTTCATTATACCCTATGAAAAATGTATTCAAATTCAAATGAAACTCACCATGATCTCCAGGACTTGTCTGGGAGGAGGTGCCAGTGGACTCTCATCCTCCTCAGGAACGGCTATATGAGCCTTCTGAATCTCTCTCAGAAGGTAACCTATCCACAAAAAATAAATTTTTTTTTAAAAAAGCACTTTATTTGATTTTTTTGTCATTCCTACTGAAATGTCAACAGCAAGCAGTGTTTGCAGGTAAATCTAAATCTATGAGGGATCAGTTTTGCTAAACACAAGCATGCAGATAATGCTGTCCAGGTTTGGGCTGTACTGTAAACCACATGAATCATCCCAGGTGCCTCTCTTACCCAGAATCCTCTCCATCTCCTCACATCTCTTGATTTCGCTGACAAAGCGCCGCTGGAATGAGCTGACACTTGGGTTGAGCTGAAACCAGAGCAGCTTTACAGGTCAGGTGGCCCTAAGTTACAGCATCAGTCAATGCATGAGCACTAACAAGGTTCACCTCTTTACGTATCTACACCTTCCTTTTACCCAAACCAAGTGCAGTGTGGGGGCAATTGATGTAAAACCTTAATATTTTATCACTTAATAGTGTAAATGTTGAAATTGACATTAGTGATATGAAAAGTCTCCCCTAAACACACAGATCATTTCACTCAGTCTTTATTTCTTTCCCCCAAAACTGGACTGCACAAGAACATTTGGCCTATTTATGGAGTTGAAGCCCCCCCCCATACATCCAACCATACATCCAACCATACACCCATCCCTGCTTGTGTAGAGTCTATTTATTGTCTTTTGCCATTAAAGATAGACACATAGTTAACCACAAAGACTTTAAACTGTTCGTGCATCATACTTACATCTCGAAACTCGACCAGCCCCAGCTCTCCGAGCTCACTGATGCAGTCATATTCAGAGCCGGACTGCAGAAACAATTGCGCCAAGCACATCTCCTCACTCCGAAACACCATCTTTATCTGCCAGACAGGTTCTCCTCCGCTGCTTTATTAATCCCTCTGTAGCTCTTCTGAACCTACACCAAGAGCCGCTCACCACAAACGAAAATATAGGACATCACACAATTCAACGAGCTCGTGCGTGGCTCTAAACCCCCCTTAACCAATTACCATCCGCACGAGGATTAATTATAGTCCATTAATATTGACGGTTCTCAGAGAGGACATTATCCTCATTCTGGGTCTGGTTTAGCCACCGTTTTGTCTGCCGTCTGATGTTTACTGAATAAACAATATAAAAACAAAGACTGAATCCTCCCTTATGCACCTTTTGCATAGAGCTAACTCAGAGAAAGGCGTCATCCTGTAGACTCTGTACCTTGAACACCTGTCATTACAGCGTGAAAACACGCACGCGACGCGACACAGGCCGGACAGAAACCAGCAAACAGGCAAGCTGAAAGATGAATAATCAAGCGACCATTTAGACAAATCAGTCTAAAAGCAGCTTCCAAAGCCCCCAGTCAGAAATAGGCTACGGCCTTTATTCGCACTTCGTCGCCCGGCAATTGACACAGATTGCGTCTCCGGGTTGCCAGATTTGTTGCATCCTCTGAAATGATCGTCTGTTCTTTGCTTTAGAGGAGGGAACCGTTATGATTTGACTGTAGACAGATACACATAGGAGCAAATACAGTCTGTTATGTTCGACTAACATGAGTCAATTTGTCTTGTGTCGACTCTTAACTTGGAGCTACATCAACATCATGTTGTAGCTACTTAAACCTAAATCTGCTTAACATACTGGAGCATAATGCACGGCTCAAACAAAAGGCTGGATGAAATGAGGGCAGTACATAAAAAAAGAGGAAATAAGATTAAAACATACATCTTCTATTCAAAAATGTAAAATATAATTTCCTCATATTTACTTTCTGAAATAAAACCCGCCACAATATGTATCCGTCGTAAAAAAAAAACAACTGCTAATTCCTTTGTTTGGTTTTAATTTATGCTCGTAAGTGGCAACCATTTTTAAAAGGAGGGTTAGTTTACAAACCTGGCAACCAGCGCATCTTCTTACTCGGTTCCATCACTAAAAGTGGGCCGACCATCTGCCCCTCTTTGTGTGTGAGACCCTTTATTTAGGGGATTTGTATATTAAATTGAGCAATATTATGAACATTACGCGTTGATAGATTTTTAATATAAAAACTTAAAAGTGTACCGGTTTGTTTTTGATGACATCCTTTCAACCTACATGTTATGTTTCAGAAAATATAAGCTGTAATCTATAATGTGAATAAACACAAATGTTCCTGAGGGTTAGCAGAATCTGGACGAAGCTGTTCCATTTTTATTAATTTTTAAATCAGGAATTTAACAAAAGCACGTTTATGAGTTCAATCCCCTTGAAATGTGCTTACAATGTAAGTGATGGGGGGCCAAAATTCAGTCCTTGTTTTCAGCAAAAATGTATTCAAAGGTTTACATGAGGCATCAGTCATCTGTGTAGAACTGTAACAAGAGGAGGAGATTTGGCAAAAAAAAATGCTTTGAAAGATACTGACTTGATTTGACTCATTTGGATGACTGAAGCTTCTTATTAGTGAACAAGGTTATTGTACGTGCATACCAAAGGGATCTCTTAATAGTCAGTATGAACATGAGGAACGATTACAGCAAGAAAAACATGCCAGTGTTCATTTGGGCACCTGACTACTAATGGAGGTTGCATTCTGAGTTTTTACATACACACACTTACAGAAAGGCCATTAAAAATATAAAATTAAATTAGATTATATGCAAGTAAATTTTAAGACCTCAGACTGTGAGCAAGTCTGTTGAGCTCCTGCGACAAAGCCGTGACTGTGTCCAGTATCCGCTGCTTGTCCTTCTCTTCTAACCGAGCTTCACATCGCTGAGCGAATTTATCAGGATGCCACAGTGCTTGTTGCTTCCGGACAATTTTACGAAACACCGGCACGTCTTTCCGGTCAACGCCATGCAACATCACGTCTACCATCTCCTGCACTGTCCCCTGTGCTGCTGGCCAGGGGATGTCCCTGTAGGTCAGCTTTGTGCTGCCTTCTGAAGAGCCACCATGGAAAGTAGCTGCGCACCTTTCATCGTACCGGCGCTTCTTGCCCTGCCGAGTCTCTTCCTCTTTACGTGCCGCTCGTGCCAGATACTCCTCATGTTCCCTCTGCAGCCTTTCATGTAGCTCCTTGTTGCTTTGCTCTTCGCGCTCTCTCTCTTCTTTACTCTTCTTCTTTTTCCACCCAGAAGACGACGCTGCCAGTCGTTGAGCTTCTGCATGCTTTTTATCAAAATACTCTTTTCTGATACGATCTGCCCAGTCCCCAAAGTCTTGCTCATCATCATCAACAGGAAGAAAATCATCAGCTATGAAATAAATACAGTAGTGTTATTATCAAAGGAGAACGTCAAAATAAAAGTCAGCATTAAAGTACGAGTGTCGACTTTACCATCATAAACTCCAAAGGTTTCACAGAATTCATCCTCGCATTCACCGAACAGCTTCTCCATCCACTCTTTCTCAGGGTCTGCTTTAGGTGGACAACTCATGTTTTCTGCAGTCTGTGAAGAAAGTAAATAAATTATATAAATATGATCCAATGCAGACAGACAACCACCACAGATCAAACTGTCACAAAACTCATCACAAAGATGGATAAGTCCGGGTCAAATCATCACACTTTTGGACCGCATCGTCATAGATATTAATGAAATGTGTTGTGCTGATTTGGTCATATGTGAAACCTCTGGAACAGAAATTTCACGCGTCTCAGATCAATACTAAGGGAGATGTGTGCTAGCGAAGTTTAAACTAATATATCAGCTATTAGTTAGTTTTATAGGAGATATATCATGCACATTTCAAGGTCTATATTTATATCCTGATATATACTCTACTAGTATACATCTTTGCATGATTACAGTTCAAAGTTTCACCAAACTTCACCAGAGTTTTTGCCGAAATGTCATTATTTATCTGAAGTGGCATCACATCACTAATTCCTTACAATGTTGTTGAACAGCAGTTATTGATCAGTGCATGTTCAGACACTTTCTTGATTGTTCCCAGGACACTGGGTAAGGTGCTCAAAGAAATACAACATGGGCGAAATCATGAATCTGAAGATAAATGTTAAACAGAGCACCCCAGGGCTGCATTTTGAGCCCCCTGTTGTACTCTCTGTACACACATGACTGTGTAGCCACTTGTGACTCACAACACCATCATCAAGGACAGCAATCTACTCCTGAACGTCCACAAGACTAAGGAGCCAATAGTGGACTTTGGGAAGAAGCAAGGAAAGGAACAATAACTTCCTTAATATAAAGGGTTCCTCTGTGGAGAGAGTGGACAGCTTCAAGTGCATTGGGCCTGACCTGGGTGCTGAATACTGACTCAGTGGCGAGAAAGGCAAGCCAGAGACTGATTTGTCTCAGATGCTTGAGGAAATTATGGGTATCCTCTCAATTTCTACTCCTGTGGCATTGAGAACATCCTGACAGGGATCATCATTGTCTGGTATAGAAACAGCACCAGAAAGTGGCTCTACCCTGCCTGAAGTATATAGCAAGAATAGGGCCATGAGAATCATTGAGGATCTCAACCACCCGCATAATGGCCATTTCTTCCCTCGATATCTGTATCTATACGTGTACCTCTCTGTTTTTCATCCAGTTCAGCAGGTCCTGTGGTGTGACTCCAGCATTGTTTGAAGTGTTCATAGCTTCTGGACAGCTCTTTCTGAGAGGCACAACCAGGTCAACAAACGCTAAAGAAAACATAACAGAAAAGGCCAACATTTTAAAAACAAAATACAGTTAAACGGTAATAATTCATTAAATGCTTCTTTCTCTGCCTTCCTCACCCGTTTCCCCGTGTTTCAGAGCCCTGTTAGCAGCGACATGTAGCGCGGTGTCTCCTCTTCGGTCACTCCGGAGAACATCGGCTCCGTGTTTCAACAGCAGCCGCAGAACAGCGTCGTCTCCCCGGCAGCAGGCCAGCTGCAGCGGGCTCCTTTCCCTCCTGCCCTGGGAGAAATTCACGTCCAGATCCCGGTGCTTCCGCAGGTACGACTTCAGCTTCAGCAAATTACCCTCCTCCACGTACTTCCACACTCGCTTCTGTTTGTGAGACACCGACATTAGTTTTAGTTAATTTTATGTGTATTTTGCGTCAGATTCAAAAATGGCCTTTGCATCTTTAGCATCAGCTAGCTAAACCAGTCCTTCCGTTTTGTAGTTCCGAAGCCAGACATAGACGGCATAAGTTCCGGGGACAGGATAGTTCCGGTGTTGTCACTAGGGGTCAGCACTGACTTACATCAGCCATTAAAGGAGCGGTTGCTAGCTAGCTAGCTAGCTGGCTGGCTGGCTGGCTGGATGGATGGGTACTTTATCAATCCCAAAATGCAAATTTTACAGCAGCCAACAAAGAGGTAAAAAATGATAAATGTGCTCTCCTTTAATTAATAGATAAACCTCTGTTACATGTCATTTATTGACTCAGCAGCACACTGCAGCTAAAACAGGGTGCCCTACTAAAATCTAATTTATATTTCCTCCTTCTTTATAGAATGAGATAACAAGGCCCTGCTATTCATCTACATAGGTACTTACTCAGTATTCATAAGCCCTCCCTGCTCTCTGTGGGTTTCTGTGCCTTAGCCTCTTTTCAAAATGCCACCTGTCAGGAAACTGTTATCACAAGAGGTCATTTGTGTACTTTTTTTTTTTCACAATTTAAATTTGTGGTCAAATTGAGATTTTTTTTTTTTTATGACACCGGCATGGCCCATTTTTTAAATCTGACAGATGTGTTTTGGGATGAAACAACATGGCAATTCAGTAGTATATTGTGAGTCAAACTTTGCAAATAAAAACATATTTTAGATGCAGGATGTAACATTTAGCAATCCTTAAACCCACTGTGAAGAAGTAAAAAGTGAGTCTGACTTTAAAACTTCAAAAGCTTAAAAACCCTTTTATAAAGGGTGCCTTATGAGAAAGTGGTACCTATGTAAAGTTGATTAGTCTTGAATTCAGATTCTCTAAATACACTTGAAGAACTTAATTGTCAAAAATATTCAAAATCCCAGTCTTGATTTGAACACACAAACATACACACACATAGAAGTTGTGTGTGGCATTGTTTTGTTTTGTTGTAACAGAGGACAGCTGGCATCATGTTTGCATCATTAACACAAGTTTATGAAATCTGTTGAATTTTATCACTGTACGCGGCCGCTCTGTACATTAATCTTGCGTAATATCTGTCTTGCATGTGTGCTCGTCTATATAGCCAACTAATGTTACTGAAATCAGTGCAGCTGAGCCTCTGAACCGACTCAGGGCACATCACAGGGCATCCATTTAGGCCCTGAGGGAGAGAAGGGTGCACAATGGAGATGATAGAGGAGGCAATGAAGGGAAACTTTGTGCCCGGGTGAAGAGGATGATCTACTCTGAGACTCGCATCACCCAAGATCCGGTGTCTCCTAAAGCTTGGGCACTTCCGTTCTTTTTTGCTCTCGGAAACGACGTGTCCCCACTAACGATGGACGTCTTGTGTGAACGCCTTTGAAATGTCTGCCAGCTCAGCAGAGACAGAGAAAGAGTGAGGACAGACTGCAAGGGCGACATCTGATTTGTCACCTCAGGTGTTTCTGTCACATGTTTGCCACTATGCTCTAAGATGTTTTGTCTTGTTTGCAAAAACTGTTATTTGTCACTCAATTTCAAGCAGAATTTTTCACATAACATGGGCGTTTGTGTCTGGAGCAAACACTCTTGTCCTCGAAGACCTCAAGAGGAGCATGCATCTCCTGCAGAAGGCGTTAAAAACAGCAATGAGATGCATCTGAAAGACAGGATATCCCCGATCAGGAACCCCTTCTTGGTCACCCCCCCTTTGGCTTTCCTGCCTGGCCTGCTGACTCCTATCCTGTCCGTGAGGTCTGTTATCCTCCTTGGATGGTGTAGGGAGGAGTGCTGCGAGACTTGAGCGGCAGGAAGCCGGAGCGTCCTCCAAGACGCTCCGGGGTCAGCTTCTCATCCCATGACTCTATGGGCACACCAGGCCCAAGGTCCGGTTTGCAGACTGCGTTGCTCAGCCTCCATTGTTAGGATGGAGGAGAAACGTGTGCACACTTCCTCTGTCTATTTTCTGCATGACCTAGGTTTATTGGGTTCTGATTTATGACTGTTAGACATGTGCTCCTAAGATACAGTAGGCCTGACTACAAGCCTGATTTGAAACAAAAGAATGGCATGGGCTTTTTGTCACCCTTTGATATGAAATGAGTTAAGGTGGGCACCCCTATAGAAACTCCTTACCTTTAGTTTCTGTTGACATACATCATCTAGCTAACAAACAGTATCCAGTCTAGTGAGGAGTTTTGGTTCACAGTATGCATTGTCCCCATATGAACATGATACGTTTATTTTTTGTAATGCCTCTGACCATTAGAAGATTCCCTCCAAATGTGCTTAAAATGTGATGGAGGACAACATTTACAGTGCTCATTTAGAGCAAAAAATGTTTTTAAATGTTTATCTGAAGATAATTATATTGACTTGGTTTGACTAATTTGAATGGCTGAAGCTTCACATTAACTTCAAATCAGCTTTTAAATGCATTTTTTGTACAGAATGTGTCCCCTATCATCACTTACATCTTGATCTTCTAATAGAACGTATGATCAGGAGTTGTTTGGACATATATATAAACAGTATAGTAAATAGTGAATCTATCCTTTAAAGGGTTAGTTCACATAAAATGTAGAAAATTATTTTTGTTTTATTTGCCAAAAGTTCTGCAGCCACAACACATTAAGGGTGACTAAAAATTCATTTGTGATACTAAATCCATCTAAAAACTTGCCTTTGCAGGAACAATATTCCTGTTATTCAGGATGATCTACAGAACTTATATTCATTCATTTGGGGCATTTTTAAATGCAAACTGTTGACTGAGTTTCAGATGTTTCCAAATTCTCACACAGATAAGAAAGGATTTCCTGACATCAGCCTCAAAGCATTTTAGTGCTCCATGGCGCGCCTGCTGCCAGTATAGACACACTTAATTTTCATATATATATTACCGTATATATTATAGGGCACAGGGCACATGAAAATGTGTGTAATAATTCCTGAACAGTCATCTCAGACTAGCACTAGCGGATCATTTACTTGTAACACTTCTGTTTCTATGTGAAGTTCATGCCATGAAATCTTTGTAACACGATCATATTAGCATCACAAAACTTGCAAAACCCGTGAAAATAATCTATCCAGATTATCTTTCACAGCAGGTTTTTCGGCTTTGATGCTGACAGGTGGGGGATAATGTGACAAGTCGTCTTGTAAAAAAAAATAGCTGCTGCGTGGAATTTTTAAAATGTACTGTATGTTGTGTTGCCATTAAAACATGCTGTTGTGTATTGATTGTGCCACAGTGGATTTTTAAACTTGTATGTTTTTTCTTTGAGCAAGTTACAGAATGCAACTGGGTTCCAGGGTTTTTTCTAGACTAAATTTTAAATTTCTATTTAACAAAGATTTTTCGTTTGCATGTCTGTGTTTATGTGCAGGCTCGGAAAGAGATTAAGGAGCTGAGGCGGTGATGAAGGAGACAGAGTGAATGTCGCTGCAGCTGTTGGATTCCTTTTTCTTCACAACAAAGAGGTTTTTTGTTTTTTTCCAGATTTCACCTGTCCGATATTGAAGACACAGATGAGGTTTTCCCTCCATATGAGGAGCCATGTTTATACAAATGGCAGACTGTAGTATGTACTGTAATTGTGACTTATTTACACTAAGCCATCTTCCATCACAGGTATTACACAGGGACAGATAGTCGACTCCCACTAGAAGTCATTAAGGATTAGTCGGGTCCTTCAGTCTCCCTGCTGTTGCTGATTATATCCTGTAAAAAGCTCTTTACAGCTGAAATTGATTAATCATTGAATTCCGGGTTTAAAGCTCAACAACCTTTTATGGTGTTTGTTTGCTAAAAAACAACACTTTTAACTCTCACATGTCAGATTATGATTATGACTAATTGGTGACGATACGGAAACTGAAAGATCTTTTAGATGCATTGGTATAAATTGGTACAGAATCCTAAAGTTAAATAAAAAAGTTGTGGTAAGACTTAAACATCTCTGGGACAAAAGCAAATGTCATGTGGTTAATCCAATTTAGAAACTTTTGTACTCGCTGATTGTTTGTGTGAGAGAATTGTAAGACGAGAAGAAACAAACATGCTGGATGGAGGGGGAAACAGAAGTCCAACATGTATTTCCTGCAGACATATGCTTTGATTTCAGCCATGTGAAACACAATAGGAGGGAGACTGCCTCGTCTCAGCAATGCACCAACAGGAAGAAGCACATTCACTGGATAGGAGAAAATACTTTCCAGAGACACTTTACAAGCTATCAAAAGTATCAGACCAGAGAGAGAAGCTTTGTTTGGTTTTTTGGCCTTTTTTCAAAGCACCTTTTTTATTACAAATCATAGACATAAATTCAAAATAATGCGTATTCACAAAATGCTTTCATGTATTCTGACATTCGACAAACACACACACGCAACTGCAGACTGTCAAAGCAGTCACCTTTTTATTGGGCCTTCTACTAGCCTGAAAACATTTGTCAGCTGCCATCTGTCTGTCTGTCTGGGACACCCCCCACCTCCACTATCCCCGTCTCTCCTTACAGCGCTCTTATCAGACTCAACACCTCTTGACGACTGGCACACCCTTCCCACACACACACACACACACACACACACACACAGATGTAACAGTACTGGCTGTGGCACAAACATTACAGTTTGAGCTGGAGAGCGGGACAGTCTGCTAGATAACACACCTCAAGTGCTTACGAATGAGAATAAAAACAGTAATACACACTTCACTGTGACTTGAGGACAGCTTTTTCAGAGTTTATATAGCTCAGCACATTGTCCACAAGGGGAACCAAGAGACATACATTCCACAGTCTGATTTATGCTTGGTCCCTTGCTCCAAACGTCCTTTCTTCTTCTTCTGAAAGTGAGGCCGGAGTTTGAGTGCAGTGAGATGCAGAAACCACACAGTAGTCCACAGAGACAGAGGGGAGCAAAGGTGACACCACCCTGAAACTGACTGCAGATGATCTGTGAGTGAGCGCTGCAATGTTGTCATTTACCTGCATTATTCTGCATTGTGTTCACCTCTTCCCCAGTACGACTCTGGGCTCTCAGGTTTTGTCAAACCTTTGTAGCAGACTGAGCCTCTGTCTTCTGAGAGGACAGGGAGCTGGCAGGGCTTGCATGCAAGGACTTCTTCAGGTTGAGCAGGCACAGACACTGGGATCTGAAGCGCAGGTCGAAGAAGGCGTACAGAAAAGGGTTGAGGCAGCTGTTGATGTAGGCCAGGCAGGTGGCGTAGGGGTGAGTCAGCAGCAAGAAGCGCAGAAAAGTACAGTTGACAGTAAACATGTCCAGGTAGGAGAGAGCGTCAGCACTTTTCACCACATGGAAGGGTATCCAGCAGACGGCAAACACCATTACCAGCGTGGTGATGATCTTCAGCAGCCTCCTCTTACGCTGGTCCTCTTTGCGCAGAGTGTTGAAGTGGCGGGTGACGGTGCAGCCGATGAAGCCGTAGCACACTATCATTGCCAGGAAAGGTAGAAGAAAGCCCAGAACTGAAGAGGAGATGCTGAGACCGGCGATCCACAGGTTCTCCTGCTCCTTGTTTTTCACCACCAAGCTGAAGTCCATGGCGCAGGAGGTGCGGTTGCTGTCTTCATCATATTTGGTGGTGCGGAAGACCAGAGTCGGAGCAGCCAGGACACCTGACAGCACCCAGATGGCTGTCAGAGAGGCTCTCATGTGGCCACGGGTTCGCAGCTGGGTGCTGGACAAGGAGTGGACAATGGCCAGGTAGCGGTCAAAGCTCATGCAGGTGAGGCAGAAGACGCTGGCGTACATGTTGAGCAGCACCACATAGCTGCTGAGCTTACACAGGGCCACTCCGAACGGCCAGTGGTAGCCCATGGCTGTGTAAACGGCCCACAGAGGCAGAGTAATCACAAAAGTGAGGTCGGCGAGGGCCAGGTTTCCGATGTAGACGTCAGCAGCTCGTCGTTTGCCCTGGGCTCTCCACACGGTGAAGATGACCACCCCATTTCCAGAGAGGCCGAGGATGAAAATGAGCATGTAGAGCACCGGGATGACAGAGTAGGAAGGCGCCCACTCAGAATAGTTGCACATGGTGGAGTTTTCTGTCTCCTCGTAGTCGTAGTACTCGTAAGGACTGTCAGTTGGCTCCATCTCCATTCTCTCTGCTTATCCTTTTTACAAAGAAGGAAAAATGTTTGTTGCAGATAGATCCACAGCAGCTGACAGCACTCTGAAAGTGTGTTGCTACATATGAAATCTGCCAACCCTTATATACCCCCGACTTGTACCCTCCCAGGACGCCCCCCTCCTCTCTCCTCCCACTGCCCTCCTCCTCCTCTCTGCTCTGAGGAACATGCAGTGAAAAAAACTGCATACACGCCGACCAACATCTCTCATTCATTTGATTTATGCCTCATCATCTTCTGTATGGTGGAGTCACATTAAAACATGTAATAATTTAACTTTTTAGAATGTTCTTCTTTACTTTTCTTGCTCAAAAATACCAGCTACAAGAATGGATCTCCAGGGGCTAAATGAAAGTATCTCTAATTATAAATCTTTAAGCATAGTTAAAAAAAACAACAAACAAAAAACTTACCACAAATATAATTGCAACTCTGTTTTAACCTCAATTGATACAAGTTCATGTAACCCAGAGTTCAAGCCTGGGCATGACAAGTTTTACAAAGCAGGCAATTTCAATATCAATTGAGAGTCGTTCTGCTGAAATCCGATAGGCTATTTCCATTTCTATGTCTGTTTCTTTCATGCCTGTACATGCTCAAACATGTAGAAACAACACACTTAAGACAAAATAAAGATGGGAATAAACTAAAGGTTATATAAACAAAACATTAACCACAGACTTTTAATTGAACATAAATTATGATATGAAGCCTCAACACATAAAATTATCTTTAAATATGTCTTACAGCCCTGAGTTAAAGTATCACATGTATTCTATAACATTTATGGGACAAACTGATTTCATGCGAGTTGAGACTGAATTTGTCATACTCTGTATTAATGATGTTTTCAAGAATCAAAACATATAAACTTAACTTACTCACAGGTCAGCAGGTCAATAGAAACTCAAACAAACGTGGTTCAAACTCACAAAGCTGTACTTTAAATTGGAGTTGTTTCCACAGATACCAAATATGTCATGGATTTTGGGGGAAATATGGGTAAAATGATGCACAGTACATCTATAATGTTTCCATGTGATTGAGTCGTGCAAATATAGCTTTGAATATTTCACTCGGTGTTGTCATCATATGCACAGCTTCAATAGAAACTCTGTGACAGGTTTTAACAGCTTTAAATATAACTTCACAGCTACTTAAACAAATAACACCCTTCCTCTGTCTTTTTCCTCTTTGCTATTTCGTGGGTGTATTGGTTAGTGAGCCCAGGTGGGAAGGCTCAGTCTGCAGTCTGCTATTTCTCTCAGCAAAGAGGCAGCAGTGGCGCCGGGGTACCGACCTTTAGACACAACTACTGTATCACTCAACAATCCCTTCCTCCACTCCTCCATCCTCCTCCTTTTCCTCTCCCTGCTCATCTCTGCCTTCCTCCGATTATGAAGACACGCGTTGATTCCCGTCCGCTCTGCTTTTACCAGAAATTTTCTCCCAGAGAACTGCTTGTTTTTGCCAATTAATTGTGATGCAGGCTTGTGGTATTCGGTAATCAAACCAACGTGATTGTGTTTATGTGCTTCCACCCGACTCCTGTGCCTCTCTTTCTTAATTGCCCCGTCCAGATCTTTGTCTATCCGGCTTTGTGCCGCAGGACGTCGAGCAGAACAGGAAAAAAGCAAAAAGTGAAGTAAATCAGCAAGCTTCCTATCTGCACCACCGCTGACAGGGATGTGAATATATGGATAAATAAAAACATCAGGCCTTGATGAATGCACTGAACCACCCACTCACTTTTCCCAAAATCCCCTCATCAGCCGTCATGGACGAGACTGAATTTTTACAACTTTGTGTTGGGACTAGTTTTTTTGTGTGAATCTTAAGTGATGTTTGCAGCATGACCATGCATCACATTTCTTCACAACATTTAGCCTTTATGAATGACAAGTTCCAATTGGACTTGGAGTTTGAAGCTGTCAACTCCTTAAGGAGCGACTGTGTGTTTTTTCCTCTTAATTGACCACCTGTGTCCTAAATCGATTGTCGTTGTTCTGTGCTGTCCTCTCATGTGTGGCCTTGTGTGTGCCGTAAACCACACACCATGAAGACGTTCCTTGTGTTTTGCACTCGCATTTAACCACCCGAAGGCATTTCATCGCTATTATCCATCAGCGATGAGTCGATAACATGACAGCATATCCGGGGGGGACATAGAAAAGGATGAGTAGTGGCTTCTAAAAATATACACAAAGACATGAAGAAGACATGCACACAAACATACTACAGTGACAGTTTGTCTGCAGGGCTGCAGAACGTCCCTTTGATCTTTTATCCTGACCTTGTTTAGAGGCCTGTTTTTGGTGAAACTCGTAGTGCCATGTTGAGCGTGAGGTGTGTGTTCTTGTTGTTTAGGTGTGTGTGTGTGTGTGGGTTGGTGGGGGTCTGATGTTGTTGTTTGATGTGTGTGTTAAGCTGTCACAGACCACATGCACAGGGGCACCCCTTGCGCTGAGACAGCTGGTTCCTTGAGGCTTTGTTTGCCATCGGATCAACTCTGAGTCAGACTCCGTTTCTCAGAAAATTCATGATATCACAAGTCTGATACAAACAACATACAGCAGCTTTGACAGCCCTGTTAACAAACAGACTCTCTGGCAAATACTGAGCCACCCGCAGCACATATAACCAATCACACAAACTGTCTGATCTGCACTTTTAGTTATCTGACTGGCTGTCAAACCTAACACTTCCAGCACTGTTAGAAATCTTGAACATTTGGAGGTCGTTACCACTCTACTGTCCTCCCTTTACTCTTTTCAGCAAAGACGATCGGGTGATTGACACCAGCTTGTTAGACACAAAGGCCACCAGGATGATGTTTTCATGACCTTACGGCTCTCAATGACCCCGCTGCACCGCAGGTCCTGCAGACATCCAGGGGCGAGGTGAAGCTATTCTGGATAAGAAGTTAAACCTTCTACAGGCGCACGAATGTATTCGCAGGTCAATCGTTCCGGGAGACTCTGTTGATAGAAGTCTTCCTGCTTTCAACATGTTGTTGTCTTCTGAACTGAACAATGATTATAAGATAAAAAATGCATGCATGTCAGGAGAGGGAAATCCCAAACAGTTTTCATGCAAAGTATTTATAGGTGCGACGTTCACTCAAGGTTGCCATTGAAAATATAACTATTAGAGAAAGGCGGGGTGCCTCCTTGTCTCTTACGCAGGCCGAGAAGAGTTTAGATCAGAGGGAACAAAGGGGGAGAGGTTCGTTTATCATTTATGGAAACAGTAAGGTAATGCTGCTGCTGCAACTCCTGGCATCTGTGCTTTGTTTACACTGACAGCAAGTTGCCTCAATGTTTGTGGTCAGTTTTCACTTCCTGTCCGACACAGGATAAGGACCATAAGGAGGTGAAGGAGGTGCGTGCGTGTTGTGTTGAGGTGAGGAGTGCAGTATACAGTAGTAAATTAGGATTACATACTTGACATAATCTTAAAGATAAAGAGAGATATTGGTGACAGATGTAATGTAAGTAGCACCACCTTGTTACCTTTTAAAAGATGCCAAACTAACTTTTTTAAAGGCATCATCAAAAACCAACCAGACAGGTTCGAGTGGAATGAGACCACTAGATGCATATAACATAACTGCTGATGGAGTTTACTTCTTCTCTTACTTTTGTGATATTAAAATGAAATATTTTACATGTTTATATGACTTGCTAAAAAGTACTGTGACAGTTGCACGACTACAGATCACATGAACATGGCTGCAAATGCAATTAAATCAGATTCAAAGCAATATCTGTCTAAAGTTGAACATAAATCCAACTTTTCGTTTGGATTTATGTTAATGAGAAGATTGTGCTACTTCTTTAAAAAGTTACATTGCCTGGCTTTAATGTGAAGCTGTCCGAGGCCACAGAAAGTAGCTGTGTTGTTTACATTGCATTACATTATGAATTGCCTTACTTATCCCCCCCCATATATGGACAGAACATAGTTTGTATTTTAAAACTCTTAATTTTCAAATGCACTTCTGGACGTTTGTTTAAATGCATGACGCACTCTTTGCAAGGCGCTCCATACATGGATATTGAATTTTCTTTCTGCTGCACTCCTTCGCCTGGATGTGGTCTAAAAACTGTGCGAATTTTTTCTGAAATGCACTGCAGGATTTAGAAATCTCTCGAGTCCTTTATCCTCTACGTGTAACATGAACTGTTTTATAGATTTTTATGACAGTCCGAACTTCACAGAGTTTTTGAAACACAAGTCAACAGTTTGGTTTCAAGGCTCAGATATGCACACACATATACACACATTACACACATACACACACACATGCACAAAACATCCTACATGTTCACACACCGTTTAACACCCATGACTACACTGGCTGCAATACAATAAGCTATTGTAACCTCAAACCAAAGGTCTTGACGCCCATATGCTTTTGTCATTAGTTTTAATTATAACAGGCTATGAGGTCACTATGTGGTGACATGTACATCCCTTACTCTCTCTCTCTCTCACACACACACACACACACACACACAGACCTATTCTCTGAGTGCCTACTAATATATTTAAGATTTATTTTTGTGCAGCATGTGAAGGTAAAATCACTGATAATCCTTCATTTCACAGCACATGCACTAATACAGCAAATACGAAGGATCAACGTCACCACTAAACTCGTGCTATTATTTGGTCAGAAAATTTTTATTATTACTGATAGAAGTGATGACCAAACTGCAAAAGTAATGTCAAAAAGCTTGAAGAATCAACCTGAAAGCAGAAACAAGATCACAGCATGATTCCAAGCTAAATATTTTACAAAACAGACAGTTCATTTTCTCTCTTACAAAAAAAAAACAACCCTCCAATAATTTACTTTGTTTATGTTTGGATGTGGTTGATGTTTCTTTTACTGTTATCTACTCATGTGTGTGTCCTGCTCACCATCAGTATCAGCTCGCCCTAGTTAAGTCTGGCTCAGGTTTATCAGGGCCAGCGCAGGACTCTCTTTTCTCTCTTCACACATATATGCACACAGACCCACTCACAGCCTTGCCACCCCCCCCCCATCCTCTCTGAGCCCACGGTTTCCTCGCCTGAGGAAAGAGGGGATGGACAGGAATAGAGGAGACAGTGGGGATGTGACACAACAATGGCAGGAAGTGACTTCAGATCAATACAGATAAGAGCAAAACACTGACACAGAAGTTGCAAGCAAACAAACGTTCCCGGTGAAGAGGTAAACAGGGAACACACACACCGTGCCAAATAAATGTTACAGTTACGATATGTGCAAATTACTTCAAATGTATATAAATGTACATAAGCAGGTAAGAACTCTTTACATGACCAACACATGAGCTGATGACAATGTTTTCTAAATTGTATGAGCATACTGTATTCTTTGTGTTTTATGATTTACAATATAATTACTGTATGTTGCAATACATATCCGATAATGTTCTCAATCGCAGTAATCACATGTTAAAACCAAAGTAGAATACGCACAAGTGCACGGGGGAATAGTTGTATTAAAAAGTTAGGAAGCTTGCACAATATTTCATGTGTGGGGTTTGATAACGCCTCAAGATTTGACTTAAATTGTTAAATAACATGATAAAGAGTCCAACTGTAACTGTAACTGGCTGCAATTGTAGAGTTGGTGATGTAGACCTGCACGTAACACGAAATACCAACATAATACTGCCAGAAGAAATGTGCACAAAAAGTTGAAAGCGGGAAGTTGAAAGAGTCAACGGTGGGTGCAGTGTGAGAGGGGAAAGGCTGTTCAACAGGTCAGAGGTCACAACAAGGTCCCCGAAAAAAGAAAATCTGATAGGTCTGGAGGTTGTATAATGTGTAAACTGGAGCCTGCCCAACTTCAAACACATTTAAATCAGTGGAAATAATTGGATGATGCGATATTTTACAGCCAGAACTATGTACACAGACTGCAGAAATCAAAGATTTCAGAAAATAACAATAACTATATGACTTTCTTTCAACAAGTTGGTCTAGAATAGATTTGAGTTTTTGTAGTTTAACTTTAAAGACAATTGTTACTTAATCAATACATAAGCAGCACAGGATTTTAACCATTCAATCATTTAGATCTTGTAAAATTTTATTTGGTAACTTTATACGAGAAGAATCCATAACCTTGTTGCCCGACTCAAATGTTGTGCTTCTGTGCTTTTTTTTTTTTTGCAGAGAATAACCATTTCAAGGACCTCAAACGGGAAGAATAGGTCGGACAGTGACCTGAAGTTACCATGTGCCAAATAGTATAAATCAGTTTTATGATTCATTCACATTCAGTTACCATAAAAAGGAGATCAGGGGGTTCCCCGGGAGCGATCAAACAGGTGTGCA
This sequence comes from Pampus argenteus, assembly GCA_036937835.1. Lineage (NCBI taxonomy): Eukaryota > Metazoa > Chordata > Actinopteri > Scombriformes > Stromateidae > Pampus > Pampus argenteus. Next base: position 11,913,752 of record CM072877.1, read on the forward strand.
TTATCTTTTCCTGTTACAAATCATAGCAGAGTGTCAAAAAAACTGATGGTTTGAGATCATTCGAGCTTGTCCAGCTACTGTTATCCTGAGAAGAACCATAAAAGGACACGCACACTTCCTGTCCACCGTCCATTGAAAAGAGCATCTGTCTGACTCCTGACACCTTCCACTCCAACTCTGCTTCCTGTCCCACACATGCAGCTCTGCTACTTCAAAATTTCCCAAAAAAAAGTCCCAAAAAAGGTCTCAATGTGTCTCAGTTCAGATGCATATACAGTATACTGTAAACAGGAACCCCTCGCAATATAACAAAACAACACATTTGTTAAATGAACCAAAAAAATAGCCATTATAAGATTCCCAAAAATAGCATTTATAGCAGCACAATACAATTAGATTAGGTTATCCTCTTATTTTACATAGAGACACATACAAATATTGTTGAGCAACAATCTTATTTGACAGTGCTGCAGAAAAAGCACAAGAGTTGCAATCTAATATTGATACTATTCAAACTGTGTCTTTTGTCTTGTGCCCTTGGCCTCTACCCCCTTCTAATCCACCCTTTGGGCAGAGAGCATGATGGGAGGGATGGCAGGCAGGGGATAAAGGTGCAGACCCCTCAACCCTTGTTACCAAAAAGCTTTAGAGGAGCTTTATAGCTACTGAAGCCAGACAATAATCTCCCAGACACCTCACACATATGGCCCCATGAGATCATCCACCTCACTATACTCACCCACCCCCCATAAACGGCTCCAGTGTATAAACAGACATCACATGTTGAAGATCTGTTTACACACATTGATATGCTGTACAATTAAAAATAGATGCAACATTTCCTTGTACTAAAAAATGATGCCGGGGAGGGATATTGTCATTATGCTGTATGTAAAGTATAAATTGAGGTTTACTCCTACTGGCTGGTCTGTCTCATTGTACCTGCTTGGAGGTAAAATGCAGATTAACAATAGCACTTGTTCAAAACATGCCTCTTCTGTATTTGATCAACAGGAGTTTGTGAGAAAAATTTAACTGGAGTCAACGTTTGCCACAACACAGCACAAGGTTATCAAATATGTGCACTTTCATGGTTGAACACTTTGAAATGTGAACCTTGCCGTCTTATAGCACTTATACACCAACATAGCCTCTTATGGGCTTTTATTTGTTATTTAACATCAGCAGTAACTTGGAGGAGGAGAAAAGGCCACTCTAAACTGGGCCAAAAAGGTAAAGTGCACTATAATTTTAGTAAGATTTACTCAATAATACCATTTTTTATACATTCTTTTTGGCCACTTGATGTACATCATTATACTTTTATCTGGAGTACAAAAACTGATTTCGAAGAGCGGGTACTATGATGTTCTTGTACACAACACTCCTCTCTGCAACAAGCTATTGTGCCCCAAAATCTACAATTTTTCTCAGTGTGGTTATGGGTGCACGTCTGGGTCACGTCTCCTTCTCCTCCTCAGCACATTAACCATAAAGCCAGTCTCCCGTTACACCCTCTCTAGCGAATGTCACTGAGCACCAGCACAGAGACTGAGGTGGGGGGTTGGTGGGGGGGAAGGCGGGTGTGGTGGATTTTGGATTGAGGTGAAGGGTGGAGTTGGGTTGAGAAAGGGCGGACAAGCTGGTATTGTTTACAGAGAGCGAAAGGCACAAAAGAGATGGTGAGAGGCGCCACAAATACAAAAAAAAATCTTTTTTTTTTATGACAGGCATCCTCAGACAAATGACACAAAATGTCTCACAGAAATAGAAGCTGGTGTGACAGCTGCAAGAGAGATGCAGGAATGTGACAGGAGGAAGCTGAAAAATCTATCATCTCATGCACTTTGTGGGATAGTAGATGATTTTCTGTTGGGTGTGATACATCTAAATACTGTATATCAACTTTTTGTTCTCTTAAAAGGAACAAAAAGTGTGGCAATTTCTCAGTTGTAAAAGTGAAACACATAATTCAAAAGACAATGCAATTATATCCAAGGGACCCAATCTTGTACTTATGCAAACTTAAAAGTGTCTTGGTTTCATTGACTGGGTAAATTAAAATGTCGTGGAGAGCATTCTTGGCTGTTATGTTCTTGGACTGCAGCTGAACCCTGTCGAGAAAGAAGAAGAAGAAGAAGAAGAAGGCCTGTATATACGCAGAGGACTCCTTTCAGACACTAAAGGCTAATGGCTGGCTGAGGCGCTCTGGACGGTGCTGTGGGAATTCGCCCCATTTGAGATGCAAATTCCTCAAGAGCTGAAAGAGCCGGAGAAACAGGTGTCCGAGGAAGTGTGCTGTTGCTGCGTGGGTGAGTGAGAGCGGGTGTGAGGACATGAATGATAACACAGGGTGTATTATTGAAATCCTGCTTGTTCACTCTGGTCTGTGACACTTTTTCTCTTATTTTCTTTATTCAATATTTAAATAAGACAAAACTACAGGGGAGTGGGGGGAGCTTGTTGTCAGTAAAGAACAGGAAAATATGTTAGAGTTGCAAAATCCAAGAGTATCAAATTTTATTGATTTAAATGTAAAACAGCCTGTAGATATGAGGAGCTGATTTTAAATAAGAACAGAACAGATCAGAAATAAAGTCCCATATACCTACTTACTGAAAACAGCAGGCCTCAGGCCTAATCAGTGTTCTCTCTTGGTGGTTGCAATAATTACTAATGAGCATCTCACCAACCTAGTGTTTTGGTTCCTTCAATATTGTAACAGAATCCTTAAAAAACAAACAAACAAAAACATAGCAACAACAACAACAACAACAACAAAATTCAAATCAATCATTATTCATTTTCAGTTTTTAGATGGCAATTGAATTTAGTCTGATTCTTGGATGAAGCTAAGTGGTGCCATCTACTGTACATGACAGTATAGAAAACTTATACCAACTGATAACCTGCATGTTGGTTGGTTATGTTTAGATTACATTTTTAGAAAAAGAAAATACTAGCTTCAATGCACCTTTTTAAAAGTATTCAGAGGATATGGAAGGTAAACAGTGCTCCGCAATAGAGACAAAATAATAATAACGAACAAGGATGGAGGAATTTTTTGGAAGGTTGAATGGTGATTGCATACAAATGAATTAGGACAATTAAAAACAAATTTCTTCATTTGCAACATTTTAGATAAAAATTGCATCTACACATATGTTTTGTCATTGTCAAATTTATGGTTCCCTTGGCTTTGAATATCTTTCACACTTTTTTAAATAATTTATTCTGACATCTACACAAAAGCCTCTTTCATGAAAGTGCAAAGGAAACAAAAAAAAATAAATAAAAAAAAAAAAATAAAAATCACATGGTGGCATGAATTTCAGACTGAGCTAGTGTTTCAAATTATTTTTAAATAATGCTATCAGGGAAAAAAATAGCTGAAAATGATATTTGTACATTACATAGACCTAATGTTTAACTTGTATTTTTTTATTAAAACTTATTCAAAACTAAAAAGTAAAATTAGATATATTTAAGTCTGAAGATCCACTAACCTTTAAGTACAATTGTACAAAAACAGCTTTGCAGCATTCTTCAAAATGGCATTGATTGTATAAAAACATCATATTTCACTCAACATAAATATAAATCCTATGTTTTCCCAAACTGACAACTATCAAATACACCAAGACAATATGACTGAATAAACTGCTTGAACAACATACATCTTTAAAAATATGCATTAAAAATCTTTGGCTTAGTGGCACAAATATCCCTGAACACATTTTCCTTCATTGGATTCACACAGCTGGTGTCTACAAACCTTCTGCTGGTCACTGTTGAAACTGAAAGATTATCTTCAGAAGCCTTCAAGTGTTCAACAACAGCAAAGTAACTCATGGATGCAGCATAACAACATAACAGTCTAGACTGTGCAAAAAAAAAAAAAGACACACTGATAAACTGTGTATCTGCAAATTCGTGCGGATGACTGAGGTAAGCAAAGCAGGATTAATATAAAACTCTGCATTGGCAACATAGTGACTAATGTAGGCAAAGAGGAAGACTACAACGGTAATGTGCACTACAAAAGACTTCATCATTTATAACAAAGGAGATATCAGAGTAGTTTTAACAGCTCCACACACTAACAGGCTAAAACCTCATAGATGTCTATGTAATGTGTCCACAGTCGCCATCTGCTGTGGCTCCTTGGGAATTACTCATTTTTGATTTCCAAGAATTTGGAAAAAAAAAATCTTTAATGGCTGTACTACTGTGTTTAAATTACAGTAAACAGCGGCCTGTTTAAAAAGAAACCACACTGAAAAGTTAAGTTATGTATTAGAGCTGTTTTGCAATCTGAGCAATGGCATTTTTGCCAACATAGCTTTGATTGAAAGACATATTTAACAGATTCATCATTGAAATTGGTGTAGTAATTTCTACTAAGTCTCATAAACTATCATGACTGAAACTGTGAAAATATATTTTTAATTCTATAACTTTTCCTTAAGTGCCATTTTACTAAAACCTCTCATTCACAACTGCAACAGTCTCTAAGGTTCATCATGTCCCTGATAACTGAAACAGACGGTCGTGATTAGTGTCACTGATAAGTTAGAAAAAGACTGTATGGAATGACGTGTATGTGTAAACTGGTGACACTCACCCTGCTACAGGTAGGTGTCATGCTCTGAACTGCTCAGACTCTCTTTGGACCCTTGTACGGTCATGTGTGTGAGGAGAGGTGAAGGGTCACTGGGAGGAAGGTAAGGATTAACAATCTTCTGTGGTGGCAGGATTGTTTTATTCTGCTTTTCCTCTTCAGTCTTTCTACTGTCCTTGGCATCCTCCGCTGTCTCCCCATCTGTCTTGGGTGCCAGGGGAGACTGCACAATGATGGTGGGCCTCTGTCTCAGGTCCTGTCGGCTGGGTGGCTCGGCGGTCATGATGGCCTTGGCGCCGTGCATCCTGGGAGGGGATTTACAGTGCAGATCTCCATGGGACTCCTTCCAGCGACGCAGCTGAGCATTGTGTTCCTTCTCGATGTCTTTCTCAGACACGGGCAACTCTATAATCTGAAATACAGGTAGAGAATGGGTGAAAATGCCTCAGATTATCACTGTATACATGAAGAATAAGTAAATAGAGATTATGCATTATATATATATTATTAAGCATGTATTATATACATACTTTGCCATAGACACAGGAGGGCAAAGTCAAAAAGAAACCTTACATCCACAGGGACAACTGAGTGTGCAGGGTCAAAATAATAAAATGGATAACAGAGTTCAGGACAGAGACATTATAACTGTACCTCATGCACCAGGAAGCTTTCTTGCATGTACTGTGGCTGTATAGCTCGGAGTAGCTCCATCGTTTCATAGAGACCCTGACAGGATTTCAGCTTCTCTTGGGATCCCAGCATGCATTTCAGGAGAACCAAGCCTACTCTGAAGAGGATCTTGACTCCTGAGGAGAGGGTCACATCAGACAACATGCAGTGGTATATTATAACTTTATAACTCTTTTAATTACATTCCTTATTCCAACAAAAAAACATGTTTAATGTCGGGCTGCAACTAACAATTATTTTGATCATCAATTAACTCACCCTCACAAAGGAACATGTCCCATACTCGCAGCACTGAGACCCACGGTAGTGTCCGAGAGAAGGCGCACATGAACCACTCTGTCATGTACAGGATGGGCTCCAGCTTGTGTTTCTTCAGGTGACGATGGGCCACGGGAGACACCCGCCGCAGCAGAGCGTACAGGATCTCCCCGTCTAGCTGGATTGCCTCCTGTGGAGACAATGTGGACAGGGAGAACAGACTTCTTTCTCTTTGCTTAATCCGATTGTCTGATTATCTTGTCTTCATTGTGTTACCGGGATTATAACCACCTCGTGTTATTAGGTCATTAGCATATCAGCATCAAGCAAGAGACACACTGCCTGAGAAATCCAACACCACCACCGGTGCTCTGTGCTACCTAATGTTTAATGTTAATGTTAACACTGTGAATATGTAAACCTGTTAAAGTCAAGTTAGACTCTTAGACTCCTTTAATGTTCTTAAAATGCGCCCTTTGAAAAACGACTGTCTGTCAGGACCCTTACCAGCCCTGTACTGTAGTATCCAGGAAGGTATTTCTCACATATTTGGACAAGAACCCAGAAAGCATCCTAGGACAAAAAAAGAAAATGATAGTAAGCATTTGTATGATTCTATTTTTTATTTTATTTCTATCATTAAAGCATTAAGTATCAGCTTCATGTTATCATATATTAGAGAAACAATATGTGGAGAGGTTGAATCGCTGGTGTGTTTTCACCTCAGCTGGCATGTGCATCAGGAGTACAGCTGCAACGGGAGCCTGAGCCTGACAATATCCTTCCTCAGGACGATGCAGAGTGTAGGCCTTCAGCACACGGAACAAGTCCTGCTGCCTGCAAGTGTGATCGCATGTAAAAGTATATTGACAAATTATATTCAGCTAAATGATAGCAAAACAACAGACTTCACAATAGGCCTTCAGAAGACAGTTCTTACCCATGACCGCCTCTCGCTGCAAACATTTCGTGGAAGGGGAACTGACGATGGAGGTCCCTTTCAATAACATCTACCCATTTAGGATCTCCTGGCTGGATGTCCAGTGCCTAAACAAACACACAAACAAACATATACAATTTTAGTTTCCTATCTGCCTTTGTATGATGCAGGCATTTCTGAAGCTTAAATCCTCAGTGAAGTGAAGTTAATAACATAGACAAGATGTTAGCAGAGACCCAAATGTATGACTGACCTCAAACTTGCCCCGGTTTTGCTCTCTTTTCACTTTGGCCCCAGTTAAGTAGAGCCAAGCCCGTCCACGCAGCGATGGAGGGATCCCCTTTTGACAGCGCTCCTTCACCTGTTTATCAACATGTACAGTTACTCATGAGTCAGCAGAAAGCAAGACAAGGCAAGACAGGCTGAAAGGAAAACTGAATTTGTCAACACAACAGTGCACATCATTCCAGTGTTGCACAACTGATCATCAAAGATAAAAATCATGTGTGGCATGATGGAATTATTACAGGTTCTCCAGGTCAGTTTTTAAAAAAAGATTTTATGTTGTTTAGACTATCTCAAAACTGTTGCCATAACAACCATCTTCATGCTCCACAAGAGCACAATGAATATTGAATAAACTTGTGGAAGTGCAAATTTCAGTTAATAGAAATCTAAAATTTGGTGCACAGAGAGAAGTGATGTCAGATCCACTTTAGGTTTAGATTTTTTGAGCAGACCTTCTTGTGTTTTTTGGCCATCCACTTGTCCCAGCTGTTGAGCATCTCCAGCCATTTTGCCTCCCGCTGCCGCAGCACTTCAGTGGGGATTACTTCAGCACTGTGGAAAGAGAAGACAGGGTAAATAATAAAAGACAAACAAATTATTGTTTGTTTTAGTGAGGACTTTTACTGCAAGTTTCCTTTTTAACGATACAATACCCTTTATCAGCTCATACAAACAATGGCTATATGGTATGTCACTATATGGTATGTCACTTCCCTGTACTTATGACAGGGGAATCGTGTCATCAAGGGGGGTGGGACAGGGGCTCATCTCTTCCTTCTCCACAAAGGAAACCTACCCTCGGACAAAACAGTGGAATACTTCCCATTGGCAGCTAACTACATGAAAACAGGAAGCTGTGGGAGAACTTTCCCCTAGTTTAGTTCCCTACAAGCTCCTACAAAAAACATACACCAACATCTCCAGCCTTCACTGCAGTCCCATTCAAAATCTGAGCTATCATTTTGACGTACACACATTTCCTGCAATGATTACAATGGTTTCTGTAGTTCCTAACCTGAGGGCTTGTGAGTTAATTGGGAGCAAGATTGCACAACTTTTTTCCAAGTCAGTTTTTACAACAGTAAGGTATCCAAATACATATTGAAATATTTTTGTCTTGCTTGCAATCAGTGCTGGTAGTTTCAAAGTGTATCTGAAGCTAATATGCGGTTTCAGCCATCCAGATTAGTAGATATCTGTCAACCCTTTTTAGTGATAAAGTCCTGTTTTTGTTACTTCCACCACAGCACAACAGGAAAACAATGTCAAAACACAGAGAGGGAATTTGATAGTTTAAAAGTAGCTGATATCCACTTGATATGACTTACTGAAGTCTCATATAGGCTTCATATAAACTTTTAAATGCAGTGTGTATTTTAGCCTCCATCACATCCATTAAAAGCACATTTTTTAATAGCCAGTATGAAAAGGAGGAATGATTACAGAGAGGAAAACCTCTTTCAGTGTTCATTTGGGCACCTTACTCTTGTTTTAAGTCAGACTTATCCTTTAACGTACATAATTCAGCAGGTATCACTGTCTTTGCTCGTTAATGAAATGGCAGCTTCTTCCTACTGATGACTAACAGCGGTCACAGAAGTGTTTCTTGAAGGTGTTTTATCTGTGCTCACTTTTACCTGTTTTCAACCAAATGCAAGAAAAGAAAAAAATAAAGACTAGCAGACCGTGAAAACATAAACAAAGAAATAAAAGTTAAATCTTTAACAGAAATTAACGTTACGAAACTCCACTTACTGGTTTTCGGAGAACTGCTGAGCCCCACCGGTGAATCCGTACCTGTCCACCGGTGTGTCCCCGAGGGTAACACCGCCGTTTACCCCCAGGCCTGTCCCATTATCTGTCAGCTTCTCCGCGCTGCCCCGCGAATCGAGTCCATTTCCCTGCTCGGTTTTTGCCATTTAATCACAATACGTTCACATAATTTACCCCGAAGACCAGTCTTGAAACCTCAGCTAAACTCTCCATGAAGACGCCCCCGCCGGTTAGCTAGCTAGCTAGCTACAGTTGCTAGGAAGATTTGTTTTCTTTGTGTCATGATAAAAAAAAAATAAACAAACAAAAAAAACACTCCTCGCTTTGGTCACATAATTAATATTCAGCTCACACGAGAAGACGTCAGCCAAGAAACTACTGAAAAAGTCAAACGCGGGTCGTTAAATGAGCACAGTATCTGTCTGATAACTCCGAAGCTAACATGCTATCTAGCATCATCACCTGACACACATACAATCTCTGTGCTGTCAGCAGGAATGTAGGCTAGCTGGTCGCTACAAGGAAGCAGATTAATAAACAAAACATCCATGGCATCCTGTGTCTCTCCACTGCCATCTACTGCTGAAAACCATACATGCAGGTACAGTATTTACCTTTTATCATACAGTTTGTGTGCTCATAGTTTGGTTTTATTCAAGAAATTCATTTACGTTAAGGCAATCATTACAATAATAAAACCAAATTTCCATCATCTATAATCAGCAGACACTACGTGAGACATAAAACATTTACACAATGGTATGATATATAAAAATTATGAAATAAAGTAGAATAAAACATAAAATAACCCATAAAATGATAAATGAAGAAGACTCAGATCATTTTGTAGTAAAACACAGATGTTTGCCACATTTGGATTTCATTAATTTCAGGGATTAAACAGAGTTTTGAGTTTCATTATAGTAGCACGTAAAGATGGGCAGGGGTCAATAAAACATTGACTAAAAATAATAGTATTATAATCTACAACAGTCATTGGTGTGGTTTTGCCATTTAACCCTCCATGAATTGTTTCCAGAACAACTGGATATGAGAGCACGAAACAAAGACATGCTCTGTTGTTTCAATAACTACAGAAAACACTTACTTTATTACTTACTAATTACTTTCAAAGCCAAATTTTACTCTTAAAAAATCACTATAAAGGGTAAAAATCATTAAATACTTTGTAGTGCATTTCTTTTGTTTTGGGTGGAACTGGGTTTTTGAAGAAAAGGTATAAATTGTTTGTTATAAGTGCTTATATAGTTACAGCTAATAACTTCCTTGGTATAAAATGTCATTTTTCTACAAGAACTGCGTAATTTGGTTTTACATTGTATTTTATGACTTTAAAACCTAAAGGTAGTAAAGATCACATGCAGCAGGAATACCTCACCTTCCCTATATAGTGCAATTTGATAGTGTTATAAAATACTTTTTCTTTGGACCAATTCCATATTTGCACTGGAGCATCAAAGCAAACAATCTGTTCAAATTTAAGATATGAATTGCTTTGCAAAAATGAAAGATACATTACCATACCATTTACATTTTAGAAGCTGTAACAGAAAAAAAAAAAAAAAGAGGACCCTCTGAAGATGAAACACTTCACACGATGACTCAGATTTTGTATAAATACTAGATTCTTTATTTAAATATTGTACATATTTTAAAACATATTTACAGAAATTAGACCTGCATTGTTACTGTAGACATAGGTGTATCTTTCACACGCACAAACATTGCTGGAAATGGGACAATCGTACCATACAGACTGCAGAAGCACCTTTGAGAACTGCTTTGCTGGAGAGAAAGACTGGGGCAGACTTCGTTTACATACAACAACACTGGGCAACATGGCCAAGACGAGACAAGCTTGCAATGACAGGAAAGGCCTCTTGATTACAGGTCTAGCTATTAGTTAAGGCTGAAACTGTGCTCACCCTCACACTGTAAGTTCACAGCACCATTACCTATTTCACCACCCCTATCCTTCTACTATATTTTTCTATTCTCTTCAAATAAAGGGCCATGAAGTAAATACAAGCTCAGAACCTTTATACACAAACCATTCAAATACACAAAAACACAAACAGACTGCAACGGCGTGAAATTAACTTTTTTAAATGGCGTTATAGATTTTTAAAAAAAGAAGAAATCATGCAATATGGGACAGTACAGATATGAGGACAGGTAATATCCAAATAATGTATCCACCGTATAATAAAATTTGAATGAATGAAAAATGTGGTCATTGCAGAAGACGTGTGTTGTACTTCTGCCATCATATATGAACCGTTTGTAGCATCTTGCTTTTTTTTTTTTTTTTATAAAATAACCATGCAGGACCAGTGGATTTAATTATGGCAGCAGTTGTACAATTTCTACCGTGACTGTTAAGATGAACACAGTGACAATATTGGTCTCCACCAACACAATGTCAACTTTACAGTAGGGCTCACAGAGCACTGCCCCAATCATGTACTTATATATGGCTTTCCTTCTTTGGTTTTATAACACAACATTTGTTTTGATCAAACAACTATAGGCAAAGAAAACGCATGTTACCGTCCTCCTGAACATTTCCACCCACACAAAGATTCAGAGCACAAGGAATTTACAGTATTGCTGCATGATTGTGAAAATGTAATAACGTATATAAAGAAAATGTGGCTTTGGTGCACCTGCTTTCAAACTGTAAAGACACAGTCTGAACCACTGGAGTGAGATGTGAATTACCAATGTCTTTGATTCTTGTCATTTGATTAATTCCAGCACACACATTAACATGCACGCTTTTGCAATCAGGGTGACCATGTTCATATAAATCATGTCAAGTCACACTCACACACACCAAAGGAGAAGCAGCAAACAAATATAAAGAAGATAGTGAAACACAGAAATAAAAAATAAACCACACACACATCTGATTCTTGTTAAGATAGCTGGATCTTTTTTCATCCATCAAACATATTTCATGTCAGCTGACACTTTAAACTTCACCTTTAAAACCATGTAACATAAAAATATATATATCTCTACCTTTCATACCTGACCCATCATTGCAACTGTAAGCATTACCAGATGCTAGCTTTATCTTTGTGAGATAACAAATAGTAACATTAAATACAACACACGTTCAAATTACAACTTCTCACTTGTATAACACACACACACACACACACACACACACACACACACACACACACACACACACACACACACACACACACACACACACACACACACACACACACACACACACACACACACACACACACACACACACACTTTAATATCTTTCCTAACACACAACTGCTGGAGCCGTATAACTCAGCAATTGTCTTGTTCGTTTCAGCAAGTCTAAGTGGGGGATTGATAAAGCTCACTTCAAGATTGACATCTATACAAGAAAATATATTTATGAATGCATTTGTGTACATGTTCCACAACAGTAATGTTATAGGTCTTTGCTTTAAACAACCAAAGCGAAGACAACAGAAAAGGCCAGGACAGACCTACAAACACAAATATATTTACAACTTATCTGGATGTGCGCACAGACAGATCCCTCAGCCAAGTCATAACATCTGATTACCCTTCACATATTGGCTCTAATAAGTGTTTCTCTTTTGATTTCTCTAACAACATTACCAGCTAGCTCTTCCATTATTCACATTCCCAAACTTAACTCTTACCTCTCTTTCACCAGTAACACCAATTTATTCCCAACATCAGCTTCCCCAGGGCATCTATATGCATTATTCAAAACACTTTTAACAACATGAAACGGATTACCTAGTGGAACAACAGTGACGGATAGCTGGGTTCAAGAGTTAACTATCACTATGTTCAATAGAATCCTAAACCATGGCTTACTCCTCTTCCACATTTTTATACACAAGAGCAGCCACCAGTCCCACAGCCTAATTCCTTTTCAGTCGAACCAAACCGTCTCTTGCTCACCCCACCTAAGAAGTGTTGATCCCCCGCAATGAGACATGGGAGACTGAAAGGCATTCCCCCAACCCGCCGTACTCATCCCCTCCTGTGTCATGATCAACATGAAAAATGTCCTAGCTGCCTGCTTCCTGTCAACCATTCAAGCACCAAAACAAGAGGAAAAAAACAAACCGGCCCCCGCAGTGAGGAGCGTGTGTCGTGTTGGTTGGCTCTCCCTCGTCAGCCCATCGTATGCAGCGCATTTGAGAGGTCTGCAGGTGGAAGACTCAGGCAGACGGGAAGGAAGTATCGACCCCAGAGAAGCACACATACACTCTCACACACACTTTTTCAGTCTGTATATTCAGCCACAATGGACAACAGCACTGTGATATCGTCTGGCTTCCCTCCTGCAGAACAAGACAAAAAGAGTGTGAGGAACCGTGCCAAACCTCATCACCAGTTCAGACAGAGTAGGCCTGGGTGGGCTATTCTGGACTCATTAACTCAAAGGCAATTCTTGATTTACCTTTGGCCTGGACTGAGCATAGGTAAATGCAGCCTAAGGTGATAAATATGTAAATATGTGTCCTCTATATGCATTACTTTTATACATATATGGACACCATATATGTATAAATATATGTATTATTTTACATTTTGATAGACATTTTCATCTGTCTTACATGCACTATATAAAACATTGTGTGTTGAAAGAGACAGATCTGAAGAACCTACTCACCTCTTACATTCAGGCCATTGTCACAGGCAAACTGTGCAAAAGGGGACATATAATTGGGATCATAGGCGAGGTCGTGAGCTTGTTTTGCAATACTCTGTGCAGTCTGCAGGATGCTGTCATAGTTGGTAGCCTGACATGACAAACAAAACAAAAAATATGTACCTAAATATATGTATGACTTATAGACACACACGAGGATGTATGAACAAGCTGACATAAAAAGTGGCACCTTGAGTTTTTTGAGCTCCTGAAGAATCATATAGTCCGGCATATTGTCAAAGAGGCCATCAGTCGCAGTCAGGATGATGTCACCGAGCTGCACGTCGAAGGAGGAGCTGTCGGCTGCTTCGGGACTAGAGGAAAAACCGTGGCATGGCAAGATCAGTCACAAGTGAAACAGGAGCACACTTCATCTGGGCTCCTGTCAACAGTTTCCAGTGGAGTAAAGCAGATCAGAAGTCACTCTGCCAAATCTTGAAGGCGGATACGGTGTGAGCGTTTAATCTGACAGCTGACTCGAAAACAGCAAGTCTTTGCCAGATGCAGAGGTGCCATACCAAAGACTTGAGTTTAATTCCTTCCTTTAACCTTACATTCTTGCCTCACCTTGAGGGTTTTTATTTTTAAGTGATTTAATCACAGTCATAAAGGCACCTTAAAGAGGGATGCTTAGCTGGTCAACGAGCTTTATGTGGGGGAAAAAAAGAATTAAAAAACAAGAACTCATTAATGGATTAGAAAAGCCTTTGTTAATCAGGCTGCTGTTGTCACAATTCAAACCTCTCAACGCTTGTGTATTGTGTGTCTTGTACTTGAAATATTAATTAATTGGGAGACATTTTGTTCTGAGAGAACTGAAATGCTACCTGCCTAGTGTCATTAACAGGTGCTGGCATAATGCAACAGAAGCAAACTCTGGACACATTGTTCTGTGTGAATGCCCAGAGCACAAGTAGTTTTCATGTTCCCCGAGTGTTGTCATTCAGCATTTATGGTTCGGTTCTTAAGGCTTGTTTAAAGTTCAAGGTATTTTACCATTTTTGCCTTAATTGGCTCTTAATTAACCAATTTGGGTGGAGGGCACCATATGATCGCTATTTTGTCTCGTCAATGTGCTACAGTTTAGCTTTAAATATGTTAACTTATAAGCTATCCTGAATGCTTTACTCCACTTAGCTTGCTAAGACTTATGATATATGATCTTCTGATTAGATTTAAAGGGCTACAGTAAATAGCTTTACTGCTTTGAAATTAAGTTAATTCACAATCATGTTGCATCATTTTCAAATTAATCCTGTAAAACCGCATGCTTCTTTTCCCGATTCATATGTTCACATGCTGATGAGTGTAGTATTTTATTAGGTTGCGATGATAATATGTCCACCAAAAACAATGAACTGGAACAGGAAATGAGATGATTTTCCATGCAGCTGATATAAGAAAATAAAAATCAAGTAGTTAAGGTGTCTGTGACGAGTCATAGCCTAGTTTGGCCAACAAGCTTGTGTACACCTGCACACACTGTAAAGGTGAAGTGTGAAACGAAGGCTGGTCTTGTTTTATCTGCAAACATTGTCCGAACATTCCTACTGCAACTATATTCGCTGTCCACATGAGAGGATGAGACAGGTTTTAATACATACACTGAGCTAGTTTTAATTGCTTAGCATTTGTCACTTTTCTGAATTTAGGAATACAAGAGATTTACGCACTCACCTGTCACTGAGCACCACCCCTTCAGCTCCTGGTGGAGCAATGGACAGCTGGAAAGGTGTGTTGAAATAGTGCTGTTGCTCATCTGAGCGATGAACCACCTCTCCTCCCCGAACCACCAGGAAGCCAGAGTCGCCAAGGTTACATGTGTGTAGTTGGTGACTCCGTCGATCCAGAACCACAATACAGGCTGTGCTGCTCCCTATAAACAGAGCAAGACAACAGTAGAGTTATAACTAGATAGAGGGTATGATGAGAGGACATTGGAAAAGAAAAGTGATGTTAGTTTTTTATGTGAGGATACTATAAAAGTGAAAATTCAAATATATTATAACTTTCATCTTTTCGAATTATGCTGATTCTACAAGTATAAATATGTTGGTCTATAAAAATGTGACACAAGGGCCATGTTCTAGATGCCTGGTGACTGCAGCCTTGGGAGCCAAGTAACCTTGACCAGGGAAGGTCAAGCACACAACTTGTTACGACTTTCCAAAATAGAAATAGATCTTCGTGACACGGGTGGGAGGAGGTAAACATTAAGCATCTGCACTGGCTGTGGCTGACGGGTATTGAGTCACAGAAGAAATGTGACCTTTGTCACATGTTTGACATGTCCTCGCTTTTAAAATCTCTTCAACCATCCTGTAGTGTCAATTACAGATGGATTCTTGGCCTTTTGGACCTCTGGTATGAAGCAAGTATTACCTCATTGGTAGGATTCAGGTCTAAGCCTGAATTAATCAAACCCAACCTCCCTTGCTTTAATAAATTCATTCTTACAGTTTTACTATGCAAGAAAAAAAAGGCTTTTCTGCAAGTAATATTATAGTATGAGATATTCTGCATACATACTGCTTACAGTCTAAATCATCCTGTGGTTATTTTATTTATTTCTGAGATTGTGGTTGTTCACATGACTCACCCCACCAGTTACTCTGTGTGTACAATAATGTATTATCTGCATGGGGGTTTTGAACCAATGTGTACTCACCTAACAGGGGAACTTTGTTCTGTAAGAGCTCATAGTAGCCAGTGGTCAGGATACCCACTGGATTACTGGGGGTGAAGCGTCCCTCTTTCACCAGTCGCTCACACGTTCTCATTAAGGTGGCAGAGAACTGAGACGGGTCCACGCCATAGTCACGCCAGCCACCTACACCATCTGCTACACCTGATAACACAAACATGGGAATACAGCTTCCAGTTTAGTTGTTTTTGTATTATGTGACCTCCAAACGCTGAACTGAAATAGAAACCACTGTTAAGCACTGAACATTTTTCTCAGATGCATTGTTGATTTATTTAATCAGTCATGTTTGTGTTGCCCTACAATGTTTTTTTTTTTCATTGTATTTGTTTTACAGTTGAAATTATATTATATGATAAATGATATATGAGAACTTTACTGGATATATGCATAATATGAAGCGCAATAGCCATAGAGTTGGTGGCAGGTACATGCTGTATGTATGTAATGCATACATTATTTCTATGCCATATGAGGAGAATAAAACCACTCTCAGAAGCACATGTTTCAGTTTTCTTTCTACTACAAACAAGAAACTGAAAACACAAAACACGCCCTGGGTACATCACCAGAAAGTCCCCTTTGCATCCATTACTGTTACTAAAAGTCAAGGTTATTAAACTGTTGTGGCATCCTCTATCTTGAATACAGACTCCAGCTTGCCATGTGTAACATGTGAAGCTGTGGTTGAGCAATTGCTACTAAAAAAAAACATTTCCCTTAAACATTTAAGACTCAACAATGCTTGCAAAAAAAAAAACCAAAAAAAAAACAACCTCCACACAAACTCGCCGTTTATGTGTCGACCAAGACACGTGTTTGGTAAAACATTTGGCTGTGTTTACCCTCCTATCAGCTGGGCGGCGAGGACAAAGCAACTGCACTCAGCTAGGCTATTAGCAATATGGCTGCCTCCTTACTCAACCATATTGACCTTTGCAAGACATTGCCGTGCTTACTCTGAGAAACTGGAATATCGGAGTTTTTCCAGCACTTTCCACGTTTAACTAAACTTATCTTTAGATCCCATTTTGATTTTCTTTCATATATTGCGCCGCCGCTGCGTTATTTGCCAGTTGGAGCTCATATAGGTGAAAGGTCAACTGGTGTTACACTGCGAAAATACCCGCCGACATCACATAACGCATTTATGCATAACATGAGGTGACTGCAACGTCAATGTGTCCTCTGCAAGCATCTTCCTGGCTAGTTTAGCTAAAGATAGCTGGGACTACGATAGCAAAAAAAGGGGGACAATATGGAAGAAAGGGTGGGGGTGCTGTGTTTTCATCCGCACGTGTAGGACGGATCACTGAAGGTCACCCGGAACACATTTACGTTACCGTTTTATATGCCGGAGCGAGCTTACCCAAAACATCCGCGTTCCTGTGCCGAGCTATGAAGCATGCATCGTCCCCGTAGCACATCCCTTTCTTCAGGATCCCCTTGCGAAAATCTTTCCCGAAGCCATAACTGGCGGAGACCAGGCTGTAGTCCCGACCGTCCGTCTGAGAGAGTCCGCCCAGGACAGCCCTGGCTACCAGTCTGCCATAAGACAGTACAGATAACATCCCCCAGCAAGGAGCAGCCCCGTTTTGATTCAAGCCCCCGTCTCTGTCTCTCCCTCTTTACCCGACCTAGCCGCCTGCCTGCTCGGCTACTTCTTCTTCAAAGCCCCCGGCTGACTTGTCTCTACCCGTCCATTCAACCACGACACGGCACGCTTCCGTGAAATAGTAACGTAGCTCCAGACGGTGCTTTAAACTCGTTAAAACGCCACCGTGTTGACAATATAACGTCTGTCTATGTTCCAGCTGTGGGTTTCATAAACGCGATTCCTCCGCTCGGCTCGCTGCTTCCCGACATGTTTCCTCCCTACCGGACAGAAAACGCTGAAAGTACATACGGGTGTTTGCTGGTTTACAATCCTGACGTCACGGCTAACTAGAATCGTCCAATGAGAGAACGGTTCAACTATTTATTTATTTGTTTATTTAACATTTTTAATTCATTCTGTATTACCACATGGTAATATACAAATATTAAGATACACAATTGCAGCACATATGACGAGCAGCCAGCCGTTAGACCGTGCATACGTTAAGTTGCGTAGGCTTCGGGTGTGCACCTGTTCTATCCACCGTGATGTTCAGTCATTTTCAAGCTATTCATTAAAACGTAACAACGATGAAATGAGAATGAATCATAGAATTAAATGTTTTAAATCATTTTAACTATACCATTTTTTTACATTCTAATTTTTTTTTTTAACCGATTTTCAGTCTTCAGATTTGACCTGTGTAAGTATAGTGATTTTTAATCTGGATTTGGTCTATTATATATATAATAGTATATATGAGTAAGTAGTTTAGGTGTCCATAAATAACTGGTATAAAAAAAGTAATGGTATATGCTCATTGAAGGTAAAAGACGAAGGTTTTCTGAAAAATAAAAACCCTTATTTGTTGTTTTTTGTGTGTTTTTTTTTTCTTCCCAGAATGCGGGGTCGCTACAGTTTCCCATCCCTGTTTCCCCCAACCCGGTGGTAGCTGTGCCTCAAAGCGAGCGCACCCGATCCAGCCCTGACCGAGAGCTGTTTATAGTCCTGTTATTTCACTGCAGATGCCGAGAAGCCAGTGACGCACCGTTACTGAATTCCCGTCGAAGCACACAGCTAAATCGGAAATTCACGGTAAAATATATTCCGTTATACTCAATGTTATAATGTTATATGTTATAGTTACTTGTCCTTGACGCGAGAAGAAAGGCGCCGTTATGTCCGTCGTTACGCCATTATAGTGGTTGATTATCTAAGCTAATGGCTACACGGAGTGACAATGAAGAAATGGTTTGTTAACGTTACCCATTGTATTAGCAGTAAAGACGGGTCTTTTGTGATGTATATATGTGAAACAAAAATAAGATCAAGTACTAAATGAGATTATATACTGCTATATGCCCTATAGAATAATATAAATGGGTACATAATAATCCACTGTTGCTCTTGTTGATCACTGGGAGGAATAGGCCTTCAATAGAGAAAAACAAGTAAATGCAATGTTTGTTTTTATGTTACTTGATTTTTTTTGTGTGCTTATAACCTTGAACATTTGTCTTTAGGGCAATCATGGGGAGGTTGTGTGAGGCGGCTTTGGTGTCCCTTCTTATTATATCTTTCCTGAATACTGAATTGACATGTGCTGGAAGGACCAGCGGTAGCAGCAGCAGGAAGACTTCACTTTCTGGCAACAAGGGTGGGTCACAATCAAAACCAAAAACCAATCCTTATCCTTCTGGTGGAAGTTACCCTCATCCTGGAACAGGCAACACAAATCAAGGAGGATATCCCAGACAAAATCCAGGAGCCGGTAGTTATCCCAAACAGAACCAGAACCCTGCAGGTGGCTACCCAGCAGCAGGTGGCTACCCAGCAGCAGGTGGCTACCCAGCAGCAGGTGGCGCCCCAGCAGCAGGTGGATACCCAGCAGCAGGTGGCTACCCAGCAGCAGGTGGATACCCTGCAGCAGGTCGCTACCCAGCAGCAGGTGGCTACCCAGCAGGTGGTGGCGCCCCAGCAGCGGGTGGATACCCAGCAGCGGGTGGATACCCAGCAGCGGGTGGATACCCAGCAGCGGGCCGCTACCCAGCAGCGGGCGGATACCCAGCAGCGGGCGGCTACCCAGCAGCGGGCGGCTACCCAGCAGCGGGTGGATACCCAGCAGCGGGCGGCTACCCAGCAGCGGGTCGCTACCCAGCAGCAGGTGGATACCCAGCAGCAGGTGGATACCCAGCAGCAGGTGGTTATCCAGTCCGAGGGGGAAATACAGGACAGGGTTGGGGTGTGCCTGGTGGAGTTCCCGCAGGGGGTTATCCCAACTGGAACCCCAACAATAAGATCCTCAGTCCTCGCTATGGTGGAGGAGGCTATGGACATGGTGGTTATGGCATGGGAGGGTCTCCCTTCTCTCATTCTGTGCAGAGTATGGGATACAAACCCAAGTCTTCCGGTTTTGCCAAAAAAGCTGTGTTAGCAGCAGGCGTTGGTGCTGTAGCTGGAATGGCTGTTGGGTATGGACTAGGGCGCTTCCCTCGACCACATTTCAATTTCCGCAACCCTCAAGAAGAGTACTACTACAACAACTACATGTATCGTCAATATGGCTCCCGCTCCACAGATCAACAAGACTATGGCCGTGATTATGTCTACAAGCCTCCGCCACGGGCAGAGCCTTATGATAAGTTTATGCAACGCTGTATGAACAGGACTGACCTTCTTAAAGATCAGAATAGCACCACTTCTAATTCTACTCAGAGTGGAGGCAATAAAGAGGATAACGACACCGTCAGCATTGAGGAGATTGGATACCCCGCCCTAATTGAGCAAATGAAGACCCGGCGCTGTGTTGAGCTGTACATGGCGTACTCTGAGCGCTTTCTGCAGAAACAAAGAGCTGAGCAACAGCTGAATCACAGCAGCCCTCTGAGGTATGGGCCAATTCAGCTTTTCTCCACTCTCTTGATGCTTGTGTCCAGCATGCTCCTGCTCCAGTGAGGACAATTATGTTTCCATTCACCGTCAATGGATTCTTTGTCCTCTATTATATCTGCACGTCAACATTGTGCTAACCTATATTATCAACAATTGATGTATAATTACAAGGTCGTTAATCAGTCATTTAGTATTGCAACAATGCTGTGCATATAGTAAACATAGCAATGCATCTTAAGAGGCAGCATTTTCGATTTTTTGGTTAAACCATCAGATTTATGTTGTACAAGCTGCACTACTTTCAAGAATTTATTTTGCACCTGTGTTCTTTGCACCTTTTCACTCCACACTATTAGGCACTGAATGTACAGAGTGAGATTCAGGGTATTTAATTTCAGTTTTTGTCGCAATGTATTATGACAATATTTATGTATCTATCTGCT
Source organism: Pampus argenteus (assembly GCA_036937835.1). Lineage (NCBI taxonomy): Eukaryota > Metazoa > Chordata > Actinopteri > Scombriformes > Stromateidae > Pampus > Pampus argenteus. The sequence continues at coordinate 11,934,687 of CM072877.1, forward strand.
ACTGTGTAGAATAGGAATGTGACACTAAGCGTTTCATACTACAGAAACATCCGACTAACATCATAACATCATCCATCCACCCCTTGCGTTCATACTGCACAATCCAACAGGCAGGTTTTTGCAATTGGTTAGATATGCTTAATAAGAAGGAAATTGTATTTTCAGTGTTTTTCAGCTTTCAATGTAACTGAACAGATAACAAACTTCAAAAGTGGACTTTCAGAGCAGATCTCCAGATTGTCAGAGCAAAGGGTGTAATGTTATATTTGGCAATGAAGCATTTTGAGGTCCCCTCACATGGGGCAAAATGTGAATAATGTAAATAATTTCTACTTCTCTGGTCCATGTTGTTTGTCGTTCAGCTGCCTGTGAAATGGTGAATTGCATGTAGTAGTCCTCAACAGAAGGGTGGCATCAATGAACATGTGTCCTTTGATATGCAGAATATGACGTTATTAGTGGTGTTGCTGCCTTGCCTGCAGCAGTGGAGGACAATAGGTTCGGTTGTTGTCCCTTTTAATCTGTGGAGTGCAAGCTCGGTGAAAGCTGGGATTTAATATTTTTTTTAGCAGACGAGGTCCACAACAATTCAACACTTTAATCTTAAATTCTCACTTCCTGGCTCTTAACCATCATATTATACATTCATGCTGTCGGTCTGGGTTTGGAGATTTGATTACATACCATGTGCCATGGTTTCATGTTTCCAGGCCTAAGTTTACAGATACTCTGTAATTGTCCAGACTATCCAGGCTGCTTGGTCGTGAGCTGGTCAGTGTCTCTGCAACGTCCTCTCATTTAATACATCATCCCATAACTCAGTGAGGTCCATAGTTATAATTCAGGCGTTGGTAGGCCTGTAAATACCTGTGTTTCCCATTGAGTATTTATTTATTTGTATTTTTGTGGGTCCTTTATTAGTTTAGTTATGATGTTTTTCTTTTTTTATAGCCCAGTAAATGCATTTCTATATTCAACCCAGAACCAGAAAATGTTTTTATTTTATGTTTTGAAATTAAGGTTTCATTTTCATACAAAATAGGCTGTAGAATATCTGTGAAGTGCACTTATTTCCCTTTAGGATCAGATATTCAGTAACTGTCTCAATCTGCTGGTTCCTCCTTGCCGTTGTAAACGCTTTGTGTTACTCATCACTTGATATAACTAACATAATTAATATGGTTTGTCATGAATGTGTATGTGTGAAATAAAACATGTTAAAGAAATAAGTTTCCCCTGCCTGAATTACATAATTTCACAAACATTATCACAAAGATTTACTTCTAATTCCTTACCATTGCAGTGACTTGCAGTTCATATGTCAGCCACCATTTTGATGGCAAGTTTTTGTTATTCTGTTACTATTGATAATTTGTCTTTAACGCAGTTTATCTGCTCTTTAATAATATTACCATTTTAAAGAAAATACTTGGGACAACCTCATCCTATATTAGTCAATAAAGAATGAAGAAAGATAATTAGTTTAAAAGCAGCTTTTATTTTAATTGCATTTCACAAAAAGCATCTGTAATTGATAGAAATGTCTGTTTTCCTAGTGATAAAACATCAGATTAAATCACCCTTATCCAGGCTGCTATCAGGAAAGGCACCACATATCCAAGTGTGAGAAAGATGTTACTCATGTGAGCAGGTGCAGACGCTTTAACAAAGGCTCTCCAGCGTGACTGGTTGCGAAATCTTTGGCCTTCCTGGTAGTAAAGCCGTTGTTCTTCTCCAGAGGACTGGCCATGATGATTCTTAGATCCATGCTTTGGCTTACCTAGGAACCCCAGCCCGTACCCGGTGCCTGTGCCTCCCAGCATGCCAGCTGCTGCTGCTCCTGCCCACTTCAGGCCCTGCTTGGAGAAGCCACGACTTTGAGAGGAAGGCGCTTTGTTACCATCATCTTTTTTTCCATCACCCTTTTTTCCACTGCTGAAGATACCTCCGCGTTTACTGTAGGCATACTGTGCACCTGGGCACAGAGTTGCCATAAGCAACAGCCAAACCCACAGTGACACAAGCTTCTGCTGGCAAGTCATTACTGGAGATCTGCGCCCTGCAATAACATATCACCATCATCATCAATGCTGAGGGAGAGAACACTTACTTACTTACTTGAGTTACTAGAATTGATAATATTACACATTTAGAACAGTATATTTATTTGACAGGCATAGAGGGGCCTTTTAGGTCTGTTGGCAGCCATTCAAACTGGCATTACAGCTTTTGATTTTGCTCAATGCACATCCAAAGTCACATGCTCACCAGCACAAACACAACAGACACATCTAGAACAATCCACATTCTTTGTCAACACTAGGATTAGCTGGCCATTATGTGTGTGTGATGCATATTTCTCCCTTTCATGATGCCAAGCTGTTTTTTTTTCGGCTTGTGATATGCAGTACACATTTCTATAGCTTGTTACAAAACATATGAATGATTCAAAGGGTGTACATATGCAGCTGTATGGATGTTATTGCAATGGATTTGGAAAGAGGTCATTTCTAAAATGTTCAATTACAAAGGTGCTGATTAAAATAGTTTCGTTGATATAATACAAACCTAAAATCTTGCATTTATTAACATAACATCAATTAAATGTAAGAGTTTTCTTACCTTTCTGACTGGTCACACAGAGAGGTCGTGATGCTGGAGCGGCGGTCCTTTCTCAAACCATTTACAGTACAGTGCAGCAGAGCAGCATGTTGGTTTTTAGTATCAATTCAATACCAACATTCACACAAAAGAGCCAGCAGAGCCCCTCCCCAAAACAAACCATGCTTTGCCATTGGTTCCAGATCAATAATATGGTACAAGTTGAATGATTTCTGCTGATGGTGGCATTTCACATACAGTTTGTGTCAACCGGTTTTCTCCCATTATTCAGCAAATACAGACGCTAGTATATACTTAATAAAACTTTTTCTATCACATGTTTCTGCCAGCTCCACCTGTAGGATTATATTATTTACATTATTACTATATTTATTTAGATATATTTCTATAGGATGAGTGTTTCCCTCTCCTCTTTAGCTTTACATATTTGAAACTACTCCATGACATGACATGACATGGCAAGAGAGTGCAAGAAACAGTTATTATATTATAAAAGAATTTGTGAATTATTAATGCACATTTAATATAACATTGAATGTGCCTTACAACATATTTTTAGAATGAATTTTTACATTGTTGATTTGTATCTCAGACTCAATGCCCTTACTATGTTAAAATATAATAAATATTGACATTCAAATGGCAATTAATGTACAATAAAAATAGATATTTTTTTATATTTTCATATTTGTGGAAATATCAAAAAAGTGTTACAATGCTAAGTATATAATGTTTATATAATATGTTATATTATATAGTATATTTGGTACAGAGGAACAAGTGTAGGTATTGAGGGCACCACTTTGGACAACTGTAGTTTTGTTCAGTTAAACTTGTAACAAACTGCGTGTAGCAAATTGCATAGAGCTTTGTTTTATTGCTTTTATGCACCTTTACTGTTACACAACTTCAAATACAACGCAACACATTTGATGCAGTTTTTTGCTAGATTATATAATTTATCATATTACATTTTAACTGTGTCTTCATATTGTGAAGGAGGACATCCCACATCTGCTTCCACTGAACCAGCAAAATACAAGATGCTAAGAAGATAAAAAATAGTCACATTTACATCATCTGTAGAGACACAGATGATATTTTATTTGTACTGCTCATCTCTGTGAGTAAATTAGGATGTAAAGTAGTAGAAGAGATTCAATGGAAATATCAGTTGGTGCAGGAAGATTTTTATTTGAGCAGGTTTTGGGTTGACATGACAACGACGGTATCATGTTCACACAAAACAAAACATAATTATTTCTTTACAGTATATTATATTAACAAAAGTATCATCCCGCTTATGCCTTAAGTTTCAAGAGTGGTCAACAATAAAAACTCTTTGTGTTCAATGTGCATCATGCTTTTAAATGTTGGGCAAACATCCATGCTCATCTGGCACTTTTTATTTTTATTTTTCACATTTCATTCATGTGCAAAAATAAAACTGTCATGCAAAGAAACATTTTTTTTCTTCGAGTGCATAGACCAGTTTTACTTGGACAAAATAATAGTGTTCGGTTTGTATTAAAATGTATTGCATGACCCCGTTTTTCATTTTTCAGAACGAATGAGGTTATTTCAGGCCGAGAAGCTTGCAGGTGGAAGCACTATGTGGCATTACTGATCCACGTCCACAGAAACTATATGACATTTTCAAAGAGCTGCATGGAAGACATTATACTCTCATCCTGTTGAGAAAAGAAAACAGATGCAACAGAAAGAAATGTGGTCAGGTCAGTCAACATGTGGAATGAATGCTGATTCCTATGGTGGGTTTACCTTCTGGCAGGTTTCTATGAATTCATCAATAGTCACAACTCCATCTCTGTTCCGGTCCATTTTCTGTAAAAAGGTCAGACATTGTTTTTACTACATGACAAGGAGACATTTTTAATCGAGTAGGTAAAGTCTAGGCGGAGCTTTAGGTTTTTAGTTTGCAAGGTTTTTTTTTTTTGAGAATAAAAAAAATGTGTAGGATTGTTGGATATGTGAGTCAGGAGATTCAGATGAATGCATGATGAGACGTTGAGAAGTTATTGACCTTTGTCCACTGCTGTCACTAGAACTGCAAAAAACATGGTTACTAGTTAAACTATTAAACTAAGAAACATTTGCACACTTTGTTAAAGTGACAGTGTGTTATCCAACTTAAAGGCACCTTTCTTGTGCTCCTGCATTTCAGTTGGGTTTGCTTGACGTGAAGTGGCTGCAACAAATTTATTTTGTTTGACTTGATTTTCTTTTTTTTTTTTTTGTTGCAAATCAATAGAATAAATCACAATACACATACATTTTGACCCCCCTTTCCTCCCTTCCTGCCTCTAGTGGATTCAGAGATAACGTACCTGGAAGAATTTCTCCACATGTTCAAAGGGGGAATCGTCTCGTACGCTCGGTAAAGTATACCTGCCCATCATGTCATAAATGGACGTCATTATTGCCAACATTTCCTGCAGGAAACCAGACAGATGTACATTATCTGCAGAAATCATGACACTGCAACAGATTTTGATATTTGAACAGATTTTAATATTGTTGATATTGATTGCACCTCTTTAGTAATGTAGCCGTCCTTGTTGATGTCATATAGATTGAAAGCCCATCGAAGTTTCTCTGTAACAGAGCCTCTCAGCAACACAGACAATCCTAACACAAAGTCCTGTAAAAGCAAGAGAAAATGAAATTATTAGCTTTCTTTAAATCAAGATCATTGTTCTTAAAACTAAAGCCCTGCCACCCAAATGACCCGGAGGACTCACCTCAAAATGGATGGAACCATTTCTGTCCATATCAAATGCGTTGAACAAGAAATGTGCATACATGGTTGCATCTGAGGACAAGGGTTAATCGACTTAATACTGATTGTTCAGACACGTTAGTTTGTAGTGTCAGTTGCATACTTTACCTCCTTGAGGGAAGAACTGTGAGTAAATAATCTTGAAAGTTTCCTCATCCACTAATCCACTGGGACATTCCTATTGAAAGAACAAACAAACGTTTATTGTAATTTCAGTATTTCTATTTAGGCAGTTTAATCCTATAGTCTTAAGGATTGAGACTGTTGTTTAACTAGTCTGGTACATTTTCTGCAGCATAATGTTAAAGTTTGTGTCATGTAGTGCAGGACTAAGACCACTAGAGGGAAAGAAGAGGACGGTATCCAAAAGCTGCCTTAATTGCAGAAGGAATTGATGAGTGAGGCCTTCTGTGCTTTTCAGTAGATTAGTCAGTAGCAGTAAAAGTAAGAGCCTAATGGTGCATATGTATAGTCTAATAGGAGTTACATATAATATATATATATATATATATATATAATGCATGTGATAATACACTTAAAACAGAGCCACATGCAATATTTTCATCCTTCAAGCTCTGAGTGTGAGTGATGATGCTGTTCTATGTTACATACATTCATGTTCTGTTACATACATTCGTGTTCTATGTTACATACATTCATGTTCTATGTTACATACATTCAAAACTGGTTTTGAGTTACAGTGTGTTCACACTCGACATGAGACAATGTGCTGTTGATGTACACTATTGTACTATATATATGTACTATTATTATATAGTTACATTTTATATACTAACTATACAAAAACAGTATTTTATGACAATTAGTGTATATTACATACTGTATGTAATTAGTATATAGTATGGAACTTTAACAAAGCACAGGTGTTGTCTGTTTCTCTATAAATACAGCCTATATCTGTGCTTTTCTGCCCTATGACATGTCAAAATGTTCAGACAGGTCTGTTTATTTATTTAAAGGTACCTTGCACAAATGTTAATAAAGGTTTTCTTACAGTATTACTCTCACCACAACTAATTATGTGCCTCTTTAAAGGTGCAAGCCTCATACAACATTTGCAAAGCCAGCTTTGTTTACATCAGCATGTGGTTCTTTAACGTCATTTTGCTACAGCCACTTATTATCAGTATGAATTACTACCCTCTGCAGTCCACAAAAATATGTATCAGGTCACCCTCAAACTTGTGCATGCGCATCCTTGCGCAAAATATTTAAAGAACAAATGTACCTGCTCATCAAAACCGTTCGAGGAAAATTTTGACGATTATATGGCCAATAAACATGACCATAAGTATGTGGACTGCCTGTCTATGTTAATGTTTTTGGCGAAACCCTTCCGTTCCAGTTAAAGTAACTCCTAACGCTATACGGCATGTGACTTTATTTTAGACCAGTGGTTCCTATCTTGGGTCTCGACAAAATCTTCTCATCTAATCTTTGCTTTTTTTTCTTCTGTGAATTACTAGATAATGTTACCGCTTCAAACATCTAAAATGTATTCAAGTAAAACAGCGTGAGAAAGACTTGAACAGCTGTTGAACTGGTTACAACCCATAAACATACACAACCTCAGCAGTAGTCCTACGTTATGGAAGGCCAAATGTCCGTAAAGAAATGGTTTTTAAAATGGTTTTTACTCACATTATATATATATATATGTATATATATATATATATATGTATTTTTATGTATATTTAGGTGTTGAAGAAATTGTAAATTGTCTCTGAAAGTTATTCTTATTTAACAGCTTCTCTGCCTCAACTGCACCTGTAAGTCACAGTTGCAATCTTTTTAATGACCTTTGAAAAAAAAAGAAACAAGCTTGTCCACTTGAGGAAAGTATTGTTCTCTTACATTTTTGAAACCTCTGTATAGTGACTGAAGCTCCTTCCTGGTGAACTGGGTCTGGGCCTGGAGCTGTTCGAGGCCCTCAGGTTGGTGGCGCACCATGGATAGTTCAAGATCATTGTCAATGCTGTCTGCCAGAGGAAGGAAACACAGAAAATGGGGGAGGTGGGACACAGGGGAAAGGAAGAAAACAGGGAGGAAATAGTGGTAAGACAAGAAAGAAAGAAAGAAAAAAAGAAGGGAGGAGTTGACAATAAGAGAAAACCAAATAGATGGGAGGCAAAAAATAATAATTACTGGATATAACGCAAAAAAAATGCTCACCATCTTTAACAAAAAAATGTAACATTGAAAACAAAAAGGAAGGGTTAAGGAAAGAAAGGTGAGACAAGGAAATGGGTGGGAGATAAAAGAGGGTGAGAAAAATGTACAGAGTTGGATAAAAAGTAATAAAAGGAGATAAAACAGCAGCTTTTTGCAGAAAGGGGGGAAATTTAGAGGAACAGATCAGAGTCAGAGGAATACATAGCTATGAGACAGAGATGCAAGAAATTAGGCTGCGTAACATAAGCAGATATAGTATGGGATAAGTAGTGAATAGCAGCCCTTTGTTAAGGACAAAATATATTTTCATTGTGGACACTTTAGCTTTCACTTTGTCCAACATTACATCTTCTGTAAATCCCAATTCCCTTTAAAATAGAGACTCTAGTTTACTCTTTTAGTGACTGAAGTTATGAATAATGATCATAGGTGTAGTATTCACATTCTTTGCAAAAGTTGGGAATGATTTCAAATACAGCCTTTAACTTGCTATGAAAGCACAAGTATCACTAATTAACACTGATCATGTAGGATCCCACCTAAATGTAATGCAGCCATAATTAATCTCATTAGTTGGACCTGTGCTTGACAAGTCTTAATGTCCACCATGAAAAAAAAAAAGGTTTATTATATCAGGAAACTGGACAAAACTGGCAAATTCAGTCCAATAAAAATAGGGGGGAGGAAAAAGCTGGGATAAAAAAACAATATACAACATAATAATGCAGAGAGGAATAGCACTGGAGCTACTCACCATCTTTATAAGAGCAAAACACAATAAGGAAAATGAAGAAGTGAGAGAAAGAAAGAAAGAAATGCACAGTTCACTGTTAAAATATTTGACTTGAAAACAATTTATAAATTCACCAACACAGTCAACACGCTAATAAAGGGTATGCTTCAGACATTTCCACTCACATTTTTATACTAAGAAGACTGGATTGTCTTGATTGTCTTACTCAGACCATTGAAGCCTTAAACAAAATGAACTGTGGATTTTGTCCCCCGTCACTAACACGGAAATAGTTTCTAACCCAAACCCTTCACAAGCAGTAGAAAGGACAGTTACAGCGAGAAAAAACACTTTCAATGTAGTTAGTAATAAAATGTTAGTATGAGAGCACTGTTTTAAGACAAACTTTGTGACTCTGATTTCTCATATTTTTTTTTATCACATTCAACAATATCTAATAACAACAAATACAAATATTTTAACTTACAACCAACATTAACAGTTTATTTTCTTCAAACCTCATGTCTCTTTACGTCTTACCTTCCAGTGACAAAGGCTCCCAAATTCCAAACTGTTTGAGCACAACAACAAACAGTCCAATAACAACAACAATGGCAAAAACTTCCATACCGTCCAATTCCATTGTTGCCTTGCATTTGATGTCGCCTCTTCAAAAGCCTCTATTTTAAAAAAATATGTAACTTTAATGAATGCTTCTCTGATGCGCAACTAAACTGAGAAATCGAACAGAGCAGTTTGCAACCAATCATCTCCAGCCTTCAGCGGGCCTCCTTTTTTATTCAGTTTGTCCTACATCAGCAGTTATATTCACTTAAATGAAAGCCGTGACTTAAACCACTGACTGGTTAGGGAGAAAAAAAACCAAAAAAAACGCTAGTAAATTGACTGAAGAGCATCCTCGTTTAAGAAAAAGTTCATCATCTGCTCCCCCATATGATCCAAAGCTATTTCCAGTCATGAACCGTCCATCGCTGTTTCACATCCCGGCCAGTTCATTTTAGGATCTCTCCCACAACTCCATAAACTCAGGGGCTACACCCCTACTCTCTCCATCTCCTCTCACTCTGTCCTGAGCTGTGTGTGTGTGTGTGTGTGTGTGGTTGAGGTTGGTGAGGGAGGGTGGAGACTCTGGGGGGGTTGGGATGTTACTGAAGGAATTTCTTTACTAATAGTCTCTGATTGACAGTCTAAGCTGACTTTATTTTTTCAGTCATTTCAAGGATGCAAAGCTGTAAAACCAAGCATTGATCCACATCCGCTGATGGTTGGGATATGAACAGCACTTAGAGTGAAGGAGCCTGCCCTGCCCTGCCCTGCGTGGCGCTGCCTGTGTCTACTGGATAATTTGACGAAATGCCTTCAATGACTTAGACGGATTCAGAGCTTGAAAACAATGTGACCATTGCGACTGTAAAAAAAAAAAAAAGTGATTTGTTTATGGTCAAATTTCCTGGAAAATACTCCACATAACATAAATATGCAGTGTTCTGTGAGCACTAGAGGAACATACGTTTATTACAGGTCTGGATGTTGTTAAGACACGAGTGAGTCTTTGCATGTACACTGCGCTGGAAGACAATGAGGGCGAAGAAGAATATGAGTATATAGCTCACTACTGATGACTCTGCACAACATAATGGATTCAGTTTAAGTAGGAAAGGAGGGTTGAGAGCAAATCAATTGGTGAGAGGTAAAATATTGGTCTTAGAACTGGACAGGGAGAGAAAGCAGGCCAGAAGTGCATTTTGATGGCCAGGGAGGGTTTATATAAATTAGAGACTCCAAATGGACTTGTCCTTAATGTCCAACAGTCTCAACAACTACTGAAATAACTAATAAACTTGGATACCTGGACTCCAAAAATACATAAAATGCTACTAAAGCAGCAGTGTTACGTTTGTATGTCTACTCTTCATTTCAACAATACAGAATTTGTTCTTTAAGATGTTGTGGTTTCAGAGTGGGCTTTGACGTCTCCTGTAACCATCTATTATCTAATTTGTGGTTTACTGTAGTGAAGACATTACTACTTTGCCTACACAGCTGGGAATGATTGACACACTTATGGTGGTCTGATGGAGGTTTGCTTTTAGCCTATGGAAGAAAACGGTAAACTGAGGCCACTGTATTAAAGGACAGATGCATAATGTTCTTTAAAACATTAGTCAAGTGCAGAACGGGTTGTGAGCATTAGAAGATCCCATCCAAATGTGCTTACACTGGAAGTGATGAGGAAAAATCCTTTGAGTAAAAAATGTATTTAAAAGTTTATCTGAAAATAATATGAGGCTTCAGTCATAGCTTAGCTTAAAAAACTTTCAAATGTTTTTGCACAGAAGGAGAGCTGTGGAGTTTGTTCCCTATGACTATTGAACGTGTATTATGAGGGATCTCTTAATGTCCAGTACAAACAGAAGGAATGATTACAGCAAGAAAACATGTGTCTCATGTGCCAGAGAGTACCCAGTTCACTCAGAGGAAGCCCACTCGTTTTTAGGAGATCAGAGATGATGGATTGTCCAGCCAATAAAAGTCTTAAAAATACTTATCCCTTGCATATAAAGGTGGATTTTCGTACTATTGTTGATGTGTGTGTGTGTTAATTGTACTCAGCCATCACAGCAACATGCAAGATGCATGAGCACATATGGGAACTCGCCCGCCATGAAATAATGCAACATATTGTGTTTAATGCACCCTAAGTGCTGATCTATCCCTGTTCTTCTATTAAATACAGACAAGAGTCTGGTGTCTTAGGCATGCAGAGATGAAAACAGTGCACCCATCAGTCTCATGGTTGGGCTTTAATGGCTGCAGTGAGAGCAACATTACAGCGCGAGAGCCCGAGCCCATCAATCAAAAACGATGACACAAGTTCTCGACATACAATTAAAACACTCTTAACTCTGCTTTCTCTCTCTCTCTCTCTTAACTTCTTGCTTAACTCGGAGCTTTCTCATTCATAAGCATTTTTATTTTCTGGCAAGAAACTGTCTTTCTGGAGAGGCCTTAAAAAACACACAGGATGATTTCATCTGCCCTTTACGACACTTTTTTGTAAAGATTTAATCCAGCTTTTAATTACAATGTCAGACGCAGTTTCCTAATGGGTGCAGCTACAACGAGTTGTCTGAGCAACTGTCAACTGAAAGAGGCTGACAGCCATTTTAAAGAGCACTTATACTGATTTCCACTATTGTACAGTCATCAAACCTGGCCTCATCTCTCCTTAACAGCTGATATGATTTGACAGAAAGCACAAATATCTCTCTATATAATGCATGTATGGAAGACATATACATACATATGTAAGGCATATATATATATATATATATTCTATTATTCAGCAGCTGCCACAATAAGGACGTCCTATGCATTTCATTTGCATGACCTTTGTTGCAGCTGCAGACAGAAAAAAAACAACCTTATTTTTTTTACAGACATCAAATCATTAATAACGTGCAGCATAATAGGCTAAGTGGACATACAACTGAAAAAGACAGATTTAATAACATCTGAATGGTGTCTGAGCCAGTGAAAGGCCATGCTGCAGCAGTGCACCAATGTGCCTACTGACTATTAGTGTTGTGAAAAGTGAGCACTCTCTACTGGTCACAAACTATTATTTCACCATATACAGCTGAGTGCGCCATGGCATTCAGAGGAAGTTGTCTATCAAGCCAAGTTTAGCCTGGGTAGATATAAGGATTAGTCATGTCCTCTGTGCATGGGTGAGAGTAGGATTCAGTTTAAAGGTATGTTAAGTGGGACCCTGTAGATTTATATGGCACAGCTTGACATTCATACTGCAAGGTCAAAACATCATTTAACATGTATACTGGGCTTACATAGGTATCCACATCCAAGTTTTGCCACATTTTTACTGTGCATTAATGTTCGTGTACTATATGAGGTGGAAAAGAGGAAGAACTCACAAGGCAGTGTGACACTTTAAGTGCTACCTCTATAGTGCCACAGAAAGCACATTGTAATTACAACCAGACATCTAAAAAAAACTTTGTTTTTAGATCTTACATATTATAAAAGTCCATCTGCCTCTGTGGAATTCTGTGCAAAAAAAAATAAATATATATATATTATTTGCATTTGTGTCTCACTTTCACAACTAGAGAAACAGTAGAACATTGTATGGAGCCAACATCATTTTCTTCACTAAATAACAATCACACATGATTTTTTTTTTTAAATGTCAGAATATTGTTATTGAGAAATTTCATCATCATTTTCAGTGCATAAGGTGAACATGTATTAAAATGAATGCAGAACACCATCTACTGAAGAGACACAGTGGTGCAGGAGACTTTCAGGTACTATAATGTCTACAGACCAGTAGATGGTGATCAAGTTGGACAAATGCTTAAACCTTAATGAATACTTTCATTCCAATAAGTAACTACACTCCTGATGGATGAAAATAATAGAAATGAGAAGGTCTCATAAATAAAAAATAAAGATGATGCCCAAATTTAGGCATGGGATTTAAGGTTGTATTTTGTATTTACTTTGAGGCGATAATGTATCATCCATGAGAGGATTTGTTCTGTTGCTGTTTTCATCAATGTTCGGGTCCAAGGCACAGGGCCATGTGTGTCTTGTGGTAAATGTGGTAAATGTTCTTACAATTAAATGATGCTGTGTTTGCACATTAGTTCAAAAGTACATGCGCACAGCTAACTGTGTATGCGGTGTCTGCCCACACAGAAGGGCAATGTCAATAATTTAAATACACCAAGAAAATGGGGGCATGTCCGTAAAAGACGCTGTGCTCTTCATCTAAACTTTAAAATTCATGTATTCAAGACCTCCTACTGTATCTCACTGCTTTCCTCTGCTTTGAATCCCGCTCGCTGTCATACACCATCATTCAGATATTCAATATACTTTACTGCAGATTGTGTGTTTCTTTATGTGGGTCTACCTGGCCCCTGTTGGGTCGTGCTGGCTATGATCCACTTGACGAGACAGCACTTCATCAGTGATTTCCGTGTGATCCGTGGTTTCTGCCACTTGGAGCCCTCCGTCTGTCCGCCCGGGTTTGGATCTTTCCCATTGGCATCAGGCAGCAGGCCAACATCCACCGTCTTGTCATTCGCCTAAGAAAGACAGAGAAGAAACTGTCCTCTGAGAGAGAAAAGAGGTCTTCACATGCTATGTTGCTTCTGTACTCTTAAACGTTCCTAAGAGAGGAACCTCCTGACCACACTTCAGGCAGGGAGAAAAGGAGAGTGAATATTGGACAGGTGGACACAAACACAACTCTAAATGAATGAAAACGATGCACCATATCTCCTTAACATATGGCTAACATGGTTGGTTGTTCGCTTTACCAGTATGCTCCGTAATGAAGTCGGGTTACTGTATGATGTAGGCTTTTGCTAAAGAAACATTCAGTTTGGACGGTCTTATACAGAGGAGGCAGAATCAAGGCAGTTTGTACAAAAATCACCACAAGGTGTTTATTCCCAAGTGCTTCCAGCGTCATGAAAAATAGAAAAAAGTATATACAACAAAAAAAAAAAAAAGGAGTAACTGAACAGTTAACTGAGTTGAACTAAATATAACTCAACTTACAACACTGCAAAAGTCAACATAAATCAAGTGTAAATCGCTACACTGGATCAGCACTAAGTTTCCCCTCTGTCCTCCTCGACCGACACAACGCCACTGACTAAATAGTCTCTCTTCCTGGCTCTACCTCCATGGTCATACCAATAATGGAGGTGACTTCCCTAATTCCTAATTAGCTAATTTTTTATGTTAAAATCACATTCCGTTACAGTAAAACACCCTTACCTGTTTTACCTAAAACCACCTACTTTACCCATACCTATATGACATAACAGATAAATCTAAATAATACCTTGAACTAATGTACCTTACCTATCCTCATTTGGACTAGTCCAAAGACCTCCCCCAATCATGTCACTCAGAGTATAAAAGCAGGAAATAGTGCGGCACTTCCTCCTTTTGATTCTGACCACATGGTGAGTATGGTAAGTAACACCAATTAATGTTAATTTAACTTATTTTGACAAGAACTGAATCAATAAACTATAACTGAATTTAACAATATTTGTAAGAGTTTATTTTCACCAAAGATGTTGAACTATGAAATATAACCAAACATAATACAAAACACAAACAAACCCGGGATAGTCTGTCTCTGTAAAATGATGATTGGTACTAGTAAAATGGCAGAAAACAAACAAATATAATTTCACACAGGCCCCCCCCCCATAGACATATTACATGACAGTGTGTCTCACTGAACCCAAATTCAACTAAATAAAATTAAATGTGAGTATTTTGACAGCTGGACCAGTAGCAGGATTCACATTCGGTAAACCAGCTAACTGGTGAGCAGGGATAAACAGATCAACACCTCAGTAATTGATATTTAGATAATAAAATGCTGTTCATTGGGTTGAATTTGAAGATTTATTTATCTTAATTTGGTTGATTTTTTTTTTTTTCCAATGTTGGGAGGGGATCAGATTTTTTTTAAAATGTATTACACACATGAAGAAACCTTGAACTCGTGTTCAGTGTGCTCAGGAGCACTTCCGAGAATAGGGACATGCAATGATCACATAATATCTTGTCATCTCACACCGGATGCATTTTCCAGTGTTTCTACATTCAGATGATAATTTCAGTGGATATAAAGCTATTTTGGAGTCAGTGCATTTAAACAGCACATCTACTAATACATCAACTATAACATAATCAATATACACTTGTATCATCATTAATCATCATTAAAACATTTCCATTGTGAACATTTTGCTTTCTCTGGGATCTTCTCTGTTATTGTATAATGTACTTTTCTGTTATGGCAGTACTACATAAAAGCCTTTCTTTTTATCTCTAAGATTTTTCTTCCTTTTGTTGTTTGATTATTTAAAGCCAGTATGACATTTCTTGGGCGATTAAGTCTTTTGTTTATGCTCCTTCTGTTTCTTTTATCTCTGAAAGGACATTTAATTGCCTGTGATAAAAGGCTATATAAATAAAACTGCTGTGTTTTAGAGGTTGCTAAAGGATGTAATATAAAGATTATGTAGAGAAAATAGGCAGGACTACTATCTGGTCCTCAGTCAGTCCCTTTTGGTCTGCTACTTGAATATGAAAGGATGTCAAAGCATACAGAGCATCAAGAATGTAGCTCAATAATTCACACTCCTTAAAACTGCATCAATAAAAGATCAGAGTTGGCTGCCATGGTGAGGCGGGTGATAAATACAAGCAGAAACTAAGACTGACTTTAGTTATTTTCGCCATATGGCTAAGATGTTCTGGCCTCACGTTATTGGTCAAACTCCACTGAGTGACGCTCAGAAAAACAAACATACCATATTAATATCTGCCTTTAGGTCAGGATGATGCATGCTGTGTCTTGTCACAATTCTCGTTCAAAATTGAAAATTTGCGTTTTTCTCTTAAGTTTTGAAGACTTTCTACTGTTAAAGTATAATAAATACTGCAATTTTGCTATAGAGTACCATAGACGCATTATAAACATCTACAGGAATATTACAATAATTAACCCCCTCGTTTTCAGGAGTGAGAGAAATAAAACAGTTATAAATGTTTACCTTACCTGCATTGCGTCCGGATTTGTGTTGCTGTTTTTGCAGAAAAATCGCAGTAATCCTCCTCTGCTTGCGCTCCTCTGACGCCCCTAAGTGAGCTGCAGAAGCATGCAGAGACACACAGAGAGAGAGAGAGCAGCTAGATGAAGGAGGAGCAGACACACGCTGAGTCTGAGGATGAACACAGTAAAACTATGAGCATCATCACATATATACGTGTTGCATTCTCATCGCACCTGATGAGGATAATTCAGTCAGTTATCTTCAGCAACTTGTGTTGACCTTTATGGCGCGACAGAAGGAGCGAGGTGTGGATGATAAGTGTTATTTGAAGTGCCAGACATATCATAACCTCCAGTGATGATAATGATGATGATGAAATGTGGGTCCAAGCTCAGTCCGTCTCTCTGAGGAAATTAAAAAGGATTGCTTCTTTATAGCTGTGAGTGCTCGGCTTCCTGTGTGATCCTGCCCAGAAATAATAAGTTTCTCCATCATGATGCTAAAAACAATTTCTAACTTTTAACCAGACATGGTTTAGTACTGGTATGTGTCACTTATGTACAGCTAAAAAAAAAACCATACACAATTTGAAGAAACAAGATCACAGCAATATGTGCTTCATAGAAAATATTCACATTTTAAACTTAATTGACTGTTTTAAATGCTTTATTATCATATTAATATTTCAATATATGTTGCATGATGGTCCCCTTGATAGACATATGAGGATGAATTTAGGTTGATTGGTTGATTTGCTCATGTTCTCAGAAAACCACAACATACCATCTACAATGAATTGACACGCAGTGCCAAGATGGCATCATGCTGCAAAAATACATCTAATTTTGACTTTGAACTTTGAAATTACAGCCCAGTTAGTGGACGCTTTATGCTGTGCATCTGTTTCTGTATCCATGGTTTCACGTTAACTTAAAAGGGTAAATGAATACAAGTGCAGGAAGCTGCCTCCTGAGCCAAAAATATACTCTGACAATGACATTGCATCCTGCATCTGTTAAAGTGCCTCTTCTCAAATTCTGTGAAAGTCAGGAGGAGGAGGGCTTTTTATTTCCAGTCGGAATCTGTCGTCAAAAAACAGAGAGATAGAAAGATGGTTTGGCCTATGCATAGTTATGCATAATGCTTGGGTCTTTTTTTTTGTTGTCTTTTTTTGATAATCAATAATGAGATGCCAGCAATGAAATGCATGCTTGCAAGTGCATGTGTTTATGTGGTCGGTTGCTCCTAGTCACATGGAGGTTGATATGAAGGGACATGTCTTGGCCAGTAGGCAGTAGTCAGAAAGTCTCTTCATATTAATTCAGAATGACTGGTTGTTGACATGATGATTGCTGTAGATTATTCAAAAATTGTTTGGAAGCAGGACTATTAAAACGGTTTTGAACGATATTGTTTAAATTAATCATATTTCATTTGCTAAAGGTGATTATCGGGGGTCAGAGAAGACATTCATTTCGACATGTCTGATAGCTACACCACTGTGACTGTGCCATCATAACAAAACAAGACAAGCTCAATATTTCTGTACCGTCTGTCCTTGTGCCTCTTATCATCCTACAGGTCTCATTCCTGCAGGCGCTGAGGTTATTTTTAGCCTAACAAGTTCCACAGAGCCCCCAGTTTCCACACCAGCTCAGGCTTTAATTGAGTATGTGGGTTCATTGTAGGTGTGTTGACTGTGTGTCTGTGAAAAGGGAGTTTCTTTTATTTTCTGTCTTTGCTCATAAATGTTGCATTTTTTTCTTCTCCAGAATTTACCACAAACACTCACCTGCACGGACGCACACTTTTGTGTATATATTCACGCTTTTCCACCAGCTGTGCTGCAAATCTCCATTGCTGCTCATCTTTCTGTAGGTTAAGTGACATTAACATATCATTAAATGAACCTGTTCATGATTTATAGAAAATCTAAGCATGATCATAGTTTACATCAACATCAAGTTAAGATTTACGGTAGTCTCATAGATAAGATCTTATTATTCTTTTTTGCTGTTTACACTCCGAGGTTATAACCTCCATGAAAAACACATTTTATCCTCCACGGATTAGAGTCTGTATAATCTTCAGGATAGAACAAAATTGCTTCACAAAAAATTCACACATTTGATTAAAAATTGAAGGAGTGCCTTTTCTGTACTGTCTCTGGTGACTCGATCTTGTTGCCGGTGGCGATATTCTGTCTTTATTAGGCATCAGAAGTATTTTCTGTATCATTTTTCTTATTATGCTTCTCTTCTTCCCTCCATCCCTCTGCTTAATCTGGCTCTCTGCGCTGCTGCCATCGATTTATTTCCAGCACTTCAACTCTAATTTGAGTGAAAAGCAGATGGTTGTTTATGGGTTTTGGTAACTTACTTCTTTACATTTTAGACGATCCAGGCAGTTTCCAATTCAGTAATCCAGCTAAAACGGTCTGAACTTTCTTTTTCAAACTGGATGTTATTAAAGATATAGTTAAAATATAACCGCTTAATTTACAATTAATGTGCTGCACCCCACTCACAATTTCACGACCCACAAGGCTCGCAGGAATCATGATGGTGAAGCATTTCAGCATTTTAATTAACTCAACAATCCTAATCTGTCCTCTGTGTTAATTACACAGAGCCCCAAGCAGCTCTGAAGATGCTGTCATAGTCATTTTTATTAAAGGTTACAGGTTAATTATTCTGTGTAATCACTTAACTTACTTAAACCTCAGCGAATGTGAAACACAGCAGATAAAAGTTTTGTGTCATGTTGCCTCTCTTTCCAGTCATTGCATAACTAATGCGATATCTGCCCTGAATGATTGCAGAGTTATTGGATTGGATGGCATTGCAGTGCACAGTGTTAAGGTGTTAAATATTAAATGATACTATGTGCATTTGTCTGTGGTATGTGTAAAAATGCTCATAAAGTGGGGAAAAAGTAAATGCAGTGCTGTATTTTGCATGAACATATTATCAGTTTGAATGTCAGTCTGTTAAGTTTTGTGATTTTGAGACACATGAAACATGCTGCTCTACAGGGCTTCATACCTGTAAATGTTCAGCACCACCGACAGCTCCTGCAGCTGCTCGGCCCCACAGGCTGTGACACAGTTCTTGAAGCTCCTGAGAGCCTACCGCAACACATCTTTTTTTTTCTTTACATAATCACTTAACTTTCTACTTCAACTTCACTACAATTTGAAAATTACAGTTTTTATCCAGCACACTTAAAAGACCAGTGTGTAGGATTTAGGGGCATCTAGCAGTGAGATTGCAGATTCCAGCCAATTGAATACTTCTCACCTCCCGAGAAGTGTGTAGGAGAACCTACGGTGTAGGTTCCTATCTTGCCTCCTTCACCCCATCAGAGCAGTCACGATTCCTGCCATTAAATTTAACTTTATGCATTTATCGTCTGCACCACATTTAATTGTAATTTGTGCATGCCCTGTCTTGCCACACTCACATGTTATGGAAACCCCTGAATCCTATTTTTATTTTGGCCTGGAGTTTTGATGATTATGGATAGGTGGTTGGTTTGTCTGTCATATGTTAGGTTTGGTACTTTTTTCTGTGGTAAGAGGATTTGTATAGTCAACACTTCCCCTGCTGCCAGTGCACATTGCTAAATTTGGATGTTGGCGTTGTTTTCTGTCTGTGTGTCGGTTAACTCGGTGTAGGTGTTTCTTTTTAAACTTCTGTTATGGTCTGAATGGTCCTTCTGCCTGTTTTGTCAGTCTTTGTTCTCTTCTCTGTGTTCGACCTTTGAGATCGTCTTCTCCTCTGAGGCGGTTTGATGCAAATTTGCGACATTAGGCGTTAAAGGGTTAAACTTACATTTCAGTCATTTGAAAAGTAAATAGTGCACAAATAAAGACATAAAACATTATACAAATTAACATGCTCCTCTAATGCAAGTTTTAACTAAACTGTCCACTTGAAGTGTGTATTTTTAAGGGTATGTAGTGAGTGGGCGAGTGAATGACTAAGTGGACTTTCTTTAGTAAACTCAACACACAAGGGCTCACTGATGCCATCTTTTTTCTGGGTTACTTTCGCTGTCTTCTGTAAAAGGCCAGGATCTGTTTGTCAGTCTGCTGAAGCTGAAGTCCAACAGAAACTTGTTCTCTGCCACCTTCTGTGTCTGTGGTATGGCCCATTGGGATTTGGGTGCTTCTATTCCATACTGGTTGCAGCCACTTGGTTGTGCCTCTCCACGTACGCTGATCCAGCTAGCATCTTACATCCTGCTACTATGTGTTAGACTGTCTCAGGGGCTTCTTTGCACAGTCTGCATCTTGGGTCTGATCTACTCTGGTAGATCCTGGCCTCTATGGCTCTTGTGCTTATGGCCTGTTCTTGTGCTGCCATGATTAGTGGCTCCATGCTGTCTGTCAGTCCTGCGCCTTGTTCTTACCATTCAGCTGACTTTTCAGGACCTGCCTTACTCTCTCTACTATCTAAATACAATATTCAAATGTCAAATGTATGATGACATGAAGTTATCCATAATAGTTCCCTTCCTGTATTTACTGTGTACTATGTGCTCGTTTAATTTTCAATTTGGACAGCAGTTGTCACTGTTGTCCATAACATATAGTTAAGGCAGAGGATCAGCTCTACTAAGGACTAACTAAGGACATTTTAAAGGTCTTAGGTAGCAGTCAATACAGCAGCAGCGTTCTTGAGATAAATCAAGACACCTACAAAACACAAACCACACACAAAAAAAGCCAGAAACAGAAAATCTCATTAATGGCGCTCCAGCAGTACGTCATGCAACCACAAATCAGTGCTACACATCAAGCCTTTTACAGTCTGGTCTGGGTTTCCTTCCAGTCTGTAATTCAAAGGGCTGAGAGGGCAGTAGTAAGTTTAAAAATGTCTGAATACTACCACCACACATACAGGGAGAATGTTAATTGGCTTTCATTTGCATGCACACATGCATTTTTTAAATCCACATAATCCTAGTTATACTGCAATGACCTGCGCTGGCACATAATCATAGGGTGTCTGTGTTTAGTTCGCTGTCATCCAGTGTTAATTATATTATTCAAACAGCTCACAAGGCTCTGCTGCTGGTTTTTTTTCTTTGTAAGAAATCACAAAAAAAAAAAAAAAAAAAAAAAAAAAAAAAAAGAATAAAAGAATATATTTAAAACAACTTGTGTGTTGAAAGAAGGTTTGGTTTACTGCACAAATGTTTCAGCCCTGAGAAACAAGCTATAAATATCTGTTATAATAACTAGACAGGGAAAAGGCAATTCACAGGATGCTTGTCAATGGTGGCGCTTTGTTCCTGGACGTTTTCTTTCATTGTGTAAATCTCCTAATGGCCTTGTTTATCCTGCGTTGTCATAAAAAGAAGCAGGAAATATGTTACTGCTCACAGACTTTCCTTTGCTCTCGCTCAGTGTCTCAAACACACACACACACACACAAAGTCACATAAAGTGGATTTACATTTTTCTCTAGTTACTCTACAACAGATTAAGAGTTTAGTGGAGTAAGACCTTCTTTCAGACTGCCCCAGACTTCACTAGCTTAAATAAACACGCCAAGGATAGAAAATTCATGGTCCGCCTCGGTTTCCTGTCTGAGATGTGACGTCAGTCTGGAGGGAAAAGGGTACCCATTGAGATTCCCTCACTATCTGCTGAGGATGTGAGCGCTGTACGCTGCCTCCGCACCACCCCCTTATTTCCCCACTGTCAACAGGAAGACTGGAGGCCAAAGAGAGCAGCTACATTCTGCATGAGAGGAAGGACGTAGAGATCCAGCTGTACAGTCAGAACAAAGGAAAAACATTAAGGCAAAGGAATGAGCAAGAATCAGAAAGAAGTCAAGAAAATCCAGTCAGTCTATTTGCAGAACTTGGAAAAACTAAACCAAGGGATAAAGCCAGACAAGAAGAATTGGAAACCGAAGGAAGGAGACTTTGCTGTGCAAACAGCAATGGAGAAGCTGCGACAGCCTCCCACAGCTGGACAAGTAGCCAAAAGCTCAGCACACAGAATCAGCAGAGACCTGACCTGCTCCATCTGCTTGGATCTTTTCAAGCAGCCAGTGTCTTTGCCCTGTGATCACACCTTCTGCCTGGGGTGCATTGAGGGATACTGGTCTGGTCCCCGTGGCCACGGCCAGGGAGGCTCAGGCTCCTGCCCACAGTGCAGGAAGGTGTACCCTGGGCAGAGCTACAGGCCCAACCGCATTGTTGCCAACATCGTGGAGAGCTATTGTCAAGGGCTGGAGGAGAGCGGGAGTGGAGCCCGCCTTTCAGATGTTGGGGTGGCAGAGAAGGCGCCTGCTCCGATCCCACGCTGCAGCAGACACAGAGAGGAGCTGAAGCTTTACTGTGAGGAGGATCAGGAGCTGGTGTGTCTGGTGTGTGGTCTTTCTCAGGAGCACAGGAATCACACCATGGTGTGTGTCCAGGAGGCTGAGCAGAAGTACAGGGTGAGTAATAAACTTTGAGAAACATTTTTTTTTATTTTCCTTTTAAAAATGTACCTGTTAAAGATAATTTCTGTGTGCAGCACCTGTGCATCATGATAATTAGTCATCGTCTCCTCTCTGGCAAGATGTGATGACAACTTAGGTTTGCTCTCTAGGCACTAGACAGTAGGTGGAAGCTAGGTGAAAAAAATAGATTTTTTAAATTTGTTTTGACAGTGTTTCAAAGATGTTATGTGTTTTGTTTTGTTTTTTTGTGTAAATGCTGGACTCTCCAGTGTTTAACGTGCTTGCTGTGGTTTGCTATAGTTGTTGTGCTTTTGTTTTCTATATATGGGCTGTATATCTTACGTGTCTATGTATTTATTTTGCACAACTAATGAAAGTCAAAGTGATGGTGAGCTTAAAGCAAGAAGTCAGCATATAGTAATGTAGTGTGTTTGTCTGACCAGGCGTCTCTGAACAGCTCCATGGATTCCCTCAAAGCTGAGCTCAACACGGCGCTGCAGTGTGACAGAGAAGCTGAGGATGAAGTCAAGAAGCTTAAGGTGAGAACAAGATTTTGGGGTATATATATATATATATATATGTTTTGACTATATATATGCAAACACTGTGGTCTGCGAGATATGTAAAGATAAGTGACTTCCACTTCCAGTTACAGTGTCTCTCATCTTCCACACATAGGAGCACACCGCTGACCTGAAGCAGCGTATTGAGGCCCAGTTCAGCGACCTGCACCAATTCCTTTACCAGGAGGAGAAGCTGCTGCAGGTGAAGCTGAAGACTGAGGAGCGCAGGGAGCTGATCCGCCTGGATGAGCACAAGGCCCTGCTATGTGTGGAGATTTCCCGTCTGCAGAGAGCTGTTCACGAGATAGAGGACAAGCTGAAAGAGCAGGACTCATTCACCCTGCTCCGGGTAAGCTTATGCTCTATAAACATCATTTATGAGGAATGCAGTCCATCTGGAAATGATCACCAGCATTATGATGAATAAGCACTGGAGATGATTAAGGCAAGAAATGCTGAACTCTTGTTTTAAAACTGATCTGTTTGCCAAAAACTATTTTATATCAGATTGAAACCAGAAGTTGGAACAATGTGAGGTGGAAATCAGTTTTATACATACACACATCCGTGCCCAAATGTTAAATAGGCAACAACATTGACGTTCAAGACTTAACTGAGCAGGGTGTGACCGTTTTAAAGGCTGTAAACATGCTGATCATGTCAGTTTGCATTTACTATTGCTAAAAGTCTTCACATTGTCACTTTCTAATAACAAAAGACTTTCACTCACAGTGAGCGCAGACAGGATGTAGGCCAGTGATCTCATTTGATGTGGAGGATAAGGAGTTTAGTTCAGGCACCTTGCCATACTCTGGCCAAATCTTTGGGACTTTCCCCAGGCCACAGGGAGATCCCACAGGGTGGGATAGCGTGAGCTCAGACACTGATGTAATGTGGAAAAAAGCCTTCTCTTCTTTCACAACTAATCACCAGCCTTTCTTTCTCTTTCCTATGTTTATTACTGCTTCTGATTTCAGAGCATCAAAGCTTTGCTTCAGAGGTGAGTGTGAGAAAGGTTGAACAATTTTTAATTTTATTTTTTTTTTATCATGGATGGATTTTGTTTTTATTCTCTGTCTCTTTATTGTTCTGACTTTGCTTTTGTTGGCAGGCCATCGCTGAAGTTTGAGAAGCCTGCTTTTACACCACCCAGTCTGTGCGAGGGTCGGTTTGCAGGGCCCCTGCAGTACAGAGTGTGGAAATCCATGAAAGGAAGCATTTATCCAGGTACTTTAATGATATTTTGGGCCCATCTTCCTATACAATTGTGAACTACAATCACTGGATCACATAAAAACCAACATTATCATCTACTGTATTCAAATAATTGTTTAAATCTTTTGTCATTTGATGTTTTTTTCTCCTTTAGTTCCTGCAGCCATCACATTTAACTCTAGCACAGCCAACCCTTGGCTCAGCCTAACCTCCTCCCTCACCTGTGTTCGCTACCAGACCTTTAACCACACCGTGCAGGACAACCCCTACAGGTTCAATGCTGCCCTGTCACTACTCGGGAGCCAGGGCTTCACCCATGGACGCCACTACTGGGAAATCGAAGTCTACAGCAGCACCGTCTGGACTGTGGGGGTGGCCCGGGAGTCAGTACCCAGAAAGGGAGTCATCAAAGCACTCCCAGCCAACGGCTTCTGGACACTCTCCCTCTCTTATGGGATACAGTACATGGCTGGTACATCCCCTCCAACTGTGCTGTCCCTGGAGGAGCCACTGGCCAGAATCGGAGTGTACTTGGACTACAAAAGGGGCCTGGTGTCCTTTTACAATGCAGAGAGCATGACACACCTGTATACCTTCAGGGAGACCTTCACTGAGACACTGTACCCTTACTTCAACTTGGGCTTCCTGGATAAAGTGCATGAAAATGAGCCTCTCAAAGTTTTCTTACCGAAAATTTAGTTAACTGTTAAGACGTGAACCTGAAAAGGGAAATAAAATGTCCCATTTTTGATGAGAAGTTACCAAACTTACATAAAATCAAACTGCATCTAAAAACAAACAAAATGAAATACTTTTAATTTCACTGTACTGTTAATAATAGAAATACATGTATCTTAGACACGTTTTGTTGTAACACACTGCTTAGTTTATAGTCTAGATCTACAGCTGCACATTTCATGTCAGAAGCTGTGTTTCAGTGAAGATTGTGAAATCTGGTTAGCTACCACTTGTGAGATGAATATAATGTGCTATTTTAGTTAATTATCTTACCATTCCTGTGCATGATACACTAATACATTCAATAAAACATTTGAATCGCTCAATACTGCGATGTTGAAATAAAATGTAAATAACGGTGTCATATACTAATAATGAGTTTAGTGCATTTGGAGGCATTGGGAAATATAACACTTTTTCATTGGAGTTCGTAGCGGAAATGCTACTTGGGTCTTTTTTATGTGCATAATTTTTTTTTATATATAATTTTGTATATCTATGTTGAACTTGTGGTGCTAGATGCACTGAGTGTACCATCTGTTTACCCTGGTTGATCCAAAGGCTGATGTAAAGTGGCACCCAACATCACACAGAATTACATGGGCAGCATTTTAATAAAAGTACCTTGTGAAAATTGTTTTCCAACGCGTGCTTATTCCAACGTAAAAAAAAAATAGAACATCCTCGTCATTTGATTTACCCTTTAATACCAGGTTGAAAAGCAGTGTTTAAACTTAAACTGTGACCAGCATCACCGATGAGTGGAGTAAGCTCCTCTGTTCACTCGTAGCCACACCCCCCCAGTGATGTCATGGTGCATGGACACACCATGGAGTACACTTCAACATCACTGTAGCAAGTTAAAGCATATGGATGTTGATTTTCAATAATTTTCTTATTATTGACAAATCACATCTATAGAGCCAAACCAAGAATGAACTGACTAAGACTAAGGTTACTTTGTACCGTAACAATGGAGGTCTACGGAGATATAAGATACATCAGGCTTTGAATACATACACAATACTTTGTTGTTTGTTTGGGTCTGCACATGAGATTTGTTGGCAATAAGAAAAAAAAAAACATAGAAAATCATCAAATTTCCTCTTATACTGATCGTTTAAGGTCAATATACAAAAAAAAAGAAGTTTACTGATTAGCCTGTCATCTGAGGTGTAATTGTTATTGGATATATCAAACAATGTGGTGGTAATGTCAGAGAATAAGATGCACAGAAACACCAATCAGAAAAAAAATGATGTTGCAAGAAAGACAAATGTCATTTGCGAAACAACACAGTTTGAGGCAATGTTAGTGCACTACAAACAGAGTAAAGCAAAGGCAGTCCAGAAAACAATATTAAATAACAAACCAGATCTGATTTGACAAACTTTCAACAAATTAGTTTTGTTCTCGTCTTTCATACTCATAAACGTTGTGCATTTGTCAAGTAATATAATACAACAAAGTGCATTACATTCATTAGGATTGATCCAACTTTAAACCTCAGACAGTAAAATGTAACACAGTGGATGTCATGATTAAAAAAACCAAACAAGACAAACTATATCACAATATATACATTTCATATCTTCAGACATTGCTATGACGTAATCATCTTATTACAGGTGGTACTTAATATAATCAATGTAATCTAGTCCTTGCCTTTCATCCTATATAGCTACAAAGTGAAGAAGAGTAAAGATGTAAGTTCTCTGCACGGCTTCACTCTTGTCTAACAGATGTGGATGTATGTGGGTTGGTGTCTGTGGTATCAATCCATGCATTCACTTCTTGTTGGAAATGGGTGTGACCGACCAAATGTTAGGGTGAAGTCTTCATTTAGGTTTTGGGGTAAGTTTAGGGAGTCACTTGCTTGCATGTAACGTGTCCTGGAACTTTGTGCTTGTGTAGCGCACATGAAAGCCTTTTTTATTGATGCTGTCATCTGAGTGAAATTTTAAAACTATGGCGTCCCCAGCTGAGTAAATCTCCTCTGGAGCCTGAGAAAAAGAAAAAAAAGATATAGACAAAAAGAGAAACTATTGGAAGAATCGTTGTGTATAAGCAGTGTTTTACTACATACTGATATTTTTAGCCTTACCCCAGATCCACAATATCGGCCCAGCCTCGGAGACTTGATATCAGCACCGTCGTAGAGCTCCACATAATCATACCCACAGTCTGGCTCCTCCTCGATCTCAAATACTCGAAAGATGATCTCCACTCCGTAACCCTTCTCAGCAGAGACCACCCACAGACAGTCGGAGCCTCCGAGGTAGTTGTTATCTCCAAACTGAGCATGAGAGTACAAGTCCTTTGTCTTGACCTCGGCTTTAAGGCTTCCTCCACATTCTGGGAATTCACAACCACAAAATTAGAGGGTCAAAAAGAGGAGCTCGTAAAAAGTAAGACAAAATGCATGCAGCTTTCTAAACACGACAGAAAACAAACCCAGTTGAGTTGAAATGACACATTTTTTGGTGTTTTATTCTTTGACAAAAGTATAATTTTATTCTTTTTGGGGGTAGAAAATAGCTTTATGGCTGCTTTGCCCACCTGCTCCATATGAAGCCTCAAAGCCTCTCTTTTGGACTGAGTTGTCAGAGAAAAAGCGAAGGAACATTTTGTTGTAACTGGAGATGACAGGAGACGGCTTCTTGGTGCCACAGAAACGTCCCAGACTCGGTGCACGGGCGTCTTGCCCGTCAAAGATCTCTAAATGGTCGTAGGCACACTCCAGATGAGCCTCCATGTCAATTTCATTGAAAACCTGAGAGTCATTTACAGAGAATTTGAATGAGATGTGAATCCAGAATGCAAGATTTTAACTGCTTGTCGGTGCTTTGCTTTCGGATCACGACCTACAAGTTTGATTCGATGGCCTGGGGTTGCGGACAGAGACCAGGTGCAGGCCTTCTTGCTGGGGTATTTATCGGGCCAGTTGGGGCTGCTGATTGTGCCTGATACACTGTTTACCATGTGATCGCAGCCCGCTGAAAGAAGCAAAATAACATTTCACAACAATGCAACAATACAGTAAGCTGCATCCCTGAGTCACACCTCTTCTTCACCACAAGTCCACTTTGGGGTGTTTTCCTCTGAAACTGAAAATGCAAAATGAAAGCAAACTAAAGATGACCTTTTAAATCAAACAGATGATACTGTACCTTCCTTGCAGTCATGTTTATTATCATGCAGCATGAAGCCGCTGCGGCACTGACAGCTGTAGCTTCCAAAGGTGTTCACGCATTCATGCTGGCAACCTCCATTTTCTTTAGAGCACTCATCTATATCTGTAGAGATGTTTAAAGAAGACATTAAACTCAAAATTAATTTTCACAACTTGTGTGTGTGTTACAGTAGACACAGATTTGTTGTTGATGCACAAAGGCTTTCTGTATTATTCACAAGGAAGAATAAGGGGGAATTTTTTTTTTGTTCAATTATATTCAAGTCACAAGATTCACAGTTCTGGACCATATCTCAGCAAAACATTTCCTGCATAGGTCTTATGCTACTATTTTTGAACTATTTAAACTCTTAAAATAATAATTACCGTAAGAGTTTTAAAAAAGTGTGATGAGAAGTGTGGATGGAAGGCGTAGAGAGGTTATCAGCAATGTTTTAATTACAGAGGTACATGTGAATAGTGCAAAATGTGAAGACGATTATGAATATGAAAGTAAATGTGAAGAACTCTATCTAAGTTTCAAATAAGCTGTCCTCATTCTGGTGGCAGACACTGAAAACAGCCATCTGCATTGCTCTTCCCGGTGGGGAGATGGTATCAGGTCTGAACATTAGTGTGCATTATGTAATACTTCCAAAATAGTTCCTTTTTCAATACGTCATGTCTTACCAGAGAAGAAATGAGCCTTGAAGCCCCTCTTGGAGACGGTGTTGTCAGACTTGAACTCAATCCTCATGTTGTTGTCCTGGGAGGTGATGACCTCAGGTTTCTCTGCTCCACAGAACTTCCCATGAAGATTTGAGTCTGCGGTCAATCCGCTGCGCACCTCCACATAATCATATTTACATACCTGATGGTAAACATGAGAAAAGTTTACTCACTATCAAGAACAAAGAGGAACTGATGCAGCAAAACTGTTATCTGATAAACCTTCTGCAGGTAACTTACATCGTTGCCTTCGGTCTCAAACACATCGAACACCAGGGTGATGCGGTACTGAACGGGTGCCACCAGCTGCCACACGCAGTTTTTGTTGGGTGGGTATTCTTTGGGCCACCCAGGGGTGGTGAGGGAGCCATTCAGCTTGGTGACAAAGCCACCACAGGCAGCTGCTGGTGGGAGAAAGCACAGATTTTAGTGTTACAGTACATGTGTGAGAGAAAAACACTGTACAGATTCAAAAATTACATTACCAACATGTGAATTTGTTCATTCCTAAGTCTACTCTTGGCTGAAGGAAAATAACATTTTTAACTTTCAGGCAATTAAATTAAATACTTACTGACAATAAATAATAAATAATAACCAACTGCTGTAAAAGGCAATTATGGTACTGGGATTACACCGTAATGATATAACAGCCTTTAAAATCAAAAGAGTAAAATTTCACATTAAACATTTCAAACCAGGACATTGATATAATTACACAGAAGAGAGATGTAATCCTCATTTATTCTGTTTAGACAAATCAAACAGACTCACAGCGAAGTCAGAGTGAGGAAGCATCGCCCTCTTGTGGTAAAAGAGTAAAATGCTGCATCTCAACGCTGGTGTGTTTCTAACTTGTAGTAGTGGGTTAATGCAACACATAAAATACCATATATAACTTCCAGTTTTCGTCCATCTATCTGATGACAAAAGTACTTTTGACTTTATTGTTAAAGTTGATGCTTTCCAGCTGCAGCCCTCAGGCCCGTCTGACAGAGGGGTTTTTTGTTGTAGGAACTCAATTCAGCTACTCCAGAGCCTGTTGAGCAGGCAGGTTCAGCTGCTGAATGGGCCTGAGGATGAATGTGCTCCAGTGGGAACAAATGTCAACTACAGTTTGCGACCCTGCACGGCCTCCTCATTGGGTTCTAGTTGGGGTCTTTCGGTTGGTTTTCTCACCTTACAGTGTCCATGCACAACATTTTATACTATGCATGTATTATTTCAGCCACCTTATGTGGAACAGATTATTATCTGAATGTAGAATATGCTAAACTAGCTTGCAGGCTTTTTGAAGTTGTGGCAGTCTAATGGCAGTTTTAAGATAGTGTGATGAGTCGTGCTCTACACTCACTCTCACAGCTGCGTCTGTCCGCTGCCAGCTCATATCCAGGGTCACAGGCACATCTGTAGCTGCCCAGCGTGTTCAGACAGCGCTGCTCGCAGTGACCGTTGTCAGGTCTGGAGCACTCGTCCATCTCTAGCGGATGAGAAATGACACAAATTTGTTTTTACGTGGCCTGAATAACAGTACAGTCAGCTTACCATCTCATCCGAATCAGAGAGGGAGATGAATGGAAGACAGCATTCATCACACCTCTGGGACACTTCGAATACATGGTAATGCCGTTTGGTCTAACTAATGCTCCTGTTGTCTTTCAAGCTATGGTCAATGACGTTCTCAGAGATTTCCTGAACTGTTTTGTGTTTGTATACCCGGACCGAGAGAAGATCAGTATTGTCGCAGAGTGGCGTAGGCCCACCACGAGAAAGCAGCTTCAGCGTTTTCTATCGAACGTCTATCGCCAGTTCATTCAAGAGTACAGTAAGGTAGCCGCTCCACTATCCAGACTGACTTCCACCTCTGCTGCGTTCTCATGGAGACCTGCGGAAGACGCCTTTTCCAAGTTAAAGAGCCTCTTAACTTCTGCCCCCATCCTGATTCAACCTGATCCCAGTTTATCGTTGGAGTGGATCCCTCTGACATCGGAGTGGGGGCAGTCCTTTCATAACTTTCTGATTCAGACCAGAAACTCGATCCATATGCCTTCTTCTCCCAGCGTCTCTTTCCTGCTGAATTGAATTATGACATTGGCAACAGGGAATTATTGGCTATCAAATTGGCAAGCTCGTTGGGCATTGTTTTTTGGCCAGTTTAACTTTACTCTCACCTACAGACCCGATTCCAGAAATGTAAAACCTGATGCCTGGGGCCCTCAATTCATCTTGTAGCTTTGGAAGGCTTTCTGTCATGCTCTTGGGGCGTCTGTAAGCGTGACCTCCGGTTTTCATCCTCAGACCAATGGCCAAACAGAGGCCGAACCAGGATTTGGAGTCAGCTCTACGCTGTGTTACTGCCATCAACCCTTCATCCTGGAGCTCTCACCTAGTCTGGATCGAATATGCTACAACTCTTTGACCAGCTCTGCCACAGGTTTGTCGCCGTTCGAAGCATCCTTGGACTATCTTCCACCTCTGTTTCCCTCATATATGGCAGTGCCATCAGTCCAGAGTCACCTCCGCGGCTGCCATAAGGTCTGGACAACTTTGCACCTCGGACCAGAACAAGCGGATTGCCTTTCGTCACAGGACCCAGACCCAGCACATGAACTAAATCAGCGTGTCTGGCTTAGTTATAAAAATATTCCTCTGAGAACTGAATCCAAGAAGCTCTCTTCTTGTTATATTGGCCCATTTGTGATTGAACGCATAAATCCAGCTGTTGTGAGACTCAAGTTGCCCAAATCTATGAAAATCCATCCAACATTCAATGTGTCACAATTGAAACCAGTGTCTTCCAGCCCTCCCTCGTCATCTTTTGGCGTGCCTTCACCAGATTCCCCTTCCTTCTCCGGCAACCACCTGAACCCTTATTTCAATAAAGCTCTGTTATAATTCTGTTGTAATTTTCCAAGTCTGCGTTTGGGTCACTCCTGCTCACACAACACTCCCACTGCAAGCTACTGCTAACAATGACCCTGATCAAGACCTTTGTGGGTTGCAATGCGTTGTCATTTTAAATACATATTGCCATGTAAAATAAAGGCATTTTAATTCTGCACAAACCCTACAGTGTTTAGTTTCTGAAGGAGATTTGCATTTGACATTTTTCATTGAAACCATATACCACCCTCAAGATAGAATTAGCACAGGACACCTGAGGTATCCAAAGAGCACCTGTATGTAACCAAGACTCAGCAGCGCATCTACTCCATTGTCTTAACCTTTAAAGAAGTTGGCTGCAAACCCAGCTTTGTTGACTGATCCATCAGACACAAACTTCAGCCAGAGCTGGTTGGAGCTGCTTTTCATGTCGTCTGGTTTGTCGTAGCCACAGAAACTGCCGAGCAGCGGGCTGCTCTCCGAACTGCCATCCCTCACTTCCACGTAGTCATAGGCACAGCTGTCGTGTCTCTCAATCTGCAGTCAAAGCAAGGACAGTGAAGTTTGCAAAGAGACATTACAACTGCTCAGATTATAGTGCAGTCCGAAATGTTCTCTCTCTCACCTTTTATTTTCTAAAAAGAACAAATATACTGCTTTCCTTTTGGAATCGTAACTTGTTGCAGCAAGTCTTTTTTTTACAAATTAAAAATGTTCTTACCTCAGTAAACCACCTACATTCAACTTTAACCATCATTCATTGCTATTTGCTATATTAAGTTATTAATAGCAACCAAGGGGATTTTTTACCTCAAACGCCTGAAATGAGAGGCCAACATTAAAACCTTCTGCTACTGTGATTTTCCACACACACACTTTGTTGGACTGGTACTCATCAGGATAATTGGGGGACTGGATCTGGCCACTGTCCCGCATCACCTCTCCCCCACAGATGGCTGCAAAGCAGGTGAGAAGTGAGATTAATGGCAATTTGTTTAACTCAGAGAGGGGTTTTCTGCACTTCTACCTTTGGTTTTCCATGTTAAAACAAATGTAAAACTTGTTGCAGCAGCTGATTAATCACATGGAGAATGGAGAAAATGTAACGTATCGTGATGTTGTCTGTGTTGTACCTTCGTAGACCACTGAAAAGCCTTTGCCCACCCAACTGCTGCTGCTCCTGAATTCAATCCACAGTCGACTGTCAGTTGAGATGATGGGATCTGGAAGTGTGTCTCCACAAAAACGGCCTGTCCAAGTACATGAGAAAATAATCAACTGTATGGCATATATGATGATGGTTTTTGGATGCTTCTCGTGATGAGAGATAGATATGAGAGAGGAGGGGTTGTTCTAAATCTTCTTCCAAGTTAAAGACCTTTCAGAGGAGCTTTTCTCCGGAACCCATCTCGGACCTCCACGTGGTCATACCAGCACAAATGACTCCTGAAGAGGTCCATGGAGGTAAAATTCAATACAATCTAAGAGACAAATTGAGGGTTATAAGAAACCTTTGACATCAAGATTTAACAGTTAGATAGATTCATAAAATCATAAAAAAGATTTCAAACCAAGAAACTGTTTGATGTGTCTTCTTAATTGAGATAACTGTGTTGTTTCTATGTATGATGAGCTGACAATAGTGATGATATAGATCACCTAATTGATGTTAAAGCTGCACATCATGATAAATTGTCACATTGACCTTGATAATGATAGAGGTAACTTCTTTTTTCATGTACATGATATGTCTTGGCATTCATGAAATTAGTTAATTTGTTCACCTTCTCTCCAGGAGTGACAGAGATCCTCCACACACAATGAGCGTATGCCGAGTAGCCGTTGGGGAAACCAGGGGAAGAGAAGTTTCCAGTACTGTCCTGCAGGCTGTCCCCACACTCTGTCATAACCACACACCATAACATCCACATGGTTATACTGTGATCAAGAGAAATAACATCAGTCCCAAGTCCCAAACTGAAGAACAGACAAGGTTTTGACTGTCACAAGTGATATGACTGATATGACGGCCTTGAACTTGATCTTCTGTTTGATATACAGACGTTGTAGCTTCATTCAATATCTAAACAAAAATTAAAGTCTGATATCATTTTCTTGGATTTATTATGAGGTGATTGTATTGTCTTCACATCAAATGCATCTTACTTGTGCATTTGTAGAGTTTACGGGCTTGTGAAATGTCCCCTTTGCTTAGCCTGGTCCTCTGTCCAATAAGTGGCCGAGCTCCGTTGACGTCGTAACGTGGCAAGATTGTGTCTAAGAAGACGCCTCTGTGTCAGAAAAATCGCAAACCTGATCAATTCACTGAATAGAGAAGATCTAATGATCATGACGTGCACAGGAAAATATGTTTCACAAAGGTTCACACAGAATGATGGATTCTTTCAGGTTCGATTCCTGCTCAACACCTTGATACTTTATTGATTCTGATAATCTCCCACTGGGTTTGGAGCTCACTCTTGCACAGTTCCCATGGTGATGCACCCGTGAATGACAGGCATGTGTAAACAGACCGCTCTGAATGGGGCTTTCCGCTGGTGCCAGCCGGCTCAGTGGAGCCCGCTCCTGAATGCCAGAGAAAAAGGCCACTCTAGCCCAAATTGTTCAACAAAGCCTGAACTGCCAGGCCTTTATTTAGCTTGGCTTGCTTCCATGACCCAGACCAGTAAAGCGGTGATGGAGGTAAAAAAAACAAAGCACAGAGAAAGGCAACAGGGCAACAACATGCACGAGACAGAAATGAAAAGGAGACTAGTGTGAAGCCATTTCTGTGACAATAAAGGACCAAATCCCCTGAGGTTTCCTATGGAGCTTGTTTAGCAGAGTTAAATAAAAGGACAAACACCAGGTCAGTGTGGCAGCCAGGCTTTTTACACATTACACAAAGATAGATTGTCTCAGAAGTAAGGTATTGATGGTGGTGGTCAGGACAGAGAAGTAGGTTGGTACACACCCACCATGTATATTATCACTAGAACATCACCAATGATCAATTAGGCTCTCGATTTAAGGCATTTACCAAATAACTGCCGCAATGGGTTTGTCTTATGACTTTAGATTGTACAGCTGTCATGTAAGCAAGTGCAGCTCTGTTAATATATACAAATGTAAGTCAGAAAACTCAAAAAACCCACAACTTATGGGAGGAACATACTGTAAAGCACTACAAAAGCACCTCAGGCCAACCTGGAAAATGTGTTCCTTGCGTAATGCATGATGCTGCCAAAGTCATACACCTCCCCAAGTGAGTCGACCTCGTCTGGCTCCATCTTCAGGAAGTTATACTCCTGTCCTATTGATATTCACACAGTCATTGAACTAAATCCAAGAAGAAACATCTGGGGGAGTCAGTGAGTACAACATATATATACACATTCACATTGTACCATGTATATCACCTTGCAGTACCTTGTTGGATGTTGTCTCTGATGATGCTTACATGCTCGTCACGGTCCGGCCGGGTGTGTTCGTGCCAGAAGCCGATCACATGGCCAAGTTCATGTACAACAATGCCAAACTTGTCACAGTTCTTTCCTATAGAGATGGCTTGAGGGCCGCCACCTCTCCTCCCAACAAAGGAACAACACCTGCAGGGGGCGACACTGTTCAGTCCACATCCTGGATTATGAAGAACAAACACTGACCCTTTGCATCTGTGAATATTATTATAAGACCATACCAGTGTTTGATCCCTTCTTTATTATAATAAAAATACTGATTAGCAGCATTAACTTTTTAAGCATAGATTGATGCTCTGCATCATCTCATGACTAAACTGTTATTTGTGTAAAATGAATGCAGACTTGTGTGTGATGTGTGTTGAGGTGGATTAAAACTCACACAAACTTATAGAGTCGGCTAATTGACTCTTACAATGTATGGAAATGAATGGAAAGCAATGCATCTTTGGAATTGCATGGCGTTAAATATATTTGATTTGTAATAAATGTAAATATATGGTTCATTAAAAGCAGTTTGGGATTCATCCAGCAAAACAAAAAAATCTGGCCTCTTGTGTTCTTCTGTCCTATAGGCTGAAACATAATGTATCTACAAATCTATGAATCCATGAATCAATAAACATGTAACTCTACACACAAAAAAAATAACTTGGTTAATGTGCACCCAACTCACCCACAAGGTCTGTAGGTGAAAACAATGTAGCTTTCTTCAGTGGTCCTCTCAGTGAACGTCACACAAGTGTGCCTCTCCCAGTGACGCATCGCCTGACGGAAAATGGCTCGCTGACTGCCTGAAAGGAAACTCTGAATTAGAGTTCGCCAGATTTGGGATGCCAGAAGACACAGCACACAACTCCCCCTGCAAAAACTGATGAAAAATTATTTGTGCTCACTCAGAACTCACCACTGAAATTCCCGCTGATCATGTATGGTATGATACCATCTGGCCAAACTCGCTCAGGTCTAGAGGTCGCCGCCCTCCTCCAACGATGGAGTATGTGTCTGTCTAAAGCTCTCTTAGTTCTGACACTCTCATTAGAAGTGGAACTGTTAACTGTAACAAGTGCGTTGGAAAACTTTTCACTTGATCTCAAAAGAGTCAATCAAAAATGATTCATATATTGGTGAACTCATTTATACTTTGATACCTGAGTCTGTTTGGTTGGTCTGGAAGGTGGTGTTGTGGACCTCTTTAAACATGAGGAGGTCATCTTCATCCAGGGCTATATCTCCCAAAAAGGCAGCTTGGGAAGACAGATGATAGACAATAAGTTTAAAACTATGTTGAAGTGTTAAAACAACAAACTCTGCTATCAACACATATACAGTATACAGAACTGTAGTGTGAGTAATGCTTTCCATGAACTGTAAATCCCATGAATACTTGAAATGGGTCTCTTATAGCGACGAACCCGCAGAAAATTATCACCCGGGTTTGCAGTTCTGCTCAACTATGCAGAGCTTTATAGCTAACTTTTTTGGTTTTTTCAGCCAAAAACTTTACTGTTTTGGTTCACACAGTGAACACAGTGGAGCATTTAGCAGCTAAAGAGCCAGATATTTCCCTCAGGAATTGGTGGAGACCAAACCAGAGCTTAAAGGAGGGTGAATATTGGACTTACAGTACATTGTTCAGGTGCCCAGGAACATGACTCTACTGAAAACTAATGTTGTTTGTGTCTGTGTAAGATCACCATACCAGCTTAAAAACTGATAATAGCCCAGTATCACAAATCTGCCTCAAGAGGTTAGTACCATACTTCCCTAGTATATTAAAATTCTCAGTATTACTATATTGTTTGAGCATCAAGTAAAATGAACTTATCAATTCCAAATAAATCTTACATTTTCCGTAAAAATTTCTTTAGTGAAGCCTCCAGTGAGGTTTTGTTCACTGGAGGCTTCACTGTGTCTGTAAGGGAATACCTCTGTCCTGAAAAGAGGCCCGAACAGGACTCTATGTGTCTGTTTAATCAGCAAACAGTCTGCACTGCACACAAACTGGTACATGTTGGAGGAGTGTCAAGCTACTGTGTCATTTTAAAGAATGAAGATGTGTACTGAATATTTCACAGGACTGTGACCACGCTGTGCTGGACTGTGCAACGTTTCTGAAGAGCTGCCAACAATGGCAACATACAAATCAGCATTGGTGCCCTCAATGTAGGCACTACTTTTACAGAAGCTTTTTACGAATGGCCTATATAGTGTATGATGTCTCTCTCTCTCTCGCCTTGGTTAATAAACACTCTTGCTCTTAAATGTTCAGCAACTGATTAACTCGGGGGTTGAAGTCCTGTACGTACAGAGCAAAGACCTTTACATGCCTGATAAGGTAGTGCATCATTTGATGAACTAAACATATTTCTGTGTGTGTGTGTGTGTGTTTCCAAACCGTATTCGTACCTTTTGTTCAAGGCCCAGAGTTGTTCGTGCATTTTCAACAAAATGACAATACTGCACCCCTACACTTCATCTAACACATCTAAAGGAGAGGAATGTTGGATCTGTTCCTCCTTAAAGTAATTCCTCATATTTTTTATAATGCTAATTTTCCTTTTGATCATTGTTATTACTCACATATTTAAAACTGTTATTCCATGTATAACCAATCTGTGAGTCAGTCACATGCAGTGTGATGATCAATTCTTTCACGTGTTAATCAACAGTATAGAGCAGCGAGTGAAAGAAGAAGAAGAAGGTTTTAAAATTGAAAAAAAAACAAGCCAATGAGGTGGTGAGACAGCTTCTGTTCTCAATATGGAGGATCAATCAGGATAAAAATAGTTTCTTTTTCAACATCAGTGACTGACTGCAATCATAAGAAAGCAAACAAACAAGAAGGAAGGATGATTGTCTCATGGCTTAAAGTGTTGTGAAGGTGCAGTGCGGTGTACACAGTTTCATTTATTGTGGATCGCTGGCATTTAGGGAGTGAAAACACTCTGATGACCACCTATTGCAGCACTGTATTAATCAAATCAAATCAAATCACACACACACACACACACACACACTAGACTGATGTTTTCTCCTGTAGTTCTACCATACATCCTGCATAAGTCAAGCAGAACAGCTCACCAACGTCTTTCCCATTAAATACCTCCATGTGATGTAACAACCATTGAAAGCCTGAAACACCAAATGAAAAGACATAGCAGGCCCTGTGTCGGCCTTTGAAGTGAATTCACTCATGCAAATGTTGAGTGTAAATGACTGTCACCCCTGCGGCGTGCACCCCATGCCCCGAAGCCAGAGGGATTTCACCGGCGTCCAGCCGAGGACGGCTCTGGCACGGCCTCAATGACCTCTAGTCTCCAAGCAACTGCCTTTGGAGAAGACTGGTGTGTTTTGGAAGTTTCAGAAGTCACAAGTGAAAAGCGACCCTTAATAACCAAAAGTAATTGTTTGGCGTGTTAGATGAAGGAAAAAATGTTGCATTTTCTTGAACAGTTGAGAAGGTTCATTACAAAAGGCATGTACACAGTCAGAGACAACCCTGCAGATTCATGACAATGACTTTAGATTTAGATTCCTTATTAACATCATCAGTGTCCTGTGTATCTTCATTTTTATTACCAATGCAGTGCGTTTTACTGATGTAGAGTACATGATTTAAACATACGTAATGATGATCATTAATTAATGTTAACAAATCACTAAAGACTTCTACTTTTTAGGTTTGACAGTCGCTAAAAAGTTGTTGGAAACCTTTCCATAAACTTCAGATTTCCCATTATTAGACATCATTGAGGTTAAATTAATTTAACCCAGATTGGGAAATAATGTCTGAATGTATAGAAATGTTCATGCCATCGTCAATATATGGTCATTATTGTTTTTCTGTGGCAGTTTGACACTTGGAACTGATATTTCTCTTTCTCTCCCTTTTTTGTAGTTTTTGGGTTGTGTCATCAGTGGAGGGAATTTATTTATTATAGAAAATGTATATATGTATTATATAGAAAATGTGTATGACCCCATTAGTTTGAGATTATTTGACTAAAGGTGATTTGTCCCTACCAAGGCTACAATATACTTTCCCAGTAAAACACGGTGAAACAGATGCAGTACATCATATCATCCAGTCTATTAAAACTGGAGCTGCATGTATGTATTCATCTATTAATGATATTAATGTCAAGGTGTCAGCTGATCAGTCTTTGAAAAATGACATCAGGCAAGATATGTTCGTGACTTTAGGTGAAGTTCAATTATTAGTTATTTTTTGGCTATTGTATTATTGCTTTATACATCAGATAGTGGGTTGAAATTAGATCATTGAATATTTTAATCAAATGACACAAGATACCTGCACCAATAAAATATTTAAATATTATTGCCTAAACATATATGCTACATCATTAAGACCTGCATTTAACTTTCTGTCTATTTTTCAGATTTGTCCTGCTGCTTCTTGTAATGAGGGCCTGAAGGTTTTATCAGTATAGTACACACACACATCCCCAGAGGAAGTGAAATCCACTTTACCAGCTTTACAGGGATCCTTGTAGTCGATAGCATCACCGAGGTAGGTAAAATTAGTGTCCACAAACTCCCAGTCAGCTGCCAGAGAGACGCGCAAACCGCACAGCAGGAGCAAAAAAGTAGGAGCGACTGCCATTATATTTATTAATAATAAAACATGCAGCAGGAATAAAGTTAATAGCGCTGGGACTTGTAGGGAAGAGAAAAGAGCGCAAAAAAAAGCTCCGCTGCGGTGTGATTTTAGAAACACGGCGCTGTTTTCTCACGTCTCCATTCTGCTGCAGTGATTCGCTGACATACAGGACCGAGAGCAGAGCTCACACAGCTCACTGCAAAACACACATCCATGAGGCTGAAGCCACAGAGGAACTTCACCTGCTGCACACACATACATATGGGTTATAGGGACACCAATATCAGTTGTGTTTTGTTTTAGTGATTCATAGAGGATCATGTTGGAGTATTGGAGTCTGTATTAAAGGAGGATATAAAATAATACTCCAATTTCTAGCAATAATCTGTATTTTTGCACATAAACAGTTAATTGACCTGACACACACCACCTGCAGGCTGGAGTTTCTATAATGTGTGGAGGAGCTATGCATCATTATAAAGAGGGGAAATTATTCACTTACTGATCATCATCATCCATTGATTTAAACCAGGATGTAAACTGATGCATTTAGTTGAAAAGTTAATGGGCTCAGATATGTAGCTAGAAGCTGTTTAGCTTAGCATATAGAGTGGAAGCAGGGGGAAACAGAAATGTATTGCTATTACAGGGGAATTGTGTGCTAATGTGACTTCTCTGCATCTTATCATCACTGTTCCAAGCTAAGAATCATGTAACTACATGTAATGTGTTCATTAATAACATTAGTCATTAGCCATTAGAGAAGTTAACCGGGCTAGCTGTTTCCCCCTGCTCCCAGTCTTTATGCTAAGCTAAGCTAACATCATATTTAGTAAAAAAAAAAAAAATCTTAGTGGTGTGGATCTTCTCATCTAATACCTCTTTTAGACCAACAACCAGACTATTGAACTATTATATTGTTATAATTATTTATTATTGTTTTTGTTAGTATCATTATTATTATTATGTTATTAAGCTATTATTATTATTACTATAATTATTACTCCTTTTCCATATATCAAAAAAACTCTTTTCCTGTTATCGAGACAATATGTGGATACAGTAACTGTTCCAGTAATAACCAAATGTTACTTATAGTGAGAACATGCCGTGTCAATGTTGCAGTTTTCCTCAAGGTATAAACTTCTTAGTTTTAATAAACTGAACGGCCATCACATGCTCAAGTAGAGGGACTTGTACGGTACGTGTGTTTACCACTAAGTGGCAGTGATGGATAGGGTGTAGAGTAGGTGAGTAAACCTGCAAGAGAAGTGAAAGAAAAAACAAACAAGTGGTATGTTATATATATATATGTATATACCTGATGTACACCGTGTGGTTATTCAGACAAACACAGTAAGTCACACAATAACATATTTTTTGTTGTGTGAAACTTTGTACAAAGTGTGCAAAAATGATTGAGAGCTTAGAGAGAGAGAGAGATAGAGAGAGAGAGGGAGAGAAAGGGGAAGACTTCACCGACTTCACCAGCTTCACTACTCCTCTGTCAGCACACATCTGCTGC
This sequence comes from Pampus argenteus, assembly GCA_036937835.1. Taxonomy (NCBI): domain Eukaryota; kingdom Metazoa; phylum Chordata; class Actinopteri; order Scombriformes; family Stromateidae; genus Pampus; species Pampus argenteus. The sequence continues at coordinate 11,976,061 of CM072877.1, forward strand.
TGAGGAGATGGGACGCTGATCCAAACACGAGCACTTCATGCCTTGGAGATTGATCCTCACAGCATGGCTGGTTGCATCAGAGGGCTGTGAGAGGGTAGCTGGAAGAAAACCCCCCAACTGGGGAGTATTTATGTTAACCTTCTCTTTGGCTCAGCTGATCCTTTCTCTTAAATTTTGAGTGATGTTCCAGTGCTGGTGCAGGCAGGTCCTGCTCGGTGTGGAAATGGGCATGCTGGTGGTGGTCCTGGTGGCCGGCAGCGCAGGACAGAACCATGGCAGGAGGGAGGCAGGGTCATCCTGCTACGGAGGATTTGACCTCTACTTTGTTTTGGACAAGTGAGTGCTTCTTCTTTCTTTTTTTTTACTTGACCACAGAAGATGAGGATACTGGTTAAACAACATCCAAGATGATCTTCAGAGGCATCGATGGGTTACTAGGTGGATGGAAAAATAACTGTTGGATTGTAATTAGCAGGTTTTAGTCTGTTGACTTTAAGTCTTAGTCCATCTAGTGTTCATCAATTAACAATTATTTATCTCTTTATCTTTTTTCTTGATTAATGGATCAGTGGTTCAGCTATATATCAGCTATATAGTGCTATTATATATATAGACTAGTCTTCAAATATCTTCAAATCCCCTTGTTACAATGATATATAAAGAAGAAGAAAGAAAAGCAGTAGATCTTCACATATGGGAAGGTTCGCCCAGATACTGATTTGTATTTTTGCTCGAAAGTGACTTAAACAATGACTCTGTCATCAAAATAGTTGGCATTATTTTTAGTCGATTACTTGATTAGTTGACTAATTGTTTCAGCTCTAATTGCAATACTTTACCATTCAACCTAATAAACATAGGAGCAGGATTCTAGAGATGTGAATGCCGTGTGAGAACTGACATCAGGGTTAAGTTACAATGCCCATTAAACTGTCAAGTCTTATCTAATCATACCCACTAATCATAAAAACTGTTGTTGTTGTTGAGTGCTTATGCATTCACTTGGATGATAAAGTACACTGCAAAGATTCCTGTTGTCAAAATGCAGCAACGCTTCACTGACAGGAGCAGCTCGACTTCAGCTCTCTGCGCTTTAGTCTGTCGAACCCTTTCTCCATTAGAGCCAGATGTTCCAAAGTACCAAGTTTTTGGCCGTCTGTGCACTGGGACTCACATCACAGGATAAATGAAAACATAAGGGAGGGAGAAGAAGAGAGAGGCAGACCAACATGAGAAGAGGCTATGCATATTTGCCACACACTTCTCTTAAATAACTGACTCACACTTCGCTGCTTTCTTCTGCTGATTCCTTTGTTGCGTCTGCACCTGTTTCAAAAATCAGGAGCTGACATAAAGTCGAACTCTTCCAAAACAAATGATGTGGCGCTTTGGTTTTTTTGTTTGGCATATAAAAACTGTCAGTGAAGTCCCATGAAAGAAGTGGAAGATGTTAAGCAAAAGCACTCGGAGGCGAAGGCAAAGGGATCATACATAAAAGATGCCAAAACGACATTGCAGATCATTATATCATTCGATCATTAGATTTGATATCGAAAGATCTACATAGCAACAAAAGCACAAGGAACCAAACACCAGTTCGGTTATTTAAACCCTAAATATTGTAGTTTCTCTGGTTTTACATTAGAACAAAAACGAGTAGTTGATTAACTGATTAGTCGATCAACAATTTTGATAACTGGTTAATTGTTTAAGTCATTTTTTCAAGCAAAGACACATAGAAATTTCTCTTCTATGTTTCTTTGTCTGCATTTTCTTTGTTGGCATTTTCTCTATTTTCTGATATTTCATATAACAAACTCTTAATCATTTAATCAAGAAGGAGTTCTGCATATCAATTTGCTGCAGCCCTATATACCACCTTTTCACATATAAAGTGCTTACTGAGTTCTGGCAATATATGGCTGGCAATTTTCTGTAATTTTCTTGTCAACAAATCTCATTTATGTACCCAAAGGCTGATATATCTTATCCCTCTGTGTTGTAGACCTCCACTGTTGTCCAAAAACCAAATAAAAACACATGAATGAACCACAATGCTGCAGTGGGTGACCCGCTCCTTCGCCCTGGATATTACGGTCACGTTACTTTGTTTAGAAATGGCTCCAAAAAACTAATAAGGCAGTAAGATTTTTAGTCTCAGGAGAGTAGTTCTGTGTAAGGCAGATACCATTGAGCACAGACAAGAATGTAGTTCTGTTTACAGAGATATGATACTTTTGTTGTGCTGCGTGTCACAAACTGTTTACTTTGTACTGAAGTTGTTTGAGAAATTTGCAGTGTAGTACAAAATCCGTCTCTCGCTAGTTCCCCCCCGGCTGTTTAGAAGAGCAATACTAAATATCAGTACACTCAGTACACTTTTAAATGTTTACAGCATTGAATTGACTGCAACGTGTTTCCTCTGGTGACGACACGTCAGGTTTTGTTTATTGTCTCCAAAGGTATCATGAAATATGTTGAAGGATGTAGAATATTAAAATGCATGCAGGACTGAAATATCAAGATCGTTCATTTTTTTATCCCTGCAATCTTGTCCTCAGATCTGGAAGTGTGCAACATTACTGGAATGAGATATATTACTTTGTAGACCACCTGGCACACAAGTTTATCAGGTATGTCCACGCAGAAACAGTTGTGATTTTTTTCAAGTACGTAGTAAAGAGGACAAAAGACAAAACTAATCATCTCTGCTCTCTTTTCTCATTCCTCAGTCCTCAGCTGCGGATGTCTTTTATTGTATTTTCAACAGAAGGAAGGACTCTCATGGCACTAACAGAAGACAGGTGGCACACTCAAAACGTCTAGATGATCTACTTTGCATGTGTGTGTCTCATGCTGTCTCCATCCATTTGAAACAATATCCATTTCTGTTCTTTATTTTTTTTTACCATTAATGATCAGAGAACAGATTCGAGCCGGACTGGAGGAGCTACGCATGGTGCAGCCAGGCGGAGACACCTTTATGCACAGAGGTTTTCAAAGAGTAAGTCTGTTAAGTCAATGGGAAACCGATCCTGCTTAACCAACAGTATGGCATCTAACTCTTTTAAACGAGACCCATTTAAATTTATAGCCGCTGACGCCTGAAAATTTCTCTCTCAGGCCAGCGAGCAAATATATTACGGGACTGGAGATGGTGAGCAGAACATTTTTTCCTTTTTAACACTTAATTATTGCTCTACTCAAGGAGTTTTATCCATTTATTAGGGCTCAACTCAAGTGTCACATAACATTAAGAAAAGAAACAACAAAAACACAGCTGCTCTTTCCATCACATGATTATGTCCAAATTTAGTTTTGTTTTGAAGCATATAATTTTAATAATAAAGACAAAAAAAGGAAAGAAATCAGGATGAGAATGATTTTGTTTCACTATATTTTTTTCTTTCTCTTTCAGGTTTCCGGACAGCCAGCGTCATCATTGCTCTGACAGATGGTGAACTGAGAGAAAATCAGTTTGACCTGGCACAAAGAGAGGTGAGACGGATGTGTATTTCCCCTGCTCACTGTGCTACTTGCCATTTTCTTACATTAATTAAAACTTAAAGGGTAAATCCAGCATTACATATGACAGGAAACTGCTGCTGCGCTGCTCTCTGTGGGTTCAAATTTCAAAGCCCGCGCTCGTGGCCACATCACGCTGTCATGTCACAGCAAGTCTTTTCCAGATTTACTGCTCTAGTGGACATTTATCCTCAAAGGTCGTTTTTGTTTGTTTGCTTTGCTTTAAATCAGGCCAGCAGAGCGCGCCAGTTGGGCGCCACTGTTTACTGTGTGGGAGTAAAAGATTTCAATGAAACTCAGGTAAGTAAATACATTAATCAACCAATAAAACCAGTTGACTAGAGTATAAATGAATTTATTTTATCATCCAAACAATCAGTTAATCATCCAGTCACATTTCTTTGAAGCTTTCAACAATAGCTGACAGCAAGGACCACGTCTTCCCCGTGAATGATGGATTTCAGGCACTGCAAGGAGTCATTGACTCGGTATGAAGCTTGGTGTTACAACAACCTTAATATCATATCATTTAATCTACCTTTTGTTCAGCTTTTAATATTAATATTACCCTTTTCAGATCCTGAAGAGGTCATGCATTGAGATTCTGGCTGTAGAGCCCTCCAGCATCTGCGAGGGAGGTAATTTAAAATTTTAAATTTAAAGCTGTTTTCTTTTCTTTTCTTTTCTTTAAAGATTAGGTTTTTTGTTTTTTTTTGGCATTTTTGCTTTTATTGGATAGAGGATAGTGAACTGAAAGACAGAAAACAAGGGGAGAGAGATGGGTACGACTTTTGGCTGGAATCGAATGTTTATGTGCCATGCACAATAACCCTTCGACAACTGGGACGCTCCTAACCTGTGTTTTTTTATTATATCATGTTTCTTTTAGATATAATATTGCAACCACCAACCATATTATTCCTATTAGACTACACTGACGAGTCTACCTAAACTGCAAATGAAAGTTAAACGGTCATTTTAATCCCACTTCAGAATCCTTCCAGGTGGTCATCAGAGGAAACGGTTTCCTTCATGCCCGGGACGTACAGGAAGTTCTCTGCAGCTTCCGTATCAACGACACAGTTACTTTGAGTAAGTACTCACCCCAAAGGATTTCATTTACAAACTTTAGTTGGTTGGTATTTCCCATTTTCCAGGCTGACACCGGCACATTAGACTGAAGAATACTTTTTTAGGATATATATATTTTTTTAGTTGGGTTTTTTTGTCCTTCAGGCTGCCTTTGCAAGCGTTAGATAAGATAACCAAATTCACCTACCAGCACATCTAAAGGTCACTAATTAACATGTTATATCATGTTTTCTTGAATCAATATCTTTTAAATCAAAGTATATTACAACAAGCTACTTTTTTTCCAGAGGTTATGTGCTTGGACCGGACCAGTTGCCACGCAGGACACTGGCAGAGACTCCAGGAGGATTTGTTATCCAGATTAACTGTATTTATGCTAAGCTAAACATAACAGGTTACTACCTCTAGAAAGCAAATAAGCACATTTTCCAAAATGTCAAGCTTTTTCCTTTACAGAACAAAACACTAAAGACACACATGTTGAAAATGTAAATTGTCATCTTATTGTATTGCACTAAATGAGTGTTCCTCCTTCGAAGTATGTTAATGTGTGTAAATAAGTTGAGTCCTGATATTTTGAAGTGATAGTCTTTAGATAACGCGTGTGAATACAAACAAACATTCGACTACATAAAAATTCATCCAACTATTAAGAAGCAGAACACACAACAACAGTTTTGGGATTCCAGTGAGCAGCCAAATGAATCATGCCAAATTTATTTTGGACACTCGGATGGGTATGGGTGGGGGAAAGTAGCTCTTTGTGGCTCACAATGATTTTAATCCCTGTCCTCCTCAAAAACCATCAGCACCATCTTCCCGTGCTTTAAATCAGCTGGTATAACACTCAGGCGTCTAAAGGCGAATGTGGATCTCATCAGGGACGAGCACCATCTCTGCGCACACTAGACACTCACTCAGCCAGAGTAAATAAACCACAACCCTCCTTCATTTGCCTCATTTTCCATAAGGAGAGGAAGTCCAGGAATTTAATAAGAAAAAAATATTTTCGAGGCTTGAATCTCCTGAAGTTTCATGTCTGATAGAGAAAAACTATGACAAACTTTTCCTTTGCTTTACTTTTTTGATTTCTCTTTGACCATTTGCTGTACAGGAAGGATGATTTATCATGTGATTACCTTACTGTATATAGTATCAAATCACATTATCACATTACGTCATGATACATATTCTTATATTGATTCTCATCCTACAGTGAAAAGACCTTTGGTGGTGAGAGATACCTACCTTTTGTGCCCAGCTCCTGTTTTGGAAAAAGAAGGAATGTAAGTGATTAAATTAATGCAGATGATGTCGGTTTGCTTAAATGTCATTGTGTCTGACATCCTAAAAACTAAAACAAATGTTTTTCTGGTGTTTAGAAAAATTTTCATCCTTCGGAGCTCCTCTAGGACTTTTTAATCCATGTTAAGGTTCAAAGTTTTATTCAAAACATTGACAAAGCGGTTGCACAATTTTAATCTGCTAATAACAAGGACCATGTGATATGGTCAAACACTCCAGAACAGCTACTAAATGGACCATTTATATTGATATAGAGATTGTTTTTGTCATGTTGTTGTTTTCCAAGGTCGAACATGAACTGTCATTACTGTTGTCAACTAACCTACTACAACAATGACCTACTATGACGAGTCAAAATGTCTGCTGAAAACTTTTGATGCTCATCAAGCAAACTGCAAAAGTCTAGCGTGTGCCCAGATTCACTGTCAACATAGCAGGAGAGCTTTGAACCATTGGAGCAAGGTTTAATCAGCATTTTGTATGCAGACTAATGAAAAACATTCATGGAAATTGTTCCTATTGTTCCAAAATTTAACCGGTTGGTAAAAATAAATCAATAAAACTTTTTTTTTTTTTCTGCTTCCACTGTGGAGCATGACAGAAAGGTTAAGGTTAGTGTTTTTTTTAACTAAATTTAACCGGTATCCTTGCATTCTTATCGTTACCATTTCTATAAAAAAGCAACAAATGTGAGAATTACGTTGGCAGAGTTAGAGGAGTGCTAAATGTACACTAACTGTCAGCAATCTCTCACTTCTACAGGGCTGCCACTCTCCATGTCAGCATGAATAACGGCCTGAGTTTCATATCGAGCTCCGTCACTATCACTGCTATCACCTGTGTGAGTATGTGAAACGTGAGGGGACTAAAAAGCTGAACTCACACTTGGGAAGAAAGTGTTGCACCAACTTCAGTCACTACAGACATGTGATTGTGACTAACACTGGTTATGTCCCATATTTATTTTTCTTTCAAGTCTGATGGGACCTTTGTGGCCATAGCGCTGCTCATTTTGCTGCTCCTGCTCACCATCGCTCTGCTGTGGTGGTTCTGGCCTCTCTGCTGCACCGTGGTATGACAGCTATCTCCATCCTCCCCGAGTGAAAAAATGAAGGCTTGAACACTTAGAAAGCTGAGCTATATCATGATAGTTATGTTTATGGTCATACTATACATGTTTTTGTTGATTTTTATACATAAATAATCTGGAAAGAACAGCGTTTTTCAAACAGGCATAAATCTGGAGTGACAAACTGTTAATTGTTTCATTTTGCAGGTCATTCATGAGCCACCTCCTCCAATAATAGATGATATATCTGTAAGTGGTTTTATTTTAATTTTTTTTACCTTGTAATAGTTAATTTATAGTAATTTCTCTAAAATAATGATGACCTGTTTTGTCAAATCAACACATAGACACATGCCACGCACACAAATAAACAACACAGATGTTAGAACAGCAGCATATGTGACGCCACTCTTTAAACACCTCTCTTGCAAACATGAATGCTGACCGAAAAGGTTTCTTTCTTTCTTTCTTTAGGATGACGAGGATGGCTTTCCCAAGAAGAGGTGGCCCACAGTGGATGCTTCATATTATGGAGGCCGAGGAGTTGGAGGCATCAAGAGAATGGAGGTAGAGAAAATGGCAAGCCAGAGAACCAAGGCAGAGCTACTGGAGCTGTTGAATATATATACATGACACAGTGCAAGTGGTTGTGTGTGGAAATTTGAGCACAGTTAAGATTTGACACGTGGCTAGTGAGCAGCGACAAACAGAAAAAACATTTTGGATCTTAAATTTACAATTCATTTACTGCTGCATAGCTACTAAAATAGAAAACATTTTTTCAGACATCGAATAAACATCAAATCATTTCAGAAATACTTAAAATCTGCTGCTTTCATTCAATAGTAAATCTGAAATGTTCAAATCTGTTTGCCAGCCTCAGGCTCACGGGCAAAAGACATGGCTTGTTTTGGAAATGTTGAAAGATGGAAGTGAGATCAAACACAAGTACAGCAGAGAACAAAAGGAAGCAGGAACTGACTCATCCCTTTAAAAGAGATGAGTATGCATAAGTCCATGCTGGAGGAAACCGAGTCAGTTTGTTGTTGTTGTTGTGTAGTTTTGACCTAGTGAGATCATCTGGCCAGCAAACTGCAAGGATGACAGATCTACTGAATGCTTGGTAGAAGAAAAGTGTAAAAAAAAAAAGAGAGAGAGAGAGAGACCACAGACGGTGTTGAATTCTCTGCGGTTTGATGATAACTCTCAGTGGTGAAATACAAGTACCAGCCAGGTAAATGGAAAGTATCTACAGTATGTTTTAAAGGTTGAAAATGTAAAAAAAAAAAAAAGCAGTGGTAAGAAAAGTCACGAGAAGTATTAAAGAATAAGAAAAGACAGTCTGAGCCGACTGGTAAGAGCTAAACCACAGAAATGACGTCCACAGTTCGAGTCTGTCTAAGAGGGTGAAAGGCAGACGTCACCCTCTCAGTGTGAAGTGTGTTAGAGCGCTCTCAGGAGTCTGTGCTGTGAACTTGCCTTGAAGCTGCACCCCTTCCAAACACACAGCTATGGAAAATATGCACAGCTTCATTTAAGTACTTTCTCTACCAAGTTAAAGCCACCATGGCTTGTCTCTGTGGCAGCTGCAAAGGAGTAAATTTGAGTAATGAGCTTTCAAGGTTGCTTTGCCTTTACCCATTTCATTCTTGATGTGCTGGATCACTCTTGACATTTGCTTTAGCCTCTTTCTCTTTATCAGCTGTTTAAGCATCAGTGTGATTGTGTTGTCAAAAATATCTGTGAAAAAAAAGTGAAACAATCAACAATGCACACTACTTGTGGCTGTGGGTCTCTTGCTGAATTTTTGAGGGTTTTACTCCATAAAGCAAGTTCAAAATAAACGGCTGTTCTCTCAGGTTTAGCAAAAAATCCCACATTTGAAGATTCGAAGCATGTTATGACACAATTAAACTTTGTGGTGAGGGAGCCAACTTCTGTTTTCCTTCTGGATGCTTGAGGACTGGGCTTAATTGAATTCTATTTAAACATGATAGAAACGTCTGGAAAGGCAATAAAACAGTAGTGTTTTATTATATGCAAAAGATAAATGCAGCAAGTCTGATGTAGATGCTGATGTTGAGGTACTGGTCCAAAAATGGGTTTTCTTGAGTCTGAGTGCTTCATTAGCGACAAGATCACAACATAAGCGCATGTTGGCTCAATAAAATAGTCTCGTTAAGTAAGATAACAATTAAGCATTGTAAAAAATATATAGAAAATGTAACCAGATATTATATTCTAAGTGTTATGTCATGTGGCCTATAAAAAGAAAGGACCATTTCGCTTTTAATTAGTGCATCATTATTGTCACATATTGCAGATCATACAGCTCCTGTTTCTTTTTAGGTGCGCTGGGGAGATAAAGGCTCTACTGAAGAAGGAGCGAAATTGGAAAAAGCTAAAAATGCTCGAGTTGTGATGCCCGCACAGGAGTTTGATATGTCTCCATCACGGCCATACTACAACATGCACAAATCCATCCGCCCTCAGAAGTGGTACTCTCCCATCAAGGTGCTTTTTTTATGCTGTCTCATCTTCAATTGTCAGTCAGTCTTTTTTCTTTGACACTTTGACAGGTACTGTATATTCATAAACAATGTTAACATATGTTAAATACGATATGATGTTTATTCCAGAGGCTGTAAAACTACAGGCATTAAATGACGGCATCTAGCCACCATAATCTTATGTTATTTTCTCTTTTTCAGTGTTTCTGGTAATGATGTGTTACCAGGAAATGGTTAATATAATTTGTTTCCTAAAATATTAGTCAGCTGGATGATAGTAATAGGTACCAGACATGAACTGAGCTAACCCCTGAATCTGTTGAGCAATTGCATTCTTTGTTTATCTGTCTTTCTACCATATAAAGCTTCCTATTCAGGAATCAAAGAGAGTCATCTGGAACAAAAAGTAGAGCAGACAGAGAGTCTGGCAGAGTCACAAATAAATAGAAAGAAAAAAAAAAAGATATTTTTGAACTTAACTTGAGTCTTTTAAAGGATTGTTTTTGAGGCACTGCTGGCCAATGCACACACATTGTTAATTATTTTGTTTTTTATCAGAGATCATTGGTATAACATGCAAATTTTTATTTTTTAACGCCATCTGCAATGACCTTTCTGTAGGGAAAACTGGATGCCCTGTGTGTATTCCTAAGAAAAGGCTACGACAGAGTGTCTGTGATGCGACCTCACCCTGGAGACAAGGTAAGGCATGTTGACAGGCCGGCGATAACACAATGGAACGTGGTGAAAAACAGCACGTCACACCATACAGCTGTAAGATAAGCACGCACGCATTCAAAACAAGGCAATTAATAAGATTGTGAACCAGCTATGTCAAACTTTGGCAGACAGACAGTTTAAGAATTTGCCAGATGAATTTATGACCTCTGGAAATGAGGGATAAGAGACGTTTTGAGCGAAGGCCTCCAACTGACTATATGAAATCATATAAAGCTGCATCAAATCACAAGAATAGTGACTTCTAGAAGACTCTCAAGGAGGACGAGGAGTAGACAATGGTAAATACAGTACAATACTGCAGTATTGTCTGGAGGAATGCGCTTGTCTGCAGAAGTCATTAAAGAGTAGATGCTGCCTGCCTCTAGCTCCAAGCGTCAGCACGGCTCTGCTGGCAGGAATGCTGTTTCCTTCCATGACACTCACTAACAGAGGAATTTCCTCTTTCCATCTGCAGAAAGCTGTACCCCTCTGAACCTGCCAATCGTTGCGCTACAGTAGTTCTGGAAATTTTCGCAGCAGGAAAACGTTGCAGTTTATTTTGTCTTTACAGAGCTTCTCTTTGCATGTTGCATTGCTCAATTATATTCATAAACAAAACAGGCCTCTACAATGACCTGCTTTCATTTGTGCTGAAACAATGTCTTTTTTTTTTTTCACAGGGCAAGTGTATAAACTTCACCCGAAACACATCCTACCCCGCTCCTCGCTATCCCATCTATAACCATCCTTCTACGCCCGTCTACACTTTGCCCCACAGCTACCACCGTCGCCCATCAGAGGACAGCCACCTCTTTCCTCTGCCCCCCTCTCCAACTTCAACACTCCCCCCTCTGCCGTCCACTCCTCCCCCGTCCTCCACCACCCTTCCCATGTACACCCCACCTCCAAACAGAGCCCTGCCACCAGCCAACATGAGCCCCGACTCTACACCCCCTTCTCCAACTGGCTCTCTACCGCCTCTACCTCAGGGTCCACCTCCCTGTAGAGCACCTCCTCCGTCACGGCCTCCTCCACGCCCCAGTCATGAGAACCACGAATGATAACGAACCGAAAAGTTGAGGAGCAGGAACCAAATTCAGGATGGAAACCTGAAAGACTTTTTCACAGAGCCTCTGTAAGCTTTTAAATGACTGTGTAACGTTGCCTCTTCAGGCTGCAGCTGGTGATTCATCAGTGAAAAAAAAACTTTCAACAATTAAATCTATTTTTCTCAACAAGTGGCTAACGCATGATGTGCCATGAACTCTGACAATTTTTTTTTCTTTTTTAAGTCTATACAGTGAATATTTAGTGTAGCAAGCACAGCTTTGGCTATTAAATGCTATGAGAGCAAAGCAATTTATTCACAAAAACACAGTAATCACAATAAGAGTACAGCAGAATATGCAGTGGCTCAGTAACGGCGTCATGTGTTTTATACATGCAAGTTTGTTCGTCTGGGAAAATGTATATTTTGTAAATGAATATGCATTAAATCACAAGTATATACATCTTTATCTATCATATTGCATTCGACGATCTGATGATTTTCATGGACAATGAAAGGTAATTATATTAAAAACTGAATTAACATTATTCTTAGGATCTTAAGCATTTCTAGCATGAATGATGCATACAACCTGAAGAATACACTCTCTCTGCTCTCTAAACGTTTATTTGGGAATCAATCATATATTTATTAATAACTGATAAGGTATTTTTGAATGACTAAATAGACGTTTGGTATAGAGACTAATTATGAGGGAATACTATAATGGGGCAGAATATGAATAGTAGGTATGTGAGGGTTAAATATTTGGTGGAAAAGCATAGCTGCTTTTATATTATTAAACTGTCCACTTTAGAGAAGAAAGTGCTGAGTTGTGAGATGATCAGGTTTATAATAACTGTCTTGGTTGTATAATTATTGGGAGCAATCAGTATCTGTAGTTCCCTAGTAAGCACTTGGCTTCTCTGTCCTGCTTTCCTGGCTGGAACTGCGACCCTGATGTGAATATAGAATGAAGAAACTAGTTAAATTATGCACTTTATTAATAACACTACTCTCAACAGAGTAAATAATTTCCATTTTGGGTAAGACTGTACAAACTTTCAGAGTTTGAGATTATCCAAGAAGCCACGGAGCAGCCAGTCAGCTGAGTCTTATTCCACTCAATACTAAAATAAATCCCAGTATATCTTTTCCGTGTGCTTTCCTTTTCTTTTCAATTTTTTTTCTTCACTTGGGAATACTTTCACAGACGCATGCAGTCCTGTGGGTAGTGAGCTCATGGAGGCGTGACTGAGAAAAGTGCCAGAAGCAGACGCAGTTGGATTAGAGGCAGACAACTGCTGCAATAAAAGCAAACTCCAACTATGATGCCATGCGGATCTGGAAGAGGTATTTACACAGCTTCACACCATACCAAGTCCACCAGCAAGCGGTGAAAAGATTGATGAGGATAATAAAATATTAAATTATTCATTCTTATGTATAACTGAGACTATATAAGGAAACCTAAAGGTATTTTCAGACTTCTTGAAGTGTGTGTGCATGTTTCACTTTTAATGTATGAAGAAGAATGTAAAAATATGATGAACACTGGCCTTATCTTGGCCAGGGGTACGGTCAGATAACCATCTCCATGCATCCTTTATGAACCACAGCGTAGCTCTGACACACAGCCTTGAACTCATTTGCAACACAACCTCAGTGTTATGTAAAATATACAAATCCTGATGTGTTTACTGTGATGAAATCGCCTCATGACCAGGTTCACTCTCCACTTTTCCCCTGTGGAAAAAAAAGAATCCAGTTCAGGAGAAAGAATCTCTTACCAGATCCAAGCCCACATGACATTTTTTCATAGATATCACTGAATAAAAACAAACGTTTTATCTTTCACCTTTTTCTTTTCCTGAAATGGAGGTTTAAACTCTAACTCGTGTTTATTGGGGGCTCAGTGTGCTCATAAAACAGCAGACACTGTGAGTTTGGAGTGTTCAAACTCTTTAAAAAAAGAAATCACTTTACCGTTACGTTTTGTTTAATCTGTATAACCTAGAATAAGATAAACCAATAACATTCGTGAAAAGATTTTTAGCCCAAAAAGAAATGCACTGCTGCTTTCAGAGTCATTAAATAAACTTCACCAAGTCTATCAACACAGCAGAGACTTCCAGCAAGCCACAGAAACCACTTTTAAAAACATCTGTCTCTTCAAAACCCTGCGGTACTGTAATTATTTTCTTCAACAAATATTTGACACCTTGTCCCATCTCAGGTGGTGCCATGAAAGCCTGGATCTCCTAATATGAAACAAGGTGGCCCCGAGTCACCTCTGCCAGTGGCATGAAACTGTCAAACTGTATGCTAGTTTCATGGTCTTGATAGAGGTATGGCTCTTCTACCACTAATTACGAACTAATCACATTTATTAGCCAACTCAAAGTAGACAGAGACAAAAAAGAAAAAGAAAAAAGAGAAAGATTACTTACTAAAAACCATAAACCAGATTCAACCCTAGATGGTATATGTTCATGGTGTTTGTTTTGAATAACCAGGTTGACATTATATTCAAAACCTTTTAATAAAATACAATGTTTAACTTTCCTAATGTCCAGTATAATAAATGGAAGATATTATGCATGAACAACATACAGTTAGTGAAGGCAGCATGGTTTACAAAAAGTTTCTTATTTTTGCCCGGTTACAAAGCAAAATCAAGGAAATCTACTTATAAGCATTATTGAAGATCACACTTTAAAAACATCTTCGTAAAAACTGAACTTCGTAGAATCACAGACATGATATGTTTCATTTAAAGTACCAAAAAAAGACTAGAGACAAACAACATAACAGGTAAAAAAAGAAAAAAGGAAAGACTCCTTTAAAGACAACTAGAGGTCCTGTAACACTGGTGCAGCAACATGTGAACAATTATTAAGCATTAAAGCAGGTGAATTGAGCTTGAAGTCTTTCATGCTCTGTACCTTGCTTGTAACTGTTAATATGAAAGTAACAAATGCATTTTTGTTTTCTCCATCTGTGAGAAAAAAATGTCTGACATGATTACATTTAAATTTCATGGATTTCTTTGGATTGCATCTCAGCGCATGTTTAGTATATATATATATATATATTTTTTTTTTGCAGCAATGATACTGAATCTGTAACTGTAAAATTATACCTCTGATATTAAAAGGCACAACATGTAATGTAAATGTAAACGAAAGGATAAACCACTCATTTCAACATTGAAAACATAGAATTGGAAGCTGCGATGATGACTGTCAACTTCACTGACAGGTTAATCAAAGCGCTGATGCAGCTATTGATGTTCACTGATGCCACAGTGTTTGTAAAGATCTGAGTAAAACAGGCCCATATCTTCAATTACGGGCCTGTTAATTAAAATACACACTAAATGCTTTTTATGCATTATTTGAATAAAAAAAAAGTTATACAAGTCAAAAACATTACAGCTTTTTTTTTTTTTTTTTTGATATCCTGAATACATTTTTATCAGTCAGTTTCTGAGTCCAGGACTAATCCTTCACATTCACCTTAAAAACCTCATAGTCCATGTTCAGACTATTTGTAAAGTGCTGAAATGGCGCAATATTATGCTCAGTCTGAAAGCAAAGCAGATGACTGAGGTAGAAAAAAAGTAACTATAACTGATAAAAAGGATAATTTCGTCATTTAATACTGCAGTAATGATGTCAGGAGTGAAACTATATTAGAAGATTGTCTAACACTGCAACTATACTTTGGCTCTTTCTTAAATTGTAAAAACAAAACAAAAATCTGACTGAGACTTGGGATTTTAAAACAGGTGTATAAATCAAGGTTTCCCTTGAGAGCATCTTGGCTGAAAAGGCGCAGCGGTAAACGGGTCCTCCAGAGATCGTCCCCCTATGGTCCAGGAATGCAGAGGCCCCACTGCTACTGAACCCACAGCGGCCTGCTGACCGATCCTGGAGACAACCCGGTGTACCGCCACCGGCTGCTGGAGCAGAGGCCTCTCTGTGTGCAGAGGAAGAGCCCGATCACCAAGAGACTGAGGAGCAGGAGGAGATGATACTGGGACCAGGTGACACTGTCTGCTGCTTTGGATCTGTGGTGCACCAGACTTCAATATATGAGTGTCAGTATGGTCAGCTTTGGTCGTTTCCTGCCTTTTTCCAAACGGTGCCTGCAGGAAAACATCAGACGTCTCTGGAGGTTTATGAGACGCAGAGAAGGAGGAGCTGCCGAATGCCATCTTGCTTTCTTTTCCTGGCGTTTTAAAAGGGGCCAGCTGGAAGACATCAAAGGTGGCCGGGCTGTCTGCGGGTTGGAACTGAGATATTTGGCTGACAGGTATGAAATGCAGACTGGTGGGAGTAGCTGACATTGTATGGTGTTGAATGTTGCTCTCATCTGACGGCAACATGTGTTTAGTATAGACACATGCAGCAGTCCTCTGCTGCATCGACCTTTGTTTCTCTTCAGTGAACTGCTCTGAGGCCACTGTCCCAACGGCTTGCAGTACATTACTGTTGAACTCCCTCTGCCGGTCTGTATGTGGACGAGATAGAAGAAAGGTCAGATATGAAGATAAATGGGCTTTGCTGACCTTTTCAAAAGAGTTTCCCTTATGAATTTCTTGTATATCTTGTATATATACTCTATACAGCTCTTTTTTTGCTGTTCCTGTACTCTAAGTCTATAGCTAAGAAAACCTTTATGTTTAAAGCTCCTTCCGATTGGGATGATCATATAAAAAATAATAATAATAATGTTTTATTACCTTATTACTTACTGTTATCACTGACATTAATACTTTTTTGTATAATCTATGAATGAATGAATGATCCGTTTGCTCTGTTTGGAGCATGATCTCCTGACTTTGGAACAAAAACAAAAAACAAAAATGGAGAGAGATTTTAATGCGGTATAAAACCAATGTTTGGTCTTACCTGAGTGGAATTAACCTGCTATCCAAGCAAAATAAAACTTTGATTAGTGCATTACAATTAAATCTACCCTCCTGCATTATGCTACATACTAACAAATCATTTCCTGGATAATTTAAGCCTTTACTTGCCTTACTTGAACCCCGACTGGTTTTAAACGCACCTTAAACTAACATGTAAGGCGAGCATAGACAAATCTTCCCCTTTTCAGCAGATTATTTTGAAGGCAGCTTTCTATCTCAAACTCATCATATACATCATTCTGCACAGTGATGCTCAAGCATACCATAAACGAAATAAACAAAGCACATTTTTGAGAAGAGGGAGACTTCAAATATCTGGCTAAGTAGGTATAATTAACCCATTTTTGGAACAATTAACAGAAGATAAGGTTACAATTAATACTCAACATAGTGACATTCACATTTGTATTTTATTTGCCATCCTTTTATAATTCTTTAGTTATCTCACAAAAAATAGAAGGAGCACACGATACCACAGCTCTACCACGCAGGTTTGGGCCATAAAGACAAGAAGAGGCTTCTCAAAACACGCATAGTATCAGAAGACTGACAGCTTCCTTTTTTTTTTTGGCAAAACAGAGAAACTGAGCTTCTGTTTTCACACCAAGGACTGATCTCACTACCTGCTTGGCTTTTACCGATTACAACAGCACACTGGTGGCTACAGGGAGAAGCTTTGGAGTTGCATAGGTTCAAACAGTAACTGCAGATGATCGAGATGTTCAGTAGAATGATGGTGAAAGAAAAAAAAAAAGCCTTCAGTTGCACATGCATTACCTACAGATACGCCCGAGAGACTGTTGCTATGAAAACAGCTTCCTCTTGTTTTTGAAGACTTATTCGGACCAAAACAATACATTTAATATTTTTTCAAAATACTTAAATTTGGAGGGTAAATGACTATAACTGAAATAGCCGATGATCATGATTTTTTTATTTTTTTTAATCAAAGATGATCCATGCTTTTGGCATTTTTTTCAGATTCAACATTATGAGGTGATCCAACATTTTACCTGTATGTAGGTGGAATAGATAAACCCATTAAAACAATATCAGAATATTTAAAGTAATTTCTAATTTATTATCCCACTTCTAGTATTTTAAGTAGATCTCACTAAAAATGTAGTGTACTACACTATATGCTAATCAACTTGAGAAAAGGAGCTGGATGTTGTCTTCCTACTGTAATCATACATGGGAAGCAAAATTACTTTGATCCTACAGAAACATTTCTATTGCTGATTGGAGCTAATTATCCCAAACCTTGTGCATGCTACTGTAATAAGCATAGCACTGCTACAGCAGCAGTGTTGTATTTGAACAGTAAGACTAGCAGAGTAAAGAGCTCCTCACACATTACATATCAGACAGATTCTGCAGCGGTTCTGCTGTTGGACAGTTTATTGTAATATGGAGAGGACAGTGAGACTGCAGAGCAGTAAGCCAATAGGTATCCGACTCTCAGAGAGAGCGACGTAGCTCTTACTACCTGAGAGAATTTAGGGGCGGGGGGGGTCTGTGCTCTCAGAAAAGTTTTTAATGACGTCACCGTCGCCACGTTTGCAGCAAACAACAACACAAGTAGGCTACTGTAAAACACATCCAACAATTCTCCACACACACACACGCACACATACACACACACACACACTTATCATAACACTGTATACCAACACACATGAACATAACATTCAACAACACTGCCATGCTTTTCGATATGATTTCTGTGATCACTAAAACCGGTAAAGCAAAACAAAGCTTTACAAAGCACAATTTCAGAAAAGAGTTTCAGAGTTTTGCAGTGACTATGAAATGAAAACAGGACTAAAGTCATCCAACTGATCAAGCTCCCACTTCCCAGAAAGCTCTCGACTGTTTTGAATAAAAATATAATCCTTCATCAGTTCATGTAAACACACTTAACACTTTCTTTTCACAGAGGAGGTGGAATAAGACATTGGATTCAGCCTAATCCCCAGGTTGAACAAAGACTTATTATCATCTATACATTTGAATGTACCGACTGACAATTATTAGGTAGATATAACAAAGGGGAAAAAAAAAAAACTTTCTCAACACACAATTCCACAAAGGAATGAAATATTTATATATTCTTCAATATTATTCACTGATTATGGTGTTAAGAATCATAGATATTTTCATTATAGTAGACTAATATTTATTTCTTACATTCATTCTCTAACACTCTATTCATATTAACATTTATTAACAGGAGAACAATGTCATATATATGACATTCACAAATAAAATATGTTTTCCACAAGTAAAGCTTTATGACAATGACTTTATATATATACACACGGGAAGAATAATCAATTCTATGGTCTGGAGTAGAGCCTGCAGGTATCGCAGATATCTATTTACATAAATGAGGAGTAAACAGATGACAGGAATGTAGGGAGGATTGCACAATGCAGGGTGAATGTGTTAGAAAAAAAAAAGTGAGCAAATTAAAATAACTTTTTAAATACCATATTCGACCAAAAACGTGCCAAAAACAGTACCTGAATAGTCAAAGTTGTTGTTGTAATAGCTATCGTATTTGTGTTATTTTTGCTAGTAGTGTATAACTTGTATTATTCAAATTATTTTCATGATATCATGCATATACTATTGATATGGCACATTGCTATAAACACTAAACACTTAATGACCCCGATTTGTCATTTAACTCCAAACCAAAATCGCTCAAGGATAAAGTTTAAAATAAACTGGAAATAACAGCAGCAGAAGAAGAAGAAGAACAGGTCCGATTTTAAAAAGAACAGTTTCGTTCTACTTGATTGACATAATAATGGTTAATAATTTGTTTTGTAGTAGTTTTGTAGCAGATAAGAGTTTAGCAGATACACTTTCAGACCGTCAGCAATCAGCAGTTTGCTTCACACATTACTTCATGGCACTGTTTAGTCTGCTCAGGGAAGCTTTTAGTATCCTGCCCTTCTCTTATTTACAATGACTTCATATGGTGCTTGTGCTGCGGAGGGATCAGCAGAAGCAGAAAGAGGAGTAGGAGGTTATGGGTGTTTTGTTTTCAGACCATAACTCAATTTGAACTGTTAAGGATATTCCCTGACAGAGGTAACATTTATGCTACTGTGCAAAATCAGGCTGTGTGACAAAGTTTTAAAGAAGTTTTCCTTTTATAGAACAAATAAACTAAATGGTCATTTAATCTTTCGATGGTTTTACTTTAAAAATGTGCAAATAAATCTGGGAAGAAGAATTTCAAAAAGGCAAACAACAACAAATTCACTTGTGCACAATAATAACTACGACCACTTATAACTATGCCTATTGTACATTACAACAATGATCTTCTATTGTTTTCTATTAGACATAATGTGATATTGTTCAAACAAACTGGATAACTATATTATATCCTGAATGACAGATTGAAAGATATTCTTCTTTCAAAAGGATGATGTTAGTGGAAGATGTTAACCGATGGCCCGATACATGACATGTAGAGGCTACAACAAAGAGAAAATGTGAGCGACAGGTTGAGAGATGGGAGGTGAACAGAAGCCGGAGAATGCGATGGACACGGCGAGAGAGGGCGGGAATGAAGAAGCACTGAAAGGGTGAAGGACATTTCTAC
This sequence comes from Pampus argenteus, assembly GCA_036937835.1. Taxonomy (NCBI): domain Eukaryota; kingdom Metazoa; phylum Chordata; class Actinopteri; order Scombriformes; family Stromateidae; genus Pampus; species Pampus argenteus. The sequence continues at coordinate 11,995,888 of CM072877.1, forward strand.
TGTAGTAGCTAGAATCAAGATGACAGCCAGGGGGTGCAGGAAGCTAGCCATGTCAACAGTGTTGATTGCAGTTATGCTATGCCAGTCTATAATCCAGTGTTACAGCTTCTACGTTGGAGGGGGGAGAGGGGGTCGCCTACAAGTCGATGAGCTGGTCCACCAGCAGCAGGGAGCGGGCCAAGCTGGGCAGGCTGGATTCAGAGCCGCCACTGTTACTGCGCGAGTGGCCACCTGAAACTGGCCGGAGAGACAAGGGGAGGGGGGGGGACGAATAAAGGCAGACAGAAGGAGGAGGAGAAGCAGAGGAGCAGGAGAGGAGTCACAACAAGCACACACACAGCAGTCAGGGTCAGAGGTCGAGAACGAAAGAGAGACGAGAGAGAGAGGGCAGAGTTTACCCATTAAACTCTACTAGTGTTCTGATATTCTTAACTGAGACACTGAGGGATGTAAAAATAGTGCAGGCACTTGATCCTGTTATCAGTAAATTTGACTCGTCGTTATTTATTTAGCAAATTAGCATGCGACTGAGACAAACCCAATCCTACAAACTAACCAGATCCACCTGTGAGTCCTTGCGGAGACTGCAGAAGCTTACCTTGGGAATTCTTTCGTCCTGTGACGGGAATAGGATCAAACTCGTCCTCTGTGGCTGCCTCCGCATCCGCTTGTTGGGGTTCAAAGTCTGAGATGAGGAGAGATGAGTCTGTAGAGAATAAAAGAAATGTGGGTTGTTGATGTGGGAGTATGAGGGAGTGAAATGATAAGAAAAAGGAGCTTAATGGCCAATTAAAAGGGTAACTATCTAAAAAACTAACTAGCAACGTTTTTTCCTCAGTACCTTTCTTCAACAAGATCAAAATTTTCATGAAATTAGCAGTTACTGCAAAAACACATCCGCTGCTCTGCGGTGGCTCGAAGGCTGCTTGATAAGGTATTATGATGCTCGGAGATCCACAGTAATTAGGATCATGCAGCTGGTGTGCAGACAGTTAGGCTCAGATTCAGTTGGCACAAACACCTTTGGTCACCAGCCAAGAGCCAACAACTGAACTACAGCTGCAGAGATCTCCATTTGAGACACAGAATAAGGTTTTACAGATTATTCGACTTAAGATAAGTGCCTAACTATTTTTGTTTTACTTTTTTTTAAACTAAAGTGAAACAGATAATGTAAGCTATGTGGTAAAACATGTAAGTTGATGTAATTTAGCAAGGCTGGAAGTTTGTTATGGAAGTGCTCTGCCCTCTAGTGTTGAAAAATAGCTTGATGTAACTTGATTGAAATGTTTTCCTGGTCTTAATATAAGTTCTTTAGATTTGTGAAAACTTACCTGCTTTAGGCTGTGCACAGTCTCCAGACAACAGACTGAAATCATCCAAAACTGATGCAGCGGAGGTGGGTGCAGAGGAGACAGAGGAGGTGGCACTATTTCCTGCTGGAGGGACGGACGGAGCAGAAATCAGAGTGCAGCCAAGGAGAGAGTCGTCAGCAGTGAGAGGGTCTGGGTCAGGTCAGGAGAAGGCAAAGAAAGACAATAAAGAAGAGGAGGTAGAAGTCAGACAAACTCTAATATTTCTTATCAGCTCTTAAGAGACTTTCCCTAAAACTACTGCTATAAATAAATACATTAATGTGGTGATGCATTTGTCAATAAGTATAACTCCTCCTGTGGGCATCCATAAGTGGAAAATAATTAATAAAATAATAACATACATTTACAATGTGTTTGCATATGATTGTTGTAATTGTAATTGTTCACTAAAATGTCCTTAAGCCTGCTTATACACTCATTATGGTGTGCTATAAATATTTATTCAATATTTGTATTGCTGCAAAAGAAAAACGCACACTTACCTTTTGCAGACTCTTCCACAGAGCCGCCGAAGGGATCAGACAACGACAACAGGTCAGGTAGCAAGAGTGAGGACGTGTCTGGAGATTTGAGTCCTTCAATCAGCTTCTCTAAACGCCAGCGAAGAATTACAGAAGAAGAAAGGACACATTTTAGTAAAGTACAATAACAATAAATATCAGCTGTAGGATAAAAGGGCTTGAAGAAAATTAGAGAACAAGTGTAGCCAGTGTATTTCTAACAGAGATTAGAGGAAAACATTACCAGATTTAAACATTCAAAAACTTTAGTGTCCCTGAGGGAGAGTAGTCCAACACAAATATATACAATACACATCATACACAACATAGAACATTAGTAGTAGCACCAGTAATTAGGGCTGGGCTGCTCTGTTTATATACGAGTAATTTAACCCACAGGTATGTGGGGTTTTTTAAATCACATGTTATGATGGTAGAGGCTCAGTGGTAGATGACTGTCAGCCATCGGCAATGGGCCATGGCATCAATCGCCAGCCCAACCCTACGACACAGCTGACAATTCTTTCCAGTCAAACTAGTAGAGTATAAAATCACAAGTATCACCAGTATAAAACTAATAAAAGTACACACACAGCCCTGAAGGGATCCAATGGAAGATAAGAAACCTGAACCCTGTGAGATCTGTTTGGTAAGAAGTCAGTGAGCCAACATACTGTTCTAAAAGGCATATTAAAATTAGATAAGAACCTGTGTGCAAGAACATGTGGCTGAATATAATTAAAAACAGAAGAAACGTCAACAACAACAACAACAAAAAAGCAAACATGCATGGTTCTGATTTCCCCCCAAATGCCTCAGTACAAGATTTAACAGAGTAGCTGGAGCATTCTCCACTCTCCTCCAGATTTGCTTCACCTACCAGCCAAAAAAACAGTGGTGATCTATAGAGTGGCTGGTAAAACCTGAACATTCGCTAGCTTTGGATGGTGGACACCCCGTGGACACAATGCCTGTAGGCAAACTGTAAAGGGCTCAACATATTATACACTGTGTGTAAGACTTAAAATTTGCCATTAGCACCACAATATATTCCTTCCACATGCTACAGTGGGACCTTTCTGTTGTTCCAAGGAGGACTGGAAAATATATGGAAAAATACAGCACAGTTACCAGGCACAACACTAAAATACTGATATTGTTTTGATTGAGAGACCCCTAGCGGCAGAAAATTACATATTTTGCATTTAACCGCCAATTCAGCACCGATCTTCTCAGTATAAAATACTCTTCTGTCAGCGATTTGCTAATCTGGGGCTTATTATTGGGGGAAATAGTACATGTTTTGCAAGGAATCACCATATTTTTACAAAAAGAGATGTAACTAGAGACCATGTCTGAGACTGTAAATAGATCCTAAGCAGTGCATCAAATCATTCTTGTTTAACTTAGATTGAAATGTAATGGAGCCAGACTGGCAGCTCATCATGTACCTAATGTTAAGGCCATGTACTTCCATGTTATGATTTATTTTTATTATTTTTATTGTGGATAAATTAGGATAAGAAACACTATTAAAGATTGAACTAAAGATTTTTGAAATAACATGTTTCATAATTGGCACATGTATCTGTACAGATAATCTGATTTCACACTTAATTTTTATGTATGAAGACAGTACCACAGCTAACAAAGACACAGCATGTGGACCACAGAGATATTTACCTGGTGCATCTGATAGTTCGAGGGTACAGAAAGGATCTGGGACAACCAACAGCGAGGCTCCTGAATCCACATCAAGAATGGCTGATGGTCTTTCAACTGGGAAACAGAAACAAAACGATACGGCAAAGATTTATAATCTGTGTTTTAAGGCCTAAAAATGCATTTTGTGGGACAAATGGTTGAAATTTGTTTAGGCCAATAACAAATAGTAAGTATAGTTGGCATCTTTAGCTTTTTTATTCGTTTTTTTTAAACAGGCAGCAATCCTTGTTAATGATACAGCACAAGGAAAAAGAATGAATTGATTTTTGTATTAATTTTGTCTCGATGTACGCAAACTAGCCTACGAACTTTTATTAGAAGAATAATTGCATTAAATTAGATTAGATGTCACCATGGTCACCTTGTGTTTCTTAGAAAGCATGACTTTGTAATGATGCCACTGTAGGATCTGTGGACTTTCATGGATTCAGGTACATGCAGATGAAAGAAAAACTGAAGCTATAGACAGTCCAATGGATACAATGTGACATACTGGTTTCTTCTGGTGCATTTTCCACAGTTGAGGCCTGCAAGCCTGGTATCAACTCTTCACAGGAGGCCGTCTCAGTTTCTGAAAGTAGGTAAAAAGAAACCTGCAGTTATTTACTGTTTACATGACATATTAAAAAAAAACAAAAAAAACTACACGCATATGCACACAAATTTTACCGTTAGGTTTTTTCTCATCCGTTTTGAATTCGTCTGCAGTGAGACTGGAGAAGTTGTCATCATCAAATGGGTTCCATGCAGGCTGTGTAGGGGTGTTGATGGCACAGCCAGAGGCAGGAACAGTTGGTCCAGCTTTGCTTTGGTCCTGAACTGCATCACCAACACTGAGTTGAACAGGCTGGATGATGGTTGATTCAGATGCAAGTGATCTAGAGGAGAACAAAACACACAGAATATTATGTTAAGACAAACAGGAAAATAACACAGGATCATATACATAAAAGTGTTTTGAAATTTTAGGTAGTAAACATGCCACCTACTGGTTGAGGGCAGCATCTCCATTTACTCCTTGTGCCTGTTGTGCAGAGTCACTTGCTGGAGCTCCTGTGACGCCGCTTGCTGTGGTGTCACTCGGGATGCGTTGGTGGTCTTGTACCTCAGTTGTCTTTGGAGAAGCAGGTGGAGTCTGATTCAAACAGACATGGAGTCACAAGAATATCAAACAAAGACAAATAAATAATTCTGTCAGCTTCCAATTAATGACGATATTCAGGCACTCTTTGAAGCCTGATGGTGAGCTGCAGGCCACTTACCGTCTCAGTTGCTTTTTGGCTGATCTCAGTAGAGCCAGGCTGAGCCTGAGCAGCTGATGGCCGAGTTACCTGCTGCTGCTCAGACACAGGCAGCTGGCCGGAGGCCGGTTTGCTGGGCGAAGGCTGGGCCACTGGCTGCTGAGCCTGGCCAGCCTGCTTGCGTCGAGCTGGGCGTTGAGGGGGGGCCGGGCTGGATGGAGTCTGTGCTGCCTGCTGGGAGGTGGCGCTGATCACAGAGGGAGATGTGGTCTGTTGCTGAACTGTTGGCTGTGCTTGTGGTTGAACATCAGCCTTGGTCACTGGGGATACTGCTGTCGTTGCTATAGTCTCAGGTCCTGTGGCTGCTGCAGACTGCTGATCACACAAAGACAGACAAAAGCAGCGCTGTCAATCAAAAGGTTACATCTGCAAATCATCAAAACAACTGATATTTACATATGTGTAGGGCTGATACTAATGATTATTTACATTATCAATTAATATATTCTTTTTTACAATTAACTGTAACTTTACAAATAAATAATAATGTATACAATAGGTCGGAAAATAGTGACAAACATTCAAAAAGCAAATCCTCAGTTTTGAGAAGCTGAAATAAAAAAAAATAATTGACTTAATTGATCATAAAACCATTACTGAATAATTTTGTCTTAATCTTCTAATTGATTGGCTGCTTTGATGATGCATAGTGTGTAATAATTTGCACTACTTTTGTCTGTGTAATTTCTTAGTATGTACCTGCTTCTGTGCAGCTGCAGCCTGACTGGAATTGCTTTGTGACTGGATGAGTGGCAGAGCTGAAGTCTGTGCCTTCTGTGACTGGAGGGCTGCAGCTGGCTGAGAGAGGTTTAAGCTGACTCCTGTGGGATGTCAGAAAGAACAGACTACACATTCATCAAGCACAGTGACATGTTGTTAAAAGTAATATTTATACAGATGTGAGGAAAAATGTTTAAATAAAAAATCAAAATAAAAACTGACATTAACTGACGCAGCATTTCAGAGCAGCAGAAAATTATTTCACAATCACTTCTGTGGTTAGATTGCTTTGATTTGCATGCATCTTAACCTGCATATTTAATCTGTTCCTGTTGAGAAGTGAAGAAATCAATGTGTGCACAAATGCCTAGAGGGATTCCTGTCTGTGTTCACATCTTTATTCAATAGTTTGGATTCTTTTTCTTGGGACAGATAGGAGAATATTGACGGAGAATACTGATGGAGCACTGTACGTACCCACAGGCTGAGCTGCAACACCAGGGAGATTAGCCCGCTTGCGAGGGGTGAGAGCAGCAGGCTGGATGGGTAGGATGCCAGCAGCAGGCTGAGTATGGGCTGCTTTGGGCCTCTGACGAGGAGTGATGGAGGTTTCAGTGGTGGGAATTGGATCTGTCAGTCTGGCAACAAAGGGGGGATGTTAGCCTCCGAGTTAATCATGGCAAACAGTGTCTATACATATATTTCATGAATATGAGAATACTGAGAACTTCCACAAGTAGTGTTACTCTGGATTTAATACCCTAACTGTTGGCAGTTCACGGTTACCTGGGTTTAGTCTGGCTCTTCTTTGCTGCTGCAGCCTCGCTGGCTTTGATTGGCTCGGGAAGTTTAGAAGGAATTGGAGAATTCTGGATTATGGAAATAAACTTTTAATCTTTTAAGACATCCACATTACATTTTTACAACAGCACTAGAAAAACTTCATACAACAACATACTTGATTTTTATATATCTCTGATACTTCTGTAATATATTTATGTATAATACAGTACTTGTTGAAGCATTGTATTGATGACATTAGGTCACAAATTTGTTATAACCTGCTCTGGGACTATGGATGAAAATTAGCTCATTAGCTAACTCCAACACATATACATTGATATAAATATTGAACTAACTAAATTCCTGCAGCTGGCAGTTCTAATATACACTTTATACTGTTTGTATGTGTCAGGCATAAACCCAGAGCAGATGCTACTGAATAAGACAAGAAATATATTGCTGATGAAAGACAGCAAAGCAAATCCAGATATTTCAGCTGACCCTGATACTGAGACAGACTGACCTTTGCATTCTGAACAGGGCAAGTCCGCTGAGCCAGTTTAAAAGCAAAGAAGGACACCTGGTAGATATCTGGTCTTTTGTCTGGGTCTGGCTCCAGCGTGTATCCTGAAAAGAACAGAAACAAGATAGAATCAAAAAGTGGAGCATTACGAAAGACGACATTCATGTATAAACCACTAGTGCATGCCTTTGCAAAAACAAAATGTGATGTTGATGCTGTTGCCAAAAACATGAAGTATAGTTTAAGAAGGACTAACGAATGAGGCAGTGAAGATCATAAGAGTAGCGGGAGTTATCTGGAATGGTGAAACTGCCATCACAGATGGCCACCTGGCTTTCACCAAAGGGCAGAGTGAAGAAACACAACTTGTACAGCAAACAGCCCAGCGCCTGGAGAACACAATTATATGCATGCCCAGTCACACCAAACACAAAGAGAGAAGAGAAGAGAAACCAAAATACCAGTAAGTCACACAAACACCAGCTGGATGAATTAAAACTATGTATTCACTTTGTCAAGTTTAAGCTGCTCAAATACAATATAACTAACCGACTGAAATCAATCGATTGATTATGTGTTACAGCAAAACATGCTGAATGATTTAGTTTTACAAAATAAATATAGTGTATATTGCTTGACATACTGTGTTACTGCATTATGTTCACTTATACACCACTATTATGATTACCACAGGAGGCTGTCATCTTCACTTACCCAGATATCTGCTTTTGTAGTGATAATCTTGTTATTGTAAAGGTTCACCATCTCAGGGGCACGATATGATAAAGTAGTGTATCTGAAAGAAGACAAGAATAAATGAGTGAGAAGGAAACAAGGCCTACACAGTAGTATGTGCTCATGAATGTGAACAAATGCTAAAAATGAGGTGATTTTTGCAATATCAAATTTAATTTTGCTCTACAGTTAATAAACTTGGAAAATTCAATTCAAGCTACACCTGAATTAAACATTTCTGATAGTTTCTGTGCCGTGAATGAAAGCAGCAAATATCACCAAAGCAAATGAAAAGAGGCACAAACTTTTTGATCTCTTCCTCCACGGCCGCCACTCCTTCAGTCTGTGGGCTCTGGAACTTGTTAGTGGCGCTGCCAAAGTCACACAGTACGTAATGACCCTTGTCGTGCAGGAGGATGTTCTCCACCTGCAGATACACAAGAGATGAGATTCACACAGATGCCTTTAGTTGAGAACAACACTGTGTTACACATGAAAGCACCCAATGTGGACCTTAAATGTCAGAAGGTGGTGCAGTAACTGACCCTCTCTACTAAAGCAAACACTGTAGTTTCTTGCCTCTTGCAAGATGTACACTTGAGATAATGAATAAAAAAAAAAAATCAACAACATGCAACCACCACATTATGAAATACATATTTAAATCAAAGTCAAAACTGGCATGCTCATGTTATTATATTCCAGCAAACTGTTATGCAATCAAAAACTCTATATCTATATATTTCTATATCAAAACTACATAGTGACGGTAACTTAAAATTAATGTGATAGCAACACTGCAGTTGACTGGTACCTGCAAAATCTACAAGTATTTTGATAGTCTCCTCTCCAATCTCATTAGTTCAAGTCATAATTAAAGCAGCTTGAAATCACACAAACATGTCAATCATATTTCTTCACAGCATGGTGATCTAGGCCCTGTGTTAACACGGGACTGGCTGACCTCACCTACATACTGCAGAGAAGTGTATTACACAAACAACAAATGGCAAAATGTGTCACCTTAAGGTCTCTGTGGATGATGGGTGCCTTGCGCTGGTGCAGGCGAGAAACAGCATCACAGGTGTCACAAAAGATCTGTAGCACCTCAGCCTCAGTGAAACCAGTCTGCAGCCTTTGATTCATCAAATTGACCACCTGGCCTCCTGCAAAGTAATATTCGATATATAGCAGCACAAACAAACAAACAAACAAACAGGAGAAATGAACCTCAGCCTGGTATCTGACTGTGTATCTGAATTGCTCAGACTCACTATGTAATAATTGTTTGCTTTGTTTTGCTTTGATAATTTAACAGCACGGGCCATAATGACACATTCTGAAACTGCTACCAAACGCTTTCAGTAATTACAGCATGTTATAGCTACACCCATTTCCCTTTAAGCACTCACCCTTGCAGTAGTCCATAAGTATGAGAACCTCCCATACATCCCTTGATCCCATGGCTGTGATACTGGAGTCCAGATAACCAACTATATTCTTGTGACCAACAAGGTCCTTCTGCAAGACCACAGACACACATTCAAGAGCATTAAACACACCACTGTGCAATATGTTTGTGCCAAAACAGACAACTACCCTGCTGCACAAGCACCACATATTAGGTGACTAGTGTTACAGTGTAGAAGTCTTTTATAATGACTTTTTCAGACACCGCAGACGTTCAGAAATTTATCAAACAAAGAGGATATTGGACAAGAAAGAGATATTTCTACACTTTAGAATTTGAATACCACAATCTATTCACACAATGCCTGCAGTGTGTCAACATCTAATCAGTGTTCTGACATGCAGTGTGAGGCCATCGTCTGCAGAGGGTGCTGCAAATGGAGAGCTGTAATCAGAAATCTATGAAGTCAGGGGTTGGCAACCCGTGGCTCCAGAGCTGCATGCGGCTCTTTAGCACACCCCTAGTGGCTCCCTTTTTCAAAAAATGTGTGAAAATGGAAAAAGACTGAATTTTTTTTTTTGTTGTTGTTTTAATATGGTTTCTTTAGGGGGAAGACACCTGACACAAACATTCTTATGCTGTAAAAATGTATGTAATAAATACAGAATTTTAGAATTGCGCTGAATAGCAGAATTGCATCACAGCGGGTGGCTGTTGTAAACAAACGGGGGGTGTGTGACGGGGTGTGAAGCTGCCCAGTGATGTCCGAAAACAGAAGTCACATTGAACAGGTGAGAACACAATCCCGTCATAGGCGCATATTTAGTGACAAAGTGGCTGATTTTATGAACGGATTCCTGATTTGACACCAAAAATCGGTATTTCTATTTCTTGTATTTCTATAATTTAATCAATGCAACAAAACATAAAAAATGCATTAATATTGTAATGGCAATATGGCTCTTTGAACATTTTGGGTTGCCGACCGCTGTATTAGGTGATGAAAAAATGTCAAGTGCTGCAGCTGAGTTGAAGCACTGTCTGCCTATATGTGTGTGCATGTGTTTGAGTTCAAGAGAGTGAGTTAGTGAGAGAGTGGAAGACAGAAAGAGAGCGCGAGAGAATGAAAAAAACTGTGATAAAAAAAAAAAAAACATCGTATAATAAAGACGAATGACATCAGACACTATTGTTCAACCCAAATGTTGTTACAGTGTACTGTACGTAATTCAGTTGGATGTTTATATCAGCCACTTTGTAGTAATTTGAACATCCATTTCTTCCTTTTTGAGCGTTCCTTCAGACAGAAACAAACATGTTCAAACCCTGAACATAATGAATGCAGGAAACCATCATACATTTGTCAAAAGGCCCTCAGGGGAACAACTATTTCGAAGTTAAAGCTTTTTTTTTTTTTGCTAACACCAATAATTAATGCTGAAAGACATTTCATCAAGCACCAGATAGTCATTTAGGAATTTGTATTCATACAAATAACTTCAACTCATTCTACAATCCAGTTCAGGGGAGGAGAGCAGGACATGCAAGACAATACTATAAAAACAAAAAGAAGGCCCACCATGAACCAGATGAATAAATACAGTGCAAACAACGCTGCTGCAGGCTGTGTGTGGACTGAGTCCAGCTTGTTCTTAGTAACTCTCGACAGTATAAAACGTCTTTCATCTGTGGATTTCCTGGAAATATGCTGGAATAATTACAGATTCAAAAAGACTTTTGATTTCTTTAATACCTCCCACATACTTGGTTTTGACCTTCATAGAAAAAAACCCAGCTCAACGTGACAACAAGCACACATGCGCTTAATCTGAGAAACTCACCATTATTTGAATCTCGCATTTGCACACTTGCAGATCATGTTCATTGTTGACATACATCCTCTTCAGGGCACAACGAACTCCTTGATTTGTTCGCACAAGGAACACAATTGCAAAACCACCTGCAGGATTGAGAAAGAGACCAAATTAACTGTCGGTTCATCACCAAAATCTTGAGTAAACAGATGGGCAAAAACTCTAGACAGACCATGCACCATATTATTATTATTATTTTTACTATTATTATTTAACTCCAATTCGTACAGGATCTACATTTAAATTTTGCACTACACTTTTTTCACAAGATTTCATAGGGCATCGTGCTTTGGGAAATTTAGCTGCCATGTTGTAATTTGTGTCCATGTAGCTTACATCAATACGGATGATCAGGACACACACACCAAATGGGGCAGCCTTATAGTGTTATGCATTAGTCATGTCATTGCTGCAGGGTTTACGTACAGGCCTACATTGAGGCCTAACCATCTGCTATAGCTCACCACAAATTCACTTGTGGTTGCAGATTTTGAACTGTGACAAAGTCATCAATTTCAGACATGGAGGCTTCTACTGCATCTTGAACTTGTGGTATTGTATGGCACTATAAATATGAAAATTACCCATGAACATTTGAGGATTTTCATCCACTCCTCATGCAAATATTAAAGTGTGGTCAGGACATTCTTGACCAAATACAAGACACAGTCTTCCTAAATTATTTACTGACTGACTCATTGATTGTAACTTGTATGAGAATACATTCAATGCTTACAGAAATTGATATTTTCATTTAAGACTAGAAATAGATATTCAAATACAAATCCAATTCTGTATTGCACCTGCAGCTACAGGCCTCTAATCTAGATGCAAAGATCCATTATTACTGTGGGGATGGTACATGGTTACATCCCTGCACAGCCATGTGACTCATGCACACATCACACTCTCCTATCAACAGCATGCATTAAGAATAAGAGGAAAATAAACAAAAACAAATGGCATCATCTGGTACGTGCAACCTCCTCTCACCTTCAGCAATTATCTCGTCCACAGTGACTTGATGCCGCCCGACAGTGAAGGCTCGTCCAATGAAATTTCCGCCTGCATGACTGGATCCAGAGCTGCCACCTCCTCCAGAACCAGGCCCAGAGCTCACCAACTCCCGACGGGAATCAAAGAACTTCCTCATGTTGCCGATATGACAGGAGTCTTTGTGGCTTCAGATACAAGACAGACACACAGATGAGCTGCTCGTTTCCTGTACACTGGATGTTTTATAGACAATGCAGGTCAGATTGAAGACCTAAAGAATCCGACGAAAAGCCTATTTGCAGCCTCAAAACATGCAGTGATGCCTTTGTCACTTAAGATGATGATGATGATGATGATGTTGAGACAACCCAGTTTTTTGGTGGCAAATTTCCCATTTGCTTGCCAACACAAGCCAGTTGGTGAAAGCTAGAGCGGCTGCGACTAGCTGTTATGTAAGTGAATTACACCACCCAGGAGGCTATAGCATCCCCGGATAAAGTATTTCTTTAGCTATCCATCCAGCTGCTCATGGTCGACTGCTGATGATGTTAACATTAGGTCTTTCTCCATCTCGTCCAGCCATTACCAAGCTAGCTAAGTGCTAGCTACTTACGCGCTATGACATTTCGTGTAAGGTTATCCAGGTTATCCTCTGAAGATAATGTCTTCGTGTGTGATGTATCTGGACGTGTAACTTGTGAAATAGCGACAAATCTTTCCATCCTCAGTCAAGTGGAGCGGCCGTTTGACACCACATAGCTGCCCATCGACCTATTTAATTGCTCCAATTTACAATAAAACAGCGATTTCAGTTAGCTAACGCATTAGCGCGCAACCAGCCTTTCGTCAACACATAAACAACTGCAGAGTCGACAGAAAAAAACGAAGCCTCTCTGTGGCAACTGTAGCTGCAAATATGAAACCACAGAATTTAACATTTATCAAAAAAAAACATTAGACAAGGGTTTCTACCCAGCAGCCGAAATCTCCGCAACCACAGCAATCTGGCTGCCAGCAATATCGCAACATCCGAGCTGGATCTGTTGCTGTTGATGATGGCGCAGATAGAATTGTGGGTAATGGAGTTCAGAGCGCAGCTGCAGCCTTCCCTTCCCCCTCCCTACCCGTCGCGTAGGTGCTCATATGCGGCGTTCAGGCACAACACCGTATACATCCGAGCAATGTTGGGGTTGTGTTCCCAGCAGCCTCCCCGTTTTAATTCAGAGTCGTTATATCAGGCTTTTTTGAGAGATATTATGTCTTAGAGTGCCAAAAAAATCGGGCAACATCACTGGCGGTTACATCCAAATAAGAGTCAAAATTGACTCTTCAATCGATTCAACTTAATTTGAAAGAAAATATTTGTTTCTATTTAATTTCACTTGTTTAACTACAAATATAATATTTCATATATCATTCAAATATTTCAGTGTCCATAAGGGCTAGCTTTTAATAAATGTTCCGTTATACCAACAGTACGTGAATGCAGCCGAGCAACCAAAGGAGGATCCTTAAACGTGGGTGGGGACGCAGCTGTTAGCTAAAAGTTTAGTTTCTCTGTAGGGTAACGCTTTGTCTCTCTCGGGCTCCACACAGACTACATTGTCTTCAAGTCAGGTAAGGTGTTGCTGTCCAGTTTATATTTCCAGGTGTTTGCTGTGTTGAAGGTCAAAGAGGTGGTTGGTTCGCCGTCTGTCTGCAGGGTGTGTCCGTAAACTCGTGCCAATTTAACCGTTAACTGCTCATCACTTTTTGACATCTACATTTCTTTTTTTGGTCTCAATTAAGCCATGAGGTACAATAAAATGTTGGTAAATGGACGGAGCTGTACTGATATAAGGTTTGTTTTCTCAGTCTCTCCTTGTAGTCTGGGGAAATTTTATTACTGTTGCTCAATTGTCATAGAAATGACGTCAGTGTTTGTAAAACAAACTTTCATTGGGCGTTGAATGTAAACAGAGGTGAATCAGGGCTGTGTATCCATAGGGCATACACTTTACGGTTTGTAAATTGAATTGTTCTTTTTGAACTAAGCAGCGTTTGACAGGTACATGATGGTAGTGTCAATTAGGGAAGTTGATCCACATAGGCAGGAAAACAGGAAGGTTTGAAACCCTACAGCACTTGTTCCCTGTTAATTTACAAACATGAACCTGTCTTAATGAGATTAGTTCCTGTGGTGCTGCAGCAGACTTGCGGACACAAGAGAGCTCATGAGCAAATGTGTGTGACGGGAACCCTCTCTGAGATGATGAAGTGCATTCAATATTGATCAGAGGGTCACTTTCAAAACTGAGACAGTTTACTGCCCTTAAACCTGATGCTGCAGTTCATTTCTTTATCTGTATTATGAAGAGGTCCTTGTGCATTTCTACATGTGTGTGTGTGTATATGTGTATATATATATATATATATGTATGTATGTGTGTGTGTATATATATATATATATATATATATATATATAAAACTATAAATAATTATTTAAAAAAAACTGTAAAACAAAAAAAAACCCCAACAACTATTATTTATTTTTTACAGATTTCTTTCACCTCCAGTTTGGAACAACACCACTCTTCCTACAATGGCGGCAGTAAGTCTCTTGATAGCTGCTGTACCACCTGTCGTGTACTCAACATTTACATTTTATTTGCATCATATGTAGGAAACTGGACTGTAGCATTTGCCTATTATATTGTAATGAGATGGTATTGTGATACACATTTGCTTTTGCAATCAGGGATAAAAGTTAAGATAAGCCCGTCTGTCATTTTAAATACAAAACAGACACAAATTGTGCTATATATATATATATATAGCCATTACACTTCCTCTTGATTTGTCTCGGAACAATACTTTGTAGTCTAAAGCAGTTGTCAGCAGTATGTATTAAACAGTATGTTTAATGTGATTTTTATTTTAAGTCATAGTTCTTTATATTGGTATATATTATATTATTATGACTGTAAAAAAATATAAAAATCTTTTCCAGCAATGGTACAACACACCTGTTATTGACAAATGAATAGCTAGATAAATGTGCTATGTAGCGTACTTTCCATTTGAATAACCAGTGAACCAGTAAACACCACACGATATATATATCTCTCTTCAGTAGATTAATTCTACACATGAATCACTCTGCACAGTGAAGCTCAAACACTAAGTGCTGTTGCATTAAGCAAACAGTGGAGTGGTATTTTGTGTCTGCTTATTTTATTTCTCTTAAAACAGCTACATGGTTATAATTTTGTCATTTGTAATTTATTAATAACCAGATCGGAAACTGTGGAACAGTGACTGAGGCGGCTGGTTTTGACGCAGCCGCAGATGTCCAGAGGCTCAGAGGAGCAATGAAAGGAGCTGGTAAGTGATCCAGCCTCTATTCCCCAGAAACTGTCATTAGCCAAATATACGTTTGGCTGTGTCACTAAAACCAGGTCTCCATGGAAAAAAAATATAATTATCCTTTTCTGTCTCTCTCCTCCTCTCCAGGAAAGTTTGAAAACTAAATTAATCTGTGCACTCTCGTGTTTTCCGTCTTCGTCCATTCATTCTACTGAGTGTGGCCGTGTACTTTGCCCCTTTTTTTACACATTCTGTGTAAAACGTTCTCTTCAGCTCCTATAATCATTGCTGATAGCATACAAGTAGTTAATGGACTGTTACACCCTTCTGAAACCTTTTCTCTTACGGTGTGGAATGCTGATGCTGTTAGTGTCCGTTACCATAATCATCATCCCCTGACTCTAGTTTGAGCTCTGTTGCAAACAGATGGTTTCCATGTCGATACAAACAATTTAGGATCATCACCATGGTTGCAGTGCTAAACATTCGGACTGAAACCTTGTTCTTGATTTGAGCTCAGAAATACATGATCCATTTAAGATTATCAGCAGGTGAGGAGATTCAATATTCTAATATTTTCTTGCAGGCACTGATGAGGGAGCTATCATCGAGATACTAGCACACCGTACAATTGCCCAGAGGCAGTGCATCAAAGAGGCGTACAAGCAATCAGTAGGGAAGGTGAGAGCTTTTGACTGATCTGTACTCTAAGGCAGCAAATAAAGTCTTTTGTGAATGAAAAATTGATTTCACCCTAAATAAAGATCCATAAAGCAAAGAAATGAAAGCTGCAGTACCAGAAACATTTTAAAAAAACAGCCTTGAAGGAGGCTGTTGGCAACAGCAGCAGTGGATATGTCATCTCTTAACCTCTCACTCCCTTGTGTGTTTACTTTACTTTAGGAGAGATTTTGCATTGCTAACAAACCACTGATAATGTGCAAGTTAACCATTAATTGTAAAGCAGAAATTAATACTACCTATAAACAGAGTGAGACAGAGGCGGCATTGTAATCTGTAGGAAGCAGGAACATTCCCTTCTGAAGAGCACACAGAAGTATGCTGCCCACTGAATGTCTCTTTGTTTCATTATAATGTGGATCAATGTATTCTCTAAAAGGGAAGTTTGTATTTATTGTATTGACATAAAGATAATGACCAGCACACTATGCAGTGTCCAGTACGAGGTCGATAAAGTTATGTGAAACTTTCCCCCAGATGAAGCAACTGAAAAAGCAAAGCTTGTGTGTGTAATCCTTGCAGGCAGGAAGAGTGAGTCATAACACCCACATGTAGTCTCACAGGCAAATTGTTCACAAACAAAAAACCACGCCCTCTAGTGGAGACAGTGGTCCTGCTCTGAAGTCATGTGTCATGTCCACGTCGGCAGCACAAGACCTAGACACAAAGCCATTATTCACTGTTTGTAATGGGAAAGACAATCACCTAGAAGATGCTTCTGATGAAGTTATTGAAACACTGTGAATGACTGTCATTCTGTTCCCGTCTCCCTGCAGGACCTTGCAGAGGATCTATCCTCAGAGCTGAGTGGGAACTTCAAGAGTGTCATTCTAGGTCTGCTGATGCTGGCACCCGTGTATGATGCCTACGAGCTGAGAAACGCAATAAAGGTCAGAGTTTCTCGTTTACACGGTCTGTCTTTACAGAATAAGTTTGGTGATATTCTGTATTTTTCCTGTTTTTGACAAAAAATATCCATGCAAAGACTAAAACCAACAGTGAAGCAAAGCCAAAGCCTGAATTAGCTTAGAAGCCTGAAACTGTTGGTTTCGGTCTTTTGACAAAAACAGAAATAGGCCTATCTACTATAGTAAACACATCTGTTAAGTTACTTTTACTTAAATCCATGAACTTATCACACCCTCCTTGTGTCTTCATATCTTTTTTTAACTGACCACAGGGGGCTGGAACAGAGGAGGCTTGCCTCATCGATATCCTTGCTTCAAGGACAAGTGCTGAAATAAAAACCATCATTGCGTTTTACAAGAAACGTAAGTGTGTCACTTCGAATAGAATATCTGGCATCAGTTCATGGTCCAGTGTCTAACATATGGGTTGTGAATGATATCCGATATTATGCATCAGTTACTGAGCCTTCTTTTGTTTAGTTTTTTGTTTTTTTTGAGATGCAATGACATCTATTATTAGAAAACAATGCATGATATAAATTATTCATAAAAGCCATTCATGCTCTGTATGTGATAATGTATTGTTCACTTATTTGTTCTTCTGTGGTTACAATAATGGCAGCTAGCAAGTGCTTTACAAAAGGCTTTGTATTTCAGGATGTGCAAATGAACTGCTATGATGTATAACTTACATGTACTGTATGTGTTTTGTGCCCGTTATACCAGCAAAACTGGTAGTTAGATGACACAATGTCACATAAATGCAAATACATGTATTGCATTTAATTGTAAACATTTGCTTGCCGAATGTAATTTATTTTTCTAAACTCATAGTTTTGGTTTCTTATAATTCTTTATTTTTGATATTGACACTAAATCACGTGACCCTAGAGAATCAACAAATCTGCAGCTCTACGGAGCTTTTTAGCTTGTTTGAGCTCATTAACTCATTTGGTTTTCCAGGGTGATTAATGTATATCAATGTAATAATCTCTCAACCCTTGTAGGCAGATGTTCCCAGCAAAAAAGCTCAGCTAAACTCACTGTAAGCTACCTGCCCAGCATTAAATAGTAGACATAAAATGTTGGCTGGTGACATGTTAGCTGTTACAACAAGGAACTGATGGTTGGCTGTGTTTTGTTTTTTTTGTGGCCAAAAATCAATCAATGCAGCCATAACTGTACAGAGTAACTATTAGACTCAATGCTTTATTTTTTAAAGCTTCTTTATTTATTAATCTATTATCCTATTCCTGGCAGAATATGGTAAAGACCTGGAAGACGACGTGTGTGGAGACACATCTGGAATGTTTCAGAGAGTTTTGGTCTCTCTACTCACGGTGAGCAAACATCAACTACTCTTGCCTAATGTGATACAGATACCTTTTATTATTTTAATGACAGATTCTTGTCCTGAAAGAGTTGATTTGTAAAGATTTGTCACAAGGACATACTGTACATAATTTGTTTAGGGAAGAGAAACCAGTAGTCACTTCTGCATCATGAAAACACTTGGGTTTTTTTTTTTTTGTCAACATAATTCAATCATACACTTTTTTCTTTTTTTTCTTAATCTTCTTCTTGTCTTCTGTGTTGCAGGCTGGACGAGATGAAAGTGACAAAGTGGACGAGGCCCAGGCTGTGCTCGACGCCAAGGCAAGGGTTCAGGTCTATGAAATATGTGCTTAAGTTTAGATATTTTTTTTAAAAAATGTTTGTCATTGCAGGAAATCTATGAGGCCGGCGAGGCTCGATGGGGCACAGATGAGGTTAAGTTCCTCACTGTGCTTTGCGTGAGGAACCAAAAGCATTTGTTGAGAGGTATTCTTGCAACATATCTACACACATCATCACTTAATATACTTGTGTCATGTGAATTTACTTCTTTTTAATCCTTTACATAGCCGGTCGAAGGCATGTAGAACTCTTCTGTATCCTATTCATTATCTCCCAAAAAGATTGATTTTTAGGAGCAAATACTCACACTTTCAGCTTCATTCATAAAGTGT
Organism: Pampus argenteus; assembly: GCA_036937835.1. NCBI lineage: Eukaryota > Metazoa > Chordata > Actinopteri > Scombriformes > Stromateidae > Pampus > Pampus argenteus. The sequence goes on from CM072877.1 coordinate 12,014,835, forward strand.
GTAGTGAGTGTCATGAGTTTCGTAATCTAAAACACAGTTTGTGTGACAGTTGAGATGGATTAATCTTTGAGACAGTCCACATTAATCATATTAAATCCTCTTTCAGTGTTTGAGGAGTATCAGAAGATTTCTGGAAAAGACATTGAGGACAGCATTAGGCGGGAGATGTCTGGTTGTCTCGAGGACGTCTTCCTGGCCATAGGTTTGTTTTTGTGACTTGTTCTTAATTTATAGAGATTCAACCTCTCATTCTCATAACTCAGACTTTATATATGTAAAATGAAAAGAAAAGGTCGCCAAAATCAAAATAATGAGGAGCTCTTAAGCCTGTGGCCATCCAGTGCAGCTGATTGTAATTATTTGTATTTAATACTGATGTTGTGAAACTGGTGCCCATCTTGCTTTACAGTGAAATGCTTGAGGAACAAGCCGGCGTTCTTTGCAGAACGATTATACAAATCGATGAAGGTAATTATTTAATTATTTAATTGTAATGGAGTTATTATACTATATGTAATCACTACCATATGTAGTCCATGTGACTTGACATCTGCATTTAGAGATCAAGTTACTAACCACAGATAGAAACAGTCACTACTAATGTGTTTTGAATTTGATTCATTAGGTATGAATATACATAATTACAGTAGATACATCAGCTATAAGAAAAGCAGACAGACGTTGTTCTTTTTGAGGCAAAGTCTAGCGCAGTATTAACACACTTTCTCTCTTTTGTCAGGGGCTGGGGACCACAGATAGTGTCCTCATCAGAATTATGGTTTCCAGGGCTGAGATTGACATGCTGGACATCAAAAAGCAGTTTCAGAAGATGTATGGCAAGACTCTCTACTCCTTCATCAAGGTGAGGCACTAAATACTAGGGGCAGGGAAATACTTTAGTCAGCAAAATCTGCAGTACCTCAGCCGGGATGAGTCATAATGCTCTTTTGAACTGTGATAAGACAGTTATGGCTGCACAGATAAGACTTTTTAACAGTCCTGGAAATATCAGTGTGTCAGTTTGGCTTCATTGTCCTTTAAATTCTCACGTATGTTTTTCTCTTTGCATAGGGAGACGCATCAGGTGACTACCGCAAAATCCTGCTGGAACTGTGCGGAGGAGAATAATAGAAAGATCAGAATATCCACCACTTTATTCTGCAACTCTTATTAATCATTATTAGCTCTGATGATACTGACCTGTATTTTACCTTTTTTTCTTACATTGCCTTCACATTTAATTGATAGACCACAGTGCCTTATTTTATTGTTTGTAATACCAATTAAACCAAAGGCCGGTGACCTATTACACTTGTCTGTGTTTTTGTGATTGATCCTGTGTTAAGGATGAATTAGTGGTATTAGTTATTTAAAGAGATATATGTTTCCCACATCTTTAAGAACGTAAAAGATGAATGTTATTGGCCTTACGGTTCCAGTCTTGTTACAGTGCAATATTTTCATCACTGTCCACTCTCCACTCCATTTATTTAATTGGTAGCCATTCCTCATTTGTTGAGTCAGCCCTGCATCGTTCGACTCAATTACATTAACGGGTTTCTATCTTGATTTGGGAGGCAGTAAAGTGTACTCTAATCAAGCTGAGGAGGATATCCCATAGCTCATACAAACTTACAGCTCTGTCTCAGAGCTGCCTGGAAAATTAGTGGTTGTACCCAAAGTGACCACTAGGTGGAACCACAATAACTCTGCATGAACTCTTTATCTGAAGCAGCTGCAAGTCTATCAGCATCCATTTATATTCAAGAATAGTACAGCACTCAATATCATGTTACTCAGTGAGTGTAAAAATATAACTCAGATGCAAACTTGTTTCCCGGTAAAACTCTTATGATGTAGAATAGAGAGCAAGTTCCTCCACAGTGTGTGTACATAAGCCTGACTCCTTACTATTGAACCTGGCAAGTGCTATATACATTCAGGCTTTATAGCAAAACACTACCCCACGCTCTCTACTCACTTTGTGTGGTGTGAACAGGAAGAAGAAATGACATCGCTAAATCCCTGTTAGGCCATATTAGACAACCGACTCCCTGCATCCATCTATGTCTTTCTCTGAGGGGCAGCCACTCTCTGTGGCCATCTGGTGTAAGCCTCATTTAGTCATTTCAGCATGTTTGGAGGTTTTCAAGGCAGCTGTGAAGTTGATCAGGACCCCAGATAGACTGAGGTATTGTCTCTGTGGTACATTGTTATTATATGTTATTTGAAAATATAATAGTAGAACAGTATTAGTGTCATTCAAATGACTTCAAGCTGTTTTTTAAAGAAACATCCCTGTTTTTATTGTGTTAAGTATAAATCCTTTTTTATGAGCACCTTCATTTATTTGAACTCAACTCCATTCATTTGACAGAGAGAGGATTTGGTTTTTTTTCATTGTGTACTATAAAACATGATCCAATAAAAGTAAACACATTTATTCGTTCATTTATAAAAGACCATTTAAAACAAATGTTTCAGCAGGAGTAACTTTAGTTCTAGCAAATATTCTCAATGATAATGTGAAGAAAGGGATCACAGCCAAGATCATTTTATAAGTCTGTACACTCACTTTTGATTAAATGTAACAAGACGTGCAGGAAGTCCTTGATAAATGTTGGAAAGCTAAAGCTGATGTGTTAAACAAGGCCACGTCAGACAAATACAAAAATGTTGCTCTGCCTTATTCCTAATGTTATAGATCACAATCGTCTTTTCTAACAGCAAATCATGCCAGTTATACTCTTCACTGCTTTCAGAAATATTAACTTTTTTTTCTATCTCAAAGTCAAGCAGAGCAAGAAAAGACTGTGCCTCTTTTCAAACAACCCAAACATTGTTGTTTTCTCTTCCATGTTTAATACTGAAGACCACCAAAGATAGTCTGAGACAATGCTGTCTTGACGTGATCACACAGAGAAAACTCAGGCAGTAAAATATGCAACAAGAAGCTCCACATGACACATGAAAATGTGAAAGTCAGAATAACAACATGAAACAGAGAAAAAGGCCTTTGTTCTCAACACAGGTGACGGCAGAGAACAAGGAGAGGCTGTGGGAGTCAGTGGAAGGCCGACTCCTACAGACATCACAGGACTTTGCAAAAATTATGAATAGAGAATATTCCTCTGATTTCTCACATTAAGTTTCAGTCATGAATTAAGGTCAAAATCTTGACTCAAAGGCAAATCACTATGTTTTGCAGTTTTGCTGCTAGGAAGCAAATACTGAACTCAAAGTCATTGAAAAGCAGAAACTTTAACCTTCACTATGAACAGGAAGAACAACACAAAACAGTGAATGTGACAACTGATGGGCCACGGGGGAACATGCAGAGGATGATAAGCAGCATCATGGGAGTTTTTTTTGTTTGTAAGAAGTCAGTCTGAGTGCTCCCTTCTCACAAGAGCACTCAGGCTGACCTCGTAGGGAAATGTGTAAATAATGTTAAGTGTTGTTGGCAAGTACGTATCATGCTTGGATTTGACGTTTAAAATTGAGTCTCGAGTTTGTTCTTGAAATTGCGTATTTTCAAGGAAAACCTCATTCAAGTGATTATACATCTAGAATTCAGCAAAAACTTCAAACATACCATACCACACTATCTTCATAGATAGATAGATAGAAGATAGTGTGATAACATGGTTTAAAATAGCTACTGAATGAACCTTGAGGTGAGGTTTTCTGACTTGACATTTAAATGTAAATGTAAATGTACTTTATTTATAGAGCCCTTTACAACAATCCTTTCGGTGTGGCAAAGTACTTTACAGCAAAATATTACATAACAAGAATGATAGGTAAAAAAAAACAACAAAAAAAAAACAACAACAATAAAATACAATGCAAACTTTCCTGAAGGTATCCAAGTCAAGTTAATTGTATTTATAAAGACCAACATTCAGTTTAGTACCTGCTGGACATCAGAGATGGAGTAGCAGATAGAGTTTTTCTACGTGTCATTGAATGGTTACATTTCCATTATTACTACCGTACTTACATTATTTTTAAACTTCTCGTCTATTCTGGCTCAAAAGGCGCATATGTCTGTCAAAGCTCATGTCAAGCATCATGTGTGAAAACTGAGAGATAACGCGGAAATGTGCATACCACATATAATAACAGATCAGTGACACGAACAGGTGTAGGGGAGTTCCCTGTGCATAGAAAACTGACAGATGAGAATTTTAAAACACTGGGAAATTAGAGATACTGAATCTTTTGACAGCCATTATTATTGAAACTGTTGTTTCTATGGAAACGAGCTCCTGTCTGAGGCTCAGATCTGGTCCTTGGTTAATCATTTGCTATTATATGAAGCTTTTCTGTAAATACTAATTGGTCCTTGTTTGAATTCTCATATTCAGTTCTGGTAACTTGAATAGCAATATTACGTGCACATTTCGTCATTCATTCATTAAAGCTGTAAATCACTCTGTAGATCGTCCAAATTGCAGGCTATAGGCACAGCCGACTGGCTGAAAATAGAAAATAAGAAAATGTCATTTCCAAGGGGAAATGAAAAGCTGAAAAGATTAATTTTGATTGGTGACTGAAAGAGAGAGAGAGAGAGAGAGAGAGAGAGACATTTCAGAGCTGTTCAAGGTTAGTAAAGGTTAGTAGGTTAGTAAATGTCAGCCCCAAGGGGGGGCTTTTTCTTTACTGACTGACTGATGGGCACAGAGCTAACAATACCATGCCCATTTATATAGAATGAGCCAAAGATGTTGTGAAGTTGAATACAATGAAATCCAAAGCTAAACGGGTGCTATATTTAAGTATAATGATCTGGAATAGAAATATTGCAGCAGCTACTTGCAGGCAGCAAGGGTATAAAAGAAATATTCAAAGACGACACCTGACGGAGAACATTTGGAATCCATCAGTGTGAGTCTGACACATGCAGGCAGTTTTCAATTTTGAACAGTGCAAACAAAATTGCATTTACTTCAGTTACATTGCAGTAGTATCAAGGCAAGACAAGGACATCTCAAAACTGATGGAGATGGAGACTTAACTCCACAGCATGCTCCCACTTGGCCAAATTATACAATTACATGTTTTGAAATTTCATTATTGAGGTCATACAACTGGAGGACATAACATAAATTGTTATTGGGGTCGAATCTAAGAAAGACAGACTTTTAAGTGACTGTAAAACTCTCGCAAAAGCGTTTATTATTATTAAATGTATTTTTCTAGATATACAGCAAAAGTCAGACCATATCGTGCACTTTCCAATGCAAAGAAATGAATTTACACTTGGATCTCCTTTCATCTCGACTATTGCAACGTTTTTTTTTTTCTTGTCTTTTTCCATATTTATTTATAGGATTGTTCATTTCATAATGTTTTATTTATCTGTTGGAATTTGGGCAACTCTATGAAGCAGCAAACCCTCTTCCGGCTGGCAGTTGCATACTGTGCTTGTTTATATCCGTGTCTGATACAGAGATGGGAATAAAATAAAGACTCCGTGTGGCAGAATGAATTTTGTCAACATGAGGTGAATAAAGAGCCTCTGAATCTCATTAATCAGATGAAGATATGATTACCCACCTCAGGAGATGCCGTATGTAGATATTTGTCGTGGAGGGATTCGTTCATGTTGAACAGAGCATTACTCTCATCATCAAGTCCACATTGATGAGAACTTCCAGTGGGATCGAAGTTTCCTCAGTGGAGCACTGTAAAAACTCTGCTTTGGTGTCAAGTTCAAACAGCCTACTTCATTACACACAAATGTGTGTTCAGCGGGCAGTGCATTAAACTGACTCATAGAGATATTAGGCTACTATCAGCTGTGAGGAAATGGTAAGGGGAGCTGGAGTCGCTTTTCCTCAAGGCGAGGCTTTTTCAACTCACTGTTAGCCTTTGGTGCATATCAGGGAGCCTCATGTGACATAATGTTGCTTAATGGCAACCGAGAAATTGCGTATTATGAAAACACAAACGGTGCAGTGCCAACTCCTCCGCGTCAGCACAGACAACATAAGAAGTCAACACTGCTCTGATACGCTCACCTGGTGTGAGTGCTTCAGTATTAATATCTGAGTCACCTCACATCAGAAGCTGCGTGAGATGAGTGTGAAGTTACCAGCACTCTTACAGTTTTCTTTTAGGAGGACCAAAAAGTAGAAGTAGAATCTCCCTGAACTGCTCGTCTTGCACAGAGAAGTTGTTTAGTCTCCTCATATGATTTTACAGTAACAATAGGAAGTACAAGTAAAAGGTTTATGCAAAAGATGACAGCACTGTCATAACAATGTATTTCTTGCTTGTATGTTTTAAAAAGAATAGATGTAGTGTTCCTATTAATGTGGCATGCAGCAAGATTATTACCTTTTTTCAGGCAATGATCTTTTCCTTCACACAATGGACTAAGTTTGCCACTTGATGCGTCTTTTATCTCTGAAAGCAGCCCGGTTGTGTCCCACTGTCTTCCATCTGTAGCGTCTTCCTGTGATTTGAGATTATGTTCACTTCTTCCAAACTCGAATGACGCGCTTACTTTAAAGTCCATGCCAGTTTAAGAAAGAGGAAGGAAAAACAGCAGGGGCATAACTGCAGTCTGACATCATCATCATTCTCCATCTACAGTACAAAGAAAATGCAGTTTTGTTATTATTTTCAGCAAAAGAAAAAAAAAAGTCTTAAGCCTTACTTAGCCGTTTAAACCAGGGAAGATGTAACTGTTAATAATGACGCACTTCAAAACCTTTTATCCAGGGAAGGTTTGTGGACAATGGAATTACAGTAAGCAATCGCTTATCAAGGTATAAGTTTAGGACATGATGCTCTAAGCGGAGACATTTTGAAAAAAAATTATTTTTTTTAAAAACCAGGAAGCTGTGCAGGCTCTCTCTGCGTCACATGCAATTACATTAGCCTGACGCACTCTCCATCAATTTACTTGCCTATAAGGGGTATGAAAATGTAACTAATTGCAAATGCCATGTAGTGTAAATGATGAGCTTGAAATGCAATTACATCTTTGAATAGCAGGTAAACACATCACTGGATAAATGATGAGGTCGTAGTTTCTTTGCTGACGAACTTTGCAGGTCACTTTCTGTCCAGAAATTATCTGTCTCAATATACGCTTGTTTTCAACTTCATCAGCTCCAATTATTACACATTTTCTGAATTCATTGCACTTCACAGCACTTTTATATGATGTTAAATCAGAGGGCTAGTGGCAATGCAACTGCACAAACAACCAAGTAAATAAATAATCAGATTGAGTCCTGCACACATCTGTGAACAGATCAATAATATCCTGCGATCTATGGGTCCTGACCACAAGCTAATCAATTCAAGATCAAACACCATCGTCAAGTCCAGACCATTATTCTTTTTGGGACTCTGCCATCTTATTGGCTTACTGTCATTTCCACAGACATCTCTCTCTCTCTCTCTCTCTCTCTCTCTCTCTCTCTCTCTCTCTCTCTCTCTCCCTCTCTCCCTCTCTCTCTATCTGTCTTTGTATAACAGCAGCAGCTTCAGCTCACTCACTGTGCAGAAGCTCACAAGGAAAGTGTGCACTTCATACTCTTTATATTGAGAAACAGCGAGGCACCAGGTAAGTTACTGGGTTACTACTTTCGTCTGCATTTCTTTGTATGTTTCTTCACATACTTCTTTGGTTTGTTTGCTTCAAGAAAGAAAAACTCAATAGAATAAAAAAAAACATACATGGATTAAAATTGTTCTCTACAAACTAGTGGAAATATTTTAAATCATTGCAGTCTTTGTCCTTTAAATATTAATCAGCAATTATAATCCAATTGGTGAAATATTCACATGTCAGAAAGGTCACACTGTTTCACCCTTTGTAAAGATAGCAACATAGTTTATATACATGTCCAATATATTCTTTTTCATCTTTTAAATAAATATGTGTTGAGGTATGTAATGGTTGCAGTTAACAGCTCTGTTATGTAAGACCTCTTGATATTATAATCTAGACTCTAGATTATAATATCAAGAGGTCTTACATAGAGGTCTTTATCAAGACTTCAATGAACATATATATATCATATATCTTAAAGGGAGGGAAAATACTGCATGTTGTTTTTTTTAAGATGATTAACCCTTGTATGGTATTCGGGTCTGTGGGACCCGTTTTCAGTTTTCATCGAAAGAAAAATGAAACAATGAATTATTTTTTCAACCTGAAATGTATTGGCTTTGGCTCATTTTCTGTGAAGAACATAAATCAAAACACATTTGTTTAGTATTTTAAGAGAAAATAATTGGATTGTGGTGTTTTGAAAGCCCAAAACTCTAGCGGGTCCACCAGACCCATAAATAACAACAATACTAATACCACACGAGGGTTAAGATGATTTTTTTCAGGGGTTTTGCCTTTCTTTGACAGTATAGACAGAAAAATTGATAGAGAGAGAGAGAGGGAGAGAGAGAGAGTCCCGTCATTCCTCTGTTTTTAAATATGTATATTTCTCTACACTGTAATATCCAGGCTGATAAGGTGCTGTGTCATTTGATTTGAGCTCATATGTGTCATAACTTTCAGTTTTAAAGGGAGAGTCCTTATTTTGTTTATAAAGCTGAATATCTGAACATTTCAGTCTGCATCATTTTAATAACTATGCATAATCCATCATTTCCTTTTCAAAATATAGTCATATACAATTTAGTATGAAAACAAATTTACTGTATATGTTAATGTGGTACAATGTTTATACAATATATAATGTGATACTTGTCTGAAACACAGACTTTTATCCCAATGGGATGATTAAAAAAAGTCAATGACAGCCAGTATGCAGAAAAGAGAGAAAAACCCTGATTACTTTAGTAAAATCTCCACACTATTTATGAATATTCTGACTAGTCCTTAGTGAAGTGCATGCATCAGTTTTAATTACACATGGAAAAAGGTCCCAAGGTCCCTCTTTGCTTATCTTCTCTGTACAAGTGAGTAGCCCGAGTAACCTGACAGCAACATAAGAGAAACAGAAAGGTCAGACAGCCACCGTTGATGTAGCAGTTGCAAATTGTGCAAAGCAGCGAGGTGAAAGAGTTATAAAAGTTGTGATGTAATTATGCGCAAAACATATGAGGAGCACATTAGCAAAGAGATGAACCGTCATCACAAGTAAACACTCACTGAATGTGACTGACTAATACTTAACGGCAGCAATGGCTGCAGTGAGTCATCACAAAAATCAAAATAAAAAAAACTGAACAGTATTAGCTTAATGTGATGACACAATATAAAGCATTAAAACATTTTTACTAAATCATTTTCGCTTTAATGTGCTCACATAAAATGGATTTGTATGTTATAATGGTGAAAATGTGTATGCATCTTATCCTACAACCAACAAAAATAGTTAACTGTGCTTAACAATGCTTTTGTTCACTAATGGAATCCAGAACACACTATCCAGCTGAAAAAAATAATAATAATCATAAAACCTTTTTCCATTTGCACATTTCAGTGGATGGTGCACATCTTGTTCTGCTGCTCATCTTAGTCAGTCATATTCTAATGTCTTTATAATTATAAACCCTTTAATAATGTGCCTCTTTGCCTTTTGCTGTGAGAAGGAGTTGGTGTTGGTAAAAGCATGGTTAGTCAATAATGGTCTTCCTTTTTGTAAATGTCACAACCTGTTTTCAGTTGTGTTTTAATTGTGCAGGTATCCTTGGACTGAATACAGTGATTTAATAGAGATCTTGCTGTTAATGTTCTGTTAAAACAGCTAAAAAAAAAAACTGCTTTTTTTCATTTTGGATAGTGACAGATTGAGCTTTGCTGCCATGGAGGGTAATCACAGTGGCTTTCCTGGAACCACACAGCTGTCTGTGGCTGGAGAACACGCAGATGAGGTTGCCATGCAGAACAAATCCACCAACCACAGCTCCCAGTTTGCAGATGTGGCACTGCTACAGATGTTTAAGCCTCTCATCATTCCCTGTTACGTGCTTGTGGTGGTGGTAGGTGTCTTTGGGAACTACCTGCTCCTCTACGTCATCTGCCGAACACGCAAGATGCACAACGTCACCAACTTCTTCATCGGGAACCTGGCCTTCTCTGATATGCTTATGTGCGTGACTTGTGTCCCCTTCACTCTCGCCTATGCCTTCAACCCTCACGGTTGGGTTTTTGGCCGCTCAATGTGCTATCTGGTGTTTCTCATCCAACCTGTCACAGTTTATGTTTCAGTCTTCACGCTCACTGCTATTGCCGTGGACAGGTGGGTGAATTTTCTCAGATCAAAAGTGACATTTTTAACTGTTTTATTTATTTATGTTTGCCTCTTTCAGTGGTCTGTGCTGCCATTTGGCTGGTCTCACTCAAAAAAAAAACCAAACAGATTTATATCTCAGGAGACTGTCCTTGTTAGATAAGGGTCAAATACAATAAAGTGAATTCCCTCTCTATATACATGCATTTACTTCACATTTCATTGGTGTATAATTGTCAAGGCAGAAATGAGACAGACAATGCAATCATTATCTGTTTATACTAATTTAAAAAATCAGAGAGATGTGCAGATAGGTTGATTAATGAGTGTGTAATTACTTGTAATAGTAATACTTGAACAATAGGGATTCATGCTTAATAAACCCATGAATAAAATATGTGCATGCATGATGAAGTGCAATTAAAGTCTTTATTAGCCGTGTGACTTTAACATATTAAAACTTTAATTAACAAGTTAATTTTATAGAATAAGTAACATTAACAGCTGTATAAAAAGACACCAAAGAGTTCGGGATTACAGCAGTATGTACCTGACGGGAGCCGACCAAAATCCAATTATCCTGTTTTGTACTTTTGTGCACAGACAGAACAATCAGATGTGCTGTGAAGACAAGTCCTCGTTAGATTTCCGAGATTCACAGACTCTCTGTTGCTTTCTGTACCAAAAACTCACTGCAAAGCCGCCTCTGCAGCCACTCACAACTGATTTCTCTCCCTCTTGACTTGGCGACAGCAGCATTAATTGGGACTTGGCTTTGCTTCCACATAAAGTGACTTCTCCACAGCCTTTTGTCGAGCAAACCTCTTCTTAAAGTTAAAAGTTTAAAATGGAAATGCAGGCCTCTTTTTTCCTTTTAAATTAAATAGGTTTATTAAATGCACTGGTGTGAGCAGTAACCTCTTTAAAGGATAGGTTCACAAACTTTCAATGAAACAGGTTTTTCTTGCTGTAATCATTCCACCCGTTCATACTGACCAATAAGAGATCCTTCATAATACACTTACGATGTAAGTGATTGAAGACTAAATCAATCGTCCTTTTGTGCAAAACAGAAAAACACTCAGATGAGGAAAAATACTAACTTATCTTCAAATAAACTTTTAAATACATTTTTGCACAAAACTAGTCCACCATTGCTTACATTGTAAGCACATAAGGAAGGGATATTGTAATGGTCAGTATGAACAGGAGGAATGATTACAGGAAGCAAAACCTCTTTCTCTCTCTTTCTAAATGTCTGTTTAAGACAGACCTGTCCTTTAATTCTAATTAACTAATTCAACATTTATAAAGCCAGTAATCACATGAGCTACTGTAATAGTGATGAACTGTTATCAATTTTGTACTTCGGGAGTTTGTGATAAATGCATTACATCATGATTAGTCATGTTTTAATTAAACGGGTTGTTTACCTTATTATAAAGTACGTTTTCTTTTCCATTTTTTTTATTGCAGATATTATGCAACAGTGCATCCCCTGAAGAAGCGTACATCTGTGGCTACTTGCGTCTCTGTTCTCGCTGGAATCTGGCTGATGTCTTGTGGGCTGGTAGCACCGGCGGTGACCCACACCTACCATGTAGAGTTCAAAGAGGAAGGCTTCACCATCTGTGAGGAGTTCTGGTTGGGTCAAGAGAAAGAAAGACGTGCTTACGCGTACAGCACCCTGCTGATCACCTATGTCCTGCCATTGTCGGCTGTCTTTGTCTCTTATCTCTGTATCACTGTCAAGCTGAAGAAGTGTGTCGTGCCGGGTCACAGGACACAAGGTCAGACAGGAGCTCAGCAAGCTCGCAAGAGAAAGATCTTTCGCTTGGTCGCACTTTTGGTGTCAGCCTTTGCAGTGTGTTGGCTTCCGATCCATGTGTTCAATGTGCTGCGAGACATCGACATTCACCTCATCAACAAGCGCTACTTTTTGCTTATCCAGCTGCTGTGCCACCTGTGTGCCATGAGCTCATCTTGTTGTAACCCCTTCCTCTATGCATGGCTACTTGACCGCTTCCGCAGCGAGCTGAGGAAGATGTTCAAGTGCCATCATCGCATTGGAGTGCCTGCCAATCACTGTGCTGCCAGCGTGGTACTGTGATAAGAGGGTCCTTTGTGATGTTTAGCTGTAAGTTCCTGATTCATCTTGAGTATAAGTGGAAACTTGTCACCAAATGACAAAAGAGTTCATCCTCTGGCCATCAATAATATCTACAGAAACATTAACGACAATCCAGAATGTATTAATAGCTGGCTGCTTTTCCGTAATTCTAAACATTTAGATGCACGCAGTTATGTCACTGTAGCAAATATCACGGGACATTTAAGCAGCAAACCTAAAAACTGCAATTTGCAGCCCCAACCGAAATCATGTTCCCACAGCTATGATATCCACAAACATCGTTGGATGTATTTTTGGCCATTAGCTTTACAGACACTGTCATGGACCATGGTGTTAGATGAAAGGTCAGGGAGTGAACATCATCACGGGTAGAGGGCCAGGAACGGTGCAGTATGTCCTCGACTTTTATCTCTTGGCAACCATTAACATTCATACCCAACTTCCAAGCCAGTAATTGTTGAAATATCTCTCTGAAACACCATTACTAAAGGTTGCCCATCCTTTGGCCAACACTGCTATTAGACAAAGTACTCCCAGCCAGGCTGAAAGATGAATGTTCACTACAAATTTCAGGCTTTGTAGATGAAATATTTCAATGAAAACAGAAAGTGAGAGAAAACTGTTGGGAGAATACGTGTGAAATGCTTGAAATATTTGAAATGGGATACATGTACTGTACATATGTTGTATCTGACCTGTAATGATGAAAATGTGAGGAAATTAGATTTTTAAGTGTAACAAATTAATGAAGATAAACATTCGAGTGAGCAAAGTGCAACTATATTGGAAACTGAGACCATCGGTTCATTGTGTTTTCTCCCAGTCATCGCCAGGGAACTGGTGTCAGACGTAATCATTGTGTGATGCTCCTATATAGATCCCTGTGGAATAAATTTAATTTATGAACTTGCTCCCCTAGGCTTTAACTTTCTTAAAGCCTGAAGGTCATGAATATACACCTTAATACATATTTATCTAATTATTTCGGATAGCATTATATAATAGATGTAAAAAAAAATTAAGCCACTGTATTGTTGTTGCTGTTATGTGTTTTCTGTGGTTTCTGTACTGCCTCGTGACATTTGATACATAATGTGCAAAACTGATTTATGTGGAATAAATGAGCCCAAGTTCATAATAATCAGGATGTCAAAAACTGATAACAGGCTGGATGTTTTCACCTTTTTCATTCTATTTCTATTATTTAGTTTGCATTATAACAGACATGTCTTTTGTTCTGTATTCTCTGTATACATATTTGTCAGATTTATCTTTGCAGCAGCAATAACTCAACAAAGTTGACATGTTTGAAGTGTTACTAAAATGATTAAACTTCATCTTTTCCACAGTAGAAGTAAAAGACACGCGTCTCTACTCTCTTACACAAAAGGGACTCAGTTATTAAATGGTTTTGGGTGCATATATGATGTCTTATAATCTTAAAATACCTGTAAATTATGTGTATAATTTGTAATAAGATGTACTGTTTGATATGTTGCCTGTTCTACTCTATGAACACACACAGTGGAAAATTGTGAATAAAAAAAGACCAAATAATTTCTCTGGTTAAGATTAATGTAACTGCATGATGGACGAGTGCAGCTGTACTGTTAAATCTACTAATTAAATAACAGGAAGGATGGAAGTGTTTTCTGCATATCAACTAGCCCTGTTAAGGACGTTGAAACAAGGTGATAATTTATTGATCTCCTTGATCCTTTCAGCATGCTCGGTGCTTGAAAAAAAACTGACATCACTTTCTAGAGCTGAATGACATTTTACTGCTATACACCCTGTAAAATAACAACAATTTAGCACAATTCTGTCTCCATTTATTGCAGTTGAATATCTGATGGAAAAGTGCAAGACAGCAAAATTTCATTTCATTTTGGCCCTTAAGCTGCATACAATATTCTTTGTGTTCTAGAGATAATATAAAATCATGATCCTATATCATCTTCCAAAACAGCTCAGTGCTTGCTGAAACGAAATAATATAATATTTGTGGAAAAAATATTTAACTTAAGAAAATACCAGGGGCTGATGCGAATCTAGCACCTCATACTCATCTACAGACTGGCAATGCTGACATTTACAGTGAACAAATAATGGAGAAATAACGCCATATGTTGATATGGTAAGTCCAACTGAAACTAAACTGTTTTTGTCTACTAGAGCATACATATCTGCTCTGTAAGTCCCTTGTCGCCTTAAAAAAAAAAAAAAAAAGTTCCATCGCCTGCTTACATAGCTGTAGTCCTCATGTTGATACAACAAATCAAATTGACTAAATAAGGCTTTTTAACATAGGCAGCACAGACAGTCACACTAAGCCTGATAACATCCTACTACACAACACAAGACCCACAGCCTCTGGGGCTGGGGTCATAACTGACCACCTAATGATTTCTCTTCCAACAACATCTTCTGCATCAGAGAAAAGTTTCGGACTTCCTGTGGAGTGCGAATGTATGATTCAATTTCACTGTCAGAAATGTCCTCGTCGCCAGTTATATCCTTGAGCTCTGGCTGCTCCACTCTCCTTTTCTTAGCATGCAAAACACACGGGGGCGCAAACAACACTCTTTTCCCCCAGTTTGTTGCTGGATCTTTGCACGTGTCACTGTGTGGCTCTGGCTCTGTGCATGAATTATCTCCTGAATGCTCAGCCCTTTCAGAATCTGGTTCACATTCTTCCACAGAGGATGTTTTCAGAGACTGATGTACAAGCTCAGAGGTTTGGGAGTCCTGACAGTTGGCCTGACACTCAGCCTGTAGAGCGCCTTCGTGGGTTCTCAGA
Organism: Pampus argenteus; assembly: GCA_036937835.1. Taxonomy (NCBI): domain Eukaryota; kingdom Metazoa; phylum Chordata; class Actinopteri; order Scombriformes; family Stromateidae; genus Pampus; species Pampus argenteus. The sequence continues at coordinate 12,029,986 of CM072877.1, forward strand.
GCACTCCGTAGCAGGGCGTACCTGTGCATCAGAATGTCCCCCACCTGCTGAACAACATTATCTGGCGTCACCGCTTCCCTGAGCCAGGGGATCTCCTTTCCAAGCTTACACAGTACCTCTTTTATCTCTGATATTCTCTTCAAAGCAGGCTTGTTTTTATTCACTTTGGCAAACCGACAGAATTTATCCAGAGAGAATTTGAGACGTATCTTGGTGGGTTTCAAGGACTGCCAGGCCAGAAAAACCGACGCCATCATAATGGGGATGGGCTTACGGCCTGTCACGATCCAGGAATCTGCCGCCAGCTCCACCAGGGCCACAGCACGTTTGGTCAAATCCTCGGGGTTCTCAGCCAATTCTTCAGGAACGTGAAGCGAACTAATTTTGTACCTGACAGAAAGAAAAACACTCAGCAAACATAGGCATAATCTTGACAGATACAGAGCATGGATGAGTGTATCCTTTCTCTTTTCTGCATGATAGACATTATTCATGTTAAATTAGTCAGATTTGATTTTTAAATGTCAAAGTATAATCAGTGTAGATCAAATTTTATTTTACTTCTACTCTTATTATAACAAAATCAACCAAATATGAGTCATTGTAAATAATAAAAAAGGACAATTTCCTTATAATCTTCAGTTACAAAAAAAACAACAACATTTAACATTAGTTAAACCAATTAGTCTTTTATAAAAATTCTGATCCATCCATGAAATAGGAAAAAGGTCAGAATATTTATCTGTTTATAGAAAAAATGTCTTGCCGAGAGGCCCGTTTCACATTTTATATTGCTGGTAAGCAAACAGAAACATTCAGACCACTGTTCTTCACTTACTCCTGACTGTGAGCCTCCATTACATCAGTGATGTTGAACATTGGAGCCTCAATGTTAAGGATCCTGACCATCTCTTGATAGACGGCACACACCACCATTGGGTCAGCGTCCAGCAGGCAGCTGATGGTTCCCATGGTAATGGGCCAACTGAGCAGTCTGCAGCTCATAAGCACACAGCATCCGGCAAGGATTTCTTTCTTCTGGAGGCTCACTTTGATGAAACTTTCATGCTGATAGGCCCGATTATAATGAACCTGTGAGAGATCCTCGATTTCACTGCGGACCCTGAGAGTCCGACATATGGCTCTCAAGCGCTGCAGACCTGCAGAGATACAACAATAGTACGTATATGAGCATGTGCATATGACAGCAGCGGGAACAACTATATATAGAGGAGGTACTATGTAATCATGTCTCTAACAAGCAACAGCTCCCCTCGGAGAGAACATCTCACCTTTTATCAGGTTCATACACGGCTTCTTGGTCACAGCAGTCGTTCGGCTGTAGCTGATGTCTGTAAAAAGCACAAAGGGTCAAGACGAAATGTGACAATAGAGTTGCTGAGACAGAAATCTTATAGTTTCACATCTGTTTGTAGACCCCTATGTGTAATCTTATCAAGATTAGAGATGATATCTTAATCATATCCATCTTTCCATTTACCAGTCAGTTAAATTACCCCGTTTCATTATGTTTTTCACCCATCCACTTAACTCTACAACTGAACACACATTAGCCAGTTGGATAGTCTGAGGGAGGTTATAACACTGTGCTGTGAGCTGCCGAGTTAATAGGCGATCAGTAGCACAGCAAAGAAAGATAAAAAATGTCTAAACACATATTAGTCTCTGCTTTTTCAGTGAATTACTGGTCATTTCAGCTACATGGCAACTGCTTTCATATCACAGAAACTATCCTCCACAAAGAATCACTATTACTGGGTTGCTTAACACAAATAAAAAAAATAAATCATATTTTCCAACGTACCTCTGGGGATCAGTGGTTTTAAACTGACTTGCCCAGGTAAAGAAAATATCTGCCTCCAATGCAATACAATGGAGGTAAATGGGATTTAAAGTCGGATCAAATCATTTTTTATTTGTATAAAGCTCAATATCAGGGTTTTGATTGATTGTGGTGCTCATAGCATTAAAAATAAATATATATTTTTTCCTATGACACACAGTAAGACAAAGTCCTTTATACTCAACACACAATCTCATATAAACTCAGATATACAAATATAAAGTATATACAAAAAGAGACTAATGCACACACATAGAAGTGAAGTAAACACAACCAATAATAGACTAAAGACAAAAAAGTAGATGATGAAACATGGATACATCCAAACATAAATAAATACAATTTAAATACTAAACAACATTTCAAATAGGCTGAAGGTGGGTTTTAAGATCAGGTATAAATAAAGTGTATTAATACTTTTTGCTGCTCTCTCAACAGATCAGTTTCCACAACATAAAGTAAGTAAAACATTTCTGAAGAGGGATATAGCTGAATATATCAAACCTAAACATCACTAGAAGTATCTTACATGAGGAACAATGGTGTTTTATAATTTGGGTGGACTTTAATCTCACAGACGTCAGTTATTTTCTCGGTGTTACACCGTATTTGGCTGCCCTGAAATCCTAACCATAACCATCTCACACCTAAACCTAAACATAACACTGCAGGACAGGCAGTTCATACTTGAGCCTCCGACCGGGTCATTAGCCAGCGCTCCTTCAGACACCACCGAGCCGCAGTCCACACACACCAGCTGGGGCTGAGCGTACAAATCATCGTCGACGATGTTTGACGAGCCGCAGCCCGGACAGCTCAACCCGGCGACAGACATCTTCCCAAACTAAAGACAACCGCGTAAAAAAACCAACAGGTTCAATTACACCTGAACACCCGCGGTAAAACTGAACCCGTCTTTAAAAACTGTAAACAGCCGCTAAACGACCAATGAACGTTGCCGTTCCCACTACGAAATGTGTCCGTGTAAATACAAAGTTTGGCAGGTTCAGTTCCGCTTGGTGCTGTAGCCTAATAAAACTTTTGTTCCTCCTTTCTTTCTTTCTTTGATGATATACAGGTATAAAATGCTCATATAAAAATAGCAAAATATTAATCTTGCAGTGTGCAGTCTTTGGATTTGAGGTAAATCGAATTGAATCAATATACTTGACCCCCTTTGTAAAAAGTTTGGCTTTTTACCTGTAAATGTGCTTTGATGAATATGCCATTTGTCCAATAAAATTAAAAGGTATATTGTATGATGTAATATGTTGCTGATCATTCAATTCTAGTATTCCAAACAATACATGTTACCAAAAAAAAAAAAATAAAATGTTCATCAATATGGCTGAGTCATCCAACATTACAAAGCAGATATTTCCCGCAGCTGTCCTCAGATCATAAAACTATAACAATTAATTTACACTAGATTGCATGTAGACATGAGAATATTTTGGAAAAAGATTAAACCTCCTAATCAATAAAGACTGGAGGTTATTCATTGTAAATGCATTTGGTTGTTATCAGGAACAGTTTTGCATAATATTTTTCAATCAATAAAGAAATTGCAAGAGGAGCTTGAGAAAAAACATTTTTTAACCTTGAAAAAAAAAAAGAAGAAGAATGAGTTATTAATTCAGTTGTGCAATTTATTTTACATAATATTTTTACATTTTACATAACACCATAAAGCAGTGACCTTACTCCAGTACAGCAGTTCAGTGTGTATATCATGTTGGTATGTGGAAGCTCAGTAAAGTGCCTTTTTGGGGGGAAGGTAGAATCATGTAAACTTTTGACATTGAGAACAAGAGCAAGAGACTTTATCTACAGAACTAGTGCAAAGTTTAACAGTAAAACAAGGCTCATGTATACACACACCAGTGTACACGATGCTAACAGCCTATAGGTAACAATGCATTTTGTTTTTCTATTAAATACAGTGATTAGGTCTGCCATGTTGGCAACATCAGACATTTGTCAAAATGTTATCAAAATGCAATATGAAAATAATCATTAGAATATAAAAATAATCATTACACACAAGGTTGTTTCAAAGTAGCAAAGTCAAAACGAAAATATTTCTGAATATTTGGAGAAAAAAAAATATATTTGTACTTAACATCTTTGATTACAAGCTGACAGAATCCCCCTGTGCAAGATTTCTTGTAGAATACATATTTTAACTTTTATCATTATTTATTTACCATCATGTTGAACTTGATGTTCAATGTTCAAACCTTGAAATCTACAATTTTATTCCAGTTATCCTGTAATCAACTAAAGTATTAATGCGTAGATTTTACCATCATGAATTAAGTTAGATTATAGATACTGGAACTGATAGTTACAGCGGGGATAAAGTCTCCGCCATGAATCCACCTACACCGCGCTCTTTGGAAAATTCATGGACATAAGAATACTTGGTTTCTCCTCTATGACACGCACAAGTATGTTGTCAATGTACTGCTCCAGCTCTAAAATCTTCCTGTCCCTCTCTGACAGCTGGCTCTCCTGTTTCAGCACCAGAGAGATGAGTTCCTTCTGAGTCAGCTGGGAGTACAACCCCTTCACCTCAGTGTCATTGACCTGTGAAAGCACATAAACATAATTAAAAGATTCACATGATGATGCCATTTGTACTGAACATGAAACAGAAATGTCACTTCAGCTCATCTTGAGGTTGTTGGTTAGAAAACATACCTTTGTGTTCTCCTGTACCTCACAAGGGATTCCTGTGGATTTGTTATCTTTTTGTCCTTGAACGACTGAGACAGACTGCTGCTCCAAAGGATTTAGGGGTTTTACAGGCTGAAGCCTGCAATGACAAAAATACAGAAAAAATAAAGAAATAAAAGATGTAGGCTCTTACTGGATAGAAGTTGAGAACCTGAACCTGTCTCACCTGCGTGAAGTTGCATGAGGATGTTCCTTCTTCCAGCTTTTTTCCTCTCCAGCGTGCTGCACTGTCACGGGCTGGGACTCTTGTAGTGGACTTTCCTGGACAGGCACAGAGTGTATGGCTTCTAGCTCTGGGTCACATGTTTGTGTTACATTGTTATCAGGTGCAATCACACCGTCTGTAACACAGGCTCCGTCAGCGTTTTGTTTGTTTAAAGCGCCTGATGTGGCGGCTGTCTTGGGGGGAGGCGGGGGTGCATGGGCTATCTTGGACGATTTGATTTTTGTTTGAGAAACGTCATCTTTATCATGAGCTCGTGACGCAGCTGGAGGCCAGAGTACTGAACCGCTATCACCGCAGGCTGTTATGTCATCGTCATCTTCATCAAATGGATTTAAACCATAAACAACAGGAACTTGTTTTGCCTCTGATCCATGTCCATGAGATGTTTTTGGTTCAGGGAGTTGCTCCTCCTCCATAGACCGAGGTCTAGACGGCGCAGGTCGTTTAGTGTGTTTGGCTGCTGTTGCCGTTGTTCCTTCGGTGGTACTACTTTGTGTCAAGCTCTGGTTGTTCTCTGTATTTGTGGACGATCTACTCAGAGGAGCGTTCATCTGCAGTGAGCGCTGAGGGAGAACACTCGCAGTTTTGACATCTTTTCCTTTACTCTGCTTGTCATTTTGTGCCGGATGTTGGGTAGATGCATCCGGCTCTCTCTGACTTTGTCTGTTGGCTTCATCTCTTCCTGGAGGCTGAGGAGCTTGTCGCTTCTCCCGATGAGTCCCAGTAACTTCTTTTCCATCAGAAACGGCCGTGCTTCCCACTGACGGTTCAGGAGATTGACATCTGGAAATGAAAAAAAAAACAAAGACTTTAATAAAAAAAGGAGTCTCCTGTGGGAAGCCATAATACCCAAAAAATAATAATAAAAAGAATTCACATGAGAGGAACTTCACTGGCCTCGAATCATTCTGTAAAAGCAGGCAAAGCACGGACAGGGAAACTATATTAAATAACATTTAAATCTTGTGTAATACCCTGAGTTGCAAAATTAGATACAGAGAACACAGGATGTCTTCATTAAATTACTGCACTTAAAAGGCAGCGTATAGAAAAATATCGACATTATGAAAAAAAAAAAGCTTTTAATATTTCAATCCAATCTTTTCCTGAGATCTACATGAAATTACCTTCCACCTCCATGTCATTATTACTTCCTGTTAATATGAAGAAACAATCTTTCCAACACACTCACTCATGTATAAGATCAGAAAGACAGATTGCATTTAAAACAAGTGCCTGTTGCTGAGGCTGTAAAACAGAAGATAAAGTGACGATCGGAAAACTCAGATAACCCTTTCTGTACATGTAAATGGCCTTGGCATCATATCACAGTTTCCTTCTTGCATTCAAATTTTATTTCGCTGCCACCTTTTCTGTTCCTCATCCTCATTCGCTCAAACTTTATGAAGCATTAACTGAAATATACACACAGAGCAACGGGTCAAATGTGGCCTTTAAGTCCATCCGTGAGGTTGAAGTGTAGAGACTGTGCTATTTGTTCTAAAAAAAACAAAAAAACCTTGGAAAATGTAATCTTAAAACTGAATAAAATAATATATGAAGTGAAGAGACTAACCTTTTCTGGACACTCAACACTTTGCTGCTGTTGGGACTCTCAAAGGGATTATTTGAAAAGTCTTCTTCAAATGGATTAGTAGAAGAAACTTCTGCAGGACTTCTCTCCACGGCTACTTTTCTATGTTTCCCTGAAGCTCCCTGCCCCTTCCTCTGTTCTTCCTCTGTTCTAGTTTTCTCCTTTTCCTCAATATTCTTTTCTTCATCTAATTTCCGCTTTTCCTCTACCAATCTCTCCATTTCTTCCTTTTCCTTCCTCACTCTCTCATCTTCCTCTTGTCTCCTGCGCCTCTCTTCCTCTGCTCTCATGTCCTCCATCCTAATCCTTTCCTGCTCTTCTCTTCTGATTCTGCCCTCTTCCTCAATCCTTTTCTTTTCTTCATCTAGTTTCCTCTTTTCCTCTACCAATCTCTCCTTTTCCTTCCTCACTCTCTCCTCTTCCTCTTGTCTCCTGCGCCTCTCTTCTTCTGCTCTCTCCTCCTCCATCCTAATCCTCTCCTGCTCTTCTCTTCTAATTCTGTCCTCTTCCTCAATCCTTTTCTTTTCCTCATCTAATTTCCTCGTTTCCTCTATCAATCTCTCCATTTCTTCCTTTTCCTTCCTCACTCTCTCCTCTTCCTCGTGTCTCCTGCGCCTCTCTTCCTCTGCTCTCTCCTCCTCCATCCTAATCCTTTCCTGCTCTTCTCTTCTAATTCTGTCCTCTTCCTCAATCCTTTTCTTTTCTTGATCTAGTTTCCTCTTTTCCTCTACCAATCTCTCCTTTTCCTTCCTCACTCTCTCCTCTTCCTCGTGTCTCCTGCGCCTCTCTTCCTCTGCTCTCTCCTCCTCCATCCTAATCCTCTCCTGCTCTTCTCTTCTAATTCTGTCCTCTTCCTCAATCCTTTTCTTCTCTTCATCTAATTTCCTCTTTTCCTCTACCAATCTCTCCATTTCTTCCTTTTCCTTCCTCACTCTCTCCTCTTCCTCTTGTCTCCTGCGCCTCTCTTCCTCTGCTCTCTCCTCCTCCATCCTAATCCTCTCCTGCTCTTCTCTTCTGATTCTGTCCTCTTCCTCAATCCTTTTCTTTTCTTCATCTAGTTTCCTCTTTTCCTCTACTAATCTCTCCATTTCCTTCCTAGCCATCTCCTCTTGCTCTTGTTTCCTCCTTTCCTCCTCTTTCCTAATCTTTTCCTCTTCCTCCCTTTGCCTTTTTTCCTTTTCCTCAATTCTCCTCTGTTCTTCTTGCCATCTAACCCTCTCCGCTTCCTCCACTTTCCTTCTCCTTGCTTCCTCAATCCTTTTCCTCTCTTCTTCCTCCCTTCTAATGTTCTCTTCTTCAGTTCTTTTCCTCTCTTCTTCCTCTAGTTTTCTCTTTTCCTCAAGTAATCGCTCATATTCTTCTTTCCTAATCCTCTCTTCCTCCCTTTGTCTCATTTCTTCTTCCTCTAGTCTTTTCTTTTTTTCATGCTCTTGTCTTCTCACCCTATCCTCTTCCTCACGTCTTTTTTCTTCCTGGGCACTTTCCTCCTCCCTCCTAATCCTCTCCTCTTCTTCAACCCGCATTTTTTCTTGCTCTTCAAGTCTCCTCTTTTCCTCTGCTAATATCTCACGCTCTTCTTCCTCTTTCCTAACTCTCGCCTCGCTCCTAATTCTTTCCTCTTCCTCCCTTTTATGTTTCTCTTTTTCGATCCACATCTTCTCTTTCTCTTCTTTTACTCTCATTTCTTCCATATCATCTCCCTTATTTTCTATTTCTGCTTCTTCCTCCTCCTCCTCCTCCATCCAGGGTGAATACTGTCTCACAGCTCTGAGTGAGTCAACAGACGGGGGAGAGCTTTCGGGGACATCTTCCATAGATCCAAGGCCTGAACTGGCCAGACTGAAGTTTGAGCCAATGCGAGCGGTCCGAGGCTGCTCGTCAGAGTATATGTGACTGCCGTTGATACACAAGTTACTTTGCTCCACTGATCCATCTTTCTGTTGTCCAGCAGTTGAATCTTTGCTGTCTGAGCTGCCAGAGCGTTTATGTATCATGAACTTGAACTTCTTTTTACCTAGAGAAAGTTAACACACATTTAATGATAGAAAGGAAAAAAAAAATCATAGGAATAATGATTAGTAATTAGTGATTAAAAAACTGTTGCTCCTCACCTTCAGAGGAGTTCACACTCAGACCAGATGACTGGCTGCCACTTAGTGAGGAGTTCTTCGCAGGTAGAACAGACATGGACTGCGACATGTTCTTCTGAAGGTTAGACTTGGGAGAAAACAAAGACTTCATCTTAAGTTTCTTCTTTTTCTCTTCTTTGCCTGCAGCCACCTCACCGTCGTCCTCACTGTCCGTCAGAACCTGGTTAAAGGACGGCACCACGGTGGACGCATCATCCGATTCCCTTTTCTTGCCACGAACTTTGTCCTTGAACTTGCCCAGGCGAGATCGGGATTTGCCAGCAGCAGAGATGTCGAACATGCTGGCAGTCATGTTGTTTCTCATGAACTGGATGTCCACAAGCACCTCTCCTCTGTCTTTGTCCAACTTGCCCGTTTTGTCCAGCAGCTTAAACCATCTGTTAAAGAGACACATGTGTTATTAACTGATGGATGAACTTCCTGCCTCAGCATTGCCTTTAAACTTTAATATATGAACCACATGAACAATGTCTAGGTCTCGGGCTGTGTCGGAATTGAAATCAATATTGCAGTTTTTTATAAGAATATGATCAGATATGCAAATATAGTATGCAAATGATAATTCAAGTGTAGTTCAATGCAATTAACTGGGGTTCATATGGTACATTATGTCAGACAAAAGCTGTCTGAATTTATTTAAGTAACCCTTTTTAAATTACACTATACTTATTATTTAGACAACATATGAAACAACAATAAACTAATAATTGTCCCGTCCTACCAAGGGCCAGTGTTTATTAAAATTAAACAGCAAGATTTCTATTATTGGAGCATTGTTCCCTTGAAACTATTATTCAACATAATGTAATCTACTGAATGGTTTTAAGGAAACAATGAACAATCCTGCAGCAAATGGAAAATGACTCAGTAGCAACTAAAATGTTCTTCAAAAAGTCTGATGATTAAGCACAACCAGCAAACTGACCATGAAGGAAAGTTAAAAAAAAAAAAAAAAAAAAAAAAAAAAAAAAAAAAAAAAAAAAACTTTCCTCCCTGTGGCAAACTCTAACATGGAAAATTTATGAATGCTTGTACTGTGAATACTTATAATTTATGGATTTGAATAGACAAAATAATCCTCAGCCGACAGTCAACAACTTAAGCACTGGTTACAACCAAAAAACAGCAACTTACAGAGTAACTTTAATTCTCAGAATAAAACCCCACAGAAACAGTAAAATGTCTACAGAGACCACGCTGTGCCAACTTGCACTGCTTCTGACTTTAGTGTCATGGTCCAACACTAACAGAAGGGTGTCAAAATGAGCTCAACAGCAAAAAATGAACAGTCAGCATTAAAAAAAAAAAAAAAAAGCTTATCAAGCAGAAATCTGAGGTCAGCTCACCGCTGAACAAACAACTCTGACTGAAATCTGGATTCCTGAGGAAATGGGGAAGGGTCTGTGTGTGTGTGTGTGTGTGTGTGTGTGTGTGTGTGCATGTTGTGGCTGCAGTTAGTCATCTTAAAACCATCTGTTCTTGTGATGTGAAACGAGAAAGTAATATATAAAAATTTAGAGTTTCGGCTCGTAAATACTGTTTTAAAAATCATTACACAACATTGTCTAAAAATATCATGCTTTATGCGTGTGTGTGTCCTAAAGGGCAACACCTTGCCCTGAGGTGCAAATGATATATAATACAGACCACACTGAAAGTAGTGCCTTCCACTCAGTAGTACTGAATCAGTCATGTTGTTGAAATTCATCCTCTTTTCTTAGGAATCCCTTGAGACGTGTAGCAACAACCAAATTAAGGAGGGAAACGCCTTTTCCTGGATTTAGCAAAATGGTTGAGACTGCTGTCACAGCTCCTGTGCCTCCTCCTCTTGAGTAATGGGATGTGATTTGTAAATTTCAGGCCTTGACATTATTCATGTTCCACTCTCATGTATAGTGACACATTAATATATGCTATACCGTTCTGAAAAAAAAGAATATCTCATCCATGCCCTCTGTGGTGTTGTGGTGCATCATTTTGAATAGTTTCATTGTCAAAATAGGTAAACAGTAACACAATTCTTTCACAATAATACAAATACTATTTCAGACAAGGATATGCCGCGGTATGCAGTTATTAGTTAATTCACAACCCCAACCTTTGACAACCACTGTACTTCACTGATGCAAACAAAACAAAACAAAACATCCCACATGAACAAGTAAAAATGAGAAGTTCTTGCTGCGTCAGTTTACAATAGAAAGGAAGTTGCAAAAGTGTTTGGCTGTGAACTAGTTGTGGTAGTAAGCAGTGTAAAGGAGGAATTAAAAAGCAGCTTTCACCTAATGCCTAGCCGATGCCCTTAAACTCAGTAATCTCACATCCGAGCTCAGTAGTAGTAATGAAGTGAAGTGAAGTGTGCTGCTTGGCTGTACAAAACAGGACTATAGAGAATAGTGCATGACTCAACATTTTCTAAATGTGTTCTACTTCACACACACACACATCCTTCCTTGTGAAGCCTGTACTACTGATAAGACAATGCCCCGAGTGGCTGAAGCCATTCTTATCACACAACACAGCTGTGTGAGTGGGAGAAAAGCTGAGTGTGTAAAAAACGACACAACAGTGATAATTGTCCGAGAACCTAAACTACTTTATCATTTCAGTCCACATTCATGAGTTGGAGAAGCCAAAATGAAGGGAACGGAGTGAAACTGAAAAAAAACTAAAAATTCCTTTTCTCACGGATGTCACACATCACTGGTCGCACCTCATGTTATATTAAAAAAAGAAAAAAAAATATCCCAATATATGCTAGAGCACACACTATGTGGAGGAAAGAAGACAATTTCCAGTGAAGTTGTCTCAAATTATGCAGGTTAGATGTAACTTGCCTAACTTTTTTACACTATAATGTTTCTGTAGGTGATGAGCCACTTGAAAAAAAAAAAAACACATTTACTGTAAACAGTAGAGCTGTTGTACTGGCAGCTTGTGGAACATGTAACACTGTTTGTTATAGAGTCAGTGCAGACGCAGTGGTCAGAAAAAAAACTGACCTTGCTTGACTGTTGCCATCACTGTTTGTTTTTCGTTGATAAAACAGTCAGGAATGCGAGGCTACAGACGGATTTAAACCTCGCAGGCAAGGTGCATTCACCAAGCTCACAGAGAACTACAGAGAGGTCAACAGAAAACAAGCACGGCGTTTATTCGACACTGGCTAAAAGCATGTTTGCTGGTTTTCAGTGGAAAAAAACGTTAACATGTTAACACGCACATCTCTGCAACTGTGCTTAAAGGAAACATCTGATTTTTTTCACTGACAACCTGTCAAGAAGGGCAGACGTCATAAGAGGTGTGAACACACAACAAAACCCTAAAAAATCCTGTTTTATAAAAAGGTTTGCCATAATGTGAACAGGCAAATCTATATTATTTTATATAAGCAGTAACTCTCGTACTAATATGCATTGTATTTCATTGCACACATCTACTAACACAACACAGAGACACCCAAACAATCCTTAAGAAGATAGAGGGGTGTGTGTGTCTCTCTCTCTCTGTGTGTGTGTGTGTGTGTGTGTGTGTGTGTCAGACAAACAGGTTGGACATGCATTCTTCTTTTGTATAACAGCAGTCAACAGCTTAGCACAAGATAAGATTTCCCATTCTTACTAAGACACAGTCTGAGCTGAGGATTATTTTAATTATTTTAACAAGTCTAACAAATTAAATATTAATCGTTTGTCAAAGCAAGTGAAGTGTATATCACGGGCCTTGCTGGTAAGAGCTGTAAAACCTGATTACTGCCATTATTACCACAAACTGAACAGAGATGGGTGTGACATTTTTTTTCAAACTAAAGTTATTACCCCGGTTAATTACTTCACATACTTTTCTTTCTTATGCATTGATGTTTGGTGTGTCTCTCTGTCTGTCTCTGTCTCGTTGACAAGTTCAGTCAAAAGAGTGAATCCTTTCACCAATTTCATTCGCCTGAGTAAGTAATGCTGATTGGCATCCTTGATGGCTGCAGCAGAGAGAGCAAATCCTTTAAGCTAAACTGGAATGTGTGGGCAACTTTATAATTCAAACCCACCAGAGAGGGTCTGTGTACCGATGTATGTGTGTGTGTACAAATATAATAGAGAGTAATCAGGTCCAAAATTTAAGGAAAACATATGGAAATCCCAAACAACAGCTTTCACATATGCTGCATAATTTTAGTATTAGAACAAAACAAAAGAAAAAAGGATGTGGTTGGAATTATTTAGGGATTTAATAGAAATTGACTGACAGAACCAGCAACCAGAAGTTGCTCTACCTGTGGCGCAGATGTAAAGCAAAGTTTCTTCCTTATTTTTTTGGATTGGATGTATGCAATATGTCTGATGTGGAGAAGCTGAGATAAAAAGCTATTTCAGCTATCCAAATTGATAATCTATTTATTTTGCCTTTCATATTTCTCTGTCTTGAAGACTTGCATGTCTTCTGGGAGTTCACAGAGTCAGCTGCAGAGCAAGACTCAGCTCTGCAAGGGAGGGGGGGCGGGGGTTGCTATTGTCACCTGAGATGTTTGGTCTGAACAACAAAACTGAATCTGAATCACTAAAGTATAATCTGATGGATTGACTAATTTCGTGGCCCTGTCTTGTAGATGGCCATTACATAATACATAATGTAATTAATTAAATTGTTGCTCAGAGGCCTCCAAATTACTCCAAAACACAAAAAGGTATTCAGTTACCATCACGTATGAAAAAGAAAAAAAACAAACATTAAAAGTCACTAATACTATACTACAAAAATGATTACAAAATGATAATTAGTTAATACTACTATCTTTGGTCCCATCTGTGCGCACTTACTCGGTCTTGTTGCGGGTTTTGTCCTTGCTGAGCTGCAGCAGGTTGATGACAGCATGTCCCAGCAGCTTATCTGGACCCACCAGGGCCCGATGCAAGACGTGGACGTGCAGCGTGCTGCGCTCCCCTCCTCCGCCGCCCTGATGCAGGTCGAAGGCGGCCTCCTCCTTCCACATAGGAGCCACGGTCTTCTCCACCACCGAGGTCTGGTACTTCTCCTTGCCCACTTGCATGACCGCGTACGCATCGTTAGTGCCGCTTTTCCCCTTTATCCTGAGGCCTCTGGCTTGGTGTACCGTTACCTGGACGCTTGTCGGACACCACTGCTGATCCGCCAGTGACATGCTGATCACCTGTTGCTGGATTAACACCGTGAAGGATTTACACACAAACGCAGAACGGCGGCGTGTACCATCAGATCACCGTTACACTGAAGTAAACAGGAGCAGCGGAAAAAAAGTTTGCCCGTGAGCTCGAGTTGGATTTGAGGAAACAGCTGATGGGCGTGGTTACACGGAGAGGGAACCTTGTTTAAAGGCGCTGCCCCAGATTAACAGGTTATATGACAATAAATTTGATACACTGGTTGTCGTGAGCACAACAACCATGCAATAGACCACACCTGATACTTGTCTGCACCTGCACAAGTATATCAACCCCATCCAACACAAACTGTAAAGAAAGAAAATGCATTGACTTGACAGCTTTTAACATTGCTGGTTTCTTGGTTGATTTTGAGCATTTTTTTTATTAAATGTTGCAGACATGATAATGCAAATGTTTATATAACTGCTTCATACAGTATAAATTTAGTGGAGAAAAGACAGGATACCTGCGACAGCCGATAAGGTTCATAGGCTTGGATTCAGTTTGAATCTTAATCAGGCTGCATGGATTTCATCACACCTGCAGCTCAGGTGGATTGAAGGCTCTAAAATACCTTGAATGTGTTTGTGGTTTGTCTATGTTAGCCCATTAATGGACTGGTGACCTTTCCAGAGTTGATTCCCAGTTTTCTACTGAATACATGCTGGTATAGGCCCTAACAATCGCTGTGAGCCTCAAGAGGAATAGGTGGGTAGGGAGAATAAATGCAGTTTAGACGTCTAAATCAGTCTGTTTATGTTACTCACTTTGTATGGCAAATCCCAAATATCAAATTCTTCAAAGAAAGACTGCTAATAATATGAGACAAACAAATTGAAAACCTTCATTAACATTGTTAACATTACATATAAGGGATGGGAATATTTGATCTCACTTTCTCTGCTTCCTGGTATCAGTTTAAAGGTGAAGACACATATAGAGCCTTGAGCCTATTAGTGAACTGACGCACTGTCTGCCAACGTGTCAGTCTCACTGTGATGCAACAACTGTAGTATAGTAGTATAGTGCATTCTCAATAGTATTTTAAGAGATTTTATAAAACAGTAATTTCAGTCAACAGGCATTTTCAGAAGATAATGTTTAATGACAAAATGAGCTCATAAAGCAGTTAGCAGTTGCATGTCAAGCCTGAAAATGGCTCTGTTTGACCTTTTGGCGAATGTAACCATTCTCCTAATATCACAACATAGAAATATAATTAAATACAGGTATTAACTGACAAAAACTTAAATATCAAAACATACAATATTAATTGTACTTTGGCTTGGAGCTTGGTAAAAAAATGTAGTGGCAGTAATAATGAATTTAATAGATTCTCATATATTTACTGTGTCCTCATTTCTCTTTGTTTGAATCTTGGTGGCTTTTGCTTTCCTCCTGGCTCTGGTCACCTACAAGAACTTTGTTGTAAAGTTTCTGCTGCTCCTCTTTGAAAAAGTCTTTCACCCTTGTGGTGGTTGCTGTTTGCTTTGGGGCCATTATTAAAGAAATCAGTAGTGGATTCAACCATTTAACGAACCATGTTTTATTGACTCTGACTTGCACTTATAGCCCCCTGCCAGTAGGGGGTGCTGCAGTGACTCACCAAATAAGATCCACTGTTGGCAAATTGCACTGCATCTTCTTTTTCCTACAAGAAGACAATAAAAAAAACAGTATAAGAAAATATGGGAAATGTTCTCCAACATAACCAGATGTCTAGCCAATAGGTTACGCCTATGTCAAGTTGAAATATCACTGGAGCGCTAATAAATGACATGTAATATCGTACATAGTATACTGCCTTATTAACATACCTTTAAACACAAGGATATCAAGGTTTGCAGACAGGCTGCTACAGTACAGGTTCTTCCAGTTTTATGTTAGACTATGCCCAGAATAGAAGTTCATTGTTTCACGGATGGATGATGATGGATTTGATGTTTAATAGATTATTTTTAAGTGCATTACATAAGGCTATGCACTAAATTTGATACTGTTGGGTCATTAATAAGATAGTTTTAGAGAAAAACCCTAATCAATCAAAAAGTAGAAATTACAGACAGTTTTGAATATTTGAGGTGATTTTCTTCAAAGACCTCCCTATGATATAACACATTGTTATAATCCCTTACTGTGTGTACCAGGCATTGCCCACTGTGAATCTCACATACCCACATACTGTGCATGCTCAGCTATGATTGGTTGCTCAACAGTACTGATCATAATATAACAGGATCTTGGAGAAATACCAACAGATGATGCAGTGTTAACTTTTGGCCACTAGATGTCTGTCTTTGTCTTTGAATCGTTCACATCAACACACCATGTCGACCTGAGAGACAAGTTCTCCTCAAGTTTAGCAGGAAAACAACATCTCTGCAGACTGAAATACTCAAAATATCAAAACAAATGTATTTAATAACTTATTCTTATAAAACATACCTCCACAGAAACACATACAAAGATGCACATTGCAAAATGCTTGCAGCTGGGAAAGGAATACACGGAAATTGTAGAAAAAAATTAATTCTGGTCTAATTTTAGCTTTGAACCCAATGTGTGTTTCAGAGGGTCCCATGGAAATCAGATTATTCAGAACTGTACACAATACACACATGCTCCTAGACCAGCAAATACTCATAAAACTACTGCATAACAAGTTTGCTATAACACCCACACTTCAGTGGGAAAATCTGGACTTTACTTCAACAGAGAAACTTTCTCTGTGGAAGTCAACTTATACCAGGTCAAAGCCCTGACTGGACAAAACAGAGAGAAAATCCACAAAAGATCTTTGGAAGTTACGTCTAATTTAACCAAACCACTCTCACAATGCAGGTTCATGATGGATCAAGATATCCTGCAGCTTTTCCCAACCTCCTAACAATACATGGACTTCATCCCAAGAGCATCAGCTCCCAGGAGTGTCTACATCGCTTCAGATGGTAGTCCCATGGCTATGAGCTTGTTCCTCCCAAGCGCTGTCCCTAAGCCTGTGTCTCTGAGGAAAGAGATGCAGCAATATTTCATGTGCTTGTAATAGTCCCTGTGAGCTGAGTGTTCCCTGAGCTCCAATCCAGCAAAGGTGGGATTTCTGAGAACCAAGGCATGTGTGGCCAACCTATGATGACCAATGATGGTGCCTGTCCTATTATACATTACATAGACGCTAGGCTAACCAGAAAGAGAGAAGTGGCATAATGAATAGTCTGCGGTTCCCCAAAGAGACACCAAGTACAGCTGGCAATTATGGCTGGCAACAATTATGAAGACAAACAGAAGAGTCAGCCACACAGTTATGGAGATGTCAAGACACCTGCACAGCAGGTTGTCAACAGGGAATATAAATCAAGTCATGGCAGCAGGAAACAGCAGGAAACACAGAAAGTCATGTGAATGCACACCCTCGGTGCTGAAACCCTCACATTTAGATCAAGTCTTCTGAGCTGCGAGTGTCTGACATCGTTGCTGAAATGTACATCAGGAGGGGAACTCATGGTCTGTGTCTGAAAAGGAAAACAGAAAATATTAAGATCAATCATAAAAGGTAAAAACCTCCCAGGAGTTCCCTTTCTGGAAGCCTGTCCTACACTGTGATTGACTTTAAATAAGCTTTTCAGCAACATCATATTTTTGCTGATGGCTAACACACATTTTCTACATATTATTATTGGTATAGTGACACAAGTATTACTGATATAATCTGGTATTCTGGAGAGGTGGTTATCCTGAAATTCTTCCCCATCCCAGGTGTTCAAAATAACATGATTTCTGTTAGACATTCACTGACTTTTTGAGTTATTCTAGCTTTACAACAATGATGCAATGAACTGCAGCTCACAATTATTAAAAGCTTCCCACACTGCAGTATGAGTTTACTTGATAGCTGCATCTTGTATAGATCTTACTGTATTGTATTATTGTATACATGTGTGGTTAATAATATGAAATATTGCTGGAATTTGTAATGAGTGGGTAGACATGAATTTAAGGATTTTTACAAGATCACTGAACTTTTTAATGGGAAAACAATGTTGAAATTATAATTCAAAGTAAAGCCTATTTTATATACTTCAAATATCCATAGCCTACTTGTGTATGTGTATGTGTAACCAGGACCTAAAGGGGGAATGCCAATTAAAAACTATATTAAAAGTAGGCCTATATTGTTAATTGAGCTGGGTAATTTACAGCAGACTCTATGTGTCAGTGTGGAAGTGAACCTGCTGATGTCTGATTGTATAGAAGTCTACCACAGTAAACACTTCCCTAATTAGTTTATGGTTTTAATCGCTAGTTTCAAGTCTTCTTCAATACAATCATCATTTTGTAAAGTAAGGTCAGATTTAGAGTAAAGTAGATGCTAAAGCTTGATGGATGATATGCTTAAGAGCGACAACGCTGTTTACGTCAAGTAACGTACGTCAAGTAACGTACGTCAAGTACGTCACGTATTTACATAGTATAGGAGTAGATGTCGCTACTTCACGCTACTTCATGTTTTCAGAAAGTTAATTGTAACACTTTGCTGGCTTGTTCAACACCTGGTTGTACATAAAGACCCTCTGTGGAATCGACTGTTGAGTTTTACCAGTAAGTACATTTTGTTTTAATTGTTTTAAACATGTTTTTCGCTAGCCAAATAATAGCATTAGCGTTAGCGTAATCTCAGTTAACCATAGGCTGTAATTGCACCGTGCTAACAACGCTAGCTGCTAGCCCTTAGTGTTTACTAGTAGAGTGCTGCACACTTACATATTCAAATAATGTCATTACTGGCTCCAAAAATCCAAGATGGCCATGGTAAAAAAAAATGCAAACTCCAGACTTCAAAACTGTAGTCCAAAAACCACTGAAGTCACAGTGGTTATGTCCAAAGGTTATATAGAGTCTATGTTTCTAGGACGTTTTTAAAGGTTTGGTTCAACATGTTAGCATAGAAACTCTGTTAACTATGATGAGTTAGCTGAAACTACTGGGAAAACAGATCTTACCTTAGTCCTGTGTCTGACATGCGGTCAGGTGTTTCTCCATCTGGACGGTTCAGTGTGAACGATAGGGGTCTCTGATACTCTTTGAGCAGTATGCTAAAGCTGCTAACAGGGTTGTGTAGAGTCATCAGATGGCCAATGAGGGCTACCTATTAAAAACTCCTGAAATACATACATGATAAAGTGAATATGTGTACATATATATATATATATGTGCTTTTGAAATATAATATTTCTGATGCGTGATGCGATGTGAAAGTTGCTTGACTTGAGGGGTTGAATTATTTCCATCAATGCAAATATTGTTTTAGGTGTCATTTCTTTTATTGTAGCTTGATACTCCCATGTGCCTGCTAAATTCCAAGTGATTTACTAGTTTGTTGAATCTCTTTTTTTTTAGATTTTGTATTTACTTCATTCAAATATCTCCTTAATTGTTTTCTTATCTCTCAGCTTGTCTCAGTGGTGCTGTAACGTGAGTTTCCCCGCACATCAATAACGTTTTATCTTAACTGATTAGGGTCAATTGTTATAATCGATTGATTGTTTAAGTCATTTCTCAAGCAGTACATTTTAATTTTCTTCTCAAATGTGACAATTTTCTGCTTTCCATTGTCTGTTTCCTTTTCCTTGTTTAAATTTCTTTACTTTTTTGTTGTATAGACCTGCAATTAATCGATTTAATCAAGATATTAGTCCCCATTATGTGATTCTGTAAATTTATATCCCCACAACGTTAAAAATACAAGTACACATACAGGCAATTTTACAGACAACGCGTTTGTGTTCAAGTTCCATAAAAACCTTTATTTTTATTCTGCTACAAATTGCAATTGTTTTCTAGCATGCATAGTTTCACACAGTAAAGACAAGTAAAATCACATTTCCCTTAGAAGAATATCTCAGCTTTATAGCATGCATATACACTCGTCCATTTATGAACAGTCAACCAACAAAAATGTAGCTGCCCCAGAAACCAAAAGGACATTTAAAGCAGCCATTTTTTTTTATGTACTCCAATAGATTATATTTCTAAAAAAATTATATTTTTGTAAACGTTCTTTGGCATTTTCATAAAGAAGCTAATACTGCCTCTTTACAAATATGTATAATGAAGAAGGTAAATTGAAAGTACAGATTATGCTATCGGGGGCAGTTTGTGGATGAGGTTGATTGTTAAATTTATCTTGAGGTATTAAAGTTAAGAACGTAAATGTTGCACCAAAGTGAATTGTTTCACTTCGGGACTGTTCTGTAGACACGATACACTGACAGAAACCCAATAAACAAGTAGATTGATCAAAGCTCTTCTCGTAAAAATTAAAGCATTAACTGAATCTCTCTTTCATCTGAAGTTTGCGCTCATCCACCGCTGTGGGTTACAGCGACGATCTGATCTGAAACCAGAACATGTTTTATGCATCCTGAGTGAGTATCCATGCAGAGTAATATTCAGAATTAGGAAAACATACTTAAAAAGGCCTTTCACAGTAGTCAAGATTAGCAACTCACTGTACGTGAAGAGAACTTCCTCCAAGATTTTTTTGCAGTCTTATGCACACTGAAAATTATACATATATCACAGTAAGACAGGCATATTGTTATTAGCATAAGTCAGAAGAACTGTACCATTGCTACATTACACATAATTACAAAACAAATACTGGCTTTCTTTAACCAGAGTTTGTTAACGCTCTTAAGGGATAAAAAATAAATCCATAGTGTCTAGAGAAACAACAGTATGCACAAAAACACAAACACACTTTGACGGGATCACGTGAAATATTTTCATATTGCCATATTGTATTTGTGCTTAAGATGTCTTCATCATAAGAAAGTAATGTGCTGTATTTGTAGGGTGTTGCTGGCATTTACTGCTGTAGTTGTCTCCTTAATTGCTACAGTTATCATAGAGTTTGAGAAAAAAAAAATAACTCAAACGTCACATTACCTTTTTTAGAAATATCATTACTAAAGGAAAATGTACTTTTTTTAAAATATACTTTGTAAAAGTCAGAAACGCAGCTGTTTGTTTTTGTTTATGCTCTAAGAAACAGCAGCAGCAGCATATAATCAACAGTGTTGCTCCCGGCTGTAGTCGTCAGCCTTTGAGCTTCAGCGTGGCAGTTTCAGGGCAGGGTTGATATGTTTTTGTTTTCTTGTTCACCGACGGTTCAGAAGTTCAGGATCCATCAGTAGTCTGTGCTGGTTTCTTTCATCTTCCTCCCACGCCAACACAGAGTCCATTTTTTTATTTTTTTTATTTGATCATGCTGGTTCCCTTATGAGGAACTCATCGGGACATCATTCGCACAAATTCTGTGAGTTGAAGAAAAGGACAGATGTACATAGCTTGAAGATCAATGTTATTTCAGCGTTTTTTATTTCTGCTTTGAAGGTGTTGGGTGGTTTATTTAGGTTATATGCATTTTTTTTTTGGCATAGTGTAGCAACACCCTTAAGTCTTGACATCATTGTGAGGTTGCCAGGAAAATGGTTCATAACACCCCAAACAATCACTAATTGTTTTTTACTCTTCAGTGGATTCTTGTTACCTTTGGACTGAGCCATGCTAGCTGTTCAGCACTATTTCCAGTCTTCATGCTAAACTAAGCTAACCTAGTGGCTTCTGGGTGTGTAGCTTCATATTTACTGCACAGATATGACACTTTGCATACTATGTTGAACTTTATTTTGAAGTATGCACATGTGATATGCATGATCATGTAGGATAAGTCATGAAGCTGAAGCTATGTTGCTGGAGTTGACATTATAATTTAGTTATGAAATTTAAGTATACTGCAGTTGCACTATTAGAACAGCACATCCTGATATTTTTTATCCCTGACAGTCTGTTTGCATCTTTTTCTGTGTGGATAATCTGTGAGGTGACATAGTTTTCTTGGTATGGAGATAATCTGACAGACAGACCTACTGCCTTCATCCCCTCAGCAGATGCATGGTGGTTTTTTGGTTATACTTTGGTATACTTGAAATGTACGCATGTGACTGTGTTTAAAAGAGAGTTAGAATGAGACAAAGTGATGGCATTGAAAAGGTATTAGGTATGCATGTTTGATTTCCAAACTCTAGTGTTGTATTTTTACCTTCAAAGTCTACGTGTCCATCTCCGTTGAGGTCAATGTCTCTTAGGATGTCCTCCAGATCTCTGTGTCCAACCTGGAAAAAGTAAAATTGTGGGAAATCAAGGTGCGAAAGTCCGGAGCACAAACTCAGGCAAGATACTCAGTAGATTGGACAGACAGGATTCAGACAGACACCGTGATTGATGAGAGCTACAGAGAAGAGGACAGACTCTCCCAGCAGCTGTGTACCTGTTGTCCTAAAAGTTTTTTCATTGCTTCTCTAAGTTCTGCTGTGCTGATCTGGCCATCGCCATTTGTGTCAAACTGAAAATGAGAGAAGAGGCAAATGAGTAACACATTTGAACATAAATGAATAACATAATTTAATTATAACTTGCAATTACCAAAACTTTCCCATTGAGTTACATATATCCCTAAGCTTGCACCAACTACTGTCAACATCACTAAATTACCAAACTGTCAGTAGAGCATCATCAAGATATAGTCTGCAATTGTATATTTCCAATTCCCATAATACCCGCTAAAGAAGTTCTCTCTATATTAAATCTCTTAAAATAGACTCCACACATATCACTGACTCAATATGATAAATGATATGATAAATCAATTCTACCTTAATATTTCAACTTCATTTAAAGCCTCTGGACATGCCGTTTGACCATAATGCCGTTTTTATCTCTCTGTTTTCTGAGTTTCACCTTTCCTTACCTCCTTGAATGCATCCCTCAGCTCCTTTACACCAATCATGTCTGCAGTTTCGGCCAGAAGTTTGGGCCCCATGAGTTCAACAAAGTCCTCAAAGTCAACATGTCCACCCACTGTTAAGAGGAAAAGAAGTGGGTTATCTGAAGTGTACACAAACATAAAGGCTGATAGGGCCTTGCACTTCCGATGCTTAATCCCCACCACTGTTTTTACAGTCAATATTACAAGAATATTGACCTCAAATTTTTTTGTTGCAGCGATGACATGAAGATTTAATTTTGTGTTTGCCACAGAAAGAAATTAGAATGAAAATAGAAGAAATTATTTATAGATGTGCTTGCTCAGTTTTACATCTTTACTTACGATTCATGTTGATCTGCTGGCTCAGTTCTATTAACTCCATCTCTGTTGGCATGTAGCCCATAGTCCTCATGCAGTTTCCCAGGTCTTTGCAGCCGATAAACCCATCTTTATCTTTGTCGAACTCCCTAAATGCCTCACGCAACTCTGAGAGCAGAGAAGATTGGGCATGAATATACAAATTACATGTAATAATAATTACAGTACAGATGTATTTTGCATGAAACATACCATCCATTTCTTCTGGCCTCAGCTGTCTGTCCTGTGAATCACAATGCAAAGTTAGAATTCAAACACTGCTATTTAAAGCTCACACAGCACGATGCTATGAAAAATAAATTGGTAACTACAGGTATGTGCCACAGAGTGCCAGGAGAGCAGGTTTTCCTTCTAGCCAGAGAGGAAAAGCTTATCAGTGTTTGGAGGGAGGAAAACATGCAGACTCTTGTCACTCTAGGACGAAGTGTTGAAAAATAACCGAAAGTAAAATAGCAGAAAAAATATAAGATTCAGTAGAGAGGAACCTGAATGATTTCCTGTACCTGTAGAATTAGTTTCTCTTTATAGATATGGAGCTTGTCATCTATGACAAATGTGCGGATGCATTGACAATAAAAAGATAGGACATTGAACTTCTCAAAAATGCAATAGTTCCTTTACTTGCAAGCCAGTTTAATTGAAATGACTGTCAACCTCTGCATCCACTGAGAACAGCCATCTGAGATGTCAGAACAGTCAGTAAAACAGCGGCCATCTACACCGAGGATTTCGTCACTGTTTTCTTTCATAACAAAAGCTTGACTCGTGTTGTCACTGCTGGAAATAGATGAAGGGGAATAATCGCCATGTGAGGAGCTTTTCTGTCATCGCCATAACCCCTGCCTTATTAATCCTCTGCCTTGCTACAAATGTCCACCATGTTTTTGAGTAATGCACCCTTATGTATAAATATACACAGGAAGGCTTTACACAAAAAAATTTAAGTTGTATTCTCATAATAGCACCGTCTCAGTTCCACCACACTTCTTTACATGTTGTAAGTCCTGATGCTGCATTCACTTGTTTCCGTTATTGTGCGTGTGCTGTATTGTGTAATAATCTCTTTGCATGCACATGATATTTTCTGGACTTACGTACAGCCTGCCGGCTCTCAGCGAAGCCCTTGCGTAGAAAGATGCATGCAGGCCCCAGCACGTTGTGCATGTTGGCTCCGTTCTGGGCCAGGGCCACTAGCGGCTCAAGACTGGCCCCCCCAGAGCCCCCCTCCTCACAGGACTGCACTGCTTTGTAGTTCTTCTTTTGGTCCTGGAGCAGCATCCGGGGCAGGGGGGCCAGAGATGGGAGCAGGGGCAAAGACAGGGGTAGAGACCGTGACTCAGTTTGTGGCAGCATGGAGTCAACAAGGAGCCAACAAGGAGGTGGGAGTGTGGACGATTCAAAAGCAGGATCAGAAGTGACAGACACATGTCTGTCAGTCATAGTAGAGTTGTAGAGGAGTTGGGTCAGTCATGATAGAGGAAAGCACTTTAGTCAAAGGGAAGAAGGGGTAATATCTCTTGACAAGAGCAACTAATGCCATCCATGAATCTGTCACCAGGTTCACTACCTGCACAACAGAGCACTAGCAAGCTGTTATGTGCAACAGATAATGCCAGTTATAGAGGCTACTGCATAGTAAAGATGCATTGCCCCTTTTCATATCACAAACCATCTGACAGCCTCAAGTAAACTCTCTTTAACTTGTGTGTGTCTTAAAGGATAATTCTGGTTTATTATTAAACTGAGTCTTTTGTAGTTTTCACCACCATCCTTTCTACTGTCATGACGACCCACCACTGTGATTGCTGAGATCATACTTAACGTAACCAACATTTATAGAACTTAGAAAGTAAAACCCAAATTACAATAAACTGGAACAAACCTTTTAATACATCATTCTAACTAGCAAAATAATGTAAATGTGTTAGTAGTAGTAGTATACTGTGTCTGGTGCTTTGAAGGTTTAAAAAGGATGATGAGTGCATTTATAATCAGTTGGGATAGTTACTTGCATCTTTCTAATGGTGAGTTTTTTTCATGCACATTTTACATGTGTTGTCCAGAAAATCAGGCTAAAGTTCAGCCAGCCATTTAATTATAATCACCAATTAGCACATCAGCCGGAGGGCAAAAGCTGCCAAGACAAAAAAAGCTTCCTCTAAAAGTCAAATAAGGTCCAAGCACTGTGTTGATGAATAATTGAATTAAAGAGAGCTGAGGTTAGAGACTTATTTTTTAGGTTTAAGAGTTTAAAACAGAACTCCTATTGTCAATAAAACATGTCTACATTGGTCCAACTCAGCAGAGGAAAGTCCAGCGAAAAGCGTGCAGAGTAGACTCACTGTCATAATGAAATACCAAAGGACCATTTTTGCTGCTGCTTTAAATTTCTCAGACATGAGCTAGTACCCCTCTTCATATGCTTATTACAGTAAACATAAGACAGCAACATGCATATATAATGAAATGAATGTGTATACATACACTACATGCAAACACAAACTGTATAATATGCTCTACAAATGACTTTCACACTCCATCTGTTACCATGCCAGTCCTAATGCCAGTTTGTGCTTTCCTACAGTTCCCACCACAGGAACGGATGCCCACTGGGTAATCTGACCAAGTGATGCATAGAGCAGGCCTGTCTGTGGGTATATCTTGCCAGAAAGGTACTATAAAGTCACGTGCTAGCTGTTATATAACCAGAGAATCAGAGAAAGGCTGAAGTCGAACAACTTCCCCAGCTCTCCAACCCATTTTTACACAGATGGCATCAACAGTTGCTTGTCATATTATTCTTCCTCAAGGATGCACAGCTGCTGATGTGAAGGAGAATCTATTCGTAGGACTGTGTGACTGTGTCTATTCAAGCACACTGATACAATGAGGACAACAGATGTAAAAGATGTGTTGTAAGAGCGAGGGGATATCATCTTGAGCATTTACATAAATTAAGTCTGAATGTTCTACCTTTAGTGTTTATCGACTGTGCATGTTGACTCGATGCCAGTGTTACTTTTGAGCTAATACAGTCAGTTGGAAAAAGCGCACCTGTTTGCATTATTTCCACTGACTGATCTCATCCTGCAGGTGCATTCAACAGGGTAGCATCTTTTGCTGGTTTGTAATCAGGGTGTGATATGACTGACTCTAAAGTTTGGTGACATGATCCACATCCACATTCACCGATTTCACCTCAAGCAATCGGTCAAGCACAAGCATCACTGAGCGACTCCTCTGACCTGTCTGAGACACTAAAATGGGTTTCTGGGGAATGTAACCACGCACTGCTGCACACAGAGGAAACCTACATCTGAAAATGTCACATTAGTGCTGCCAGTTTAGTGCAATCCATAAATCAACAAATCCCAACAAGAATAATCTCCCACGTTGGCAAACATTGACTGAAACTACAGCATGAGACACAATGCTTATCTTATCCTGACGTGTTCTCAGGCTCCAGCAACAAAGAATACACAAGACAGCCTGGTAGTAAATACCAAGTCATAGTACGCAGGGGTCAGTCTGCACAGGTCCAGTCAAATAGCCTTCAATTAGGTCGGGGAAACACCAGGAGACAAACATGCACCACAGCCAAGTGAAAAACCTCCGAGCGAACCTTACCTTCTTGGTGAAAATTTTAAGCGACTTTACAGAGTTGCCCATTGCAAAAAAAAATAAAAAAATTCCTTCTTATGTTTTTTCTCTAATTGTGTCTGTGTTAATGTGCCTGTGTGGAAGTGCACGTGTATGCATGTGTGTTTGCATATGTTCCTGGGCATGCATGGGAATAAGAGTGATTAGAAAGGAAGAGAGGGTTCAGTGGGTCATTGACTAATACAAGAGGACGTTTGGGAGAAAGGCAGGGAGAGGAGCAGAGATTTCATAGGAAGGAGAGGAGGGAGAGGACGAAGGAGTGTGCATGGACCCGGAGGCAAGGACACTGGGAGGTACGAGGGGGGGGGGGGCGTTGAGACAAAGGAGGAAAAATGTAAACAAGAACAAAGGACAGATCAGAACAACACAAAGAAAAGCAAGGGAGAGGAAGCATGCGTGTGATCAGAGCAAGAAGCAAGCGCAAGGAGTAGAAAAGGCAAGATTGCTTATTCATTCCATCCTCTCTCCTACAGTGTCTTTCGTCCCTCCTCTCTCTCTCTCTCTCTCTCTCGGGTGTCTTTCTTTTGCTCTTTTTCCCTCGCTCTCTCTCTCCCCCTCACTCCGTAGTTTTAAACCATCTATGCGAATGTGACAGAAGAAGCTCGGTTCGGACACGCATATTACCTTCCCCTGAGCAAAATTGCTGGAGACACTAATCCAAACACGCCCGCACACACACACACACACACACACACACACACAAACATACACTCGATTAAACATTCACGGATGTGGAGCTGTGGAGCTAAAAATATAACACATGCTTGCTCGCTCTCTCTCTTGCTCTCTCTCTCTCTCTCTCTCTCTCTGTACCCCCAGCATCCATCCCTCAATTTCTCTTTCTCTCTCTCTCTCACTCACACACACACACACACACACACACACACACAGATGTAGAAGCATCACAAAGTCATGCTAAGCTTGAGGGGCTTGGATTCAGATCAAAGCCAAAATTTGCAAGAAATGACACATGGATTCTACAAAGATGCAAACCAACGCATGCAAATGCAAACACATACAAATGGGCAAATAAATGCTTGCTCTCAGCCTCTCTTATACACACACACACACACACACATGCATGTACATTTATTGTCAGGTATGATGACTAAAAAAAGTGTAGGTCTAAACGTCAAACATCTCTGAAAGTACTTCAGTAGAATGTAACTTTTGTACATTTCCATTTTACGTGTACTGCATCTCAAATAAAATTGTACTTATTTGTAACTTTACTCTCTTCCTTTTATGTTACAGCTATTTACATAGAAGAAATATAATTAGCTCATGGAACATGGTGTTTATACTCCACAGTATATAAAGGGTAAAATCCTACATCCATGTAAATGCCTTAGTAACAATAATCAATCAATATAGCTTATGTATGTATGTATGTATGTGGTTGTATTACAACAAAGAACCAATTCTGCATAATAAGAACTTATGATACATCTTGCATTTAGTACTTTTGTATATGAATGTAGGACTTTTAATTGTATGTTTTCACTTTAGGATTGTTACTTTTTTTTTAAAAGTAAGAAGCAAAAAGTATTTTTTTTTTGTACTAAAACTACAAACCACAACACACTGTCTAAGTCCCAAGGTAACCTAATGACAGCTGTTGCAACACTACCGAACATCCTTGTTTCCCTCTCATGTTCGACCTTGTTTATTCTCTACTATTTAAATAAAACACTTTCACGCCAAAGTCGTTTCGGATCTCGTTCCTATTCAATATCTCTGCAGCTCCGCTGTGCTGTGCTGTGGATGATTCATCCAACCTCTCACCGGAGGCTCATTGTGAACTTCAGAACACATCAGACGTCACACACAGGAGCCGTCAGCTCTCATAATGTCACACTGTAGTGTGCACGGGCATGAGATCCATCTCTCCTCTCTCTCGGGCTGTATCCTTCACTTTCCTCCTCACCCTCCCTCTCGCACACGTTTTACTTTACGCATTTACATAACTACTTACACACTCACATTTCACCAACATCTCAAGTGAAGTACTGAATATAAGATGATTAACAAATATGAAATATCTCATGAGATGAAGCCATTATTATTTGATTGAAATCTATATGTGCACACTAGACAGGAAGCTAATTCAAAGAGGAAATATCAATAATTGCTTTTGCCGTTTAATGACGGTTTTGAGGTCAAATGTAATCCTGTTTCATCCACTGCCATCAAGTGTGTTAAATGAGCTGTGAGATGTAGGATGGGGGAAGGAGGGGATTGATTGAATACGCTCTCATGCATTCATCATCATCTTTTTTTTTTTTCTTTTTTTAATGAGAATGTGAATTGCTCTTATGCTGTTATTATAAGGCAAGATTTTGTGTGTTTTTATTTGCAAAGTGGAACGAAATGTAATCATTTCATGGTCAAGTAAGTTGTTTCTCTAAAATGAGTGAGTTCACATTGCAGTGTATCCTGATGCGGCGATAAAGAGATTAATACTGTGACCATGAGACTTTTTTTGTTTTGCGTAGATTTCTGTCGTCATCAGTCTAATCTGAAACCTCAGAGGCCAGTGAAGAAACATACAATGCGTACTTGCGTCATCTTCTGCTCGGGCTGAGACGTCACAGTTTTATTCTACAGCTCGTTTATTCACTCGTATCAGAATAAAACGTTTATAGAGATCATTCTGGTATTTCAGTGTTGTATCACATAGTACAAATATATGTTAGTCTTATTAAAAACAAATATTGATGTATCATTTAGGACAATTGAACCTTCTCTATTTTTCCTCTGACCCATTTATCTCTTGTCCTATGTCTCATTTTACTCTCTCCTGCACTCAATCCCTGTCTTACAGTATCTCTCACTCATTTCCTGTGTGTGCGCCTCAGGTCTCCACGCTTAAAATTATGCACACCAACTCTTATATATTCACTGCCTAATCCTCATCTCAAAACAGGATTTAACCAAGGAGTGAATTTTCTACCTCATTCTGTGTCGGCACAGATATAAAAATAACCTTTCTGTGTCTAAAAATAGCTTGTTATACTCCAGACATACTGGAAGCATATGCTGTGGTGAATATGATGATGATGCTACACTCTTTTCCTTTCATCCCCTCTCATTTCTTTGTCCTTGGTTTAATCTTTTTTTTTCTTTTTAAAAGCATACAGTTTGTGTTTCTCTGCCTCTTTTCTCTCTGTTCATTCTCTCTCAGACGTCATCGCTGGTCAGTGTGACCGTGGCCCGAGGGAAAAGAGGGAGAGGAGGAAGAGAGATTTTGTAAGAGCAAAGAAAAACGGGGAATAACAGAGAGGAAACGTCAGTGTTTTTGAGTGCAGGGTGAGTAACAGTAAACCCATGACTAATCAGTCTTTTAGACCTTTCTTACATTGTCTTCAGTCAGATGGGAGCAATAAAGTGAGAGTTGATGAGTGTTTGTCTCAAAAAACAACCATCTGTCAGCAAAGTCATCGTCTTCCTATTCTATCCTGATTTATCCAGTTCTTTCAGTTTCTTTTCCTGCCCTTTCACTTCTCCTGGCTCTCTGATGTGACATACAATTGAGTTAATCTCTTCCTCTCTCTCTCTCTCTCTCTCTCACTCTCTCTCGCTCTCTTTTTCTCTCTTTCTCTCTCTCCCTCACACACACACACATACTTCTTGAGTTCAGACGTAATAGTACAAACAGTGCTTGCTCCCTCTGCTGGTTAATACACATATCCTTTCATCTGGATTCAATTTAAAAAGAAATGTGCAATTTCCTTCATATCTGTTTCTCAGCAGTGAATAACACACCTCTCTCTTGATAATTTGATGATTCGATGATGAAATGTATTACATTCCCAGATTTCCTGTGACAGTTTGTAGAGCAAGGTCATAGAAGGTCATTCATCGTCATTCAGAATCTCCTGAAATAGAAACTAGAAATAGAAATTTTCTACTGGGACAAAATAAAGAAAACTGCCAACGCTGTGCCCTTGATGAAGGTGTGTGGTGTAACCTTCACAGTTTAAAGGCCTGACGGTGCATAAATAAGTAAGCTTGTTGTTTTAAATATATGAAATTACATATGAAAAATTATTTATCTAATCATTGTATCACTACCTATAACTATTGAGCTGCAAAACACATTCAAGCAGCAAACCAACATTTGTCCTTCTAACCCTCATACTAACCTCTCTTTATGTGATCGTGGTTCATCTCATGAATATGAATATGTGCATTATTAACTGGTATCTTAGAGAAACATGTCTGCGTGTGCCAGGCTTTTATTCACCACTTCTCAAATCAGGTACCATGTTTGCCAAAGGATTTGAATATTTTTACCAAGATAAAAAAAGAAAGAAGAAGAAAAAAAATGCTCTGCCCTCCTCCAGTCTCTCATAATCAGGTCTTGATGTGCTATTTTTAACCTCTTCCACTGGCAGCGAGTGAGTTCTGTTGGGGTTGTATGCAGATCTTGGTGTAAAAGAATATGCAACGAGTGTATAATATCTCATCTTGCACCCTGTTATGCTGCCATGTCTATTCAAGGAGCATTAAAAGCATATTGTTATGACTGTGTGGTCACGTCAACTGTGATGAAACAGCTTGTGTTTCATCACAGTGTTAAAAACATGTGCTCGCAAGCTGTCCTGTTATTAATTTATTTATATTTTTGGGGGAGGTACACACTTCTATTGTTTTCTTTCTTTTCATTCTCACACATACTTCATGAGCGACTGGGTGTTTCAGTTACCAAATATAGATTCATTATGTTCACAAAGTCGATCAGCTGTTTGACATTTGTGATTTGTTACCTGTGTCCTTCTGAAACATATCAAAAAAATCTTTCATTTTAAATGTAGATATGACAAAATTTCCACACAGGTCAGCAGCTCTACATGCTTTATATAGCACACTGCTGCATGGATTTTGCCTCACTGGAACCTGTAAGACTGATTGAAGCTCTGGCCTGGATTGAGAGGAGTTATTTCTGGAGCACATTAGTGCGAGCAGTAATTGTATGCGGTAATTGTCTCCTCTTGAGCTTTTTATCATCAACACTGAGAGAAGGATTTAGATGAAACAAGAAAAAAAGAAGAAGAAGGGAGAGATCTGACAATTACAGTTACAGTTACAGGAGGAAATGTGGTACCTTTTAAGAACACTGATGTATTAGTAGGTCAACAGGTGATGCAGGGAAGAAGAGATATATCTTTTATGTGCCACTGATCCATATTAACAATGTTTTTGAGGCAAATTTAGCATTTAGATTGTATTAGAAATTCTTCCTTCAGTGTGTAT
The DNA here is from genome assembly GCA_036937835.1 of Pampus argenteus. NCBI lineage: Eukaryota > Metazoa > Chordata > Actinopteri > Scombriformes > Stromateidae > Pampus > Pampus argenteus. Next base: position 12,061,857 of record CM072877.1, read on the forward strand.
CACTTACCTGTGTGTGTGTGTGTGTGTGTGTGTGTGTGTGTGTGTGTGTGTGTGAGAGAGAGTGTGTGTCTTTGTGAGTGACAAGCTCTCAACACTGAAAAGTTTTCCACACAGCAGGAAAGTTGATCCTCCTGCTGTTGCTCAGGTGACAGTCACAATGAAAGCGGCTGCATTCATATCAGGATGCTTGACAGACTGTAGCCCCCCCTGCCGTGAAAACTGATGGATACCAGATACATTCATATAGGAGCCAGATTTGGACTGAAAACATACATCCATTTTTAATCTGCTCAACGTGGCTTATAAGGTTCCAGCTTCACCTGCATCTCACCTGGAAGCCTCCACCTGCTGTCCACTAATGAATGCTTCAGCCAATTGAACACACTGCGATAGAAGAGCTGAATCACAAACTTTCACTTTGTTCAAAATGTTGTTGAAAATCTTATATTGATAATTTTATTTTAATATTTAATTATTTATTTATTAAATCACATTACCTTACTGGTATTATTCTATTGATATAGAACTTTTCATTGTTTGTCAAGGTAACAATTCTTTATTTCCTAAATCTAATATTTAACCCCCAGCTGTCTGTTGGGGTTTTTCTGTCTCTCTCTGTCCTTTCTTTACACCTTGAAATTTGACCCTTTGCACTGTGCTATACGACAAAACGCCCTCACATGTAACAGTGCATAAGTGAGCGTTGGGTAATATGATGATAGGACCCGTCTTTTTTTGTTGCTTTTCATAAGGAGAATCCCTCAAATGTTGATTTGATAAGCTCAAAGATAAAAAACAAAAAACTATAGGCTATAAATAAATGTGATGTGATTTTACATTCTCTACTTTTAGATCTGTATCAAAAGTTAAATGTTCTGCTCGTGCCATCTTACCTGCCCAAACACTGACTTCACTATGGGGTGAAGACTAGAGTCATGCAAGGATGGGGTCACGCTCAGTCTTTTGGATGCGCGGCTGGACGCTGGCTGGACAGGTGCGCTGGATGCAGGTGTGTCAGAGTTGAGACTGGAGGACGATCCGGTGATGACTCTCTCCCGAGGTTCGAAGAAAAAAGCCGCATCGTCCTCTTGTTTCGGATAAGATGGAGTTGGAGAGGTCCTCCTGTCCGGCCGGCAGCCGCCCTGGTGATGCGCCGGAGGAAGCTCACCTCGAGAGGAGTCGTGGTGATGATGGGAGTGTTTGGACCTGGAGGACTTGCTGCGCTCTTTCTGATGCCGACTCGTCCTGTGCCTCATATCCTCCTGGGTGTAACCGTCATCCAGGAGGCTCTCCTGCCGTTGAGACTGGCTTTTCTGTACCCGGTGATCACCTAAATGTCGAGAGTCGGAGTGTCTTGGTTGGCAGAGGGGTCTCCGTGCACTGGTCTCGCTCTCCTCCGTCCAGCCTGCATCTTCGCTGCCTCCAGCTCCGGTGGAATGATGATGATGGTGATGGTGATGATGATGACTGCGGTGACCGTGTGGACCATGATCCGAGTGCATGGACCTGCGGTTGAGACCCGATGATCTCAGCAGAGAAGTGGTCGAATCGCTTTTGGGCAGAGAGGAGCTCATCGTTGGTTTTTTCTCTCGCTTGTCAGACTGAAAAGTGAAGCTGCTGGAGGCTGGAGGTCGAGTAAAGGAAAAGAAGGCAGTCCTCCCGCCACGTGCAGGTGTTCAGTATCAGCCAGACCCCCACCCCTCTCTCTCTAATCCGCATCCACGCAGCCGACCACCACTACACGGTCTGTGGTGATGAAGTTGATCGAGCATTTACAGAAAGTGTGATGTGCAGTGTGATCTGGCAGCCAGGCGGTCAGTCTGACGCTTCCCCGGGTGGCACCGCTAAGTTTGGATGACAGCACAGTGTTGCCTGGTGTCACACGCAGTAGTATTCCTCGCATTAACATGAACATTTTCCCTTTTATTTAATAGTAAAAAAAAAAAAAAAAACTGAAACATTATTTGAGCGTCTCTGTTAAGACTTAATTAACATGATTAACTGTCAAAAAAAAAAATCTTTAAATATATAGAAAGAGGCGCTTAAAACTCAACAAGTGGCCGCTGTGATATTAATGCCAGTGGTGTTTCTCAAGAACACGTTAGAGACACGTCCTGTAGAGTTGAAGGAGAAGGAAAACATTTGAAATAACCTGTTTGGATCAATGCAAAGATAAAATAAATTCATGCAAATGAGAGTGAGAGTAAAACAGAATGACTTGAATAATTTATAGTTTGTAGGTGTTTTGAGATATAAGCAATAACCTTTTTGGAACCAGACAGTCATCAGACAGTTTGGAACAATCAATTTGTGAAATGAATAAGATTAGACTAGAAAATCGTCAAATACAATGACTATTTTTAAAGGTTTGAGTTTTATGATGTGGGCAAGTTATGTCATCATTTCTATACTAAAAGACTTAAAATGGCAAATCAAAGAAAAGGAAAAACACTGCAATAAAAAAAGAACGTGACAGTCACTACACTCTCATCCCAGCTGAACACCCAGGGTCATGATTCTCACAGCAGATGTCCAGGGATGCAGGGCAAAAATATGTGATGATGTTAATACATGGAGCCAATTAGACACCGAGGCTCTCACGAACTGTGTTTCACAGTGTAAAGCTGAGAAACGAGCAGATTTTGCTCTCTTCTCTCAGGGGAATTTTTGTTCTCTGACATCTGTGTCTCTGCCTCTTCTGCTCCAGGGAGAAGCAAAGTATCTTTACTCCATCGCTCCCACATCCCTTGAGCTTTAGCCTGCTTTAACTTCCTCTGCTACCTTTTTATCTTCCGTGCATTTTAAGTGTAGTCACCAATTCTGAGCCAATGTTATCCTGACAATTATTATCAGGTGTAGCCATATCACTTATCACTATTGGCTGCATCTTCCTATAAACAATCTCTCCTTTGTTATGATCATTAATGTTTTCCTTTTAACTTTGGCTCAAGGTAGTCAGAGCTGCTGATTTTTTTAGAACCTATCATGCCTATAAAAGGTATTAATCTTGTTTATTGACACAATTTTAATCTATAGCACTTTTCGTTCTCTATATAGCTCTTCATGCATCCCTCCCTTTTCCCGTTATGTAGACGCTGGGCTGCAGCAGGGGACATACAAGCCTCAGGGTGTAATATGGCCCATTTAATGTCCACAGAGACAGAGAGAAAAAAAAGAAGAAAAAAAACAGGAAAATTTGGTGTGCAGTAATAAAAAAACACATTTTCTAAAAAACTGAAATAACAGGAATAACCAGGAAAGGAATATAAGACTAATTTTAAAAAGGATGACGCAGGAAATGTGCTAATCTAGAAAAAAAAAAAAAAATCACGTTTTTTTTTTTTTACTCATTCTGGGGCTATGTGACAGTCTATTTTTGTTTTAACTCCCCCAACCCTTCCCACCCCAACATCACCCACTCCAACTCTCAGCAGGGTCAGATGACCAAACTAACTTTTGTGGCAAGAGCTGAAGCGCATGCAGCTGCTGCTCCGTGTTCACAAACAGGCAAATTATATTGAGGATACAGTTTATAATGTGAGTTATAATCAAGGGTTTTTATTTTTATTTTATCCTGTAATCTTCAGAATAAGTGGATTAAGTGGACCTTGAGATTGTTTCTGTTTCAAAGACCAATAATTTGAAGAAATATTTTTGGCATTCATAAATGATTAAAATATAATTTTGAGAAACTGGGTCACTGTAGCAGTCCCAGGGATGTTTGTCCAGAGCACAGCTGTGGATCAGAACCCAAAACTAAACATAATGAAGTATGAAAACATAAGAGAAACCTCTTGTCCATCCGTCCATCGGCCATCTATTGTTTATACCTGCCTATAATTTGCAGGATTATTAGGGGCAACCTTTTCTATACCATCACAATCTTATAGTCTTTTTGGAAATCTTTCAGTTTTGATAACTGTTTGAAAATCTTAACACACTCCAAATTAAAGATTTAGATATATTCTGGGAGAAAGGATTGTGCTCCATACAAACAAATGTTTTGACTTGATATTTTAAATATGAGAGATATTAACAGAAACTAACAGAAATTAACAAAAGAGAGAATAATTACAAAAAAAACTGAAAAAGAATTTGTTGTTTATTTTTGTGACATTCTCATGCTTCTTATATTTCATGCCAATATAGCACTTTTAAAGTAGAAATGCAGCACCACACACTGTGCTTTTTTTTACCATTGTACTCATGAATGGTTCCTTCTCACTGACTCTTATCTCTGACTGGATCTTGCTTCCCCATTAACTTTGTCCCATGGCACAATTTGGTACGACTGAAAGATTAATCAGCAGGGTAAATAATTAACCACACAGCAGCTTGGGTACTACAAGGTCTCCTTCATCTAATGAGCAGTTTCTGTAGGGCGTACATCAACAATAAAACAATACAATCAGGATCACCGCATGAACCCAGAAAATTGATACTTTGGCAAAACCTAAGTTTCAAGTTGAAAGCCTGGCTATCATCAACTAACTGATATGATACTTAACTGAATGCTCTAATGAACCGCATCAAATAATAAATTATTAATTCATAAAGTCTTTCAGTTCCTCTTAACCTTCAATGCAGCTGACACCTGACACTTGGAGAAGTTTGACTTTCATGTCGTGATGCTTAAACTATCCAGCTTTTAATGGATCTTCACAGTTTATTATGTATAATGAAAATAATCCTCGTGGTTTTAATTCAGTCTCACAACACAAGTAGATGATAAATAGTTCAATAGGAGAAAAGATGAACGCAGAAAATATATAAATAAGCAATAAGACACCATAACGTGCTGAAAGGTCTTCTGAAGTAATTTTTAAACTTTTAAAACATATACAGACTCAATTTATTACTGTCCACAGTCAAAAGATGACCCACTAATGGAAACAGGAGGTTCCAAACAAATCATTGTTGTTGTCCTCACTCCCCAATGTTTGTCTTACACTGTGGTGTTATCAGCATATTTCATCATATTGTTATTTTATGCATATGGCAGCATGGTCCTGGGAGAAAAAGCTGTTATAGATTTAGATATTAGAGCATCAACAGCAACACAACTGTATTAACTTCTGATAATCTCTAATAATCTGATACATACACATATTACAATTCTTCAGTATCTTGTATTTTATAAATGACAAACCAGCTTGTATTTCATTCAAGTCGGAGCCAAATGGAAGTAATCTGTAGGACAGGATGGTTTCTTTAGTAAAGGCACAGAGGATGGGATGTCTCTCGGTCCCACAGATATCCACAGGAACAGGTTTTGTGTTTATATTATCTGTTGGGTCTCAGAGGTACACATAGGGAAGCAGGAATGCATCCTCCTCCCTACTTTGAAATGTCCGGCGTTTGTGTTACTCCTGTTTACGCTATCTCCCCTTTTCCTGTCTTTTGATTTTCTGGGAACATATGACCCTGGGAACATAGGGTTAACTTCGCTGAAATGACGAGGACACCTAAATGGAACAGAGCCATCATTCATTTTGATTACCTCTGTACATTCTCCAAGGCCAAAAGACAGAACCATTCATATCTTGTTGCCCAATAGTGAAACCAGTGTTACAAGGTATGGTGCCAATGTGTCTGACCAAGAAGGAAATTGTTTAATTTGGGTGCCAAACTAAATAATTGTGGAAATCAGTGTTCTCAGTGAATGTCTGAGAGGGAGAGAAAAAAGGTTGATGAACTGTCTGTTTAGGCCTTAAATAGGCCAGGTGGAGGTCTACTTTATATTATAATTAACAAGTCACCCTTAATGAACAGAATATGGGATTGTTTTTACACAAATATGAATATTTTACTCACACATTAGTAACTTGTCACTAATAGCTTATTGGCCACATTGGATTAAAAGACTAGGAGATATAGAAATGTGCTTGTGTGCTGATTTCCAATCAGCCGCGTCTGTATGAGGGAGGTGTTAATTCCCTTCATCTTAAACTGCTTAATTTCTACCCACTCTGGTAATGGTTTCATCGTGGTAAATGGCAAGCTAGCTCCGTTCAGTCAGTGTTACCGTCACCATACGCAGGAGGTGTTTTTCAATTTGAATGTGGCAGATAAAGGGAGTGAGATCAAAACCTACTAATGACATTTGTACTGATAAATAATATGCACACAAGACACAATCAGTATATTTATAGTGACTTAGTGGCCCAATAGCATAGGCAATGTTACTTATTATTAATAATATATTCATATAAAATAAATCAAATCAGTAAATGTCATGTTTATTCAAATGTATTTATTTTTTTGCAGTAAACAGTGACAAATAATGAAACGGCATGTATAATTGTATAAAAAAATTACAAAACATAGTTGCATAAGTGCTGCAAAGACTTTGTGGGATTGTATAATTTTGGCATGACGCATTGTCTGTGTAATCAGTGTGTAATGTAGGTTCTCTAGAACGTGCTCACACGTCTTCGCTCTGCTGTTTTTCTGCTCTTGAGGTCTCATTGTTTTGATGCCATTACAGAAGTTGTGTCAGGGAATTTTTCATATAGAGCAGGTCTAGACTGTACTCAAAATTATTCACAGAGAACCAACATTCCCCCATGAGCAAACACTTGGCGACAGCAACAAGGTAAAAAACTCCCTTTTAACAGGAGGGAACTGGGCTCTGGGTGAGTGAGAGAGAGAGAGGGAGAGAGAGAGCAACATAGCACATTGCAAGTTTCACATGTTTCACATAATGTTTAGTAATTCAATAGCTCTGGAGGGACAAATACCTCCAGAAAGCAACAGGAGCAGAGAGCCAAGCGCAAAACTATGGGAGAGAGAAGTTGTCAAGTTAGTAAAATGCATTAGTGGAACAAAAATGCATACAGATTGAGGGGGAGAAGAGGAGAAAGGAGCTCCATGCATTATGGGAAGTCCCTCAGCAGTCTAACTAATAGTCAAAGCCAAGCCTGAATCAAGCCCTACATTTTACCTAAAGGAGAGTTTTAAGCCTACTCTTAAAAGTGTCTGCCTCCTGGACACCAACTGGAAGATGATTCCACAGGAGAGGAGCCTGATTGTTGAAGGCTTTGCATCCTGTTCGAGTTCAGGAGACTCTAGGAACATGTAAGCCTGATTTTGGGAGCAAAGTGTTATAGTGGCGTAATAGGGTGATATAAGCACTTTAAGATATGATAGTGCCTGACAGTAAAGGGCTTTGCAGGTAAGGAGAAGAATTTTAAATTGTATTCTAGATTTTAAAGGGAGTCGGTACAGAGAAGCCAATATGTGAGTAATATGATCTCTTTCCTAGTTCTTGTTAGTACACGTGCAGCATTCTGCATTCTGCTCCGGAGAGTCTTTACATGTTGGGGCAGACTAAAAATGAATCATGAAAAGGTTACAAACTTCAAAAAGGGAAATGACTCTGACTGGCAGATCTCTTGAACTAAGAGCTGTAAAACTGCAGTGCACATATAGTGGGTGAATTTGAGTGAATATGGGCTGGCATGGGTGAGTGGGGAGGATCAGTATGATGCAGAAAGGGCAGAATAATAACTATGCGCTATTTATAGAAATGAAACAACCTACAGTGTATCCTCTCAAATTTTGCTCGTGTACCCTCTCTGCTTGACTCTATTTTATTGAGATTAATTGCCTTCATGATCGAAAATAACCTCAATTATCCAACTTCTGATTACAATGCAGTGAGTAGACATTCACATCCTGTTATAATGTACTGTAGGTCATGTGGCTTTGACACTGAGCTTGTGCAACATTAATTAACATACATGTGTTTTCTGGCTATTTACAGGTCTTTTAAAGGTCATTAGTTGCTAGAACAAATTCAGCTATAACAAATGCTATGGAATATGTGTCCCGTGGCGAGAGAAAGGTTAGTATTTCTGTCTGAATGTTTTTTAATGTGCAATCTCATGTTTTAAAATCAAACTAATGTCTGTCTGAATGACGGGTGCCAAAAACACTACAGAAGCAATAAATAGGAAGGTGATCACAGGAGCCTGGAGGTTTACATCTGAAAATAAACACACCGTCTCCCCCTTGTGTTAAAGTTACAACTGACCATTGGCAGCAATGTGCTCCTGCTATACAACACCAAAAGCATGTTATATCATAAAGGATTATGCATCATTTGTTATGAGTTATTTTGTTTGAACTAAAACACAACTCCGTCTTTTACAAATATTGCGCTATTTGAAAATTGCAAATAATGAGATAAATTGTCACAGAGCACCTTTGATAAAATATCTACACAGTGAATGGCGATAATGGTAATGTGCAAAGTACAATCAATTCTGTCAAATTTAGTAAACAATAAGCAATATACTGGCACCGTGGACAGCGGCAGTAGATGCCAGTTTTGCTAGAGCACATTCAGCACCTTGGTCAGCGCCTGCCACACTTGATCGGGGGTGGCATGTTGAGGGCATTTCAAGTACGGTAGCCCTTCAGTAGTCATACTGCAGGCCTACAAAACCACGGCAGAGAGCACAATGGTTTGGGTTAGGGCAAAAAAAAAAAAAAAGTCAACAATCATCAAATCGTGTCATTTCAACATGAAACGCCTTTAGGAGGTATCAATGCTTGCACTATATCAATCAGGATATAGCAGCATCGTCACAAGATATTTATCATCCCACAGACTAACCATGTCTGTGTGCAATTAGCTAATGGATTACAGGATTAGCTGAATTCCTGTCTGGCAGATCAGAGGCTACATACATACAGTTAGGCCCAAAAATATTTGGACAGTGGCACAAGTTTTGTTATTTTTTTAGCTGTTTTAAAATAAAACATATTCGGGATACAATTATATAATCAATATGGGCTTGAAGCACACACTCTCAGCAGACTCAGTAATTTGAGAGTGTTCACATCCAAATTGGAGCAAGGGTTTAGTTATTACAGCTCTTTCATACATAGTCATCATCAGTGACTCAATTTTACAGTCTGTTTTTCATTTCCTGAGCTTCCTATGAGACATTTACTGCAGTAGTCTGTAGTCTCAAACTTCCAAACTTTCGAAAATGAAATCACTCAAAGGTTAGATTTTTTTATCATGAATCTATTTTTCACATTCTGTCTTTTGTACTGAGAGTATTTTGTTTTAATGTCATGAATATGAACATGAAATGTGTGGGGTGAAAAACTTCAGCTGATCAATTTATTTAATGGCAGGACCAGAAAAATTTGAATTTTGCTATTATGGTCTGTATGTACTCAACTTAAAGCTGCATGCTACTGATAAGGAAACATATCTCTGAGGGTTTATTTTGTGAGTTGCAGGTTAAATTTGTTTACAGTGAGAACATATAAATACTTCATTGGCATATACATATATAGCAGCTAACGTGGCCTCTGTTTGTAGGACATCTGTAAGGCTTCAGTTTAAAGACGCCTGCCTCCACGGTGTCATTGACATTGAGTTCATATCTCAGTATAACAGTACAGTAGGGGATAGGTTTGGGGTTTTTTTTTTTTATCTGACTGTTGGAACCGATGTTGAAGGGAAAACGAAAGAAAACGCTTTACTGGTAATGATCACGCAACGTTTGGGGTAATTTCTGAAGTAGTGATGTTAGTAATTAAGCATTGAAATTACACGAAATCCCGGAAATGACCAAATAACTAACAATTAATTATTTTGTTGGCTTACATCTCATGAGCATCGGGGGCGGCTGATGGAGGCAGAGAGGGAGGCGTTTACTCAGGTTGAGGATTTTAGACAACTCACTGAGCTTGTTGTGAGCGCACTCTGAATCAGCAGCAACTGCGACAACAACACTTCATTGAGCATAAAGTTTCCTCCACTGACAATTTAAATGGCGAAATATAAACCCTGCATGGTGTGCTGCTTTATCTTTTCGGGTTTACTTTGCGTGATTGCTCTTGTGTGTCTGTGCATCGTGTCATTTGTGGACAGAGGATGTCCCAGCGGCAGCTTCAAGCATGCGGCTGTTTCTGCAGACTCTGCACGTTGCTCCGAGATTGGCAGGTAAGTTAATTTTCTGAAAATTAAATAATAATAAAAAGTTTTTCTGACGCTAAAAGTTTTGATCCGTTGGAGGAAATCAGTGCTGAATTTACCCACGTTTTGCTATAAACTTTTTTTTTTGTTTTTTTTTTTATTGTTGTTTTTAAAGTTCATTAAGTTAATTGTTGGTGTGTTTAATTATTCACACGTCATGCATTTTTTGATCACATTTTTCTTTATTCACTGGTTAGACTATCAGGCCATACGTCCTGTTGGCAGATATAAAAAAAAGCTGAACTGAGCAATCAGATAAGCAGGTTAAGAGATTTAATAGGCTCTCTTTGAATAATAGAGATTACACCCACACTATTGTACATACAGGCCATTCACTCTCCTCATCTCTTGTTGATCCACTTCTAAACTACAATGTCAGGTGTAATTGTAAGAAAGAAATGTGACTCTTTCTAATGTGTGTGTGCCCTGCAGTCATTTGCGATATTACAGGGAATTATACATAATTATTCTCATTTTCACTAAATTACATATCACAACAATAATTATGGTGTGATGCCAAACAAAGATGTTTTCTTACATCTGTGGAATATAATGTGTAGGCCAGGACAACATTTCAACTACAGTCGTATTTTGACTGAATATTGCGTCATGAGAAAATTGCAGTAGGTCGTATTGCGGTTTTTAATCAAGTGTTGATTAAGTGCTCAGCCCTTATGTGAAGTCCATCAGTCTGGTATCTGGTATCAGTAAATCACAAAGCAAAATGTGGGGCATGACTCTTCAGGCTTTTGTGTTTGTTGAACAGTCCATGAACAGATTTGTTTTATTTCCCATTTCACAGCAGAGACAGTCAGCTCCTCCAATTTCACAGAGAGAAGCGTCCATACATGTCCATGTGTTAAGCAATGAGATAAATACTTTATTATTTACTCAGTATAGTCAGGACAGAAAACAATAATCTACAATATGTCAGTCACACAATTATAATATAAAAAAAATATGAAAACATTCATTAAACAAATACATGTGGAACAAAACAATATTTCTGTTGTTAATGTCTAATGTTGAACTATATAATTTGCCCCCCTTCCCCAGGCAGAGCAAGCCTATAGTCACAACATATTCTTCTGATTAAATTTGGCATTTCATTTCACTTTCTTTTCTTTCTTTTTTTTATTTTTTTATTAAACTTTTCAGACAACAAAGCACTGAATCAGTCTGACCTTCAGAGAGCCAACAGCACCTCCTCTCAGTGAGCACAGATCCCTTGCCAAGTTCTCACTGAAAAGACCCATTCAGGGGTTTTGGAGACAATTCAGACCTCGGCTTACATGCTCTGAAGACAGTTTACCTCCTGAATTACATTTAGAAAAAAATAAATAAAAAAAGCTCCACCGTTGCTAGTCACCTAAACTTAATGTCAAGCATCAGTACAAGGTTTAAACTTGCCTCTTGGCAGCACTCCGATACTTTGACACCCTGAAACACTGAACCGCAGGGTCTACAATGATGCCATGCAACTATTAAATAAAATGTGTCTGTGGGTGGCGATAAATCAAAAAGTTAGTAACTTCCTGTAAATGCAGTATCTGTTTTCCAGGAATATGCTCCAGCAGGGTGGCTCGGCAGTAGATGGTGCCATTGCAGCTCTTCTGTGCACCTCTGTGGTCAATCCTCAGAGCATGGGGATTGGAGGAGGGTCCATAGTTACTATCAGAAGTAAAACAGGTGGGTATCCTGATTCATTTGTGAAACTCAAATTTAATGTCATCTCAAATAGTTTCATCGTTCTAAATGCTGATGTTTTCACAGGCAATGTGAAAGTCTACAACTTCAGAGAGACCGTCCCTCAGACGTTCAAAACAAACTTGTTAAAAGACTGTCCCACCGCATTCAGACTCACAGCAGGTGGGCAGAGCTTCGCTCGATTTACGTTGACTTGCAGTCTTTTATAACACATGCTGTATCAAACAAAATCAGGAGGCAGATCTATGGGTTATTGTTATATTGGTGATGGTAAAGTGCACATATTTGGAATCACATTGTATAAATAATCACATACAGGTCTATTCCACCTGAAAGAGCATTCATTTGTTTGACGCAGCTGAACTATTTCCCTCCTGTGCGTCGTAGGTAGCCAGTGGATTGGTGTTCCCGGGGAACTGCGCGGCTACGAGACGATTCACAAACTGTATGGCAAGCTGCCCTGGGGCAAGCTGTTTGAGCCAACAATTAGACTGGCCAGGGAGGGCATCCCTGTGCCGCCATATCTGGGAAAACTCCTGCACCATATGATTGTGAAAGGCCGAGTGGAAAGTTCATCCCTCTGGTACAGTGCACTAAGAAATTATCAAGAATATCTTCTTTGTAGCCGCACTGATCAGAAGTGTTCGAAGGCACTGATGAACTTAAATGTTTTGTGACTCTTGCTTGAACCCTTTCACTAGAAATTATTGGAGCAATAAAGCCCAGCCCTGGTTATAAATTTATGTAACCTCAGGGTAAATATTGACTGCGAGTATTTAACTCTCAGGGTTGCGTCAGTCTGTCACGTGTGTTTGAACACTTTTTGGATTAGTGATAAGTGATTATTTAATAGCACCAGGGTTCACAGTATTGTTCGTAGCATTATTACATACATAGCAACATTTCAAGAGGTGGGTTCACTGAGATAAAAGCAGTGCTGACTTTAAAAAAATGTTTGTGTGAAATGTTGCTTTTCCCAAATACAAGATTTAAAAAGTATTTCTCTTGTGTGTTCTAATATGTGTTTATGTTCTAAAATATACTCTTCCAGTCAAGTTTTCTGCAACAACAACAAGGCTGTGCTGAGTGAAGGAGACATCATGAAGTTCCCTCAGCTCTCAGAAACAATGCAAATCATTGCAGATGACGGGGCAGACGCCTTCTACACTGGCAAGATAGGACACGACTTAATCCAAGACATAAAAGCTGCAGGTTGGTGCAATATCAACGTAGGGCAGAGAAGTTGGGAGTGTAAATGCTTGAATAGCAAACAAATGACGTTACAGTATAGTAAGTAAGTATAGTTTAAAATAAACAAGCTTTTTATATATTCTGCATATTTCTTGTAGGCGGGACGATAACAATGGAGGATCTGAAGTCCTTCCGGGTGAGGGTAGACGATGCATGGACGGTTCCTCTGGGAAATGCTCAGATGCA